>CM042348.1:0-1460402 GCA_023558445.1 Drosophila pallidifrons
ATTTTTACATATTTTTATATTCCAAAATTTTTCCAGATTTTTACATTTTTTCATTTTCCAAAATTTTTCCGATTTTTAAATTTTTTCATTTTCCAAAATTTTTTCCGATTTTTACATTTTTTCAATTTCCAAAATTATCCGCATTTTTACATATTTTTATATTCCAAAATTTTTCCAGATTTTTACATTTTTTCATTTTCCAAAATTTTCCCGATTTTTACATTTTTTCAATTTTCCAAAATTTTCCGGATTTTTACATTTTTAATTTTCCAAAATTTTCCTGATTTTTACATTTTTCAATTTCCAAAATTTTCCGGATTTTTACATTTTTTCATTTTCCAAAATTTTCTGATTTTTACATATTTTTATTTTTCAAAAATTTTCCGATTTTTACATTTTTTCGTTTTCCAAAATTTTTCCGATTTTTACATTTTTTCATTTTCCAAAATTTTCCGGATTTTTACATTTTTTCATTTTTCCAAAATTTTGCCGATTTTTACATTTTTTCAATTTTCCAAAATTTTTCCGATTTTTTTTTCCATTTTTCAAAATTTTCCCGATTTTTACATTTTTTCATTTTCCAAAATTTTTCCGATTTTTACATTTTTTCATTTTCCAAAATTTTTCCGATTTTTACATTTTTTTATCATTTTCCAAAATTTTTCCGATTTTTACATTTTTTCATTTTCCAAAATTTTCCGGATTTTTACATTTTTTCATTTTCCAAAATTTTTCTGATTTTTACATTTTTTCATTTTTCAAAATTTTTCTGATTTTTACATTTTTTTCATTTTCCAAAATTTTCCCGATTTTTACATTTTTTCATTTTCCAAAATTTTCCTTGATAGAGAACATTTTTTCATTTTCCAAAATTTTTCCGATTTTTACAGTCTTTTTTCATTTTTCAAAATTTTGGGCCCGATTTTGCGAACATTTTTTCAATGGACTTTTCCAAAATTTTGCCGATTTTTACAGTTTTTCATTTTCCAATATTTTCCGATTTTTACGCATTCAATTTCAAAATTTTTCGATTTTTACATTTTTTCATTTTCCTTTCCAATTTTTACATTTTTTCATTTTCCAAAATTTTCCGATTTTTACCTTTTTCATTTTCCAAAATTTTTCTGATTTTTACATTTTTGCATTTTTCAAGCATTTCAATGCATCTCTTTCCAAAAATTTTCCGATTTTACAATTTTTTTATTATCCATTTTTACATTTTTTTCCATTTTTCAAATTTTTTCCGATTTTTACATTTTTTCATTTTTCAAAATTTTTCTGATTTTTACATTTTTTCATTTTCCAAAATTCACCCTGATGCTATTTGAACATTTTTTCATTTTCCAAACGGCACCAGATTTTTACATTTTTTCATTTTCCAAAATTATTCCTGATTTTTACATTTTTGCGGCCATTTCAAAATATTGTCTGATTTTTACATTTTTTATTTTTCAAAATTTTCCTGATACTTTTTAAATTTTTTCGGGCCAAAATTTTGCGGATTTTTACATTTTTTCATTTTTCAAAAATTTTCCGTATTTTTACATTTTTTATTTTCTCAAAATTTTCCAGATTTTTACATTTTTTCATTTTTCAAAATTTTCCGATTTTCACTTTTCACGAATTTTCCAAAATTACCTTCGTGGTTTTACATTAGGCTGCACTTTTCAAAATTTTCCGATTTTTACCTATTTTTTTTCAATTTCCAAATTTTTGACGATTTTTACATTTTTAGAATTTTGAAAAATTTTCCAGATTTTTACATTTTTCATTTTCGCAAAATTTACGGATTGCTTTTTTACAATTTGGGTCAATTTTCAAAATTTTACAGCGCCATTTTCAGGAGACAGCTTAGAGATTTTGACATTTTTCCCCCTTTTCCGATTTTTACATTTTTTCAATTTCCAAAATTTTTCTGATTTTTACATTTTTTTGCATTTCCAAAATTTTCCTGGATTTTTACATTTTTTCAATTTTCAAAATTTTGCCGATTTTTCCATTTTTTCAATTTCCAAAATTTTCCCGATTTTCCCATTTTTTGCATTTTTCATTTTAAAATTTTGCCATTGGATTTTTACAAATTTTCATTTTCCAAAATTTTCCTGGATTTTTACATTTTTTCAATTTCCAAAATTTTGCCGATTTTTACATTTTTCAATTTTCCAAAATTTTCCCGATTTTTACATTTTTTCATTTTCAAAATTTTTTGATTTTTACATTTTTTCAATTTCCAAAATTTTTACGATTTTTACATTTTTTCAATTTTCAAAATTTTCCCGATTTTTACATTTTTTCAATTTCCAAAATTTTCCCGATTTTTACATTTTTTCAATTTCCAAAATGTTTCCGATTTTTACAATGCCAACATTTTTCAAAAATTTTCCTGATTTCTACATTTTTTCACTTTTCCAAAATTTTCATGATTTTTACAATTTTTCAATTTTCAAAAATTTTCCGATTTTTACATTTTTCCAATTTTCAAAATTTTCCTGATTTTTACATTTTTTCAAATTTTCAAAATTTTCAGGATTTTTACATTTTTTCAATTTTCAAAATTTTTCCGATTTTTACATTTTTTCCGTGCCACAACGATCTTCCAAAATTTTCCTAGATTTTTACATTTTTTCATTTTTCAAAATTTTCCGATTTTTACATTTTTTCATTTTTCAAAATTTTTCTCGATTTTTACATTTTTTCATTTTCCAAAATTTTTCCGATTTTTACATTTTTTCATTTTCCAAAATTTTCCCGATTTTTACATTTTTTCATTTTCCAAAATTTTCCTGATTTTTACATTTTTTCATTTTCCAAAATTTTCCCGATTTTAACATTTTTTCATTTTTCAAAATTTTTCCGATTTTTACATTTTTTCATTTTCCAAAATTTTTCTGATTTTTACATTTTTTCATTTTCCAAAATTTTCCTGATTTTTACATTTTTTCATTTTTCAAAATTTTCCGATTTTTACAATTTTTCATTTTTCAAAATTTTCCTGATTTTTACATTTTTTCATTTTCCAAAATTTTCCTGATTTTTACATTTTTTCATTTTCCAAAATTTTTCCGATTTTTACATTTTTCATTTTCCAAAATTTTCCGATTTTTACATTTTTTCATTTTCCAAAATTTTTCCCGATTTTTGAATTTTTTCATTTTCCAAAATTTTTCTGATTTTTACATTTTTTTATTTTCCAAAATTTTCCGGATTTTTACATTTTTTCATTTTCCAAAAATTTTCTGATTTTTACATTTTTTCATTTTCCAAAATTTTTCGGATTTTTACATTTTTTCATTTTCCAAAAATTTTCCGATTTTTACATTTTTTTATTTTCCAAAATTTTTCCTGATTTTTACATTTTTTCATTTTCCAAAATTTTTCCGATTTTTACATTTTTCATTTTCCAAAATTTTTCCGATTTTTACATTTTTTCATTTTTCCAAAATTTTCGTGGATTTTTACATTTTTTTATTTTTCAAAATTTTTCCGGATTTTTACATTTTTTCATTTTCCAAAATTTTCCGGATTTTTACATTTTTTATTTTTTAAAATTTTCCGATTTTTACATTTTTTCATTTTCAAAATTTTCCTGATTTTTACATTTTTTCATTTTCCAAAATTTTCCGGATTTTTACATTTTTTCATTTTTCAAAATTTTTCCGATTTTTACATTTTTCAAAATTTTCCTGATTTTTACATTTTTTCAATTTCGACGAAAATTTTTGCCGATTTTTACATTTTCCGATTTTTAAATTTTTCATCCGAAATTTTCGGATTTTTACATTTTTTCATTTTCCAAAATTTTTCCGATTTTCACATTTTGTCATTTTCCAAAATTTTTCCGATTTTTACATTTTATCATTTTCCAAAATTTTCCCGATATTTACATTTTTTCATTTTCCAAAATTTTCCGGATTTTTACATTTTTTCATTTTCCAAAATTTTTCCAATTTTTACATTTTTTCATTTTCCAAAATTTTTCTGATTTTTACGGAGAGCAGTGCTGAAACTCTTGAAGCAATGCTCTCAACTCATTTCCCGGGATGTATTGAATAGAGAACAGTGACTGGCAGCTCTTTCCTAGTCTCCCAGTTATGAGACTCCCTGCCAGTCTAATTACAGATAACAAAATAATTTGGGCTATCGACTCCTTTGCGAAGGTCAGGTCGCCCGGTCTCGATGGACTTTCGCCAGCAATGCTGCAAGCCAGCAAGCCCACGATTGTTCCGTGGCTATCGGGTATATATTCGGCGTGCCTCGCATGGGGTCATATCCCCACTCTTTGAGGACCTCGAAAGTCATTTTCCTGCCCAAGGCGGGCAAATGCAGTCATGTGGTCCCAAATGACTTTCGGCCTATCAGCCTAACCTCTTTCCTGCTGAAAACATTGGAAAAGCTACTTGATTTGCACATCAGAAGCAACTCAATGCATCTCTTGTCCCCAAATCAGCATGCGTATACAAAGGGCAAGTCCATTGAGACTGCTCTCCATGCTCTAGTAGCCTCCATTGAAAAAGCGGACCACTATAAAGAATATGCCTTGGGTGCATTTCTTGACATTTCAGGCGCCTTCAATAACGTCACCACTGATGCTATTATGAAGGGCCTTACCTCAATTAACACGGCACCAGCGATCCACAGATGGGTCAACCGCCTTCTTTGTGACAGGCGGGTGGTGGCTACGTGGGGCGATGCGGCCATTACAAAGGTAGTGCGAGGTGGCACTCCCCAGGGTGGGGTTCTCTCGCCTCTCGTTTGGAATCTGGTTGTAAGCAGCCTACTTCAAAAGTTTACTAGACGGCCCCCAAGTTAATTGCCTATGCCGACGACATAAGCATTTTGATAACTGGGAAATGCCCAACCACCCTTAGTTCCGTAATGGAACTTACTTTGCGGGAAGTTAAAGCATGGGCCGAATCAGCCGGGCTCAGCATTAACGCGGATAAAACGGACCTTATCCTCTTCACGAAGAGGTATAAGGTACCTGCGTGGTCCCCCAAAAATAGGCTGCACTATGCTAAAGCCGAGCCTAGCAGTAAAATACCTAGGTGTGGTCCTGGACAGCAAACTGACATGGAAGCTCAATGTGTTAGAAAGGGTGAAGAAGGCCACCGGAGCCTTGTACATGGCGAAAAAGATGCTTAGTTGCACTTGGGGCCTCTCTCCTAATCTAATGCGGTGGATATACATCTCAGTTGTTCGCCCTATCTTCACCTACGGTGTTCTAGTGTGGTGGCAGGCCACTGAAAAAAGGACGTACCTATCCATCATGGAAAGGACACAGCGTCAAGCGCTACTGTGTATCACAGGCGCTCTCAGGTCGACGCCAACTAAAGCCCTCGAGGTAATAGCTGGTGTGGAACCATTAAACCTATACGCGCAATCCATAGCCGCAAAATCGTCCCTACGGATTGCCGCAACTGGCAATTTGGGTCTGCTAGGCTATGGTCACAGCGCCATTGGTAGGGAGACTAGTAGAGACTTGGACTATACTATCCCCCTTACCAGTACTGACCATATTAACACTATATTCTTGGAACCGGAGTGCTGGCGGGAAGGGTTATGCATTCCCGAAGCCCTCAACCTCTTCACCGACGGTTCGAAGATGGATGATGGTGTCGGAGCGGCCGTATACTGCCCGGACCCGGTCTCCAAACAATCCTATAAACTCCCAGACCATTGCAGCATCTTCCAGGCGGAAGTTTTTGCCATTGGCAAGGCTGCCGAATTGGCTCGGGGTTTACAGCGTGATCACACCTCTATTAACATCTTTGTTGACAGCCAGGCTGCAATAAGATCAATGCACTCTGATGTGGTCAAGTCCAAAGTTGTCCTGGACAGCAGAAGAGCAATAGAGTCGCTGAACGCATCTGCGGTCGTGCGTATCTATTGGATCCCAAGCCACCAGGGCATCGATGGCAACGAGATCGCAGACACTCTCGCCAAAGAGGGGTCTCGATGTCGGTAACATGTGCAATGTTCCGATATCCCTGCGAACTCTAGGCAGTGAAATTGAGGTGCGCTCTAGACTTCAGTGGGACGCGAGCTGGCGTAATGCCAACTCGTGCAAAACTGCAAGGCTGATGTGTGCCTCTACTAACAAAAACTTAACCAAATTCGTCATGCAGCTTTCAAGGAAAGACTGCAGGCTAATGCTAGGCATTTTAACTGGCCACTGCATGTCAGCTGTCCATGCTGTAAAGATGGGCATCACGAACAGTGATCAGTGCAGGAAATGCAACGAACCCGGGGTTAAGGAAACACTTGAGCATCTTCTCTGTAGATGCCCAGCGTTATCCCGACTCCGGTTGAAATACCTTAATTCGCCGTGCCACAACGATCTTCGGGACGTCTCACGGCTATCTCCTAGGATGCTGCTGGCTTTTGCCAAAAATGCATCCATACTGCGCGATTTCTGAGACGTAGATAAGCTACCGGTACAGCTACGGACCTCCACTGGTCTATGCTTTGCCCCGTACTGGGGCAGCCGGTCCTACCTAACCTAACCTTATTTTTTGATTTTTTTTTCATTTTTCCAAAATTTTCCCGATTTTTACATTTTTTCATTTTCCAAAATTTTTCCGATTTTTACATTTTTTCATTTTCCAAAATTTTCCCGATTTTTACATTTTTTCATTTTTCAAAATTTTTCCGATTTTTACATTTTTTCATTTTTCAAAATTTTTCCGATTTTTACATTTTTTCATTTTTCAAAATTTTCCCGATTTTTACATTTTTTCATTTTTCAAAATTTTCCGATTTTTACATTTTTTCATTTTCCAAAATTTTCCCGATTTTTACATTTTTTCATTTTCCAAAATTTTTCCGATTTTTACATTTTTTCATTTTTCAAAATTTTCCGATTTTTACATTTTTTCATTTTTCAAAATTTTCCTGATTTTTACATTTTTTCATTTTTCAAAATTTTACGGATTTTTACATTTTTTCATTTTTCCAAAATTTTCCCGATTTTTACATTTTCCGATTTTTCATTTTTTCATTTTCCAAAATTTTTCCGATTTTTACATTTTTTCATTTTCCAAAATTTTTTCCGATTTTTACATTTTTTCATTTTTCAAAATTTTCCGATTTTTACATTTTTTCATTTTCCAAAATTTTCCTGATTTTTACATTTTTTCATTTTTCAAAATTTTCCCGATTTTTACATTTTTTCATTTTTCAAAATTTTTCCGATTTTTACATTTTTTCATTTTCCAAAATTTTCCGATTTTTACATTTTTTCATTTTTCAAAATTTTTCCGATTTTTACATTTTTTCATTTTCCAAAATTTTCCGATTTTTACATTTTTTCATTTTTCAAAATTTTCCGATTTTTACATTTTTTCATTTTTCAAAATTTTCCCGATTTTTACATTTTTTCATTTTTCCAAAATTTTTCCGATTTTTACATTTTTTCATTTTCCAAAATTTTTCCGATTTTTACATTTTTTCATTTTTCAAAATTTTCCTGATTTTTACATTTTTTCATTTTCCAAAATTTTCCCGATTTTTACATTTTTTCATTTTCCAAAATTTTTTCGATTTTTACATTTTTTCATTTTTCAAAATTTTTCCGATTTTTACACTTTATTTTTTCATTTTTCAAAATTTTCCGATTTTTACATTTTTTCATTTTTCAAAATTTTCCGATTTTTACATTTTTTCATTTTTCAAAATTTTTCCGATTTTTACATTTTTTCATTTTTCAAAATTTTCCTGATTTTTACATTTTTTCATTTTTCAAAATTTTCCTGATTTTTACATTTTTTCATTTTCCAAAATTTTCCCGATTTTTACATTTTTTCATTTTCAAAATTTTTCCGATTTTTACATTTTTTCATTTTTCAAAATTTTCCTGATTTTTACATTTTTTCATTTTCCAAAATTTTTCCGATTTTTACATTTTTTCATTTTTCAAAATTTTCCCGATTTTTACATTTTTTCATTTTTCAAAATTTTCCTGATTTTTACATTTTTTCATTTTTCAAAATTTTCCCGATTTTTACATTTTTTCATTTTTCAAAATTTTCCCGATTTTTACATTTTTTCATTTTTCAAAATTTTCCCGATTTTTACATTTTTTCATTTTCCAAAATTTTCCCGATTTTTACATTTTTTCATTTTTCAAAATTTTTCCGATTTTTACATTTTTTATTTTTTTTCATTTTTACAAAATTTTTTCTGATTTTTACATTTTTTCATTTTTCAAAATTTTCCCGATTTTTACATTTTTTCATTTTTCAAAATTTTCCGATTTTTACATTTTTTCATTTTCAAAATTTTTCCGATTTTTACATTTTTTCATTTTTCAAAATTTTCCCGATTTTTACATTTTTTCATTTTCCAAAATTTTCCTGATTTTTACATTTTTTCATTTTTCAAAATTTTCCTGATTTTTACATTTTTTCATTTTTCAAAATTTTTCCGATTTTTACATTTTTTCATTTTTCAAAATTTTTCCGATTTTTACATTTTTTCATTTTTCAAAATTTTTCCGATTTTTACATTTTTTCATTTTTCAAAATTTTCCGATTTTTACATTTTTTCATTTTCCAAAATTTTTCCGATTTTTACATTTTTTCATTTTCCAAAATTTTTCCGATTTTTACATTTTTTCATTTTTCAAAATTTTCCGATTTTTACATTTTTTCATTTTTCAAAATTTTCCCGATTTTTACATTTTTTCATTTTTCAAAATTTTCCTGATTTTTACATTTTTTCATTTTTCAAAATTTTTCCGATTTTTACATTTTTTCATTTTTCAAAATTTTCCGATTTTTACATTTTTTCATTTTTCAAAATTTTTCCGATTTTTACATTTTTTCATTTTTCAAAATTTTTCCGATTTTTACATTTTTTCATTTTCCAAAATTTTCCGATTTTTATTTTTTCATTTTTCAAAATTTTTCGATTTTTACATTTTTTCATTTTTCAAAATTTTCCTGATTTTTACATTTTTTCATTTTTCAAAATTTTTCCGATTTTTACATTTTTTCATTTTTCAAAATTTTTCCGATTTTTACATTTTTTCATTTTTCAAAATTTTCCCGATTTTTACATTTTTTCATTTTTCAAAATTTTTCCGATTTTTACATTTTTTCATTTTCCAAAATTTTCCGATTTTTACATTTTTTCATTTTTCAAAATTTTCCCGATTTTTACATTTTTTCATTTTTCAAAATTTTTCCGATTTTTACATTTTTTCATTTTTCAAAATTTTTCCGATTTTTACATTTTTTCATTTTTCAAAATTTTCCGATTTTTACATTTTTTCATTTTTCAAAATTTTCCGATTTTTACATTTTTTCATTTTCCAAAATTTTCCCGATTTTTACATTTTTTCATTTTTCAAAATTTTCCGATTTTTACATTTTTTCATTTTCCAAAATTTTTCCGATTTTTACATTTTTTCATTTTCCAAAATTTTCCGATTTTTACATTTTTTCATTTTCCAAAATTTTCCTTGATTTTTACATTTTTTTCATTTTTCAAAATTTTTCCGATTTTTACATTTTTTCATTTTTCAAAATTTTCCTGATTTTTACATTTTTTCATTTTCCAAAATTTTCCCGATTTTTACATTTTTTCATTTTTCAAAATTTTCCCGATTTTTACATTTTTTATTTTTCAAAATTTTCCTGATTTTTACATTTTTTTTTTTTTTCCAAAATTTTCCTGATTTTTACATTTTTTCATTTTTCAAAATTTTCCCGATTTTTACATTTTTTCATTTTTCAAAATTTTTCCGATTTTTACATTTTTTCATTTTTCAAAATTTTCCTGATTTTTACATTTTTTCATTTTTCAAAATTTTCCTGATTTTTACATTTTTTCATTTTCCAAAATTTTCCCTGATTTTTACATTTTTTCATTTTTCAAAATTTTTCCGATTTTTACATTTTTTCATTTTCCAAAATTTTCCGATTTTTACATTTTTTCATTTTCCAAAATTTTTCCGATTTTTACATTTTTTCATTTTCCAAAATTTTTCCGATTTTTACATTTTTTCATTTTCCAAAATTTTCTCCGATTTTTACATTTTTTCATTTTTCAAAATTTTCCTGATTTTTACATTTTTTCCATTTTCCAAAATTTTTCCGATTTTTACATTTTTTCATTTTCCAAAATTTTTCCTGATTTTTACATTTTTTCATTTTCCAAAATTTTCCTGATTTTTACATTTTTTCATTTTTCAAAATTTTTCCGATTTTTACATTTTTTCATTTTTCAAAATTTTCCCGATTTTTACATTTTTTCATTTTCCAAAATTTTCCTGATTTTTACATTTTTTCATTTTTCAAAATTTTCCTGATTTTTACATTTTTTCATTTTTCAAAATTTTCCGATTTTTACATTTTTTCATTTTTCAAAATTTTCCCGATTTTTACATTTTTTCATTTTCCAAAATTTTCCTGATTTTTACATTTTTTCATTTTTCAAAATTTTCCTGATTTTTACATTTTTTCATTTTTCAAAATTTTCCGATTTTTACATTTTTTCATTTTTCAAAATTTTCCCGATTTTTACATTTTTCATTTTCCAAAATTTTCCCGATTTTTACATTTTTTCATTTTCCAAAATTTTCCTGATTTTTACATTTTTTTCATTTTTCAAAATTTTCCTGATTTTTACATTTTTTCATTTTCCAAAATTTTCCGATTTTTACATTTTTTCATTTTCCAAAATTTTCCCGATTTTTACATTTTTTCATTTTTCAAAATTTTTTCTGATTTTTACATTTTTTCATTTTTCAAAATTTTTCCGATTTTTACATTTTTTCATTTTCCAAATTTTTCCTGATTTTTACATTTTTTCATTTTCCAAAATTTTCCTGATTTTTACATTTTTTCATTTTCCAAAATTTTCCTGATTTTTACATTTTTTCATTTTCTAAAATTTTCCTGATTTTTACATTTTTTCATTTTTCAAAATTTTCCCGATTTTTACATTTTTTTCATTTTTCAAAATTTTCCGATTTTTACATTTTTTCATTTTCCAAAAATTTTCCGATTTTTACATTTTTTCATTTTTCAAAATTTTCCCGATTTTTACATTTTTTCATTTTCCAAAATTTTCCGATTTTTACATTTTTTCATTTTCCAAAATTTTTACATTTTCCAAAATTTTTTTTTTACATTTTTCATTTTTCAAAATTTTCCTTGATTTTTACATTTTTTCATTTTCCAAAATTTTCCTGATTTTTACATTTTTTCATTTTTCAAAATTTTTCCGATTTTTACATTTTTTCATTTTTCAAAATTTTCCCGGATTTTTACTTTTTTTCATTTTCCAAAATTTTCGCGATTTTTACATTTTTTCATTTTTCAAAATTTTTCAAATTTTTTTAATTTTTTGTAAATTTTTGATTTTTACATTTTTTCATTTTTCAAAATTTTCCCCGATTTTTACATTTTTTCATTTTCCAAAATTTTCCCGATTTTTACATTTTTTCATTTTTCAAAATTTTCCGATTTTTACATTTTTTCATTTTTCAAAATTTTTCCGATTTTTACATTTTTTCATTTTCCAAAATTTTCCGATTTTTACATTTTTTCATTTTTCAAAATTTTCCTGATTTTTACATTTTTTCATTTTTCAAAATTTTCCGATTTTTGATTTTTACATTTTTTCATTTTTCAAAATTTTCCGATTTTTACATTTTTTCATTTTTCAAAATTTTTCCGATTTTTACATTTTTTCATTTTCCAAAATTTTCCCGATTTTTACTGATTTTTACATTTTTGATTTTTACAAAAATTTTCCGATTTTTACATTTTTTCATTTTCCAAAATTTTCCCGATTTTTACATTTTTTCATTTTTCAAAATTTTCCGATTTTTACATTTTTTTTTTTTCATTTTTCAAAATTTTTCCTGATTTTTACATTTTTTCATTTTTCAAAATTTTTCTGATTTTTACATTTTTTCATTTTTCAAAATTTTCCGGATTTTTACATTTTTTCATTTTTCAAAAATTTTCCCGATTTTTACATTTTTTCATTTTCCAAAATTTTCCTGATTTTTACATTTTTTCATTTTTCAAAATTTTCCTGATTTTTACATTTTTTCATTTTCCAAAATTTTCCCGATTTTTACATTTTTTCATTTTCAAAAATTTTCGGATTTTTACATTTTTTCATTTTCAAAATTTTCCTGATTTTTACATTTTTTCATTTTTCAAAATTTTTCCGATTTTTACATTTTTTCATTTTTCAAAATTTTTCCTGATTTTTACGATTTTTTCATTTTCCAAAATTTTCCGATTTTTACATTTTTTCATTTTTCAAAATTTTCCGATTTTTACATTTTTTCATTTTTCAAAATTTTTCTGATTTTTACATTTTTTCATTTTTCCAAAATTTTCCTGATTTTTACATTTTTTCATTTTTCAAAATTTTCCTGATTTTTACATTTTTTCATTTTTCAAAATTTTCCTGATTTTTACATTTTTTTTCATTTTTTCAAAATTTTCCTTGATTTTTACTTTTTTTTATTTTTCAAAATTTTCCTCGATTTTTACATTTTTTCATTTTTCAAAATTTTCCGGATTTTTACATTTTTTCATTTTTCAAAATTTTTCCGATTTTTACATTTTTTCATTTTCCAAAATTTTCTCGATTTTTACATTTTTTCATTTTTCAAAATTTTCCTGATTTTTACATTTTTTCATTTTCTAAAATTTTCCTGATTTTTAAATTTTTTCATTTTTCAAAATTTTCCTTGATTTTTACATTTTTTATTTTTCAAAATTTTCCCGATTTTTACATTTTTTTTCATTTTTCAAAATTTTCCTGATTTTTACATTTTTTCATTTTTCAAAATTTTCCTGATTTTTACATTTTTTTCATTTTCCAAAATTTTCCGATTTTTACATTTTTTCATTTTTCAAAATTTTCTCGGATTTTTACATTTTTTCATTTTTCAAAATTTTCCTGATTTTTACATTTTTTCATTTTTCAAAATTTTTCCTGATTTTTACATTTTTTCATTTTCCAAAATTTTCCGGATTTTTACATTTTTTCATTTTCAAAATTTTTCCGATTTTACATTTTTCAAAATTTTCCGGATTTTACATTTTTTCATTTTTAAAAATTTTCCTGATTTTTACATTTTTTCATTTTCTAAAATTTTCTCGATTTTTACATTTTTTCATTTTCCAAAATTTTTCCGATTTTTACATTTTTTCATTTTTCAAAATTTTTCCTGATTTTTACATTTTTTCATTTTCCAAAATTTTCCTGATTTTTACATTTTTTCATTTTCCAAAATTTTCCCGATTTTTACATTTTTTCATTTTTCTATTTTTAAATTTTTTTTTTCCTTTGATTTTTACATTTTTCATTTTTCAAAATTTTCGATTTTTTTTTATTTTCATTTTTTTTCCAAAATTTTCCCTAATTTTTACATTTTTTCATTTTTCAAAATTTTCCCGATTTTTACATTTTTTCATTTTTCAAAATTTTCCGATTTTTACATTTTTTTATTTTCAAAATTTTCCTGATTTTTACATTTTTTCATTTTTCAAAATTTTCCGGATTTTTACATTTTTTTTCATTTTTCAAAATTTTCCCGATTTTTACATTTTTTCATTTTCCAAAATTTTTCCTGATTTTTACATTTTTTCATTTTTCAAAATTTTCCCGATTTTTACATTTTTTCATTTTTCAAAATTTTCCGATTTTTACATTTTTTTCATTTTTCAAAATTTTCCCGATTTTTACATTTTTTCATTTTTCCAAATTTTCCTGATTTTTACATTTTTTCATTTTTCAAAATTTTCCGGATTTTTACATTTTTTCATTTTCCAAAATTTTTCCGATTTTTACATTTTTTTTTCATTTTTCAAAATTTTTTCCTGATTTTTACATTTTTTTTTCATTTTTCAAAATTTTCCTGATTTTTACATTTTTTCATTTTTCAAAATTTTTCCCGATTTTTACAATTTTTCATTTTCCAAAATTTTCCTGATTTTTACTTTTTTTCATTTTTCAAAATTTTCCCTGATTTTTACATTTTTTCAATTTCTAAAATTTTTTTCCGATTTTTTACAATTTTCAAAATTTTCCGATTTTTACATTTTTTTTTCCAAAATTTTCCTGATTTTTACATTTTTTTTCCAAAATTTTCCTGATTTTTACATTTTTTCATTTTCCAAAAATTTTCCGATTTTTACATTTTTTCATTTTCCAAAATTTTCCTGATTTTTACATTTTTTAATTTTCCAAAATTTTTTCGGATTTTTACATTTTTTCATTTTTTAAAATTTTTCTGATTTTTACATTTTTTTTCATTTTTCAAAATTTTTCTGTATTTTCATACATTTTCATTATTTTTCAAAATTTTTGATTTTTACATTTTTTCATTTTTCAAAATTTTCCGATTTTTACATTTTTTCATTTTTCAAAATTTTCCGATTTTTAAATTTTTTCATTTTCCAAAATTTTCTCGATTTTTACATTTTTTCATTTTCAAAATTTTTCCGATTTTTACATTTTTTCATTTTCAAAATTTTTCCGATTTTTACATTTTTTCATTTTCAAAATTTTCCGATTTTTACATTTTTTCATTTTTCAAAATTTTCCGATTTTTACATTTTTCATTTTTCAAAATTTTCCGATTTTTACATTTTTTCATTTTTTTCAAAATTTTCCCGATTTTTACATTTTTTCATTTTTCAAAATTTTCCCAATATTTACATTTTTTCATATTTAAACATTTTTCCGATTTTTACATTTTTCATTTTCAAAATTTTCCGATTTTTACATTTTTTCATTTTCAAAATTTTCCGATTTTTACATTTTTTCATTTTTCAAAATTTTTCCGATTTTTACATTTTTCATTTTCAAAATTTTCCGATTTTTACATTTTTTCATTTTCAAAATTTTCCCGATTTTTACATTTTTTCATTTTCAAAATTTTCCGATTTTTACATTTTTTCAATTTTCAAAATTTTCCCGATTTTTACATTTTTTTCATTTTCAAAATTTTTCCGATTTTTACATTTTTTTTAATTTTCAAAATTTTTCCGATTTTTACATTTTTTCATTTTTCAAAATTTTTCCGATTTTTACATTTTTTCATTTTCAAAATTTTCCGATTTTTACATTTTTTTTCATTTTCAAAATTTTCCCGATTTTTACATTTTTTCATTTTCAAAATTTTCCCGATTTTTACATTTTTTCATTTTTCAAAATTTTCCGATTTTTACATTTTTTCATTTTTCAAAATTTTCCGATTTTTACATTTTATCATTTTTCAAAATTTTCCGAATTTTTACATTTTTTCATTTTTCAAAATTTTCCGATTTTTACATTTTTTCATTTTCAAAATTTTCCCGATTTTTACATTTTTTCATTTTTCAAAATTTTCCGATTTTTACATTTTTTCATTTTTCAAAATTTTTTCTGATTTTTACATTTTTTCATTTTTCAAAATTTTCCCGATTTTTACATTTTTTTTCATTTTTCTAAAATTTTCCTGATTTTTACATTTTTTTCATTTTCCAAAATTTTCCTGATTTTTACTTTTTTTTTCATTTTTCAAAATTTTTCCTGATTTTTACATTTTTTCATTTTTCCAAAATTTTCCCGATTTTTACATTTTTTTTTTCATTTTTCAAAATTTTCCGATTTTTACATTTTTCAAAATTTTCCTGATTTTTCCGATTTTTACATTTTCCCAAAATTTTCCTGATTTTTACATTTTTTCATTTTTCAAAATTTTCCTGATTTTTACATTTTTTTCATTTTCTAAAATTTTTCCTGATTTTTACATTTTTCAAAATTTTCCGGATTTTTTACATTTTTTCAAATTTTCTGATTTTTACATTTCATCATTTTTCAAAATTTTTCCTGATTTTTACATTTTTTCATTTTTCAAAATTTTCCTGATTTTTACATTTTTCCATTTTTCAAAATTTTCCGGATTTTTAAATTTTTTCATTTTCCAAAATTTTCCCGATTTTTACATTTTTTCATTTTCTAAAATTTTTCTGATTTTTACATTTTTTCATTTTTCAAAATTTTCCGGATTTTTACATTTTTTCATTTTTTCAAAATTTTTCCGATTTTACATTTTTTCATTTTCTAAAATTTTTCCGATTTTTACATTTTTTTCATTTTTCCAAATTTTTCCCGATTTTTACATTTTTTCATTTTCCAAAATTTTCCGGATTTTTAATTTTTTTTTCATTTTCCAAATTTTTCCCGATTTTACATTTTTTCATTTTTCATAAAATTTCCATTTTTAAATTTTTTTTCCGATTTTTACAATTTTTCATTTTCCAAAATTTTTCCGATTTTTACATTTTTTTCATTTTCTAAAATTTTTCCGATTTTTACATTTTTTCATTTTCAAAATTTTCCGATTTTTACATTTTTTCATTTTTCAAAATTTTTCCTGATTTTTACATTTTTTCAATTTCCAAAATTTTCCTGATTTTTACATTTTTTCATTTTCTAAAATTTTCCTGATTTTTACATTTTTTATTTTTCAAAATTTTCCTGATTTTACATTTTCTAAAATTTTCCCGATTTTTACATTTTTTTTCAATTTCCAAAATTTTCCCGATTTTTACATTTTTTCATTTTCAAAATTTTCCGGATTTTTACATTTTTTCATTTTTCAAAATTTTTCCGATTTTTACATTTTTTCATTTTTCAAAATTTTCCCTACATTTTTATATTTTCCAAAATTTTTCCGATTTTTCATTTTCCAAAATTTCCTCGATTTTTACATTTTTTCATTTTTCAAAATTTTCCTGATTTTTACATTTTTTTCATTTTTCAAAATTTTTCCGATTTTTACATTTTTTTTTCATTTTCAAAATTTTCCGGATTTTTACATTTTTTCATTTTCCAAAATTTTTCCGATTTTTAAATTTTTTCATTTTTTTCGAAAATTTTTCCGATTTTTACATTTTTTCATTTTCAAAATTTTTCCGATTTTTACAATTTTTTCAATTTCCAAAATTTTCCTGATTTTTACATTTTTTCATTTTCCAAAATTTTCCCGATTTTTACATTTTTTCTAAAATTTTTCTGATTTTTACATTTTTTCATTTTCCAAATTTTTCCTGATTTTTACATTTTTTCATTTTTCAAAATTTTTCTGATTTTTACATTTTTTTCATTTTCTAAAATTTTTCCGAATTTTATATTTTTTCATTTTTCAAAATTTTCCGATTTTTACATTTTCCAAAATTTTTCCGATTTTTTTCATTTTCAAAATTTTCCGGATTTTTACATTTTTTCATTTTTCAAAATTTTTCCGATTTTTTACATTTTTTCAATTTTCAAAATTTTCCTGATTTTTACTTTCATTCATTTTCTAAATTTTTTCCGATTTTTACATTTTTTCATTTTTCTAAAATTTTCCTGATTTTTACATTTTTTCATTTTCCAAAATTTTCCCGATTTTTACATTTTTTCATTTTTTCAAAATTTTTTCCGATTTTTACATTTTTTCATTTTCCAAAATTTTCCTGATTTTTACATTTTTTCAATTTCCAAAATTTTCCTGATTTTTACATTTTTTCAATTTCTAAAATTTTCCTGATTTTTACATTTTTTCAATATAAAATTTTCCCGATTTTTACATTTTTTCAATTTCTAAAATTTCCCTGATTTTTAAATTTTTTTTCAATTTTTAAAATTTTTTCCCGATTTTTACATTTTTTCATTTTTAAAATTTTCCTGATTTTTACATTTTTTTCAATTTCCAAAATTTTCCCGATTTTTACATTTTTTCAATTTCTAAAATTTTCCTGATTTTTACATTTTTTTCAATTTCCAAAATTTTCCTGATTTTTACATTTTTTTATTTTCCAAAATTTTCCTGATTTTTACATTTTTTCATTTTTTCAAAATTTTCCTGATTTTTACATTTTTTCATTTTTCCAAATTTTTTCCGATTTTTACATTTTTTCATTTTTCAAAATTTTTCTGATTTTTACATTTTTTTCAATTTCTAAAATTTTTTCTGATTTTTACATTTTTTCCTTTTTAAAATTTTTCCTGATTTTTACATTTTTTCATTTTCCAAAATTTTCCTGATTTTTACATTTTTTCATTTTTCCAAAATTTTTCCGATTTTTACATTTTTTCATTTTTCAAAATTTTTCTGATTTTTACATTTTTTTCAATTTTCAAAATTTTCCGATTTTTAATTTTTTTCATTTTCCAAATTTTTCCGATTTTCACATTTTTTCATATTCTGAAAATTTTCTGATTTTTACATTTATTTTCCAAAATTTTTCCAGATTTTTACATTTTTTTAATTTCCAAAATTTTTACGATTTTTACATTTTTTCATTTTCTAAATTTTTTTTCCGATTTTTTCATTTTTCAAAATTTTTTGATTTTTACAATTTTTCATTTTTCAAAATTTTCCTGATTTTTACATTTTTTCATTTTCCAAAATTTTCCTGATTTTTACATTTTTTCATTTTCCAAAATTTTTCCCGATTTTTACATTTTTTCATTTTCCAAAATTTTCCGATTTTTACATTTTTTTTCATTTTCCAAAATTTCCCCCATTTTTACATTTTTCATTTTTCAAAATTTTCCGGATTTTTACATTTTTTCATTTTCTAAAATTTTTTCCGATTTTTACATTTTTTCATTTTTCAAAATTTTCCGATTTTTACATTTTCCAAAATTTTTGATTTTTTCATTTTCCAAAATTTTCGGATTTTTACATTTTTTCATTTTCCAAAATTTTTTCTGATTTTTACATTTTTTCATTTTTCTAAAATTTTCCTGATTTTTACATTTTTTCAATTTCCAAAATTTTCCTGATTTTTACATTTTTTTTTTTTTCCAAAATTTTTCCTGATTTTTAAATTTTTTCATTTCCAAAATTTTTCTGATTTTTACATTTTTTCACTTAGCAAGTTTTTCCGATTTTTACATTTTTTCATTGTCGAATTTTTTCCTGATTTTTACATTTTTTCATTTTTCAAAATTTTCTAAAATTTTTACATTTTTTCATTTTTCAAAATTTTCCCGATTTTTACATTTTTTCATTTTCCAAAAATTTTCCCTAATTTTTACATTTTTTCAATTTTCAAAATTTTCCGATTTTAACATTTTTCATTTTCTAAAATTTTCCTGATTTTTACATTTTTTCATTTTTCAAAATTTTTCGGATTTTTACATTTTCCAAAAATTTTCCGGATTTTCCAAAAATTTTCCGATTTTTACATTTTTTCATTTTTCAAAATTTTCCGATTTTTACATTTTTTCATTTTTCAAAATTTTTCTGATTTTTACATTTTTTCATTTTCCAAAATTTTTCCCGATTTTTACATTTTTTCATTTTCCAAAATTTTTCCGATTTTTACATTTTTTCATTTTCCAAAATTTTTCCGATTTTTACATTTTTTCATTTTCCAAAATTTTTCCTGATTTTTACATTTTTTCATTTTCCAAAATTTTTCCGATTTTTACATTTTTTCATTTTTCAAAATTTTCCGATTTTTACATTTTTTCATTTTTCTAAAATTTTTCTGATTTTTACATTTTTTCATTTTCCAAAATTTTCCTGATTTTTACATTTTTTCATTTTTCAAAATTTTTCCGATTTTTACATTTTTTCATTTTCCAAAATTTTTCCGATTTTTACATTTTTTCATTTTTCAAAATTTTTCCGATTTTTACATTTTTTCATTTTCCAAAATTTTTCCGATTTTTACATTTTTTTCATTTTCCAAAATTTTCCTTGATTTTTACATTTTTTCATTTTCCAAAATTTTTCCGATTTTTACATTTTTTCATTTTCTAAAATTTTCCGATTTTTACATTTTTTCATTTTTCAAAATTTTCCGGATTTTTACATTTTTTCATTTTCCAAAATTTTTCCGATTTTTACATTTTTCATTTTCAAAATTTTCCTGATTTTTACATTTTTTCATTTTCCAAAATTTTTCGATTTTTACAATTTTTCATTTTCCAAAATTTTTCCGATTTTTACATTTTTTCATTTTCCAAAATTTTCCCGATTTTTACATTTTTTTTTCATTTTTCAAAATTTTTTCTGATTTTTACATTTTTTCATTTTCCAAAATTTTTCTGATTTTTACATTTTTTCATTTTCCAAAATTTTCCGATTTTTACATTTTTTCATTTTCCAAAATTTTTCCTGATTTTTACATTTTTTCATTTTTCAAAATTTTTCCTGATTTTTACATTTTTTCATTTTCCAAAATTTTTCCGATTTTTACATTTTTTCATTTTTCAAAATTTTTCTGATTTTTACATTTTTTCATTTTTCAAAATTTTCCTGATTTTTACATTTTTTCATTTTCCAAAATTTTTCTGATTTTTACATTTTTTCATTTTCCAAATTTTTCCGATTTTTACATTTTTTCATTTTCCAAAATTTTTCCGATTTTTACATTTTTTCATTTTCCAAAATTTTTCCTGATTTTTACATTTTTTCATTTTCCAAAATTTTCCGATTTTTACATTTTTTCAATTTCCAAAATTTTTCCGATTTTTACATTTTTTTTTTTTCATTTTCCAAAATTTTTTCCGATTTTTACATTTTTTTCATTTTCCAAAATTTTCCTGATTTTTACATTTTTTCATTTTTCAAAATTTTCCGATTTTTACATTTTTTCATTTTTCAAAATTTTTCCGATTTTTACATTTTTTCATTTTCCAAAATTTTTCCGATTTTTACATTTTTTCATTTTCCAAAATTTTCCTGATTTTTACATTTTTTCATTTTCCAAAATTTTCCTTGATTTTTACATTTTTTCATTTTCCAAAATTTTTCCGATTTTTACATTTTTTCATTTTCCAAAATTTTTCTGATTTTTACATTTTTTCATTTTCCAAAATTTTCCCGATTTTTACATTTTTTCAATTTCCAAAATTTTCCCGATTTTTACATTTTTTTCAATTTCCAAAATTTTCCGATTTTTACATTTTTTCATTTTTCAAAATTTTTCCGATTTTTACATTTTTTCATTTTCCAAAATTTTTCCGATTTTTACATTTTTTCATTTTCCAAAATTTTTCCGATTTTTACATTTTTTCATTTTCCAAAATTTTTCCGATTTTTACATTTTTTCATTTTCCAAAATTTTTCCGATTTTTACATTTTTTCATTTTTCAAAATTTTTCCTGATTTTTACATTTTTTCATTTTCCAAAATTTTTCCGATTTTTACATTTTTTCATTTTCCAAAATTTTTCCGATTTTTACATTTTTTCATTTTCCAAAATTTTCCGATTTTTACATTTTTTCATTTTCCAAAATTTTCCCGATTTTTACATTTTTTCATTTTCCAAAATTTTCCTGATTTTTACATTTTTTCATTTTTCAAAATTTTTCCTGATTTTTACATTTTTTCATTTTCCAAAATTTTTCCGATTTTTACATTTTTTCATTTTCCAAAATTTTTCCGATTTTTACATTTTTTCATTTTCCAAAATTTTTCTGATTTTTACATTTTTTCATTTTCCAAAATTTTTCCGATTTTTACATTTTTTCATTTTCCAAAATTTTTCCGATTTTTACATTTTTTCATTTTCCAAAATTTTCCGATTTTTACATTTTTTCATTTTCCAAAATTTTTCCGATTTTTACATTTTTTCATTTTTCAAAATTTTTCTGATTTTTACATTTTTTCATTTTTCAAAATTTTCCCGATTTTTACATTTTTTCATTTTCCAAAATTTTCCGATTTTTACATTTTTTCATTTTCCAAAATTTTCCTGATTTTTACATTTTTTCATTTTCCAAAATTTTCCTGATTTTTACATTTTTTCATTTTCCAAAATTTTTCCGATTTTTACATTTTTTCATTTTTCAAAATTTTCCCGATTTTTACATTTTTTCATTTTCCAAAATTTTCCGATTTTTACATTTTTTTTCACATTTTCAAAATTTTTCCTGATTTTTACATTTTTTCATTTTCCAAAATTTTTTCGATTTTTACATTTTTTATTTTCCAAAATTTTTCCTGATTTTTACATTTTTTCATTTTCCAAAATTTTTCCGATTTTTACATTTTTTCATTTTCCAAAATTTTTCCGATTTTTACATTTTTTCATTTTTCAAAATTTTTCCGATTTTTACATTTTTTCATTTTCCAAAATTTTCCGATTTTTACATTTTTTCATTTTCCAAAATTTTTCCGATTTTTACATTTTTTCATTTTCCAAAATTTTCCGATTTTTACATTTTTTCATTTTCCAAAATTTTCCTGATTTTTACATTTTTCCAAAATTTTTTTTCCGATTTTTACATTTTTTCATTTTCCAAAATTTTTTCCGATTTTTACATTTTTTCATTTTCCAAAATTTTTCCGATTTTTACATTTTTTCATTTTCCAAAATTTTTCCGATTTTTACATTTTTTCATTTTCCAAAATTTTTCCGATTTTTACATTTTTTCATTTTCCAAAATTTTTCCGATTTTTACATTTTTTCATTTTCCAAAATTTTTCCGATTTTTACATTTTTTCATTTTCCAAAATTTTTCCGATTTTTACATTTTTTCATTTTCCAAAATTTTTCCGATTTTTACATTTTTTCATTTTCCAAAATTTTTCCGATTTTTACATTTTTTCATTTTCCAAAATTTTTCCGATTTTTACATTTTTTCATTTTCCAAAATTTTCCGATTTTTACATTTTTTCATTTTCCAAAATTTTTCCGATTTTTACATTTTTTCATTTTCCAAAATTTTCCTGATTTTTACATTTTTTCATTTTCCAAAATTTTTCCGATTTTTACATTTTTTCATTTTCCAAAATTTTTCCGATTTTTACATTTTTTCATTTTCCAAAATTTTTCTGATTTTCCGATTTTTACATTTTTTTATTTTCCAAAATTTTTCCGATTTTTACATTTTTTCATTTTCCAAAATTTTTCCGATTTTTACATTTTTTCATTTTCCAAAATTTTCCGATTTTTACTTTTTTGCATTTTCCAAAATTTTTGCCGATTTTTGATTTTTACATTTTTTCATTTTCCAAAATTTTTCCGATTTTTACATTTTTTCATTTTCCAAAATTTTCCGATTTTTACATTTTTTCATTTTCCAAAATTTTTCCGATTTTTACATTTTTTCATTTTCCAAAATTTTTCCGATTTTTACATTTTTTCATTTTCCAAAATTTTCCGATTTTTACATTTTTTCATTTTCAATTTTTTTCCGATTTTTACATTTTTTCATTTTTCCAAAATTTTTCCGATTTTTACATTTTTTCATTTTCCAAAATTTTCCGATTTTTACATTTTTTCATTTTCCAAAATTTTCCGATCATTTTCCAAAATTTTTTCATTTTCCATTTTCCAAAATTTTCCTGATTTTTACATTTTTTCATTTTCCAAAATTTTTCCGATTTTTACATTTTTTCATTTTTCAAAATTTTTCCGATTTTTACATTTTTTCATTTTCCAAAATTTTTCCGATTTTTACATTTTTTCATTTTCCAAAATTTTTCCGATTTTTACATTTTTTCATTTTCCAAAATTTTTCTGATTTTTACATTTTTTCATTTTCCAAAATTTTTCCGATTTTTACATTTTTTCATTTTCCAAAATTTTCCGATTTTTACATTTTTTCATTTTTCAAAATTTTTCCGATTTTTACATTTTTTCATTTTCCAAATTTTTTTCCGATTTTTACATTTTTTCATTTTCCAAAATTTTTCCGATTTTTACATTTTTTCATTTTCCAAAATTTTTCCGATTTTACATTTTTTCATTTTCCAAAATTTTCCGATTTTTACATTTTTTCATTTTCCAAAATTTTTCCGATTTTTACATTTTTTCATTTTCCAAAATTTTTCCGATTTTTACATTTTTTCATTTTCCAAAATTTTTCCGATTTTTACATTTTTTCATTTTCAAAATTTTTCCCGATTTTTACATTTTTTCATTTTCCAAAATTTTTCCGATTTTTACATTTTTTCATTTTCCAAAATTTTTCCGATTTTTACATTTTTTCATTTTCCAAAATTTTTCCGATTTTTACATTTTTTCATTTTCCAAAATTTTTCCGATTTTTACATTTTTTCATTTTCCAAAATTTTCCGATTTTTACATTTTTTCATTTTCCAAAATTTTTCCGATTTTTACATTTTTTCATTTTCCAAAATTTTCCTGATTTTTACATTTTTTCATTTTCCAAAATTTTTCCGATTTTTACATTTTTTCATTTTCCAAAATTTTTCCGATTTTTACATTTCTTCATTTTTTTTAAAATTTTCCGATTTTTACATTTTTTCATTTTCCAAAATTTTCCGATTTTTACATTTTTTCATTTTCCAAAATTTTTCCGATTTTTACATTTTTTCATTTTCCAAAATTTTTCCGATTTTTACATTTTTTCATTTTCCAAAATTTTTCCGATTTTTACATTTTTTCATTTTCCAAAATTTTTCCGATTTTTACATTTTTTCATTTTTCAAAATTTTTCCGATTTTTACATTTTTTCATTTTCCAAAATTTTTCCGATTTTTACATTTTTTCATTTTCCAAAATTTTTCCGATTTTTACATTTTTTCATTTTCCAAAATTTTTCCGATTTTTACATTTTTTCATTTTCCAAAATTTTTCCGATTTTTACATTTTTTCATTTTCCAAAATTTTTTTCCGATTTTTACATTTTTTCATTTTCCAAAATTTTCCGATTTTTACATTTTTTCATTTTTCCAAAATTTTTCCGATTTTTACATTTTTTCATTTTCCAAAATTTTTCCGATTTTTACATTTTTTCATTTTCCAAAATTTTTCCGATTTTTACATTTTTTCATTTTCCAAAATTTTTCCGATTTTTACATTTTTTCATTTTCCAAAATTTTCCCGATTTTTACATTTTCCAATTTTCCAAAATTTTTCCGATTTTTACATTTTTTCATTTTCCAAAATTTTTCCGATTTTTACATTTTTTCATTTTTCAAAAATTTTCCGATTTTTACATTTTTTCATTTTCCAAAATTTTTCCGATTTTTACATTTTTACATTTTTTCATTTTCCAAATTTTTTTTCCGATTTTTACATTTTTTCATTTTCCAAAATTTTTCCGATTTTTATTTTTTTTCATTTTTTTTACAAAAATTTTTCGATTTTTACATTTTTTCATTTTCCAAAATTTTCCGATTTTTACATTTTTTCATTTTCCAAAATTTTTCCGATTTTTACATTTTTTCATTTTCCAAAATTTTTCCGATTTTTACATTTTTTCATTTTCCAAAATTTTCCGATTTTTACATTTTTTCATTTTCCAAAATTTTCCGATTTTTACATTTTTTCATTTTCCAAAATTTTTCCGATTTTTACATTTTTTCATTTTTTTACATTTTTTCATTTTCCAAAATTTTCCGATTTTTACATTTTTTCATTTTTCAAAAATTTTCCCGATTTTTACATTTTTTCATTTTCCAAAATTTTTCCGATTTTTACATTTTTTCATTTTTCAAAATTTTTCCGATTTTTACATTTTTTCATTTTTCCGATTTTTACATTTTTTTTACAAATTTTTTTTCATTTTTCCAAAATTTTCCCGATTTTCCAAAATTTTTCCGATTTTTACATTTTTTCATTTTCCAAAATTTTTCCGATTTTTACATTTTTTCATTTTCCAAAATTTTTCCGATTTTTACATTTTTTCATTTTCCAAAATTTTTCCGATTTTTACATTTTTTCATTTTCCAAAATTTTTCCGATTTTTACATTTTTTCATTTTCCAAAATTTTCCGATTTTTACATTTTTTTCATTTTCCAAAATTTTTTCCGATTTTTACATTTTTTCATTTTCCAAAATTTTTCCGATTTTTACATTTTTTCATTTTCCAAAATTTTTCCGATTTTTACATTTTTTCATTTTCCAAAATTTTTCCGATTTTTACATTTTTTCATTTTCCAAAATTTTTCCGATTTTTACATTTTTTCATTTTTCCAAAATTTTTCCGATTTTTACATTTTTTCATTTTCCAAAATTTTCCCGATTTTTACATTTTTTTTCATTTTCCAAAATTTTTCCGATTTTTACATTTTTTCATTTTCCAAAATTTTTCCGATTTTTACATTTTTTCATTTTCCAAAATTTTTCCGATTTTTACATTTTTTCATTTTCCAAAATTTTTCCGATTTTTACATTTTTTCATTTTCCAAAATTTTTCTGATTTTTACATTTTTTCATTTTCCAAAATTTTCCGATTTTTACATTTTTTCATTTTCCAAAATTTTTCCGATTTTTACATTTTTTCATTTTCCAAAATTTTTCCGATTTTTACATTTTTTCATTTTCCAAAATTTTCCTGATTTTTACATTTTTTCATTTTTCAAAATTTTTCCGATTTTTACATTTTTTCATTTTCCAAAATTTTTCCGATTTTTACATTTTTTCATTTTCCAAAATTTTCCGATTTTTACATTTTTTCATTTTTCAAAATTTTTCCGATTTTTACATTTTTTCATTTTCCAAAATTTTTCCGATTTTTACATTTTTTCATTTTCCAAAATTTTTCCGATTTTTACATTTTTCATTTTCCAAATTTTTTTTTCCGATTTTTACATTTTTTCATTTTCCAAAATTTTTCCGATTTTTACATTTTTTCATTTTCCAAAATTTTTCCGATTTTTACATTTTTTCATTTTCCAAAATTTTCCGATTTTTACATTTTTTCATTTTCCAAAATTTTTCCGATTTTTACATTTTTTCATTTTCAAAATTTTTCCGATTTTTACATTTTTTCATTTTCCAAAATTTTTCCGATTTTTATTTTTTTTCATTTTTTATTTTCCGATTTTTACATTTTTTTTTTCCGATTTTTACATTTTTTCATTTTCCAAAATTTTTCCGATTTTTACATTTTTTCATTTTCCAAAATTTTTCCGATTTTTACATTTTTTCATTTTCCAAAATTTTCCGATTTTTACATTTTTTCATTTTTCAAAATTTTTCCGATTTTTACATTTTTTCATTTTTCAAAAATTTTTCCGATTTTTACATTTTTTCATTTTCCAAAATTTTTCCGATTTTTACATTTTTTCATTTTTCAAAAATTTTCCGATTTTTACATTTTTTCATTTTCCAAAATTTTTCCGATTTTTACATTTTTTCATTTTCCAAAATTTTTCCGATTTTTACATTTTTTCATTTTCCAAAATTTTTCCGATTTTTACATTTTTTCATTTTCCAAAATTTTTCCGATTTTTACATTTTTTCATTTTCCAAAATTTTTCCGATTTTTACATTTTTTCATTTTCCAAAATTTTTCCGATTTTTACATTTTTTCATTTTCCAAAATTTTTCCGATTTTTACATTTTTTCATTTTCCAAAATTTTTCCGATTTTTACATTTTTTCATTTTCCAAAATTTTTCCGATTTTTACATTTTTTCATTTTTCAAAATTTTTCCGATTTTTACATTTTTTCATTTTCCAAAATTTTTCCGATTTTTACATTTTTTCATTTTCCAAAATTTTTCCGATTTTTACATTTTTTCATTTTTCAAAATTTTTCCGATTTTTACATTTTTTCATTTTCCAAAATTTTCCGATTTTTACATTTTTTCATTTTCCAAAATTTTTTTCCGATTTTTACATTTTTTCATTTTCCAAAATTTTTCCGATTTTTACATTTTTTCATTTTCCAAAATTTTTCCGATTTTTACATTTTTTCATTTTCCAAAATTTTCCGATTTTTACATTTTTTCATTTTCCAAAATTTTTCCGATTTTTACATTTTTCATTTTCCAAAATTTTCCGATTTTTACATTTTTTCATTTTTTCATTTTCCAAAATTTTTCCGATTTTTACATTTTTTCATTTTCCAAAATTTTCCGATTTTTACATTTTTTCATTTTCCAAAATTTTTCCGATTTTTACATTTTTTTATTTTCCAAAATTTTCCGATTTTTACATTTTTTCATTTTCCAAAATTTTTCCGATTTTTACATTTTTTCATTTTCAAAATTTTTCCGATTTTTACATTTTTTCATTTTCCAAAATTTTTCCGATTTTTACATTTTTTCATTTTCCAAAATTTTTCCGATTTTTACATTTTTTCATTTTCCAATTTTTTTTTCCGATTTTTACATTTTTTTTCATTTTCCAAAATTTTTCCGATTTTTACATTTTTTCATTTTCCAAAATTTTTCCGATTTTTACATTTTTTCATTTTCCAAAATTTTTCCGATTTTTACATTTTTTCATTTTTCAAAATTTTTCCGATTTTTACATTTTTTCATTTTCCAAAATTTTTCCGATTTTTACGATTTTTTTTTCATTTTCCAAAATTTTTCCGATTTTTACATTTTTTCATTTTTCAAAATTTTTTCCGATTTTTACATTTTTTCATTTTCCAAAATTTTTCCGATTTTTACATTTTTTCATTTTCCAAAATTTTCCCGATTTTTACATTTTTTCATTTTCCAAAATTTTTCCGATTTTTACATTTTTTCATTTTCCAAAATTTTTCCGATTTTTACATTTTTTCATTTTCCAAAATTTTCCGATTTTTACATTTTTTCATTTTTCAAAATTTTCCGGATTTTTACATTTTTTCATTTTCCAAAATTTTTCCGATTTTACATTTTTTTTTTCATTTTCCAAAATTTTTCCGATTTTTTCATTTTTCAAAATTTTTTCCGATTTTACATTTTTTTCATTTTCCAAAATTTTTTCCGATTTTTACATTTTTTCATTTTTCAAAATTTTTTCCTGATTTTTACATTTTTTCATTTTCCAAAATTTTTCCGATTTTTACATTTTTTCATTTTCCAAAATTTTTCCGATTTTTACATTTTTTCATTTTCCAAAATTTTTCCGATTTTTACATTTTTTCATTTTTTCAAAATTTTTCCGATTTTTACATTTTTTCATTTTCCAAAATTTTTCCGATTTTTACATTTTTTCATTTTCCAAAATTTTTCCGATTTTTACATTTTTTCATTTTCCAAAATTTTCCGATTTTTACATTTTTTCATTTTTCAAAATTTTTCCGATTTTTACATTTTTTTTTCCAAAATTTTCCAAAATTTTCCCGATTTTTACATTTTTCCCATTTTCCAAAATTTTTCCGATTTTTACATTTTTTCATTTTCCAAAATTTTCCCTGATTTTTACATTTTTTCATTTTCCAAAATTTTTCCGATTTTTACATTTTTTCATTTTTCAAAATTTTCCTGATTTTTACATTTTTTCATTTTCCAAAATTTTTCCGATTTTTACATTTTTTCATTTTCCAAAATTTTTCCGATTTTTACATTTTTTCATTTTCCAAAATTTTTCCGATTTTTACATTTTTTCATTTTCCAAAATTTTTCCGATTTTTACATTTTTTCATTTTTCAAAATTTTTTCCGATTTTTACATTTTTTCATTTTCCAAAATTTTCCGATTTTTACATTTTTTCATTTTCCAAAATTTTCCGATTTTTACATTTTTTTTTCAAATTTTCCAAATTTTTTCGATTTTTAAATTTTTTCATTTTTTCCAAAATTCCGATTTTCCGATTTTTACATTTTCCAAAATTTAACAGATTTTTACATTTTTCATTTTCCAAAATTTTTCCGATTTTTACATTTTTTCATTTTACAAAATTTTTCCGATTTTTAAATTTTTTCACATTTGTTATGTTTGCACGCAGATCAAGTTTGTTTCAAATTTTTGCCACGCCCACTTCCGCCCCCGCGAATCAAAAAAATCGAATAACAAGCGTAATTTTAAAGCTAGAGTTACGAATTTTGGTATATTCAGTAATAACTATAAGAGTTATGATCCCTGAAAATTTGGTTGCAATCAGAAAAAAAATTGTGGAAGCTATTAAAGAAATACTTTTGTATGCGCAAAAACGCCTACTTACTAGGGCTCTTAGATGCTTTGGCTGACAATCTGGTATATTGTGCCATCTATGGTATATTTTGAATGCGGTACTATATCGATATACCATATATATCATTTGGTATATTTTTAGTATTTTTGCAGTACATTTGGTATATTTTGAGAATAATACCGCAAAATATATTGCTTTTATTCAAAATGGGTAGCGGGTATCTCACAGTCGAGTACACTCGACTGTACCTTTCTTACTTGTTTTTTTCAGTCGCAACACTATTAAACTCTGATGGTATCAATGTCAGAAATTTTTTGTTATTATTCACAAGTTCATGTAGTGGTTCAGTTATAGGCTTAAATGTTTCCTCCAGACCAATACTGTTCTGACTTTTGAGATGTTTAAGATCAGAAAAAATTTTTTTTAGAGCATTTCGGCTTTTAGTTAATTGAGGTAAAACTTTTTGATTCATTTTCTTTCAAATTTATCTCATTCAACTGTTAGTGGATTAGTGATTATTTCAGTCTTTTGGTCATTAGTGTACTGTGATCTATTTTACGAAACATAATCATATATAACCAATAAACAGATACATTATCATGTTTTGAAGAAGAGAGCTGGCTGTACAGATCAGCTGTCTGACTGTTAAATAGATCAGCTAGCCGTTCTTTTAAACAGACCTGGTTGTATCGACCAGGTAGCTGTTCTTTCAAACAGACCTGGTTGTACAGATCAGGTATCCGGTTCTGATAACGGACCTTTTTCTGTTAACAAACCTGTTTAAAATGATGAAATCAAATTTCAAATACATTTATTCACGCAATGTAAAAAGGTGAAAAGTGCTGAAAAAATGCTGAAAATTTCCCAATTTCCCATTGCCTAATGAAAATTTCGAATTTTTATTTCAATAACATTTATTTGAAATAAGTATCTGAAGTTATAAAGCTGGAAAAGAAAGCTGAAAATTCCCAAATTTAAAATTCCCCAGTTAAAAAATTTTAAATTTATTGTGTTAATAGAATTTATTGTTTTGCTTATTTTTTATTCAATTACAATTTCAAATTGAAAAAAATATTTCTATCATCCAGTTTTGATAGAGTATAATTACCAGTATTTAATTCTTTAATGTGCTCATCACTAACTTTATCATACCGTGCCGGGAGGTACATAAAATTCTTTTCCAATGTTAATTTTATGGAATTAGTATTAAATTTACTAGGATCCCTAGACGCTTCATAGATTCTAAATTCCCTATTCCTTGGTAGAGCGTGGAAAGGGAGCTTCTTCTTTTCCGTTGTTCTATTCAAATAATTCACTGTTGATTGAAACTCGATGTCATCGGAGAGGAATTGGATGTCCTCAGCATGAGGAGTAATAAGAGGAAGATTAACTTAGGTGAAGTCAATCTCCTCTCCCTTGGTAGCCTCCTTTGATGGGTTCATCCTGAATATTTGATGTGTGTGTGTGTGTGTGTGTGTGTTTTTTTTTTTTTTCTAACATGGACGTTGACGCACCGCAGTACGTTCAAGTGGTCCTGCGAAACCAGGCTACCGCCTGTTTCTCCCGCATTCAACGCACTCCCCCCGGAACTGCCGTGAGGTAATACTTCAGGGGAGGGTTCGGCCTTTATCGGCCCTCTTCTGAGTTAGCTGGGTTTCGTGCTCTCTCTTCTCTTCTTAGCTGCTTCATTACTGCCACTGCCATCGTATTCACCGCCACCCATTTCTCCCTCGAGCTTATCATATGCTCGACTACGGACTCCGTCTCGACACGCCCCTCAAGGCGGGCTTCTAGTTCTTCTCTAGCACCTGCGAAGCGTCCGCAGTGCAGAAAGACGTGCTCTGCATCCTCCACCACCTGCGGCTCGCAGTGGGCGCAGTAAGGGTCTGATGCATGGCCGAAGCGGTGCAGGTATCCTTTGAAACACCCGTGACCACTTAGTAATTGCGTTAGGTAAAAATTCATCTCTCCGTGACCTCTGTCTAACCACCTTGAAACGTCCGGTATCAGGCGATGTGTCCACCGACCTTTCGTGCCGCTGTTCCACCTTGCCTGCCACTCCTGGATGATGCTGGCTCTATCCCTGGCCTTCGCGCGCTCTGCTGCCTGTAGATCGAATGGCGCTGTTCCCGCAAGGACCATTGCAGCTTCTCCCGATACCGTCCGGAATGCGCAGCACATTCTGAGCGCGCAGATCCGGTGCACAGAGTTCATCTGCCTCAGGAAGGTGCCGCTTCCCGTTCCCTTTAGCCAGATCGGGGCTGCGTAAAGGCTGATGGACCTGACCACGTTTGTGAGCAGTAACCTTCTTTTCTGCCTAGGGCCACCTGTGTTCGGCATTATTCGGGCTAAGGCCGTGGATGCGGTTGCTGCCTTACTCGCCGCGTACATGAGGTGTGCTCGAAAGTTGAGTCTGTTGTCCACCTTGACTCCGAGATAGGTCATAGTGGCCTGCGAGCGTATCGTTGTATCCCCAACTACGATGTTAACAAACTCCACCTTTTTCCTTGAAGTAACTAACACGGCCTCGGTTTTATGCTCCGCCAGTCGGAGCCCTACTTCTTCCAGCCAATCCCGTACTGCTTTGACTGCAGTATTCGTCTTTGCCTCTATGTCCGTCAGGTGCTTCGCAACCGTCACGATCGCAATATCGTCTGCAAATCCAACAATATTCACACCGTCCGGCATCCTTAGGCGGAGGACTCCGTCGTACATAGCGTTCCACAAGGTGGGGCCGAGCACTGATCCCTGGGGAACGCCTCCAGTGACCTCGTAGCTCTCAGTGCCTGTACTGGTCGTGTACCAGAGCTTCCTGTCGCTAAGGTAACTTGCAATTATCCGGGTGAGATAGTTCGGGATATTGAAGTGCTGCAACGCGTGCAGGATCCTATGCCAGCTGGCAGAATTAAAGGCATTTCTTATATCAAGTGCGGTGATGAGGCAGTACTCCTTACTGCCCCAGAGCCAGCGCTCCCCGCGATTGCCTTCTCCGCCTCGTCCATAATTTGGCTGATAGCCTGAATCGTAGAGCGACCCTTCCGGAACCCAAACTGCCATGGTGATAAGCCCCCTGCACGGTTTATAGCGACCTCCAGGCGCTCCCGTACTAGCGTTTCTAGCGCTTTGCCCGCCGTGTCTAGTAAGCAGATCGGTCGGTACGAAGAAGGCTCCTCCGGAGGTTTCCCCCCTTTCGGGATTAGCACGAGCGACTGCATTTTCCATCGGGCAGGGAACACTCCTTCCTCTAGGCACCTATTGTACAGCCTCATCAGGTCCTCCGGGTAATTCTCTAGGGCGGCTTTGATGGTCAGACCAGGGATACCATCGGGGCCGGGCGACTTGTTCACCTTGATGCCTCTAGCGACATCCCGGAGCTCTTCCCGACTAACTGCGGGGAAGCTGTTACGGTGTCCATGCAGTAGCGTAATTGGCCTTCCTACTCTATTCTGCAGTGGGAATAGTTCGCGCACAATCCTGCCAAGGAGGGTTGGGCAGGATGGACTGGGAGTCCTAAACGCTTTCAGCCTCTTCATCGTCAGCTTGTAGGCCATACCCCACGGGTCGTTGTCCGCCTCGTTCACCAGATGCTGGAAGGACGCCCTCTTGCTTTCCTTGATAAGGTTCGCCAGAATCCGTCTCTTTGTGTTGTGTACTCCTCTCAGGTACTCGTATGCGGAGCCAGGGGCAGCACGCTGATAGTTCCGCCTGGCTCGGAGGCACTCTCTCCTTGCGTCCGCTATCTCGTCGTTCCACCAGTGGACTTGCGGAAGACGACTTCCTCCCTGCACTCTCCTGGACATTGAGGCATCGCAAGCACTCGCTATCCTTGCCATTACCTTGCTGGCCATAACCTCCGCCGTGCCATCGAGCTCTGCTCCTCTGATCATATGATTGAAGACCTCACTATCGAAGGACCTCGTATTATATGAGAGTCTCCTGGGGGTGTTTCTCCGTAGCAGGTTTCCTCCAATCTCCGTAATAATCGCAAAGTGGTCGCTATGCGTGTAATCACCGCATACCTTCCAGGATGCTCTGCGTGAAAGGCTGCCACTTACGAAAGTAACATCGATGGTGGATCCCATACTACCCCTACTGAACGTGTACTGGTTGCCCGAGTTTAGCAGCACTACATCCAGGGTTGCCAGCGCCTCTAGCAGAGCTTGGCCTTTGTCGTTGGTCCTCGCGCTCCCCCACTCCGTGGCCCAAGCGTTAAAGTCCCCTGCAATAAGGCATGGCGTCTTTGACCTAGCGTCATCCGCAAGTTCATCCGTAGCCGCCCTGAAGCTTTGTAGATCCATGGATGGAGGCAGATAGCAACTATAGAAGTAAATAGGGCCTATCCTGGCTCGAACAAAAGCTACCGCTTTTCACTTCTGACACCATTGCCGGGTTTCCCCCGCAACTCCACACCGCTGCCTTACCACATCTATCCCCGACCCACGTATTGGGGGATTTCTGTCTGTAGGGTTCGCATAGAATGGCAACATCGATTTTCCTTTCCCTAAGAGTCTGTTCTAGCAGGTCCTGTGCCGCTGCGCAGTGATTCAAATTTAACTGATATATGCGCATCATTTATGTGACCGGGCGACAGCCTTCTTAAAAAACGGACAAAGCGGGCTATTTGTTTCGTGCTTGCAATCCTTTTCTCCTTTTCTTGTGCACAGCATGCAGGTTTTATCCTCCTTGCAGTTCCTGGCCTGGTGCCCTCTTCCTCCACAGTTAAAGCAGTGGTCCTTGCAATCCGTCTCGGATGTGCATCTTCTTGCTACATGACCGAACTCCATGCATCTGAAGCATCGAATAGGCTGTACCTTCTGTCTAATGCGACAGATGACCCAGCCTATACGGATTTTGCCTGCAGATAATAACTTCCCCGCCAAGCCGCCGGATACCCTCAGTGTGGCTGTTTGGGTGCCTCCGTACGCCGGCCGAAGCGATTGTAATGAGGATCGGCTGATGTCCGTACCTCCAAACTGGGTGACCAGAGCCTCCAGGATTTCTGCTTCTGTCGTCAGCTCATCAATGTCTTTGACCTCTAACGACACGGTTTCCGACAGCATCCGGACTTCCGCCTTGTCACCTAAGAGTGTGCTCACAGCCTCTTGCATGACCTTCGTGTTAGGATCGGAAGCGCGCACCAGTTCGAAGAGTAGTTCGCCTTTCGCGGTCTTCCTAATTCCCTTCACAAGTTGAGCTAGATCCTTGAGTCGAGGTTCTGTCTTCACCGATCGCAGGATATCCGCGTAGCTCACTCCCGTCGCTCCTTGATGACAATCGCATCCGGCTTTGACTGCCTAACTCGCTTCTTCTTCGGCTCCACCTTCGTCCAACTCTCGCGCTGCTGCCTATCGCCGCCTGTGCGTCTACCTTCCCTTGCCTTGTTTTCCTTCCTAGGTTTACCAGTCCGGATCATTGGTTCCCATGCGTGGGACTCCATTGTTGCCGCTGTGTCAGCGGGGGCTGTCACCTTTCCGCCTCCGAGGCTCTTTGTCGACTCCTTTCCATCGTTGCTCTTACGGGATGGTTTGTCACTAGGTGACTCGCCTTTCTGCATGGGTGAGGAGGTGCCGAGGCTATTCTCCTTAATCTCCTTATACAGGTTTGTAATCTCCTCGATCAGATTCCTCATCGGTTGATGAATAGATCTCCGACCTTCGAGCATCTCGTTAAGGAGTCCAATTTGATCCCCTAGTACCGTAAATTTCGCCGGGTCCGGTCGCAGTGTCGACGAGCCCTCCTTCGTAGCGTTGTCCGATGGTGGGACTGATTTCGACCTCTGCGTTTGCGCAACTTTAAGATTAAGTTGCATTGGCGGAGGTCGTTGTTCGCCCTGCTGTGTTTCCATAACTGTAGCCGATTCGGACGCTCGTTCAGATGGCCCAGATACCGCAGCAATTACTGGCACTCTTATCGGCGAGTGGGAAACCCTTGACTTCCTTGCGAACGGGTCAACCTTCGCCGCTCCTTCCGATCGCTGTCGATCCGCAGACTCATGCAAGTCTCTCTCTCTCTCTCCTCTCCTCCCTTCCTTCCTTCTCTTGTTGTAAACATCGTTGTGATTGGGTCCCAACTCTAAGTCGTTATCAATGTTCGTAGTGCAGTCGTGTCTAATGATCTCATGGTTGTCTATGTATCAGGGAGGCCATGCGAGGGTTGACATACGCCTTCATGGGGTCGTATGTTCAGAGCCAGATCCACGTAGGTCAGGAGTAGTCTCAACTGAGCCTGTACGCCCAACTGAATGGGGACGAACCATTGAGCGTGCTTAGAGGTCAGCCACGATTTTAACGGGACGGGGGCAGTCAGAGCATTAGCCTAGTAGTCGTTTCGACAAGATATCACTCTGTCTACTCAGATACTAGAATACTGTGACTGTCAGCCCAACTCATCAAGTCAGAGGTGGTGTTTCCAGTATCCTAATCAAGGCTGTACTGGGCTCGGCCTTGATACCACTTTAGTCGCCTTCTACGACAAGCAGTGGTTGACTGAGGTGGTATTCTCGTAACCGCCACCACGCGGTGTTGTGTGTGTGTGTGTGTGTGTGTGTAGTACCGCTGGTGCTATTCAGTGCTGCTACTGCTCCTGCTGTTCGGTGTTGGTCGTTGGGCAAATGCGTGCTCCTAGTGGTGATGATACTGCTACTGCTGGTGTTGTTGGTGAGTGCTGATGACTGAATGATATTTTCCTTCGAGTGGCTAGCTGATTTTATACTTGTCACTTTCCCTTTCCACTGTTTTTTTGAAAGGTTTTCATTACCTCAGAACGTTTTTCTTTGATTGGTTGACTTTCTACCTGTTGCTACCTGTAGGACTTCTCAAGTGCTAGAGAAGGACAACCAACCCACTGATAAGTGTCTCCTTACCCTTCAACCGACATACACCTCATTAAAAATTCTAAACACAATTGTCCACAGTTTACAGTCCCAAAATTTTGTAAACGTTCATAATTGTTCTTAATGTTTTTCCTAAATATCTGACTACTTCTAATGGTGATTGTAAATTCCCAAAACTATCAAATTAAAAAGAATGTGATCCTCTCTTGTAATATGCTACCCAATGCGTTCCATTCGATATTGAGTCTGCTAAATTTATTATTCCACACTCGAAATGATGTGGAAATTTGGGTAATTGATCCTTCATATAAACACCTCGAAAATGAGGAATCTTTCTAAAGGCAAACTTCATTATATCAAAGTTTGATAATGCTCTCTTGGGTAGCTTACCTATTAGTTTCTTGAAGGCGTTTTTGTCTTTGATTATTTCTAGCAAATGATATACCATATCCATTTTTGTATGGTTGTAAATACAAGCCAGCTCCCAATGCAACCGTTTCCATTTTTTTTATTATGCCTCTTGTTTTCCTCTAGATGTTGCTTTGTTAATAGATTTTACTATTGCTGCACTACCTGACGCCAAGCTACCCACAGCGCTCAGAGCTGTTAAAATTGGGACAAGTGGTAAGAACCCACCTATCTTGGGTACATTTATAACCCGTGGAATAACAACATTTTTCCTACATCCCATCGAGTTCGATACTGCTTTCCGTGCAACTTTTATTGCACTCAAGATATCAAGCGGTTTATTATTTTTCAATTCCTCTGTAGCCTTTTTGATTATTGTAGTCAATGATGTTTTCACTTTTTTTCTTTCTCTCCTGATTTGAACCCATTCCAAATTTTTTCTTCGTCTTCATCATGTTTGTTACAAAGTATGCTGCTGCTCTCTATCCAATACTACTGTCTAACGCTTTTACACGATTCCAAGCCTTTTCAATTAATGCTGAGTCAGCTTTATGACGTTCACTCAACTCTTTACTGTTTGAATATGCAATATCATGCTCTCTACACGCTTCATCCAAAGCATTGATTCCACGATCACCACGTGCTAATCGTTTCTCTAACTTTGTTCCAGGTTCGCAGTAATTGTATCCAGGTATATGAGCCTCAAAAGGTAGAGAGTCTATTATATTGTTTACAAGACCACTACCCTGTTTGAGTTTTGATTTTGAATTAATTAAATTATAAAAACGTTTGGCCATTTTATAGCAACCTCAATCAACAAACGTTTGCCATTGAATGAAGTACTTCTCTCACTAACATGCGTTTTTTAAGACAAAAGTAAAGCATACTAGTACGAAACTTGAGGGTGGTGGACATGGAGAGAATAATCAACAACCTTGACATAGTGTTTTGCTACCCAATACAATTAGAGCATTAATTGTTTGACCATCAAATTGTGGAAAAACCAATGTGATGCTTAGTCTTATAGAGAGTCCCAATGGTCTCAAATTTGAAAATATTTATGTATTTTCAAAGAGTTTATACCAACCCAAATAGTAATATTTGGAAAAACTTATCAAGCCAATTCAAGGAATGGGATATTTTACGTTCTCCGGAAACGATGGAGTGTTATCACCGCACGAAGCTAAAAATAATTCCATTATGATATTCGATGATGTGGCATGTGAAAAACAGGATAATATCCGAAACTATTTTTGTATGGGAAGACATAAAAATATTGATTCATTCTATTTATGTCAAACATTTGTACACACATATACCAAAACATTTAATACGTGACAATGCTAATTTTATTATAATGTTTAAACAAGATGATTTGAACATGCGTCATATATATCGAGATCACGTAAACAGTGACATGGACTATGAATCATTTATGGAAATTTCACGAAAATGCTGGGAGGAGAAATTTGGATTTCTACTAATCTCTAAAGATGATGATATGAAAAATGGGCGATACAGAAAAGGTTTTGATCAATTCATTATACTTTAAAAATATGTATATAAAACTAATGATATGATGATTAAACAATAGTCCAAACTCAGACTTCAAAATGTCTACATCACTAATATTTGCATTAAATGGAAACACCTCAGTTATAACCGAAAATTTTTTTCCACAAATTGAATTAAATAGAAATTATGAGTGTGCTCTCATTGACTTTCACACATACAATTCTATACCAAACGTAGATAGAGGGAACAATCTATTTCATATTGGAAATAAATGTATAGAAATACCTGTTGGATTGTATGAACTCGAAGAGATTGCAACATATATTATTGATGTCCTAAAGGAGTATGGTTCTTATGATGCGTTAAAAATAGAAACCAACAACAATACGCTGAAAGTTCAAGTTACCACTAAAAAAAAAACAGTATATTTTAATCGTGAACGAAGTATTGGAAAGCTATTTGGGTTTGGTGAACGTATTCTAAAACCGCACAACACTGAAATTTATGTCTCAGATAACCCTGTGAATATTTGAAAAGTAAATACAATTCGATTGGAATGCAACATTATCAGTGGCTCATATGTGGGTAATAGACCAAATCATGTGCTTCATGAATTTGGGATCAAGGTTCCTCCGGGATATAAAATGAGTATTACACCACGAAACTTGATTTATTTACCTATCAACACTAGAGAAAGAAGCACGCTCGAAGTACGGATAACTGATCAGGAGGGGGAATTAATCAATTTTCGAGGGGAAACTATACCAATTCGTCTTCATTTACGAGCAACAGAATGATTACTTATAATAAAAGGTCGTCACATCACCTCACAACTCCCATTACTAAATGTGAAGGTGAAGTGAAAACATCATCATCATTATCATCTCGAGGACCATCATATTTACGACCTGCGGTATCATTCAACAAGTAAGAAAGCTACAGTCGAGTGTACTCGACTATGAGATACCCGCTACCCATTTTAAATAAAAGCAATACATTTTGCGATATTATTCTCAAAATATACCGAATATACTGCAAAAATGCTAAAAATATACCAAATAGTATATTTAGTATATCGGTATAGTACCGCATTCAAAATATACCATAGACGGCACAATATACCAGATTGGCGGCCAAAGCAACTAAGAGCCCTAGTAAGTAGGCGTTTTTGCTAATATAAAAGTCTTTCTTTAATAACTTCGACAATTTTTATCTGATCGCAACCAAATTTTCAGGAATCATAACTACTATAGTAATTATTGTATGTACCAAAATCGCAACTCTAGCTTTAAAATCACGCTTTTTATTCGATTTTTTTGATTTGCGGGGGCGGAAGTGGGCGTGGCAAAAATTATAGCTCTAACTCTTATAGTCTCTGAGATCCAGTGTTTCATACGGACAGACGGACAGACACACAGACGGACAGACGGACATGGCTAGATCGTCTCGGCTGTTGACGCTGATCAAGAATATATATACTTTTTAGGGTCGGAGATGCCTCGTTCTACCTTTTACATACATTTCCTGCCGGCACAAAGTTATAATACCCTTCTACCCTATGGGTAGCGGGTCGAGTACACTCGACTGTACCTTTCTTACTTGTTTTTTTCAGTCGCAACACTATTAAACTCTGATGGTATCAATGTCAGAAATTTTTTGTTATTATTCACAAGTTCATGTAGTGGTTCAGTTATAGGCTTAAATGTTTCCTCCAGACCAATACTGTTCTGACTTTTGAGATGTTTAAGATCAGAAAAATTTTTTTAGAGCATTTCGGCTTTTAGTTAATTGAGGTAAAACTTTTTGATTCATTTTCTTTCAAATTTATCTCATTCAACTGTTAGTGGATTAGTGATTATTTCAGTCTTTTGGTCATTAGTGTACTGTGATCTATTTTACGAAACATAATCATATATAACCAATAAACAGATACATTATCATGTTTTGAAGAAGAGAGCTGGCTGTACAGATCAGCTGTCTGACTGTTAAATAGATCAGCTAGCCGTTCTTTTAAACAGACCTGGTTGTATCGACCAGGTAGCTGTTCTTTCAAACAGACCTGGTTGTACAGATCAGGTATCCGGTTCTGATAACGGACCTTTTTCTGTTAACAAACCTGTTTAAAATGATGAAATCAAATTTCAAATACATTTATTCACGCAATGTAAAAGGTGAAAAGTGCTGAAAAAATGCTGAAAATTTCCCAATTTCCCATTGCCTAATGAAAATTTCGAATTTTTATTTCAATAACATTTATTTGAAATAAGTATCTGAAGTTATAAAGCTGGAAAAGAAAGCTGAAAATTCCCAAATTTAAAATTCCCCAGTTAAAAAAATTTTAAATTTATTGTGTTAATAGAATTTATTGTTTTGCTTATTTTTTATTCAATTACAATTTCAAATTGAAAAAAATATTTCTATCATCCAGTTTTGATAGAGTATAATTACCAGTATTTAATTCTTTAATGTGCTCATCACTAACTTTATCATACCGTGCCGGGAGGTACATAAAATTCTTTTCCAATGTTAATTTTATGGAATTAGTATTAAATTTACTAGGATCCCTAGACGCTTCATAGATTCTAAATTCCCTATTCCTTGGTAGAGCGTGGAAAGGGAGCTTCTTCTTTTCCGTTGTTCTATTCAAATAATTCACTGTTGATTGAAACTCGATGTCATCGGAGAGGAATTGGATGTCCTCAGCATGAGGAGTAATAAGAGGAAGATTAACTTAGGTGAAGTCAATCTCCTCTCCCTTGGTAGCCTCCTTTGATGGGTTCATCCTGAATATTTGATGTGTGTGTGTGTGTGTGTGTGTGTTTTTTTTTTTTTTTTCTAATATGGACGTTGACGCACCGCAGTACGTTCAAGTGGTCCTGCGAAACCAGGCTACCGCCTGTTTCTCCCGCATTCAACGCACTCCCCCCGGAACTGCCGTGAGGTAATACTTCAGGGGGAGGGTTCGGCCTTTATCGGCCCTCTTCTGAGTTAGCTGGGATTCGTGCTCTCTCTTCTCTTCTTAGCTGCTTCATTACTGCCACTGCCATCGTATTCACCGCCACCCATTTCTCCTTCGAGCTTATCATATGCTCGACTACGGACTCCGTCTCGACACGCCCCTCAAGGCGGGCTTCTAGTTCTTCTCTAGCACCTGCGAAGCGTCCGCAGTGCAGAAAGACGTGCTCTGCATCCTCCACCACCTGCGGCTCGCAGTGGGCGCAGTAAGGGTCTGATGCATGGCCGAAGCGGTGCAGGTATCCTTTGAAACACCCGTGACCACTTAGTAATTGCGTTAGGTAAAAATTCATCTCTCCGTGACCTCTGTCTAACCACCTTGAAACGTCCGGTATCAGGCGATGTGTCCACCGACCTTTCGTGCCGCTGTTCCACCTTGCCTGCCACTCCTGGATGATGCTGGCTCTATCCCTGGCCTTCGCGCGCTCTGCTGCCTGTAGATCGAATGGCGCTGTTCCCGCAAGGACCATTGCAGCTTCTCCCGATACCGTCCGGAATGCGCAGCACATTCTGAGCGCGCAGATCCGGTGCACAGAGTTCATCTGCCTCAGGAAGGTGCCGCTTCCCGTTCCCTTTAGCCAGATCGGGGCTGCGTAAAGGCTGATGGACCTGACCACGTTTGTGAGCAGTAACCTTCTTTTCTGCCTAGGGCCACCTGTGTTCGGCATTATTCGGGCTAAGGCCGTGGATGCGGTTGCTGCCTTACTCGCCGCGTACATGAGGTGTGCTCGAAAGTTGAGTCTGTTGTCCACCTTGACTCCGAGATAGGTCATAGTGGCCTGCGAGCGTATCGTTGTATCCCCAACTACGATGTTAACAAACTCCACCTTTTTCCTTGAAGTAACTAACACGGCCTCGGTTTTATGCTCCGCCAGTCGGAGCCCTACTTCTTCCAGCCAATCCCGTACTGCTTTGACTGCAGTATTCGTCTTTGCCTCTATGTCCGTCAGGTGCTTCGCAACCGTCACGATCGCTATGTCGTCCGCAAATCCGACAATATTCACACCGTCCGGCATCCTTAGGCGGAGGACTCCGTCGTACATAGCGTTCCACAAGGTGGGGCCGAGCACTGATCCCTGGGGAACGCCTCCAGTGACCTCGTAGCTCTCAGTGCCTGTACTGGTCGTGTACCAGAGCTTCCTGTCGCTAAGGTAACTTGCAATTATCCGGGTGAGATAGTTCGGGATATTGAAGTGCTGCAACGCGTGCAGGATCCTATGCCAGCTGGCAGAATTAAAGGCATTTCTTATATCCAGTGCGGTGATGAGGCAGTACTCCTTACTGCCCCAGAGCCAGCGCTCCCCCGCGATTGCCTTCTCCGCCTTGTCCATAATTTGGCTGATAGCCTGAATCGTAGAGCGACCCTTCCGGAACCCAAACTGCCATGGTGATAAGCCCCTGCACGGTTTATAGCGACCTCCAGGCGCTCCCGTACTAGCGTTTCTAGCGCTTTGCCCGCCGTGTCTAGTAAGCAGATCGGTCGGTACGAAGAAGGCTCCTCCGGAGGTTTCCCCCCTTTCGGGATTAGCACGAGCGACTGCATTTTCCATCGGGCAGGGAACACTCCTTCCTCTAGGCACCTATTGTACAGCCTCATCAGGTCCTCCGGGTAATTCTCTAGGGCGGCTTTGATGGTCAGACCAGGGATACCATCGGGGCCGGGCGACTTGTTCACCTTGATGCCTCTAGCGACATCCCGGAGCTCTTCCCGACTAACTGCGGGGAAGCTGTTACGGTGTCCATGCAGTAGCGTAATTGGCCTTCCTACTCTATTCTGCAGTGGGAATAGTTCGCGCACAATCCTGCCAAGGAGGGTTGGGCAGGATGGACTGGGAGTCCTAAACGCTTTCAGCCTCTTCATCGTCAGCTTGTAGGCCATACCCCACGGGTCGTTGTCCGCCTCGTTCACCAGATGCTGGAAGGACGCCCTCTTGCTTTCCTTGATAAGGTTCGCCAGAATCCGTCTCTTTGTGTTGTGTACTCCTCTCAGGTACTCGTATGCGGAGCCAGGGGCAGCACGCTGATAGTTCCGCCTGGCTCGGAGGCACTCTCTCCTTGCGTCCGCTATCTCGTCGTTCCACCAGTGGACTTGCGGAAGACGACTTCCTCCCTGCACTCTCCTGGACATTGAGGCATCGCAAGCACTCGCTATCCTTGCCATTACCTTGCTGGCCATAACCTCCGCCGTGCCATCGAGCTCTGCTCCTCTGATCATATGATTGAAGACCTCACTATCGAAGGACCTCGTATTATATGAGAGTCTCCTGGGGGTGTTTCTCCGTAGCAGGTTTCCTCCAATCTCCGTAATAATCGCAAAGTGGTCGCTATGCGTGTAATCACCGCATACCTTCCAGGATGCTCTGCGTGAAAGGCTGCCACTTACGAAAGTAACATCGATGGTGGATCCCATACTACCCCTACTGAACGTGTACTGGTTGCCCGAGTTTAGCAGCACTACATCCAGGGTTGCCAGCGCCTCTAGCAGAGCTTGGCCTTTGTCGTTGGTCCTCGCGCTCCCCCACTCCGTGGCCCAAGCGTTAAAGTCCCCTGCAATAAGGCATGGCGTCTTTGACCTAGCGTCATCCGCAAGTTCATCCGTAGCCGCCCTGAAGCTTTGTAGATCCATGGATGGAGGCAGATAGCAACTATAGAAGTAAATAGGGCCTATCCTGGCTCGAACAAAAGCTACCGCTTTTCACTTCTGACACCATTGCCGGGTTTCCCCCGCAACTCCACACCGCTGCCTTACCACATCTATCCCCGACCCACGTATTGGGGGATTTCTGTCTGTAGGGTTCGCATAGAATGGCAACATCGATTTTCCTTTCCCTAAGAGTCTGTTCTAGCAGGTCCTGTGCCGCTGCGCAGTGATTCAAATTTAACTGATATATGCGCATCATTTATGTGACCGGGCGACAGCCTTCTTAAAAAACGGACAAAGCGGGCTATTTGTTTCGTGCTTGCAATCCTTTTCTCCTTTTCTTGTGCACAGCATGCAGGTTTTATCCTCCTTGCAGTTCCTGGCCTGGTGCCCTCTTCCTCCACAGTTAAAGCAGTGGTCCTTGCAATCCGTCTCGGATGTGCATCTTCTTGCTACATGACCGAACTCCATGCATCTGAAGCATCGAATAGGCTGTACCTTCTGTCTAATGCGACAGATGACCCAGCCTATACGGATTTTGCCTGCAGATAATAACTTCCCCGCCAAGCCGCCGGATACCCTCAGTGTGGCTGTTTGGGTGCCTCCGTACGCCGGCCGAAGCGATTGTAATGAGGATCGGCTGATGTCCGTACCTCCAAACTGGGTGACCAGAGCCTCCAGGATTTCTGCTTCTGTCGTCAGCTCATCAATGTCTTTGACCTCTAACGACACGGTTTCCGACAGCATCCGGACTTCCGCCTTGTCACCTAAGAGTGTGCTCACAGCCTCTTGCATGACCTTCGTGTTAGGATCGGAAGCGCGCACCAGTTCGAAGAGTAGTTCGCCTTTCGCGGTCTTCCTAATTCCCTTCACAAGTTGAGCTAGATCCTTGAGTCGAGGTTCTGTCTTCACCGATCGCAGGATATCCGCGTAGCTCACTCCCGTCGCTCCTTGGATGACAATCGCATCCGGCTTTGACTGCCTAACTCGCTTCTTCTTCGGCTCCACCTTCGTCCAACTCTCGCGCTGCTGCCTATCGCCGCCTGTGCGTCTACCTTCCCTTGCCTTGTTTTCCTTCCTAGGTTTACCAGTCCGGATCATTGGTTCCCATGCGTGGGACTCCATTGTTGCCGCTGTGTCAGCGGGGGCTGTCACCTTTCCGCCTCCGAGGCTCTTTGTCGACTCCTTTCCATCGTTGCTCTTACGGGATGGTTTGTCACTAGGTGACTCGCCTTTCTGCATGGGTGAGGAGGTGCCGAGGCTATTCTCCTTAATCTCCTTATACAGGTTTGTAATCTCCTCGATCAGATTCCTCATCGGTTGATGAATAGATCTCCGACCTTCGAGCATCTCGTTAAGGAGTCCAATTTGATCCCCTAGTACCGTAAATTTCGCCGGGTCCGGTCGCAGTGTCGACGAGCCCTCCTTGGAGGTCGTTGTTCGCCCTGCTGTGTTTCCATAACTGTAGCCGATTCGGACGCTCGTTCAGATGGCCCAGATACCGCAGCAATTACTGGCACTCTTATCGGCGAGTGGGAAACCCTTGACTTCCTTGCGAACGGGTCAACCTTCGCCGCTCCTTCCGATCGCTGTCGATCCGCAGACTCATGCAAGTCTCTCCTCTCTCTCTCCTCTCCTCCCTTCCTTCCTTCTCTTGTTGTAAACATCGTTGTGATTGGGTCCCAACTCTAAGTCGTTATCAATGTTCGTAGTGCAGTCGTGTCTAATGATCTCATGGTTGTCTATGTATCAGGGAGGCCATGCGAGGGTTGACATACGCCTTCATGGGGTCGTATGTTCAGAGCCAGATCCACGTAGGTCAGGAGTAGTCTCAACTGAGCCTGTACGCCCAACTGAATGGGGACGAACCATTGAGCGTGCTTAGAGGTCAGCCACGATTTTAACGGGACGGGGGCAGTTGGTCAGAGGTGGTGTTTCCAGTACTAATCAAGGCTGTACTGGGCAGTCAGGCCTTGATACCACTTTAGTCGCCTTCTACGACAAGCAGTGGTTGACTGAGGTGGTATTCTCGTAACCGCCACCACGCGGTGTTGTGTGTGTGTGTGTGTGTGTGTGTAGTACCAAGATGCCGTCTGAAAGTTTCCTCCACTTTGAAGGCACACTTAGTAAAATTACTAGCCAAAATACGGGCACAACTTCAACAAATGATGTTGCCGGATTGCTTAAAATTAATTGCATGGCCTATTTTTTGGATGAAATAAGATATGAATTGAACGGTTGCGAAATGGATAGAACACGGTTTACTGGAATCACATCTACTCTGAAAAACTTTCTTTCTATTGGACGACAGGAGTCTCTACGTTATCGTAATGTCGGATGGAGTGGAGGAGAGAGTATTTCTTCCGGAGGACATTTCAGCTTTTCAATACCACTAAAAATGTTAATGGGATTCGCTGAAGATCATAAAAAAGTTATATTAAATTGTAAACATGAACTCATTCTCTTACTAGCTAAAAATATGAATGATATGTTTGAAAAAACAGTCGGAGGTGTTGAATATAAAATTGCTATACAGAGCATTAGTTGGAAAGTACCCCACATTGTTCCAAGCGATACTACTAAAATTAAAATGTTCAATGTAGTCAAAAGTGGAGCTACACTTCCACTTTCATTCTGCTGCTGGGATTGTTATATAAATCCCTCGTTGGTACAGGGGACTCATCATGTATGGAACGTTTAGCTAGTTGCAAATAGAGAACGTCTTGTTACTTACATGCTTTTTTCAGTCGCAACACTATTAAACTCTGATGGTATCAATGTCAGAAATTTTTTGTTATCATTCACAAGTTCATGTAGTGGTTCAGTTATAGGCTTAAATGTTTCCTCCAGACCAATACTGTTCTGACTTTTGAGATGTTTAAGATCAGAAAAAATTTTTTTTTAGAGCATTTCGGCTTTTAGTTAATTGAGTTAAAACTTTTTGATTCATTTTCTTTCAAATTTATCTCATTCAACTGTTAGTGGGTTAATGATTATTTCAGTCTTGTGGTCATTAGTGTACTGTGATCTATTCTACGAAACATAACCATATATAACCAATTAACAGATACATTAGCATGTTTTTATGAAGAGAGTTGGTTGTACAGATCAGCTATCTGACTGTTAAATAGATCAGCTAGCCGTTCTTTTAAACAGACCTGGTTGTATCGACCAGGTAGCTGTTCTTTCAAACAGACCTGGTTGTACAGATCAGGTATCCGGTTCTGATAACGGACCTTTTTCTGTTAACAAACCTGTTTCATTTTCCCATACCCCATTTAAAATGATGAAATCAAATTTCAAATACATTTATTCACGCAATGTAAAAAGGTGAAAAGTGCTGAAAAAATGCTGAAAATTTCCCAATTTCCCATTGCCTAATGAAAATTTCGAATTTTTATTTCAATAACATTTATTTGAAATAAGTATCTGAAGTAATAAAGCTGGAAAAGAAAGCTGAAAATTCCCAAATTTAAAATTCCCCAGTTAAAAAAATTTTAAATTTATTGTGTTAATAGAATTTATTGTTTTGCTTATTTTTTATTCAATTACAATTTCAAATTGAAAAAAATATTTCCATCATCCAGTTTTGATAGAGTATAATTACCAGTATTTAATTCTTTAATGTGCTTATCACTAACTTTATCATACCGTGCCGGGAGGTACATAAAATTCTTTTCCAATGTTAATTTTATGGAATTAGTATTAAATTTACTAGGATCCCTAGACGCTTCATAGATTCTAAATTCCCTATTCCTTGGTAGAGCGTGGAAAGGGAGCTTCTTCTTTTCCGTTGTTCTATTCAAATAATTCACTGTTGATTGAAACTCGATGTCATCGGAGAGGAATTGGATGTCCTCAGCATGAGGAGTAATAAGAGGAAGATTAACTTAGGTGAAGTCAATCTCCTCTCCCTTGGTAGCCTCCTTTGATGGGTTCATCCTGAATATTTGATGTGTGTGTGTGTGTGTGTGTGTGTTTTTTTTTTTTTTTTAACATGGACGTTGACGCACCGCAGTACGTTCAAGTGGTCCTGCGAAACCAGGCTACCGCCTGTTTCTCCCGCATTCAACGCACTCCCCCCGGAACTGCCGTGAGGTAATACTTCAGGGGGAGGGTTCGGCCTTTATCGGCCCTCTTCTGAGTTAGCTGGGATTCGTGCTCTCTCTTCTCTTCTTAGCTGCTTCATTACTGCCACTGCCATCGTATTCACCGCCACCCATTTCTCCCTCGAGCTTATCATATGCTCGACTACGGACTCCGTCTCGACACGCCCCTCAAGGCGGGCTTCTAGTTCTTCTCTAGCACCTGCGAAGCGTCCGCAGTGCAGAAAGACGTGCTCTGCATCCTCCACCACCTGCGGCTCGCAGTGGGCGCAGTAAGGGTCTGATGCATGGCCGAAGCGGTGCAGGTATCCTTTGAAACACCCGTGACCACTTAGTAATTGCGTTAGGTAAAAATTCATCTCTCCGTGACCTCTGTCTAACCACCTTGAAACGTCCGGTATCAGACGATGTGTCCACCGACCTTTCGTGCCGCTGTTCCACCTTGCCTGCCACTCCTGGATGATGCTGGCTCTATCCCTGGCCTTCGCGCGCTCTGCTGCCTGTAGATCGAATGGCGCTGTTCCCGCAAGGACCATTGCAGCTTCTCCCGATACCGTCCGGAATGCGCAGCACATTCTGAGCGCGCAGATCCGGTGCACCGAGTTCATCTGCCTCAGGAAGGTGCCGCTTCCCGTTCCCTTTAGCCAGATCGGGGCTGCGTAAAGGCTGATGGACCTGACCACGTTTGTGAGCAGTAACCTTCTTTTCTGCCTAGGGCCACCTGTGTTCGGCATTATTCGGGCTAAGGCCGTGGATGCGGTTGCTGCCTTACTCGCCGCGTACATGAGGTGTGCTCGAAAGTTGAGTCTGTTGTCCACCTTGACTCCGAGATAGGTCATAGTGGCCTGCGAGCGTATCGTTGTATCCCCAACTACGATGTTAACAAACTCCACCTTTTTCCTTGAAGTAACTAACACGGCCTCGGTTTTATGCTCCGCCAGTCGGAGCCCTACTTCTTCCAGCCAATCCCGTACTGCTTTGACTGCAGTATTCGTCTTTGCCTCTATGTCCGTCAGGTGCTTCGCAACCGTCACGATCGCTATGTCGTCCGCAAATCCGACAATATTCACACCGTCCGGCATCCTTAGGCGGAGGACTCCGTCGAACATAGCGTTCCACAAGGTGGGGCCGAGCACTGATCCCTGGGGAACGCCTCCAGTGACCTCGTAGCTCTCAGTGCCTGTACTGGTCGTGTACCAGAGCTTCCTGTCGCTAAGGTAACTTGCAATTATCCGGGTGAGATAGTTCGGGATATTGAAGTGCTGCAACGCGTGCAGGATCCTATGCCAGCTGGCAGAATTAAAGGCATTTCTTATATCCAGTGCGGTGATGAGGCAGTACTCCTTACTGCCCCAGAGCCAGCGCTCCCCGCGATTGCCTTCTCCGCCTTGTCCATAATTTGGCTGATAGCCTGAATCGTAGAGCGACCCTTCCGGAACCCAAACTGCCATGGTGATAAGCCCCTGCACGGTTTATAGCGACCTCCAGGCGCTCCCGTACTAGCGTTTCTAGCGCATTGCCCGCCGTGTCTAGTAAGCAGATCGGTCGGTACGAAGAAGGCTCCTCCGGAGGTTTCCCCCCTTTCGGGATTAGCACGAGCGACTGCTTTTCCATCGGGCAGGGAACACTCCTTCCTCTAGGCACCTATTGTACAGCCTCATCAGGTCCTCCGGGTAATTCTCCAGGGCGGCTTTGATGGCCAGACCAGGGATACCATCGGGGCCGGGCGACTTGTTCACCTTGATGCCTCTAGCGACCTCCCGGAGCTCTTCCCGAGTAACTGCGGGGAAGCTGTTACGGTGTCCTTGCAGTAGCGTAATTGGCCTTCCTACTCTATTCTGCAGTGGGAATAGTTCGCGCACAATCCTGCCAAGGAGGGTTGGGCAGGATGGACTGGGAGTCCTAAACGCTTTCAGCCTCTTCATCGTCAGCTTGTAGGCCATACCCCACGGGTCGTTGTCCGCCTCGTTCACCAGATGCTGGAAGGACGCCCTCTTGCTTTCCTTGATAAGGTTCGCCAGAATCCGTCTCTTTGTGTTGTGTACTCCTCTCAGGTACTCGTATGCAGAGCCAGGGGCAGCACGCTGGTAGTTCCGCCTGGCTCGGAGGCACTCTCTCCTTGCGTCCGCTATCTCGTCGTTCCACCAGTGGACTTGCGGAAGACGACTTCCTCCCTGCACTCTCCTGGACATTGAGGCATCGCAAGCACTCGCTATCCTTGCCATTACCTTGCTGGCCATAACCTCCGCCGTGCCATCGAGCTCTGCTCCTCTGATCATATGATTGAAGACCTCACTATCGAAGGACCTCGTATTATATGAGAGTCTCCTGGGGGTGTTTCTCCGTAGCAGGTTTCCTCCAATCTCCGTAATAATCGCAGAGTGGTCGCTATGCGTGTAATCACCGTATACCTTCCAGGATGCGTGAAAGGCTGCCACTTACGAAAGTAACATCGATGGTGGATCCGATACTACCCCTACTGAACGTGTACTGGTTGCCCGAGTTTAGCAGCACTACATCCAGGGTTGCCAGCGCCTCTAGCAGAGCTTGGCCTTTGTCGTTGGTCCTCGCGCTCCCCCACTCCGTGGCCCAAGCGTTAAAGTCCCCTGCAATAAGGCATGGCGTCTTTGACCTAGCGTCATCCGCAAGTTCATCCGTAGCCGCCCTGAAGCTTTGTAGATCAATGGATGGAGGCAGATAGCAACTATAGAAGTAAATAGGGCCTATCCTGGCTCGAACAAAAAAGCTACCGCTTTTCACTTCTGACACCATTGCCGGGTTTCCCCCGCAACTCCACATCGCTGCCTTACCACATCTGTCCCCGACCCACGTATTGGGGGATTTCTGTCTGTAGGGTTCGCATAGAATGGCAACATCAATTTTCCTTTCCCTAAAAGTCTGTTCTAGCAGGTCCTGTGCCGCTGCGCAGTGATTCAAATTTAACTGATATATGCGCATCATTTATGTGACCGGGCGACAGCCTTCTTAAAAAACGGACAAAGCGGGCTATTTGTTGCGTGCTTGCAATCCTTTTCTCCTTTTCTTGTGCACAGCATGCAGGTTTTATCCTCCTTGCAGTTCCTGGCCTGGTGCCCTCTTCCTCCACAGTTAAAGCAGTGGTCCTTGCAATCCGTCTCGGATGTGCATCTTCTTGCTACATGACCGAACTCCATGCATCTGAAGCATCGAATAGGCTGTACCTTCTGTCTAATGCGACAGATGACCCAGCCTATACGGATTTTGCCTGCAGATAATAACTTCCCCGCCAAGCCGCCGGATACCCTCAGTGTGGCTGTTTGGGTGCCTCCGTACGCCGGCCGAAGCGATTGTAATGAGGATCGGCTGATGTCCGTACCTCCAAACTGGGTGACCAGAGCCTCCAGGATTTCTGCTTCTGTCGTCAGCTCATCAATGTCTTTGACCTCTAACGACACGGTTTCCGACAGCATCCGGACTTCCGCCTTGTCACCTAAGAGTGTGCTCACAGCCTCTTGCATGACCTTCGTGTTAGGATCGGAAGCGCGCACCAGTTCGAAGAGTAGTTCGCCTTTCGCGGTCTTCCTAATTCCCTTCACAAGTTGAGCTAGATCCTTGAGTCGAGGTTCTGTCTTCACCGATCGCAGTATATCCGCGTAGCTCACTCCCGTCGCTCCTTGGATGACAATCGCATCCGGCTTTGACTGCCTAACTCGCTTCTTCTTCGGCTCCACCTTCGTCCAACTCTCGTGCTGCTGCCTATCGCCGCCTGTGCGTCTACCTTCCCTTGCCTTGTTTTCCTTCCTAGGTTTACCAGTCCGGATCATTGGTTCCCTTGCGTGGGACTCCATTGTTGCCGCTGTGTCAGCGGGGGCTGTCACCTTTCCGCCTCCGGGGCTCTTTGTCGACTCCTTTCCATCGTTGCTCTTCCGGGATGGTTTGTCACTAGGTGACTCGCCTTTCTGCATGGGTGAGGAGGTGCCGAGGCTATTCTCCTTAATCTCCTTATACAGGTTTGTAATCTCCTCGATCAGATTCCTCATCGGTTGATGAATAGATCTCCGACCTTCGAGCATCTCGTTAAGGAGTCCAATTTTATCCCCTAGTACCGTAAATTTCGCCGGGTCCGGTCGCAGTGTCGACGAGCCCTCCTTCGTAGCGTTGTCCGATGGTGGGACTGATTTCGACCTCTGCGTTTGCGCAACTTTAAGATTAAGTTGCATTGGCGGAGGTCGTTGTTCGCCCTGCTGTGTTTCCATAACTGTAGCCGAATCGGACGCTCGTTCAGATGGCCCAGATACCGCAGCAATTACTGGCACTCTTATCGGCGAGTGGGAAACCCTTGATTTCCTTGCGAACGGGTCAACCTTCGCCGCTCCTTCCGATCGCTGTCGATCCGCAGACTCATGCAAGTCTCTCCTCTCTCTCTCCTCTCCTCCCTTCCTTCCTTCTCTTGTTGTAAACATCGTTGTGATTGGGTCCCAACTCTAAGTCGTTATCAATGTTCGTAGTGCAGTCGTGTCTAATGATCTCATGGTTGTCTATGTATCAGGGAGGCCATGCGAGGGTTGACATACGCCTTCATGGGGTCGTATGTTCAGAGCCAGATCCACGTAGGTCAGGAGTAGTCTCAACTGAGCCTGTACGCCCAACTGAATGGGGACGAACCATTGAACGTGCTTAGAGGTCAGCCACGATTTTAACGGGACGGGGGCAGTCAGAGCATTAGCCTAGTAGTCGTTTCGACAAGATAACACTCTGTCTACTCAGATACTAGAATACTGTGACTGTCAGCCCAACTCATCAAGTCAGAGGTGGTGTTTCCAGTATCCTAATCAAGGCTGTACTGGGCTCGGCCTTGATACCACTTTAGTCGCCTTCTACGATAAGCAGTGGTTGACTGAGGTGGTATTCTCGTAACCGCCACCACACGGTACTGTGTGTGTGTGTGTGTGTGTGTGTGTATGTGTGTGTGTGTGTGTGTGTAGTACCGCTGGTGCTATTCAGTGCTGCTACTGCTCCTGCTGTTCGGTGTTGGTCGTTGGGCAAATGCGTGCTCCTAGTGGTGATGATACTGCTACTGCTGGTGTTGTTGGTGAGTGCTGATGACTGAATGATATTTTCCTTCGAGTGGCTAGCTGATTTTATACTTGTCACTTTCCCTTTCCACTGTTTTTTTGAAAGGTTTTCATTACCTCAGAACGTTTTTCTTTGATTGGTTGACTTTCTACCTGTTGCTACCTGTAGGACTTCTCAAGTGCTAGAGAAGGACAACCAACCCACTGATAAGTGTCTCCTTACCCTTCAACCGACATACACCTCATTAAAAATTCTAAACACAATTGTCCACAGTTTACAGTCCCAAAATTTTGTAAACGTTCATAATTGTTCTTAATGTTTTTCCTAAATATCTGACTACTTCTAATGGTGATTGTAAATTCCCAAAACTATCAAATTAAAAAGAATGTGATCCTCTCTTGTAATATGCTACCCAATGCGTTCCATTCGATATTGAGTCTGCTAAATTTATTATTCCACACTCGAAATGATGTGGAAATTTGGGTAATTGATCCTTCATATAAACACCTCGAAAATGAGGAATCTTTCTAAAGGCAAACTTCATTATATCAAAGTTTGATAATGCTCTCTTGGGTAGCTTACCTATTAGTTTCTTGAAGGCGTTTTTGTCTTTGATTATTTCTAGCAAATGATATACCATATCCATTTTTGTATGGTTGTAAATACAAGCCAGCTCCCAATGCAACCGTTTCCATATTTTTATTATGCCTCTTGTTTTCCTCTAGATGTTGTTTAGCCTTCTTTGCATTGTTAATAGATTTTACTATTGCTGCACTACCTGACGCCAAGCTACCCACAGCATTTTTACATATTTTCATTTTGCAAAATTTTCCCGATTTTTAAAATTTTTTCATTTTTCAAAATTTCTTCGATTTTTACATTTTTTAATTTTTCAAAATTTTTCCGAATTTTACATTTTTTCATTTTCCAAAATTTTCCGGATTTTTACATTTTTCCATTTTTCAAAATTTTTCCGATTTTTACATTTTTGCATTTTCCAAAATTTTCCGGACTTTTACATTTTTTCATTTTCCAAAATTTTCCGGATTTATACATTTTTTCAATTTCCAAAATTTTCCGGATTTTAACATTTTCCAAAATTTATCCGATTTTTACATTTTTTCATTTTTTTAACTTTTCCCGATTTTTACATTTTCTCATTTTCCAAAATTTTTCCGATTTTTACATTTTTTAAATTTCCAAAATTTTTCCGATTTTTACATTTTTCCATTTTCCAAAATTTTTCCGATTTTTACATTTTTTCAATTTCCAAAATTTTCCGCATTTTTACATTTCTTCATTTTACAAAATTTTTCCGTATTTTAAATTTTTACATTTTCCAAAATTTTTCCGAATTTTACATTTTTTTATTTTCCAAAATTTTCCCGATATTAACATTTTTTCATTTTCCAAAATTTTTCCGATTTTAACATTTTTTAATTTTCCAAAATTTTCCTGATTTTTACATTTTTTCATTTTCCAAAATTTTCCCGATTTTTACATTTTTCATTTTTCAAAATTTTCTTCGATTTTTACATTTTTTAATTTTTCAAAATTTTTCCGATTTTTACATTTTTTCATTTTTCAAAATTTTCCAGATTTTTACATTTTTTCAATTTCCAAAATTTTCCGGATTTTTACATTTTTTCAATTTCCAAAATTTTCCTGATTTTTACATTTTTTCATTTTCCAAAAATTTTCCTGATTTTTACATATTTTCATTTTCCAAAATTTTTCCGATTTTTACATTTTTTCATTTTCCAAAATTTTTCCGATTTTTACATTTTTTCATTTTCCAAAATTTTCCCGATTTTTACATTTTTTCATTTTCCAAAATTTTCCCGATTTTTACATTTTTTCATTTTCCAAAATTTTTCCGATTTTTACATTTTTTCATTTTCCAAAATTTTCCGATTTTTACATTTTTTCATTTTTCAAAATTTTTCCGATTTTTACATTTTTTCATTTTCCAAAATTTTTCCGATTTTTACATTTCCATTTTTCCAAAATTTTCCGATTTTTACATTTTTTCATTTTCCAAAATTTTCCCGATTTTTACATTTTTTCATTTTCCAAAATTTTTCCGATTTTTACATTTTTTTATTTTCCAAAATTTTTCCGATTTTACATTTTTTCATTTTCCAAAATTTTTCCGATTTTTACATTTTTTCATTTTTCAAAATTTTTCCGATTTTTACATTTTTTCATTTTCCAAAATTTTCCGATTTTTACATTTTTTCATTTTCCAAAATTTTTTCGATTTTTACATTTTTTCATTTTTCAAAATTTTTCCGATTTTTACATTTTCCAAAATTTAACCGATTTTTACATTTTTTCATTTTCCAAAATTTTTCCGATTTTTACATTTTTTCATTTTCCAAAATTTTTACGATTTTTACATTTTTTCATTTTTCAAAATTTTTCCGATTTTTACATTTTTTCATTTTCCAAAATTTTCCCGATTTTTACATTTTTTCATTTTCCAAAATTTTCCGGATTTTTACATTTTTCATTTTTCAAAAATTTTCCGATTTTTACATTTTTTCATTTTCCAAAATTTTCCGGATTTTTACATTTTTTCATTTTCCAAAATTTTCCCGATTTTTACATTTTTTCATTTTCCAAAATTTTCCGGATTTTTACATTTTTTCATTTTTCAAAAATTTTCCGATTTTTACATTTTTCATTTTTCAAAATTTTCCGGATTTTTACATTTTTTCATTTTCCAAAATTTTCCTGATTTTTACATTTTTTCATTTTCCAAAATTTTCCGGATTTTTACATTTTTTCATTTTTCAAAATTTATCCGATTTTTACATTTTTTCAATTTCCAAAATTTTCCCGATTTTTACATTTTTTCATTTTCCAAATTTTCCCGATTTTTACATTTTTTCATTTTCCAAAATTTTTCCGATTTTTACATTTTTTCATTTTTCAAAATTTTTCCGATTTTTACATTTTTTCATTTTCCAAAATTTTTCCGATTTTTACATTTTTTCATTTTCCAAAATTTTCCCGATTTTTACATTTTTTCATTTTCCAAAATTTCCCCGATTTTTACATTTTTTCATTTTCCAAAATTTTCCCGATTTTTTCATTTTTTCATTTTTCCAAAATTTCTCCGATTTTTACATTTTTTCATTTTTCAAAAATTTTCCGATTTTTACATTTTTTCATTTTCCAAAATTTTCCCGATTTTTACATTTTTTCATTTTCCAAAATTTTCCCGATTTTTACATTTTTTCATTTTTCAAAATTTTTCCGATTTTTACATTTTTTCATTTTCCAAAATTTTTCCGATTTTTACATTTTTACATTTTCCAAAATTTAACAGATTTTTACATTTTTTCATTTTCCAAAATTTTTCCGATTTTTACATTTTTTCATTTTCCAAAATTTTTCCGATTTTTACATTTTTTCATTTTCCAAAATTTTTCCGATTTTTACATTTTTTCATTTTCCAAAATTTTTCCGATTTTTACATTTTTTCATTTTTCAAAATTTTTCCGATTTTTACATTTTTTCATTTTCCAAAATTTTCCGATTTTTACATTTTTTCATTTTCCAAAATTTTTCCGATTTTTACATTTTTTCATTTTTCAAAATTTTTCCGATTTTTACATTTTTTTATTTTCCAAAATTTTTCCGATTTTTAAATTTTTTGCATTTTCCAAAATTTTCCCGATTTTTACATTTTTTCATTTTCCAAAATTTTTCCGATTTTTACATTTTTTCATTTTTCAAAATTTTTCCGATTTTTACATTTTTTCAATTTCCAAAATTTTTCCGATTTTTACATTTTTTCATTTTCCAAAATTTTCCCGATTTTTACATTTTTTCATTTTCCAAAATTTTTCCGATTTTTACATTTTTTCATTTTCCAAAATTTTCCCGATTTTTACATTTTTTCATTTTCCAAAATTTTCCGATTTTTACATTTTTTTATTTTCCAAAATTTTTCGATTTTTACATTTTTTCAATTTCCAAAATTTTTTTGATTTTTACATTTTTTTTCAATTTCCAAAATTTTTCCGATTTTTACATTTTTTCAATTTCCAAAATTTTTCCGATTTTTACATTTTTTCATTTTTCAAAATTTTTCCGATTTTTACATTTTTTCATTTTACAAAATTTTCCGGATTTTTACATTTTTTCATTTTTCAAAATTTTTCCGATTTTTACATTTTTCATTTTCCAAAATTTTTCCGATTTTTACATTTTCCAAAATTTTTCCGATTTTTAATTTTTTCATTTTTCAAAATTTTTCCGATTTTTACATTTTTTCATTTTCCAAAATTTTTCCGATTTTTACATTTTTTCATTTTCCAAAATTTTCCCGATTTTTACATTTTTTCATTTTCCAAAATTTTCCTGATTTTTACATTTTTTCATTTTCCAAAATTTTTCCGATTTTTACATTTTTTCATTTTCCAAAATTTTTCCGATTTTTACATTTTTTTATTTTTCAAAATTTTCCCGATTTTTACATTTTTTCATTTTCCAAAATTTTTCCGATTTTTACATTTTTTCATTTTCCAAAATTTTCCTGATTTTTACATTTTTTCATTTTCCAAAATTTTTCCGATTTTTACATTTTTTCATTTAACAAAATTTTTTCGATTTTTACATTTTTTCATTTTCCAAAATTTTTCCGATTTTTACATTTTTTCATTTTTCAAAATTTTTTCCGATTTTTACATTTTTGTATTTTTCAAAATTGTCCTGATTTTTACCTTTTTTTCATTTTCCAAAATTTTTCCGATTTTTACATTTTTTCATTTCCCAAAATTTTCCGATTTTTACATTTTTTCATTTTCCAAAATTTTCCGGATTTTTACATTTTTTCATTTTTCAAATTTTTTCCGATTTTTACATTTTTTAATTTTCCAAAATTTCACCGATTTTTACATTTTTACATTTTCCAAAATTTTTCCGAATTTTACATTTTTTTCTTTTCCAAAATTTTCCCGATTTTTACATTTTTTCATTTTCCAAAATTTTCCCGATTTTTACATTTTTTCATTTTCCAAAATTTTTCCGATTTTTACATTTTTTTCATTTTCCAAAATTTTCCGGATTTTTACATTTTTTCATTTTCCAAAATTTTTCCGATTTTTACATTTTTTCATTTTTCAAAATTTTTCCGATTTTTACATTTTTCCATTGTCCAAAATGTTTCCGATTTTTACATTTTTCATTTTCCAAAATTTTTCGATTTTTACATTTTTTCAATTTTTTAAAATTTTTCCGATTTTTACATTTTTTCATTTTTTAAAATTTTTCCGATTTTTACATTTTTTCATTGTCCAAAATGTTTCCGATTTTTACATGTTTTCATTTTCCAAAATTTTTCGAATTTTTACATTGTTTCATTTTCCAAAATTTATCCGATTTTTACATTTCTTCATTTTACAAAATGTTTCGGATTTTTACATTTTTTCATTTTCCAAAATTTTTCGATTTTTACATTTTTTCAATTTCCAAAATTTTTCCGATTTTTACATTTTCCAAAATTTAACAGATTTTTACATTTTTTCATTTTCCAAAATTTTTCCGATTTTTACATTTTTCATTTTACAAAATTTTTCCGAATTTTAAATTTTTTCATTTTCCAAAATTTTTCCGATTATTACATTTTTTATACCCGCTACCCATAGGGTAGAAGGGTATTATAACTTTGTGCCGGCAGGAAATGTATGTAACAGGTAGAAGGAGGCATCTCCGACCCTATAAAGTATTATATATTCTTGATCAGCGTCAAAAGCCGAGACGATTTAGCCATGTCCGTCTGTCCGTATGAACACCTAGATCTCAGAGACTATAAGAGATAGAGCTATAATTTTCGACAGCATTTGTTATGTTGAATTCGCGATTCGAACGTCAACGAGTGCAGACGTGTTTTCTATTTCACTTTGTGCTCCGGAAGACAACCAATTATATTATAAAAAAAAAAAAAAAAAAAAAAAAAACCCGATATCAATCAAGACAAACGGCGAAAAGACGCTTAGTGCGATGAAAAGTCGCAACTTACTTTTATTTTGTGTTTAAAACTAGTGCACTTTTGTAACTAATAATAATAAACATATAAAACCAACATAAAGTAAATAAGGTGATGAACCAAAGCGAGCTTCGGTCGCAGCGCCAACGTCAGCTAGACGAGCGTCGGCGCTCTCTTAGCAATGCATACTTCTCTTTCGTGTCGACAGATGCAGACGAATCAGCAAAAACAAAAGCTTCTGCCGATCAACCGCGAGCGTTAACCCCAACACCGAAAAACGAACTCAAGCCTACTCTCAACGAAAGGGCGCACTCTCTCTCTCCGTCTGCGTTACCGACAGCGCAAAGCGAGGTAAGCGATAAATGTGTTTCCCCCCTTCCTTGCTTTGCCTCGCCCCAACTGCACACATGTCTGGCCACGGTAACTAGCACAGTGACGTCAGTTGCAACTGTAAATGCAATGACGACAACAACAACATCAGTTTTGTCTGTATACCCGATACCGTCGATCGTTCCACCTGCTGTGTCAGCTGAGTTTGCACTGACAAACGCACCAAGTAAAAAGCAAGGTTCGACCATACAGACTGGCATGGATCGCTACGTAAACATTAAAAGAAAACAAAGTCCACAGGGCTCGAAAATGGGTAACGTTGCAAAAATCAATCGGGCTTCCTCCGATCAAGGAACTATGCAGAACCCTAATACAGCAAATAGATTTGAAATTTTGGCTGACATCTCCAACGAAATGCCTTCTACAGTCACGGATGCGGACAAAAATCCGAGAGAAAAATTCTAACAACCTTGTGAACACAATTATCGATCTTATTGGTAAAGATAGCTTCCATGTAATCCCCTTGACTAAAGGAGACATTCATGAAACCAAGGTCCAAGTGAAAAGCGAAGAAAACTTCAGAAAATTGACGGAGCTTCTAAACGCCAAGAAAAAAAGTTACTACACTTATCAGCTAAAAAGTAGCAAAGGACAACAAGTGGTCATAAAAGGCATCGAACCAGATGTTAACACTACTGAAGTAGAACAGGCACTAAAAGATAAAGGTTTCAACGTAAAAACCGTTATAAATATCCGCAATAGAAACAAGCAACCGCAACCTCTCTTCAAAGTGGAACTCGTTCCTGACTCCAAGGCCCTCAAGAAAAACGAAGTACATCCCATCTACAAAATTCAGTTCTTACTGCATCGCAGAATTACAGTCGAAGAGCCGCACAAACGTAATGGCCCGGTCCAGTGCGCAAATTGCCAAGAATACGGACACACTAAATCTTACTGCACACTCCGCTCTGTATGCGTAGCTTGCGGAGGACTGCATACATCTGCTGAATGTAAAGCACAAAAGGACCCAACCACTAAAAAATGTAGTAACTGTGGAGGAAACCACACCGCAAACTATAGAGGCTGTCCAGTATACAAGGAGTTAAAAAGTCGTATCAACCATAAAGTCTTAACAACGCGATCCCACAACGCACCATTAATACCCTCCAAACTCACGCCTGAAGTTTTCTTTTCGTCAGCAGCCAGGTCATCACTCGGTAGTTCCAACGTAAGCTTTGCAAGCGTTATAAAATCGAATCAGGCGAGCCCTGCTTGCAATGACCAATCACCACCTACAGTCCCTTACCAACCCGTAGAGCACAAAGAATATAAAATGGAAACGATGATACTCAGACTGCAACAAAGCATGGAGGAATTCATTGCTTTTATGAGAACAACCATGCAAAGTCTGATGACAAATCAACATATTTTGATTCAGATGCTCCAAAACACTCTATCAAAATAATCAATGGCTCCCCTACGCATTGCACTGTGGAATGCCAACGGCGTTCCACGGCACAAAATTGAGTTAGCACAATTCATGAATGACAATGAAATCGACGTAATGCTACTAGCAGAAACCCACCTTACCAACAAATACAATTTCCAAATCCGAGGGTATTTGTTCTACAGTACAAATCATCCTGATGGAAAGGCCCATGGAGGCACTGGAATACTGATTAAAAACCGCATTAAGCACCACTTTCACAATGCGTTTGCAACTAGCTATCTGCAAGCCACATCTATCATTATACAGTCGGATTGTCACAATATAACACTAGCCGCGGTATACTGTCCTCCTCGCTTTACGATATCCGAAGCCCAATTTATTGACTACTTCAACTCGCTAGGCAACTACTTTATAGCAGCAGGAGACTATAACGCTAAGCACACGCACTGGGGATCTCGCCTCGTGTCCCCGAAAGGAAGACAGCTGTATCAAGCAATTATAAAACCTAGCAACAAGCTTGACTACGTTTCCCTGGTTCACCAACTCACTGGCCTAGTGATCCAAGAAAATTGCCAGACTTGATTGACTTCGCAGTTACAAAAACATCCCACGTAATCTGATTAGCGCTTGTTCTCTACCGGATCTATCATCAGACCACTCGCCTGTACTCTTTGGCCTAAACCAACAGCCAGTTAGTAATGACAACCCCGTCATGCTAACCTCTAACAGCACAAACTGGCTCAAATTCAAGAAATACATAAGTTCACACATTGAACTTACACCACGGCTAACCGACGAAGATGACATCAACAGAACCGTAAACAATATCGAAACAATTCTGGTTTCAGCGGCTCGAATCGCAACACCACGTAGGCAAAATATAACACATAACACCAAGCACACGAATGCAGAAATAGAGCAGTTAGTTCTGGCAAAGCGTCGCTCCCGGCGCGAATGGCAATTATCTCGATCGCCATCTGCAAAACAACAGTTAAAAGAAGCTTCACGTCGACTCACCCAGGCTCTACGACAAGAAGAAGACAGATCCATACAGCGCTATATAGAGCAACTATCTCCAACCAGCTCAAAATTTCCACTTTGGAAAGCTCACTCAACACTGAGCGCACCAACAGCAACGGTTACGCCATTACGGACCCCTGCAGGTTGCTGGGCCCGAAGCGACAAAGACCGAGCCGACACATTCGCTGCCCACCTTCAAAATGTTTTCCAGCCAAATCCAGTAACAAACCTGCCTAATATACGTTTACAAACAGAAGTAGACTTCACTATTGCCGAACCAATTGTATTTCGAGTATGCGAAGTCATAAAAATTATAAAAGAGCAGCTGCAACCGCGAAAATATCCGGGCTGCGATCTAATAACACCAAAAATGCTTATTGAACTCCCACTATGTGCTGTTGGTACCATATGCCAACTCTTCAACGCGATGACAAGAATCGGCTGCTTCCCGAAGAGGTGGAAAAAGTCAATCATCATAATGATACCAAAGCCAGGAAAAGACCACACTCTCACCTCCTCATACAGACCAATAAGCCTACTTTCGTGTTTATCAAAACTCTTTGAGAAATGCCTTTTAACCCGTATCATACCATACTTAAGAAGACATAATAGTATCCCAGCACATCAATTCGGTTTTCGCGAAAAGCATGGAACTATCGAACAGGTGAACCGCATAACATCAGAAATTCGAACAGCATTCGAGAATAGGGAGTACTGCACTGCGGTATTTTTGGACGTCTCTCAAGCATTCGACAGAGTATGGCTTGACGGCCTAATGCACAAAATCAAAATAATGCTCCCTAATAGCACGCATAAACTCTTGAAGTCATATCTTTACAACAGGATATTTGTAGTGAGATGCAATACCGTCATGTCAGCTGAACATAATATCGAAGCTGGTGTTCCTCAAGGCAGCGTTCTCGGGCCAACTTTATATCTACTCTACACTTCTGATATCCCTACGAGTAGACAACTGACTATGTCTACGTTTGCCGACGACACCGCGATCCTTAGCCGATCTAAATTTCCACAACAAGCTTCAGCGCAACTTGCGACCCATCTATACGCTGTAGAGAAATGGCTCTCAGACTGGCGTATAAAAGTAAATGAGCAAAAATGTAAACACGTAACTTTTACCTTAAATAGACGAAATTGCCCCAACCTTACACTAAACAACACCGTGCTTCCCCAATCAGATGAAGTAACGTATCTTGGCGTACATCTCGACAGACGGCTCACCTGGCGCACGCACATTGAAGCTAAAAGAACTCACCTAAGGCTGAAGGCAAACAGTCTGCATTGGCTTATAAACTCCCGCTCCCCCCTTAGTCTGGATTACAAGGTCCTGCTCTATAACTCCGTTCTGAAACCAATCTGGACTTATGGCTCTCAGTTGTGGGGAGCGCCAGCAACAGCAACGTAGAGATCGTGCAGAGAGCCCAAGCAAAGATCCTTAGAACTATCACCGGGGCACCGTGGTACGTTCGGAGTGAAAACATTCAGAGAGACTTGAATATACTTCCCGTCCGAGATGAAATAGCACAACACATGGAAAATTACTACATCAAGCTGTCGAACCATCCAAATCACCTTGCTAGAGCACTAACATTAGTATGCAGCCGTTCCCGCCTTCGTCGTAACGACCGTCCCATCCAGCGACAATTACTAGGACCGCCTACCATAAATACAGTTTAAGAAACTGTTAGAATAATGTAGTACTTTTAAGATTTAAACACATTTTGCTAGTCTCGTAAGAGAAGATTCAAAATATAAAACATACTGTAATAAAAAAAAAAAAAATTTGTTATGTTTGCACGCAGATCAAGTTTGTTTCAAATTTTTGCCACGCCCACTTCCGCCCCCGCGAATCAAAAAAATCGAATAACAAGCCTAATTTTAAAGCTAGAGTTACGAATTTTGGTATATTCAGTAATAACTATAAGAGTTATGATCCCTGAAAATTTGGTTGCAATCAGAAAAAAATTGTGGAAGCTATTAAAGAAATACTTTTGTATGCGCAAAAACGCCTACTTACTAGGGCTCTTAGATGCTTTGGCTGACAATCTGGTATATTGTGCCATCTATGGTATATTTTGAATGCGGTACTATATCGATATACCATATATATCATTTGGTAAATTTTTCGTATTTTTGCAGTATATTTGGTATATTTTGAGAATAATACCGCAAAATATATTGCTTTTATTCAAAATGGGTAGCGGGTATCTCACAGTCGAGTACACTCGACTGTACCTTTCTTACTTGTTTTTTTCAGTCGCAACACTATTAAACTCTGATGGTATCAATGTAAGAAATTTTTTGTTATCATTCACAAGTTCATGTAGTGGTTCAGTTATAGGCTTAAATGTTTCCTCCAGACCAATACTGTTCTGACTTTTGAGATGTTTAAGATCAGAAAAAATTTTTTTTAGAGCATTTCGGCTTTTAGTTAATTGAGGTAAAACTTTTTGATTCATTTTCTTTCAAATTTATCTCATTCAACTGTTAGTGGATTAGTGATTATTTCAGTCTTTTGGTCATTAGTGTACTGTGATCTATTTTACGAAACATAATCATATATAACCAATAAACAGATACATTATCATGTTTTGAAGAAGAGAGCTGGCTGTACAGATCAGCTATCTGACTGTTAAATAGATCAGCTAGCCGTTCTTTTAAACAGACCTGGTTGTATCAACCAGGTAGCTGTTCTTTCAAACAGACCTGGTTGTACAGATCAGGTATCCGGTTCTGATAACGGACCTTTTTCTGTTAACAAACCTGTTTCAATTTCCCATACCCCATTTAAAATGATGAAATCAAATTTCAAATACATTTATTCACGCAATGTAAAAAGGTGAAAAGTGCTGAAAAATGCTGAAAATTTCCCAATTTCCCATTGCCTAATGAAAATTTCGAATTTTTATTTCAATAACATTTATTTGAAATAAGTATCTGAAGTAATAAAGCTGAAAATTCCCAAATTTAAAATTCCCCAGTTAAAAAATTTTAAATTTATTGTGTTAATAGAATTTATTGTTTTGCTTATTTTTTATTCAATTACAATTTCAAATTGAAAAAAATATTTCCATCATCCAGTTTTGATAGAGTATAATTACCAGTATTTAATTCTTTAATGTGCTCATCACTAACTTTATCATACCGTGCCGGGAGGTACATAAAATTCATTTCCAATGTTAATTTTATGGAATTAGTATTAAATTTAATAGGATCCCTAGACGCTTCATAGATTCTAAATTCCCTATTCCTTGGTAGAGCGTGGAAAGGGAGCTTCTTCTTTTCCGTTGTTCTATTCAAATAATTCACTGTTGATTGAAACTCGATGTCATCGGAGAGGAAATGGATGTCCTCAGCATGAGGAGTAATAAGAGGAAGATTAACTTAGGTGAAGTCAATCTCCTCTCCCTTGGTAGCCTCCTTTGATGGGTTCATCCTGAATATTTGATGTGTGTGGGTGTGTGTGTGTGTGTGTGTGTGTGTGTGTGTGTGTATGTGTGTGTGTGTGTAGTACCGCTGGTGCTATTCAGTGCTGCTACTGCTCCTGCTGTTCGGTGTTGGTCGTTGGGCAAATGCGTGCTCCTAGTGGTGATGATACTGCTACTGCTGGTGTTGTTGGTGAGTGCTGATGACTGAATGATATTTTTCTTCGAGTGGCTAGCTGATTTTATACTTGTCACTTTCCCTTTCCACTGTTTTTTTGAAAGGTTTTCATTACCTCAGAACGTTTTCCTTTGATTGGTTGACTTTCTACCTGTTGCTACCTGTAGGACTTCTCAAGTGCTAGAGAAGGACAACCAACCCACTGATAAGTGTCTCCTTACCCTTCAACCGACATACACCTCATTAAAAATTCTAAACACAATTGTCCACAGTTTACAGTCCCAAAATTTTGTAAACGTTCATAATTGTTCTTAATGTTTTTCCTAAATATCTGACTACTTCTAATGGTGATTGTAAATTCCCAAAACTATCAAATTAAAAGAATGTGATCCTCTCTTGTAATATGCTACCCAATGCGTTCCATTCGATATTGAGTCTGCTAAATTTATTATTCCACACTCGAAATGATGTGGAAATTTGGGTAATTGATCCTTCATATAAACACCTCGAAAATGAGGAATCTTTCTAAAGGCAAACTTCATTATATCAAAGTTTGATAATGCTCTCTTGGGTAGCTTACCTATTAGTTTCTTGAAGGCGTTTTTGCCTTTGATTATTTCTAGCAAATGATATACCATATCCATTTTTGTATGGTTGTAAATACAAGCCAGCTCCCAATGCAACCGTTTCCATTTTTTTATTATGCCTCTTGTTTTCCTCTAGATGTTGCATTGTTAATAGATTTTACTATTGCTGCACTACCTGACGCCAAGCTACCCACAGCGCTCAGAGCTGTTAAAATTGGGACAAGTGGTAAGAACCCACCTATCTTGGGTACATTTATAACCCGTGGAATAACAACATTTTTCCTACATCCCATCGAGTTCGATACTGCTTTCCGTGCAACTTTTATTGCACTCAAGATATCAAGCGGTTTATTATTTTTCAATTCCTCTGTAGCCTTTTTGATTATTGTAGTCAATGATGTTTTCACTTTTTTCTTTCTCTCCTGATTTGAACCCATTCCAAATTTTTTCTTCGTCTTCATCATGTTTGTTACAAAGTATGCTGCTGCTCTCTATCCAATACTACTGTCTAACGCTTTTACACGATTCCAAGCCTTTTCAATTAATGCTGAGTCAGCTTTATGACGTTCACTCAACTCTTTACTGTTTGAATATGCAATATCATGCTCTCTACACGCTTCATCCAAAGCATTGATTCCACGATCACCACGTGCTAATCGTTTCTCTAACTTTGTTCCAGGTTCGCAGTAATTGTATCCAGGTATATGAGCCTCAAAAGGTAGAGAGTCTATTATATTGTTTACAAGACCACTACCCGTTTGAGTTTTGATTTTGAATTAATTAAATTATAAAAACGTTTGGCCATTTTATAGCAACCTCAATCAACAAACGTTTGCCATTGAATGAAGTACTTCTCTCACTAACATGCGTTTTTTAAGACAAAAGTAAAGCATACTAGTACGAAACTTGAGGGTGGTGGACATGGAGAGAATAATCAACAACCTTGACATAGTGTTTTGCTACCCAATACAATTAGAGCATTAATTGTTTGACCATCAAATTGTGGAAAAACCAATGTGATGCTTAGTCTTATAGAGAGTCCCAATGGTCTCAAATTTGAAAATATTTATGTATTTTCAAAGAGTTTATACCAACCCAAATAGTAATATTTGGAAAAACTTATCAAGCCAATTCAAGGAATGGGATATTTTACGTTCTCCGGAAACGATGGAGTGTTATCACCGCACGAAGCTAAAAATAATTCCATTATGATATTCGATGATGTGGCATGTGAAAAACAGGATAATATCCGAAACTATTTTTGTATGGGAAGACATAAAAATATTGATTCATTCTATTTATGTCAAACATTTGTACACACATATACCAAAACATTTAATACGTGACAATGCTAATTTTATTATAATGTTTAAACAAGATGATTTGAACATGCGTCATATATATCGAGATCACGTAAACAGTGACATGGACTATGAATCATTTATGGAAATTTCACGAAAATGCTGGGAGGAGAAATTTGGATTTCTACTAATCTCTAAAGATGATAATATGAAAAATGGGCGATACAGAAAAGGTTTTGATCAATTCATTATACTTTAAAAATATGTATATAAAACTAATGATATGATGATTAAACAATAGTCCAAACTCAGACTTCAAAATGTCTACATCACTAACATTTGCATTAAATGGAAACACCTCAGTTATAACCGAAAATTTTTTCCCACAAATTGAATTAAATAGAAATTATGAGTGTGCTCTCATTGACTTTCACACATACAATTCTATACCAAACGTAGATAGAGGGAACAATCTATTTCATATTGGAAATAAATGTATAGAAATACCTGTTGGATTGTATGAACTCGAAGAGATTGCAACATATATTATTGATGTCCTAAAGGGGTATGGTTCTTATGATGCGTTAAAAATAGAAACCAACAACAATACGCTGAAAGTTCAAGTTACCACTAAAAAAGAAACAGTATATTTTAATCGTGAACGAAGTATTGGAAAGCTATTTGGGTTTGGTGAACGTATTCTAAAACCGCACAACACTGAAATTTATGTCTCAGATAACCCTGTGAATATTTGAAAAGTAAATACAATTCGATTGGAATGCAACATTATCAGTGGCTCATATGTGGGTAATAGACCAAATCATGTGCTTCATGAATTTGGGATCAAGGTTCCTCCGGGATATAAAATGAGTATTACACCTCGAATCTTGATTTATTTACCTATCAACACTAGAGAAAGAAGCACGCTCGAAGTACGGATAACTGATCAGGAGGGGGAATTAATCAATTTTCGAGGGGAAACTATACCAATTCGTCTTCATTTACGAGCAACAGAATGATTACTTATAATAAAAGGTCGTTTCCTGCCGGCACAAAGTTATAATACCCTTCTACCCTATGGGTAGCGGGTATAAAAATAAACTAATTTTAAAATCACTTGGATTTAATATTCAGTAAAATTACTACCTTCGTTTCAAATGAATGAAATTTTTTTGTGCAAGATAAACCTCACAGTGATGAGAGTATCACGAAAAAAAGAATATCACACTTATTACCCATATCAGCAGAACTTCAAAACAAATGATTAAGTTCTTATCACAATACGGAACCAAGATTTGTATGTGTTGCCGTCTGAAAGTTTCCTTCACTTTGAAGGCACACTTAGTAACATTACTAGCCAAAATACGGGCACAACTTCAACAAATGATGTTGCCGGATTGCTTAAAATTAATTGCATGGCCTATTTTTTGGATGAAATAAGAACGGTTGCGAAATGGATAGAACACGGTTTACTGGAATCACATCTACTCTGAAAAACTTTCTTTCTATTGGACGACAGGAGTCTCTACGTTATCGTAATGTCGGATGAAGTGGAGGAGAGAGTATTTCTTCCGGAGGACATTTCAGCTTTTCAATACCACTAAAAATATTAATGGGATTCGCTGAAGATCATAAAAAAGTTATATTAAATTGTAAACATGAACTCATTCTCTTACTAGCTAAAAATATGAATGATATGTTTGAAAAAACCGTCGCAGGTGTTGAATATAAAATTGCTATACAGAGCATTAGTTGGAAAGTACCCCACATTGTTCCAAGCGATACTACTAAAATTAAAATGTTCAATGTAGTCAAAAGTGGAGCTACACTTCCACTTTCATTCCGCTGCTGGGATTGTTATATAAATCCCTCGTTGGTACAGGGGACTCATCATGTATGGAACGTTAAGCTAGTTGCAAAAAGAGAACGTCCACGGTTTGCAGTCATTGCGTTTACATTAAATGGTAATCTAATTACAAACAATTTGAGAAATGCAAAAGTGTATTTAAGTTCTGAAGTCTATCCATATGAAGATTTAAATGTAAAATTCAATGAAAATCGGTTTGCTGGCTTGTATGATATGTACGTGAAATTCCAAGAGAGTTACTACAACCGGGACCCTTCTCCACTTTTATCACCACTAGACTTCAAGTCAAAGGCTCCTATTGTTGTTGTTGATCTTTCATATCAAAACGAGTCGGTCAAATCAGGGCCAATTGATGTTAAAATTTCAACTGAACTAAGAGTACCAAATGAGTTGAATACAAAGGTATATTGCCTTCTCATTCACGATCGTCTAGTTGAATATACCCCACTGACCGGATTAGTTCAACGTATCGTATAATGATTTCCCAAAATATTTCTTCATTCATCTTTTGGAAATCATTACGAGTAGACGTCAACGGATCGAAAGAAATTTAAAAATGATATTGATTGAAAACAAAACCAACTCCACAACTCATATTTCGATACAACAACTTATAACTGGAATAAATAATTTTATAAAAATGTTTAAGGAAAAAATTTTTTTTCTGAACAAATGGAATATTTATCAGAATCATTGAAATATTTTAATAATAGAATATGTGATGGACCATTGGTTTCTAATGTTCATGGACAACATTTCACATCCTGCTGTTGGGCTCATAACGATGTGGAGGATGGAGTCGATACATGTGCCTGTCATTTCTATACTGTTCGCTCACAAAAATAAAAAACAAATTATAAAAATGTATGTTAATTTAGAGAATCGATTTTAAACAATGTATTTGGAAATAAAATTATGTTACATACAGAACATGAAAAGAAGAATAGTATATCTTTAAGGGAAATGGAGTTTTTTACAGCACTATTCGGCTTTTCTTTCAGATTTTCTATTTTATCTTCAAGTGTTACATCACGTCCCCATTCTTTTTTAACGTTCATCACGTCTTCCTTCCTCCGCTCCGATTTCGAATTGACGAGACAAGTGGGCATCACGCCTTCGTTCGTTTTACAGGTAGCGTTGAGATTCCGAACATATTTCATCACGTTTCGTAACGTTGATTCATGTTAGACGTTCGATCGTCTTGGATGTAGCGTTGCGTCACGTGCATGGCGCCTTCGATCGTTTTACAGGTGGCGTTGGGCTTCCCAGCATATTTCACCACGTTTCGTAACGTTGATTCGTGTTAGACGTTCACGTATTCGATCGTCTTGGAGGTGGCGCTGCGTCACGCTTCAGTCCTTTCGTTTCGTAACGTCGCCGATCCCCTCACCGTCCCGTCTCGGGACACGCGACCCCGACGCCGACGCCGACTATGTTTTCGAGGTGGATGTTCACGCGTTCGATCGTTTTGGGTACAGCGCTGCGCCCCTGATTAACAATGTACGCTGCGTTCATTAATGATAAGAGCGTATCGTAGCACGTGTTCGACCACGATCTACGAATCGATTTCGACTGCGACTCCGAGTGCGACCCCGACCCCGACCCCGAGGGCGTCTCGACACAAGCGATCTCGACCCCGACCCCGAAGGATCGATAACGGATTTGTGTGACGAAACGCCCCCGACCCCGATCCCGATCCTTTCATCGCCCCGTCTCGGGTCACGTACGATTCGTCACACAAATCCCACACTTGACATTTCCACAGGTGACCCTAATTAAATTGCATCTTTATTACCTCACACTTGGCATTTCCACAGGTGACCCTAATTAAATTGCATTTTTATTACCCCTAAATTGACATTAATGACAGGTGACCCTAATTAACACTTCCTTGCACAAGAATTAGATTTGTGAGAAAACTTGATATTCCAACTACTGGTGTTGTTATGTTGCTGTTGTTTTAGCACGTTACTTTTCTTCTTTATCTTCTAAGCCAGCTTCAGGTTCTCCTGAACCCAGTCACGGTCGCCATGTTATGTTGGAGTGATAAAGCAAAGCACCTCAGTGCTGTATGTTTTCGGATTTTATAATAATTCTTTTTTCTTTAGTCAAATATTCACTTCGCCAATTAAGCAAAATTTTGGAAATTTAAAATTAGTGAAATCGGCAAAGTTTTGGAAATTGAAAAAATTGTAAATACCGTTAAAATTTGGAAACTGATAAAATTGTGAAGTTCGACAACATTTTTAAAATTGAATTGTAAAAATCGACAAAATTTTTAAAATAGAAAAAAATGTAAAAATCGGTATAATTTTGCAAATTAAAAAAAAAACAAGTAAGAAAGTTACAGTCGAGTGTGCTCGACTGTGAGATACCCGCTACCCATTTTTAATAAAGGCAAAATATTGGGGTATCATTTTCAAAATATACCGAAAATACTAAAAATATACCAAATGGTATGTTTGGAATATAGATATATTACACCATTCAAAATATACCATAGGCGGTACAATGTACCAGATTGTCGGCCAAAGCAACTAAGAGCCCTAGTGAGTAGGCGTTTTTTATATTTCTTTAATAACTTCCACAATTTTTATCTGATCGCAACCAAATTTTCAGAAATCATAACTACTATAGTAATTATTGTATATACCAAAATATGCAACTCTAGCTTTAAAATTAGGTTTTTTGATTTGCGGGGGCGGAAGTGGGCGTGGAAAAAATTGGAAACAAACTTGATCTGCGTGCAAACATAACAAATGCTGTCAAAATTATAGCTCTATCTCTTATAGCCTCTGAGATCCAGAGTTTCATACGGACAGAGGGACAGACACACAGACACACAGACGGACATAGCTAGATCGTCTCGGCTGTTGACGCTGATCAAGAATATATATACTTTATAGGGTCGGAGATGCCTCCTTCTACCTGTTACATATGTACATTTCCTGCCGGCACAGAGTTATAATACCCTTCTAGCCTATGGGTAGCGGGTATAAAAATACTCAAAAATCGGCAAAATTTTGGAAAGTGGAAAAAATGTAAAAGTCGGCAAAAATTTTCAAAATTGAAAAAATTATAAAACTCGACAAAATTTTGAAAATTAAAATAGAACTTAAAAAATTGTAAAAATCGGTAAAATATTTAAAATTAAAAAATCGTAAAAATCGGCAAAACTTTTAAAAATGAAAAATTATGAAATCGGCAAACTTTTCTCTTAGAGTCTCTGAGATCTAGGTGTTCATACGGACAGACGGACAGACGGACAGACTAGATCGTCTCGGATATTGATGCTGATCAAGAATATATATACCTTATAGGGTCGGAGATGCCTTCTTCTACCTGTTACATACATTTCTTGCCGGCACAAAGTTAAAATACCCTTCTACCCTATGGGTAGCGGGTATAAAAATTTAACTACAGTAGGCACCCCATTCACTGTGAATTCAATACATGGATCAAGTGAAATAAGTAAGAAGTGTTCAATGAAAATTCTCGAACAGAACGGCGCGTTCTTCACTTGACGCATTCGACGCCATCATAGGTTTCAATCTGCTAACGCAGGCGGGGCCAAACTAAATTTGAAAAACAATTGCTTAAGCTACGGGAACAAGAATGAGCCACTGAAATTTCACTTATGTGATATTGTATTTTTCTAAAGTCAGTGACATAATAGTACCCAAAAATGAAAAGATGAGTTTAGGCGAATGATAATAAAAATAACAAAAGCATTTTCGACCTCTAACAAAGCATTGCCGTTCAATACACAATTCGTACCGAAGATAATGAGCCGGTATATTCAAAACTCTACCTATATCCAAATCGGGCCGTCAAAATCTGCATACAGCAGCCCAGCCTTTGTTGTCGACAAAAAAGGGTTCGACACCGAAGGCAACAAAAACAAACGACTCGTAATCGACTTTAGGAAGTTAAAGGATCGAACTGTTGCCGACCGCTACCCAATGCCAAGTATCCCAATGACGAACACGTCTCGGGCGTCATCTTATTATAAGTCGACCCGTTAAGTGGGCAGCAAACTGGAAGCAACTCTGCCTACATTGTCGAATAAAGATCAGGGAATGTGGGGTGGGTCTTTTGCCACCTAGTAAGCTACCGTGCCACACAGATAAAAGAAGGTAGACAGAGTTAAGACGGGAACAGACAGGATAGGCTATCAACCGATAGACCGATTGAGAAGTATTTGCATTCAATATATAAATATGAAGAATGAAGATGGTTATGTTCTTCTTCTTTACCCTCCCAATCTGTAAGAGCTTCTGGCTCTATGCCTTTACACAAATTAAGCAACAACAAGTAATATCAGGTGCCCATTACTTTATAATTTATTTCGATTTCATGATTATTCAACGAGGTTAAGACCAAAAGACTTCAAAAATACTATAATGCATGTACATAACTTCATTTTATGCATTATTTGCCTACTATACTACTTTTGTCTAGTATTTCCTAACAGGATGGGTATAAATATAATACTAATAAGAATAATAAAAACAATAATAATAGCTGTCATATACAAATTACAAATGATTTCGGTGCGGCTATGCCGTACTTACACATATTCTTTATACGCTGTTTTTTTTCTTACTGCATCGATATCGACAGGCCTGTGATGATTGATGAGCTGAGTGGAACTTCAAAAGGGATTAGAATATATAACAGCTTTGATATAATATTATATACATACCATACCCATATGAGGACTTACTATTCGATTATATCTAACTTAAAATATAATACTAAATATACAATTCAAATATAAATTTAAATAGGAATTACATTTCAATACGACTTTTAATTGAATTTTCGTTATATTGTTGAACATTTTATATGGCAAAGAGGCTGGCAAAAATACTCTGCTGAACCCTCCCCGAGGGTGCTGGCTGGGTAGGATATGTATTACCTCATTGTCAACGGGTAGCAGATCTCTACTATACGTCGATGTTTCAGGTACTGCAGATCCTAGCTGAGGACTCTGCTCCTTATCTTTCGGGCATCTGTCTGGAGATAAGTAGCAGAATCCATGGTACGAGGTGTCTGGCGGTCAGACTGAAAACGCTATGGAAGGGCTCCCAAGAATAAAATTAGCCACTTATGTCTCAGTAATGGAGCATATAAACCAACAAACTCGAGCTGGGATGTCAGCTCAAACGTCGGTGGAAGGCGTGACTGCTACCACCGGCGGGCACGGGGGGGAGAGATCCTCTCTGCGTGTCGCCAGCGGTCACACCTCTGATGCGGCGGGAACAGGCTGAATCAATTGTAACAACACTTCCACCAAAAATTCGAGGTTGGTGCGCGCGGGTTCTGTGGTCTTAACCGACACGGACCAAAAAAGCGCTGCGCCAATTTCTACGGTGGAGGGGGACGTCTTCCCCTTCAGTCACCCCTGCCTATCGCCAGAACCTCCAAGGTTGCGCAGCGGGGCACGGGGGGCTGAAGGAGAAGGCCAAAAATAAGGCGGCGACCCGTATTCACCCAAGGCTTAGTGGCGTAGCTAACCTGTCCGTCAAGGACCAGGAGAGGCTTGCCTGGGCCAACACGTGGATGCGGGAACGCACTGTTGTCAGGATGGAGAATGTCCCAGACAGTCCAATGCCTACATTCGAAGGCACTGGCTGGCTAAATGGTGTCAAGATCCTGACATGCAAGGACGACCCAACATTGCAGTGGCTGCAAGCGACCGTACCCAAACTGGACGGACTGTGGGAGGGGGCCAAGCTGGACGTGGTGGACAGGAATAACATTCCGTCCATGCCGAAGGCGAAAGTACTTTTCCCCATAGTGGTGCAGGGCGAGCGGGCGCTTCAGCTGCTCAAAAAGCAGAACCCGGCCATACCGACGAGTGATTGGTCCGTGCTGGTCCAGTGGTGGGCAGCACGTGATCATTCAGATCAATAAGGAGGCCGAGGATCTGCTATATAAACGCAATGGGAAGATGGCGTGGGGCTTAGGGAGCGTGTACCTTCGCCTCAAGAAACGTCACCCGAACGACAAGGACACACACACGCTGAGGTCAGGGGAGGTTGAGGCAGATCTCGGTCTTGAGAGCGTGACCGACGCCACCCAGCACCTCAGCTTGACTGATGAGACGGAGGAGGTGGGGGAGGAACTGTCCATGAAGACGGGCCCCCCGCGAGTTTGCTAACCTCTAATGAGTGTGCTGCAACTCAACGTCCATAAGTCTATAACGGCTTCGACGGAGCTACTCCTTGCCATGGAGGAAGTGTCCGCCTACGCGGCTTTGGTCCAAGAACCGTTGATAGCGTCGGGCAACACGGTGCCGGGCTAAAGTCGCTTAATTATGATCTGTACGTCCCGACATTGGTAAGTAGATCGAGAAATACCATCCTTGTAAAAAAGGGGCTAAAAGCTCATCTACTACCTAATTACAGCAATGACGATCTTACCGTGGTGGTGCTGGAGAGCCGTGAAGGATGTTTGCTGCTGGCATCCTGCTACATGGCCCACGACATGCTAGCTCCGCCTGACGAGCTGCGGAGGCTGGTGGACATGGTCTGCTCCTCCAAAAAACATCTTATCATCGGAACGGACGCCAACGCCCACCATAGCGTTTGGGGAAGTCCCGACATTAACGACAGGGGTGAGTCAGTTCTTGATTTTATCCTTAACAATAAGCTTAGACTATCCAACAGAGGTGAGGTATCTACCTATGTAGGTCCCACCTCTTGTAATGTGCTGGACTTAACGATTGCGACTGAGCGGGTTTTGGCTACGTGGGGCGATGCGGCCATTACAAAGGAAGTGCGAGGTGGCACTCCCCAGGGTGGGGTTCTCTCGCCTCTCCTTTGGAATTTGGTCGTAAATAGCCTACTTCAAAAATTTACTAGACGGGCCCCCAAGTTAATTACCTATGCCGACGACATAAGCATTTTGATAACTGGGAAATGCCCAACCACCCTTAGTTCCGTAATGAAACTTACTTTGCGGGAAGTTAAAGCATGGGCCGAATCAGCCGGGCTCAGCATTAACGCGGACAAAACGGACCTTATCCTCTTCACGAAGAGGTATAAAGTACCTGCGTGGTCCCCCCCAAAAATAGGCTGCACCATACTAAAGCCGAGCCTAGCAGTAAAATACCTAGGTGTGTTCCTGGACAGCAAACTGTCATGGAAGCTTAACGTGTTAGAAAGGGTGAAGAAAGCCACCGGAGCCTTGTACCTGGTGAAAAAGATGCTTAGTTGCACTTGGGGCCTATCTCCTAATCTAATGCGGTGGATATACATCTCAGTTGTTCGCCCTATCCTCACCTATGGTGTTATAGTGTGGTGGCACGCCACGGAAAAAGGACGTACCTATCCATCGTGGAAAGGACACAACTGTGAATCACAGGCGCTATCAGGTCGACGCCAACTAAAGCCCTCGAGGTAATAGCTGGCGTCGAACCGTTAAACCTATACGCGCAATCCATAGCCGCAAAATCGTCCCTAAGGATTGCCGCAACAGGCAATCTGGGTCTGTTAGGCTATGGTCACAGCGCCATTGGTAGGGAGACTAGTAGAGACTTGGACTATACTATCCCCCTTACCAGTACCGACCATATTAAAACAATATTCTTGGAACCGGACTGCTGTCGGGAAGGGTTATGCATTCCCGAAGCCCTCAACCTCTTCACCGACGGGTCGAAGATGGATGATGGTGTCGGAGCGGCCGTATACTGTCCAGACCCGGTCTCCAAACATTCCTATAAACACCCAGACCACTGCAGCATCTTCCAGGCGGACGTTTTTGTCATTGGCAAGGCTGCAGAATTGGCTCGGGGTTTACAGCGTAATCACAACTCAATTAACATCTTTGTTGACAGCCAGGCTGCAATAAGATCAATATACTCTGATGTGGTCAAGTCCAAAGTTGTCCTGGACAGCAGAAGACCAATAGAGTCGCTGAACGCATCTGCGATCGTGCGTATCTATTGGATCCCAATCCACCAGGGCATCGATGGCAACGAGATCGCAGACTCTCTCGCCAAAGAGGAGGTGGGCTCGATGCCGGTAACATGTGCAATGTTCCGATATCCCTGCGAACTCTAGGCAGAGAAATTGAGGTGCGCTCTAGACTTCAGTGGGACGCTAGCTGGCGCAATGCCAACTCGTGCAAAACTGCAAGGCTGATGTGTGCCTCTACTAACAAAAACTTAACCAATTTCGTCATGCAGCTTTCAAGGAAAGATTGCAGACTAATTTTTTTTTTTTTTTTTTTTTTAAGTTTAGTTTGTTTTTATTGGATCTTCTCTTTATGAGTCTAACAATAAGGTTGCAAATCTTAAAATAATACAATATCTAACAGTTTGTTTTTAACTGAATAGAGACTACGTAGTCATAATAATTAGCGCTGGATAGGAAGGTCGTTGCGGCGAAGACGAGAACTGCTGGAAACTCGCGTGAGGGCTCTCGCGAGATGATTTGGATGTACTGATAGCCTGTTGTAGTACTTTGTTTTGATTTGTGCTATCTCTTCTCTGACGAGTGGTATGTGAAGGTCCCTGTGAATGTTTTCATTCCGAACGTACCACGGTGTTGCTTGCTTTTATTATTGCATTGTACAACTGCCTTCCCTTAGGTGTCACATGTCGAGATCCCCAGTGCGTATGCTTGGCATTGAAGTCTCCTGCTGCTATAAATTGTTCGCTCAGAGAGTTGAAATATTCTATGAATTGGGATTCTGATATTGTAAACCGAGGAGGACAGTATACGGCGGCAAGCTTTAAAGATCGGGAATCCATTTGCACATCTATTGATGTAGCTTGCATGAAGTTAGTGGCGAAGCTATTGTGGAAGCAGTGCTTGATGCGATTTCTAATCAAAATCCCAGTGCCTCCATGTGCTTTCCCGTCTGGGTGATTCGTGTTGTAGAATAGGTAGCCTCGAATTTGAAAATTATATTTATTTGTGAGATGAGTTTCTGCGAGTAGCATTACATCGATATGGTTGTTATTAAGGAATTGAGTTAGCTCGAGTTTGCGCTGTGAGACGCCGATGGCGTTCCACAGTGATATACGGAGTGGAGCCATTGATTATTTAGTCTGTTTTTGAGCAACAAGCAGCTCAATCAAAACGTTCTGGTTTCGCATAAGATCTTGCATAGTTGTCTGCATGAATGACATGAACTCCATCATACTATGTTGAGGATTACATATCATTGTTTCAAGTTTGTTCGTAGACTGTTCTTCTGGTTGATGAGGGGAAACTGATGATCTTGGATTGGTGGGAGCGGTACTTTTAAGACCCAATTTTAGAGCAGTTGCAAAGCTTGCGGATTTTTCGGTGAACTCATTATTGGCTAAAGATTTAACAGCTGTAGGGGGGAAGACATTACGTGTAGATTTCATAGGTAGGGTATGTGAGTGAGCAGTGGTCACTTTTAGGTGTGTACGACTTTTCAGTTCCTTGTAGACTGGACAGCCCCTGTAGTTAGCCGTATGGTTGCCTCCACAGTTTCCACACTTTTTGCTGCTGGGATCCTCTCTATTTTTTGGGCATTTTTGAGATTCATGAAGGTCTCCACAAGCAACGCATACTGGACGAAGCGCGCAATAAGACCTTGTGTGGCCATATTCCTGACAATTATTACACTGCACCGGTCCATTTCTTTTATGCGGCTCCTCTACCGTAATTCTGCGGTGTAGTAGGAACTGGAGAGTAAAGATTGGATGCACTTCATTTTTTTTCAGAGGCTTGGATTTGGTTTCGGGTTCAAGTTCTAGCTTGAAAAGAGGTTGAGGCTTTCTTTCTTTATTCAAAATGTTAATAACATTTTTTACATTAAAACCTTTCTCCATCAGTGCTCTTGTAACTTCAGCTGGCGTTACTTCCGGCTCAATACCCTTTACAACTACTTGCTGGCCCTTACTGCTTTTTAATTGGTACGTGTAGAAGTTCTTATTATTGTCGTTTAAATACTTCGACAAAATTCTGTAGTTTTCTTCCGTATTAGTCTGAACTTTTGTTTCATGAATATTTCCCTTTGTTAATGGAATTATATGGAAATTGTCTGGTCCTATTAGATTCAGTATCGAGTTTACGAGAGCATTCGAACTTTTCTCTCGAATGTAAATCGGCGGCGGCTTAGGCTTTTGTTGTCCCCTACGATATCTTCAGGAGGTATATCATCGGATTTATCTGCCAAAATAGCAAATTCTAGGCATTTTAACTGGTCACTGTCTGTCGGCTGTCCATGCTGTAAAGCTGGGTATCACGAACAGTGATCAGTGCAGGAAATGCAACGAGCCCGGGGTTAAGGAAACACTTGAGCATCTTCTCTGTAGATGCCCAGCGTTATCCCGACTCCGGTTAAAATACCTTAATTCGCCGTGCCACAACGATCTTCGGGACGTTTCACGGCTACCTCCTAGGATGCTGCTGGCTTTTGCCAAAAATGCATCCATACTGCGCGATTTCTGAGACGTAGATAAACTACCGGTACAGCTACGGACCTCCACTGGTCTATGCTTTGCCCCGTACAGGGGCAGCCGGTCCTACCTAAACCTAACCTATGGCAAAGAAAAATTATATACGAGAAAAGAAACAACAGCAACAAAGGCGCCGGCGAGTGCAACAGCACTATCGGCGGCGTCAGAAACAGCAACGAAAATCGGCAGTGGCCTCCAGTGGCAATCGCACTGTCAACACAACATCGAATAAGAGATGCGACGACGAGTGGTGGCAAAGATCTCAATGCCGACGAGTGGTGCAGGCTCGGCAACACATAGCAGCGAGTCATAGCAACGAGTCTGCGTCAGAAACGCGCAGCCTCAGCAGCGCATGGCGCAACTTCCACACTGATAACGAGAAGTGGCAACGATCAGCTCTACTATGCTGATCCGTTCTCTCTCAAAAGGTTTATCCGAAGCTTGTGTTCCTTCTGGAACCGCTTTAGCAACGCATGGCGTCGCTTCTACAGCCTCCTGCTGTGTTGGGCGTCACTAAATTGGTGACTCAAGTGCAATTTAGCACACTTTATCTTTGTAGCTTTCGAATTGAAAAGAGATGGTCTAGCTTAGATTAAGCGTGGATATCGATATTGCTTAATTAATCTAAGTTCGATATCGATATTATTTAATACGATACTAATGTGAATGGCAAAAGTGATCCTGCCAACTCACTGCAAATATTCGATTAATAATTAATAATATACTAACATCTGTTGGCGAGTGCATCAATCATCGAATGCAGATGTTATCGCGCGCAGCTGTTAGCTTGCACAACAGTCGCGTCGCAAATATTGATACCGCCATACAATTTAAATTCAAATTGCAAATTAACGGACAATGCTCACCCCTACACCCCTACGAGTTCAATGTGAGTCTTTACGACGAAGATTAAATTTGAAAAAGGGTAAACAAGAAACTACCAAAGGTCTTTAGCATGGAATGTGCCTATTTCTTTCCCTGTTAGATCTTCCAATAAGTACAAAGAATTGCCAATTTTCTTTTTAATGCGAGCGTTGATTCCAACAGGAGCTGACTTGGCATTAAAATTTGTTGCTGCATTGCTTAATGCAAAATTCCGTTTGACCACTTGTTGTCCAACTTCAAAAGAACGTGCTCTACTACGCAAATTATACATCGGTTGATTATTCTCATAAGCCATTGTGAGATGTTTTTCAATGTCTGCACGAATCTTCTGAAATTGATCAATTCTACTTAAACCTTCCGTTCCATCGCTAAGCAAGTCAAGATTTCTAAGCAATTTAAAATCTTGACCGTGTGTGGTCATATGTTGTCCGAATACTACAAAATATGGAGATATACCAATCGACTGGTGTATGGAATTTCTTAAAGCCGCATTGATACTTGGCAAATAAATGTCCCACACCCGCTGATCACTTCGTATATAAGCTCTTAAGGCTTATTTAATAGAGCGATTAACTCTTTCGGCTGCATTTGATTGCGGAGCATACGCATCTGTTCTTATATGCTGCACTCCGTATTTAGAAATAAAGTGAGTGAACTCATGGCTTTTAAATTGAGTGCCATTGTCGCTAACTATAACTTCCGGTACTCCAAAACATGCAAAGATATCATCTCTTAAATAATTGATAATAAATTGCTACGTTGCCTTGTTTAGTGCGCGGAAAAGGACCAATAAAATCGATGTATAACCTCTGAAAAGGTCTGTCACTCGATACTTTATTTCCCATCGGGGATTTTAAGTTGCACGTTAGATATTTAGTGGTTCTACATATATCGCAATTCTTAATATAGTTACGAACATCGACAACCATCTTGGGCCAAAAGAATCTCCTTCTCAGTCGTTCTAAGCATTTAGCTATGCCACAGTGATTAGAAGTTGGCTGATCATGAGCAGCTCTGATCACTGATTGTCGTAATTCGCCTGGAACGAATAATTTCCAACAATCCTGATTAAATGCGCAACGATGATAAATGAATTGGTCGATTACTTGAAAAACAGGTAAAGCAGCTTATTGATAGCTATCTCTTAACTTACAATATTCAGGTGATTGAAATGCATCGGAATCGAGATTTATTTCCGGGAACAGTTCTAACTCGACCGCTGCGATTTCTGTCACTTCTTCGAAGGATCTAGAAAGTGCATCAGCTACTACATTTTCACTTCCTTTTCTGTGTTCAATATCAAAAGAAAAGCCCTGTAATTTAATTGCCCATCGAGCCAGCCTCCCACTCAAGTCTGATTGGTTCATTAACTAACGTAGGCTTGCGTGATCAGTAACGACTTTAAAAGACTGTCCTTCGATATACATTCTAAATTTTTTTATTGCAAGAACAACCGCTAAGCATTCAAGCTCAGTCACTGTGTAGTTTCGTTGGGCTTTATTTAGCTTTTTGGACATATAAGCGATGGGTCTCTCGCTTCCTGATTCATCCACTTGAGCTAATACAGCGCCTACTCCATAAGACGAAGCGTCGCATTGTACAACGAATGGCTTTGAATAATTCGGAGGAATTAGAAATGGAGCAGTACACAGCTTGCGTTTGATTTCATCAAAGGCCACTTGAGCTACGTCATTCCATTCATACGATTTTCCTTTTAATAATTCAGTTAGGGGAAATATGACTGTAGAATATTGAGAAATGAATCGCTGATACCATCCAGTCATACCTAAAAATCTTCTTAGTTGTTTCCGCGTTTTGGAGCTGGGAACTCATCCACAGCTTGTATTTTGTTAGGGTTTATTTGGAGAGAACCTTCTCCTACAATATATCCAAGATAATCCAAGATAACAGCAACAAAGGCGGCGGCGAGTGCAACAGCACTATCGGCGGCGTCAGAAACAGCAACGAAAATCGGCAGTGGCCTCCAGTGGCAATCGCACTGTCAACACAACATCGAATAAGAGATGCGACGACGAGTGGTGGCAAAGATCTCAATGCCGACGAGTGGTGCAGGCTCGGCAACACATAGCAGCGAGTCGTAGCAACGAGTCTGCGTCAGAAACGCGCAGCCTCAGCAGCGCATGGCGCAACTTCCACACTGATAACGAGAAGTGGCAACGATCAGCTCTACTATGCTGATCCGTTCTCTCTCAAAAGGTTTATCCGAAGCTTGTGTTCCTTCTGGAACCGCTTTAGCAATGCATGGCGTCGCTTCTACAGCCTCCTGCTGCCTTGTGCGTCACTAAACTGGTGACTCAATTGCAAATATCTAGGCGTTTGGTGGCAACTCCTGTTGCCACGCCTTTTTGGCGCGGGGCCTCTGCAGTTGCAGATCAGTTGGTGTGTGCTGTACCGTGGTCGTTGCCACGTGATTACACACACAATATCCTACACCAGGAAAAAGGTACTAATGAAAATTATGAAATTTGGTTTTCTCGCTACGTACCTTGTAAAACCAACGAGAAGGCCAAAGAAAATCAAAACAATGCACTTTGATAAGTGCGCACTCCCGAACAACACCAATAATAATAATATTTAATATTGTGACGGATGCCGTCAGATTTATTTTTAATATTTTTCTGCGGCACACTTTATCTTTGTAGCTTTCGAATTGAAAAGAGATGGTCTAGCCTAGATTAAGCGTGGATATCGATATTGCTTAATTAATCTAAGTTCGATATCGATATTATTTAATACGATACTAATGTGAATGGCAAAAGTGATCCTGCCAACTCACTGCAAATATTCGATTAATAATTAATAATATACTAACATCTGTTGGCGAGTGCATCAATCATCGAATGCAGATGTTATCGCGCGGAGCTGTTAGCTTGCACAACAGTCGCGTCGCATATATTGATACCGCCATACAATTTAAATTCAAATTGCAAATTAACGGACAATGCTCACCCCTACACCCCTACGAGTTCAATGTGAGTCTTTACGACGAAGATTAAATTTGAAAAAGGGTAAACAAGAAACTACCAAAGGTCTTTAGCATGGAATGTGCCTATTTCTTTCCCTGTTAGATCTTCCAATAAGTACAAAGAATTGCCAATTTTCTTTTTAACGCGAGCGTTGATTCCAACAGGAGCTGACTTGGCATTAAAATTTGTTGCTGCATTGCGTAATGCAAAATTCCGTTTGACCACTTGTTGTCCAACTTCAAAAGAACGTGCTCTACTACGCAAATTATACATCGGTTGATTTTTCTCATAAGCCATTGTGAGATGTTTTTCAATGTCTGCACGAATCTTCTGAAATTGATCAATTCTACTTAAACCTTCCGTTCCATCGCTAAGCAAGTCAAGATTTCTAAGCAATTTAAAATCTTGACCGTGTGTGGTCATATGTTGTCCGAATACTACAAAATATGGAGATATACCAATCGACTGGTGTATGGAATTTCTTAAAGCCGCATTGATACTTGGCAAATAAATGTCCCACACCCGCTGATCACTTCGTATATAAGCTCTTAAGGCTTATTTAATAGAGCGATTAACTCTTTCGGCTGCATTTGATTGCGGAGCATACGCATCTGTTCTTATATGCTGCACTCCGTATTTAGAAATAAAGTGAGTGAACTCATGGCTTTTAAATTGAGTGCCATTGTCGCTAACTATAACTTCCGGTACTCCAAAACATGCAAAGATATCATCTCTTAAATAATTGATAATAAATTGCTACGTTGCCTTGTTTAGTGCGCGGAAAAGGACCAATAAAATCGATGTATAACCTCTGAAAAGGTCTGTCACTCGATACTTTATTTCTCATCGGGCATTTTAAGTTGCACGTTAGATATTTAGTGGTTCTACATATATCGCAATTCTTAATATAGTTACGAACATCGACAACCATCTTGGGCCAAAAGAATCTCCTTCTCAGTCGTTCTAAGCATTTAGCTATGCCACAGTGACTAGAAGTTGGCTGATCATGAGCAGCTCTGATCACTGATTGTCGTAATTCGCCTGGAACGAATAATTTCCAACAATCCTGATTAAATGCGCAACGATGATAAATGAATTGGTCGATTACTTGAAAAACAGGTAAAGCAGCTTCTTGATAGCTATCTCTTAACTTACAATATTCAGGTGATTGAAATGCATCGGAATCGAGATTTATTTCCGGGAACAGTTCTAACTCGACCGCTGCGATTTCTGTCACTTCTTCGAAGGATCTAGAAAGTGCATCAGCTACTACATTTTCACTTCCTTTTCTGTGTTCAATATCAAAAGAAAAGCCCTGTAATTTAATTGCCCATCGAGCCAGCCTCCCACTCAAGTCTGATTGGTTCATTAACCAACGTAGGCTTGCGTGATCAGTAACGACTTTAAAAGACTGTCCTTCGATATACATTCTAAATTTTTTTATTGCAAGAACAACCGCTAAGCATTCAAGCTCAGTCACTGTGTAGTTTCGATGGGCTTTATTTAGCTTTTTGGACATATAAGCGATGGGTCTCTCGCTTCCTGATTCATCCACTTGAGCTAATACAGCGCCTACTCCATAAGACGAAGCGTCGCATTGTACAACGAATGGCTTTGAATAATTCGGAGGAATTAGAAATGGAGCAGTACACAGCTTGCGTTTGATTTCATCAAAGGCCACTTGAGCTACGTCATTCCATTCATACGATTTTCCTTTTAATAATTCAGTTAGGGAAATATGACTGTAGAATATTGAGAAATGAATCGCTGATACCATCCAGTCATACCTAAAAATCTTCTTAGTTGTTTCCGCGTTTTTGGAGCTGGGAACTCATCCACAGCTTGTATTTTGTTAGGGTTTATTTGGAGAGAACCTTCTCCTACAATTAATCCAAGATAATCCAAGATAACAGCAACAAAGGCGGCGGCGAGTGCAACAGCACTATCGGCGGCGTCAGAAACAGCAACGAAAATCGGCAGTGGCCTCCAGTGGCAATCGCACTGTCAACACAACATCGAATAAGAAATGCGACGACGAGTGGTGGCAAAGATCTCAATGCCGACGAGTGGTGCAGGCTCGGCAACACATAGCAGCGAGTCGTAGCAACGAGTCTGCGTCAGAAACGCGCAGCCTCAGCAGCGCATGGCGCAACTTCCACACTGATAACGAGAAGTGGCAACGATCAGCTCTACTATGCTGATCCGTTCTCTCTCAAAAGGTTTATCCGAAGCTTGTGTTCCTTCTGGAACCGCTTTAGCAATGCATGGCGTCGCTTCTACAGCCTCCTGCTGTGTTGGGCGTCACTAAATTGGTGACTCAAGTGCAAATATCTAGGCGTTTGGTGGCAACTCCCTTTGCAAAGTTGTTGCCACGCCTTTTTGGCGCGGGGCCTCTGCAGTTGCAGATCAGTTGGTGGGTGCTGTACAGTGGTCGTTGCCACGTGATTACACACACAATATCCTAAACCAGGAAAAAGGTACTAATGAAAATTATGAAATTTGGTTTTCTCGCTACGTACCTTGTAAAACCAACGAGAAGGCCAAAGAAAATCAAAACAATGCACTTTGATAAGTGCGCACTCCCGAACAACACCAATAATAATAATATTTAATATTGTGACGGATGCCGTCAGATTTATTTTTAATATTTTTCTGCGGCACACTTTATCTTTGTAGCTTTCGAATTGAAAAGAGATGGTCTAGCCTAGATTAAGCGTGGATATCGATATTGCTTAATTAATCTAAGTTCGATATCGATATTATTTAATACGATACTAATGTGAATGGCAAAAGTGATCCTGCCAACTCACTGCAAATATTCGATTAATAATTAATAATATACTAACATCTGTTGGCGAGTGCATCAATCATCGAATGCAGATGTTATCGCGCGGAGCTGTTAGCTTGCACAACAGTCGCGTCGCATATATTGATACCGCCATACAATTTAAATTCAAATTGCAAATTAACGGACAATGCTCACCCCTACACCCCTACGAGTTCAATGTGAGTCTTTACGACGAAGATTAAATTTGAAAAAGGGTGAACAAGAAACTACCAAAGGTCTTTAGCATGGAATGTGCCTATTTCTTTCCCTGTTAGATCTTCCAATAAGTACAAAGAATTGCCAATTTTCTTTTTAACGCGAGCGTTGATTCCAACAGGAGCTGACTTGGCATTAAAATTTGTTGCTGCATTGCGTAATGCAAAATTCCGTTTGACCACTTGTTGTCCAACTTCAAAAGAACGTGCTCTACTACGCAAATTATACATCGGTTGATTTTTCTCATAAGCCATTGTGAGATGTTTTTCAATGTCTGCACGAATCTTCTGAAATTGATCAATTCTACTTAAACCTTCCGTTCCATCGCTAAGCAAGTCAAGATTTCTAAGCAATTTAAAATCTTGACCGTGTGTGGTCATATGTTGTCCGAATACTACAAAATATGGAGATATACCAATCGACTGGTGTATGGAATTTCTTAAAGCCGCATTGATACTTGGCAAATAAATGTCCCACACCCGCTGATCACTTCGTATATAAGCTCTTAAGGCTTATTTAATAGAGCGATTAACTCTTTCGGCTGCATTTGATTGCGGAGCATACGCATCTGTTCTTATATGCTGCACTCCGTATTTAGAAATAAAGTGAGTGAACTCATGGCTTTTAAATTGAGTGCCATTGTCGCTAACTATAACTTCCGGTACTCCAAAACATGCAAAGATATCATCTCTTAAATAATTGATAATAAATTGCTACGTTGCCTTGTTTAGTGCGCGGAAAAGGACCAATAAAATCGATGTATAACCTCTGAAAAGGTCTGTCACTCGATACTTTATTTCTCATCGGGCATTTTAAGTTGCACGTTAGATATTTAGTGGTTCTACATATATCGCAATTCTTAATATAGTTACGAACATCGACAACCATCTTGGGCCAAAAGAATCTCCTTCTCAGTCGTTCTAAGCATTTAGCTATGCCACAGTGACTAGAAGTTGGCTGATCATGAGCAGCTCTGATCACTGATTGTCGTAATTCGCCTGGAACGAATAATTTCCAACAATCCTGATTAAATGCGCAACGATGATAAATGAATTGGTCGATTACTTGAAAAACAGGTAAAGCAGCTTCTTGATAGCTATCTCTTAACTTACAATATTCAGGTGATTGAAATGCATCGGAATCGAGATTTATTTCCGGGAACAGTTCTAACTCGACCGCTGCGATTTCTGTCACTTCTTAGAAGGATCTAGAAAGTGCATCAGCTACTACATTTTCACTTCCTTTTCTGTGTTCAATATCAAAAGAAAAGCCCTGTAATTTAATTGCCCATCGAGCCAGCCTCCCACTCAAGTCTGATTGGTTCATTAACCAACGTAGGCTTGCGTGATCAGTAACGACTTTAAAAGACTGTCCTTCGATATACATTCTAAATTTTTTTATTGCAAGAACAACCGCTAAGCATTCAAGCTCAGTCACTGTGTAGTTTCGATGGGCTTTATTTAGCTTTTTGGACATATAAGCGATGGGTCTCTCGCTTCCTGATTCATCCACTTGAGCTAATACAGCGCCTACTCCATAAGACGAAGCGTCGCATTGTACAACGAATGGCTTTGAATAATTCGGAGGAATTAGAAATGGAGCAGTACACAGCTTGCGTTTGATTTCATCAAAGGCCACTTGAGCTACGTCATTCCATTCATACGATTTTCCTTTTAATAATTCAGTTAGGGGAAATATGACTGTAGAATATTGAGAAATGAATCGCTGATACCATCCAGTCATACCTAAAAATCTTCTTAGTTGTTTCCGCGTTTTTGGAGCTGGGAACTCATCCACAGCTTGTATTTTGTTAGGGTTTATTTGGAGAGAACCTTCTCCTACAATTAATCCAAGATAATCCAAGATAACAGCAACAAAGGCGGCGGCGAGTGCAACAGCACTATCGGCGGCGTCAGAAACAGCAACGAAAATCGGCAGTGGCCTCCAGTGGCAATCGCACTGTCAACACAACATCGAATAAGAAATGCGACGACGAGTGGTGGCAAAGATCTCAATGCCGACGAGTGGTGCAGGCTCGGCAACACATAGCAGCGAGTCGTAGCAACGAGTCTGCGTCAGAAACGCGCAGCCTCAGCAGCGCATGGCGCAACTTCCACACTGATAACGAGAAGTGGCAACGATCAGCTCTACTATGCTGATCCGTTCTCTCTCAAAAGGTTTATCCGAAGCTTGTGTTCCTTCTGGAACCGCTTTAGCAATGCATGGCGTCGCTTCTACAGCCTCCTGCTGTGTTGGGCGTCACTAAATTGGTGACTCAAGTGCAAATATCTAGGCGTTTGGTGGCAACTCCCTTTGCAAAGTTGTTGCCACGCCTTTTTGGCGCGGGGCCTCTGCAGTTGCAGATCAGTTGGTGGGTGCTGTACCGTGGTCGTTGCCACGTGATTACACACACAATATCCTAAACCAGAAAAAGGTACTAATGAAAATTATGAAATTTGGTTTTCTCGCTACGTACCTTGTAAAACCAACGAGAAGGCCAAAGAAAGTAACGAAAATGCACTTTGAATAGTGCGCACTCCCGAACAACACCAATAATAATTATATTTAATATTGTGACGGATGCCGTCAGATTTAGTTTTAATATTCTGCTGCGGCACACCTTATCTCTGTAGCTTTCGAATTGAAAAGAGATGGTCTAGCCTAGATTAAGCGTGAATATCGATATTGCTTGATTAATCTAAGTTCGATATCGATATTATTTAATACGATACTAATGTGAATGGCAAAAGTGATCCTGCCAACTCACTGCAAATATTCGATTAATAATTAATAATATACTAACATCTGTTGGCGAGTGCATCAATCATCGAATGCAGATGTTATCGCGCGGAGCTGTTAGCTTGCACAACAGTCGCGTCGCAAATATTGATACCGCCATACAATTTAAATTCAAATTGCAAATTAACGGACAATGCTCACCCCTACACCCCTACGAGTTCAATGTGAGTCTTTACGACGAAGATTAAATTTGAAAAAGGGTGAACAAGAAACTACCAAAGGTCTTTAGCATGGAATGTGCCTATTTCTTTCCCTGTTAGATCTTCCAATAAGTACAAAGAATTGCCAATTTTCTTTTTAACGCGAGCGTTGATTCCAACAGGAGCTGACTTGGCATTAAAATTTGTTGCTGCATTGCGTAATGCAAAATTCCGTTTGACCACTTGTTGTCCAACTTCAAAAGAACGTGCTCTACTACGCAAATTATACATCGGTTGATTTTTCTCATAAGCCATTGTGAGATGTTTTTCAATGTCTGCACGAATCTTCTGAAATTGATCAATTCTACTTAAACCTTCCGTTCCATCGCTAAGCAAGTCAAGATTTCTAAGCAATTTAAAATCTTGACCGTGTGTGGTCATATGTTGTCCGAATACTACAAAATATGGAGATATACCAATCGACTGGTGTATGGAATTTCTTAAAGCCGCATTGATACTTGGCAAATAAATGTCCCACACCCGCTGATCACTTCGTATATAAGCTCTTAAGGCTTATTTAATAGAGCGATTAACTCTTTCGGCTGCATTTGATTGCGGAGCATACGCATCTGTTCTTATATGCTGCACTCCGTATTTAGAAATAAAGTGAGTGAACTCATGGCTTTTAAATTGAGTGCCATTGTCGCTAACTATAACTTCCGGTACTCCAAAACATGCAAAGATATCATCTCTTAAATAATTGATAATAAATTGCTACGTTGCCTTGTTTAGTGCGCGGAAAAGGACCAATAAAATCGATGTATAACCTCTGAAAAGGTCTGTCACTCGATACTTTATTTCTCATCGGGCATTTTAAGTTGCACGTTAGATATTTAGTGGTTCTACATATATCGCAATTCTTAATATAGTTACGAACATCGACAACCATCTTGGGCCAAAAGAATCTCCTTCTCAGTCGTTCTAAGCATTTAGCTATGCCACAGTGACTAGAAGTTGGCTGATCATGAGCAGCTCTGATCACTGATTGTCGTAATTCGCCTGGAACGAATAATTTCCAACAATCCTGATTAAATGCGCGACGATGATAAATGAATTGGTCGATTACTTGAAAAACAGGTAAAGCAGCTTCTTGATAGCTATCTCTTAACTTACAATATTCAGGTGATTGAAATGCATCGGAATCGAGATTTATTTCCGGGAACAGTTCTAACTCGACCGCTGCGATTTCTGTCACTTCTTCGAAGGATCTAGAAAGTGCATCAGCTACTACATTTTCACTTCCTTTTCTGTGTTCAATATCAAAAGAAAAGCCCTGTAATTTAATTGCCCATCGAGCCAGCCTCCCACTCAAGTCTGATTGGTTCATTAACTAACGTAGGCTTGCGTGATCAGTAACGACTTTAAAAGACTGTCCTTCGATATACATTCTAAATTTTTTTATTGCAAGAACAACCGCTAAGCATTCAAGCTCAGTCACTGTGTGGTTTCGTTGGGCTTTATTTAGCTTTTTGGACATATAAGCGATGGGTCTCTCGCTTCCTGATTCATCCACTTGAGCTAATACAGCGCCTACTCCATAAGACGAAGCGTCGCATTGTACAACGAATGGCTTTGAATAATTCGGAGGAATTAGAAATGGAGCAGTACACAGCTTGCGTTTGATTTCATCAAAGGCCACTTGAGCTACGTCATTCCATTCATACGATTTTCCTTTTAATAATTCAGTTAGGGGAAATATGACTGTAGAATATTGAGAAATGAATCGCTGATACCATCCAGTCATACCTAAAAATCTTCTTAGTTGTTTTCGCGTTTTTGGAGCTGGGAACTCATCCACAGCTTGTATTTTGTTAGGGTTTATTTGGAGAGAACCTTCTCCTACAATATATCCAAGATAATCCAAGATAACAGCAACAAAGGCGGCGGCGAGTGCAACAGCACTATCGGCGGCGTCAGAAACAGCAACGAAAATCGGCAGTGGCCTCCAGTGGCAATCGCACTGTCAACACAACATCGAATAAGAGATGCGACGACGAGTGGTGGCAAAGATCTCAATGCCGACGAGTGGTGCAGCCTCGGCAACACATAGCAGCGAGTCGTAGCAACGAGTCTGCGTCAGAAACGCGCAGCCTCAGCAGCGCATGGCGCAACTTCCACACTGATAACGAGAAGTGGCAACGATCAGCTCTACTATGCTGATCCGTTCTCTCTCAAAAGGTTTATCCGAAGCTTGTGTTCCTTCTGGAACCGCTTTAGCAATGCATGGCGTCGCTTCTACAGCCTCCTGCTGTGTTGGGCGTCACTAAATTGGTGACTCAAGTGCAAATATCTAGGCGTTTGGTGGCAACTCCCTTTGCAAAGTTGTTGCCACGTGTGTGGTCATATGTTGTCCGAATACTACAAAATATGGAGATATAAGCTCGTATATAAGCTCTTAAGGCTTATTTAATAGAGCGATTAACTCTTTCGGCTGCATTTGATTGCGGAGCATACGCATCTGTTCTTATATGCTGCACTCCGTATTTAGAAATAAAGTGAGTGAACTCATGGCTTTTAAATTGAGTGCCATTGTCGCTAACTATAACTTCCGGTACTCCAAAACATGCAAAGATATCATCTCTTAAATAATTGATAATAAATTGCTACGTTGCCTTGTTTAGTGCGCGGAAAAATCGATGTATAACCTCTGAAAAGGTCTGTCACTCGATACTTTATTTCCCATCGGGGATTTTAAGTTGCACGTTAGATATTTAGTGGTTCTACATATATCGCAATTCTTAATATAGTTACGAACATCGACAACCATCTTGGGCCAAAAGAATCTCCTTCTCAGTCGTTCTAAGCATTTAGCTATGCCACAGTGACTAGAAGTTGGCTGATCATGAGCAGCTCTGATCACTGATTGTCGTAATTCGCCTGGAACGAATAATTTCCAACAATCCTGATTAAATGCGCAACGATGATAAATGAATTGGTCGATTACTTGAAAAACAGGTAAAGCAGCTTATTGATAGCTATCTCTTAACTTACAATATTCAGGTGATTGAAATGCATCGGAATCGTGATTTATTTCCGGGAACAGTTCTAACTCGACCGCTGCGATTTCTGTCACTTCTTCGAAGGATCTAGAAAGTGCATCAGCTACTACATTTTCACTTCCTTTTCTGTGTTCAATATCAAAAGAAAAGCCTTGTAATTTAATTGCCCATCGAGCCAGCCTCCCACTCAAGTCTGATTGGTTCATTAACCAACGTAGGCTTGCGTGATCAGTAACGACTTTAAAAGACTGTCCTTCGATATACATTCTAAATTTTTTTATTGCAAGAACAACCGCTAAGCATTCAAGCTCAGTCACTGTGTAGTTTCGATGGGCTTTATTTAGCTTTTTGGACATATAAGCGATGGGTCTCTCGCTTCCTGATTCATCCACTTGAGCTAATACAGCGCCTACTCCATAAGACGAAGCGTCGCATTGTACAACGAATGGCTTTGAATAATTCGGAGGAATTAGAAATGGAGCAGTACACAGCTTGCGTTTGATTTCATCAAAGGCCACTTGAGCTACGTCATTCCATTCATACGATTTTCCTTTTAATAATTCAGTTAGGGGAAATATGACTGTAGAATATTGAGAAATGAATCGCTGATACCATCCAGTCATACCTAAAAATCTTCTTAGTTGTTTCCGCGTTTTTGGAGCTGGGAACTCATCCACAGCTTGTATTTTGTTAGGGTTTATTTGGAGAGAACCTTCTCCTACAATTAATCCAAGATAATCCAAGATAACAGCAACAAAGGCGGCGGCGAGTGCAACAGCACTATCGGCGGCGTCAGAAACAGCAACGAAAATCGGCAGTGGCCTCCAGTGGCAATCGCACTGTCAACACAACATCGAATAAGAAATGCGACGACGAGTGGTGCCAAAGATCTCAATGCCGACGAGTGGTGCAGGCTCGGCAACACATAGCAGCGAGTCGTAGCAACGAGTCTGCGTCAGAAACGCGCAGCCTCAGCAGCGCATGGCGCAACTTCCACACTGATAACGAGAAGTGGCAACGATCAGCTCTACTATGCTGATCCGTTCTCTCTCAAAAGGTTTATCCGAAGCTTGTGTTCCTTCTGGAACCGCTTTAGCAACGCATGGCGTCGCTTCTACAGACTCCTGCTGTGTTGGGCGTCACTAAATTGGTGACTCAAGTGCAAATATCTAGGCGTTTGGTGGCAACTCCCTTTGCAAAGTTGTTGCCACGCCTTTTTGGCGCGGGGCCTCTGCAGTTGCAGATCAGTTGGTGGGTGCTGTACAGTGGTCGTTGCCACGTGATTACACACACAATATCCTAAACCAGGAAAAAGGTACTAATGAAAATTATGAAATTTGGTTTTCTCGCTACGTACCTTGTAAAACCAACGAGAAGGCCAAAGAAAATCAAAACAATGCACTTTGATAAGTGCGCACTCCCGAACAACACCAATAATAATAATATTTAATATTGTGACGGATGCCGTCAGATTTATTTTTAATATTTTTCTGCGGCACACTTTATCTTTGTAGCTTTCGAATTGAAAAGAGATGGTCTAGCCTAGATTAAGCGTGGATATCGATATTGCTTAATTAATCTAAGTTCGATATCGATATTATTTAATACGATACTAATGTGAATGGCAAAAGTGATCCTGCCAACTCACTGCAAATATTCGATTAATAATTAATAATATACTAACATCTGTTGGCGAGTGCATCAATCATCGAATGCAGATGTTATCGCGCGAGTTATATATATGTTTGACATATATATTTGTATGAGTTGTATTTTCAATAAATGAGAATTTACACAGTACTGTAGTGCTGAACTGCTTTATTCAAAGAATTGATACAAACTGAAGTTAAGCTTTGCAAGAAGTGTTATTTTATACTGTGATGTTGGCGGCAGCCAAACCGTCTGAGTTGTTTATAATATTCTGACTTTGGAGTTGTGGTTAGTGTTTATATTGGGACTTGGGTTGAGATTCGTTATTAGTTTCAGTTGCAAGAGATTGTTTATGTTTACGTTAAAGAAGCTAGCAGTCCCAGTTTGGGTTATTAGTTTATAGTGGAAGCTTGAATGTTTATGTTTACATAATTGACGATCGCAATCCCGATCTAATGGAACGCTTTGTATGTGTTAGTGTTGGGTAAGTGGTAAGTGGTGACAAATGTATAACTCCTCCATCGCCAGAATTTGAATTCTCCTGAATTCTTTTAAAATTAACATGAATATTATTAGGTCTTAATTTTATACACAAGTAAAATATTAATATTAATATAATAATTGCAAATGTAATTGAAATACCATAACTTATTTTTTTATGAAATTTTAACTCTGTGATTTCTTTTAAGTTTTCAAAGTTCTGTATTGAGAAGTGTTCAAAGTTTATTGTGTTTTTATAAGATTGGTTCAATAGGTTTGTTGGGTAAAAAAATCTATCATAAAATTTTATTTGTTCATTTGCAAAGTTTTCAGATAATATTTGAATTTTACAGTTAACAAATTGTATTAAGTAGTTTCCATTTAATGTAATATTTCTGTTGATGCGAGCGCATTGCTGAGTGAGAGGCACACCTTCGCTCCGCCAACCGAAAAGCACTCAAAGCTTTTTCGCTCACTAGCAATGCGCTCAGTGCGTAAGAATGCACTCAAGCTCCAGTGCTCTCAGCTTCTCTCTCCCACAACTCACCACCGCTGAGCCGCGCTCAGCATAGATCGCCGAAATGCCGTCGGCTTTTGGCTACTAGTTAGTAGCAAATCACGTCTCTTTCAAATCGTTACAATCACCCCCTCTTGTGCGACATAACAACCCGATAAGTTTTCAATAAATCAAATATTTATAGTGATAAAAACGCGAGTGTTTTTATTGTTCGGGAAGCAAACATTTTGGACACTTTTTCAGCGCCCCCACATACATTGGTCCTTCGAGCCGGATTTAGAAGATCTTCATCGTTCCAGTTTTTTCATCCGCAGATAAGTGCCATTAGTTTTTGCTTTTCTATTCCTTCTACCACGGTCGTCCGCCCCTCCAATTCCGCCATATTGCGCAAAAGTTTTTCCCATAGCTTTTGCCAATTGCCTTCTTTGTTTTTCGGACGACCTTTTCCATGGTTTTTTTGCCTAATTACTTGTATAATAAATAATTATATTTGTTTTTTCCGCCAATCGCGTACGTATGTATGCATGTGTGTTTTTCTTTTTTTTTGCAAGTGCAAGTGCAGTGACAAGTGTAAATTATCCAAAGAGAGTCATTTTTTTTAAAGTGCGAGGATTATATATTGTATACTCCATACATATATAATCATACGAATTATTTAACTTAAATCCAAGTTGTGTACCAGAATTTCGTTTTTCTTAATTCTTGTCCGTTATTTCTTGTACGTTTGTATGTCGCGGTAATTGCCGACATACATACATACACACATATTTCGGTGCACTCTCTTTTGTCCGCAAGCGCACCGGCTTGCAGCCGCGCTTGCTCTCGCGCTCTCTCAACACACACACACGCACTCTTGTGCATTCGTTGTTTGTCCGCACTTGCTCTCGCTCTCATTTGTATTACATACAAATATACGTGCATTTCGCTTGCTTAGACGTTGGCAGCGCAGTGCAAGCACATACATACATACGTACATACTGTTGTGCATGCTTAACCGCGTGCATAAGTACTTCTACGAGTGAAGTAATAGATTGGCAGGGCAGCGGTAGTCGCACTCGACATACCCTACCCTTTCCTTTTTTTTTGTTTCAAGTGATATATTTAGTGTGTGTATTTGAGAGCAACTCCCAGCTCAAGTGTCGGTGTATAGGCTACCTCCAGCCAGTGTCCACACATACATAGACATACACACACGCATATACACACCTACATATAATCACAATTGTACTTCCACCACATCTCCACATTTGAATATATAAATATTTTTTGTTGTTGTTTTTTCGTGACAATTTATTTATTATTTTTCCATACAGCGCTTTTTTAACCACATTTGTGTTTTTTCCAGCGTATTGTATTTTCGTGGTATTTTTCTTATTTTCGTGCCTTTTTGTTCGTGGTTTCGACAATCATCTGCTTGATTGTCGCGGGAATTTTCCCCCGCCCCCTTGCGTTCGTTTCCTGTGTCCGCAGTCCGTACCCATTTGGGGTACAAAATACCTCAGCACTACCTGTGGTATTTTTTCCAGTATTTTTATTTAGTATTTTTCTTTTACTAGTTGCTACGTGCCTTTCATTTCGTTTCCATCTTCTGGGCCGTTTCCGGATATATATAAAAAAACCAAGTTCCATTTGGTATTTTTTTGGTATATTTTCTGTGATTTTCTGGTTTTCTAACCAGCGGCTTCCTACCTTCCGTGCGTAGCATGTCATCGGGCAAACCCGATAAGACTAAAACTAGACTGTCCGTGCCTTCTACTAGCGCCGCTAGAGTTTCGAATAACCTCCCTCTTCCTAGATCCAAGGGGAACCGGCTCTTCGTGCATCCAGCACATCGCCCGTTCACACCAAAAGGGAGGTCCCCGCACGGTCAGCTAGTGTTTCGCCCACTTCCGGTACCAAGCCTCTGATCCTCGTCACGAAACCTGCGTCTCTTCCTAAGACCAAGGTTGTTTCCGACCCAATTCCTCGGCCAGCTGTTACTCGTTCACAAAGCAAAATGGCACAAAATGTGGTAGATTCTTCATTGAATAAGTTCATCGCCGCGACTGACCGACTAAGTCACTTTGCGGCGCGACTTAACAATGTTTCTACTGACAGCGCGTCCCTGTACACGTGCCAGGTCCGGAGGGACCAGATGCGTGCCTTGTGGGACAAGGTCGAGAAGGAGTACGAGGCTTGCTCCTGTGTCATGTCGGATGAAATGACGACAGACGAGTTGCCTACCATTCAGGCAAAATATGATTACTGCTATATTCTCTATGAGCAGTGGTCCGCTCAGCTAAGTGAGCAAATAGCTGATGCCTCCCAGGCACTCACTCCTCGTACACCCGTACAACCCCCAGCCGTGCCATTCGTGTCCACAGGGTGTCGCCTACCTCCATGCGACACCGAAGTTTTCGGAGGCGATTATACTCGCTGGCCCACCTTCCGAGACTTATTCACGGCTATCTACATCCGAAATCCTAGACTGTCGGAAGTTGAGAAACTTTTCCATCTCAACTCCAAGACCAGCGGTGTCAAAGTCTCCTTTGACCAATGAAGGGTTTCAGTCGGCATGGTCCAGCTTGACTGAGCGTTTTGAGAACAAACGGTTGCTCGTGAACAGTCAGCTGCGTATCCTTTTTAATTTGCCCGCCATCGGGCAAGAGTCGGGTGCAGCCATTCAAGAGTTGCAAAGCACTATCCAAGGGTGCTTGACGGCTTTGGAGCACTCAAAGATCAATACGGAGAATTGGGATTGCATCCTGGTTTTCCTGTGTTCTTCGAGGCTCCCCAAATTGACCCTTTCTCTTTGGGAACAGTCCATCCAGAATAAGAGCGACGTTCCAACGTGGGCTGACATGAACGCTTTCCTTCTAGAGCGGTATCGCACCCTAGAAGCGATAGCGGAAGTGTCAGCCAGCACGAGCGCTCCGACGGTTCCGCGTGCCTCACGCAAGGAGGCCCCCGTCGCCAAGCAGGTAAACTCCTTTGAGAGTCGGGTAACTTCAAAAACCCAGTCCTGCAAGTTGTGTTCCCGGGAGAATCACCCGATTCGTTTGTGCCCGCGTTTCCTCCAGATGGGTATCAACGATAGGGTCAATTATATAAAGCAACAGAAGCTGTGTCTCAATTGTTTCGCACGAGGCCATATCCTGGCTGAGTGCACAAGTGCGCACAGCTGCTTTACTTGCAAGGGTCGTCATCATACACTCTTGCATCGAGTGAGCCCGGCGCCGACAGTCACAACCCCCATTCCATCTCCAATACAGTCCACTTCCACCCAGTCAGCTAACGTCCAATCCTTCGTGGCAGTTAACACACAAGGTGTTCTGCTCAGCACAGCTGTCATTCATGTATGCCATCTCGGCGTCCGCTATACAGCTCGGGCTCTGATTGACTCCGGATCAGAAGCCACCTTCCTCTCAGAGAAGTTGTTCAAGCGCTTGAGGATGCCGTATACATCCGTGCAAGCCCGCGTTTCTGGGCTGACGCAAGCTGTGGCAGCCCAGCCCCGAAAGTTTTGCCAATTCTTAATTGGCTCCCCGGTCAGACCCGATTTGCAGATCGAGGCGTCGGCGTACGTCCTCCCCCAGTTAGCGGGAAATCTGCCTTCATGTTCCGTCCCACAGTCACTCCTCGAAAATCTGCCCAGCATCCAGCTGGCAGACCCCAAATTCCATGAGAGTTCGCAGATTGATGTGCTACTAGGCGCTGACATCCTCCCGTCCATTCTGCTCGGCGGCTCTCACCCTCACATTTGTGGGACCCTCCTCGGTCAAGAGACCATTTTCGGTTGGATCCTGACTGGCCCTGTGTCGGGATCCATTTCAAGATCCATTTCGTCCTTTTCGGCTCGACTGTCCGTCGAGCGAACTCCGCCATTGGAGGAACTCCTCTCCAAATTTTGGGAGGTGGAGGACCTGCCGGCTAGCCCAGCAAAAGAGTCTGACCTTTTTGTGAGGCTAATTTCAATGCCACGACCGTGCGAACCTCAACGGGTCGCTACATGGTCACGCTCCCATTCCGCGATCCTGGTCACGTTGACCTGGGTCACTCGAGGGCTACCGCTCTCGCTCAGTTCCTGAGAAACGAGAGCCGTTTAAAAGGAACGACTCTCTGAAGGAACAATATGACTCCGTTATTCGAGAGTATCTGGATTTGGGTCACATGACTCAAGTCCCCCATCCAGTTCCGGCAACTACTATTTGCCGCATCACGCTGTTCTCAAGCCCGACAGCACCACCACAAAGCTTCGCGTTGTATTCAACGCCTCCAGCCCGACTTCAAACGGGAAGAGTCTGAACGACATCCTCCACACTGGGCCAATCCTTCAATCCGACCTGACCATTCAAATCCTGAAATGGAGGTTTTTCAAGTTCGTCTTCAACGCTGACATCACCAAGATGTATCGGCAAATCCTTGTGGATCCCAACCACACCCGTTTTCAAAGGTTGCTCTTCCGTACTCCAGACGAGAAGTTATGCGACTTTGAACTCAACACAGTCACCTTTGGAGTGAACTGTGCTCCGTACCTGGCTATCCGCGTTCTGCATCAACTTGCGAGTGATGTTCGCGACCGGTATCCCCTCGCTAGTGACATCATCGCCAATTATATGTACGTTGATGACGTCCTAGCAGGAGCTCATACCAAGCAGGCTGCCGTGTCTGCTATAGATGAGCTTCGGACAGCGCTCGAGAGTGCCGGGTTCCCTTTGCGTAAGTGGACCTCGAACTCGAAAGATGTGCTGAGAAGAATCCCTAAGGATCACTTGCTCTGTGCAGACTTCCTCGAGATTGACGAAGCTAGTGTCGCAAAGACGCTAGGTATTCGTTGGCGGGCCACGTCCGACGAGTTCTTTTTCGTCACCGCCGAGATGGTGTCCAAACCATCTTTCAGCAAGAGAGAAGTCCTTTCGCAGATCGCCAAGTTGTTCGATCCTGCAGGTTGGCTTGCTCCCGTGGTCATTTGGGCCAAGATTTTTATGCAAGAAATCTGGAAGCAAGAAATCGGCTGGGACGACTCCTTACCGGCGGATCTCACAGAGCAGTGGACCAGTTTTCTGCGGAACTATTCGTCCTTGCAGGACATCCGCATTCCGAGATGGACCAACTACTCTCCCGGCGCAAAAATCCAATTCCACGGGTTTTGCGACGCCTCTCAAAGCGCGTATGGAGCCGCTCTTTACGCACGTGTGGAAACAGCTGGACAAGTGTCTGTGAGCCTCCTAGCAGCGAAGACTAGAGTAGCACCTATCAAGACGGTCTCTCTACCCCGTCTTGAGCTGTGCGGAGCTCTCCTATTGGCAGAACTATCCGCCGCTCTCCTACCACATTTTCCCACCCCCGACGCTGAGACGTACCTGTGGACAGACTCCACTATCGTTCTGGCATGGTTGGATAAGCAGCCATGCAAGTGGACCACTTTCGTGGCGAACCGAGGCACTTGGCAACATGTTCGTTCCGAACATAACCCAGCCGATCTGGCAAGCCGCGGTGTCTCGCCGCAAGAGCTACTGGCCAGTCGCCTTTGGTGGCAGGGGCCTGAATGGCTGACGCATTCACCAGCGCAGTGGCCTTCACCAGTCATTGGGCTCGATACTGAATTGGAGTGTCGAGCGGTGAAGGTCCATGCAGCGCAAGTCCTATGTGAGGACTTCCTCGACCGTTTCTCCAGGTTCGATCGAGCGCTCCGAGTGTTTGCGTATGTGCGAAGGTTTGCCCAGCGTTGCCGCCAACCCAAGGTCTCGTTTCCTGAGACGCTCAGCTCTCAAGAGCTTGCAGAAGCTCAAGAGAAGCTGATTGTACAGGCTCAGAATCGGGTATACGCGAAAGAGTGTGCTTCCCTCCGGTCCCATAATCGTCTAATCGGGTCAAGCGATATCCTAAGCTTGAATCCGTTCCTTGACAAGCAAGGTGTCCTGCGTTCGTGTGGACGCGTAAGAGCGTACACCTCCTTATCCTACGACGAACGGCATCCAATAATTCTCCCGTTCGGCTGCGTGTTCTCACGCCTCCTGGTTTCCTTCACGCATCAAGTCTCCCTCCATGGAGGCAACCAATTGGTGATGCGGCTGGTCCGAACCAAGTTCTGGATTCCCAAGCTAAGGAACTTGGTGAAGACAGTGATTAGTGCATGCAAGACCTGTGTGATTCATCGCCGCAAGCTCCAGTCGCAGTTGATGGGTGATCTCCCAAGCGCCCGGTCGACTTTTTCGCGACCTTTCACTAACTCCGGAGTAGACTTCGCCGGTCCCTTCGACGTCAAGAGCTACGTCGGACGGGGCTGCAAGATTACGAAGGGTTACGTATGTGTCTTCGTGTGCTTCAGCACGAAGGCAATCCATCTTGAGGCGACCACGGATCTGACAGCGGAAAAGTTCTTGGAAGCTTTCTCCCGATTCGTGGCACGGCGCGGGTGCCCTCTCCACATGTACTCTGACAACGGGAAAACGTTCGTCGGAGCCTCCTCCATTCTCTCCAAAGAATTTGTGGAGAGCACCCGCAACCTGATTGTCACCACTCACAGCCATCAAGGTCTTGCATGGCATTTCAACCCACCTGGTGCCCCTCACATGGGGGGTCTCTGGGAAGCGGGCGTCAAGAGCTTCAAGACGCATTTCTACAAGACGGTTTCCTCCGTAAAACATACGTTCGAGGAGCTTTCCACCCTCCTATCAAAAATTGAAGCGTGCCTCAATTCGCGGCCTTTGACTCCCATGTCAGAGGATGTGAGCGACTTGGCGGCACTTACTCCCGGTCATTTCCTGATCGGGGGTCCGCTACTCTCCATGGCGGAGCCAGAGGCCAGAGAGGATGTGGAGTCCATCCGCAACCGCTGGCAACGGCTCAAGGCTCTCCATCAGCATTTCTGTGTGCGATGGAAGAGTGAATATTTGAAGGAATTGCATAAGCGGAATAAGTGGCAGTCACCTTCACGCGATCTCCAAATCGGTGACATGGTGGTCATCAGAGAGGAGAATATACCGCCACAAGAATGGCGCCTCGGGCGTGTGCTGACCGCTTGCCCAGGCGCTGATGAAAGGGTCCGTGTGGTTGACATCCAGACGTGTCGTGGTGTTTTCCGCCGACCAGTTGCAAAGCTGGTCCTCCTTCCTACGGGACACGCGCTCTGAGTCACCTATTCTTCTCTCTACTGCCATCCACTATCCTGTGTTTTCCTCTTCCGGCTTAGGCAATTCATCCCGCGCCATGTTCTTCATTTAATCTATTGTTTTTGTTCTTTTTCTCTTCCTTTTGTTTTTTTTCGCCTTTTGGTTTCATCCCATTACAGTTTACCATGGCGTCCTCCAGAAGATCATCCTGCACCCTGTCCGACGGAGTGAGCTTGCGAGGGCTCTTCTCGCCAGCGCGCTCCCTTTCGCCTCCGATTGCCGGCTCTCCGCCGAGGCAAGTCGCCCCGATGGAGTCCGAGCCCTCTCCAGCACCGGTGGCACTGGTTACTCCGCGTGGAGTTTCCGTGCCTCGCCGGGCCGCCCCTCAGCGGGGTGAGTATGTGCCTCCCGGCACTAACTCGTTCCGCTGTAGGGTGTGCCGCGGTGTCCACGCGCTGCGCAAATGTCCACGGTTTGCCCAGCTGACGCCAGAGAAGCGGCTCCGGGCAGTACTTGTAAATAAGTACTGTCCCAACTGCTTGGCTCATCAGCACTCCGGGGCACTTGCCGCAGCGGTGGACGGTGCAGGCATTGTGGTGAGGACCACCACTCCATGCTGCACATGCGAGACCCTAAACCCAAGCAGCGGTTGGCGCGACGACCGAGGGGCCGACGCGACCACCCGGCACCCACCAGAGGAGGACCATCGTCATCCCGGATGGACCGGCCCACTTCCCCACGCACCCGGCCCGTGCCTAGCCCCGCCTTGTCATTGACGGCACTACTCCAGTGCAAGGGAGTCAGTATTCTCCCCACCGCGGCGGTCTGGCTAGCCACGGGGAAGACGGCCTTCGAGGCGCGAGTGCTCATTGATCCGTGCTGTCCTGTAAGCCGCATCAGCGAGTCGATGGCAGTGGCCATGGGTCTCTCCATCACTCGCGTGGGCGCAGAAGGAGTGTGCACGGCAACGTTGCGCTCCAAGACGTCACCCATGAGCCGGGAGGTCGTCTTCAAAACTGATCCGCAGCTCCATACAACGACGCCCACCAGGACTGTCACTCCAGCCGGGCCCAGTTCTTTCAGTAACCTCGTGTTGGCTGACAAGGACTGGTTCCGCTCGGCATCGATCTCGGCAGTCTTGGGGGCTGATGTTTACCCTGATGTCGTGCTACCGGGTATCCTCCCGGGCCAAGGCGGACTGCCTATGGCGCAGAATTCTACGCTGGGCTGGATTCTGTCCGGCACGTGCTACTAGTTGTTTCGTTGCAATCCCAATATTGCAAGGGGGGGAGAATGTTGATGCGAGCGCATTGCTGAGTGAGAGGCACACCTTCGCTCCGCCAACCGAAAAGCACTCAAAGCTTTTTCGCTCACTAGCAATGCGCTCAGTGCGTAAGAATGCACTCAAGCTCCAGTGCTCTCAGCTTCTCTCTCCCACAACTCACCACCGCTGAGCCGCGCTCAGCATAGATCGCCGAAATGCCGTCGGCTTTTGGCTACTAGTTAGTAGCAAATCACGTCTCTTTCAAATCGTTACAATCACCCCCTCTTGTGCGACATAACAACCCGATAAGTTTTCAATAAATCAAATATTTATAGTGATAAAAACGCGAGTGTTTTTATTGTTCGGGAAGCAAACATTTTGGACACTTTTTCAGCGCCCCCACATACAATTTCTTTGATCGCAATTTTGTTTTAATTTTTCGTTTTTACTGTTTCTTACAATTATTGTTTCATCATCTATTTGTTCTATGCTGGTTTTATTGTTGAATTTGAATTTACAATTGTTGTTTATTGTGCAGCTTTTACTTAATGTTAGTTCCCTTAAAATTACATTTTCTTTATAATCATATATTTTATTACCAATTTGAGTAATTAGTAAATTTTCTTGATCAATTTGAATATTGTTGCTGTTAGGTATTGCAGTTATGAGTTTGATGTCTGTTTTTACAAAGTTTTTGGGTAGCTTGATTGCCATGACAATTGCGTTGTTTTTGTATTTTAATATGCCCATTCTGATTAATTTAATATTGTAAAAATCTATTTTAAATTTATTTATTTCGTCTTTTGATAATATTTCTGGTAAAAATATATTGTGTTTTGCTGATGCAATGGTTTCTTGAATATAATTTAATTTTTCTTCAATATTTTTTAAAGTTCTCATTTGATCATTGAATAATATGTTTTTTATTGTTTCTTTTGTTTGGTTATTCATTTTGGCTGAAAGAAGTTCTATCATATTTCTGTCTTGATGGATTATGCCTGCTAGTGTGTTAATAGTATTATTAAAATGGTTGTTAATGTGAATTTGTTGGTTTAAGTTAGTGATTGCATTGTGATTATTTTGATCTATTATATTTAAGTGTTCTATAATTTCTTCCCTGTCCTCATTGTTCATAACGCCAAATAGCCATTTATGTACGGTGCCTATTCCATTAAAAATACCTCTTTCTGTTCGTGTTGATGGAGTGATAGAACTTACTTTTGCCCTTAGTAATTCTATTTCATCAATTAATGTTTCCTTATTTGCTATTTCGATATTCTTTATATTGTCGTATATTTTATTGATTATTATAGTGATTTGATTAATGTCAATAATGTGCAAAATTATAATAGTTTCATTTACAATTTCTGTAGAATACATATGTATAGGGACATATCCTGCCTCCTCTTGAATTGGGACCACATGCAGTCTAGCATGTGTCATTGATAAAAATCATTAAAGTGATTAATAAAATATTCTGAAAGTGCGAGTAAAAGAAAAAAAAAATGTATATATATATATGTATTTATTACTAAAACTGTTAATGTATATGTGCATGTATTTTAATTTGGTTCCATTTTTAATGGTCTTTTGATATTACATGGATGAATATCTTCTAGTTTGGCGTATCTAAAATACGGCTCATCTTTATGTCTTAATCTTTTGTAATTTTTAATTGGTCCTTCCTCTCTTTTTTCTTCATACTGTTCTCTTTCTTCATTTAGTTTTGTTATGATTTTTCTTTGTTAGCGCTTATTATTTCTTTAAGGTCTTGTGAGTTCTTTGTATTTTTAGCTTCGTTTGGGGAGCATTTTATAGTTGTGTGATACCTATTATTGTAAGTGTTAACAGCAATTTGAATTTTTGATTCTATCGAGATGTCTTCATCTATGCTATTGACAATTTCTATTAACGTGGAGTGAAGTCTTTCAATGTCTGCGTTACCTGTGTGCGAGTTTGGTTTTGTTAAATGTAACTCGACTTTTTCTTTATTTAAGAAACTTTGAATCTGTTCTGATCTAAATTCATTATCCATAATAATTTTGTTGGGCTTGCCAAATTTTGTGAATTGCTCTATTATAATTTGCAATTTTGCCCTCCAATTCCTATCTTTTATATTGTATGCAGCTACGACTTTTGTAAGTTTATCTATGATTGTAACAAATGATCGGTGTTTGATATGGAAAATGTCTATATGAATTATTTCATTTTTCTCTTGAGGAGTTTCTGTGATATTGAATTTTGCTTTGATCGGTTTCCTGTCATACTTAATTTCTCTACATTTTGTGCAGTTGGATATAACTAAGTTAATGTGCTCTCTAAGTTTTGGATAATAAATTTTGTCTTTCAAACTATAAAATGTCTCGTTCATGCCACTATGTAGGGATTCTTTTGTGTGATATAAAGCTATTTGTTTGTGGAGTTCCTGTTCGTCATTTATGTCTACTGCTCGTTTTGTACATTTTAAGAATTTTATATTTTTCGTGTCTTTAAAACTGTCTATTATAATACATTGTACTTTATAGTAAATGGAATCTGGTACTTCTGAATATATGCCAATAGTTCCCCTATTAATATTGTTTAAGAGTTTCTGTTCTATTTCTAAATTGTCGTCTGCTGGATTAATTTCAATAATTGTTCTGCCTTTATTTTTAATTATACTGTCTGTTGCTAAATATGTGATAATGATTTGAGTTTTGAATTTATTAACTATATCATCTGTTATATAAAAATCTATTGGTTCGTTCTCGTTTGCTGAGTGAATTGTGTCTGTCAATGCTAAATTTGATTCATTAATATTTTCTTTGTCTATAAGCGGGGCTGTTTCCTGCCTACTGAGGAAATCCGCCACTTTGTTATTTTTTCCTTTTAAATATTTGATATCACAATCAAATTCTTGTAGTTTCAATATCCACCTTTGATGTTTGTCCTTGAGGTCTTTCCCTTTGTATTTTTTATTTAGATACATAATTGGTTGGTGATCAGTTATAATTGTAAATTGTGTGCCATATAGGTAATGCCTAAAGTAGTCTACGGCATACACAATTGCTGTCTGTCACGCTGTATTGCTTTTCGTGTTTGTTTAGGGTCCTAGATACGAATGCTATTGGCTGAGTTTGCTGTGATAACACTGCTCCTATTGCAAAATCACTCGCATCTGTCGTTAATGTAAAAGGTTTATCGAATTCTGGGAATTTCAAAATTGGATGAGAGCTTATAAGTTCTTTTAAATTTTCAAAAGAATCTATAAATTCTGGGTCATTTTTATTAATATTATTTCCTTTTTGTAAATATTTGATCATAGGGTATGCAATTTTTGAGTAATCTTTTATGAACTTTCTATAAAAACCAGTCATGCCTAAAAAACCTTTTAGTTGTTTTTCTGTTTTTGGGATTGGAATAGCTAAAATATCTTGTATTTTTTTTGGATTTGGTCGAATTCCGTCTTTACTGAGTACATGTCCTAAAAATTCTGTATCTTGTTTCATAAATGAGCATTTATTTACTTGTATTTTTAATCTGTGTTCTTGGAGTTTTTTAAAAATTTTTCTAAAGCATGTTTGTGTTCTTCGAGCGTTGTTGAGAATATTAAAATGTCGTCTAAGTAGACTACACATATTTTGTTTATGTAATCTCTTAAAACATCATTCATTAATCTTTGAAAAGTTGCTGGTGCGTTTTTTAGTCCGAATGGCATTCTAACGTATTCATAAAGTCCTAATGGTGAAACAAATGCTGTCTTCTCTATGTCTTCTTCAGCCATCAAGATTTGATGATAGCCTTTTGCTAAGTCCAATGTACTGAAATATTGAGCCCCGCCAAGTTTGTCTAATATTGAGTCCATGAGAGGTAACGGATATTTGTCTGGTATTGTTACATGATTTAATCGACGATAGTCTACACATAATCTATATTTTTGTACTCCTGAATTATCTATTTTCTTTGGCACCATGCATATAGGTGAGCTGTATTTACTTCTGCTTTTTCTTATTATGCCGTTTCTTTCCATTTCTAAAATTTGTTTTCGAATTTCTTCTTCATATTTTGGAGAACACCTGTAAATTTTCGAATTGATCGGTTGGTCCGTTATTGTTCTTATATTGTGTACCACTGTATTTGTATTTGTCAATTGGTCGCCTTCTTTATAGTATAACTTGTTAAATCTTTTGTTTAGATTGGTAATAATTTCCTTTTCTTCTAAATTTAAATCTGTTAAATTAAAGCTTTCAATTTCACTTACTTCCAAAACACAAGCCTCTTCAGGATACTTGGAATGGAATGGAATTTCAGCATCATTTATCAGTTTAATTGTTTTCTTCTTGAAATCAATAAATTGAACGTTTCTTTGGATGAAGTCCATACCCAATAGAAAATCATATGATTTATCCAGGGGTAAAGCCACCCATCTTGAACGAACTTTTGGAGAATATTGAAATTCTCTTGGTGCTTCTGTCATAACTAAGTAATTATTAGTTTCAAACTTTGCATTAATTGTATGAATTGTTTTTGAATATTTTTCAATTATTTTGTAAAAATTTTCCTGCACTCTATTTGTGTTTAATATACTAATTGTGGATCCAGTATCTAACAAAAAAGTAAATTTACAATCTTCAATTGTTCCTTCTATTAAAATTTTTCTTTCATCCGAGGCTACTGGGTAAAAATCTTTAGGGATTTCACTTGTTGTACTTTTATTATCGTCATCAATTATATTATCAACACTCATTGCCTCTGGGGGATTCTGTCTAACATTTTGACTTTCATTTTTATTGTAATTATTATTTGGATATTGATGTGGATTATTGTTAGTATTCTGATTTTGTTGATTATTGTTATAGTTATGATTGTATTGTGGATTAGTATTGTTATTCCTATTTTGTTGTTGATTGTTATATTGTCTCCTAGTATTTTGACTTTTTGGAAAATTGCCATTATTATTGTTGTTTTTATTATTATTATTGTTGTTATTATTATTATTATTGTTGTTATTATTATTTCTTTGATCAATATTGTTACCTGAGTCATTCTCGGTATTTTTACGAATTAACAATCTTTGATTTAAATTTCCAAAATTTAGACCGATATATTTAGCAATTTCATTTCTAACCATTTGCACTGTTGTTAATGGCATTAGCGAGACTGCCATGGAGCCTGCTGCTAATTCTTTTATTCGTTGAATCAATAGTGAACTTAATATATTTACTAAGCTTTCATTATTTTCAAATACAGCAAAGTCTGTTATTTCTTCCACTATGTACCTTACCTTAATATCTAAATCTTTAATAGATGTCACTCTGAGATTGTTGATCTTCCTAGTCAAACCCATTTGGTCCATTCTTGGCCGGTAATGATGTCGCAATTTCTCCTTACATTCTTCCCACGTTGTCGGTGTGTTGATGGTGAGAACTGTTCTTGCCTGTCCTTGAATCTTCGTGTTGAATATAACGCTGAAAACCTGATCCGCATCATCTGCATATTCCTGCATAATCTGGTCCACTGAAGCAATGAATCCATGGAGAGTACCATCTTGTCCAGTAAATGTTGGAAGATATCGAGTTTCCTTTTCAATCTGGTTTCTAGCTCTTGTTCTTGAGTTCGCATTTGGTAGTTGCATTTGTTGAACAACAATTTGAGTGAGAGCCTGAATGCAATTCTGCATTTCGTTTATATTTTCGTTTGCCATTTTAAAGTTTATATATTTTTTTTTAGATTTATCTTTGATTGTTAAATTGCCACTGGATTGTTTAGTTTTTAGTTTAGTTGCACAATTATGACTTTGTCCTTTTTTATGCCACTATTGTTTTACACTTTTTCACTTTTGGTGATAATTGTTATGCCTTTTCAGCTAAGTTCAAATATCACTTCTTAGTGTGTGTTTTGTTTTAACTTTTTCTCTTTCGATAACACTTGTTATGCCTTTTCAGCTAGTTCAAATGTTACTTCTTAGTGTGTTATTAATTTATCCGTCCGTTCAGACCGGCTGCGCCAGTTATATATATGTTTGACATATATATTTGTATGAGTTGTATTTTCAATAAATGAGAATTTACACAGTACTGTAGTGCTGAACTGCTTTATTCAAAGAATTGATACAAACTGAAGTTAAGCTTTGCAAGAAGTGTTATTTTATACTGTGATGTTGGCGGCAGCCAAACCGTCTGAGTTGTTTATAATATTCTGACTTTGGAGTTGTGGTTAGTGTTTATATTGGGACTTGGGTTGAGATTCGTTATTAGTTTCAGTTGCAAGAGATTGTTTATGTTTACGTTAAAGAAGCTAGCAGTCCCAGTTTGGGTTATTAGTTTATAGTGGAAGCTTGAATGTTTATGTTTACATAATTGACGATCGCAATCCCGATCTAATGGAACGCTTTGTATGTGTTAGTGTTGGGTAAGTGGTAAGTGGTGACAAATGTATAACTCGCGCAGCTGTTAGCTTGCACAACAGTCGCGTCGCAAATATTGATACCGCCATACAATTTAAATTCAAATTGCAAATTAACGGACAATGCTCAACCCTACAATCTGGATAAAGCAAAATTTTTTACAACTCCTAGCAGAAAAAGATCGAGAAAGAACATCGTTCTCTGTGAACGGTGGAAAATACGAATTCTGTCGATTGCCCTTTGGGTTGAGGAATTCCGAAGAGCAATTGATGACGTCTTGAGGGAACAAATAGGGAAATGTTGTTACGTCTACGTTGATGATGCAATAATATTTTCAGAAAACAGCATCGAATACCTCGGCTTTATTGTAACCAGCGACGGTGCCAAAACGGACCCTGAAAAATCGAAATCAAATCGATTCAAGAGTACGTCGAACCGTCGAACCTATATGCGCTAAGATCATTTCTTGGTCTAGCTAGCTATTATAGGGTATTATTAAAAAACTTCGCCTCAATAGCTATACCATTGACCAACATACTAAAAGGTGAAAATGGCTCCGTCACTAAGCACATGTTGAGGAATATCCCGATTGACTTCAACGACACGCAACGTGACAACTGCTAAGGAACATTTTGGCATCAGAAGATGTGCCAGCAATAGTAATATTGACATAGTCCAGCGAGCTCAGTCGAAGATCTTGAGAACCATCACCGGGGCACCGTGGTACGTTCGCAACGAAAACTTACAACGCGACTTAAACATCCTACCAGTCAAAGAAGTGATCGCAGAACAGAAGGAAAAGTACTTTACCAAGCTACTGTTGCACCCTAACCACCTGGCGAGAGGTCTAACAAGGTTGAGCAACCAATCACGTCTTCGTCGTAATGACTTACCTACCCAGCGACCGACCTGAGGGACGCGCAACCAGAATGCAGTTTTAACACACTGTTAGCTAAATTTTAATGTTAAGATTCGTAAACTTATTGTTAGTCTCAAAATCAAGAGAAGATTCAATAAATAAAAGCAAAGTCCTCGAAAAAAAAAAAGAAGATGTCATATTAATGTATCCTGATTTCCAAAAACCTTTCGATTTGACCACTGCACTATGGGCAAAAAGTCCCGAATTGAGGCATTTTTACCATTTTATAAGATAGAAACATGAAACTTTGTAAATATACCTAAAAAATAAAGATCGAATTTCGGATTTTTTCTTTTTTCAATTGGATCACGTCTTTTTTCCCGCCCACCTTACCATGAGGTTATAATTTTCGATTTTTTTTCTAAAAATTTGTTTTAAAATATTTTAATGTAATATATTTAATAAAATTAAACTAAATTTATTAAATTAATATATTTTTATCAAATTCGCATTTTAAATTTGATTTGGATCCATGCAAAATTAAATCAAAAATTAATTAGAGCCCAATATTATGTTTTGTGACTCCATATCTTGGTGTCCAGTTAATAATTTATTCTTTACAAAGCTCTTCCTCCAACTCCAGGGAACTCTTCCGGAAAATTTCGAGTTCATTATCTCCGCCTTCTTCTACCTGATTATCATTATTGTCTACACATGCCCATGTTATTGGAAGCTCAATATCAGGAAATTCCAAAAAAAAACCCTTAAAATACCTTTAATCTTTGGCGTTCCTTTAGATTTATAGTTGAAAGCAGTGGGTCAGAGGAATCCAATGGTCTATTAAATACATCTGATATAGTATTCAGGCGGCTGTTCCTTGCATGAGAAAACATATCGAGTTGTACTATTTTTTGCGGTCTTCTGACGCATTTTCACGGAGAGCCCCTAGAAGAAGTACGGAGTTTTCCATTTTTTGGTGCCAATGTACCAGTACTTTATGGAAAATTGGAGACATTGGATACCACTCATAAGTATTAATGTATAAGTACATCAAGTACCTGCTTTAAGTTTTGATGGGCATACCTCAAACTCATTATGTAGCAATTAAAAGTATATAAACACTTTTCAAAACGGCATGCAACAATAGTATTGAATTTTCTGTTTCATAGACTAGTTCAAATGTTAATTTTCACTTTAACCTTGGTCCTGCCTCAGTATACGTCAAGCGTTTACGACCAGGCTTTTCGCGTGGAACATCATCTTAAGAAACTCAATTATGAACGAGGATGCAAGCCATTGCGCAGGCTTTTCTGTTGAATTTTCGTAAATTAGTGTTATTCAATCCGAAAAACTGAATAATCTTTTATTAAGATTTGCTGAACATCACTTAATTCCTTTTCATCGATATTTTGCAAAACAAACTGCTTCACAGCAACAATAACCGCCAAGCATCGTTGAATTACAAGACGTAAATACAACTGCAACATTGAGTTTTGCGTTAAATCGGGCTAAATCGGGCAAAAATGTTAACCACTATTTGATTGTTAATAGTTTGGTTAATAACATTCAGCTTTAATATTGCCTCGACCGGCCTAGACGCACTAGTTACACTCCACAGAAACACAAATACATTTGTTACCAGGGACCTAAAACATACCAACAACACATTGCACGATTGGACAATATATCACATGTACTAAAAATTTAGTGCCAATAATTAATATTACATACCTTGCCGATTAAATTCCATATTCAAGCTCTTTTGTTTGATTTAATATTTGAATATAAAATTGACAGAAAAAATCACAAATTTTCCAGCCAATTTTTTTTTTTCAGAGGATCCAGACCATAGTCTTTAAATATCGGCGAATAACAAATTACCAACGAAGTCTAAAATTTTTTAAAAATATGTTTCAGTATTCTTGAAGTATTCTAATTCAAACAAGTAAGAAAGTTACAGTCGAGTGTGCTCGACTGTGAGATACCCGCTACCCATTTTTAATAAAGGCAAAATATTGCGGTATCATTTTCAAAATATACCGAAAAAACTAAAAATACTAAAAATATACCAAATGGTATATGTGGTATATCGATATAGTACCGCATTCAAAATAAACCAATACCAATCAATGTACCAGATTATCAGCCAAAGCAACTAAGACCCCTAGTAAGTAGGCGTTTTTGCCCATACAAAAGTATTTTGCCCATACAATTTTTATCTGATCGCAATCAAATTTTCAGGAATCATAACTATTACAGTAATTATTGCATATACCAAAATTCGTAACTCTAGCTTTAAAATTACGCTTGTTATTCGATTTTTTGATTTGCGGGGGCGGAAGTGGGCGTGGCAAAAATTTGAAACAAACTTGATCTGCGTGCAAACATAACAAATGCTGCCGAAAAAAAATTACAGCTCTATCTCTTATAGTCTCTGAGATCCAGTGTTTCATACGGACAGACGGACAGACACACAGACGGACCGACGGACATGGCTATATCGTCTCGGCTGTTGACGCTGATCAAGAATATATATACTTTATAGGGTCGGAGATGCCTCCTTCTACCTGTTACATACATTTCCTGCCGGCACAAAGTTATAATACCCTTCTACCCTATGGGTAGCGGGTATAAAAATAAAGTCAATTTAATTATACCGAACACAAAAAAAATGTAAAAATGCCATAGTGCATTGTAGGCCGTGTCGAGCTATTTCATTCTACTCGAATCAGATAGACCAATATTTTGCTTTTCGTTTTATTCAAATCGGTTAAGCCGTTTTTGGGAAAATTCAATTTTTGTGATTATTGCGAAAATTACAAATCAATTTCAAGTTGGCATGGCAACGCTTAACATCTGCAAAGCTAGTACAAAGTTAGCGTAGAATTTTTGTTTTGCAGATTTTTCAACATTTTGACTATGTACATTGCTCAATACTTTAAAAAATAGATAACTAACATATGTATCATTTCCCAATATATGTTATACTACATAGCAAATTATAATAGTTCCCGAGAAAATTTAAAAACCATCTACATTTTTCGATTATACGCTCTCCTAGACTTTGTCTGAGAAGGCGCGCATTGCTATAATATAAACATAAAAAAATTCGAATGCTTTGCAAATTGTTTTATTCAAATCGTGCTATGCGTTTTCGAGAAAATCGCATTTTAGTAGAATAGTAAATTTTTTTTTTTAATTTCTGCGCGTTACCTAAAGTAGTCAAAACGTTGCCAAATTTAAAAAATGGCGATCATGCACATACCTATTTATCATATTTATTACCCATATATATCCCCAAATTATTGGCCATGTCGCGCTATTTCATTCTATTCGACAAATATTTTGCTTTTTGTTTTATTCAAATCGGTTAAGCCGTTTTCAAGAAAATTTAATTTTTGTGATTATTGCCAAACTAATATTACCATGGTGGCAACACGTGTTACGGTCGAAAGTTGGGCCACCCTTTATGAACTTGGTGGCAACTCTGGAACATAACTATCTACCTTGCAGAAATGGAGGTGTCGATTGGCCATAGGTAAGTGCTTACCTCGCCGATCACTACATGAGTATATTTCATACAAAAACGGAAATTAAAGAACGCATTGCTAGGTGCAACTTTGTAAGTAGTGGTGGTCTGCTGGTATGTGCTTATTTCACCATATATATAACAACTTTAACTCAATACCATTAAGAAAGAAAAAACATAAATGAAAATTTTGTTTTCGAAATATTAGTCTATTGTTGATGTCAGATGACTGCAGGTGTGACCACTCAGGCCAGCTGACAGTGTGGTCGCGATCGCAAGTTATCGATAGCGACAAAGCTGGTATACGGTGCGTGTGACCGTGTCATACGCGCAGCCACACTGTTCTTGGTTTCCTCTAGAGATGGTCACCCTGCCCTTTTTAGTGTTTTTTTGCTATTCCGCCTTCTATCATATGTTCGAATTTTCTCAAGCACATGTGAAAGTAAATTTTCAAGTGTTCCAATAAAAGTTATAAAAGGTACTACAAGTTCTACAGAAAAAAAGTGAAAGTGTTTTTATTTCGACGAACAAGCATCCCCCCTACAAACATTTGGTCCTTCGAGCCGGATTTATGGATAGCTCGACCCCAGCAGCAGCATTGGTTGTTTTGTTTCAAGATAAGTAATACACTTTTTTTTTCCATCCATACATTTTGTGCAAGTGTCGTGTTCGCGCCATATTACTTTTCCTTGTACCTTATATATATGTGACACAGCATATAAATATATGTACATAAGCGTTCTACCGGCAGTTTCTCCGCCATCTTTTCTACTTGGTTTATACTTTGCACAGTATATATATATTAATTATTAAAATGTATCCTCCAGTGTCTCGCCAGTTCCAAGTTTCTGGGGTGAGTTGGTAGATACTATCCTCCAGTGTCTCGCCAGTTCCAGATTGCCGGGGAAGTTGTTGGAATTTGTTTGTTGTTTGCTGGGAAGATTTTATTCTCCCAATATGCTCGCCTTCTGGCAGAAGCAATGACAAGGCTTGATGTCTTCTTGGCGGCAAATGGCCGGAGCAATTATATTTTCAGCTTTGCTCGTGCGAGTTCAATATAATACTGACTACACTAAGAACTAAGAACTAAAACTAAAGCTAAACAATGCAGTGGAAAAGTACTGCCAACGGTTCTTGCTACAAATCTGTCGACGCAAGTCATGTCCCAAACACGAGCCGTTAACCTCGTGACACAACCGTTGAACTTTGCGAGGGTCGCTATGTGACTTTCTCGTGCGTGCGTGCAAGGGTAGTTAGTAGCGAGTGATGCTTGTTAACTTATATGTATATATCCTTATATGTATATGTATGTGTAAGTATCTATACAGTTTAAAAGAGTTCGCTAATATTTTCCGATTTGGTCGCGGTTGTGTGTACTTTGCTATTTTTTTCTGTCGTTTCGCATTTTGTCTGCTTTTTAACACACTCCTGTGTATGCAATCTCTCTTCATGTTGTTATATTCTAAATAACAAGAAAGTTGCTCTTCTAATAGCAAACGCGCGTAGATCCACTACACTCCATATAACTATATATACATATATATATATATATATATATATATATTTATATATATACATATATATATATATATTTTTTTTTTTTTTCTCCTCGTCTGTTTTCTTGTGTCGGCTTTGCTCACTATCCTGTGACAGCCGAAGTTCCTCTCCATTTTTTTTTTTTTGTGTTTGCTTTCGGCTGTCCGCTTTATCGTGAGTCTTTGTTGAGAAAAAGACTCTAAAGTGACTGCCGAAGCATAGTATGTCCAAGAGCCAAAAGAGCGAAAAGGACTCAAAACATTCGTTAAAGCTTCCGACCACAGCTCGTCGCCTGTCGTCCGCTTCGCCCGCTCCTTCGGGATCCAAATCCGCTACTCCTGCCGCTCATATACATATATATATATACATATATACATATATATATATATATATATATACATACATATACATACGACATATATACATCCACATAAAACACACATACATACACGTACATTTCCATACACAACACTTACACACATATACACTCCGTATATGTTCCGTATCATATCCATCTCCGTATACGTATATAAACAGCAGCAATCACACCGAGTAATAAAGATTCACGCTGCTGTTTGTGTTTTATTTAAACAATTTTGTTTTTTCCAACAGCGATTTTTTTTTCTCCTCGTCTGTTTTCTTGTGTCGGCTTTGCTCACTATCCTGTGACAGCCGAAGTTCCTCTCCATTTTTTTTTTTTGTGTTTGCTTTCGGCTGTCCGCTTTATCGTGAGTCTTTGTTGAGAAAAAGACTCTAAAGTGACTGCCGAAGCATAGTATGTCCAAGAGCCAAAAGAGCGAAAAGGACTCAAAACATTCGTTAAAGCTTCCGACCACAGCTCGTCGCCTGTCGTCCGCTTCGCCCGCTCCTTCGGGATCCAAATCCGCTACTCCTGCCGCTCAACTCCGAGTAAAAGGTCGAACGTCCGTCGCCGTCTGCTTCTGCAAAGACTCCGCCATTGCCTAAATCTTCGACTGCTCCTCGTAGACAGGCAACTACCCGTTCCGTCCAAGCCAAACTTAGCAACACCCGTGCGATGGCTCTCAGCAACTTCGTCAGCGTCTCTGACAGACTGGTGCACTTTGAGAGTCGGGTCAGAGAGCCTGCAGCGGAAGATGACAATGCACACACGTACGAGATCCGTCGTGACCGGCTGCAAGCCCTCTGGGACAGTGTCGAAGCCGCCTATTCCACGTGCGCCGATGCACTGCATCGAAACGGCGACAGTGAAGGCATACAGGTCATGGAGGCGAAATACGATCACTGATATGCAGTGTATGAGCGGTGTCTCGCCCGTGTTAAGGGGCAAATTACACAAGTTTCCGAATCAACCAGGAGAGAAGCATCCGCTCCTCCTGTGTACTCCAGTGGCTGCCGGCTCCCTCCAGTCGACACCGAAGTATTCCGTGGGGATTACTTGCGGTGGCCGACCTTCCGTGATCTTTTCACGGCCATCTACGTCAACAATCCGAGGTTGACTCCGGTTGAGAAGCTTTTCCATTTAAATTCAAAGACCGCCGATGAGGCCAATGAAATCGTAGCCAAATTTCCGCTGACGAGCGAACGGTTTGAGAAAAAGCGCTTGTTAATAACAAGCCAGTTAAAAATCCTATTCAACCTGTCCACGTTTACCCAAGAGTCGGGAGCAGCTATCAAGGAGATGCAGAGCACGATTCAGCGTTGCTTGACCGCTCTTGAGCATTCAGACATTTCCGTCTGTAGCCCGTTCGCAGATTGCATCCTCGTATTCCTCTGCTCGTCCAAACTCCCCAAGCTCACACTCTCGTTGTGCGAGCAATCTTTGGTGGACAAAGCGAAAATTCCCGCATGGCAGGATATGAACACGTTCCTCAATGAGCGCTATCGTACGCTCGAAGCGATTGAGGACGTGAAACAGACTGCCCACCCACAGAACGCGACTGCAGGACCATCCCGTCCGCAGAATTCCAAGCGAGTCAACTCCTTTGAGGCCCGAGTCACTGCGAAAGGCAAATTGTGTGACTTGTGCTCAAAGGAGAATCACCCTGTCCGGGTGTGTCCGCGGTTTTGCAAATGCCGGTCAATGAGAGAATGACCTACATCAAACAGAAAAGTCTCTGTTTGAACTGTTTCGCAAGAGGTCACCAACTCCGAGAGTGTACGAGTGCGCACAATTGCTTTACATGCGACAGTGCCCACAATGGTGCCTCTTCATCTTCCGATATACAGTCCACTCCAAATCCAACGGCAACAAATGTGCAAAATTTCTTTGCCAATAATGCTCAGAATGTCCTTCTCGGTACGGCGGTCATTAATGTATGCCACTTGGGCACTACATACAACGCACGTGCGCTTATTGATTCCGGGTCCGAAGCGACCTTCATTTCTGAGCGTCTGTTCCAACGAATTAAGTTGCCTTTCCAGTCCGTGCGAGCCCAAGTATCCGGGCTAAATCACGCAGTTGCGGCCCAATCGCAGAAGTTATGTCACTTCAGCATTGGTTCTCCGACGAAGCCGAGGCTTCGGCATTCGTAATTCCACAGTTGGCAGGCAAACTGCCCTCCTTCGATATGCCGCAAAGTTTCCTAAGGGATCTACCAGCGATAGAACTGGCAGATCCACACTTCTACAAGAGCGCTCAGATTGATATTCTAATTGGCGCGGATATCCTTCCGTCAGTCATTTTGAGCGGCTCCCGGCCAAACATTTGTGTCGCACTGCTTGGGGACGAAACCGTGTTTGGCTGGATTCTCACCGGCCCCGTCTCCCAGAATGTGTCGACAACTGTGTCTGCGTTTTCGACAAGAGTCGCCCTCCAAGCAGACGAACAGCTCGACAGCCTTCTTTCCAAATTTTGGGAGGTGGAGGATATTCCAGCGAAGCTGATAAAGGAGTCAGACTTCGTTTGCGAAGAAAACTTCGTTAAGACTACATCTCATAGCAAATGTGGCAGATATCGGGTGACTCTTCCATTCCGGAAGCCCGATGGCATTGAACTGGGTCATTCCAGATCTATAGCGCTGGCTCAATTCCTCAAGAACGAGAATCGTTTGTCAAGAAACGATTCTCCAAAGGAACAGTACAATGCCGTTCTCCAGGAGTACGCGGACTTGGGTCATATGACACCCATATCGCCTCAGGCGATCGTCAAGTCTCCTAATTTCTATCTGCCTCACCATGCCGTATTCAAACCCGATAGCACCACAACGAAGGTGCGGGTAGTTTTTAACGCTTCTTGTCCATCCTCAAATGGCAAGAGTCTAAATGATATCCTTCATTCAGGGCCCATTCTCAATCGGATCAATCAATTCCCAACGTTGCAGATCCTCAGATAGCGATACTGTCGATATGTGTTCAATGCGGACATAACGAAGATGTATCGCCAAATCCTCATGAACTCGAAGCACACACCGTTCCAACGAATTCTGTTTCGTACGTCGGACGGTGAGATCCGTGACTTCGAGTTGAACACAGTTACATTCGGTGTCAACTGTGCGCCTTTCCTGGCTCTACGAGTCCTCCAGCAACTTGCTGAAGACATACGCTTGGAGTATCCTCTCGCAAGCCGAGTCATTTCTAACAACATGTACGTGGACGACGTCCTGGCGGGGACACACACGAAAGAAGAGGTTCTGTGATGCTTCAGAAAGGGCGTATGGAGCGGCGATCTATGTCCGTGTGGAGACGGCGAACAAGGTTTCCACACATCTCCTCACTGCGAAGACAAAGGTGGCTCCTGTCAAGTCTCTCTCAGTGCCACGTTTGGAGCTTTGTGGCGCAGTCCTGTTGGCTGAGTTATCTGCAGCCCTCCTCCTGAATCTGCCAGCAGAAAGTTTTTAGACTTTCTTTTAGACTGATTCAACAATTGTTCTCGCCTGGTTGAACAAGCAACCCTGCAGATGGACAACCTTTGTGGCCAATCGTGTGGCCAAAATCGTCCAAGCCAGCGACGCCAAGAACTGGTCGCATGTGCGATCCGAGCACAATCCGGCAGATCTTGCAAGCCGAGGTGTCCTGCCACAGACTTGATTCGTAATCCTTTGTGGTGGCATGGACCAGAGTGGCTTCATCTCCCGTCGGATCAATGGCCAACATCTCCAAGTTCGGAGACTCTGCTGGAGCAGCGGATTAAGTGCAACGTCGCTAAGTTACCTCCTACTCCTGACTTCCTGAATAAGTTCTCTGAGTTTGGCAAGGCACTGCGCACGTCTGCCTATGTTCTCAGATTCATCGATAGAAGTCGGAAATTGGCAGTTCCAAGCTCTACCGTGGTCCAAACGGATGATGTGCTCCAAGTGGCAACATCGGATCTCACGACGGAGAAATTCTTGGCCGCATTCTCCCGCTTCATCGCACGGCGCGGGTGTCCACACCAAATGTACTCCGACAACGGGAAAACCTTCGTTGGAGCTGACAAGGTGATCTCCAACGACATCTTGGAAGCGACGAGGGAGTGCATCATCGCACAACACGCCCACAAGAGCCTATCCTGGCCCCCCGGGCGCCCCGCATATGGGTGGATTATGGGAAGCCGGCGTAAAAAGTTTAAAGGTACTCTTTTACAAGGCGACCTCCACCGCTAAGTATACGTTCGAAGAGTTGTCCACTCTTCTCGCTAAGATCGAAGCCTGCCTGAATTCGAGGCCGATTTCCCCTATGTCCGAGGACCCTTCGGACTTACTAGCGCTCACTCCTGGCCATCTCCTCGTAGGTGGCCCACTTATTTCGGTATTGGAACCACCAATTAACCAACCGGTCACCTCCATCCTCAATCGATGGCAGCGACTGAAGGCTCTTCACCAACAATTTTGTTTCCGTTGGAAAGATGAGTACCTGAAGGAGCTGCACAAACGGACGAAATGGCAATCCCCAACACGTAACCTTCGGATCGGTGACATGGTCGTCATAAAAGAAGATAACCTCCCCTCGAACGAGTGGCGCCTAGCACGGGTGCTGACGACGTGTCCAGGCACCGATGCCAAGGTCCGAGTTGTAGATGTGCTCACGGTGCGGGGTACTATCCGAAGACCCGTTGCCAAACTCATTCTACTCCCGATGGACAGCAAGACTGACCCCTCTACGTCAGAAGGACTGAAGGACGAATAACCTCCTATTCCGTATTCCTATTCGTCGTCCTGTGTTGTCCTATGCTGTCCTGTTCCATGTGTCATTGACAGTGCAAAGAGGCTACTACAATAATCATTTGGTTTTTTCTTGTTTCATTTCATATAGTATGCCATCACATACATCCACCCACCAGGACCGCCCCGCTGGCACCAACTCGTTCCGGTGTCGCGTGTGCCGTGGGATCCACCCACTCCGGAAGTGTCAGCGATTCCTTAGGCTGACAGCGGAGAAACGGTTGAGAGCAATACTCATCAACAAGTACTGCTCTAACTGTTTGGCCCACCAACACTCCGGGCAATCCTGCCGCAGCGCGGGAAGGTGCAGGGTGTGTCGTGGGGACCACCACACGCTGCTGCACTTCAAGGAGGCACGCAGCGCTCGCCCCAATCGTCAGCGACGAGGCGATGACCAACCAGGCTCTACCCGGTCCCGAACCGCAACACGGCCACGGTCCAGAACCCCAACACGGCCACGTTCGCGAACCCCAACACGGCCACGTTCGCGGACTCCAGCACGGTCACGTTACCGCTCGCCGTCTCCCCATCGACCGGCCTCACCTACGCCCGAGGGGGCTTTCCGACGTCGCTCGCATCCTTGCTGCAGGACAAGGCTGTGAGCATCCTTCCAACGGCCAACATCCTAATCGACACCGGATGTAAGACGTTCGAGATGTGAGCGCTGATCGACCCGTGCACGGCGACCAGCCGTATCAGCGCATCATTGGCATCGGCCCACCGGCTATCCGTCACTCGCGTTGGTACGGAAGGCGTCTGCACGGCGATCATCCGCTCGCGAACATCCGAGTTCCGTCGAAAGGTGCTGCTGCAGGTGGACTCTCAACTCTGCGGCCGCACCCCCCTCCGGCCCGTCGATGGCGAAAACTTGGAGCAGTTCCGCAGCATTACGCTCGCCGACGAACGCTGGTTCCAGCCATCGATGGTGTCCCTGGTGCTCGGCACTGATATGTATCCTCACATCATCCAACCTGGCCTCCTGCCGAGCACCAACGGTTTGCCAATGGCCCAGAATTCCACCTTGGGTTGGATTCTGTCCGGTCCATTTGGACAATGATACCGTTTGCAACTCATTGCAAGGGGGGGAGGATGTTGATGCCAGATGACTGCAGGTGTGACCACTCAGGCCAGCTGACAGTGTGGTCGCGATCGCAAGTTATCGATAGCGACAAAGCTGGTATACGGTGCGTGTGACCGTGTCATACGCGCAGCCACACTGTTCTTGGTTTCCTCTAGAGATGGTCACCCTGCCCTTTTTAGTGCTTTTTTGCTATTCCGCCTTCTATCATATGTTCGAATTTTTCTCCCCCTACAAACATCTAAATTTGAAAAATATATAAAAATATATGTATGTATATACATAATAAGTTCAAGTGAAGTCCTGGACGAAATTTGATGTAGGTCTTGGACGTTAATTTGAATTTCGTCTGACAACTTGTCAAAGCCGAGATATTGGCAAAAATGTTGCTACCCCAATTTTTCATTCACGATTTTAGTGCATAAATACTGTCGATGCCAGATGATGGCAGGTGTGACCATTCAAAACAGCTGACAGTGTGGTCGCGAGCAATTGATATCGATAGTGACAAAGCTAGTATAATGTGCGTGTGACCTTGTCACACGCGCAGTCACACTGATCTAGTTTATCCTCACGTTGGTCACCCTGCCCTCTTTTAGTGCTTTTTCCTACAACATATGTTTCTATTCTGACCGGAACAACAAGTGCATTTTTCAAAAGTGCAATAAAAGAATTGCAAAGTTTCGATAGTTAAAGTGTTATTATTAATCTGAAGACGCCCCCTACACATTTTGGTCCTTCGAGCCGGATATTTGGATATCGCTCGACCCCAGCAAGCAATTGGTTGTCAAGATAAGTAATACACTGTTTTTCTCCATACATTTTGTGCAAGTGTCATGTTCGCGCCATATTCTTTTTCCTTGTACCTTATATATATGTGACACAGCATATATATAAGTACATAGGCGTTCTACCGGCTTTCTTTCCGCTATCTTTTCTACTTTGTGTATACTTTGCACAGTATATATATATATATATATATATATATATATCCTTATATGTATATGTATGTGTAAGTACCTATACAGTTTAAAAGAGTTCGCTTATATTTTACGTTTTGGCCGCTGTTGTATGTACTTCATTTCTGTCGTTTCGCGTTTGTCTGTTTTTTTGACACACTCCAGTGCACTATGGGCAAAAAGTCCCGAATTGCGGCATTTTTACCATTTTTGAAGATAGAAACATGAAACTTTGTACATATACCTAAAAAATAAAGATAGAATTTCGGATTTTTTCGTTTTTTCAATTGGACTACGCCTTCCTTTCCGCCCACCCTACCATGAGGTTATAATTTTCGATTTTTTTTCTAAAAATTTGTTTTAAAATATTTTAATGTAATATATTTAATAAAATTAAACAAAATTTATTAAATTAATATATTTTTAGCAAATTCACATTTTAAATTTGATTTGAATCCATGCAAATTTAAATCAAAAATTAATTAGAGTCTAATATTATGTTTTGTGACTCCATACCTTGGTGCCCAGTTAATAATTTATTCTTCACAAAGCTCTTCCTCCAACTCCAGGGAACTTTGCCCGAAAATATCGAGTTCACAATCTCCGCCTTCTTCTACCTGATTATCATTATTGTCTGCACATGCCTATGTTATTGGAGGCTCAATATCAGGAGATTCCAAAAGAGCTATAACATCTCTTGGTATCCATCCACATACGACACACATACATACACGAACACTTCCATACACGACACTTACACACATATACACTCCGTATATATTCCATATACACTCCGTATATATTCCATATACACTCCGTATATATTCCATATACACTCCGTATACATTCCATATACACTCCGTATATATTCAATATACACTCCGTATATAGTTGTGTCGGCTTTGTTCACTATCCTGTGATAGCCGAAGCTCCTTTTCATTTTTTGTGCTTGCTCTCGGCTGCCGAAGCGTAGTATGTCCAAAAGCCAAAAGAGTGAAAATGACTCTAAACTTTCCTTAAAGCTTCCGACCACAGCTCGTCGCCTGTCGTCCGCTTCGCCCGCTCCTTCGGGATCCAAATCCGCCACTCCTGCCGCTCAACTCCGAGTCAAAGTTGATCGTCCGTCGCCGTCTGCTTCTTCTGCAACTACACGATCCGTCCAGGCTAAACTTAGCAACACCCGTGCGATGGCTCTCAGCAACTTCGTCGCCGTCTCTGACAGACTGGTGCACTTTGAGAGTCGGGTCAGAGGGCCTGCAGCCGAAGACGACAATGTACACACGTACGAGATCCGTCGTGACCGCCTGCAAGCCCTCTGGGACAGTGAAGAGACCGCTTATGCCACGTGCGCTGATGCACTGCATCGAGACGGCGACAACGAAGGCATACAGGCCATGGAGGCGAAATATGACCACTGCTATGCAGTGTATGAGCGGTGTCTCGCCCATGTAAAGAGGCAAATTACACAAGTTTCCGAATCAACCTGGAGAGAAGCATCCGCTCCTCCTGTGTACTCCAGTGGCTGCCGGCTCCCTCCAGTCGACACCGAAGTATTCCGTGGGGATTACTTGCGGTGGTCGACCTTCCGTGATCTTTTCACGGCCATCTACGTCAACGATCCGAGGTTGACTCCGGTTGAGAAACTATTCCATCTCAATTCAAAAACCGCAGATGAGGCCAATGAGATCGTAGCCAAATTTCCGCTGACGAACGATAGTTTCGCGTCGGCTTGGAGTGCTCTCTGCGAGCGATTCGTTTTTTTATTTCGGGAAGCAAAGACATTTTTGGAACTATTTCAGCGCCCCCACGAACATTGGTCCTTCGAGCCGGATTATCAATCTTAATTTCATCGGTATTCCAGCTTACATCCGCAGATAAGTACCACTAGTTTTTGCTTCTTTCCTATTCCTTCTACCACGGTCGTCCGCCCCTCCAATTCCGCCATATTGCGCAAAAGTTTTTTCCAATAGCTTTTGCCAATTGCCTTCTTTTTCTTCGGACGACCTTTTCCATGTTTATTTTCCTAAGTACATATATAATAAAGAATTATATCTGTTTTTTCCGCCAATCGCGTACGTATGTATGCATGTGTGTTTTTTTCCTTTTTTTTGCAAGTGCAAGTGCAGTGACAAGTGTAAATTATCCAGAGAGAAACATTTTTTAAAGTGCGAAGATTGTATATTGTATACTCCATACATATATAATCCTACGAATTATTTAATTTAAATCCAAGTTGTGTACCAGAATTTCGTTTTGCTTAATTCTTGTCCGTTATTTCTTGTACGTTTGTATGTCGCGGTAATTGCCGACATACATACATACATACATATTTCGGTGCACTCTCTTTTGTCCGCAAGCGCACCAGCTTGCAGCCGCGCTTGCGCTCGCGCTCTCTCAACACACACACACGCACTCTTGTGCATTCGCTGTTGTCCGCACTTGCTCTCGCTCTTGTGTTACATACAAACATACATGCACTTCGCTTGCTTAGACGTTGGCAGCGCAGTGCAAGCATACATACATACATACGTACATACTGATGTGCATGCTTAACCGCGTGTATAAGTACTTCTGCGAGTGAAGTAACAGATTGGCAGGGCAGCGGTAGTCGCACTCGACATACCCTACCCTTTTTTTGAATTTTTTTTGCCAAGTGATTTATTTAGTGTGTGTATTTGAGAGCAACTTCCAGCTCAAGTGTCGGTGTATAGGCTTACTCCAGCCAGTGTCCCACACACATAGACATACACACACACATTTACACACCTACATATAAATACACTTCTCCTTCCACCACATATCCATATACAAATATATAAATAAGTTTTTGTTTTTTCTGTGACAATTTATTTATTATTTTTTCCATCCAGCGCATTTTTAACCACATTTGTGTTTTTTCCAGCATATTGTGTTTTTGTGGTATTTTTCCGTGCTTTTTTTTGTTCTTGTTTTCGACAATCATTTGCTTGATTGTCGCGGGAATTTTCCCCCGCCCCCTTTGCGTTCGTTGCCTGTGTCCGCAGTCCGTACCCATTTGGGTACAAAATACCTCAGCACTACCTGTGGTATTTTTCTAGTATTTTCTTTGGTATTTTTTTACTAGTTGCTACGTGCCTTCCGCTTCGTTTCCACCTTCTGGGCCGTTTCCGGATAAAAAAAACCAAGTTCCACTTGGTATTTTTTTGATATATTTTTCTGTGATTTTCTGGTTTTCTAACCAGCTGCTTCCTATCTTCCGTGCGTAGCATGTCATCGGGCAAAGCTAGATTGTCCGTGCCCTCTACTAGCGCCGCTAGAGTTTCGATTAATCCCCCTTTGCCTAGATCCAAGGCGGCTCTTCGTGCATCCAGCACATCGCCTGTTCACACCAAAAGGGAGGTCCCCGCACGGTCAGCTAGTGTTTCGCCCACTTCCGGTGCCAAGCCTCTGATCCTCGTCACGAAACCTCCGTCTGTTCCTAAGACCAAGGTTGCTTCCGACCCAATTCCTCGGCCAATTGTTACTCGTTCACAAAGCAAAATGGTACACAATGTAGTAGATTCGGCATTGAATAAGTTCATCACCGCGACTGACCGTATAAGTCACTTTGCGGCGCGACTTAACAATGCTTCTACTGACAGCGCGTCCCTGTACACGTGCCAGGTCCGGAGGGACCATATGCGTGCCTTGTGGGACAAGGTCGAGAAGGAGTACGAGGCTTGCTCCTGCGTCATGTCGGATGAAATGACGACAGACGAGTTGCCTACCATTCAGGCAAAATATGATTACTGCTATATTCTCTATGAGCACTGGTCCGCTCAGCTAAGGGAGCAAATAGCTGATGCCTCCCAGGCACTCACTCCCCGTACACCCGTACAACCCCAAGCCGTGCCGTTCGTGTCCACAGGGTGTCGCCTACCTCCGTGCGACACCGAAGTTTTCGGAGGCGATTACACTCGCTGGCCCACCTTCCGAGACTTATTCACGGCTATTTACATCCGAAATCCAAGACTGTCGGAAGTTGAGAAACTTTTCCATCTCAACTCCAAGACCAGCGGTGAAGCCCATGCCATTGTGTCAAAGTCTCCTTTGACCAATGAGGGGTTTCAGTCGGCGTGGTCCAGCTTGACTGAGCGTTTCGAGAACAAACGGTTGCTCGTGAACAGTCAGCTGCGAATCCTTTTCGATTTGCCCGCCATTGGGCAAGAGTCGGGTGCAGCCATTCAGGAGTTGCAGAGCACCATCCAAGGGTGTTTGACGGCCTTAGAGCACTCAAAGATCAACACGGAGAATTGGGATTGCATCCTGGTTTTCCTGTGTTCTTCGAGGCTCCCCAAATTGACCCTTTCTCTTTGGGAACAGTCTATACAAAATAAGAGCGACATTCCAACGTGGGTTGACATGAACGCTTTCCTTCTAGAGCGGTATCGCACCCTAGAAGCGATAGCGGAAGTGTCAGCCAGCACTCCGACGGTTCCACGGGCCTCACGCAAGGAGGCCCCCGTCGCCAAGCAGGTCAACTCCTTTGAGAGTCGGGTGACTTCCGATTCGTGTGACCTTGTCACACGCGTAGTCACACTGATCTAGTTTATCCTCACGTTGGTCACCCTGCCCTCTTTTAGTGCTTTTTCCTACAACATATGTTTGTATTCTGACCGGAACAACAAGTGCATTTTTCAAGAGTGCAATAAAAGAATTGTAAAGTTTCGATAGTTAAAGTGTTATTATTAATCTGAAGACGCCCCCCTACACAAATACTGAATGAAATTTGACGAACATGGATTTAATAAAAAGATAATTTAATGCATTTAAACTTTTTTAATTTAAGTTTAAATATCACGTAAAAAGACGAAAATAAAAAATTTTTTTAAGCCGATATTTTTTTTATCGATATGTGACGCTAAAGTTGCGGAGCTATCTTGACGCACATTTAAAAATCAATAAAAAAGTAAATATCTTTTGGGTATACAATGTTTTTTTTACCATTCCAAAGCAAAAATACTGAAAGTTTTTAAAGTGTGGCATCGTAACACATAAAAATACAAGAAGGTACCAGATATTTTTAAAACTAAAATTTCGTCACTTTTACTTTGAAAATAGCTATAATACCGCAATATTTTGCTCGAGCACACTCGACTGAAGCTTTCACACTTGTTCTTTAATATCTTCGACATTTTTTATCCGATTGCAACCAAACTTTCTATAACTCTCTCTCTCTTATACTCTCATAGAGACGAACGGAAATGGCTATATCGTCAGTTAACGCTAATCAAAAATGTTTATACGTTATGGGGTCGAAGACGCCTCCTTTTGCCTGTTACATACATTTCCTGACGGCACTAAGTTATAATCTCTTTTACTCTATTTAAGTAAATAACTAGAAGGATAATATTCAATTTTAAATATAACTTCTTCATTATTTCATATATTTTTATATACATTTTTTTTTGCTTAGCATGAATAAAGAAATAAAAATCATGTACCTATATTTTATATATTTTATTGCGGATTTGTGGTTCAGAGATTATTAATTATTCAAATGATGACAACTTCTTACTTGAGGATACAGATATGCCGTTTTTATACAAAACACATACGGAAAAAGTATCCACGATACTAACCTAAATGTTTATAATGATATTTTTTAAATAAGAACAATGCTTTAGATTGGGAAGCACATAAGTATGGAAAATAATATAATTAACTGCTTTCACACCTCACAACGCAGAATTAGTGATCTACGTAACATTTTTAAATGGATTACGGGAACACTAGAACACAATGACATAATATAATAACGTACAGACCAATAATCAACAACATAAAATTAATTATGCAATTTTTAAAGAGTTACGATGTATAAAAAAATTATAACAATTTTCATCCACCAAAAATTTAAGAATACTTTAAAAGACCTTTTAGACCTTTTGTTGAGCTACTAAGCTTTTTTAGTAGCTTTTATTCGCCAGAATATTGTTTATAAATAAAAAACGCGAATTAAAATTTAATGTTTATTACTGTGGTACATGTGTACATATGTATATGTAATCCCTTATGTTTTGGCTGTGACTTGAGCAAGTATCTAGATTCGCCACCAACATGATTTACAAGAGAGTAACAATTAAAAAGTAAGTAAGTAATTAGCCGATCGAACTGCCAGCGATCGCTAACAGTATCAGAGAGCATGCAGTGTTGCCGGCAGAAGCAGCGATGCTTGCAGACGCTGTCACAGCATTACATTAACATGTACTGTTTGCTGCTCCCGACATACTCCCGCCGTTGAAAGCCTGTCTTTCAACATCATCCTTCAGGGGCAGTAGACATAGTTTGTTTATGGCTCTCCGGGTGCTGCCACACGACGTCTTCAACTCAGCAACTCGACACTCGCCGTCCTTGCCAGGGATAAACGCCATGACACGGGCTAGCGGCAAATGAAGAGGAGGAAAATTTTCGTCCTTGACCAAGACGACGTCGTTGACTTGGAGACGACGATCAGGACTGCGCCACTTGCATCTCTGTTGGAGAATAGTCAAATACTCCATCCGCCATCTAGTCCAGAAGACCTGCTGCAGCTGAGTGATACGCTGCCAACCATCCAATCGATTGTAGTCCAGCGTAATTAGGTCGGGCTCAAGAATCACGGTTGGAGCACCGCCAAACAGTAGATAAGCGGGAATCAGCATATCCAAATCGTCAGGTTTCTTTGAAATTGATAACAATGGACGACTATTAATTATGGACGCTATTTGGCAAATCAGCGTGCGAAGCCCATCGGAATTGAGAATGGAGCGACCAACAGAGTGATACAGATGTTGCTTTGTGCTCTTGATGCTCTGGTGGTTGAAGGCCTTTTGCATTTCCTCCATCTGGCGCTGAATGTCTTTTTCCTTCTCTGTTTTGCTTTTGAGCTCTGTGCGCATCATTTCGTTCTGTGCCTCCAGCAGCGTGACACGATTGCTCAGACTGAGCTGCTCGTCGTTCTCACGCTGCAGCTCTGCGATCTGCTTGGACAGCGTCGAGATCTCGGCTTGTTTCAGCTCCAGCACACAACGCAAATTCTCCACCTCGTTGGTCAGACGCCACAACTCGCCGATGCTATCTTCGAGACTTTTGCTGTGGCTGCTATTGCTATTGCTGTGGTTGCTGAGACTGCGACGAAGTGCGCAACGCGCTGACCTCATCCAGGGACAACGCTAGACGCTTGACGCGCCTGTTTCTTCTTATCTTTAGCCTGCAGCTGACATTCGAGCTCAAGGAAACGCTCCTTGGCCAGCAGCTGCACTTCCTGCACTTTGTCGTGTGTTTCTTACAGCTTGCTGCGTTGCAGATACTCCAACTCCTGCTGACGCTGTGTCGTTTCCACATCCCTGTCGTGCAACTGCTGTTGCAGATCTTCGCAATTGCGCTGCGTCTGCTGCAGCACGGCATTTGTCTCCGCCAGCGTTGTCTGTGACTTCTTCTCCTGACAGCTTAACTTGTCCATCTGCTTGGACATGCACTTCACAACAATGGCGAGTCCCAGTTCACATTGCTGCTGCTCATTGCTATCATCAGAAACCTTTTTCATTGCCATCAATGCTGTGCGCATTGTACCGTCTCCACCACCAGCAACTACCCAAGCAAGGCAGGTTTTCAGAAGAATCGGCAATCCATCTCCAAGGCCTATTTGTTCGACACATTGGGCAGCAAGAGAGGTAAAAGCTTGAGGCTGCAGAGGGGCAGACGAATCAGCTGACGAGGCTCATTGCGATGTCTCGAAATGCAACAACGAATGATGCCGTCCACCACAGTTATGACAAGCGCCAGATGTGCAGGATCGAGCTTGGTGTCCTTTTTTTTAAACAATTAAGGCAGAGAGTGAACTTCTTTCTGCCTCAAGAAGGGAGACAAATTTCCAAAGACGGGGCAGGAATACATGCCGTGACCAGGCGCGTCACAAAACATACAAACATTTGCCCTGCTAGTTTGGGCCACAAACGCCTTCCTGCTGCCATTATGGCTAAAGTTAGACCTGTGTGAATAACCATAGCGTATTGCAGACTTTTCAGCTCATGACATCTTTCGTCCAGAAATGTGAAAAACGCAGTAGCAGTCGGCACTTTATAGGCGGCAGGGTTGTCCAATGCCCTGCTATCCTCCCACGCCGCCTGAGTTTCCACATCCAGCTTTTGCAGCAGCACGTAAATAAGAATTCTGTTTGCAATTTCCTCTGGACTGCCCAGAGTCTGTAATGCCCCCATGTGAACATTAACTTTATCACTAAACTCACGAAGTTTTGTGGCCACGGATGCTCCTGCCTCCACCTTCTTGGTACCCAAAAGATCCTTGATGTCTGACTGGAACACAAGTCTGTTGTTGGTAAACCGATTATCAAATATATCCAGAGCCATACGATAATTGAGCCTCGATATCTCCAACGACCTAACTGCATCCAACGCTGGACCAGTTAAGCACGAGAATAGATGCTTTTCAACATCATCTAAGTCGTTATCCTTGTCAATGACAGATTCGAACATTGACCAAAAACTCGCGTATTCCGTGTAACCTCCACCGAACGTAGGAAGTTAGAGCTCAGGAAGACGACGTCTGTTATCACGGACACCGAGGCCATTAGACGAAGGGTCGATGGTCTGATAACACCGCAATTCACTACCGATTTCATTATGATTGATCTTCTCTAGCGCATTCTGAGCTAAGTCAAATGAAGCTTGAGCATGTTCTAATAGCTCTAAACGTACTGCTAATTCAGATGAATTAAACGCAGCTTGCTTAGCTGCAGAAAGCGACGCATCGAGTGTTATAAGGCTATCATAGAGCGATAAAATCTTCTTCGCTTGCTCGTTTCCATAGCAATAAACCGCACTTATGCTAACTAGCAATTGCTCACTTTGTATGTTAAATGTAGTCTGCAGCGCAGCAAGAAAAACGCGCCAAAATCGCAAACACAAACGCACGCGAGTTGCTTAAGCACAGCAGAAATTCAAAGTTAATCAGCAATTAGCTGTTTTAAATCACACAAACCAAAAGCATAAGAGATGGCAGGTATATTAAGGGGCAATAAACGCAGCTGTGACAGCGGAGTAACGGGGACCATGCGCAAGCGACGGAGATCGGGGAACGTGCGCAAGCGATGAAGCAGCGACATATATGCGCAAACAACGGAGAATGGAAGAATAGAAATGCACCGCTCGCTTAAATATATATAGTGACATATTCACCACCACACTCATTTCTCGTATGTGACACATTCTCGTAATTATTCCCCTATCTCCAAAATATTCTATTCAGCGTCAACAGCCGAGACGATCTAGCCATGTCCGTCTGTCCGTCTGTGTGTCTGTCCATATGAACACCTAGATCTCACAGACTATAAGAGATAGAGCTATAGAGCGGAGATCAAGTTTGTTTAAAATTTTTGCCACGCTCTCTTCCGCCTCCGCAAATCAAAAAAATCGAATAACACGTGTTTTAAAGCTAGAGTTGCGAATTTTGGTATATACTATAATTACTGCAGTAGTTATGATTCCTGAAAATTTGATTACGATCAGATAAAAATTGTGGAAGTTATTAAAAAAAATACTTTTGTATGGGCAAAAACGACTACTTACTATGGCTTTGGCCGATAATCTGGTACATTGTGCCGTCTATGGTATATTTTGAATGGTGTGCTGTATCGATATACCAAACATACCATTTGGCATATTTTTAGTATTTCTTTTTTAATATTTTCGGTATATTTTGAAAATAATACCGCAATATTTTGCCTTTATTAAAAATGGGTAGCGGGTATCTCAAAGTCGAGCACACTCGACTGTAACTTTCTTACTTGTTTTTTACTGTTCGTGAACCGCGAACATTTAATTATATGTATATGTATATGTTAATATTTAAGTCGCTCTCGCAGTCGCAGTCGGACGTGTTTTTTTCCTTCCCTCTTAAACTTTGTGATTTTTCATTGAATTTCATATTTATTTACAATTAATATAACATTAATTTTACTCTCTCACTTGTGTTTAACTACATATCGTTAAATCGCTGTGTGCTTTCTTGTATTTATTATATTATTATAATTTTTCTGAAAATATAACAACAAATTGTGGGGTCAAACTTTGCTTTACTTTGTTAGCAAAACAATTCTGTTTTCGTTGCCGCTGCACTTTGTTTTTGTATTTTTGTTTACATTCGCGCTCTTCTTTTTCACTTGCTATTCTTTGCGCTCAACGCTGTTACAATAGTTAACTCTCCCTCTCTTGATGCTGTTGTTGGCTATCGTCTATCTTGCGTCTCGCTCAGTGGTGTCATTTCCGCTTTTTTCCCGTCAGATCTGGGTTTTTTTGAAGCGTGATTGCGGGAAAAATATGAAAACAGCGGGCAGCGGGAATTCTGGCTTTTGAGCAAATTTACGCAGCTTTTTTTAGTTTACTTTTATTCAAATTTTAGAGATGTTAAAATTGAGTTTAACGGCGCAAATGTTAAAAATGTATTTCTTTCGATAAAATATCGATATTTACTTATATCGAGTAATTTCCCTCAAGAGTTCACCCCTAATTTTAAGCTTCTTGCATCACTAATATTGTGAAATTCGGTTGCGGCATATCAAGTTAACGATGCCAAAGGAATCATATAAACAAAAAGTGAGAGATGTCTGGCTGCAGAGCACAGAATTCAAGGAGTGGATGAGGAAGGATCCTACAGACCTCACGCGGGTGTTTTGCAGCTATTGCAAGTGCAGCATAACTGCAAAATTAAGCGACTTGCGTGCACATGCTGCTACAAAAAACACACCAGTGATATGGAGGGCTTTGTGCAAAAAAATAAAATAAATTTTGCTAAAACGCCATCAAAAACAATTGAGCAGGAGGTAGCGCTGTGCCTATTTCTTGCTCAGCATAGCTCAATAGCCCCTGTAAATCATTTGAGTGACCTTTGTCATAAAAAGTTTGATGACAGCAACACCGCGACAAAAATAAAGATCCACCGCACAAGTATGCACATACATAATTAAAAATGCATTGGCTCCCCACTTCATTATTTTACCTATTTTTTAAATTGTTTCAGTTGATTTTTGTTCACTGTAATGACATCCGTTAGAGAATTACCCTATTTTATGTTAAGTTAAGTAGAACTGAGGGTTTATTAATGAAAAACATACAGCACATTGCCTTATAAAAATCAGTTTTTTTCTTAACTTTTTTTCTCTGGTATTCCGCTTTTTTTTAGCTTTTTTTTTTCGTTGATCCAGCTTTTTTTGCTCAGAAAAAAATGACACCACTGGTCTCGCTCAACCCGCGCTTTACTCTCTGTGCTTGTGCTTTGTACTCTCAATATTGTGCTCTCAACCAATGTTGCCAGATTAGCTTATTTCAGGCTAGATCTAGCATATTTAAAAATGGAATAGCTTATCAAATTTGCAAATAGCTTATAGCCTAAAATCTAGCATATTTTAAAGATCATCTAGCAATAAATGTGTTCGTGTATTCATCGGAGCTCTATTAGTGCCGATTGCTATGATCGTGATTTTTGTTTTCCCATCGATGGTGCCATCGATATATTGTGCTACATGTGTTTTTGCATTTTATTGTGGTTGTGAAATAAAATGTGAAGCTTACAAATATGCCAAAAGTAACATACAAACAATTATTCCGCGATGCGTGGCTGGAAAGTAGCGAGTTTAAGGACTGGCTACGGAAATTGCCTGCTGACGGGACAAAAGCGTACTGCTGCTATTGCAAAGCTACAATAGCAATAGATATAAGGCAGCATGCGGCGTCAAAGAAACATTTATCTGCAATGACTTCAATAAGTCAATCACAGAAAATAAGTTTTCCTACTAAGTGTTCAAAAACGGAAGAACAGGAAGCTGCGCTTTGCTTGTACATTGCCGAGCACACGGCAATATTACCTATAGACCATTTGCCGAGATTATGCTCTAAACAATTTAAGGCGTGCAGTGCAGCCGCACAAATACAGCTGGGGCAGACGAAATGCACGCAGATAATTAACAATGTGTTGGCAGTGCACTTCATGGAAGATTTACGGATGGATATAGGATCATCAAAATACAGCTAATTGCTTGACGAGTCCACTGATATCAGTGTGACCAAAATGATTGGTAAATATTACATTACTTTACTTATCTTTGTAAATATTTGTATGAACTTATAAATTAATTGTCTTAGTATATGTGTGCATTTTGAAACCTTTAGGAATCGTAATTTATTACTTTAGTGTTAGAAAACAATCTATGGTTTCTACCTTCCTAAGCTTAAGTAATATTGAGTCCGGGGATGCTATATCCATAGCCGGCAATCTCAAGCTGCAGTTAAAAAAAATGGTTTAAATATTTTAAACATGATTGGCCTTGGAACAGACAACGCCAATCTAATGACAGGGAGTAAAAAGAGCGTTTACATTGAACTTAAAAAAAGCGTGCCGACATTGATCCTAATCAAATGTGTGTGTCACTCCATCCAATTGGCTGTGAATTAGGCGTGCAAAGCCAGTATGCCGGATGAATTGGATTTTTTAATATCAGACACCTATTCGTGGTTTTCAAAGAGTTCGCAACGCCAAAACAATTATATAAAAATATATGAATGCATAAATAATGACCAGGTATATATGTACGTGTGGAGTAAAACTGTAAATTGTGTTTGTCCAATGTTAAAAAAGACTTAACATCTAATTCCCGTAATTCCCATAATTTGTGTTTAGTAGACTAATTTTTGTTGTTTGTTTATTAACACTTGTTTGATATGCAATTGAATTGATTGGTTATACTGACTGACTATTTTAATTCTTACAGACGCCCCTATACCCAGGGTTTGCGATACAAGATGGCTGTCTATTGAGCCAAAGGTGTCGAGAATAACACATCAATGGTCGGAATTAAAATTGCACTTCGCATTAGCTGCTAGCGCAGAAAAATGCCACAAGGCGAAGATTTTAAATCAGTTTTACTGCGACGATATAAATTTTTTATATTTATTATTTTTAAAACCAATATTAAGTGAAATGCAAAAGCTGAACAAAATGTTTCAAAGCGAACGGGCGGAAACGTCAAAATTACTAAATGAATTAGTAATATGCATAAACTATCTCAAGGAGAAAATTGTGCCACCAGGTGTCAAAATTGACATCTTTCATGAGGATTTCACGTATGTCATAGTAGAAGACTTATTTTTGGGATATGCCTTTGAAAAAAAATTAAAGATTCAAAATTTCAAGAGCAAGCACCTGAAATTAGGAAGAAGTGCGTTGGATTTATTAAGGAATTAATATTACAACTTCGTGAAAGGTACGTATAAGCTGCAATTGATTTGATTATTTTAATATATTAAATATTCTGTTTTTCAATTTCAGATTACCACATAATTTTGAGATCTTACAAAATATCAACTTATTTTCCGTTGATCATATGGGTAATTGTCTGAGGGATGTCGCGTTCGACCAGCTTTTCAGTTACAAAAAAAAAAACATATTCTGAAACAATTTTAAAAATAAGTAAAGGTTATTTGTATAGCTCTAGATTAGTACTTTAATTAGAGCTAAGAATGGTTTTGGAATTTTTTTTTCTGTTTTGTTTTCTGTTCTGATAATTGCAAAAATTAACAAATTCGTACGCAAAACCCAAAAATGAACGAATTTATATAAAAATTATTCTTGTTAAATGGGAAAATGTAACTGACACTGCCAAGTTTTGGGCAGAGGTGTAACTCTCCCTCTCTTGGTGTTGAAGTTGGCTATCGTTTATCTTGCGTCTCGCTCGACCTGTGCTTACTCTAAGTGTTTCTGTGCTCTTTGTAAGTACAGATCATATTAGTTTGCCGGGTGCCAAAATGGGTTTTGTTTGTTGCTGGCTATGCGACAACGTTACACATGAAAATGTGCTGGCTTTAACGGCCGTATTGTGGATTTGATTTCGGCCAAGTCAGGATTGAGATAGACTTGTGAACACTGTAGGGACTCTGAACGCGATATTGCTGGGTTTATACGGCAGACGCGAACTGGCTTTAAAGATATATTGGCGGGCTTTAAAAAACTCTCCGATAGCTTTACTGCTTTGGATTCTGGGTTTAAGAGTATGAAGCTCTTGACCGAGTCTCCGAAACGTAAAAAGGCCAATACGCGTCTGTCGATTACCCCAATCGAGCTTTCTGTCCCAGTTGATGTTCCAAGTTTATCTGTACCACCTGCTAGGGAATTAATGTCATTTAGTTCTCCGTCCCCTCAACCTTCGGTAGCGCTGGATGTTCCACATCATGACAATACGTCATTAAGAATGGAATGGTTGAAGAAATTCAACCATCTCCATCCTCTGTTGAGATCGTTAATGCTGTAACGATAGAAGAATCGCCTCCAGCTCCGCAGCACATTAAGCAGATATTTGTCTCAAAGCTTTCCCCTGATACGACATCTGATGATGTTCGGGCTTATATTAAGTCCAAATCTCAAGCCAGGGTTAAAGTGGATAAATTTAATTTCTTGTAACATATGAACGGGAGATTTCGTCTTTTAAAATAAGAAGAAGAAGAAGGCAAGAATTCTATTTCAAAGCCTTCTTCTATGTCTGTCAGTTCAGAAAACTAACATCCTCTTTACTTCTTGGCTATCAGAATGTAAGAGGTATTTGTAGTAAACTTACTGACTTATATTTAAATAGTATATCTTTCCTTTTCAATGTCATTGCCTTTACTGAAACATGGTTAAAAAATGACATCCTTGATACGGAAATCTTTTCTAGTAGATTTTCGTATACAGGCGTGACCGCAATGTACGTCGCGGTGGTGGGGTTTTAATTGCAGTAGATGCTCAATTTAATTCAGAATTGATTGATCACACTTCTGATATTGAGCTAGTGGCTGTTAGATTATCCCTTGGTAGTTTTAACATTTTTATTTCTTGCTCATATATCCCCCCTGTTTCAGATGATGCTTTATATTTAGCTCATTTTTCTATTATTAATAACATTTCTAATATGCTTTCTGATCGTGATCACTTTATAGTCCTTGGTGATTTTAATATGGCGTGTCATGGCATTCCGCCAAGAATCTAAATGGACTTTGCCCCTCTGTATCCCATGTTTTTATTGATAGTCTCTACGGGATATCATTGTCTCAGATTAATGGTATTTCAAATTGCTTAAACAGTTCTCTAGACCTTATTTTTGTTTTAGACCCAGATTTATGTTCTCTATCGAGAATATCTCCCATATCTTCCCCTGAAGACCCTTACCATCCCACTTTGGAAATTATATTGGAGCTCCCATTTATTGCATCAGAGTCGAGTGTACGTTGTGGTGAGCTTTCTCGTTGTTTTCGGAAAACCGATTTTGAGAAACTTGGACTGCTTATAAGGAATGTACCGAAAAGAAACTGCACACTTTCTTTCTACTATAACTTTCATGTTTTTGATTCGATTTCAATTTTTCTTTTTGTTCTTTTTAAAGCAAAACTTAAACTTTCAATTTTTATAAACAGAATTAAAAAAAAATTAACTTCTTATTTTTAAGCGAATTTTTCGCTTAACTCCTCTCATCAGGTTCTGCACACCCTCCTTGGTGACCTTGCCGGCTGCACGCATCCAGTTTTTTTTCATTTCTTCGTTATTTTGGGAGAGACTACCATTTTTTATTAAATTTCGCTTAACGATGGCCCAATATCTCTCAATGGGACGCAGCTCTGGGCAATTTGGTGGCTTCTCTTCTTTTGAAACAAACTTGATGTTCTCTGCCTCAAGGAGCGCCAATGTTGACCGGGCATAGTGCGCTGACGCTTAGTCTGGCCAAAATATTGTCGACACGTTGTGCTTTCTATAAAACGGTATTAAACGTTTTTTAATGCACTTTTTTTGGTAAACCTCTGCGTTTATTGTGCCATTTGTGAAAAATGGGCTGGTTTTTAGGCCACATCTGCAAATTGCCTGCCATATCAGGACTTTCTCCCCAAATTTGTCCACTTCTATTTTGGTGACCGAGTCGCTAATTGTTTCACCTTTGGCTTTTGTGTAAAATTGGGGGCCTGGTAATGTTTTTGAGTCCAATTTTACATATGTTTCGTCGTCCATTACGACGCATTCCACTGCATCAGTGAGCAAGCGATCATAAAGCTTGCGTACTCTCGTTTTGCCGACTTCTTGTTGGCGCAAACTTTTTTTTGGCACTTTTTGTTTTTTATAAGTTTTTAGGCCATGCCGTTGTTTTATGCGCTGCACCATACTTACACTCGTTCGCGCTTTTTTGGCCAAATCTCGAACTGACATCGTGGGATTTTTCTCAATTAAAGCTAGCACCTTCTTATCGACGCTGGCATCCCTTGGACCTTTTTTTCTGCCAGTTTTTGGCAAATCTTTTAGAGAACATGTCTTCCCAAATTTGATAATAATATTCTTAACACTATTAACGCTTACTTTATAGCGTTTGGCTAAGTTTCGGTACGAAACACCGTTTTCTGTGCAGTAATTGTGCACAATTTTTTGACGGACGTGTTTGTTAACGGTGCACCGCATGGCATGATCGAAAGCTCCCACTGAGAGCTTTTCACAATTGAAAGTGTGCAGTTTCTTTTCGGTACATTCCAAACAACATATTCTGTGCCAAGTTCTCAAAATACCTTTTCTTATCCTTATCAGTTAAATTCATTTAATTGTATTTTTGGTCCTACTGAAAGCTCTATTTTAACGGAACTATTGGCTATAAAACCTGTTTTTTCGACAGGTCCGGATGGAGTGCCTAGCATTGTGCTAGTAGTATCTGTAAGCCGCTTTTTAAATTGTTTGAATTGTCCGTAAACTTATGCTATTTTCCAAAAATCAGGAAAAAGTCATACATTATACATATCCTAAAAAAAAGGGAACAAATCTAAAGTTCCAAATTATCGCGGTATATCTAAATTGTCTGCGATTCCGAAAAAATTATAACTTCTCAACTGCAACATCTGTGTAAATCTATAATTTCACCTTACCAACATGGGTTTGTGAAGTTTAGATCCACTTCTACTAACTTATTGGAGTTCTCTTCTATTGTAATTAAAGGATTCGAGAATAACATGCAAACAGATGTCATTTACACCGATTTTAGTAAGGCTTTTGACTCTGTTAATCATCACCTCTTACTGTATAAGCTTAATGTTTTAGGGTTTCCTCATAGCCTAATTGAGTGGATATCCTCATACCTTTCCAACAGAATTCAGAATGTTTATTATAATGGTTTTGTATCTAAATGTGTCCAAGTTACTTCTGGTGTGCCCCAGGGTAGTCATTTGGGTCTTCTATTGTCCACTTTGTTCATAAATAATCTTCCTTCTGTTATTGAGCATTCCCGTGTACTTATGTACGCCGATGACGTTAAGCTTTGCCTGACATTTAATGATAGTCTTGCGAGCTCACTGTTACAATGTGACCTTAATAGTCTAGAATCTTGGTGCAGAGTAAATATGTTACATCTCAATAGCAATAAATGTAAGTTTATGACCTTTTGTAGGGGTTCTTCCCAGTTAAATAACTATGTGTTATATGATACTCCTCTTGAGCGAATTGAAGGTGTGAATGACTTAGGGGTTCTGCTTGATGCAAAACTAAAATTCGATAAACATATTCTGTCTGCTGTAAATAGGGCCATGGGTGTTCTGGGATTTATAAAACGCTGGTCGAAAGAGTTCAATGATCCCTACATCACTAAGACTTTATACGTCTCACTGGTTCGTCCTATCCTTGAGTACGGATCTCTTGTCTGGAATCCCCATTATAGGGTTTATCAAGATAGGATTGAGTCGATGCAGAAACAATTCTTATTATTTGCTCTTCGTAGTTTAAATTGGAATCCTAATATTAGATTACCACCGTATCGCAGTAGACTTTTATTACTAAACCTTTATTCTCTTTCTGACTGTAGAACTATGCAAGGTGCTGTTTTTATACAGAGACTAATTAATGGTGAAATAGACTCTTTGGAGCTGTTAAGTCAAATTAGTTTTGCAGTTCCTGTCAGGATCACTAGGAATTTTATTCCTCTTCTCATTTCACGTAGATCTACAAACTTTGCTTGCCATAATCCCTTCCGTATTCTGTGTGTGAACTATAATAATCTCAATAACGTAGTTTGCTCTAGTAAATCTATTCCTTTGCTTAAAACCTTATTATTAGCTTATTTATCGAGTATTTAATTGTTATTTATCTTATTATACATATATTCTAACATATTTTTAATCTAATTTAATTAGCTGTCCAGCGTCTTTTAATATTTATTCGCGGTTTTCGTTTAATGCATGCTGTTCACAAATTTATTTTGTTTTGTCCGCGCGTCAACAAGCCCGTGCTTGGTATCGCTGGCCCACTTGATGGTACTGCCGTTAGTACGTCAACGTCCAAATAAATAAATAAATATCAGAGAACTGCAAAAATCACTATTTTCTTGATTTTAATCATACGCGAACTTTTCCAATCAACTCAACTCACTGAACAAAACACAGCGATGAGTAAAAATCAACTCATTTTGCTGTACACATCATTCCGATCATCTTGAGTTTTCGGCTCAAAATTTCTCATTCAACTCAACTCACTGAATAAAAAACAGTGATGAGTGAAAATCAACTTATTTTGCCGTACGCATCATTCCGATCAAAAAAATGAGTATGTGTTGACGAAAGCATCATTCGGATCAATTCGAGTTGATCGTTTATGAGTAAACGATTAGCGACAAGACGACACGAAGTGAGCATATCGAATGCATGTACAATAACAATTTCTATGCGAGCTTCTTGAAGCTTGTTGTTGTTGCTTGTTTTTTTTGTCTTCGCACATTTCATCTGTGCAGAAAAAGTACCGTTTGCTGCGCGCATGAGTAAAATCATACGAGTTGATTTTTGTGAGTTGATTGCTATTCTTGTTCAAAAAATTGATTGTTGAACCGAATGAGTAGCGCCCGAAATCATTATGCTGAACACGAGCCGAATAATTTGGAGTGCAACAAAAAATCGCTCGCACTCGAGTGGATTTAAAATCTACAACGAAAATGTGAGCGCATGCAAGTTTGATCGGCTGATCCGAACAGTGGTATTATTCGGCTGTTGAGCGCGTATGAATTTTTTTCATTCACCCGAAGCCGTTCTCTGATAAATATACATATTAGGGCGGGTCAATTTTTTTTCGCAAAAATCGTCCCCCATAATCGGAATCTACGAAGAATTCTAAGAAAATTACACCATGAAACCATGTGTCTAAAATGAATTCCTAGTCCGCGCCTTTAAGCTTAAAGATTGCACTATGAGGTACATAAGGTATTTCCAGGTATTTAAGGCATTTTAATGTATTTAAAAAAAAAATACGCATTTTCCAATTATGTTGGAGTCAATTCTGATTAATCTTTTTACAAAAAATTTTATAATTTTTTTTTTAAATTTATTTAACGTATAATTTTTTTTTTAATTCGACAAAATGAGCCAAACTAGCCATGTACTGAGCCTCATATAAGAAAGTATGAGCAATGCGTCTGTAACTTTTTAACGAAGTAAGGTATCGGTCTGAAAATTGAAATATATATTCAAAGGCATTTTAAGCAACTAAATAAAAGTAGGCGTGGCATGATAAAAGGCGGAACTTAATTTTATTTTTTATTATAAAGTTTATTTGCTTGCGAAGAAATATATTAGTACATTAAGAAGCTTTTGTAAAGATAAGCTTTAGAAATATAATAATATTAAACAAATTTAATGTTTATTAATGTGGTACATATGTACATATGTATATGTAATCACTTATGTTTTGGCTGTGACTTGAGCAAGTACATATCAAGCTTCGCCACCGACACGATTTACAAGATATTAACAATTCAAAAGTAAGTAAACAATTAGCCGATCGAACTGCAAGCCACCGCTAACAGTGTCAGAGTGCATTGCTGCCGGCAGAAGCAGCGCTACTGGCAGACGCTGTCACAGCATTACATTATATGCGCTGTATACTGCTCCCGACACCATTAATTATAATTTTTATAAAATATTCAACTATTAACTATAATTGTAAGTTATACTATGCAAAAGTTATATCCCAGAAAGACGGAAACCCCTTTTAACGACATCGAAAGTTCTAATAAATAAATATTCAATAGCTTTGCCAACGTCAATTTTGAATCACTCTGTTTTGTTATAATAAAAACATAGCAAGTTGTGGAAAACTAACTGAATAAAATAGACCAATAGAAGTTATAACAGATGGTGCGCTTCTAGTATCAGGAACAAATTGTGTTAATAAAATTATTTATGGCACTTATCTGGTTATTTTAAAAGACATAGTTTAAATCAGCAAATCTTATTTCCATGAAAAAAAATAAATAAATAAATTAAAATATATATTATATCAGATATATCAGATAAAAAATTATTTAATAACTGAAAACCAACTATACTATATAACAGATTTACAAATAAAAAACAAAACCCTTTTTTTTGTAAATTATTATCAGTTTAAAAGAATATTTCTATGATTTGTAATAGTTTTAATATTTTTTTGCGATAAAGCTATTAAAAACACATGCAATATTGGGGCGATCCTATTTTAGGAAGTGGGGACGCCTGACGATTTTCAATTACTTGAATTTCAATTGCGCAGTCACTTTTTATATACGCTACCCATAGGGTAGAAGGGTATTATAACTTTGTGCCGGCAGGAAATGTATGTAACAGGTAGAAGGAGGCATCTCCAACCCTATAAAGTATATATATTCTTGATCAGCGTCAACAGCCAAAACGATATAGCCATGTCCGTCTGTCCGTATGAAACACTGGATCTCAGAGACTATAAGAGATAGAGCTATAATTTTTTTCGACAGCATTTGTTATGTTTGCACGCAGATCAAGTTTGTTTCAAATTTTTGCCACGCTCTCTTCCGCCCCCGCAAATCAAAAAAATCGAATAACAAGCGTAATTTTAAAGCTAGAGTTCCGAATTTTGGTATATATAATAACTACTATAATAATTATAATTCTGAAAATTTGGTTGCGATGAGATAAAAATTGTCGAAGTTATTAAAGAAATACTTTTGTATGGGCAAAAACGCCTAATTACTAGGGGTCTTAGTTGCTTTAACTGACAATCTGGTATATTGTGCCGTCAATGGTATATTTTGAATACGGTACTATGTCGATATACCAAATATACCATTTGGTATATGTTTAGTATTTTTGCAGTATATTCGGTATAATTTGTTAAAATATCGCAAAATATATTTCTTTTATTCAAAATGGGTAGCGGGTATCTCACAGTCGAGTACACTCGAATGTAGCTTTCTTACTTGTTATACAAACAATTATGCTATAGCATCAACATAAATACAACGTAATGCCTAGATCGCAATGTGCAAAACTTAATGAAAACTTAACATCAAATCATAAAATATTGCATTTTATACTTCACTTTGAGTTAATCATTCGTTTCCATACAATTTAAGAAGCTTTGTTCCGGTCTAGCTGATTTGCAGCATAAGTCCACTTTAGTACATTTGTTCCAATATATCCAAATAGTATATCCAAATAAAGCGGAAGCTCACATTTTCCAATTTAAAAAAATATTTTTTTTTCTATTCAGCCCAGCTGAAATGATTAATTTACACATGCATATTTCATTCCCTTAGAATCTAGTTATGAATAGACTACTCCATAAATTCATTAAACGGGCCACCATGTTAAGAGATTGGTGGAGATTGACGAAAGCCTTCTTCCATTTCAGAAAATTAAGGAGTGAAAATAACTAGGTAGCCCTAATGCGTCCTCTTTACGAAGAAGTTTGAGGTCCCCGGAAATGGGCAGCACTACCTAGCAAAATATCTTGGTGCGATCGTGCTCAGTAAAGTGGCATGTAGTCTCAACGTGTTAGTAAGGAGGCCACTAGTCCTCTTTGGTGTCAGTCGTGACGTACCTATCTGGAGCCTGCAATAGGCTGGAAAGCTAATAGGTTATATTGGAAAGCTATTGGTTATACTATCCACCTGCTCTACCCATATTAACATTACTTTTCTGACTGCATTACACGAGGCTGAGGGCGGACAGGGCTAGGCATACACAATGACCTCAACATCTTCATCGACAGCTCGACCATTGCATATTTTATTATTTTTATTAACTCCTTTACTATTACAGCATGTTTCGGGTGAAAGTTTTCGCCATCAGTTTAGCTACAGAAAATGTAACGAGCTCGGAAGCAAGGAAACAGTGGAACATCTATGCGAATGTCAGGCACAATCCGGCTGCGATACTTTGAAATGCAAGGTGTAACTGATCTTCGTGAAGTTGACAATACCATAGAGTACAAAATTAATATTTTGAATGCTAATTACTGCACGATACGATTCAATACGAGTATACGAAATATAGATTTAGGTTTATTTTAATATACTAATTTGCTCTTACCGAAAATATGTGTGGAGTATCTAACAATTGAGCACATTTGACTGTAGCTTTCTTACCTGTTTTCTTGTAATTTGTTTCCAGGAAAAAGGTTGAGGCAAAAACAAAATTTTTTAATTTAAATATTATTTATTATTGATGGAAAGGAAACAAAGTTACAAAGCTTTACTCATAATAAATGCAATTTTATACTGGCATCCACAACCCGACTTATTATTCAATTTTTCCTTTTACAATTTCGGAGTACTCTTTTATTAATGTTGCTATTTGGAAAGCCTGGAAAAATAATAATATTTCAGGGTAATTATTAGAAATAATAAATGTTATAAAAAAATGCAAAACTGTGCTGAACAGTATTACGATGACATAAAATTGCTGTGAGTCCAATATTTTAATCGGATATTCGACTACATCGTTAAATTTTATATCACCTTTCGTTGAAAAAAAATTATAACCGTCGTCGCATGCAGACGTGTATTTATTGTGCCCCGGGAAAAAATATTCAATAAGATCACATAAGTGCAGTGACTGGTTAAAAAATCTACAATAACGCGAAAAGACGCTCTTTGCGATGAAATCGCTAATGTTTCTATTGATTGATTAATTAATTAATATAAATCATAACAACTAAAACTCTAATTAATCAATCTCGATTACAATGAGTCAAAACGACATTCGTGCACAACGTCACCGTGAGCAAGACGAGAGACGGCTCTCACAACAACGAAACAACGCGTACTTCTCTTTTAAAGCGACCGAATATAATGCAAGCTCTGATCAAGTGCGGTCAATTACCCCCAACTCGACCGAATTCTTAAACGTAGAGAGTAATAGAGCGCGCTCATGCTCTCCCTCGCTACCATCGATGTCTCTGCAGCCTAAGAGCGCAGTAACCAGCACCGCAATTTCGCTGACAACGTCAACCGTAACAACAACAACAACCGCAACTATATCGACAGCGCGTTTAACGACATCATCAGCTAGCAGCGCAAACATTACTACGTCTGTCGCTGCGCTGCCCGAAAAAAAGAACAAAAACAATGAACCTATTAAGCCGGCTGTGCAGACTGGTATGGATCGCTACATTCAAATTAAAAGAAAGATGAGCCCTCTAAATTCTCAACGCAAAATAACCCGTGGCAATGGTAGCCTAGCTGCAATAGAAACGGACATGAACTCGAACCGATTCAAAATCTTGGCAGACGCCTATGAGGTTGAGGCGGCCGAATCTACTGAAGTCGAGAAAAGGAAGCCAAAGCCTCCGCCTATTTATATACGAGAAAAAAGTTCCAATGTTCTCGTTAACAAAATTATTGAGCTTATTGGCAAGGATAACTTCCACATAATACCCCTTGTAAAGGGCAACATTCACGAAACAAAAGTTCAAATGAAGTCTGAAGATAATTACAGAGTATTATCGAAATATCTTACCGATAATAAAAAGAACTTTTACACGTATCAGCTTAAAAGCAGCAAGGGTTTGCAAGTCGTACTCAAGGGTATAGAATCTGAAGTAACGCCTGCAGAGATAACAAAGGCACTACAAGAGAAGGGATTTAGCGCAAAGACAGTCTTCAATATCCTTAACAGGGATAGAAAGCCGCAGCCACTCTTTAAGGTTGAGCTCGAGCCAGACAATAAGCCCCTGAAGAAATACGAAGTGCACCCTATATACAATCTCCAGTTCCTGCTGCATCGCCGAATTACAGTTGAGGAACCGCACAAACGCAATGGTCCGGTACAATGTGCGAACTGCCAAGAATATGGTCATACAAGGTCATACTGTAAACTGCGCCCGGTGTGTGTAGTTTGTGGAGAGCCCAGCGAGCAAAGATGACTGCAACTCGAAAAAGTGCGGCAACTGCGGTGGCAATCACACTGCTAACTATAGAGGTTGCCCAGTTTATAAGGATCTGAAAAGCCGCATTCATCAAAAAGGAATTACCGCGCGCACCCAAAACAAAACGTTGAAAGTTTCCAGATCAAACCCTGAAGTCTTCTTCTCGACTGCAGCCAGATCCTCACTAGGACCTATTAACTCTGACAAAAGTGTGACATACGCAAGCGCTTTAAAATCAGGACCGGCTATCCCTGCCTCAAAAGATCATTTCTGCAATCAGCATACCAAGAACCGAACATGGCTCAGCAACATCAATCGCCGGAGCAGTCAAAAAGCAACTTCGAAGCTATGATATGCAGCTTACAACAAAGCCTTACAGAATTTATGTCATTTATGCGCACAACTATGCAAGATTTAATGCGAAACCAAAATCTATTGATTGAAATGCTGGTTTCACAACAATCCAAATAATGACTCCCCTACGGATCTCTACGTGGAACGCTAACGGCGTTTCACAGCATAAACTTGAGTTAGCTCAATTCCTACTCGACAATCAAATCGACGTAATGCTGCTTTCAGAAACACACCTTACAAACAAATACAATTTTCATCTACGAGGATATACTTTCTACGGAACAAATCATCCAGATGGTAAAGCACATGGTGGGACTGGAATTCTAATCAGAAGCCTATTAAGCACTACTATCATAGCAAATTTGCTAAAAACTACCTACAGGCCACATCTATAAATATAAAACTAAATACCGGCAACGAACTTACACTAGCCGCCGTATACTGCCCCCCTCGCTTCACTATAGCTGAAGATGAGTTTATGCAGTTTTTCAACTCACTAGGAGACCACTTCATAGCAGCAGGAGACTACAATGCCAAGCACACACACTGGGGATCTCGTCTCGTGACTCCAAAAGGAAAGCAGCGCTACAATGCCATTATCAACGCCAAGAACAAGCTCGACTATGTTTCTCCTGGCACACCAACATACTGGCCGGCAGACCCAAAGAAACTGCCCGATTTAATAGACTTTGCGATTACCAAAAACATTCCAAAAATCTGATAAGCGCCGAATGCCTTTCGGATCTTTCATCTGACCACTCGCCTATACTGTTTATTCTACTCCGGCATCCAGGAACATTGGAACAATCACTAAAATTGACCTCACAGAAAACTAATTGGATTAAGTACAGAAAGTATATAAGCTCACACATTGAGCTAAGTCCCCATCTCAATAATGAAGCCGACGTAGACAGCTTTGTTAATTCACTGGAGTCTATACTTGTCTCTGCAGCCCAAGCTTCAACACCTCAAACCATAAATACACAAAGCAATCGAAAGAAGACAAATCTACAAATCGAGCAGCTCGTCCTCGAAAAGCGACGCTTACGTCGAGAGTGGCAATTCCACAGATCGCCATCTTCTAAGCAACGTTTAAGACATGCCTCACGTGAACTTACTAAAGCTCTACAGCAAGAAGAAGCATATGTCCAACGCCACTACATAGAGCAATTGTGTACTTCTAGTACGAAAAACTCACTATGGAGAGCTCACCCTACTCTGAGCACACCGAAAGAAACCGTGATGCCTATAAGAAATCCCACAGGAGGCTGGGCGCGTAGCGATGCAGACAGAGCCAGCACGTTTGCCAACCACCTTAAAAATGTATTCCAACCAAATCCTGCCACGAGTGCGTTTACTCTGCCGACTTTATCAAACGAGCCTCAGCTTCAACGTGAGCCAATCGAATTTCGCCCAAATGAAATCGTTAACATCATCAAAAATCAACTGAACCCGAAAAATCCCCGGGATGCGACCTCATAACTCCCAAAATGATCATCGAGCTCCCATATTGCGCCGTTTGCACTATCACCCAGCTTTTTAACACCATCGCAAAACTTGGCTACTATCCAGTGAGATGGAAGAAGTCAATTATAATAATGATAGCAAAGCCGGGAAAAGACCACACAGTCCCCACGTCGTATAGACCTATAAGCCTACTTTCATGCTTATCTAAACTCTTTGAAAAATGCGTTTTGATTCGGATAAACACATACCTAAGACTCCAGGAAGGAATCCCGTCACATCAATTTGGGTTTCGTGAAAAGCACGGAACAATTGAGCAGGTCAACCGGATAACATCAGAAATTCGGAACGCGTTCGAAAAACGAGAGTACTGTACTGCCATATTTTTAGATGTCTCTCAAGCATTTGACAGAGTCTGGCTAGAAGGTCTAATGTACAAGATCAAGACAATGCTCCCCAGCAACACCCATAAGCTTTTAGAGTCTTACCTTTACGAGGTGCAACTCTGCTATATCTGATGTTTTCACTGTTGGAACTGGAGTTCCTCAAGGTAGTGTGCTAGGGCCAACACTATACGTCCTCTACACAGCAGACATCCCGACAAGCACACGAATAACAACATCTACGTTTGCTGATGATACAGCTATTCTTAGCCGCTCAAAATGCCCGAGGCAAGCAACTGCGCAGCTAGCTCTTCATATGGTCGATGTTGAAAAATGGCTATCAGATTGGCGAATTAGAGTGAACGAACAAAAATGCAAGCACGTTACATTCACCCTGAACAGACAAAACTGCCCGCCGCTAACGTTAAACAACACTCTACTCCCGCAAGCAAACGAAGTGACATATCTAGGAGTACACCTCGACAGAAGACTCACATGGCGCCGGCACATTGAAGCCAAAAGAACACACCTAAAGCTAAAAGCCAGCAGCCTTCATTGGCTAATCAACGCTCGGTCTCCCTTAGCCTTGAATATAAAGTCCTGCTGTACAACTCGGTACTAAAACCTATATGGATGTACGGCTCCCAATTATGGGGGAGTGCCAGCAATAGTAATATTGACATAGTCCAGCGAGCTCAGTCGAAGATCTTGAGAACCATCACCGGGGCACCGTTCGCAACGAAAACTTACAACGCGACTTAAACATCCTACCAGTCAAAGAAGTGATCGCAGAACAGAAGGAAAAGTACTTTACCAAGCTACTGTTGCACCCTAACCACCTGGCGAGAGGTCTAACAAGGTTGAGCAACCAATCACGTCTTCGTCGTAATGACTTACCTACCCAGCGACCGACCTGAGGGACGCGCAACCAGAATGCAGTTTTAACACACTGTTAGCTAAATTTTAATGTTAAGATTCGTAAACTTATTGTTAGTCTCAAAAACAAGAGAAGATTCAATAAATAAAAGCAAAGTCCTCGAAAAAAAAAAAAAACCTTTCGTTGCTTACAAAAAGTCGCATAGAATCAACAGTTTAAGTTTTTTGTTTTTTTTTTTTTTTAATTTATGAAAATTACCTGCGAAGTACTTAAAATGACCTTAGACTGTTTTTTTTCAGTTCCAGTAAAAATCATCAAGGAGTTCATATTCGGAGAAAATGAAATAAGCGATTCATATTCGTGTGAACATAAAATATTCCGTGATCGATGTTCCAATAAATGTATACCACTTTGATCGACAGCCAGCCATAACATCCTCGGCCAATTAGAAGTAAATGTTTGCTTTAATACAAAAAAAATTGGTATAAGTTAAAATTGCAGCAAATGTATTAGTTATTATACCATTATATTCTATGGGTAGCAGGAATAAAAGTATTCGATTATAAAGACTTTCAGGCATGCTCCGGTTTTCACTTTTCGTTTTCGTTTTCGTTTTGGGACCAAAACCGAGATTTTCGTTTTTAGGTGCTCCGGTTTTCACACGTTTTTGGTCATCGTTTTGCTATCGGAACGTTTCATTTTTTACTGCTAAAACAGCTGACTTGTGTTTTGGTTAAAAGTAAACAACGCGAAAAAATGTCTTTTGTATGTCCAATTTCCTGCGTGGATTGAACTCACATAAAGATTTTTTTATCCTGCATATAAATAATTATGCTTCCCCTGAATGAAATATATTTGCCTTTTGCCTTTTTTGCAAAGAAAGATTTGAAACTTTCTTTAAAAAAATTAGTTGAACGGCAATCAGCTGTTTCCCACAAAAAATGGGGATGCCACCTTTTTAATGCATTTCATTCCGGTTATTCCAACAATTTTTTTTATACACTTTTAGCACATAACTAATTAAATTAAATTAATTAATTTTAAAAAATCATATTTTACCCAACTTCAACAAATTTATCGCCATCCGTTTGATTATATAAGTATTTTTAACTTGCTTTTACATTCTATCGAAAGTATGGCAGCTTAGACGATAACTCATGGTGTCGGACCTATCGGTCGCTCACCAAAACGAAAATTGTTGTTGCCGACGGCAAAATTTGATATCCAAATTTGAGGTGGGGTCAGAAATTAGTCGTTTTAGAAATAATTACAAGCCTAATTGATCTGCTGGCCGTCTTAAAAGAACGACAATAAACCAATGAGTCAACTACTTTTTTTCCTTTTGCAAATAAGATCCGATTTAATATAGAAAAAGGCATTTACTTTTCATTTCGGCAAGTCAAAATTTTTCGTTTTGCAATTCGAAAAAATCTTGTGAAAGTGAAAACGGGAGCACCAATTTTTTCGTTTTCGTTTTCAAAACGAAAACGAAAACCGAAAGTGAAAACCGGAGCATGCCTGTTTATGTAGTTATATTTGGAAATAAATAAAATAAATAGTTATAAAATAATAAAAATATATTCTTGATCAGGGGCTGTCTGTCCATATGAACACCTAGAGACATAGGTCTACAAATTTTTCACAGCACTCATTGTTTGCAAGCAGATACATTTTTGCAATAATAACAATAATATTCTTCATGATTTCTAAAAATTTGGTTGCTATTAGATACAAATCTTTGCAAGTTATTTTAAGAAACAATTCTATACGGTAAAACACGGTTGATATTGTCGAATTTTAGAAATGAAGCATGATGTCAAGACATTTTTTTAAGCATTATGTTTAGGCATTACCGCCTACGAACATACATATATGTTTCAGCTTAGTGGTTTAAAGCAGGTTCATTATTCAGTAGTATTTTATAAGTGCTTACAAAGGCATGAGGTCTAATCACATTGTTCTCTCTCTTGTTCCTATTTTTAAGTGTGGAAGATAAATTTAATGTCATTGTGACGTGTTTTCGATTGTTCTGGATTCCAACTCTAATCGGTTCATATAAAAAAGATGCCACATTGCATATCAAAAATCCGTTTATTTTTATTAATTAACGATTATATATAGTTCGAAAACATTGATAAAAGTGCAATGCAATTAAAATTTAAAAAAAAAACAACGTTTTAGTTAGCATAAAATTGTGTTTTTCAAAATAAAAAGTGGTAAAAATTGGGTCCTACTAAAAAATTAAAAATTATTGGCATTTCTCGGTTTCAGATACAATCAGCTGTTTATGACTCTTGTTAAATTAGACCGAAATAAATATTATGTTTGAAAATGCCTATTGCCAGTTGAGTTCAGCTGCAATATCAGAGCTGCAGTGCATCCCAATTGTGTTTTAGTAGAATACAATATAGCGATGTCCACCAGTCATGTCATGTGTAGTACACAGGAACTCGTTGAACATTATCGCTTCGTTTTGCCGTATATGTGGAACTGTGATTCTACCAGACTCGTCAAGTGTCAAGTCAACCAAAGGGAAATTTAAATTACCCTCTTGCTGCGCTGTCTACCAGACAGTCTGATGTCCACGTCATCCAAAAAATACTGTGTTTAGATTTTAGTGCGTAGTTCGGAATATGCAAAATAAAAATACGTTCAGAAATATATGCAGTATTATTATTTTAATATATTTTCTAAACAGTCGAGTTTAGGACCCGACTTCTCACAGGAACTGGTCATGTTTACATAAATTTGCAGAGATTTTTTGAGAAAAATAAACGTTAGGGAAATTACGCGTTGCGCTAAGATGGCGCCAGTACACCAGTCATTCAGCGATCTACTGGTCAGTCTGCCAGTCGCGAGTAAGCCATGACACGGGACACAATTGGGCTGTCCCCCATTGTAAAGTTATAGGACATGTCTGTGGGTTTTTCCATTTCTATTTTTTTTTTTCAAAAGCGGTTTCACTGTAAATCAAAATCGGCGTCGAAACACTGTCGTCTTACTTGATTTGACAAGTGAGTTACAAAAATGTTAATTTTAATCATTTTATTCATAGAAGTGAAGTTTTATTGTTGTTTTTAGCATAGGCACTAGCAAAATACATAGTTAATGATTTTGAAAACACCTTTTAGTTTTTGTTTTTCATACCAGTTTTTCCAATTATGTATTCGTGAATAAAGAATATTTGAAGAATATTTCTTTTTCCTATTTAAGTCAAAATAAATCGTATTAAAAGTATTTAATTTAAACTATAATGAACTTTTACCTGGATTTGGGATTTTGTCATCTTAGTTAAATTTTGACATAATTTAATCTTACTTCAAGATTTTATTCTTGATTAATATAAATATTTAGGAAAAATTGAGTTAAGTACACTAAAAAAATAAATCTTTCAAAATCATTCTGGTCTTATTACTAAGAATTTTATTAAAAAAGTGCGGCAAGAACATGAAAATATTGAAGTTAGAAAACATTTCTTGATTGCAAGAACATTTGAAATAAGTCAAAGTTCTTATAAATAAGAAAAAAATATAATACTTTTAAGACCACACAAGTTATTTAAAGATAAATAAAATTATATTATATTATATTTCATTGTTTTTTTTATTTATATTTTATTATTTTTATAAATTCGTAATTCATCTTACTCGCTCCACAATCTTCTCATGCAACTCGACCGCTGAAACGTCTCCTCAGGAGCAATATTCGAAACGAGTTAATTCTTTCGAGGCGCGAGTCATTCAGAAGGGCAAGTCTAGTGACGTATGCTCAAAAGAGAATCACTCTATCCGGGTCTGTCCGCGATTCCTCCAAATGTCCGTCAACGATCGGATGACCTACATCAAACAGAAAAGCCTGTTTGAACTATTTCGCTAGAGGTCACCAACTTTGTACTAGTGCACACAATTGCTTCACATGCAAGAGGCGGGACAACGCTCTGCTTCATCGGGGCGATAATGCCCAAAATGGTGCCTCTTCTTCTAATCCAGTTCTCAATTCCACTATACAGACTATAAATTAATCGGCAACGAATGTGCAAATTTACTTTGTCGTGAACTTCTAAAATATCCTGCTCGGCACGGCGGTGATCAATGTATGGCATCTTGGTGCTTTATACATTGCGCGTGCATTATTCGACTCAGGGTACGACGCATTAAGTTGCCATTCTAGTCGTGCGGCTGGCTCCTTGTACAACAAACAGTGCTTGGCTGGATTATCGCCGGTCCCGTCTCCCACAATATGTCCACATCTGTATCTGCGTTTTCGACAAGAGTCGTCATTCAAGTTAACAATAAAGTTAACAAGCTTATTTCCAAGTTTCCGAAGGTGGAGGATCTTCCAGCGAAGCTGGTTAAAGAGTCACGACCTATGTCCGCGTTGAAACAACGCACAGAGAGCTTGGCATCTCCTCACTGTGAAGACAATTCACTTTCAGTCCCCGGCTTCGAACTTTGCGGTGAAGTTCTATTGGCCGTGCTTTCTTCTGCCATAATATTGAAGCTTCTAGCCGAGAATTTCCAGACCTTCTACTGGACCGATTCTAAAATCATTCTGGCTTGGCTAAACAAGCCACCGCCAAGTGGACAGCTTTTGTGGTCAGTCGTAAGGTTAAAATAGGCCGAACCAGCGACTCCAAAATGTGGTCGCATGTGCGATCTGAGCACAGTCCTACGAATCTCTCGAGCCGAGTTGTCCTGCCACAGAAGCTAATCCATAACTCTTTGTGGTGACTTAATAACCCACCTCTCCTTGTCCTATTCCGGACACTCTGCTGGAACAGAGTATTCGATGAAACAGTGGCAAGTTGGCTCCCACTCTCGATTTTCTGAGTAGGTTATCTGACTGCCATCCTTGTAAAGAAGGGGCTAAAAGCTCATCTACTACCTAATTACAGCAATGACGATCTAACCGTGGTGGTGCTGGAAAGCCGTGAAGGATGTTTGCTGCTGGCATCCTGTTATATGGCCCACGACAAGCCGGCTCCACCTGACGAGCTGCGGAGGCTGGTGGACATGGTCTGCTCCTCCAATAAGCATATTATAATCGGAACGGACGCCAACGCCCACCATAGCGTCTGGGGAAGTCCCGACATCAACGACAGGGGTGAGTCAGTTCTTGATTTTATCCTTAACCATAAGCTTAGACTAGCCAACAGAGGTGAGGTATCTACCTATGTAGGTCCCACCTCCAGTAATGTGCTGGACTTAACGATTGCAACTGAGTGTACCAATGTAGAAGAGTGGAGGGTCCTGGAAAGGCCCTCCTTCTCGGACCATAAGTACATTAAATTTACCGTTCCTTTTGACAGGGTACCTGCGGCTCAGCCGTGCAGAAATCCCCGTAACACGAACTGGGCGAAATTCTCTAGCCTTGTTTCCAAGTCTCTTGGTCCGCCGGGTAACATCAACTCGGTACAGGACCTAGAAACTACTGTCAATGTCCTCTCAGCAGGACTACTTTCAGCGTTTCGCCAATCTTGTAGGCTCTCAAGACCGACGAGAAGATCGAAGCCACCCTGGTGGAACCCAGATCTCTCATCGCTACGTGGGGAGCTTACTAGCATGTTTCAACTTGCTAAGAAGGCGGATAACGAATATGTCTGGGACGAGTATAGGTCTCTCCTGAAGTCGTACAAGAAGATGATCCGATCATCCAAATGTCTTCATGGAAAACCTTTTGCTCGGACCTGGATAACATCAAAGACACCTCCAGACTGAGGAAGCTGCTGTCCAAGCAGGCGTCCAGTCCTAGTCTGCTCAAGTCGGGCGATGGAGCGTGGACGGAGAGCAGTGCTGAAACTCTTAAAGCACTGCTCTCAACTCATTTCCCGGGATGTATTGGAATAGAGAACAGTGACTGGCAGCTCTTTCCTAGTCTCCCAGTTATGAGACCCCCTGCCGGTCTAATTACAGATAACAAAATAATTTGGGCTATCGACTTCTTTGCAAAGGTCAGGTCGCCCGGTCTCGATGGACTTTCGCCAGCAATGCTGCAAGCCAGCAAGCCCACGATTGTTCCGTGGCTATCGGGTATCTATTCGGCGTGCCTCGCATGGGGTCATATCCCCACTCTTTGGAGGGCCTCGAAAGTCATTTTCCTGCCCAAGGCGGGCAAATGCAGTCATGTGGTCCCAAATGACTTCCGGCCTATCAGCCTAACCTCTTTCCTGCTAAAAACATTGGAAAAGCTACTTGATTTGCACATCAGAAGCAACTCAATGCATCTGTTGTCCCCAAATCAGCATGCGTATACAAAGGGCAAGTCCATTGAGACTGCTCTCCATGCTCTAGTAGCCTCCATAGAAAAAGCAGACCACTATAAAGAATATGCCTTGGGTGCATTTCTTGACATTTCAGGCGCCTTCAATAACGTCACCACTGACGCTATTATGAAGGGCCTTACCTCAGTTAACACGGCACCAGCGATCCACAGGTGGGTCAACCGCCTTCTTTGCGACAGGCGGGTGGTGGCTACGTGGGGCGATGCGGCCATTACAAAGGAAGTGCGAGGTGGCACTCCCCAGGTTGGGGTTCTCTCGCCTCTCCTTTGAAATTTGGTCGTAAATAGCCTACTTCAAAAATTTACTAGACGGGCCCCCAAGTTAATTGCCTATGCCGACAACATAAGCATTTTGATAACTGGGAAATGCCCAACCACCCTTAGTTCCGTAATGGAACTTACTTTGCGGGAAGTTAAAGCATGGGCCGAATCAGCCGGGCTCAGCATTAACGTGGACAAAACGGACCTTATCCTCTTCACGAAGAGGTATAAAGTACCTGCGTGGTCCCCCCAAAAATAGGCTGCACCATACTAAAGCCGAGCCTAGCAGTAAAATACCTAGGTGTGGTCCTGGACAGCAAACTGTCATGGAAGCTTAACGTGTTAGAAAGGGTGAATAAGACTACCGGAGCCTTGTACATGGCGAAAAAGATGCTTAGTTGCACTTTAATGCGGTGGATATACATCTCAGTTGTTCGCCCTATCCTCACCTACGGTGTTCTACTGTGGTGGCAGGCCACGGAAAAAAGGACGTACCTATCCATCATGGAAAGGACACAGCGTCAAGCGCTACTGTGTATCACAGGCGCTCTCAGGTCGATGCCAACTAAAGCCCTCGAGGTAATAGCTGGTGTCGAACCATTAAACCTATACACGCAATCCATAGCCGCAAAATCGTCCCTAAGGATTGCCGCAACAGGCAACTCTGCTAGGCTATGGTCACAGCGCCATTGGTAGGGAGACTAGTAGAGACTTGGACTATACTATCCCCCTTACCAGTACTGACTATATTAACACAATATTCTTGGAACCGGAGTGCTGGCGGGAAGGGTTATGCATTCCCGAAGCCCTCAACCTCTTCACCGACGGGTCGAAGATGGATGATGGTGTCGGAGCGGCCGTATACTGCCCAGACCCAGTCTCCAAACAATCCAATAAACTCCCAGACCACTACAGCATCTTCCAGGCGGAAGTTTTTGCCATTGGCAAGGCTGCCGAATTGGCTCGGGGTTTACAGCGTAATCACACTTCTATTAACATCTTTGTTGACAGCCAGGCTGCAATAAGATCAATGCACTCTGATGTGGTCAAGTCCAAAACTGTCCTGGACAGCAGAAGAGCAATAGAGTCGCTGAAAGCATCTGCGGTCGTGCGTATCTATTGGATCCCAAGCCACCAGGGCATCGATGGCAACCAGATCGCAGACACTCTCGCCAAAGAGGGAGTGGGGCTCGATGTCGGTAACATGTGCAATGTTCCGATATCCCTGCGAACTCTAGGCAGTGAAATTGAGGTGCGCTCTAGACTTCAGTAGGACGCGAATTCGTCATGCAGCTTTCAAGGAAAGACTGCAGGCTAATGCTAGGCATTTTAACTGGTCACTGTCTGTCAGCTGTCCATGCTGTAAAGCTGGGCATCACGAACAGTGATCAGTGCAGGAAATGCAACGAACCCGGGGTTAAGGAAACACTTGAGCATCTTCTCTGTAGATGCCCAGCGTTATCCCGACTCCGGTTGAAATACCTTAATTCGCCGTGCCACAACGATCTTCGGGACGTTTCACGGCTACCTCCTAGGATGCTGCTGGCTTTTGCCAAAAATGCATCCATACTGCGCGATTTCTCAGACGTAGATAAGCTACCGGTACAGCTACGGACCTCCACTGGTCTATGCTTTGCCCCGTACAGGGGCAGCCGGTCCTACCTAAACCTAAACCTATCTGACTTAACGAGATCACTTCGTTCTTCCGCTTATGTTTTATATGGCGGCTCAATGCTCAACCGTGGTCAGCGCTGACGAGCTATCACGTCCAAGACTTTCCAAGAAATACCATTATTTGCGGTCAAGGTAACAGGCACACGTTCCGTCTGAAATTTAAATCTTTTCTTGGATAGCAAGGGATTTTACGTCCTTGTATTCCTCTTCCTTTGTCCGACTTTTGGTCCATTTTACCCATCATATATCCTTACAAGGGGTCTGATTCGCTCCAAGTTCTGGATTCCGAAATTAAGGGTCCTTGTCAAATCCACAATAAATTCATGCAAGATCTGCGTGCTCTACGAGAAGAGGCCCAGACCCACTGATCCTTCTTCGCCCGACTTTGGTGCGGTCACGATCCCTCTCGCTCTCCAGCCACCGACAGGCCTTACCGCTGCCCAAGGGGACATCCCTCACATCTCTGCTCCAGGATAAAGCTGTGAACATCCTCATAACCGCGAATATTCTCGTCAACACCGTGACCTGTGATCGTCCGCTCTCGCACATCCAACTTCCGTCGAAGGGTGCTGCTGCAATTTGATCCCCAACTCTGCCGCCGCACCCTCTCCAACCAGTCGATGAATTGGTTCCGCAGCATTACGAACGCTGGTTCCAGCCATCAATGATTTCCTGGTGCGCGGCACTGATGCGTATCCTCACATCGTTGAATCTAGCATACTGCCGGCATGTGGAAAGTAAATCCATTTCATTGCAAGGAGAGCATGTTGATGGCAGATGTGACAGTTTAGTATATTGCTCATGAAGCTTTTTCTCGTCGCCCTGTCCTTTTTAGCGCCTTTTTTATTACATTTGTTTTCTACAAGTTCAAGACGCATGTGTTTTGATTCAATGAAGTGATTTTTAAAAAGTGAAATTTTGGGATATACCCACTCCACAGAACAGTACCAATAATAGTGATTCTAACTAAAAAAAAAAAAAAAAAAACAAGTAAGAAAGCTACAGTGAGATACCCGCTACCCATTTTGAATAAATACAAATATTCTGGTATTATTTTAAAAATATACCGAAAATACTACAAGAATGCTAAAAATATACCACACGGTATTTTTTATATCGATATAGTACCACATTCAAAATATACCATGGACGGCACAATTTACCAGATTGTCGGCCAAAGCCACTCAGATCCCTAGTAAGTAGGCGTTTTTGTCCATACAAAAGTTTTTCTTTAATAACTTCCACAATTTTTATCTGATCGCATTGCTATAGTTATTATTGTACACACCAAAATTCGCAGCTCTAGCTTGCAAAAATTTGAAACAAACTTGATCTGCGTGCAAACATAACAAATGCTGTCTGAGATCTAGGTGTTCATACAGACAGACAGACATGGTTAGATCGACTCGACTGTTGACCCTGATCAAAAATATTTATACTTTATAGGGTCGGAGATGCCTTCTTTTACCTGTTACATACATTTCCTGACGGCACAAAGTTATAATACCCTTCTACCCTTCTATAATATCCTTCTACAAAGTTATAATACCCTTCTACCCTATGGGTAGCGGTTATAATTACGATTGCTGTGCGATAATTTTCGAGTTACCGATAAGTTCACTCCTAACTCGGTTGTTTTGGTAGAATACCAAATGGATGTTATTAGCATAGATAGAGTGTTCAGGATAATGCAAGCTGTGCTGCTTGGACGTATTTGGGTTATTTGGTTGATTTGAGAAGATACTCACATCTACATGTATATTAATTTCATAATAAACAATTAAAAATAAAATTAATAAAAATATTTATACTAACCATAACGTCGAATATTGTCGCGCGATGAAGAGGCCAACTCTGTATCAAATTAAGAAACGATTTTTTTGCTTCTAAATTTAACATGCCTTTCAAACTTTGATGATGCATTGCAACCGCTCCTTGTGGAATATTTGGAACAAAGCGGGGTGGTAAACAGTGGCTGGCTACAGCTTCATAATCATTAACTTTTTCAGAATAATCGCCAAGCTCCAATTGTCCTTGCAGTGCGGTAAGCATAATAGCTTCCATTTCGGAAATAGGATAACGTTCACTTCTTAGATTATGTAATATTTGATGGTAAAGCAATTCTTTCTCCACTGCATCGTCCAAATTAATAAAACTGTCGCAAAATAAATGTTTTTTGAACAAGAAAATGTGGTTTTGATGTTGCATTGCATATTGAATCTGTAAAAAAAATAAACATGTATGAATTCTTTTAAATTTTCGTTTTGGTATTTAAAGACTCTAAACGGCAAACAAAATTATTTGAAACAAGTAAGAAAGTTACAGTCGAGTGTGCTTGACTGTGAGATACCCATTTTGAATAAAAGCAAATTACTACGATACCAAAAATACCACAAATATTAAAAATATACAAAATTATATGTTTGGTATATCGATTTAGTACCACATTCAAAATATACCATAGACGGCGCAATATACCAAGAGCCAAAGCAACTCAGACTTCTTAAGACCCCCTAAGTAGGCGTTTTTGCCCATACAAAAGTATTTCGTGAATAACTTCCACAATTTGTATCTGATCGCACCCAAATTTTGAGGAATCACAATTGCTATAGGTATTATTGTATAGTATATACAAAAACTCTAGCTTTAAAATTACGCTTGTTATTCGATTTTTTGTTTGATTTGCAAGGGCGGAAGTGGGCGTGGCGAAAATTTGCGTGCAAACATAACAAATGCTGTCAAAAAAAATTATAGCTCTATTTCTTATAGTCTCTGAGATCCAGTGTTTCATACGGACAGACGGACATAGCTAGATCGTCTCGGCTGTTGACACTGATCAAGAATTTATATACTTTATAGGGTCGAAGATGCCTCCTTCTACCCCATGGGTAGAGGGTATAAAAAAAAAATATATATAGTGACATATACACTCATACACACTCATTTCTCGTACGTGACACATTCTCGAAATTATTCCCCTATCTCCCAAAAGATCTTATTGCATTCACATAAAGATCATATTATATTCTAAACATAAACTTGTCGCGACAGTGACCAATCGTAACAAACAAAAAGGTCCTATTGCATTCACATAAAGATCAAGAAACTATTGACCAACTATTTTTTTTTTTTTTTTTTTTATTTTAAGAACTTAACTTTTATTGAATCTTCTTCTTAATTTGGAGACTAAAAATAAGTTTACGAATCTTAACATTAAAACACATACATCCATATAGGTTTTAATACCGAGTTATACAGCAGGACTTTATATTCAAGGTTAAGGGGAGACCGAGCGTTTATAAGCCAATGAAGGCTGCTGGCTGTTAGCTTTAGGTGTGTTCTTTTGGCTTCAATGCGCCGGCGCCATGTGAGTCTTCTGTCGAGGTGTACTCCTAGATATGTCACTTCGTTTGCTTGCAGGAGTAGAATGTTGTTTAACGTTAGCGGCGGGCAGTTTTGCCTGTTCAGGGTGAATGTAACATTTGCATTTTTTTCTTTCACTCTTCTTTTCACCATATGAAGAGCTAGCTGCGCAGTTGCTTGCCTCGGGCATTTTGAGCGGCTAAGAATAGCTGTATCATCAGCAAACAAAGATGTTGTTATTCGTATGCTTGTCGCGATGTCAGCTGTGTAGACGACGTATAGTGTTGGCCCTAGCACACTACCTTGAGGAACTCCAACTCTTACTCCAAGAACTCCAACTTTTCTGTCGTAAAGGTAAGACTCTAATAGCTTGTGAGTGCTATTGGGGAGCATTAACTTGATCTTGTACATTAGACCTTCTAGCTAGACTCTATCAAATGCTTGAGGGACATTTAAAAATACGCCAGTACAGTACTCTCGTTTTTCGAACACGTTCCGAATTTCTGATGTTATCCGGTTGACCTGCTCAATTGTTCCGTGCCTTTCACGAAACCCAAATTGGTGTGACAGGATTCCTTCCTGGAGTCTTAGGTATGTGTTTATCCGAGTCAAAACGCATTTTTCAAAGAGTTTAGATAAGCATCAAAGTAGGCTTATAGGTCAATACGACGTGGGGATTGTGTGGTCTTTTCCCGGCCTTGGTATCATTATTATGATTGACTATTTCCATCTCACTGGATAGTAGCCGAGTCTTGCGATGGCATTGAAAAGCTGGGTGATAGTGCAAACGGCGCAATATGGGAGCTCTATGATCATTTTGGGAGTTATGTGGTCGCAGTGAATTAACAAAGCTGTCTACGTCGGCTTCATTGTTGAGATGACGACTTAGCTCAATGTGTGAGCTCATATAACATACTTTCTGTAATTAACCCAATTGGTTTTCTGTGAGGTCAATTTTAATGATTGTTCCAATGTTCATGGATGTCGGAGTAGAATAAACAGGATAGGCGAGTGATCAGATCAAAGATCCTAAAAGCATTCGGCGCTTATCAGATTTTTTGGAATGTTTTTGGTAATCGCAAAGTCTATTAAGTCGGGCAGTTTCTTTGGGTCTGGCGGCCAGTATGTTGGTGTGCCAGAAGAAACATAGTCGAGCTTGTTCTTGGCGTTGATAATTGATTTGTAGAGCTGCTTTCCTTTTGGAGTCACGAGACGAGATCCCCAGTGTGTGTGCTTGGCATTGTAGTCTCCTCCTGCTAAAAAGTGGTCTTGAAAAATTGCAAAAACTCATCTTCAGCTGTAGTGAAGCGAGGGGGGCAGTATACGGCGGCTAGTGTAAGTTGGTTGCCAGTATTTAATTGTATATTTATAGATGTGGCCTGTAAGTAGTTTTTAGCAAATTTGTTATGATAGTGGTGCTTAATACGGCTTCTGATTAGAATTCCCGTCCCACAATGTGCTTTACCATCTGAATGAACTGTTGCGTAAAAAGTATATCCTCGTAGTTGAAAATTGTATTTGTTTGTAAGGTGTGTTTCTGAAAGCAGCATTTCGTCGATTTGATTGTCGAGTAGGAATTGAGCTATCCGAAGGGGAGTCATTATTTGGATTGTTGTGAAGCCAGCATTTGAATCAATAGATTTTGGTTTCGCATTAAATCTTGCATAGTTGTGCGCATAAATGACATAAATTCCGTAAGGCTTTGTTGTAGGTTGCATATCATAGCTTCGATGTTGTTTTTTGGCTGCTCCGGCGATTGATGCTGCTGAGAAATGAACTTTTTGAGGCAGGGGTAGCCGATCCTGACTTTAAAGCGCTTGCTAGTGAGTCCTAGTGAGGATCTGGCTGCAGTCCAGAAGAAGAGTTCAGGGTTTGATCTGGTGACTTTCAACGTTTTATTTTGGGTGCAGGCAGTAATTCCTCTCTGATGGATCGGCTTTTCAGATCCTTATAAACTGGGCAACCTCTATAGTTAGCAGTGTGATTGCCACCGCAGTTGCCGCACTTTTTCGAGTTGCAGTCATCTTTGCTCGCTTGGCAGTGTGCGGAGTCATGAAGCTCTCCACAAACTACACACACCGGGCGCAGTTTACAGTTGGCAGTTAGCACATTATACCGCACCATTGCGTTTGTGCGGTTCCTCAACTGTAATTCGGCGGTGCAGCAGGGACTGAACATTGTATATAGGGTGCACTTCGTATTTCTTCAGGGGCTTATTTTCTGGCTCGAGCTCATCCTTAAAGAGTGGCTGCGGCTTCCTATCCCTGTTAAGGATATTGAAGACTGTCTTTGCGCTAAATCCCTTCTCTTGTAGTTCCTTGTTATTTCTGCAAGCGTTACTTCGGACTCTATACCATTAAGTACGACTTGCAAACCCTTGCTGCTATTAAGCTGATACGTGGGAAAGTTCTATTTATTATCGGTAAGATATATAGATAATACTCTGTAATTGTCTTCAGACTTCATTTGAACTTTTGTTTTCTGAATGTTACCCATTACAAGGGGTATTATGTGGAAGTTATCCTTACCAATAAGCTCAATAATTTTGTTGACGAGAACATTGGTACTCGTATATAAATAGGCGGAGGCTTTGGCTTCCTTTTATCGACTTCAGTAGATTCGGCCGCCTCAACCTCATAGGCGTCTGCCAAGATTTTAAATCGGTGCGAGTTAATGTCCGTTTCTATTGCTGCTAGGCTAGCATTGCCAAAGGTTATTTTGCGTAATTTGAATGTAGCGATCCATACCAGTCTGCACAGCCAGCTTAATAAGTTAATTGTTTTTGTTCTGTTTTTCGGGCAACGCTGCTGCAGAGACATCGATGGTACCGAGGGAGATAATGAGCGCGCTCTATTGCTCTCTACGTTTAAGAGTTCGGTCGAGTTGGTGGTAATTGACCGCACTTGATCAGAGCTTGCATTATTTTCGGTTGCTTTTGCACGTCGTTTTGACTCATTGTAATCGAGATTGATTTAGTTAGAGTTTTAATTGTAATGATTTATATTAATTAATTAATCAATAAATATAAACATTAGCGATTTCATCGCAAAGAGCGTCTTTTCGCGTTATTGTAGATTTATTAAACCAGTCACTGCACTTTTGTGATTTTATTGAATATTTTTTTCCGGAGCACAATAAATACACGTCTGCATGCGACGACGGTTCACAGGAACCATATTAACCATATTAAGCAATAAACTCATTCGAATATTATAATTGAATATGTACTGTATGAAAACCTTTGCTAGTTGTGTGTGCATTTGGTGCGTATTAACTTTCATTGTTAGTTAAAATATGGACTTTCCAGCATTTGCTGTTTGCGATGACCATTCATATATTATAAATGAATGAAAGAATTGTGGAGAAGGCTTAATGTATATGTATGTGTGTAGATGAATATAAAATACGTACCTGATTGAAGTCTTTTTTAGATACTGTTCGATAGCGCTCCCATTTAGCCATTACATCACAAACTTTTTCTTCGGATGAAAGACTTCGTTCGGTGTTTCCCAATACTTCATAAATGGCGTAACCTCTAGATTTTTCTTGAAGTCCTAGGGTGTTTTTTATTATTTCTATGACATCACTGGACGTTGAGCTCGGCTGAAACTCAAAAGAATAATATTGTCCATCCATAAAATAAATCCTTGAATAACATGGTCTACGATTCGTCGTACACAATATTTCTTCACAGCTTGGAGTCCATTGACGACGTCTAGTTCCTTGAGTTCTAAAAAAACACTAAAAAAAGAAAAACAGATCAGTTTTTTTAAGCAAAATAATTTAATTAAAAAAATCTTGAAAGTTTAATAGAGTGATACCAAACTTGTAACGGTGCTACGGAATCAAAACCAACCGAATTCCAAAAAATCATTTTGAGTAGATTTTAGATTCCACAGACCCGAGATACTATAGATACGATTTTGAAACACTGCAAAGAGTAACATTTCACCTGTTATGAATTCATATATACAAATATTTAAAATGTTGAAGGCTAAAAACACGTACATCTTTGGAGCGAAAACTGGGATAACCAGACTAAAGATAAAAATGAGTGTCGCACTCTAGAGATTATCTAACTAATAATAATAGCGATGCATTCGACTATCTTAGGGAAATTAAATTGATTTTCTTTTTTTATATATTAATTAAATATCTTATCAATAAGAAATTTTCCTACTTTACATTAAAATACGAAAATTTGAAATTCGATATCATCATATATAAATATTAGAGATCGATATCTTAGGTAATACGACACGTAAATGGTGGTATTCAAGCAAGAACAAGAACAAAAAGATTTGAAATTTTAGTAAGAAATATTATATAGAACCCAATAAAAACAACAAGCACAACAAAAAGAGATCTTCAAATATTTGAAGTATCCATTGTTTCAATTATACAAACAAATGGTAACGAGAACAATTTTAGGCCCCCGGCAGGACTTCAGTTCCGAAATATATTAGAAGCTTGGGTGAAATTAGTAAAGTTGATATTGTTAAATATTTTCATATCTATTGCCAATGATCAAATAAATAAATTTAAAATAATGATAGATGCAAAGTAACCAACCCTTAGCTTTAAAATTACGCTTTTTATTCGAGTTTTGTCATTTATTCATAAATTATAGCTCTATACGAGTATTTAGTGTCTGAAAGACCATGTGTTCATACGGACATGACTAGATCGTCTCGGCTAATGATGCTGATCAAGAAGATAATCTTTATGGGGTCGGAGATGGCTCTTTCTGCCTGTTACATAACATATATTTGCTACTACCCTTTTAACCTTTGGTTAGTGGGAATAAAAAGCGAAGAGTTGCGGAAATGAGAACTTAAGAGTGTTTAGGTAGATGTCCCATTAGACCGAACAAAAGATATTGTCTAATAGAAGATAAAGGATGTTTAAAATTAAATATTAATTAAAAATCCACATGTTATGATGTGGATTATATCTTTAAATTTGGGTAAGATATTAATTACAGAAATAATAAGGAATTCAAAAATAATTATAAAATTAGTTTTAAGCGTTAAGCTTATATATAAGGTTGGCAAAAAAGTCTTGCGGTATTTCCGATAGGTGTTTTTGCAAGCGCGTAGTTCTAGTTCTATTCGTCGCATTGGTTCATGCTATACCTTTTTGGAAAGCTCTTTTCACGCGCTAACACGTGTTTGATTTATTGTTTGTGTTCGTGAGTTATATCGTTATATCGTTCGTGAGTTATATCGTCAGAAACATGGAGCAAAATAAAGAGAAAATACGGCATATTTTACAGTACTACTACGATAAAGGCAAATATGCAACTCATGCAACGATGCTTTCAACGTTTTCGTTCTGGTGCGGAGGTGGTCGAAGATGCGTCACGGTCCGGAAGGCCTGTCGTCGAAAATTGCGATAAAATCGCTGAATTGATCGAAAGAGATCGACATAGTAGCGCCGTAGCATCGGCCAAGAGCTGGGCATGAGTCATCAAACCGTTTTAAACCATTTGAAGAAGCTTGGATTAAAAAAAAGCTCGATGTATGGGTGCCACACGACTTGACGCAAAAAAACTCTTTTGACCGTATGGATGCATGCGAATCGCTTCTGAATCGCTACAAAATCGACCCGTTTTTGAAGCGGATGGTGACTGGCGATGAAAAGTGGATCACTTACGACAACGTGAAGCGCAAATAGTTCTGGTCGAAAATCGGTGAAGCTGCCCAGACGGTGGCCAAGCCTGGATTCACGGCCAGGAAGGTTCTTCTGTGTGTTTGGTGGGATTAGCAAGGAATCATCCACTATGAGCTACTCCCCGAGTTTTTTGCCAATAGGGAAGGGAGCTCCTATAAGAGGGGCATTATGAAGTTGGCAACTCGTTGGGAACTCGTCATCGAACAAAAGGGCGCATATTTGACGTAAATCGCATTGTTATAACCAATTTTATGAACAATTAAAAATTCAATACAAATACCGCAAGACTTTTTTGCCAACCTTACCGAGTGTGCTCGTCTGTGAGACCCCACAGCTCCATTTTGAATAAAAGCAAAATATTCTCGTATTATTTTCAAAATATAGCAAAAATACTACAAAATACTAAAAATATACCAAACGGTATTTTTGTTATATTGGGGACATGGACAGACAGACATGGCTAGATCGTCTCGGCTGTTGACGCTGATCAAGAATATATATACTTTATAGGGTCGGAGATTCCTCCTCCTACTCTGTTACGTACATTTCCTGCCGACACAAAGTTATAACACCCTATGGGTATTGGGTATAAAAATACTTAAACCAAGAATGACTGATAAGATTATATAACTTACCTTTTCGGCGAATCGAGCATATTTCCCTTCTTCCGATATAAAATCGCTGGAACATCGTTTTAAGTGTGCAATTAAGTATTTTCGAATGGACTTTGTTGATGGCAGTATTACACTACAGGCAACAGACAACAGCGCCCAATGCCTAAGATTTACTCTTGAGTTCGCATCAGGATGATCCGTCGTTTGTTTGATGAGTTGCAGATAAAGTTCATTAAGAAGAGAGTCCTTTCTCATGCACCTATCCAGAACAGATTGAACAATTCGTATATGTTCATCCTCTGCTCTATTTATTGCTTCACCTATAAAAAAAAATATGTTTATGATTATACATAGCAGTGCAATTACTCCTACTAGACACATGAGTTTTTCAATGTAAATTCTTTATGAAACTTAAGACAATACCTACGACTAATATATAGTAACTTTATCAATCAGAAAAAGCTAGTTGGGGAAGTCAACAAAGTTTTAGAATCGTACAACACTTCGAAGAATAGAAACACTTCCATGAATACAAAAAAAAAACTTCGATCCTAGATTATATAACTTTCCAAATAGTCCTTCGACTCCTCTACGACTCCCATCATCTCAAAAGCCTCAACAAACTGTTCTATGAAAAAGTTAAATATTGATATAACATAGAAGTAAAAAACGCCATCCCTTTAATGAACAACAATAAGCAGGTCAAGACACATCATTTGTCAGCTGAACAGTTAGCAAATTACAAGAACGTAATCTTCTAATATTTTTGCAGAGCCACAAAAGAAACTCACCTTCAGAGCCACTTTATTCCATTATCAAAGACAGAGGATAGCTATGATGCCAGTGAAAAAAACATGTTAGTCATTTCATGGGCACTCCGAAATTTACGGTACCGCCGTAAACCAGTTAATTCCAGACACTATCCTTACCAAGCTATGAAGTCAATTGATAAGAAATGTTAGCCATTGCAAGGACCCTCCAAAATTTAAGAATCTACATGTCCCTTATTGCCGAATCCATACTGACCACATCCCACTTACATTTTTCCCCGTAAACAAACACAACAATGTTAAATTGAAACGATGGAAAACTTTTCTTGACAAATTCAATTACAAATTGTAGTACAAACTTGAGAATATCAATATCCCCGCAGTTGCACTCTAGAGAACTCCTACAAACAGGAGATAAATAGCACTCGAGTTCCAGTAATCTCATACCAGCAAACACCCACAAACGTTTTCTGAAATCAGTTTTTCTTACTTATCGACGACAAATGCAGCTACAATTTTAAATTCAATTTCCATCTTATTTTGTTATTATGTTATATGTTTATGAATTGATCGGCATCTTAAGCAAGTAGGAAAGCTCCCCGTATTCAATAAAAACCATATTCTAAACATATACCAAAAATATACCACAGAAATACCAAAATATTCTTAAGGCTACATTTAGTATATCGATATTGTACTGCTTTCAACATTTTCCATAGAGTATAAGATTGCACAAACCTTTTTTTCCATAGTCAGATCTATAGCATCAGAAGACTAAAAATTCCCTCTTCGAGAATTATTTGTCATCCCAGAACAAATAACTATTTTTAACAAGACAAGCTTTAATAGTTAAGTTAAGCTAAGTTAAGCTTTAAGTTAATCTCTACTGAAAGACCAAACGGGAATTTCTATATTCACAACACCTCCATAGTAAAACGGTTTCACTCCACGTTGATGGAAGTAATGGGATGTTTAACAAGAAAGTTACAGTCGAGTGTGCTTGACTGTGAGATACCCGCTACCCATTTTAATAAAGACAAAATATTGCGATATTATTTTCAAAATATACCGAAAATACTAAAAAATATACCAAATGGTATGTTTGGTATATCGTTATAGTACACCATTCAAAATATACCATAGGCGGCACAATATACCAGATTGTCAGCCAAAGTAACTAAGACCCCTACTAAGTAGCCGTTTTTGCCTAGAAAATAGTATTTCTTTAATAACTGCGACAATTTTTATTTGATCACAACTAAACTTTCAGGAATCACAAAGAATATAGTTATTATTGTACATACCTTACGATTCTAGCTTTAAAATTACGCTTGTTATTAGACTTTTGTCAGTTTTTAGAAGCGGAAGTGGGCAAAAATTTGAAAATTTGCGTGCAAACTTAACAAATGCAGTAAAAAAAAAATATTGTCTTAGAGATCTCGGTTTTCATACGGGCAGACGGACAGACCGACAGACGGACATGGCTAGTGTGTTTATGAGTTTTTCTAAGACGGTCGCGTTATACGAGACTTGCATATACATACTTTCATACTTTCTGAAGTGTCAGTAAGCTTGACGAGAGCTCTTTTCTCAGAACTCCTGAGAAACTTACTGTTGCATACTTTTAAGAGTTGAATTTAAATTTAATTTAAACGCAGTACTCAAAGAGTCAACCAGTGACTAAGTGGCCATAAGAAGCGCTTGCTGACGCTCTGCAATGCAGCGCACACCACCAGCGAGGTCTAAATCCCCGAGTGGCAGCGCAAATGCGGCATGTCACTAACAAGTGGGTGCCTGCAGCGAGTCATCAAACTCGGTTGCTGCGACAGATGTGGACACGCGTACCTTGTCAGCTGCTGGCACTGCCAGCGAGAAGAGATCGCTCAAAGATCATTAAGCTGAATGGCCTATCGGAGCAGTTTGCCTCACAGAGGCACATACATAAACGCGAAAATAAGAAGCAAACTCATACGGCTGCTGAAACTGCCTCGAGCCGCCACAAAACTGTGTCATCAGACAGTTGGCAATCATGCCACAGTCAACGAAGGAGTACTGCCACAGGCAGCCCCATCAGAAATCGCGTCGGCGGCAAAGGGGAGCAAGTTGGCGGCCACGCCCAAACGGCCGAGAGACAGCGAGGCGGAGCCTCAAGCGTGAAGCGAGTGGACATCGTGGAGTCGACGAGCATCGAGAAGAAGAGGATGCGCTGTTGGCCAGTGCGCAAGGAGAGCTGAGCTACAGCGACGTGCTCTCAATGGTATCGAGACGGCAGAATAGCAAGCTCAAAAATGTCTCGGATAGAGTGACCACTGCGCGCAGAGCTGCTACGTGTGATCCGTTGCTCGAACTTTGAGGATCTGGGCTTGACAATACGGCAAAACTTCGGGAAGAGATAGTGCAAGCTCTAGAAGACTGCAGAAATGCGCACCCTGTCCCAGCTCACACAATTGGTAGTCAGAGACCTTGATGCACTGGCAAATAAAGAGGAGGTGGCTAATGCGATTGTTGAGCAAGTTATGCCGGCAAATCTTTGACAAGTTAAGAGCATACAACCTTCCTACGCCGATACCCACACAGGTTACACAGCTGGGCATGTTGAAGATCGGCTGGGCGAGATGTAGAGCAGGAGCCCAAAACTCGGGAGCGAGATGATTTCTGATTTCTTTGCGCATCCAAAGGCAGCAGACTCTGCCCTTCGGCAAATACGCGTAGTACCAAACGCTTTGAATGAAGGTTGCGCAGTTTAACCTTAACCACTGTGCAGCGGCTCAGGACGTAAGCGTTCTCAGCGGACCCTATAGGGCGGGCGAGAACCTGAATGTGCATGCGACTCCAATATAGCAGAAATTAACTGCAGTTGGCTACCAACAGGCTGATGGCGGCTTCATCAGGGCGTTAGCGGACGGCGTATAGATATATAGCGTATTCCTAGCTCCAAGCCTACTAATTACGGAATTCACTAACATCCTAAACAAGCGGAAGGTATTCATCGCTTAGGCAGTCAGCTGAGGAAGCACGATCACCAACCAAAGAAGGCGCTTAGTGGTCGAAGCTTTTGCTTCACTGGATCTCGTCCTACTTAGCAGTTCTCATTCTGTAGCAGTTCTCTCGCTCATCCATCCGAGTAGGGAGTTAGTGACTCCTATACAGGGAGTGACCATCTCGCCATATTCTGCACAATTAGAACTCGGACCCCCAGATGCGTCTCTGTCTTATCTAGTTGGAAAACCTTCAAAGCTAGCAAATTACATTCAGAGAGAAGGTAAGGCCTATCAAATAGTGTTAAGAAGAATCGGCACACGGAAAGCGCCGGCACCACTGGATGATCAACTGCGTGAGATTTACATGGAGCTGTGTCGCAGTGTGGAGAAAGATACCATGGGTACCTGATTCAGCATACAATGATGTTTCGCCGCTGAAGCTAGTCACTAACGAGGAGCTGTTGAGCAGGCCAGGGCTCCAGATCCGGTCGGCGTACCCGTAAGGGCACTTATGCTTGCCTGCTCTCTATAACCAGATGTATTTTATTGCCTGAAAGAAGTCATGGTGCCGGATAGATGGATAATCTAAAAATTATTTCTTTGTGCAAAGCCCGGAAAACCGCCTGGTATTTTCTTTTAGACCGATGTGCCTCATCAATATGACGGGGAAATTATTGGAGAAGATAATCTGTACACGGTTGGAGGAAGCTATAATGGCGAACGGAAATCTTTCCCCTAATCAATATGGATTCCGGGAGGTCAGGTCGTCAGAAGAAATACTGTCTGATGGTAACATTGGAATTAGGAATATTTTTTAACTCGGTCTGCTGGAGTTGCATTCTACGGGTGCTACACTTCTTTAAACTTACACGTTACCTTTTGAGGATTACTAGAAGTTACTTCTCGTCAAGAGTGCTTAAGTACGCTACCAGCGAACGGACATAAGAGTATGTGACGGGAGACGTACCGCTGGGCTCTGTTCTTGGTCTGCTATTATGGAGCGCGATGTGTGACGAAATTCTTCGCCTGGATCTGCCGGTAGGAGCAAGAATAAGCTTCGCGGATGACATAGCGCTCCTTGTTATCGCTAAGGAGCTGGAGGATGCCGAAATCTATTGAACGCATTATGGCCTGGCTGCTTACCGTCGGACTGGAGTTGTCGCCCCAAAAAATGGAAGCAGTACTAATTATTAGCAGGATGAAGGTGGAAACGGTTCTACCCAGATTACCTCCAAACGATCGCTTAAGCACCTGGGAGTGATGATCGACTCTAGGCTATACTTCAAAAAACATCTGCAAGAGATTCGCTACAGTCACCAACAGGATGTTATCTCGACTCATCGAGATTCATTATCAAGCGTAACAAGGTATATAGCCCTCTATGCTGCTCCTATTTGGGTTGGAGCCGTTCGCAGAAGTTCTTACGTACCGCTGATGCTGGAATCCACTGCTAAATCTATACGGACTGGCTGAATTCAGAGATTTCTCTTAGCTCAAGAATGCGGATTAGATGAAAAATTAAAAAACCAAATCTTTAAGAGAAAACACTCCTTTGCCAGAATTAGCTTTTGCAAAATGGGTATTAAAATGGGTCTAATATAGTAAAGGTTGTTTATTCCCCAATACCTGCGATGCGCTATAAGAAAATCGTTGACAAAAGATTGGTTGATGCAAAGTTGTCCAGTTATTAGTATAACATTATTCGAAACATCTTACACAATACTAGATACTTTGGCAAAAGTCAAGTCCATCGCTTACAAGGTTTTGTCCACCACTCAAAATGGCCTTCACCAAAGAAACGACAATTGTTCCACAACTAGAATAGGAATGGATAATGACCTGACCACGTGAAAGGTATGTTTGAGAGATAATTACCTTGAAGTCTAACATAGATTGATTCTTTCAATCATAGATAGAAAGACCCAAAAATGTTACCTAGTTGTGCCACCAGCAACGATTTCAACAATATTGATCGGATGATAAATTCAAAAATTGTTGCTGAGAACATGCAGTATGGTATTTCAGTCCTGCATGGTTTAATTCTATTTTTGGAATGCCTCCAGTATCTTGCCTATAAGTTGCCAATATAAAAAACAAAAAAAAAAAAACAAAATTTATTTAATTCTGAGACAGGGCTATTTATAGATAATCCAAAACCCGGCTTCGGAAGTTCCAGTGATAACAACACCTCTCGACTTTTTTTTTCAAAATGCAGATATTTTGACAAAAATTACTGGGGCTGATCTCTACCCAATACAAATATTCTATAACGTAACATAGAATCATACTAAAAGTACGCTCATGAAACCTCCAGATACTTTGTGGAGTTGTATCCTTGGTATTATACCAACCACACACAAATTTTTAATTCATGGTATTGCAGTTATTTCAAATTTGTTGTTACCAACATTCAGAAGAAGCCCAAGAAGCTCATAACAAGGATTTTAAAAAGTATAGAGGGAGTTATTCCAGAAAAATGGATAGGAAATGTTTGACAAAAAAAAAATATCCAACTTCTTTTTAAATAACCAGAAATTAGTGAAATTAATATTGAAAATGAAAAAACAACGATTAGTCTGAATAATGAATACATTCTAAAAACTTGGTTTTATTTATAATATTTGGTATTATTATAATTTTGGTATTTTTTTTATTTTATGAAAAAAAAAAACGATTTTATGCTTTTTTTCATCCGTTTCTAAGGAATATAATGGCTCTTAAAAATCCTCCCCGAGGGTGCCGGCTGGGTAGGATCTGTATTACCTCATTGTCATCAGGTAGCAGATCTCTACTAGGCGCCGACGTTTCAGGTACTGCCGATCCTAGCTGAGATCTCTGCTCCTTATCTTTCGGACATCTGGCTGTAGATAAGAAGCAGAATCCATGGTACAAAGTGTCTTGCGGACAGACTGAAAACGCTATGGGGGGCTCCCAAGAACAAAATTAGCCAAAATGTCTCGGTTGGAGCATTTCAAAAAATCAACTCAGCCCAAACATCGGTGAAAGGCGTGACTGCTATCATCGGCGTGCACGGAGGGTGACACCTCTGAAGCGGTGGATGCAGTCCAAGTCAGTTGTAACAATGCTGTCACAACCAACAACTCGAGGTTAATGCGCGCGGGTGCCGTTGTCTTAGCCGACTCGGAACAAGAGAGCGCTGCGTCAACCTCTACGGTGGAGGTGGAACGTCGTCTTCTTCAGTCACCTCCATGGTTGCGCAGCGGGGCACGGGTGGCCTGAAGGAGAAGGCCAAAAATAAGGCGGCGACCCAGGACAAGAAGAGGCTTAGCTGGGCCAATGCGTGGACGCGAGAAAACCAAATAAACCCTCTCCCAAAAGGCAATAAGGTGCAGACCGGGTCTTCCGGGTCTGCCAACCCGAAGGTGAGTCCACGTCAAGCAAGTGCCAACGGTCTGCTGATAGTCCCAGGTAAGGGGCTCCAGTGAGCAAAAGGCTGCGAGCACCTGGCTCCACCAACAAAAACACTTACAGTAACAGCAACAGACATCGACAGAGAGCAACGGTTGCCGAAGCCGCTAGGCGGCATCTCGTCGTTGCTCTCATTGACAGAGGGGATCCTTAACGGGAAAATGGCGCTGGCGGTTGACCCATAGCAAGCTGATCCACGCACTGTTTGTTATGATGGAGAGTGCCTCAGACACCCCAATGCCTATAGTCGTGCAGGGCGAGAGAGCGCTGTAACTGCTTAGGAAGCAGAACCTGGCCATTTCGACGAGTAATTGGTCCGTGCTGAAGGTTGATAAACCTTTACTCCATTCAGATCAATAAGGAGGCCGAGGATCTGCTTTAGAAGCGCAACGGTAAGATGGCGTGGGGCATGGGGAGCGTGCCACCCTGCACCGCAACCTGACTGACGTGACGGAGGAGGTGGGGGAGGAACTGTCCATGCAGACGGGCCCCCCGTGGATAGTGTCGGGCAACTCGGTCGCTGGGCTGAAGTCGCCTAATTACAACTTATACGTCCCGATATTGGTAAGTAGATCGAGAACTGGCAGTTCCTTGTAAGGGAGGGGCCAAAATTCTCTTCCGCCGAGCACTATCAACTCGGTAGAGGACCCAGAAACATCTGTTAATGTCGTCTCAGAAGGGCTACTTGCCGCGATTCTCCAATCCTGTAGGCTCTCAAGTCCGACGAGAAGATCGAAGCCACCCTGGTGGAACTCAGAACTCTCATCGCTGCGTGGTGAGCTTACTAGCATGTTTCAACTCGCTAAGAAGGCGGATAACGTCTATGTCTGGGACGAGTACAAGTCTCTCCTGAAGTCCTACAAGAAAATGATCCGCTCATCTAAAGGGTCTTCATGGAAAGGCTTTTTGGTCAGACCTAAACAACATTAATGACACCGCTAGACTGAGAAAGCTGCTGTCCAAGCAGGCTTCAAGCCCCAGTCTGCTCAAGTCGGGCGATGGGGTGTGTTCTCTTCAAGAGTTTCAGCACTGCTAATTTCCCGGGATGTATTGGAATAGAGAACAGTGACTGGCAGCTCTTTCCTAGTCTCCCAGTTTTGAGACCCCCTGCCGGTCTAATTACTGACAATAAAATAATTTGGGCTATCGACTCCTTTGCGAAGGTTAGGTCCTCCGGTCTCTTTCGCCAGCAATGCTGTCATGACATTGATAACTGGGAAATGCTCAACCACCCTCAGGAACTTAATTTACAGAAAGTTAAAGTATGGGCCGAATCAGCCGCGCTCAGCATTAACGCGGAAAAAACCTTATTCTCTTAACGAAACGATATAAGGTACCCTTATGGTCCCCAAAATTGGCTGAACCATGCTAAAGCCGAATCATACAGTAAAGTACCTGGGTGTGGTTCTGAAGTGGAAGCTCAAAGTGTTAGAAAAGGTTAAGAAGGCTACCGGAGCCTTGTATATGTCAGAAAAAAGCTGCTTAGTTGCACTTGGAGCCTCTCTTCTCATCTCATGCGGTGGATTTACATCTCTGTCCTATTCTCACCTATGGTGTGGTGACAGGCCACTGCAAAACTGTCGTACCTATCCAGTATGGATAGCACACAGCGTCAAGCGCTTCTGTGCATAACAGGCCATTAGGATTGCTGCAACAGGTAATCTGGGCCTATTGGGCTACGGCCACAGAGCCATTGGTAGGGAGACTAACATAGACGTGGACTATTCTATTCCCTTTACCTAAACTGACCATATTAATACGATTTACATGGAACCGGGCTGTTGGCGGAAAGGGTTATGCATTCCCGAAGCCCTCAACCTCTTCACCGATGGGTCAAGGATGGACGAAGGAGTCGGCGCGACGGTATACTGTCCCAACCCGGCTTCCAGACACTCCTTTAAACTCCCAGACCACGGCAGCATTTTCCAGGCGGAAGTCTTCACCATAGGAAGAAGTGGCTCGGACTGTATTTTGAGGCACGGGCCCGCACGAAAACAAACTCTTTTTTGAGAGCCCCGGCCCGGCCGAACACGAAACTTTTTCACCAAGGCCCGGGCCCAACCCGGCCCGGCACAAAACTTATTTACACATATAAAGAAAATTTAAAAGCCATGCAATTTATATATATATAAATATATGAATATATATTCACAGCGTCCTGATTGGTTTGTCGCGACAATATATATATATATATATATATATATATATATATATTTCTCGGCTACCACCTAGGATGCTGCTGGCTTTTGCCAAAAATGCATCCACACTGTGCGTCTTCTGAGACGAAGACAACATCCACCGGTACAGCGACGGACCTGTACTAGTCTATGCTTCGCCCCTAGCAGGGGCGGCCGGTCCAACCTAGCCTATCCTAAGGAATATAAAATGTATAGTTACCCGATTCTTATTATTCTTCACGGATACAGTTGTCATTGATGTATAAATAAGTAATTGCAAATTTTAGCGTTAAAAAGAAAATAAATGCTTGTTGTGAAAACACCAATAATAGAACAATTGAAAAAATAAAATAATTAAAAAAAATTATTAAAAAAAAAGTTCTCTATGGAATTGATCACATAAAAAAATATAAAATTACAACATGGTCCGTTTTTTGGAGGGTTCAATTAATCGTCACTTTCGGGATGCGCTCCGCCTCGGTTGGCAGTTTGGGACTCCGTCGGTCAACGCAATGGAATCAACATTTTTGGTGCCTCCCGTCTGACGATCTGATTTGAAAATGGTTTCCAAGCAGGTGTATATGGGAATATGAAATCTGGAGGCTCGGCAGCACCATTAATCGGCATTTCCAATTATTGCCAATACAACCTTAAAGTTTGAGTGAGTAAAGCTTGACAAGAATGCAAGAATGTAGAGACGTGTTTGAGGAGTTTTACATCGCTTTAGTCGCAGCTATTCGGAGTGAGCTTAATGCGTGCCGCGAACAGCACATTGCAACATCTACCACCCTCAACGCGATGAATATAAAGCAGATATTGCGCTTCGTGGATGAAGTTACCGATTTTCAGTGGAAGGTTTGTGGAATGGCCAGCATTCAAAGAGTTGTGTATTCCGAGAGTCCATAATAGCGAATTTGCACTGATTTTACTATCTTAAGGATTATCTAATTGAGGAAGCGGCTCGAGATATCTAACATCTTACGTTGATGAAAGTAGGTGGCAGGTGCTGGAAATTTTACATGACAATGAACGCATGTTGTTTCAACACTATATGGATATTTTCGAGAATCTGTCGGCTGTTTAACATAACGATTTCAAAGCTTTCAAAGAGTTGATTCAAAGAAACTTGCAAATAACTCAAGTAACTGAAGTTGGGAGAAGATGGGCGTGAAATTAGATGGACAAAGTCAAAAGAATCTCTCTGAATATCACACTTCTTAATAAACAATTTCTCCCCAATTATAGAAACCATCATAAGGGCAACTTAGCACTGCAGAGTATACAAGTTTTCGGGGCCATTATTCTTCCCATAAATAGTTGTCTTGTAGACTGTAAGTTTTTTTTTTGTTTTGACTTTACTGATGATGTAAAGGCTTTGAGCTATAATATCAACTTTACATAACATATTTTTTATCACCTAGCACCCTGGCTTGAGTTAATTTGTATACTTTGTGGGGTCAGAGATGCTTTCCTTTGGGGTAAAAAAAAAAATACAACAAAATGAGCGTTTCAAGCAATGTATCCGTCTGAAGATTTTTACATAACAGTGGCAAAATATTTGCTACATTTTTTTCCACGCTGTCCCACTTTCTGGGATTTCTATAGTTTCTGTACATTGTCGGTAGTTAATTATATACTAATATATCAATAACTAACGACTGCAGTTATTATTAAAATTCTTGTATTTGATATCTTCGATTAGTACTTTTCAAAATTGATTCAATTTAGTTGGTTACCATAAAAAAAATACTTACCACATGTGCCAAGACCAGAAAATTGAAGAATCGAATCAAATATTTGAATCATAATGGCTTCATCCTGATCACAGAGTGAAGATAGGCATGATGAAATTTGTTGTTTACTAAATGCCCAAAACGCATGAGAAAATCCTTTATATGTTTCCCCGTGGTCTTGAGGATTACTTCTTTGCTCAGACCTTAATTTTTCAATTCGATGTTTGGATAGGCGACGTAATGTGTTTCTTAAAAATCCTCCCGATTCTTGCGGTTTTCGAACAATGCTCAAGTCAATCAATTGCCTTCGACATATAATAACATTTTGATATAATCTTGATCTATCTTCAGACGTAATTCCTTTTCCTCTCTTGGAACAATCAAAATTATTCAGTATCCAGTTTGATAATAAAGGGTAATAAGAAATAATTAAGGATCCAATTTCATTTTTTTGCACTGTCTCAAAGACAAAACACTTTTGTAAATCTAACAAAAAGCTTTTATCTTTTACCGGCTTAGTCATTTGTTGAGAGTTCCGATTAAGTGATAGAGTTATAAAGCTATCACTTGGATGTATCATAATAGATTCTATATCAGCGAATTTGAACTGATATATAATTAATCTGTCTTCAGGCTGAATAAACAGGATTCCATCACAATTAATTCCTAAAATAATGTTATTAACAAAATTCCAATATCCCTTGTATATAACTTTAAACATTGTTGTTCCGTAAAGTGGATATTGCATAACACAACTTAAGTAAAGAACTTTAGCGGTCATTTCATTTCTCGATGAACCATATTGCCGATGGGCTTGTGCAAGAATCGGTATCCAAAACTGTTGCTCTCTTGTTTTAGATATACGGGCAGGTAAGAAGCTACTAATGTCACAATAATATTCGGGTTTGGGTTGATTGGAAGGATCCCCTAACGCCACTTGAGCTTGCAGACCAGCAAGTTGTAGAGCAACTTTTTCACTTACTGGGAAATCATCACACTAAAAAGAAAATAATAATAATAATTTCCACATTATTCAATAAATTATGTAATGTGTTGCGTACATGTTGCGTATATGCTACGCATTTCTAGTTAGTATTAAGAAAATAATTACTGTTTTTAGTGACTGGCATTCTTACTCTCTCCAACGATCAAAAAACACTCAGTGCTCTTTCGTTCACCCACAATGCGTTTATACACCAGCAACCAATTTCAGCTCTAGTGTTCCCAAAACGAGCACATCAAGAGGCTCGGCACTATATAGACGAGACGCCCGTACCAGTTTCTACTATTCTTTCTGTGAAAGCGGTCATGCCGAAGTTTTCTTTAATTCAAAAGAAACGCAGAACGTGTCGACAAAAATCTTAGACTTATAATAAGTAAGAAAACTACAGCCGAAATATACGAAATTAATATTATATATAGGAGGGCTGCTATTTAAGTTTCTGGCCTAATAATGAAAATGGTAATATTTATCATCAAAAATGGATTTATAAATACATGAGTTTTGAACGCCTCAACAGCATCTTCTAACGACGAAAATCGTTGACTACGCATTTTTCCCTTGATGTTCGGGAACAGAAAGAAGTCATTAGGTGCCAAGTCAGGGCTGTACGGCGGGTGACCCATCAATTCCAGGTTTTGGGCGGTCAAAATAGCACGAGTTTGAGCTGATGTGTGAGATCTCGCATTGTCATGGTGCAGAATGATCCGTTTTGTCTTGTTCGTTTTCCGAACTTCTCCAAAGACTTCAGGCAAACAAATTGTGGTGTACCACTCAGAATTCACCGTCCTACGTTGCTCAAGCGGGATAGTCGCCACATGACCAGTTTTACTGAAGAAACAGGCGACCATTTCCTTGGAAGTGCTTCTTCCTTAAACAACTTTCGTTGGCTTTGGCTCGTCTTCAAAGACCCACACAGTTGATTGCTGCTTTGTTTCGGGCTCATAAGCATAGATCCAAGATTCGTCACCTGTGACGATCTTATAAACGTCTTTTGAAGCACCGTGAGTGTACTTTTTCAAAATTTCTTTGCGCCAATCCTCACGAGCCTTTTTTTGAGCAATTGTCAAATTGTGCGGGATCCAACGTAAACAAAGTTTTTTTACGATTAGGTGTTCATGGAATATCAAATGTATACTAGTGGAAGAAATGCCTCTATCTCACGGTATGTCACATGACGATCTTGGATTATTAGTTTACGCACGGCATCAATGTTCTTTTGCACAACGGCTGTTTTTGGACGACCTTCACGACCTTCGTCTTCGAGCGAGCATCGGCCACGAGAGAATTCATTGAACCAAGTTTTCACAGTGCTATAGAATGGTGCTTCATCGCCATACAAAGATTTCAGCTCATCGATGAACTCTTGACGTGATAATCCACGTCGAAAATTCTGAAAAATAATTGCTCGAAAATGTTTGCGGGTTAATTTCATTTTTCTGCCGAGGTAACTTTTTGATTAATCGTTTATCGATATTAAACGTGATCACACATGACAAAGTTGTATGGAGCTTTTATCGATAAAAGTCCAAACTTTCTTTGGGAAATAGCCAATTGGTCATAATATGGCTAGAAGTGACCTAGACCAGAAACTTAAATAGCAGCCGTCGTATTGCATATATGATGCCAGATGATGGTAGGTGTGACCACTCAGACCAGTTTGCAGTGTGGTTGTGACCGATTGTTATCGATAACGACAAAGCTAGTATATTGTGTGACCTTGTTACACGCGCAGTTACACTGATCTAGGTTTCCCAATTTTCATATGTTCTACTTTCATTGTGCGCACTACAAGTGTTTTTTCAAGTGACAATAAAACGTGATTCTAAAGGTTCAAATTTATATCCAAAAGTGCAAGTGTTTACTTATTTTTAAGACGCCCCCCCTACAAACATCGGTCCTTCGAGTCGGAGGCGATTATCACGACTCCCAATTTTTATCTGCCTCATTATGCCATCTTCAAACCAGATAGCACCACAACGAAGGTGCGGATCGTTTTTAACGCTTCTTCAAATGGCAAAAGTCTGAATGATATCCTTCAACCAGGGCCCATTCTCCAATCAGATCACACTTTGCAGATCCTCAAATGGCAATACTATCGGTACAAACATTGGTCCTTCGAGCCGGAGGCGATTGTCACGACTCCTAACTTTTATCTGCCTCATCATGCCGTCTTCAAACCAGATAGCACCGCAACGAAGGTGCGGGTCGTTTTTAACGCTTCTTCAAATGGCAAAAGTCTGAATGATATTCTTTAACCAGGGCCCATTCTCCAATCGGATCTCACTTGGCAGATCCTCAAATAGCGATATTATCGGTATGTGTTCAATGCGGACATAACGAAAATGAATCGCCGAATCCTCATGGTCTCGAAGCACACACCGTTCCAACGAATTCTGTTTTGTAGGTCGGACGGTGACATCGGTGACTTCGAGGTGATCACAGTTACATTCGGTGTCAACTACGCGCCTTTTTTGGCCCTACGAGTCCGTCTTCCAGCAACTTGCTGAAGCCATACGCTTGCAATATCCTCTCGCAAGCTGAGTCATCTCCAGCAGCATGTACGTGGACGACGTCCTGCCAGGGAAAGAAGAGGCCATCTCGACCATTTCGGAAGTGTGTGCAGCCCTGGACAGCGCTGGATTCCCGCTGAGGAAGTGGACGTCGAACAACAAGAGAGTGCTGAGAAACATCCCAAAGGACCACCTACTCCGAGAAAACTTCCTAGAACTCAAAGACTCGAGTATGTCGAAAATTCTGGGCATCAAGTGGCAAGCTCACTACGACGAGTTCTTCTCCATGCCACCAGAAGTTGCCCATTAGGACTCCTACACGAAGAGGGAAGTGCTATCGCAGATTGCCAAACTCTTCGACACAGCCGAGTAGCAGGCCCCTTTCGTTATCCGAACCAAGATATTTATGCAGGAGATCTGGCTGAAAACGCTTGAATGAGACGAACCTCTACCCGCGGATCATTTACTCCAATGGAAGGAGTATCTCGGGAGCTATCCTGCTCTGAGTAAGATCGGGATTCCAAGATGGGTTAAGTTCCAGTCAAGAGTGAAGCTCCAGTACCATGGATTGTGTGATGCTTCAGATGCGTATGGAGCGGCAATCTATGTCAGCGTAGAGACGGCGAACAAAGTGGCCACGCACTCCTCACTGCAAAGACAAAAGTGGCTCCTGTCAAGTCACTCTCAGGGTCACGTTTGAAACTTTGTGGCGCAGTCCTGTTGGCTGAGCTATCTTCGGCCCTCCTCCTAAATTTTCCAGCCACCCTGCAAATGGAGAACCTTTGTGGTCAATCGTGTGGCAAAAATAGTCCAAGCCAGCGACTCCAAAAGTTGGTCGCATGTGCGATCCGAGCACAATCCGGCAGATCTCGCGAACCGAGGTGTCCTGCCACAAGAGCTGATTCATAACCCTTTGTGGTGACATGGACCAGAGTGGCTCCATCTCCAGTCGGATCATTGGTCAACATCTTCAAGAAATTCTGCTGGAGCAGCGGATTAGGTGTAACATCACCAAGTTGCCTCCTACTCCTGATTTCTTGAGTATTCTCTGATTTTGGCAGAGCACTTCGCACTTCCTACGTTTTCAGATTTGTTGATAAAAGTCGTAAATTGGCAGTTCCAGGCTCGACCGTAATCAACGCAGATGAGCTGTCACGGCTCCAAGAGCGACTAGTCGTCATGACTCAACGACAAACCTTTCCGAAGGAACACCACTGTCTGCAGTCCAAGCAGCAGGTTCCTTCTTCAAGTTCCATTCGAAACTTGAATCCATTCCTCGTTGGCAAGGGGATTCCACGGTCCTGTGGGCGTCTGAGGGCGTCGCACTCGCTGCGTTATGATGAGAGTCATCCAATCATACTCTCATATTCCTCGTCCTTTGCGCGATTATTGGTTCAGTTTACCCATGGTTTATCCTAACATCTTAACCGTTCACGCACACTGGAGTTGACTTCCCTGGCCTATTCGAGGTCAAAAACTACACTGGCCGAGCCAGTCATCACCAAGGGATATGTCTGCGTCTTCGTGTGCTTTATCAGCACGAAGGCGATTCACTTGGGAGGCGACATCGAATCTCACGACGGAGAAATTCCAGGCCGCATTTTCGCGTTTCATAGCAAGGCGCGGGTGCCCACAGAAAATGCACTCGGACAACGGGAATACTTTGGTTGGAGCTGACAAGATTAACTCCACCGACTTTTGGGAAGCAACGAGTGAGTGCATCATCGCACAGTGTGGTCACACAAGCCTATCCTGGCACTTCAACCCGGCGGGCGTCCCACATATGGGTGGATTATGGGAAGCCTGCGTAAAGAGTTTTAAGACACTCTTTTACAACCTCTTTTACGACTTCCACCACAAAATATACGTTTGAAGAGTTATCCACTCTTCTGTCTAAGATCGAAGCCTGCCTGAATTCGAGGCCTATCTCTCAGATGTCCGATGACCCTACTAGCCTTAACTCCTGGCCATTTCGGTGTTGGCACCAGAAATTATCCAACCGGACACCTCCATCCCAATTCGATGGAAGCGACTGAAGGCTCTTCACCAACAATTTTGTTTCCCTTCGAAGGATGTGTACCTGAAGGAACTACATAAACGGACGAAATGGCGATCCCCTACACGGAACCTTCGGATCGGTGACATGGTCGTCGTAAAGGAAGACAACCTTCCCTCCAACGAATGGCGCCTAGGACGTGTCCAGGCAACGAAACAAAGGTCCGAGTTGTAGACGTACTCACGGCGCGGGGTACTATCCGAAGACCCATCGCCACAGCAAGACTGACCCCCTCCGTCCGAAGGACTGACGGACGAATAACCTCCTGTTTCATTTCTTCGTTCGTCGTCCTGTGCTATCCTGTTCTATGTGTCAATGACAATGTAAAGAGGCTACTATAATAATCATTTGTTTTGTTTCATTCCATGTAGTATGCCATCACATGCAGCCGCCGACGAGAGGCACCCCGCTGACACCGACTCCTTCCAGTGGAAATGCCAGCGCTTTCTCAGGCTGACATCTGAGAAACGGTTGAGAGCAGTACTTATTAACAAGTACTGCTCTAATTGTCTGGCCCACCAACACTCCGGGCAACCCTGTTGCAGCGCGGGAAGCTGCAGGGTGTACCAGAAGAACCACCACACGCTCTTGCAGTTCAAGGAGGCACACAGTCGTCAGGTTGATTCCCAACTCTGCCGCCGCACCCCCCTCCGACCTGTCGATGGCGAGAACTTGGAGCAGTTCCGCAGCATGACGCTCGCCGACGAACGCTGGTTCCAGCCATCGATGGTGTCTCTGGTGCTAGGCACTGATGTGTATCCTCACATCATTCAACCTGGCATCCTGCCGGGCACCAATGGTTTGCCCATGGCCCAGAACTCCACATTGGATTGAATTCTGTCCGGTCCATGTGGACAATAAAACTGTTTGCAACTTATTGCAAGGGGGGGAGGAGGATGTTGATGCCAGATGATGGCAGGTGTGACTCACTCAGACCAGCTGACAGTGTGGTCGCGATCGATTATCGATAGCGACAAAGCTAGTATATTGTGCGTGTGACCTTGTCCTTGTATAATAACTTAAGCGTTGATTATGATCCTAAATTCATAATCTTAAAGATTCCAATCTTAAATAAAAACGAAATATTACTGATACAATTTACAATGATTATGATCGGAGAAATTCACAATAAAATGGATAACAACAACATTGCCACAAACCACACACAATTTGCATCTAAAGATTAAGAGAGACTTGTCCATGAGGATCCCTTTGCGATTATGTGAGACTGCGTTCAATATTTAGAGTTTCGGTCCTTGATAGAGTTCTTGCACAACTTGTAAAGATCCGAATCGCATTGCAGCATTTCGATGGCACGAGTTGATTTCATGAATGCTTGATACTCGCTTTGGGGACTCGATGGTTGCTTGGATTTGCTGGATCGCTGCCTGGCGAAAATGTCGCCGTTATCGGAACTATCATTGACGGGAATATAGGGTGCAAACTGAACGATTTGCTTATACATGGGCGTATGCCTTGGATGTGTTGATCGCAGCAGTTGCAATTCCACCGCATTTCGTGTAACATTTCGCATGTGATGCTGTTGCTGTCGTTCCCTTGCGATCGTTTTGGAGATCTTGTAGGATTTGGGTTGCAATGCGTTATCATTATCATTATCCTCGGCATCGTGCGCCTGTTTCATCAGCTCATTCATCTTTTTGTACACCTTGAATTTCTCGAAATGGTTTTTAATTTCCTTGTCGCGTTCCTTGATCCTTTGCATATTCTCCATTTGTGTTCTCAACACTCTCTCGTAATAATTTGCCTCAGTGGCATGTTTTTCCTGTTGTTTTGGTTGTTGCTGTTGTTGTTTTGGCTGCTGTTTTGGTGGTCGAAGTTGTGGTAATGACATTGGTAATAACTCCATCGGTGTATCATCATTAACGAAGGAAGTTTTCAGCCGCTTTAAAGGATTTGCTGTTGTCTTGCGTTCATCTTGATAAAATTGATTTACATTCGTTAAGCTTTGCTTCTTCTTTTGTTGTTGTTCTTGTTGTTGCAACTTTAGCTGGAATTTCGCCTGCAGCTGATCCTTGAACTCCTGTTTTTGTAATGATTTGGTTTGAACAAACGGTTTTGTAATATCATTATCGCTGCCGTTGAACATTAACTTTTTCAATTGCTCTGCATGCAGCTTCGAATTCTGCTTTTTATCCAGCTTTTTCTTCTCACATTCGTCATCTAGAAAGGCAACATAGTTTTTGGATTTGCGAGTCTCCAGCTTTGACGTTAGATATCGATATTTTTGCACTGGTCGCGATTTGACCTCCTGATGTCGATTGATATTCACAGCGCTGGGATATGGGAACTTGGGCAACGCTTGCCGGAATGTACCATAACTCCTGCTGAATATAGAAATGCAACCTATAATGCAGCATCTTAAATAATCAATCAATCAGTTGGTAAGTCGCAACTAACTTGGTCTCGTGTGAAGCAATTGATTTCCTGTTAACGATACCTTGAGAAAGGCCATTCTAAACGTTAATTTGGATTTATTGTGCTGCTTACGATTAATAAAAAAAAGCCAAAAATAAAAATCTACAATGTTAAAATTCAAAAGAAAAAACTGCAAAACTTTAAAAGCCCGAAAACAGAAAGTTTTGAAGTATAATAAAAACAAACAATATAGTTCCCAATTTTAAAGCCTACTAAGTATTTTCTCTTACTGTGTTTCGAGAGTTATCGATAAGAAACGATTCGCGGAGCTCCGAACTTGCTAGCGTAACGATTTTCGAATTTTTTATTATTAGCTTCTTTATTTAAGTATCGAACCAGTACAGCAAGAACAAAATAGTACTATAACAACACAGGTACAAGAAATGTTTATGTTTGGGCCAAACCTCATATTAGTTTAAGGTGTTTCTGAGAAGTTCACTATTGGGTGAACGTTTTGGCGAACCCTTGACGCTTCAATCGCCTCAACGGTCTAGCTGGTAGTAGTCTCCTAGCGAGTCTGTTTTTATGAGTTAGCAACCTATCGCTATATCGGCTTGTGTGTCTGCCAATCTGCTCCTCTACAGAATGTATTTTCAGATCGCGGTGTAGGGTGGATCCTCTCACGTACCAAGGGCAGTTTGTAATTCGCCGTAACACCCTATTCCGCAGAACTTGGATGCGTTTGTAGTTTGATTTGGCAGCAATCCCCCAAATATGCATTCCATATATCCAGATTGGCACTGTGCAATGTACGTATACTGCTCTTTTTGCTCGAAGAGACATTTTGCTTCTTTTGTTGAGCAGCCAGCGCAATTTCTGTAGTCTTTGGCCACAGTTCTTGGTGACAGCTTTTAAAAAGTGAGTCTCTTGTCTAGAACGATACCAAGATATTTTGCAGAGGTAGGTTGTGAATAGCTGGAGTGGTGGAGATTAATCTTTTCAGCGTAAAACACGGGTTAACTGTTTTTGTGGAATTAACCTTCAGATTCCACCTTCTGCACCAAGCTGCCAAGCTATCCAGGTATCCTTGGAGTCCGTTTGCAGCTTCTACGCTGCTTGGAGAGTTGTATAATACCGCAATGTCGTTCGCATAAGTTGCAATGAGAGCCTTGGAGGGATCTTCCATATATGCACCCATTGGGATGGGTAGGTCATAGGTGTATAGGGAGTACAGCAGAGGTCCTAAAACACTACCCTGCGGGACTCCAGCTCTCATTTGGCATGTTGAAGAAAATGAGTCTCTAACTCTGACCTTGAACTCGCGTCTATCCATATACGATTTTAAGACTCCGTAGAATGGAGCAGGTAGCAGCATTTTTATTTTACACAGAAGGCCATCGTGCCATACTCTGTCGAAGGCTTGTTGCATATCTATAAAGACTGCGTTGCAGTACTCTAGGTCGTCAAACGCTTGCAGGATATGTTTTGCCAGCCTGTGAATTTGTTCCACTGTATTGTGCCCTTCGCGAAAACCAAACTGGTGCTCCGGCCAGATGTGACGCTCTCTCATAACATCATGGAGTCTATTGGCAATAAGTCGTTCAAATACCTTCGATAACGATGGGAGCAGGCTTATTTGTCGATAAGATTCTGTTTCAGCTTCTGGTTTGCCTGGTTTGTGAATCATCACAATCGTAGCCATCTTCCACTGCTTTGGAAACACCTGTACTCTTAGCATGGCATTGAAAATGTTAGCAATAGAGAGTATAGCCTTAATTGGTAAAACCTTCAACGTGCGATGGCATATCCTATCTATGCCAGGAGCTTTTTTGGTATTTAATGATTTGATGACGTCACATATCTCCTCAGTTCTCACTGGCTTAATGGGAAGTGACATTTGCAGAGCCGTCTGTAGATGGTGTTGCGTGATCCTGACCTGTTCCGTTGAGGTAAAATCGAATGGAGTGAATCGAGCTTCTAAGTGGGCTGCAAACGCATTAGCTTGTTCTTCTTCATTTCTGGCAAGGCCACCACTAGGGCACTGTACTGGAACCTGCCTGAAGGGTTGTCTTTTCAAGGCTTTTGTGCATCTCCAGAGCGAGTAGTTAGCGTCAACCGTGTAGTCTAGTGACGTTAGCTTTTGCTCGAAGAAATCACTCCTTAGCTGCCTTAACATAGTTTTCAGCTGCCTTGTAGTCCGGTACCACATTAATCGATCCCAAGGGTCTTGAGAACGGATAGCACGTCTTCGGAGTCGTCGTTTTTCTGCAAAAAGCTGTTTGGCTTCTCCTGTGAGGCTAATTCCGTATTCGATTGCATCTGGTTGAGCGGAAGGTGGAGTCGATGCCGCAGCAGCCCTGTGTATGGAGTCAGTCAGTGTGTCAACTGCCTCTTCTATGTCATCTCCAGAGTCCAGGGCTCGATTTAATTGTAATGAGCCTTCCAGATGCTGTCTAAATGCTGGCAAATTAGTGCGTTTAGTAATGAGCCGCGGAGAAGTAGTTGTTAAATCAAGCGCCTTGTCCCACTGTAAGCCTGCTCAGCCTAACTGAGCAGTTACATTTTACTCTCAATCTTGCGCTCTTCTTTGCTACAGTTGTTACATTTTAGTTATAAGCTTTCGCTCATCTTTGTTTTCCTTTAACTACTAATGTCGGAATAACCGGCAAACAATAAATTGTCGCTCTCTCCTTTTGCAACTACCAAACGAAACAGACGTGTTTAATTTGCGCATCAGCAGCCTTCAAAGTGTCTTGTCTTTTTTGCTCCCAACAACAATAAATATATTTTTCGATTTTCGTAATTTTTACATGGCGCCCGAGCAGGGACTACAAAAAAGACTTTGTTGATTGTTAATTAAACATAAAGAAAATTCAATTATTGCAATTGATAAGTTTAATTAATTTCACACCTTGTTGGCAGCTGAGTGCATTTAATTAAAAACACATTCGTTTGCGTTGTTTCGTTGCTGGCCTTTTGGATTTATGGATCAATCAGAAGTCAACAGCTCTTCTGATGAACAGGTAACAGTGTCAACAACTGGAAAACTTTGTTAATAACTTTGAACCTGGTGACATTCATTGTGATTGTTTCCCAGTTCAGACTGTTATATCTTGTATTAAACAAGAGTCCAGTTGCCTGACACTGATTATTGAATTGTAGTGAACAATTGATGCAACACACATAAGTGAAATCCAAGTGCCAAAACATTGAAACACCCCTCGCAACTTTATGATTATGCTTTCAGGTTCTTATTACATTGAGTTACAATAATAGCACCCGCGCATAATTTCAGTTATTTTTCGCTCCCTTTATTTGGTAATCTTCGCTCTCGCTCGCTTAAAAAGTTGCGCTCTCGCTTTGCTTGTTCATCTTCGCTCTCACTTGCTTATTAAGTTTTGCTCTCGCTTGTTCGATCATCTTCGCTCTCGTTGTGTTCGATCGTTTTCGCTTTGCTTGTTCGGCGCCGCTCAAACTAACATTGAAGCTACGCTCACTGTTGAGTTTGACATTAGAACCATTCTCTTGAGTTCTTGCATTGGTGTTTCTCTTAATAGTAGAGTGTGTTTTCTCTTTGCTTAACTTGCACACCCCAGAAACATACACCAAGTCGCAATGTCGAAAGATAAAGGGAAGACTGAATTAAATCAAACCGTGATTGAAAATTGCCATAGTGCAAAATTAACACTGTTATTTTCTAGATTATCGAAGCTAGAAGAAAGTATTGAGAGGCTTAGAATAACAGTGTTAAATGAAACAGGTTCCATGAACAAAATTGAGATCCAATGTCGTTTGGATATATTAAATAAATACATTGCAGATGCCATGGAGTTGCAGTCTGAAATTGATTACATTGACCCGGATAATTCTAGCCGTGCTTCCTTAGAAGAATTATGCATTAAGACAAGGTCGTTGTATCTGATTAGTTTGAAGGAGCCCGATTCGGACCGAGTGGCTCAGCCAGCGTCGTATAGATCTCACTTGCCTAAAATGAACTTACCAAAGTTCAATGGCAAGCACTCAGAATACAAGCAGTTCATAAGCCTTTTCGAAAGTCTTGTAGATTCTGACCGGTCGCTATCATATATTGAAAAGTTCAATCACTTAATTTCATGTCTGTCTGATGAGGCATTTCAGGTGTAAATTACCCAAAAGCGTTAGAAAACTTGAGGAGTGTATACGACAACAAATGTCTTATATTCTTCGAAACGATCAATCGATTGTTTCATATCTCGCCAATGAATAAACCTTCGGCATCTGGGTTGAGGACCATTATAGATACGGTTTCGGCAATTTTTGAAAATTTGTTGTCACTAGGTGATGAACAGGTCATCACCAACGCGATTCTCATACATATTGTATTGTCAAAGGTTGACCATACCACCAAATCAAAGTATGAAGAACAGCTCGACTATAACAGGCTTCCACAATGGTCTGATTGTGTCGATGTTTTGAATAGGCGCTACCAGCATATTTCAGCTGAGGAAAGCTCGAAACATAGAACGAGCCCTAAGCCAGAACCGAGTCCCAAACGGACTACCAAAGCGTCGTATTCAGCGTCTAAATCCAGCAACCCTAGTTGTCAGTTCTGTAACGCGAATCATTTTATAAGCAGTTGCCAAGGCTTTAGTGCACTGCCGGTTACAGAACGATTCAGTTTCGCCAAGACCCAGAACCTTTGACCTCAGACCACGAGTAAAAGCCAGCGTCAAAATCAACAGCCTGGTAGCTCGAGCGGCCAAGCATCGTCACATCCAGCGCACGTAGCCAAGCCAACAGCAGAAGTTGACCATGTCATTCTGGCTACCGCTGTTGTGAGAATTCGCGATAGATTCGGTCAATTCCAGTTGGCCAGGGCTTTGTTGGACTCTGGGTCTCAGGTCAATTTTATGACTGAAGAATTTGCCCAAGCTCTAAGGTTGTCGCGAGCCAACAAGTGTCTGACAGTTACGGCCATAGGAACGTCAAACTTGGTAGCCCGACATGAAGTGTCAACAACGATATCATCTCGTGTTAACAAGCATCAGTTTGACGCCGATTTTTGGGTGCTGAAATCAATTTCGAACCAGCAGCCAGACAGCTTGATTCCAGTCAGGCATTTACAAATACCGGCTAATGTGGAGCTGGCTGATCCTTATTTCTACAAGCCGCAGAGAATCGACTTGCTATTAGGAGCCGATTCCTTTTTCGACCTTTTGTGCACAGGCCAAATTAAATTGAATGACAGTGGCCCTCTGTTACAAAAAACTCTGCTAGGGTGGATTGTGTCAGGGCGTTGCAAAGGTCTTCCGAGTCAGAACCCATTATGTGGTGCAACAACGTACTCGTCGGAAGATATACAGCTTGACTCGCTGGTAGAAAGGCTATGGGAGTTAGAAAAAGTTCCAGATTTATCGAACGTCGCTAAATACTCGTCAGAGCAAAGAGCCTGCGAACAGGACTTTATTGACCGAGTGACAACTCTATCGACAGGGCGATTAGAAGTTAGTCTACCTTTTAAAACAGACCCAAAAATACTTGGTTCGTCCTTCGAAACGGCAAAACGTCGGTTTCTTTCACTTGAACGCAAGGTTTCAAGAAACGCAACATTAAAGGAAATGTATGTTAGTTTCATGAAAGAATATATAGAACTTGGTCATATGTCTCCCATTGATTTTCCACCAGGACCACACTATTTTATACCACATCAGTGCGTCCTGAGGCCTGATAGTGCCACCACCAAACTTCGAGTTGTTTTCGACGCTTCGTGCAAAACGACTTCTAATTATTCTTTGAATGATATTTTAATGGTGGGGCCAACTATACAGAGGGAACTCTTCTCGTCGCTAATTCGCTTTCGACTTAGTCGGTTTGCCCTCACGGCAGATATTACTAAAATGTATAGACAAGTAAGCATGTCTCCAAAGGATCGGATGTTTCAACTTATTGTCTGGCGTGAAAATCCGTCAGAAAAGCTTCAAATTTACCAACTGAATACAGTTACTTATGGCACTGCGTCTGCTCCTTTTCTGGCCATACGAAGCCTTCACGAACTTGGTGTTCGCCATAAGGAAACACATCCTCTTGGAGCTAAAGTCGTCTGCAATGACTTCTACGTCGATGACATGCTTACTGGAGCTGACGATGCTGACACGCTGAAGGAGATTTGTGTCCAAGTGTCAGATATCCTAAGCTCCGGTGGTCTCCAATTGGCCAAATGGTACTCCAACCACCCTACTTTAATCAATGGGAATGAAACTGATAAAGTTCTCAGTTTCAACGACACAGATTCGACCAAAACATTGGGCATGCGGTGGACGCCAAGATCTGATATATTTCGATATCATTTGGATTCCAGCTTCACCGATCTTAGCCCAACAAAACGCAACGTTTTGTCTGTGACAGCTCGTATGTTCGACCCACTTGGCTTGCTGAGCCCCATCAGTATTAAAGCCAGAATCTTACTGCAAGAGCTCTGGCAAAATCATCTGGCATGGGACGAAACTATCCCTATGCAGATGTATACAAGATGGGAGAGATTTAAAGAAAATCTACTAAACCTTGACAAAGTATCCATTCCACGATACACCAATTCCGGCAAAGCCAAGATCCAAATTCATGGATTTGCAGACGCTTCCAGCCACGCTTATGGCTGCTGTTTATATATACGAGCTAATCAGAATGGAAAAGTGAAATGTAAATTGCTTACATCAAAAGCAAAAGTTGCGCCTTTAAAAACCAAGTCGATCCCAAGACTTGAGTTGTGTGCAGCGTATTTACTGGCGCAATTGTGGTCGTACGTCAAGCCAATGCTTGGCAAATGCGGAATCGACAGTGTGCATTTTTGGACAGATTCAGAAATCACACTGTATTGGATTAGAATGTCGCCTTCTTCGCTAGCAACATTCGTAGCGAATCGTGTATCCAGTATACAAGACCTCACACAAGATGTTACATGGAGACATGTGCCTTCTGCGTCAAACCCTGCCGATATTTGTTCTCGTGGGTGTGACATCGATGAATTAGTCGACTCGATATGGTTAGAAGGCCCACTATTCTTAATGGAAGAGCAGTGTGAGTGGCCTAAGAATCCTCATTTTTCATTGTCAACCGATTTGAAAAACAGTGAAACAAAAAAATCAGCTCAGGTTTGTTTAACTACCAACACTGATTTTCTGTCATCAATACTGGCTCGCTTTTCTTCGTACAAAAGGTTAGTTCGAGTGATTGCCTATGTGTACAAATTCATTTGCTGGCCAAAAACTAAAAATTGTTCTTCAGCCCTTAGTAAACAGGAGTTGTATTTTGCCTCGTTAAAGTTATTTGAATTGGTTCAGCGGTCAGAATTCAACTTGGAATTTAAAAAGCTAAAAGCAAATCAATTAGTTCAACCAAATGTTCAATCTCTCGCTCCATTTATTCAAAAAATCTCTGAGCCAGGAAAATCTCTTTCGTTGATCCACGTAGGTGGCAGACTACTAAATGCACCGATTGACTACGATGCGAAGTTTCCAATCTTAATGTCAAAGAATTCGCCCTTGGTCAGAATGTATTTAAGAGACTTGCATCAGACCAACTGTCATGCTGGTGTTAAAACTATGATTTCGCTCTTAAGGCAAAGAATTTGGCTGATTAATGCTCGAAGAGAATGCACACAAATAGTTCGTGGTTGCATTCTTTGTTTTCGATACAAGCCAAAACTAATGGAACAAGTAATGGGGCAGTTACCAACTGATCGCTTGATTGCTTCACGTCCATTTCACATTTGTGGCGTTGATTTTTGCGGACCCATAAATGTTTCCTTGCGAATTCGGGGACGGCCTCCTTTAAAAATGTATTTAGCAGTATTTGTGTGTTTTGCATCAAAGGCTGTTCATCTAGAACTGGTTGCTGACTTGTCCACTAACTGTTTTTTATTAACCCTAAAAAGCTTCATCGCAAGGCGTGGCGTTCCACTTCGGATATATTCGGACAACGCCACCAACTTCATCGGGACGAACAACCTACTCAAGGAGCTACAGATGGAGCTCTCGAAGCAGCAGGAGAAACTGCAGTTGTTCGCGTCGGAGATGGGGATGGAATGGCACTTCATCCCTCCTCGAGCCCCACATTTCGGAGGGCTGTGGGAAGCCGCGGTGAAATCCGCAAAACATCTCCTCGTCCGGCAAATGGCCAACGCGTCACTGGCGGAAAGCGAGGTCAGAGCTCATCTGGCAGACGTCGAGGCCATTCTCAACTCGCGGCCTCTCACTCCACTCAGCTCCGATCCCAACGATGGCGAGGCTCTAACGCCGGGCCATCTTCTAATCGGGCAAGCCATACGTTCGCTGCCGCAAGGATCCGTGCCAGACAGGCCCAACAAAGAGCTGACGTATTTGCGACGGTGGCAAATGTTATCCACGCTCAGACAGCGGTTTTGGCTCGCGTGGTCGAAGGACTACATCCACAACCTCCAAATCCGCACCAAATGGAAGTCTCCACATCCCGGCTTGGAGGTAGGATGCCTCGTCCTGGTTCACGAGGACAACACGCCACCTCAGCGGTGGATAACTGGAAGGGTCGCAAGCGTAACCCGAGGCACAGACGGCCAAATACGGGTGGCCGAAATTAGAACGGGCACTGGCACATTCAAGCGCCCAATCCACAAATTAGCACGATTACCAGTATTTTGAAATCCCACGTCGGGTATTCCAAGGTGGCCGGTGTTAAATCAAGCGCCTTGTCCCACTGTAAGCCTGCTCAGCCTAACTGAGCAGTTACATTTTACTCTCAATCTTGCGCTCTTCTTTGCTACAGTTGTTACATTTTAGTTATAAGCTTTCGCTCATCTTTGTTTTCCTTTAACTACTAATGTCGGAATAACCGGCAAACAATAAATTGTCGCTCTCTCCTTTTGCAACTACCAAACGAAACAGACGTGTTTAATTTGCGCATCAGCAGCCTTCAAAGTGTCTTGTCTTTTTTGCTCCCAACAACAATAAATATATTTTTCGATTTTCGTAATTTTACAGTAGTGACGCTGATACTGTTTGTGTTAACGGTGACGACAAGGGCTAGGTGATCTGAGCCAAGATCCCAGCTCTGTTTTATATTTATTAGCAAATCAGGAATTCCATGGTATAAGTCAAAGTCAATGCAGGTAGGCGTGTGGTTGTCAACATAAGGGTACCTTGTGGGAGATCCTGTAGCAAGAACTTTGGCTCCGCCAGCAGCGACGGCTTCAGAGAGTTCGCGTCCTCTGGGTGAGTTGTATGTGTCACCCCATATTCAGTGTCTAGCATTCCAGTCTCCGCCAATTATATATCGTTGACCGCTAGCACGAAGTATGTCAATGAAGTCTATTTCTTCAATTCTATTTCTTGGAGGGCAATATATAGCACTAACCTCCATATCTCCTAGTTCAGTAGCAACTTTAATTGTTGATACTTGAGTAGTAAGTGTCTCGATAATTTTTCGAGGAAAGTGGCGTAGAGTACTTCTTACTAAAACAGCTGCGCCGCCTTCACTGTGATTGTTGTTCGATGGCTTGTAAGCGGGATAGAAAGCATATCCAAAGATTTTAACTGTCTGTCCTCGGTTGAGCCTAATTTCCAACAGCAGAATGATATCAACGTTATTGCTGTGCGCAAAGAGTTCAACCTCTTTGGCTTTTCCAGCTATGCCGTTGACATACCAAATAAGAATCTTAAGTGGATTCATTGTGATTCTGGAACGTTACTTCCAGACCATTGACGAATCGTGTTGGCCATGTCAAGCACCATTTTTTCCAGTCTTTCGAGGCGATCGTTGTCTTGGTTGCGTTGTTGTTCTTGCTCCTGTTTCTACTGCTGTTGTTGTAGTTGTTGCTGCCAATTTTGAAATTGTATCTGCTGCTGCTGTAACAGTGTCTGAACAGTGTCAGCTGGCTTGCTCATAGCTTGTTGTTGCAGTATTTGTTGCGTTTGGAGATTATGGAGTCGATGCTGAGCAGGTCCGTCATTACTTCTAGCAACTGCAGCATAAGAGAGACCACTGCTGGAAGTGCCAGGCTGTGATTGGTGTATGGTTGGGTGTTGTTGTTGCGTCGCTTGACGTTGGGATCTTGTGCTAGGGCGAGCCTGTTGTAGCCTGGGATATTGCTTGAGAGGCCTAACGTTCGTCCGGCCCGTCGGCTTTGCATTATTCCGGCTCTTAGCAGGTGCAGTTGAACGACGCAGAAACTCCTGGAACCATTGGCAGCCTTTGTAGCTGGCCATATGACTTCCTGAGCAGTGTTAGCAAGAAGGTAAAGCATCTTGGGAGCGCGTACATTGTAAAGTGTGATGGCTTTCTCCACATCTGGCACAGTTTGGATGACGGCGACAGTATTTGGCAGTGTGCCCATACTCCTGACACCTTAAGCATTGCGCTATTTCGGATGATTTACGCATCCTTTCAATTCTCACTTTTTGACGGCAAAGAGTGTTTAATTTGTGAATTTCATTAATGTTAGCACAAGGCTTAACATTAATGAAGAAGATGTTGAGTTTACCATCAGTATTTGTTCTTGAGTTTGAAGTTCTCCGTTATGTCGCTGTTTAACGTGCTATGGTGCAGGCCTTTTACAACGATTCTATACGGCTTGTTATCCATATGGTCCACAATGGCTCTGTAGGTATCACTGTCTTTAGGGAATATTCTTATCGTTTCGCCTTGATTGACTTTAACGATAACTTTGTCTCTACTAGCAACCTCATCTATGAGTTCAAATAGGTCACTTAGGCTATTTGCGTACACTACTATTTGTGGTGGCTTTGAATTTTCTCTACGTCCAAGAGCAGCCTCATCGTTATCATTATTGCTAACTGCTGCGTTGTTCACTGTGACATTAGTATCACCTACAGTTGTTTCATCAGCATCATCCGTATCATCATCCATGTCCAACAGAGCGAACATGTTGCTTGCCTGAGATCAATTGCTCTGTGTCAGTAGAGCAGCATTTTTGCTGGTGCTTGGCTGATCACTCCCAGCCGAGGTTAAGCGTAAGCGTTCATGACCATTGAACGCCCTCTTATTCTTAAGGGGGAGGCGACAATGGTTGCTTTTTTTCTTTTGCCGCTTAAACACTTTTGCGCGTTTACCAGTCTAGTTGCAGCTGCACTGGGTGTAGCAGTATAATTGGTAGCAGAACTGTGATGGGCATAACCACTACGGCTATCATTGGCTATGCCAGAACAATTGCTGCTAGATAATGTAGTAACCAGGTTGTAGGGGCTAGTTGTGGTAGTAGCCATGGAGTACGTGGTGTTGCTGGTAGCTCTCGTAAATGTTAATGTGGTAGTTGTTGTACTGTTGTATTTTGTTTCTTGTTGTAACGCATAAGGCGAATTACCAGAAACATGGTGTATTCTTTCGTGAACAGCCTGCTTGTTTCCAAGTATGGAGTCAGAAGAAGTGCTATGATCCATTTGACAATTCTAATATTTAATTTCTTAAATAATAGATTGCCCAAATTTGAAGTTGGTTTGTAGTTTTGCTGTTGTTTCAAGCAAATGTGCCAGCAAAGCAGAATATCTGACAGAGATAACGGCACATGCGCAGCAGCTTGCCCGTTTGGGCAGGCGCACACTTTCTGCAACAACAGTTATTTGTCGTTATTGTCTCGAGGCTAGGTGACATAGAAACACCAAGGATTCCACACGATGTAGCACCACTCACAGCGCAAAAAACAAACACAAATCCAGCGCAACAAACAAGGATCAACTCTTCCCCACGGCAAGAATTCATACAAAAGATGCGACGGGAAGAAGAAAATGCACTGCAAGAGTGCCGGCGGGTTTTGCGGAACATGAAAGATCCGCAATGAAGATCCAAAAAAACATTTCTAGAGATGTTAAGAAAGGAGTCGGCGAACTCGATGAAATCCTCGACCAAGTGGAAACATACCGACGAAACTGGCTAAGCCAGGAGGCTGAAGGTAAACGCATAAGCGATATTAAAAAAAACAACGTGGATGAATCGACTACGCCGAAAACCTCTGCCGCCCCGCAGTCAAAACGGCCCCTCCCAAGCCCAGTGGACGTCGACACACCAAACTTAAAGAAACCATGCGCCACGAACACAGGCGCAAGCTGGCAGGTTGTGCAGTCAAAGGCTGATAAAGCACAGAAGCAAAAATCCAGCGCACCCAAACAAACAACTGGCGGCGAACAAAATAAACCCTCAGGAGTCAAGCCAAACTCAGAGAAAGGCAGCACTCAAAAAAGACGGCAAAAAAATGAAGCCCTTCTTGTGAAGCCAAACGAAGGACACACCTATGCAGACATACTTAAAAGCCTTAAGAAAACTGTGGACCCAAACGATGCTGACATTAAAATTCATGTAGTTCGAAAAACAATGTCTGGAGCACTACTAATAGAAATGAAAAAGGCACTCAAGTGAGCACCGATTTCATTAACAAAATCAAAGGTGCCCTACAAAAAACTGCAGAAGTAAAGGAACTCAAACCGACGAACACGCTGGAAATCCGGGATCTAGACGCACTCACTACAGCCAACGAAGTCGAGGTAGCCATACAAAAGATCCTCCCGGACATAGGAGACCGACTAAAAGTAGTGGTGACAAAACCAAATAGTCGGGAACAAGTGAAAGCATATGTCACACTCCAAACCGAAGCTGCAGAAACGCTTCTCAAAGCAGAAAGAATAACTGTTGGCTGGATTCGCGCCAGAATGCGCATGCAAACAATCTCTACGCGCTGCTTTAGATGTTTCGAGTCGGGTCACACCCAAAGGGAGTGCAAAGGCCCAGACAGAAGAAACCTTTGCATCCGGTGCGGCGAAATTGGACACAAGCACAAGGAATGCAAAAATCCCCCAAAATGCTGCGTGTGCATCACGGCCGGATTGAAACCAGTTGACCACATCCCAGCCTCCAGCAAATGTGCATCGGTAAGAGCCCAAACATGAAGATCCTCCAAGCAAACATGCACCGGAGCAAGACAGCCGACTCGCTTCTCTCTCAGCTCGTGCTAGAGAAGGCGGTTGATGTTGTCATCATCAGTGAGCAGTACAAGACCAGGATGCGAGGGTACAATCCCAGACATCACTCTGGTGACAGAAAGAGCATCGAGCAAACTACAGGAGTGGGGTGTATTGGAGGACTACACGGGCAGTGACCACCAGTATCTGCTTCTCCATAAACTCAAACCATAGACCATGATAAGAAAATCACCCGAAGGTGGATCGCGAAAAAACTGGACACCGAGAAACTCATCGAAGTACTAGACGCAAGACCCATGGTCTAAAGCTCGCCACAGAGAAGACTGAACTAATAATTTTAACAAAACATCCCTCTCGAAGTGAACATGCACGTGAGCGACGACATAATAAAAACAAAATTATCACTCAACTACTTAGGCATCCGTATCGACCCAAGAATGACTTTCTGGACCCAAATACACCATACAGTGGAAAAAGCGTCAAGGGCAGTGGCATCACTCAGTAAGCTGATGGCAAACGTTGGTGGCCCAACTGAGGGTAAGCGTAAACTGTTGATGTCAACAGTAAACTCAATACTGCTGTACGGCTCTAAAGCATGGGCAGACACCCTGACCATAAAACAAAAATGCAAAACACTGTTGGCCGTTCAGAGGACGGCGGCACTTAGAGTAACGTCCGCATACCGGACAGTGTCGACAGCAGGTGATTAGCAGCGAAATCCCTATAGATCTGAAGGCCAGAGAGCGACGGCGCACCTGGCTAAAGCGCCAAAATAACAAAGAATCTGACACCGACCCCAGAGAGGAAACTATGCAACAGTGGCAAGATCGCTGGACAAACGAAGCAAACGGTAGGTGGACGGCCAAACAAATACCTGATGTAAAAATATGGAGCAACCGAGACTTCGGCGAAGTAAACTACTATTTGACACAGCTGCTTTCTGGGCACGGATACTTCGGAAAGTACCTGCACCAAAGAGGACTACGCCAATAGCCAAGCTGCGTGTATGGCGATGCCGATATAGATGACGCAGAACATACTTTTTTCTCATGCACTCAGTGGCAAACAGAAAGAGAGCTGCTGGAATCGCAGATCGATGGAATCTGGAGGCCACAAAACGTTGCCAAACTGCTCGTAGGTAACGAGCAAAACTGGAAATTAATAACGATACACGTCGAGAAAATCCTCCGACGCAAAAAGAAGCGCCAGGACGCAGGTTAAACGATGAGCTAAGAACACCAGAGCGCCCAGCCTGAAGTTATGCGCACTCAAATGCGGTTTCGGGCTGGGAAATTCCGCCCTGAAACAGCGAAAGGGGAGTTTTTAGCGGGTCAGCATGCATATGCTATCCCCGCACAACCATAGTTTGAGACGTCGCTATGGTGGTGTGTAGACATTTTCTTCCCTACCTCAAAAAAAAAAACAAAATTATTATGGGGTCGGAGGCATTGTTTTTATGGCAAAGCGTCTGATCGGCTGTCTCAAGCATCTCACCGCCTCCTCGCGGCGACCCTGGCAAATAAGCAGCTATCATCCGATAGCTTCTTAGCAAAGGTGAGAAGGCGTAAAAAAATCCAGCACGCGTCTGTTCCCGAGTCGGGCGGCACACTGGTTAGCGTCTGTTCCACATTGGACGGCTATCAAACATGTCTTTCTCCGGATCGGGAGACACAAAAGAAGATTCGCTCGCTGATAACCAAGGCAATCTTTCACCTCAGTACCCAGCTTGAACCCCTGGCGAAATGGCTGACGGGCAAATGCTAAGGTTACCTCCGCCCTATTAAAACGTAGCGAGTCTTTAGGTACGTTCGACTCGTGATCATCGTTGAGTTGATGGTACAGGTGCAGTTGAGTTTCACTCCTGCTTAACGCCGTCCTGGCTCTGAATACGAGTTCCATAAGAGCTCGCATCAACCCATCGCATGGACCTCACTGCTTGCAAAGGGACCCATGTGGACGAAACAAGGTAACTGTACATACGCGAGGAGATAGCGGCCTAAAGTTTGGACCCATATAGAATGAACATACAAACAACAAAAACCACACAAACAAGAGAGAAAGAGATGGAAGAAAATATCTTCAACAAAAACACAAAAACAGTGAGAACACCACCAAAGCAAGCTGACGCCATGGAAGCAAACAAGGCTGACTCCCTGAGCACGAGCAAGCCCAAGCTACAACAAAACGATGATAGCACACCTAGAAATGTTCTACTCTCGAGGCTAGGTGACATGGAAACACCAAGGATTCCACACGATGTAGCACCACTCACAGCGCAAAAACAAACACAAATCCAGCGCAACAAACAAGGATCAACTCTTCCCCACGGCAAGAATTCATACAAAAGATGCGACGGGAAGAAGAAAATGCACTGCAAGAGTGCCGGCGGGTTTTGCGGAACATGAAAGCCGCAATGAAGATCCAAAAAACATTTCTAGAGATGTTAAGCAAGGAGCCGGCGAACTCGAGGAAATCCTCGACCAAGTGGAAACATACCGACGAAACTGGCTAAGCCAGGAGGCTGAAGGTAAACGCATAAGCGATATTAAAAAAAAACAACGTGGATGAATCGACTACGCCGAAAACCTCTGCCGCCCCGCAGTCAAAACGGCCCCTCCCAAGCCCAGTGAACGTCGACACACCAAACTTAAAGAAACCATGCGCCACGAACACAGGCGCAAGCTGGCAGGTTGTGCAGTCAAAGGCTGATAAAGCACAGAAGCAAAAATCCAGCGCACCCAAACAAACAACTGGCGGCGAACAAAATAAACCCTCAGGAGTCAAGCCAAACTCAGAGAAAGACAGCACTCAAAAAAGACGGCAAAAAAATGAAGCCCTTCTTGTGAAGCCAAACGAAGGACACACCTATGCAGACATACTTAAAAGCCTTAAGAAAACTGTGGACCCAAACGATGCTGACATTAAAATTCATGTAGTTCGAAAAACAATGTCTGGAGCACTACTAATAGAAATGAAAAAAGGCACTCAAGTGAGCACCGATTTCATTAACAAAATCAAAGGTGCCCTACAAAAAACTGCAGAAGTAAAGGAACTCAAACCGACGAACACGCTGGAAATCCGGGATCTAGACGCACTCACTACAGCCAACGAAGTCGAGGTAGCCATACAAAAGATCCTCCCGGACATAGGAGACCGACTAAAAGTAGTGGTGACAAAACCAAATAGTCGGGAACAAGTGAAAGCATATGTCACACTCCAAACCGAAGCTGCAGAAACGCTTCTCAAAGCAGAAAGAATAACTGTTGGCTGGATTCGCGCCAGAATGCGCATGCAAACAATCTCTACGCGCTGCTTTAGATGTTTCGAGTCGGGTCACACCCAAAGGGAGTGCAAAGGCCCAGACAGAAGAAACCTTTGCATCCGGTGCGGCGAAATTGGACACAAGCACAAGAAATGCTAAAATCCCCCAAAATGCTGCGTGTGCGTCACGGCCGGATTGAAACCAGTTGACCACATCCCTGCCTCCAGCAAATGTGCATCGGTAAGAGCCCAAACATGAAGATCCTCCAAGCAAACATGCACCGGAGCAAGACAGCCGACTCGCTTCTCTCTCAGCTCGTGCTAGAGAAGGCGGTTGATGTTGTCATCATCAGTGAGCAGTACAAGACTCCCAAAAATGGTACATTCCTAACTGACAACACCGGGACGGCAGCCATCTGGCTGCCAAACATAAACAACTTCACCGTCACAAGAAGCGGTGCCGGACAAGGCTTCGTATGGGCACAAACTAAAATCTGTACAATCATGAGCTGCTACCTGACGCCTAGTGACAGTATAAATGAATTTAAGACGAAGCTAGACGCAATAGAAGACCAAGCACAGCAGCTTGGCGAAGACTTGATCATCGCGGGTGATTTCAACTCTAGAGCCATCGAGTGGGGCATGACGACAACAAACCCCGGGGCAGACGGGTACTTGACATGGCTGCCAGGCTCGGGCTAGTGGTCGCAAATGAAGGGTCCACACCCACTTTTGCAGACCAGGATGCGAGGGTACAATCCCAGACATCACTCTGGTGACAGAAAGAGCATCGAGCAAACTACAGGAGTGGGGTGTATTGGAGGACTACACGGGCAGTGACCACCAGTATATCTGCTTCTCCATAAACTCAAACCATAGACGTCGGCCCGACCATGATAAGAAAATCACCCGAAGGTGGATCGCGAAAAAACTGGACACCGAGAAACTCATCGAAGTACTAGACGCAAGTATGGAAACAGGCGTAGACCCTAGGGACGCAAGAAGCATAGTACGCCACACCATGCGCGCCATAGAGCATTCTTGCACCGCAGCGATGCCCAAAACGACGAGCTTCCTTAAAAGGAAAGCTGCCTACTGGTGGAACGAGCAGATCGCGGAACTCCGAAGAGCCTGCCTACGCGCGAGAAGGAAAATGACTAGAGCCAGATCTCGGAGCAGTGCTACGGCGGAAAGCGAGGAGCACAAAGAAGCTAGAAAGCGCCTTAAACTTGCCATTGTACACAGCAAAAAGAGCAAATGGGAAGAGCTACGAAACGACATAAATACCAACCCATGGGGTCTTGGCTACAAAATCGTAACGCGCAGGTTAGGAGCGCAAAGGCCGACTCCGGAGCTCAACGAAAAGTCATGGCCAATATAGTCAACACGCTCTTCCCACAGCACGAACGACGAAGCCTCGAAGAGCCTCCTTTCTTTACAGAGAATGAACTCAGATTGGCAGCAAAATCTTTGAAAAACAACAAGGCACCCGGACCCGATGGGATTCCATCCGAAGCACTAAAAGCCATAACAGACGCGCGCCCGAGAATCCTGCTAAACATGTATAATGCTTGCTTGATGGAAGGAATTTTTCCAGAGGTGTGGAAGCGACAACACCTAATGCTAATAGATAAAGGGAAAGGAGACCCAGCTACCCCAAGTGCATATCGCCCGCTATGCATGCTCGACACAGCGGGGAAACTGCTAGAAAGATTATTAAAACCTCGGCTATCTACAGCCATAGAAATGGCAGGTGGTCTATCAAATAGACAGCATGGCTTTCGACCAGGTAGATCGACAGCTGGAGCGCTGCAGTACGTCATAGAAACGGTAAGCGATGCACAGAGAGGAAACGCCTACTCCAAAAAATAGTGCTCCTGGCCGCCCTTGACGTTAGAAACGCCTTCAACAGTCTGCGATGGACTGACGTCATCGACGCGCTAGAAAATCGCTTCGGAACACCAGCCTACCTGATGCGCATGGTCCGCAGCTACCTAACCAAACGAGAGCTGATATACCAGACACAAAGTGGGACCAGGCGAAAGACCGTCACTTCGGGTGCAGCACAGGGCTCTATCCTCGGCCCGGACCTGTGGAACGCTATGACAGCATCTTTTCAATAGAAATGCCAGACGACTGCAACCTGGTCGGGTTCGCCGACGACATCGCCGCCATCATTAAGGCACGTGACATATCGGAAGCGCAGCGGAAGCTAAACCAAGTCATGATGCGAGCAATGGGTTGGTTTGAAACCCATGGTCTAAAGCTCGCCACAGAGAAGACTAAACTAATAATTTTAACAAAACGGCACATCCCTCTCGAAGTGAACATGCACGTGAGCGACGACATAATAAAAACAAAATTATCACTCAACTACTTAGGCATCCGTATCGACCCAAGAATGACTTTCTGGACCCAAATACACCATACAGTGGAAAAAGCGTCAAGGGCAGTGGCATCACTCAGTAAGCTGATGGCAAACGTTGGTGGCCCAACTGAGGGTAAGCGTAAACTGTTGATGTCAACAGTAAACTCAATACTGCTGTACGGCTCTAAAGCATGGGCAGACACCCTGACCATAAAACAAAAATGCAAAACACTGTTGGCCGTTCAGAGGACGGCGGCACTTAGAGTAACGTCCGCATACCGGACAGTGTCGACAGCAGGTGATTAGCAGCGAAATCCCTATAGATCTGAAGGCCAGAGAGCGACGGCGCACCTGGCTAAAGCGCCAAAATAACAAAGAATCTGACACCGACCCCAGAGAGGAAACTATGCAACAGTGGCAAGATCGCTGGACAAACGAAGCAAACGGTAGGTGGACGGCCAAACAAATACCTGATGTAAAAATATGGAGCAACCGAGACTTCGGCGAAGTAAACTACTATTTGACACAGCTGCTTTCTGGGCACGGATACTTCGGAAAGTACCTGCACCAAAGAGGACTACGCCAATAGCCAAGCTGCGTGTATGGCGATGCCGATATAGATGACGCAGAACATACTTTTTTCTCATGCACTCAGTGGCAAACAGAAAGAGAGCTGCTGGAATCGCAGATCGATGGAATCTGGAGGCCACAAAACGTTGCCAAACTGCTCGTAAGTAACGAGCAAAACTGGAAATTAATAGCGATACACGTCGAGAGAATCCTCCGACGCAAAAAGAGGCGCCAGGACGCAGGTTAAACGATGAGCTAAGAACACCAGAGCGCCCAGCCTGAAGTTATGCGCACTCAAATGCGGTTCCGGGCTGCGAAATTCCGCCCTGAAACAGCGAAAGGGAGTTTTTAGCGGGTCAGCATGCATATGCGATCCCCGCACAGCCATAGTTTGAGACGTCGCTATGGTGGTGTGTAGACATTTTCTTCCCTACCTCAAAAAAAAAAAAAAAAAAAATTATTATGGGGTCGGAGGCATTGTTTTTATGGCAAAGCGTCTGATCGGCTTTAACTTGGCAAAGTCCAGCGTGATCCATACACACGTGTCTCAAGCATCTCACCGCCTCCTCGCGGCGACCCTGGCAAATAAGCAGCTATCATCCGATAGCTTCTTAGCAAAGGTGAGAAGGCGTAAAAAAATCCAGCACGCGTCTGTTCCCGAGTCGGGCGGCACACTGGTTAGCGTCTGTTCCACATTGGACGGCTATCAAACATGTCTTTCTCCGGATCGGGAGACACAAAAGAAGATTCGCTCGCTGATAACCAAGGCAATCTTTCACCTCAGTACCCAGCTTGAACCCCTGGCGAAATGGCTGACGGGCAAATGCTAAGGTTACCTCCGCCCTATTAAAACGTAGCGAGTCTTTAGGTACGTTCGACTCGTGATCATCGTTGCGTTGATGGTACAGGTGCAGTTGAGTTTCACTCCTGCTTAACGCCGTCCTGGCTCTGAATACGAGTTCCATAAGAGCTCGCATCAACCCATCGCATGGACCTCACTGCTTGCAAAGGGACCCATGTGGACGAAACAAGGTAACTGTACATACGCGAGGAGATAGCGGCCTAAAGTTTGGACCCATATAGAATGAACATACAAACAACAAAAACCACACAAACAAGAGAGAAAGAGATGGAAGAAAATATCTTCAACAAAAACAGGAAAACAATGAGAACACCACCAAAGCAAGCTGACGCCATGGAAGCAAACAAAGCTGACTCCCTGAGCACGAGCAAGCCCAAGCTACAACAAAACGAAGATAGCACACCTAGAAATGTTCTACTCTCGAGGCTAGGTGTCATAGAAACACCAAGGATTCCACACGATGTAGCACCACTCACAGCGCAAAAAACAAACACAAATCCAGCGCAACAAACAAGGATCAACTCTTCCCCACGGCAAGAATTCATACAAAAGATGCGACGGGAAGAAGAAAACGCACTGCAAGAGTGCCGGCAGGTTTTGCGGAACATGAAAGATCCGCAATGAAGATCCAAAAAAACATTTCTAGAGATGTTAAGCAAGGAGTCGGCGAACTCGATAAAATCCTCGACCAAGTGGAAACATACCGACGAAACTGGCTAAGCCAGGAGGCTGAAGGTAAACGCATAAGCGATATTAAAAAAAACAACGTGGATGAATCGACTACGCCGAAAACCTCTGCCGCCCCGCAGTCAAAACGGCCCCTCCCAAGCCCAGTGGACGTCGACGCACCAAACTTAAAGAAACCATGCGCCACGAAAACAGGCGCAAGCTGGCAGGTTGTGCAGTCAAAGGCTGATAAAGCACAGAAGCAAAAATCCAGCGCACCCAAACAAACAACTGGCGGCGAACAAAATAAACCCTCAGGAGTCAAGCCAAACTCAGAGAAAGGCAGCACTCAAAAAAGACGGCAAAAAAATGAAGCCCTTCTTGTGAAGCCAAACGAAGGACACACCTATGCAGACATACTTAAAAGCCTTAAGAAAACTGTGGACCCAAACGATGCTGACATTAAAATTCATGTAGTTCGAAAAACAATGTCTGGAGCACTACTAATAGAAATGAAAAAAGGCACTCAAGTGAGCACCGATTTCATTAACAAAATCAAAGGTGCCCTACAAAAACTGCAGAAGTAAAGGAACTCAAACCGACGAACACGCTGGAAATCCGGGATCTAGACGCACTCACTACAGCCAACGAAGTCGAGGTAGCCATACAAAAGATCCTCCCGGACATAGGAGACTGACTAAAAGTAGTGGTGACAAAACCAAATAGTCGGGAACAAGTGAAAGCATATGTCACACTCCAAACCGAAGCTGCAGAAACGCTTCTCAAAGCAGAAAGAATAACTGTTGGCTGGATTCGCGCCAGAATGCGCATGCAAACAATCTCTACGCGCTGCTTTAGATGTTTCGAGTCGGGTCACACCCAAAGGGAGTGCAAAGGCCCAGACAGAAGAAACCTTTGCATCCGGTGCGGCGAAATTGGACACAAGCACAAGAAATGCTAAAATCCCCCAAAATGCTGCGTGTGCGTCACGGCCGGATTGAAACCAGTTGACCACATCCCTGCCTCCAGCAAATGTGCATCGGTAAGAGCCCAAACATGAAGATCCTCCAAGCAAACATGCACCGGAGCAAGACAGCCGACTCGCTTCTCTCTCAGCTCGTGCTAGAGAAGGCGGTTGATGTTGTCATCATCAGTGAGCAGTACAAGACTCCCAAAAATGGTACATTCCTAACTGACAACACCGGGACGGCAGCCATCTGGCTGCCAAACATAAACAACTTCACCGTCACAAGAAGCGGTGCCGGACAAGGCTTCGTATGGGCACAAACTAAAATCTGTACAATCATGAGCTGCTACCTGACGCCTAGTGACAGTATAAATGAATTTAAGACGAAGCTAGACGCAATAGAAGACCAAGCACAGCAGCTTGGCGAAGACTTGATCATCGCGGGTTATTTCAACTCTAGAGCCATCGAGTGGGGCATGACGACAACAAACCCCCGGGGCAGACGGGTACTTGACATGGCTGCCAGGCTCGGGCTAGTGGTCGCAAATGAAGGGTCCACACCCACTTTTTGCAGACCAGGATGCGAGGGTACAATCCCAGACATCACTCTGGTGACAGAAAGAGCATCGAGCAAACTACAGGAGTGGGGTGTATTGGAGGACTACACGGGCAGTGACCACCAGTATATCTGCTTCTCCATAAACTCAAACCATAGACGTCGGCCCGACCATGATAAGAAAATCACCCGAAGGTGGATCGCGAAAAAACTGGACACCGAGAAACTCATCGAAGTACTAGACGCAAGTATGGAAACAGGCGTAGACCCTAGGGACGCAAGAAGCATAGTACGCCACACCATGCGCGCCATAGAGCATTCTTGCACCGCAGCGATGCCCAAAACGACGAGCTTCCTTAAAAGGAAAGCTGCCTACTGGTGGAACGAGCAGATCGCGGAACTCCGAAGAGCCTGCCTACGCGCGAGAAGGAAAATGACTAGAGCCAGATCTTGGAGCAGTGCTACGGCGGAAAGCGAGGAGCACAAAGAAGCTAGAAAACGCCTTAAACTTGCCATTGTCCACAGCAAAAAGAGCAAATGGGAAGAGCTACGAAACGACATAGATACCAACCCGTGGGGTCTTGGCTACAAAATCGTAACGCGCAAGTTAGGAGCGCAAAGGCCGACTCCGGAGCTAAACGAAAACGTCATGGCCAGTATAGTCAACACGCTCTTCCCACAGCACGAACGACGCACCGACCCAGAGACGCCCGCCTTCGAAGAGCCTCCTTTCTTTACAGAGAATGAACTCAGATCGGCAGCAACATCTTTGGAAAACAACAAGGCACCCGGACCCGATGGGATTCCATCCGAAGCACTAAAAGCCATAGCAGACGCACGCCCGAAAATCCTGCTAAACATGTATAATGCTTGCTTGATGGAAGGAATTTTTCCAGAGCTGTGGAAGCGACAACACCTAATGCTAATAGATAAAGGGAAAGGAGACCCAGCTACCCCAAGTGCATATCGCCCGCTATGCATGCTTGACACAGCGGGGAAACTGCTAGAAAAATTATTAAAACCTCGGCTATCTACAGCCATAGAAACGGCAGGTGGCCTATCAAATAGACAGCATGGCTTTCGACCAGGTAGATCGACAGCTGGAGCGCTGCAGTGCGTCATAGAAGCGGTAAGCGATGCACAGAGAGGAACGCCTACTCCAAAAAAATAGTGCTCCTGGCCGCTCTTGACGTTAGAAACAGTCTGCGATGGACAAACGTCATCGAAGCGCTAGAAAAACGTTTCGGTACACCAGCCTACCTGATGCGCATGGTCCGCAGCTACCCAAGCAAACGAGATCCCACGCAAAGTGGGATCAGGCGAAAGACCGTCACTTCGGGTGCTGCACAGGGCTCTATCCTCGGCCCGGAGCTGTGGAACGCTAGCTATGACAGCATATTTTCAATAGAAATGCCAGACGACTGCAACCTGGTCGGGTTCGCCGACGATATCGCCGCCATCATTAAGGCACTTGACATGTCGGAAGCGCAGCGGAAGCTAAACCAAGTCATGATGCGAGCAATGGCTTGGTTCGAAACCCATGGTCTAAAGCTCGCCACAGAGAAGACAGAACTTATAATTTTAACAAAACATCCCTCTCGAAGTGAACATGCACGTGAGCGACGACATAATAAAAACAAAATTATCACTCAACTACTTAGCCATCCGTATCGACCCAAGAATGACTTTCTGGACCCAAATAAACCACACAGTGGAAAAAGCGTCAAGGGTAGTTGCATCACTCAGTAAGCTGATGGCAAACGTTGGTGGCCCAAATGAGGGCAAGCGTAAACTGCTGATGTCAACAGTAAACTCAATACTGCTTTACGGCTCTCAAGCATGGGCAGACACCCTGACCATACAACAAAAATGCAAAACACTGTTGGTTAGAGTAACGTCCGCATACCGGACAGTGTCGACAGCAGGTGATTAGCAGCGAAATCCCTATAGATCTGAAGGCCAGAGAGCGACGGCGTACCTGGCTAAAACGCCAAAATAACCAAGAATCTGACACCAACCCCAGAGAGGAAACTATGCAACAGTGGCAAGATCGCTGGACAAACGAAGCAACCGGAAGGTGGACTGCCAAACAAATACCTGACGTAAAAATATGGAGCAACCGAGACTTCGGCGAAGTAAACTACTATTTGACACAGCTGCTTTCTGGGCACGGATACTTCGGAAAGTACCTGCACCAAAGAGGACTACGCCAACAGCCAAGCTGCGTGTATGGCGATGCCGATATAGATGACGCAGAACATACTTTTTCTCATGCACTCAATGGCAAACAGAAAGAGAGCTGCTTGAATCGCAGATCGATGGAACCTGGAGGCCACAAAACGTTGCCAAACTGCTCGTAAGTAACGAGCAAAACTGGAAACTAATAACGAGACACGTCGAGAGAATCCTCCGACGCAAAAAGAGGCGCCTGGACGCAGGTGAAACGATGAGCTAAAACACCAGAGCGCCCAGCCTGAAGTTATGCGCACTCAATGCGGTTCCGGGCTGGGAAATTCCGCCCTGAAACATAGAAAGGGGAGTTTTTAGCGGGTCAGCATGCATATGCGATCCCCGCACAGCCATAGTTTGAGACGTGGCTATGGTGGTGTGTAGACATTTTCTTCCCTACCTCAAAAAAAAAAAAAAAAATTATTATTATTATTATTATTCTTAATTCTTTAAAAAAAACATTTCAGCATATATTACAAATAACTTATAAATATTAAAAAAAAACGCCAAGTAGTACTTTCTCTCAAGGATTCGAAATTCCATTAATAATGAATAGAATAAGGCGCATCTGAAAAACGCACTACAAGGCGAGGGCATTACATATTTAAGTAGGACATGGCAAACAACCCAAAACCGCATTGATATTGAGATTGGATCCCTGTCGATGCTCTCAACTCTTTACGTGTGTCTGTCAATAAACATTTTTTCTTTTAATTTTGTTTTATTCATCAATATAGTTTCCATCTACGGCTATACAATCAGTCGAGCGCTTCTCCAACATTTCTATGCCATTTTTGTAGAAGAATGAACTTTACCCTAAAGATAGGCCTCAGTATCGGCAATCACATCCTCATTTGATCGATATCTCTTGTCTTGGAGGTGCTTTTTGGGATCTGAAAAAGCTCAGTAGTCGTTGGGGGCCAAATCTGGAGAGTAGGGTGGGTGCGGCAGTAGTTCGAACTTCAATTCGCTCAATTTCAGCATTGTTACCATAGAATTGTGACACGGTGCATTATCCTGATGAAACAGCGGTTTCTTCTTTGCCATATGTGACGTTTTTTCTTGATCGCTTGGCCCAGTCGATCTGGCACCTTCATATATTATTCGCTGTTGATTGTTTTACCTTTCTCCAGGTAGTCTATAAACAAAATCCCGTTTGCATCCCAAAATACGGACGCCATAACCTTACCCGCCGATATTTGTGTTTTGGAACGCTTCGGACGGCTTTCACCGGCTACCACCCACTTAGAAGATTGACGACTGGATGCTGGAGTATAGTGGGGTATCCATGTTTCGTCCATAGCTACGTAACGGCGAAAAAAATCGGTCCCATTGCGCTTCAACATGCTTAAACACGCCTCGGATGCATCGATGCCTTGTTGCTTTTGGTCCGGTGCTAGCAATCGCGGCACCCACTTTGAGTAGAGCTACGCTCAGCGTCTTCGATGACCACACGACCAAGTTTAAATTCATTATACCAATCCTTAATGGTTTATTTTCTTGGAGAAGAATCCGGGTAATGCTTATCAAGCCAAGTTTTGGCTTCTACCATATGCTTTCCAATCAAAAAACAGTGTTTAATGAGGACACGCAATTCCTTTTTTTCCATATTTTAGGAAAACTCAAAGGTTGTTTCACTTTAAAAATTTCATCTTAAAAGCACGTGGTCGCAGAGATGTAAAATTTTTACACTGAGCTTATGATAATCGACCCTATCGGTCGGGAACTAATTGAGCGGTGTGATACATGGTCACCCGGTGGAAACAAAAATGTGAATTTATATTAATGTGTTGTAATCGTTGAAAGTAAAAGCCACGGTTGGTTGTCAAGTTTTTGAGTGTCTGTCGGGGGTTGGTTTGGTTTGGTTCGAAACACAACGTAAATGACCCAAAACAGACATTATCATTATTATTATCATTATTGGCAACTATGAAAATTGTGAAAATCGCGCAGCTGAAACGCTATAAATGCAATGTATACAAAATCTGCGTTTCCACTCTCTTTGAAAGAAGAAGAATATTCGTTCTGACATATTTTATGCATTTGACAATTGCCACTTTAGAATTCCAAAATCTCTGCTCAGCGAAATCAAAGCGAACTTATGATTGCACGAAGAAATACAAAATCAGCATATAGGTAATTCTCTGACGGATGTCGCGTGCGACCACCTTTACAGTAACAAACAAGTAAGAAAGCTACAGTCGAGTGTATTCGACTGTGAGATACCCGCTACCCATTTTGAATAAAAGAAATATATTTTGCGGTATTTTCTCAAAATATACCTAATATACTGCATAAAATACTAAAAATATACTAAATGGCATATGTGGTATATCGGTGTAGTACCGCATTCAAAATATAGCTCAGACGGCACAATATACCAGATTGTCAGCCAAAGCAACTCAGACCCCTAGTAATTAGGCGTTTTTGCCCATACAAAAGTATTTCTTTAAAAACTTCGACAATTTTTATCTGATCGCAACCAAATTTTCAGAAATCATAACTACTATAGTAGTTATTATATATACTAAAATTCGGAACTCTAGCTTTAAAATTACGCTTGTTATTCGATTTTTTTGATTTGCGGGGGCGGAAGTGGGCGTGGCAAAAATTTGAAACAAACTTGATCTGCGTGCAAACATAACAAATGCTGTCGAAAAAAAATTATAGCTCTATCTCTTATAGTCTCTGAGATCCAGTGTTTCATACGGACAGACGGACAGACACACAGACACACAGACGGACAGACGGACATGCCTATATCGTCTCGGCTGTTGACGCTGATCAAGAATATATATACTTTATAGGGACGGAGATGCCTCCTTCTACCTGTTACATACATTTCCTGCCGACACAAAGTTATAATACCCTTCTACCCTATGGGTAGCGGGTATAAAAACATAACAACATAATAACAATTTAAACAAGTAAGAAAGCTACAGTCTAGTGTACTCGACTGTGAGATACCCGCTACCCATTTTGAATAAAAGAAATATATTTTGCGTTTTTTTTATCTCGAAATATACCGAATATACTGCAAAAATACTAAAAATATACCAAATAGTATATTTGGTATGTTGATATAGTACCGCATTCGAAATATACCATAGACGGCACAATATACCACATTGTCAGCCAAAGCAACTAAGATCCCTAGTAAGTATTTCTTTAATAACTTTGACAATTTTTATCTGATCGCAACCAAATTTTCAGGAATCATAACTACTATAGTAATTATTGTATATACCAAAATTCCAGCTTTAAAATACGCTTGTTATTGATTTGCGGAGGCGGAAGTGGGCGTGGCAAAAATTTGAAACAAACTTGATCTGCGTGCAAACATAACACAGACGGACACGCCTAGATCGTCTCGGCTGTTGACGCTGATCAAGAATATATATACTTTATAGAATCGGAGATGCCTCCTTCTACCTGTAACATACATTTCCTGCCGGCACAAAGTTATAATACCCTTCAACCCGGGTATAAAAATTCGCCCCCGAAATTCAATAAAAATCTAATAACTAGCGTATAACTAAAATTTGGTTGCGATCAGATAAAATTGTGGAAGTTATTAAAGAAATACTTTTGTATGGGCAAAAACGCCTACTTACTAGGGGCCGAGCACACTCGACTGTAACTTTCTTACTTGTTTTTATAAATAATAGTTTAACGCGTGAAAACCACTGAAAAAGCTTAGTAGCTCAACAATTTAAAAACAATGAATATAAATCGTGTGGAGGTAATTTCTCATGAAGAGATATACCATTAATTAAAACTTTATCATCCATACCATCATTTTTTTTTTTTTTTGTAATTAGGGAAACTATACAAAAATTTAATGCAACAAAAAATGATTGTTACAATCGTTCCCGAGATTGTTTGAATTTTTGAATCAAAACAAGTGAAAAAGCTATAGTAATTGGTCTCGACAGTGAGATACTCGCTATTCATTTTACATTATTCTTCAAACATACCAAATTAGTATACCGAAAATAGACTAAATTATAGCAAAAACCATATTTGGATATATGTAAAATTGTATATCTGACTACTATTGCATTTAAAGTGTACCATAGTCGCAGTTCGAGGGCAGAAAGATATTTACATATGTATATGTGTATGTTTTTATCGTAAGGCCGCTATCTGCTTTCCCTGGTAGTGTCTTGAACAAAAATCAAATCATACCTTGACAACGCTGTGTACTGCTTGAGCATACAACATTCCAACTTCAACTGGATCCTGGGATAATTCTTTTGTTGGCTTAAACAGTCTTTTTTTAAATACAAATCGATTTTCACCATATGAAGATCCATTGGATAGACGTTTATAGTTTATAGATGACGTTTGTTTACATTCCCATGCGGATATTACATCATATAAATATTCGTAGGTTTTAATATGATATTCTCCATCAGGTCTTGATTGAAAAATAGCCCATCCCTCAATTGAAGCTAAATTAAGCTTATCAGCTAGCTTTTGCACAGCGTCGCTTGCAGTATCCGTAGGATGGACATCAATGGCTTTAGTACGAGAGTCTAAAAAAAAAAACCTGCATACTATAGTGCCAAGTCGACGCATTGCCTGAAAATTAAATTAAGTCAGATTAATATAAAATCATGATGTCAATGCAGTAAGTAGTTCAAAGTCCTTAGAACATTTTCAACAAATACCTTTCAATACATTTTTAACATATGAATGGACCTAAGGTATGGTGTAATGCATTTTCCAAATCCTTTCTCAAATCAAACTGTTGGTGTCACAATGCATATTTGTTGACAATTGACCAGAATTCAAATAAAATAAATTTTAAAAATTCGATGATACCTTTTGATAGATTTCTGGCTACATAAAGAACAGTTGACAAAGAAAAAGGTTAAGTGATAGAGCACAGCACCATATCCAACATATTTGATGCCACATATTTCTTAAGAAAACAAAAACAAGTAAGAAAGCTACAGTCGAGTGTGCTACAGTCGAGTGTGCAAAATAATGCGGTATTATTCGCAAAATATACCAAAATACTACAAAACAAGTAAGAAAGTCGAGTGTGCTCGACTGTAAAATACCCGCTACCCATTTTGAATAAAAGCAAAATATTACGGTAATAATCTCAAAGTATTAAAAATAAATATGCATGTATTCTCGATCGGGATTTGAACTCGAGTACCACCGACCGATGTACCTCGAGCGGGCTCGAACCCGGGCACCACAGCATGCGCGGCTTGCACTCTACCACCTGAGCTATCGCATTGATTATGAACCCGCTATGCATACAGATACTAATATAGACAAGCATGTATAAACATATACGCATACTATACATACAATACATACTACATAGCAGGCGGTTTTGCTCATACAAAATTTTCTTTAATAAAATCCACAATTTTTATTTATAATTGTTGTAAATACGATTAAAAAAAAAAAAAGTTTTTACCCCGAGCGGGCTCGAACCCGAGTACCCCGACTACCACAGCACTCTACCAATAGAGCTACCGCAGTGCCTCTTGCATACAGATACAAATAGAGAGGCGAGCATGTATATACGTATACGCATACATACAACACATACATACATAGAAGGCGTTTTTGCACATACAAAACTATTTCTTTAATAACTTAAACAATTTTTATCTGATCGCAACCAAATTTTCACGAATCACAAACAACATTGTTATTATTGTATATACTAAAATTCGCACGTCTAGCTTTAATATTACTCTTGTTATTATTGATTTGCAAGAGCGGGAGTGGGCGAGGCAAAAAAATTTGAAATAAACTTGATCTGCGTGCAAACATAAAAAATACTGTCGAAAAAAAATTATACCTCTATCTCTTATAGTCTCTGAGATGTAGGTGTTCAGACAGACAGACGGACAGACGGACATGGCTAGATCGTCTCGGCTGTTGACGGTGATCAAGAATATTTATACTTTATAGGGTCGGAGATGACTCCTTCTAAAGCAACTAAGACTCCATACAAAAGTATTTATTTAATAACTTCCAAAATGTTTTTTGAGCGCAGCCAAATTTTCAGGAATCACGATTGCTACAGTTATTATTGTATATACACAAATTGCTTTAAAATTACACTTGTTATTCGATTTTTGTTGATTTGCGGGAGCAGAAGTGGGCGTGGTAAAAATTTGAAACAAACTTGATCTGCGTGCAAACATAACAAATAATTTTAGCTCTACCTATTATAGTCTCTGAGATCCAGTGTTATTTACGGACAGACAGACATGGTTAGATCGTCTCGGCTGTTGACGCTGATCAAGAATATATATACTTTATAGGATCGGATATGCCTCCTTCTACCTGTTACATACATTTCTACCCTATGGGTAGCGGGTATAAAAACATATTTTCGCATACGTCAGAAAGAAGTTTAAAAATATCGGCTACATTTTCCGGTATAAGAATATTTCAAGCTACGCGATATTTATCGACGTGAAATTGAAACGGAGCAATAAATGTGGTGCAAATAGCTCAACAACATAATAGCATGATTTTTATTTGAAGTGACTACTGTTGACAACAAAGTTGTGCGGACCTATACCCTGCTTAAATTGGTCATATGATTGAAAATTTCCTTTAAGAAGAATCTACCGCCGCATCATTCCATAAACAGGTGTGTTTATGAGAAGGACGGTTACTAAAGTCGAGTCCATGGCTCCAATGAGCAAGAGGAAGCGAACACTTAAACCGGCGGCATGTGGCCGTTGCTCTAATCGACAATGGGGACCCTAATGGGAAAATGTTCGCAGAACAGTGGCGGTTGACCCATAGCAAATTGGTCGACCCCAGTTTCTAAGGATGGAGAACACCTCAGATAGCCCAAAGCGAAGGTGCGGGCTGGCTGAACGGTATCAAAGTCCTGATGAAAACGCCCGTGGTGGAGATGACAAAGGCAAATGTCCACCTTTCCATAGTCATCCAGGGAGAACGAGTGCTTCAGCTTCTTAAGAAATATAACACCGTCAACCCGACGAGTTATTGGTCCGTGCTGAAAGTCTATGAACCTTTGCCTGAAATTGGTGAACAGCTGCTGATCCATCAGATCAATAAGGAGGTCAAGGATCTTTATTACAGGAGCGGAACCGATGCCACGCACCCTGAAACTTGACTGGCAAGACAGACCACCCTACGAACTTGCAAACTTCTAGTAAGTGTTCTGCAACTTAACCTCCATAAGTAGACAACGGCATCGGTGAAGCTTCTCCTCGCCATAAAAGATGGCTCTATCGTCGCCGGGTTAATGTCACGAAACTGAATGAATCTGCTGCAAGACGAGCAATGGAGTGTGATTCTTGACTCTTGCGGAACAGAGAATGGTGACTGGAAGCTCTTCCCGTCTCCTGGTATTGACACCATCTGTTGGTCGCATAGCCATAAACAAAAAAAATTGGGGAATTGACACTGTTGCGATTGTCAAGTCGTCCGGTCGCCTGAAATGCTGCTATATAGCAAATCCGAATCTCGCTTGATGTCATATTCAAATTCTCTGCAGGACCTCCAGGAATATTTTGTCCTGGTCGCTTGAGATCCACTAAAACTATAATAACAAGCGTAATTTTAAAGTTAGAGTCGCAAATTTTGGTATAACTATAGTCTTTGTGATTCCTGAAAATTTGGTTGCGATCAGATAAAAAAGGGTTAGTTAATTTTTTTTAAATAGTTTTGTGGACATGGCTAGATCGTCTCGGCTGTTAAAGCTGATCAAGAATATATATACTTTATGGGGTCGGAGATGCCTCCTTCTACCTGTTACATTATGAGTAGCGGGTATAAACACCATAAGAGATGTGACATAAAAAGAAGCTAATATTAAAATATCTAAAGATATTTGGGTCGATACTACGCACTGCATAAAGTGCGAAAGCGAAATCGAGAAAACTTATGATAGCTAGAAATGTTGCCCTATTCGATGGTGTAAGAAATGCATTGTGAATAAAGTCCTTAATAAATGATATTAAATTAAAATTAAAATTGTGCAAAAGGTTTTTTTTTGAAGACAGGGAATTTTTTATTAGTATAGCAGCATAAATCCACTTTTGTACTTAAGTTATAATTTGATATCCGAATAAAGCGGAAAATTGCAGCTTCCAAAAAAAAAATATTTTTTTCTGTTCAGTACAACTGAATTGATTAATTTGTACACCCACTTTTGAGGTGGCGTGTGGAAAGTGCAAAAGTCACATATACTCGTACAATATTGTGTTGTGTATATGTAAGAAGAATAGAACCAGGAAGATCTTATTCTCTCTTGATTCTCGCTCTATAGTTTTAATTAAACTCGTGATTTTTTTCCACAAGCTTAAAATCGTGTGTGATGGTTTTCAAAAAGGGGGCCAGGTAATCTATTTCCGTGTTAGCAGCTTTATTTTATTTTCTGCAAGGTCCTTACATGAGCATTTACATTTAATGTTTTAAGAATAAACCGAATAAAAAATTTAATAACGAATCTAACTCATCACACATTTTTTATTCCCATGCGATAGATAAAAATAGTCAGTCAAAATATAAGAAGAATTGTAGGAATCGTTTGGTCAGTTCGATCGCTGGTAAGACCGAAGTGACGCATCTTCTGCGCTTAGGCAGCAATGACCTGGTTAAGCCCGGATACTTAAGCATGCACCGATTTAGAATGCCAGTTTAGTTGACAGAAAAGTACATTTGTAAATTTAACTGAATAGAAGTAGAATTTGGACTCAGTTGGGAGGCTGAAGATGTTCTACTTTGACTATTATCTCCATTGTTGTGTTATTTAGGTAGGACCCGCTAGCCCATACGAGGGGCCATGTACCGCAAGTAAGTAAAATGATTTATGTCGCTATCTATTTTAAGTCAAACCTGAAAATTACCGCATTACCGCATTACTTTACTAGTGCTTGCAAAATTCGGTAATAATCGCAATGGAGAAAATTATGAAGTTGTAAACTTCTTACTTGCTCAGTGGCAAGTATCAGAGAAGTCGTTGAGAATGTCGGCGCTAGCGATCCCTCAAGGAAGCAAGTGGTGCCTTTAAATCGTGACAGCAACGTATATAAGTTAAAAGAAACGCCTCCCTTTCTAATTGCGTAAAATTTGCAGATCTTCGAGTGCCGAAGTTATGTCTTCTGGGTTAATAGGACCCAATCAGTAATTAGCGATTACAAAATAATAAATACTAGGCCCTCTATAGGTCAATTATCCTTCATATTATAATGGCATACGATGTGAAAGATGACACTACGCAAAAAAAAAATAAGTAAGAAAGCTACAGTCGAGTGTGCTCGACTGTGAGATACCCGCTACCCATTTTTAATAAAGGCAAAATATTGCGGTATCATTTTCAAAATATACCGAATATACTGCAAAAATACTAAAAATATACCAAATGGTATATTTGGTATATCGATATAGTACACCATTCAAAATATACCATAGACTGCACAGTGTACCAGATTGTCGGTCAAAGCAACTAGACCCTAGTAAGTAGGCGCTTTTGCCCATACAAAAGTATTTCTATAATAGCTTCCACAATTTTTTTTCTGATTGCAACCAGGGATCATAACTCTTATAGTTATTACTGAATATACCAAAATTCGCAACTCTAGCTTTAAAATTAGGCTTGTTATTCGATTTTTTTGATTTGCGGGGGCGGAAGTGGGCGTGGCAAAAATTTGAAACAAACTTGATCTGCGTGCAAACATAACAAATGCTGTCAAAAAAAAATTATAGCTCTATCTCTTATAGTCTCTGAGATCCAGTGTTTCATACGGACAGACGGACAGACACACAGACACACAGACGGACAGACGGACATGGCTATATCGTCTCGGCTGTTGACGCTGATCAAGAATATATATACTTTATAGGGTCGGAGATGATTCCTTCTGCCTGTTACATACATTTCCTGCCGGCACAAAGTTATAATACCCTTCTACCCTATGGGTAGCGGGTATAAAAAAAAACTTACGGACCTTAGAACTGTATGGAGGTAAATATTAATTTTTTTTTGTCGTATTGTTTGAGAAATGGAAACCGCGCCCTCGAAATCGTTAGAGTCCTTATCGAAATGCAAGAAATTGGCCAGAACCTCTTTGCCTAGAGCTTTCAAATGGCTACTTTAAGTTAAATTTTAGATCGACCCCATACGAGAATGAAAATCGCTTCGCACAACCTTTTCAATGTTACCAGCAGTCCTCGCCAAGGTTCTCAAACGGGTTTCAGACTAGAACGGCAATGAGGCCTGCATATAATGACCTGGTAGATTCCATTAAAAAAGAAATCGAACCATTCAGACTAATCGTACATTTAGGGGTCCAGTGGCCGCCAAATCAGCGGGTAAGGTGAAAAACAGGAATCAAACAGTCCTTCCAACCCATTCCATCATCGGGCTCTGGCGAGTGCGCTTAGGAACCTGTGCCAGGTTTGCCACAGGGAGCTCTCGCCTCAAGCTGCAGATATGGAGAGTTCAAACGAAAACTCCATCTCAATGCCTCTCCAGTGTACCATACCTAGAGTATGTAACCAACACAGGGGCTAAGCTATAATTCCTTGTAACTATCCATTTTCGACCCCTTACTCATCACCTGGTTGTACATTTTTAAAGCCTATCGGCAGATACAAAGCACCTTTAATGTTCACCCAGGCTTACAATCTTTTGATGGAATTATTGGTAAAGACACTTTGAAGGACTTAAGAGTCTTAATTGATAGGAAGAATGATTGCCTTGTGGTTTCACCAGGGGTCAAGATTCCTCTTCTAGTAAAGCGATCACTAAACGTGCATCCTTTATTAAATATGGTGCACCCCGAAGGGGTGCGAATTATTTAATGAGTATTCAGAAAATGTTGAGCTTCTATTGCCGGCCCAAACGGTTAACACAACTGCCAAAGCCGAGATTCGCATGTGTACCAAGGTCGTAATTTACACGAAAAGCTTTCCATACCGATCCAATATGAGAGATGAGGCAGAAAGACAAATTGTTGAATTAGTGAATCAATTATTACGCCCAAGTCCCTACAATTCTCTAGTTGGATAGTGCCTAAAAAACCCAAACCAAAAGGCGAAAAGCTATATCATATGGTCATAGATTTTATAAGATATAAACTCCTCTTTAGGCAACCGCGGCAAAATATAAGTTCCTCCATCTACGATGAATAAAAAAACGTGCCCGCCATTTTCTCAAGCTCCACATAACGACATTAAGTCGTTAAATGTCGAAGTGTTTACTCCTTTTTTGATGTTAGCAGAGGTGAGGATGGTTCAATTCCCTGCTTCTAATACGTTAGTTGAGCTGTCACCGCATAAACAGATTTTTGTTTCAAGGCTTTCTGCTAATACAATATTTGATGAAGTTAGGGCTTATATTAAGTCCAAATATAATATTAAGCCAGTGTTAAGCTGGACGAATTTAATTTCTCCTACGAACGGGATATTTTCTCATTTTTGCAGGAAACTCACTAACCGATATTTAAATAGTATATTATAATTAACAATGTTTTTTGCATGCTTTCTGATCGTGATTACATTAACATACAGTTCTTGGTGATTTTAATATTTATATTTATATTTATAATATTCAAAATTATCTAAACTAGTTTCTATCAATGTGTATAAATTTTATATTTATTTTGATATTTACGAGAACAGATGGAAATATAAGTACGAACACCCACACATGGGCTTCACGCGACACCTAATCAATACTCTCATATCAGATAAGTCAGTAATCTAAAGTAGTATTTAAAATTTCTGGTAATTAGTGGAATAAAACTGCGGGAAAATACCTGCAAGCACTCTAGAACTATTGCATGGAGCATTTAAAATATTATAAAATCACCATAACGCATAGACAGGTAAGAGGCACAAGGGAAATACGAATCCAGAAAAATTATACGTCCAACCAAATCCGATACCGAGCTATTTGTGTGAAATATTGAACATCGATGTGTTCACCTTGGAGAAAAAGATATTCTCAACAAATTTGCTAAACTCTTCCCTCTGAAATTGCTGCCGATAGCGGTGGATAGATACAATAATTCTGTTCAGTCAGTAACATATAATAGACCAGTAAATATATTTATTGAGCGAACGTTTAGAATAAACTACCAAGAAACAAAAGACATCAAACGACAAACCTTGGAAGATATAAAGGGACTAAAAGAGCATAATCAGATCACAGCTAATTCAAGTCATAATAAAGACAGTGTTCAGCTAACTAATTATCAACAAGGGGAGAAAATATTCATAGCCAATAAGCAAGATAAACTGAAAGATACAAATGTAACTATAATGGCAAGGTTTCATAAGTCTGTTATTAGAAAAAGCGGCAGACAGTAAAATGATTTCTCCATCCACCTTTCACACATTATAAAAATTTTACGCATTTGGCATATAAGATGCACTAAAATTGTAAATCACACGAATTGTAATATCATCCGCACCTACCATTATAACTCCTATTTTTGTCCCAATAATATAAGCATGGCTTGCTCAAACCATGGGGACCCTCAACTTCAAATAGGATGTGATTCTCATTCGATAGGGTTTCATCTGACGCATACACGACAGATTTAAATTGATCAATGTTGTTGACTTGAGCAAAATACAATTTTTCATCAACGAAGTAGCGAAGAAGGCAGACACAATTTCAGGAACAGGATGTACTATCTGAAACGTACGATCGCGAACACCTTATGCAATGACAAGGGTTCACCGGACCCAGCCGATTAGGACGCAATACTGAAGTCTAATGATAGGCTCGAAGGGAATAACGACCAACATATAAAGAGCTCAACATCGTCGTTGCACGGGTAAATGCAATCTAGGGAGAGCTTAAAACTTTTACAACGATCTTGCAGCAGGTAAGAACACTAACAAACCAGGTCAACAAGATTACCTTAGCTTACCATCTTTCTGAAACATCTTGCGATTAACACCAATCTCTTGGACCAGTCTGACTTATCGGAAAGTTAATGAAGCGGTTGAATTCTCTCGGCAGTCAAGCATGACCAGCGGAACGCTACTTTTGTACATAATGGTCTTATCAAAGAAAACAGTCACTGAGTATCAGCTGGTGTGTCCCTCCCAACACTCATCGAGAAAAAACAAGTGGTACTGGAACACGATAAGATGTCTTAACAGAGATCTACACCGCCTTAAGCGATTGCTTTTCAATTGGAGAAATATCTGCTCAAACTAAACAAGTAAGAAAGTTACAGTCGAGTGTGCTCGACAAGAATACTATAAATATACCAAATGGTATATTTGGTATATCGATATAGTACCGCTTTCAAAAAATACCATGCACTGCGCATAATACCAGATTGTCAGCCAAAGCAACTAAGTAAGTAGACGTTTTTGCCCACGCAAAAGTATTTCTTTAATAATTTCCACAATCTGATCGCAACCAAATTTTCAGAAATCACAATTACTATAGTTATTATTGTACATACCAAAATTCGCAACTCTAGCTCTAAAGTTACGCTTGTTAATCGATTTTTTTGATTTGTGGGGGCGGAAGTGGGCGTGGCAAAAATTTGAAATAAACTTGATCTGCGTGCAAACATAACAAATGCTCTATCTCTTATAGAGAACTTGGTGAACTTGCTGCTTGTATTATTTGTGAATTTTGAATTTTTTTATTTTTTTAGTTTTTATTATTTATCTTTCTTTTTGTTTTTAATCACCTCTAAATCGTTTTCCGGAAAATCATTTGAAATTACCCAGTCAAAAGCAGCTTTGACATTGCGATTTTTATCCAGCCAAACTTCTAGTAAGACACCTCGACGAATAGCAACATTGCTTGCATCTATTGAAATATTTAACCCCCCGCAAATTATTAAAATGCTATTACTTAAATGCTATCTGAATATACACATAATAACTCATACTACCACATAAGTTGTTATTTGAATTCTGTTGTATCTTGCTAGACATATCTAGCAAAACAAAAATTTTAAGGTTAGAATCAACAAAACGACTGCTTACGTATTTCATTAAAAATATGACACCACAAAAGCACATATTATTAAACACTTATACAAATATTTTCTACATACCATGCGAAACATTTTCCAATTTAAGGTATTTCAATTGGTCAAACTGTTTTAAAATACGAGAACGCCAAAATTAAGAAACTTAACTAGTCAGCAAGCTTGCACGCACCACGTGGCAAGAACAGCTGACTTTCAACGGCTGGTGGAAGACGAGGACTGCATAATAAAATACTAATTAAATAATTTCGATATCTACGGACTTTTCGTAGCTTGAAATAATTCTAACATTATTGATATATTAACATTATCCCAATGTGCAATGGTGGCAGTCCTGACCAACAAAACAGCCTTTGACTACTGCTTGACCCTGGACATTCACTTGCCAGCTTACAGACTCTGCGCCAGATGTCAACCATAAGCGGCAGACTCTATATTTCTTTATTCTTTATATTCTTTATTTACAGCGATAGCGATGACAAGCTAACTTCTACCAAAGGAATACCAAGGACCCGCGGACCTGACGACGATCGAGCCGGTCAAGGATTACTAATCTGCGGGATGCAGATCTTGCGATTGGGAGGAGTTAACGACTGGTTTCTGTCCTCCTTCTCCGCACTGTTGACTAAACATAAAATTGCTACCGAAGTCCATTGACCGGCGGTAGCCAACTTCAGCAAGTGGAGACACACTGAAACTGCAGGCGCGAAGAATGCCGATTCAGCGCTTATGCCGCATACCAAAGCAGACAAAAACTGCTGGCCACTTCTGGTGTGGCGCAGTCACTAGTGGAAACGCCAATATTAAGATAAACAATACATGTTTATAACAATATAACAATCTGTACGATTTTTATTTATACATGTGTTGCTACCAATTCGGCCAAATGTAACAAATCCAAGAAATAGAAAGATCGATTTTCATCAGTCTCCTTAAGCAACCAATTACACTTCGAAAATCTAATAATTACAGATTAATTATGTAATAACTTATAATACTTACAGCAACTTCGACACTAGATGGTGCTTGCAATCTCGTTGAGACCTTAGTACATTTACAATTATCGAAACACCACTGAGCATATTGTCTGAGTTTTCCATCAAACGAGTCCAATTTTTGCTTTAAAAATGATACGAAAAACCTGTAAGAGAGTTCAAAAAATTAAATGATTTATTTACATTGGTCAAAAAAACAAGATATATAACTATTGTCTCGTATCGTCCTCTGTTTTACTTTATGCTCTAGAAGTAGTTATTTGTCTCAATGTCACTTTTTTGCTCCTATTAAAAAGAAGTATTTTACAACCTATGTAAGATGTTATGGAGACAAATTATTACGTTTAAATTAAAAATAAATGAGATTAAAACAAATATCAAAAGAATGGTTATTCAAATTATTTCTTGAATCACTTCAAAGCTATTTTATTAGTCACAAAATTAATTATCAGGCATCATAAAGATAGACAAGGCTTTAGATTTGAATCTGTGTCTGATAGTTGTTTTCTTTGGTGGAAATTTAAAACAATAACAAGTGCTATCAAAAGTTATAGGTTTGTATGTACATCTCTAATAGTCCCTGAAATCTAGGTGATCATACAGGCAGACGGTCTTGGCCATATCGTATCGGCTATTGACATTGATCAAAAATATATATTCCTTATGGTCCGAAATATCTGTTTCTGTCTGTTACATACATTTTCTAGGGGCAGAATTTTATAATACCTTTGACAATTTTACTAATGCTTCATGGCAGCTTAAAGTCTAATCATTTAGCACAAACCCACACAAATTCAATAATAGCTTTACTAATGGTTGGCTGGCAAAAATCCTCTGCTGAACCCTCCCCGAGGGTGCTGGCTGGGTAGGATCTGTATTACCTCAGTGTCAACGGGTAGCAGATCTCTACTATACGTCGATATTTCAGGAACTGCAGATCCTAGCTGAGGACTCTGTTCCTTATCTTTCGGGCATCTGCCTGAAGATAAGTAGCAGAATCCATGGTACGAGGTGTCTGGCGGTCAGACTGAAAACGCTATGGGGGGCTCCCAAGAACAAAATTAGCCAACTATGGTCTCGGAATGGACTCATTAAACTATTCAACTCGGGCTGGGATGTCAGCCCAAACGTCGGTGGAAGGCGTGACTGCTACCACCGGCGGGCACGGGGGGGAGAGATCCTCTCTGCGTGTCGCCAGCGGTCACACCTCTGAGGCGGCGGGAGCAGGCCGTATCAGTTGTAACAACACTGCCACCAAAAATTCGAGGTTGGTGCGCGCGGGTGCTGTGGTCTTAACCGACACGGACCAAAAGAGCGCTACGTCAACTTCTACGGTGGAGGGGGAACGTCTTCCTCTTCAGTCACCCCTGCCTATCGCCAGCACCTCCAAGGTTGCACAGCGGGGCACGGGGGGGCTGAAGGAGAAGGCCAAAAATAGGGCGGCGACCCGTATTCACGCAAGGCTTAGTGGCGTAGCTAACCTGTCCGTCAAGGACCAGGAGAGGCTTGCCTGGGCCAACACGTGGATGCGGGAAAACCAACTTAGCCCCCTTCCAAAAGACAATAAAGTGCAGACCGGTTCTACCGGCCCTGCCAACAACAAGGTGGAGTCCATGGCAAGCAAGCGCCAACGGTCCGCTGAGAGTCCCAAGCAAGGGGCTCCAGTGAGCAAGAAGCTGCGAGCACCTGGCTCCACCAACACGGACTCGAACAGGACGAAACAGAGAGCAACGGTTGCTGAAACTGCCAGGCGGCATCTCGCCGTTGCTCTCATAGACAGAGGGGACCCTAACGGGAAAATGTCTGCAGAGCGGTGGCGGTTGACCCATAGTAAGCTGGTCGACGCACTGTTTGTCAGGATGGAGAATGTCCCAGACAGTCCAATGCCTACATTCGAAGGCACTGGCTGGCTGAATGGTGTCAAGATCCTGACATGCAAGGACGACCCAACATTGCAGTGGCTGCAAGCGACCGTACCCAAACTGGACAGGCTGTGGGAGGGGGCCAAGCTGGACGTGGTGGACAGGAATAATATTCCGTCCATGCCGAAGGCGAAAGTCCTTTTCCCAATAGTTGTTCAGGGAGAGCGGGCGCTTCAGCTGCTTAAAAGCAGAACCCAGCCATACCGACGAGTGATTGGTCCGTGCTGAAGGTTGATGAACCTTTACCCAGTGGTGGGCAGCACGTGATCATTCAGATCAACAAGGAGGCCGAGGATCTGCTATATAAACGCAATGGGAAGATGGCGTGGGGCTTAGGGAGCGTGTACCTTCGCCTCAAGAAACGTCATCCGAACGACAAGGACACACACACGCTGAGGTCTGGGGAGGTTGAGGCAGATCTCGGTCTCGAGAGCGTGACCGACGCCACCCAGCACCTCAGCCTGACTGACAAGACGGAGGAGGTGGGGGAGGAACTGTCCATGGAGACGGGCCCCCCCGCGAGTTTGCTAACCTCTAATGAGTGTGCTGCAACTCAACCTCCATAAATCCAAAACGGCTTCGGCGGAGCTAAACCTTGCCCTGGAGGAAGTGTCCGCCTACGCGGCTTTGGTCCAAGAACCGTGGATAGCGTCGGGCAACACGGTGGCTGGACTGAAGTCGCCCAACTATGATTTATACGTCCCGACATTGGTAAGCAGATCGAGAACTGCCATCCTTGTAAAGAAGGGGCTAAAAGCTCATCTACTACCTAATTACAGCAATGACGATCTAACCGTGGTGGTGCTGGAGAGCCGTGAAGGATGTTTGCTGCTGGCATCCTGTTATATGGCCCACGACAAGCCGGCTCCACCTGACGAGCTGCGGAGGCTGGTGGACATGGTCTGCTCCTCCAATAAGCATATTATTATCGGAACGGACGCCAACGCCCACCATAGCGTCTGGGAAGTCCCGACATCAACGACAGGGGTGAGTCAGTTCTTGATTTTATCCTTAACCATAAGCTTAGACTAGCCAACAGGGGTGAGGTATCTACCTATGTAGGTCCCACCTCCAGTAATGTGCTGGACTTAACGATTTCAACTGAGTGTACCAATGTTGAAGAGTGGAGGGTCCTGGATAGACCCTCCTTCTCGGACCATAAGTACATTCAATTTACCATTCCTTTTAACAGGGTACCTGCGGCTCAGCCGTTCAGAAATCCCCGTAACACGAACTGGGCGAAATTCTCTAGCCTTGTTTCCAAGTCTCTTGGTTCGCCGGGTAACATCAACTCGGTGCAGGGCCTAGAAATTAATGTCAATGTCCTTTCTGCAGGACTACTTTCAGCGTTTCGCCAATCTTGTAGACTCTCAAGACCGACGAGAAGATCGAAGCCACCCTGGTGGAACCCAGATCTCTCATCGCTACGTGGAGAGCTTACTAGCATGTTTCAACTTGCTAAGAAGGCGGACAACGAATATGTCTGGGACGAGTATAGGTCTCTCCTGAAGTCGTACAAGAAGATGATCCGATCATCCAAAAGGTCTTCATGGAGAACCTTCTGCTCGGACCTGGATAACATCAAAGACACCTCCAGACTGAGGAAGCTGCTGTCCAAGCAGGCTTCCAGTCCTAGTCTGCTCAAGTCGGGCGATGGAGCGTGGACGGAGAGCAGTGCTGAAACTCTTGAAGCAATGCTCTCAACTCATTTCCCGGGATGTATTGGAATAGAGAACAGTGACTGGCAGCTCTTTCCTAGTCTCCCAGTTATGAGACTCCCTGCCAGTCTAATTACAGATAACAAAATAATTTGGGCTATCGACTCCTTTGCGAAGGTCAGGTCGCCCGGTCTCGATGGACTTTCGCCAGCAATGCTGCAAGCCAGCAAGCCCACGATTGTTCCGTGGCTATCGGGTATCTATTCGGCGTGCCTCGCATGGGGTCATATCCCCACTCTTTGGAGGACCTCGAAAGTCATTTTCCTGCCCAAGGCGGGCAAATGCAGTCATGTGGTCCCAAATGACTTTCGGCCTATCAGCCTAACCTCTTTCCTGCTAAAAACATTGGAAAAGCTACTTGATTTGCACATCAGAAGCAACTCAATGCATCTGTTGTCCCCAAATCAGCATGCGTATACAAAGGGCAAGTCCATTGAGACTGCTCTCCATGCTCTAGTAGCCTCCATAGAAAAGCGGACCACTATAAAGAATATGCCTTGGGTGCATTTCTTGACATTTCAGGCGCCTTCAATAACGTCACCACTGATGCTATTATGAAGGGCCTTACCTCAATTAACACGGCACCAGCGATCCACAGATGGGTCAACCGCCTTCTTCGTGACAGGCGGGTGGTGGCTACGTGGGGCGATGCGGCCATTACAAAGGTAGTGCGAGGTGGCACTCCCCAGGGTGGGGTTCTCTCGCCTCTCCTTTGGAATTTGGTCGTAAATAGCCTACTTCTAAAATTTACTAGACGGGCCCCCAAGTTAATTGCCTATGCTGACGACATAAGCATTTTGATAACTGGGAAATGCCCAACCACCCTTAGTTCCGTAATGGAACTTACTTTGCGGGAAGTTAAAGCATGGGCCGAATCAGCCGGGCTCAGCATTAACGCGGATAAAACGGACCTTATCCTCTTCACGAAGAGGTATAAGGTACCTGCGTGGTCCCCCCAAAAATAGGCTGTACTATGCTAAAGCCGAGCCTAGCAGTAAAATACCTAGGTGTGGTCCTGGACAGCAAACTGACATGGAAGCTCAATGTGTTAGAAAGGGTGAAGAAGGCCACCGGAGCCTTGTACATGGCGAAAAAGATGCTTAGTTGCACTTGGGGCCTCTCTCCTAATCTAATGCGGTGGATATACATCTCAGTTGTTCGCCCTATCCTCACCTACGGTGTTCTAGTGTGGTGGCAGGCCACTGAAAAAAGGACGTACCTATCCATCATGGAAAGGACACAGCGTCAAGCGCTACTGTGTATCACAGGCGCTCTCAGGTCGACGCCAACTAAAGCCCTCGAGGTAATAGCTGGTGTGGAACCATTAAACCTATACGCGCAATCCATAGCCGCAAAATCGTCCCTACGGATTGCCGCAACTGGCAATTTGGGTCTGCTAGGCTATGGTCACAGCGCCATTGGTAGGGAGACTAGTAGAGACTTGGACTATACTATCCCCCTTACCAGTACTGACCATATTAACACTATATTCTTGGAACCGGAGTGCTGGCGGGAAGGGTTATGCATTCCCGAAGCCATCAACCTCTTCACCGACGGTTCGAAGATGGATGATGGTGTCGGAGCGGCCGTATACTGCCCGGACCCGGTCTCCAAACAATCCTATAAACTCCCAGACCATTGCAGCATCTTCCAGGCGGAAGTTTTTGCCATTGGCAAGGCTGCCGAATTGGCTCGGGGTTTACAGCGTGATCACACCTCTATTAACATCTTTGTTGACAGCCAGGCTGCAATAAGATCAATGCACTCTGATGTGGTCAAGTCCAAAGTTGTCCTGGACAGCAGAAGAGCAATAGAGTCGCTGAACGCATCTGCGGTCGTGCGAATCTATTGGATCCCAAGCCACCAGGGCATCGATGGCAACGAGATCGCAGACACTCTCGCCAAAGAGGGAGTGGGGCTCGATGTTGGCAACATGTGCAATGTTCCGATATCCCTGCGAACTCTAGGCAGTGAAATTGAGGTGCGCTCTAGACTTCAGTGGGACGCGAGCTGGCGTAATGCCAACTCGTGCAAAACTGCAAGGCTGATGTGTGCCTTCACCGGTATCGTTTTCGAACTGTTAACATTCCAGAGACCCCATCACCGATGAATCGGCGCAACTGGCCATGCTCTGTGTAAGACATTGTCTGCCTTTTACCTCTACCCTCTGACACTCAACCACTTGCCTGTTCTTATCACTGAATCTTATGCCCCAATCTCGCTGAATTCGACTGCACCACTTCCCTATATCTTTTTTCGAATCCCCCAATAATGTTTCCTACACCAGTCTATTCACGTATGAACATGAAGATGTCATAGTGTTATTTACATGTAGATCATAAAAAAAATTGGACAACTAGAAAGATAAGATATGATATATGATATGATATGTATATCACGCACACTATGTTGTAATAAATACTTAAAGGAAATTACTTGGTCGCTCCTGCTTAAGCTCAGCTCTCAAATCAGAATGTAAATACTATACACGTGCCCCTTTTCAGCACATAACCATTGTCACGTGCGCTGCGTCAGCATAAGCCAAGCCAGCAGTACTCTGGAACCAGCGATCACCGCCTTACATAAGAGGAACCAACGTGGGACCCACCTTTAGCTACCCGACACCCTTAGCGACATCGGCTGCACAACAGCACCAGCGAATGTAACAGCAGCAAACCCTTCGTTATAAAGTTACCATTCGTATAGAAGTTATGTTTCGTTTAAATTGACAAATGTCTATTAAAGAGTATTTTTTTAAATTTTAGAATCCCAGCTGCTAAAGTACAAGTGCCTTAAGTGCCACTATTTAAAAAATGCGAGTAATAGTGTCGATAATAAACATCCGAGGCCGCGAAACTCCTGAACGTTGCCTTGAAATTGCCGCTGACGTTCCTGTAGTGGTCGCCAGCAAGACCCCAGTGAGTTCCCGTTACCCATTTTGAATAAAAGCAAAATATTCTCAAAATATAATGAAAAATATAACCACAAAAATACTACAAATATGTCTTATTGTATATTTTTGGCATACTGATAAGTTACTACATTCAAGATATACTATAGAGTGCAAAATATACAAGATTGTAAGCCAAAGCATATAAGAATCCTACTAAGTAGGCGTTTTTGCCCATACAAAAGTATTTCTTTAATAACATCCACAATTTTTTAATATTTTGAGATTATTACCGCAATATTTTGCTTTTATTTAGCACACTCGACTGTAGCTTTCTTACTTGTCTTCATTAATGTTAAGACTTGCGCTAATATTAATAATCTACACAAATTAAATACTCCTTGCCTATCACTGCTTAGGAAGTGGCCAGCTACATCCGCTAACAATAGCTGCCTAAGCTCGCTGGCACTTCCAGCAGTGGTCTCTCTTATGCTGCAATTACCAGAAGTAATGGCGGTCCTGCTCAGCGTCGACTCCATAATCTCTCTTCATAAGCCAGCTGACACGGTTCAGACTCTGTTGCAGCAGCAGCAGCTACAATTTCAAAATTGGCAGCAACCAGTACAACAACAGCAACAGCAGCAATTCGTTCTGTGGCTACAGCAACAGAAACAGGACCACGAACAGCAACGCGAGCAAGACAGCGGTCGCCTGTAAAGACTGGAAAAATAGTGCTTGACATGGCCAACACGATTTGTCAATATTCTGGAAGTAAATTTGGCTCCCAAATCTAGCACCCAGCTCGAGTTTAACGTTCCAGAATCACAATGAATCCACTAAAGATTCTTATTTGGAATGTCAATGGCATAGCTGGAAAGGCCAAAGAGGTTGAACTCTTTGCGCACAGCAATAACGTTGACATCATTTTGTTGTCTTAAATTAGACTCAACCGAGGACAAACAGTAAAAATCTTTGGATATGCCTTCTATTCCGCCTACAAGCCATCGTGATTATTCAATCACGGAGCGGAGGCGGCGCAGCTGTTTTAGGAAGAAGTGCTCTTCGCCACTTTCCTCTAAGAACTATTGAGATACGTACTACTCAAATATCAACAATTAAAATTTCTACAGAACTAGTAGATGTGGAGATTAGTGCTTTATATTGTCGCCTGAGAAATAGACTTGAAGAAAGAGACTTCGTTAACATGCTTCATGCTAGCGGTCAACAATATCTAATTGGCGGAGAATGGAATGCTAGACAGTGAATATGGGTGACACACAAAACTCACCGAACGCGATCTATCAGAAGCTGTCGCTGCCTGCGGAGCCAAAGTTCTTGCTACAGGATCGACCACAAGGTACCAATATGTTGACAACCACACGCCCACCTGCATTGACTTTGGAATGGAATAGCTGATTTGCTGATAAATGTAAAGCAGATCTGGGACCTTAACATAATTCAGATCACCTAGCGCTTGTCATCACCTTAAGCACAAACAGTGTTAATGTTACTACTTCTCCTCGGCTCATTACAAAACGCACTAATTTGCCTACATTTAGACAGCATTTGGAAAGCAACGCAGTTTTCATAGACATGCAACACGCCTTGCCAGAGTCTGGCACGAAGGCCTTGTGGAACTTATGCGAACGACATTGCTGTCTTATACAACTCTCCCAGCCGAGCAGAAGCAGCAAAGGATACCTGGATACCTTGGCTGCATGATGCAGAATGCTTTATTTTGAAAAGATTAGTTTTCACCACTCCAGCTATTCACTTCGAAGGCGTGACCTTGGTACAACCCACCCATGCGAAATATCTTGGTATCGGCCTGGGCAAGAGACTCACTTTTGCCTCACACTTAAAAGCTGTCACCAAAAACTGTGGCCACAGATTACAAAAATTTCGCGGGCTGCTTAACAAAAGAAGAAAAATGTATATGCACATTGCATAGTTCCAATTTGGCTATATGGAATGCAGGTTTGAGGGATTGCTGTCAAATCGAACTACAAGTGCATCCAAAACTACAGAATCCTTACACCGGAATCTGAGGCGCTTAAAGCGACAAAATGTTCAACCAAACGTGAATTTTACATGAATTCAAATAAGTTTTTTCCCTGTGTTGTTGAAGTACTCTTTTCTTTTGCTGTACCGGTTCAATAGAAATTAAATACAAAAAAAAAAAATTGTACTCTAACCATCTAAGTCATGAGCAATTGTTGTCGTGTTAACTACACATGCATACACATACCAATATAGGCCCATACAAGAGTATTTCTTTTATAACTTCAAAAAATAGTATCTGTTCTGATACTATTGTATGGGCAAAAACGTCTACTTACAAGGGTTCTAAGTTGCTTTTGCACTCCATAGTATATCTTGAATATAATACAATATCCATATACCAAATATACGATTTGCCATATTGTTTAGTATTTTTCGGTATATTATTTTGTTTTTAATCAAAATGGGTAGCGGGTATCTCACAGTCAAGCACATTCGACCAAACATAAACAAACAATGACATAACGTAAACCTATAAAAAAGTAAAATCCCTGTGAACTGCCGTAGAACCAGCTCCAATTGAGCGACTCCTACGTGACCCTGCAGTATAAAAGGGAGGAGTCAACCACTGAGTGTAGTACAATAAAACTATAAAACCAAAACCCAAATCCAAATATACCATTCAAACTTATTTGAATATAATTCAATTTATTACGCATTTCTCAAATCAATACTGGCTTTATTAAATAACAATAATAAATAAAGAGTCAATTAAACTCAATACAAAGTCTAAGACGATCTAGTTGAGTCAATGGCCAACAGGTGTAAGTGACATGCCGTGCGTAATGAGTCAGGAACGAAACAAGTACCAAATGTAATGTGTCTAATTAGGGATTTTGGATAAAGAATGATGACAGAAGTATTGTTAGAAGAACAATAGCAGACGCATTAGTACTACATCGCTACATTGGCAATACGCACAAAAGCAGTTCGCGTCCGCACACAGCCTTAAACGTCAAACAAGTAAGAAAGCTACAGCCGAGTGTACTCAACTGTGAGATACCCGCTACCCCTTTTGAATACAATACATATATTTTGCGGTATTTTTCTCAAAATATACCAAATATACTACAAAAATACTAAAAATATATCAAATGGTATATTTGGTATATCGATATAGTACCGCATTCAAAATATACCATAGACGGCACAATATACCAGATTGTCAGCCAAAGCAACTAAGACCCCTAGTAAGTAGGCGTTTTTGCCCATACAAAAGTATTTCTTTAATAATTTCAGGAATTATAACTACTATAGTAATTATTGTATATACCAAAATTCGCAACTCCAGCTTTAAAATTTCGCTTGTTATTGATTTCCGGGGGCGGAAGTGGGCGTGTCAAAAATTTGAAACAAACTTGATCTGCGTGTAAACATAACAAATGCTGTCGAAAAAGAGTTATAGCTCTATCTTTTGTAGTCTCTGAGATCCAGTGCCCGCCCGAACCCGCTCCGGGCCTGTGTAAGCCCGCGGGCCACGAAAAAAAGCCCGGTCCGTGCCCACCTCTAGTATCTGTCCGTGCGTCCGTATGAAACACTGGATCTCAAACATAACAAACATAACAAATGCTGTCGAAAAAGAGTTATAGCTCTATCTTTTGTAGTCTCTGAGATCCAGTGCCCGCCCGAACCCGCTCCGGGCCTGTGTAAACCCGCGGGCCACGAAAAAAAGCCCGGTCCGTGCCCACCTCTAGTATCTGTCCGTCCGTCCGTATGAAACACTGGATCTCAGAGACTACTAAAGATAGAGCTATAACTTTTTTTCGACAGCATTTGTTATGTTTGCACGCAGATCAAGTTTGTTTCAAATTTTTGACACGCCCACTTCCGCCCCCGGAAATCAATAACAAGCGAAATTTTAAAGCTGGAGTTGCGAATTTTGGTATATACAATAATTACTATAGTAGTTATGATTCCTGAAATTATTAAAGAAATACTTTTGTATGGGCAAAAACGCCTACTTACTAGGGGTCTTAGTTGCTTTGGCTGACAATCTGGTATATTGTGCCGTCTATGGTATATTTTGAATGCGGTACTATATCGATATACCAAATATACCATTTGATATATTTTTAGTATTTTTGTAGTATATTTGGTATATTTTGAGAATAATACCGCAAAATATATTGCTTTTATTCAAAATGGGTAGCGGGTCGAGTACACTCGACTGTACCTTTCTTACTTGTTTATAGGTTTACGTTATGTCATTGTTTGTTTATGTTTGGTCGAATGTGCTTGACTGTGAGATACCCGCTACCCATTTTGATTAAAAACAAAATAATATACCGAAAAATACTAAACAATATGGCAAATCGTATATTTGGTATATGGATATTGTATTATATTCAAGATATACTATGGAGTGCAAAAGCAACTTAGAACCCTTGTAAGTAGACGTTTTTGCCCATACAATAGTATCAGAACAGATACTATTTTTTGAAGTTATAAAAGAAATACTCTTGTATGGGCCTATATTGGTATGTGTATGCATGTGTAGTTAACACGACAACAATTGCTCATGACTTAGATGGTTAGAGACTACTAAAGATAGAGCTATAACTTTTTTTCGACAGCATTTGTTATGTTTGCACGCAGATCAAGTTTGTTTCAAATTTTTGACACGCCCACTTCCGCCCCCGGAAATCAATAACAAGCGAAATTTTAAAGCTGGAGTTGCGAATTTTGGTATATACAATAATTACTATAGTAGTTATGATTCCTGAAATTATTAAAGAAATACTTTTGTATGGGCAAAAACGCCTACTTACTAGGGGTCTTAGTTGCTTTGGCTGACAATCTGGTATATTGTGCCGTCTATGGTATATTTTGAATGCGGTACTATATCGATATACCAAATATACCATTTGATATATTTTTAGTATTTTTGTAGTATATTTGGTATATTTTGAGAATAATACCGCAAAATATATTGCTTTTATTCAAAATGGGTAGCGGGTCGAGTACACTCGACTGTACCTTTCTTACTTGTTTATAGGTTTACGTTATGTCATTGTTTGTTTATGTTTGGTCGAATGTGCTTGACTGTGAGATACCCGCTACCCATTTTGATTAAAAACAAAATAATATACCGAAAAATACTAAACAATATGGCAAATTGTATATTTGGTATATGGATATTGTATTATATTCAAGATATACTATGGAGTGCAAAAGCAACTTAGAACCCTTGTAAGTAGACGTTTTTGCCCATACAATAGTATCAGAACAGATACTATTTTTTGAAGTTATAAAAGAAATACTCTTGTATGGGCCTATATTGGTATGTGTATGCATGTGTAGTTAACACGACAACAATTGCTCATGACTTAGATGGTTAGAGTACAATTTTTTTTTTGTATTTAATTTCTTAATTAAGTATTGAACCGGTACAGCAAAAGAAAAGAGTACTTCAACAACACAGGGAAAAAACTTATTTGAGTTCATGTAAAATTCACGTTTGGTTGAACGTTTTGTCGCTTTAAGCGCCTCAGATTCCGGTGTAAGGATTCTGTAGTACTTGGATGCACTTGTAGTTCGATTTGACAGCAATCCCTCAAACCTGCATTCCATATAGCCAAATTGGAACTATGCAATGTGCATATACATTTTTCTTCTTTTGGTTAGCAGCCGGCGAAATTTTTATACCCGCTACCCATAGGGTAGAAGGGTATTATAACTTTGTGCCGGCAGGAAATGTATGTAACAGGTAGAAGGAGGCATCTCCGACCCTATAAAGTATATATATTCTTGATCAGCGTCAACAGCCGAGACGATATAGCCATGTCCGTCTGTCCGTCTGTGTGTCTGTCCGTCTGTCCGTATTAACACCTAGATCTCAGAGACTATAAGAGATTGAGCTATAATTTTTTTTCGACAGCATTTGTTATGTTTGCACGCAGATCAAGTTTGTTTCAAATTTTTGCCACGCCCACTTCCGCCCCCGCGAATCAAAATCGAATAACAAGCGTAATTTTAAAGCTAGAGTTACGAATTTTGGTATATACAATAATAACTATAGTAGTTATGATTCCTGAAAATTTGGTTACGATCAGATAAAAATTGTGGAAGTTATTAAAGAAATACTTTTGTATGGGCAAAAGCGCCTACTTACTAGGGTCTGAGTTGCTTTGGCCGACAATTTGGTACATTGTGCCGTCTATGGTATATTTTGAATTGTGAACTATATCGATATACCAAATATACCATTTGGTATATTTTTAGTATTTTTGCAGTATATTCGGTATATTTTGAAAATGATACCGCAATATTTTGCTTTTATTTAAAATGGGTAGCGGGTATCTCACAGTCGAGCACACTCGACTGTAGCTTTCTTACTTGTTGTAACCTGTGGCCACAGTTCTTGGTGACAGCTTTTAAGTGTGAGGCAAAAGTGAGTCTCTTGCCCAGGCCGATACCAAGATATTTCGCATGGGTGGGTTGTACCAAGGTCACGCCTTCGAAGTGAATAGCTGGAGTGGTGAAAACTAATCTTTTCAAAATAAAGCATTCTGCATCATGCAGCCAAGGTATCCAGGTATCCTTTGCTGCTTCTGCTCGGCTGGGAGAGTTGTATAAGACAGCAATGTCGTTCGCATAAGTTCCACAAGGCCTTCGTGCCAGACTCTGGCAAGGCGTGTTGCATGTCTATGAAAACTGCGTTGCTTTCCAAATGCTGTCTAAATGTAGGCAAATTAGTGCGTTTTGTAATGAGCCTAGGAGAAGTAGTAACATTAACACTGTTTGTGCTTAAGGTGATGACAAACGCTAGGTGATCTGAATTATGTTAAGGTCCCAGATCTGCTTTACAGTTATCAGAAATCAGCTATTCCATTCCAAAGTCAATGCAGGTGGGCGTGTGGTTGTCAACATATTGGTACCTTGTGGTCGATCCTGTAGCAAGAACTTTGGCTCCGCAGGCAGCGACAGCTTCTGATAGATCGCGTTCGGTGAGTTTTGTGTGTCACCCATATTCACTGTCTAGCATTCCATTCTCCGCCAATTAGATATTGTTGACCGCTAGCATGAAGCATGTTAACGAAGTCTCTTTCTTCAAGTCTATTTCTCAGGCGACAATATAAAGCACTAATCTCCACATCTACTAGTTCTGTAGAAATTTTAATTGTTGATATTTGAGTAGTACGTATCTCGATAGTTCTTAGAGGAAAGTAGCCAAGAGCACTTCTTCCTTAAACAGCTGCGCCGCCTCCGCTCCGTGATTCAATAATCACGATGGCTTGTAGGCGGAATAGAAGGCATATCCAAAGATTTTTACTGTTTGTCCTCGGTTGAGTCTAATTTAAGACAACAAAATGATGTCAACGTTATTGCTGTGCGCAAAGAGTTCAACCTCTTTGGCCTTTCCAGCTATGCCATTGACATTCCAAATAAGAATCTTTAGTGGATTCATTGTGATTCTGGAACGTTAAACTGGAGCTGGGTGCTAGATTTGGGAGCCAAATTTACTTCCAGAATATTGGCAAATAGTGTTGGCCATGTCGAGCACTATTTTTCCAGTCTTTACAGGCGACCGCTGTCTTGCTCGCGTTGCTGTTCGTGGTCCTGTTTCTGTTGCTGTAGCCACAGAACGAATTGCTGCTGTTGCTGTTGTTATACTGGTTGCTGCCAATTTTGAAATTGTAGCTGCTGCTGCTGCAACAGAGTCTGAACCGTGTCAGCTGGCTTATGAAGAGAGATTATGGAGTCGACGCTGAGCAGGACCGCCATTACTTCTCTATGCTCTATCTTTTGTAGTCTCTGAGATCCAGTGTTTCATACGGACGGACGGACAGATACTAGAGGTGGGCACGGACCGGGCTTTTTTTCGTGGCCCGCGGGCTTACACAGGCCCGGAGTGGGTTCGGGGCCGGGCCTTAAAATTAAGATTCGTACGGGCTTCGTGCGGGCCCGGGCCTTAGCAAAAAGGCCCGGCCCGTAAAAACCCGAAATAGGCCCGAAAAAAAATTTGATTTGATCGAACCGCCATTTGTCGCATTTTAATTGCTTATCGATGCTACTATTAATTTGCTTTTACAATATTTTATCGATTTGCACACCACTAATTCAAAAAGCCGCCAGGCTTATTGTGAAATTAGCAAATCTGTGAAAAATAAAAATGTCGCGACAAACAATTCAGGACGCTGTAAATAAAAAAAAAGTGAATGTGTAAAACTTATACAAAATGAAAAGGGCAGGAGTGAAGTGTGGAAGCTTTTCGATTGCGGCCGGGCCTCTCAAAAGTTTGTTTTCGTGCGTGCCCGGGCCTCAAAATACAGGCCCGCGCCCACCTCTAACAGATACACAGACACACAGACGGACATGGCTAGATCGTCTCGGCTGTTGTCGCTGATCAAGAATATATATACTTTATAAGGTCGGAGATGTCTTCCTGTTATATTCATTTCCTGCCGGCACAAAGTTATAATACCCTTCTACCGTATGGGTAGCGGGTATAAAAACGATCACGCACTGACCATAACCGATAGCCTTTTGCCTATTGACTTATTAAAGCCAACCGATACCGATAAGGTGTACCGACTAGCCTTCCACCACCCAAAATCGACATATCGACATCGTCGGTGCGATGGCTTCAAGGTCGCACCCGCATAAGCCAAGCAACCAGCACCAGAGTACCCCAGACGGCCAGCGATCACCGTCATTGTGGGACTTACCATCAGCTACCCGACACCATTAGCGATACATATACATATTTTTTATGGGAAAAATAGAGTTGTTTCTATGCAGTACAAGAATTTCAATTTAGATTTTAGAAAATACCCCATTAGAAGGAGCTAATTCGAACGACGTTGTCTATGAAAACAAATTGTATTTTTAATAAAATAAGTATTGTATCATGTAATCTATGTTATTACATATTATTACACCGTTTATTACACAGTTTAATTTACGACATCAATTTAGCGGGTATCTAAAAGTCGGGCGTGTCAAAAATCTAAAAAAAAACTTCATGTGCGTAAAAAATAAAAAGAGCTATCGAAATTATAGATCTCTATACACAATCTCTGAGAGTTATGTGTTCAACGAGTACATGGAGTGAGCGACTGTTTTCGATTACTGGTATTAAATTATCGGAGCTTTATAATGATAATAAAATCATAAAGGTATATGAAGTCAAATTTTGATGCAATGGTCAATGGTCTAATTAATCAAAAAATAAATAAAATATTGACTTACACAAAAATATAGAAATGTGTCGTATAGTTTTGTTACACGTGCAGCCTAGCTAAAATTGAAGCATATGTGTTTTTTTAACGTTACTTGAAACGGGAGATCCAAACAGAATCAAAAAATCTCATTTTCTCATTATGCTATAAGCACCGAATCAAACAATTGAGGTGTCGTTTAATTTTGGGCAGGAGTGTAGCAGTGCGATTGATACTATAGGCAAGTGATCGAAATTACAATATTTAAACTAAAGCCAACTGCAGTGACCAATTAAAAAAAGACTTACAATTTATTTACACTAATGTTGTCTTATACATAATTGTTATACTGATACTGCTTAACCAAACATATGTATATGTTCATATATAAATATTTGTATTTTTTTTATAAATATAGAATTATTAGTTTTATTTCGTTAGTTGTCCAACGTCGTATTAAGTGTTCGCGGTTTTCAATTAATTCATGCTATTCAAAATTTATTTTGCCTTATGCGCGCGAGTTATACATTTGTCACCACTTACCACTTCCCCATCTCATTTGTCACCACTTACCACTTACCCAACACTAACACATACAAAGCATTCCATTAGATCGGGATTGCGATCGTCAATTCACATAAACATTCAAGCTTCCACTATAAACTAATAACCCAAACGGGGACTGCTAGCTTCTTTAACGTAAACATAAACAATCTCTTGCAACTGAAACTAATAACGAATCTCAACCCAAGTCCCAATATAAACACTAACCACAACTCCAAAGTCAGAATATTATAAACAACTCAGACGGTTTGGCTGCCGCCAACATCACAGTATAAAATAACACTTCTTGCAAAGCTTAACTTCAGTTTGTATCAATTCTTTGAATAAAGCAGTTCAGCACTACAGTACTGTGTAAATTCTCATTTATTGAAAATACAACTCATACAAATATATATGTCAAACATATATATAACTGGCGCAGCCGGTCTGAACGGACGGATAAATTAATAACACACTAAGAAGTAACATTTGAACTAGCTGAAAAGGCATAACAAGTGTTATCGAAAGAGAAAAAGTTAAAACAAAACACACACTAAGAAGTGATATTTGAACTTAGCTGAAAAGGCATAACAATTATCACCAAAAGTGAAAAAGTGTAAAACAATAGTGGCATAAAAAGGACAAAGTCATAATTGTGCAACTAAACTAAAAACTAAACAATCCAGTGGCAATTTAACAATCAAAGATAAATCTAAAAAAAAATATATAAACTTTAAAATGGCAAACGAAAATATAAACGAAATGCAGAATTGCATTCAGGCTCTCACTCAAATTGTTGTTCAACAAATGCAACTACCAAATGCGAACTCAAGAACAAGAGCTAGAAACCAGATTGAAAAGGAAACTCGATATCTTCCAACATTTACTGGACAAGATGGTACTCTCCATGGATTCATTGCTTCAGTGGACCAGATTATGCAGGAATATGCAGATGATGCGGATCAGGTTTTCAGCGTTATATTCAACACGAAGATTCAAGGACAGGCAAGAACAGTTCTCACCATCAACACACCGACAACGTGGGAAGAATGTAAGGAGAAATTGCGACATCATTACCGGCCAAGAATGGACCAAATGGGTTTGACTAGGAAGATCAACAATCTCAGAGTGACATCTATTAAAGATTTAGATATTAAGGTAAGGTACATAGTGGAAGAAATAACAGACTTTGCTGTATTTGAAAATAATGAAAGCTTAGTAAATATATTAAGTTCACTATTGATTCAACGAATAAAAGAATTAGCAGCAGGCTCCATGGCAGTCTCGCTAATGCCATTAACAACAGTGCAAATGGTTAGAAATGAAATTGCTAAATATATCGGTCTAAATTTTGGAAATTTAAATCAAAGATTGTTAATTCGTAAAAATACCGAGAATGACTCAGGTAACAATATTGATCAAAGAAATAATAATAACAACAATAATAATAATAATAACAACAATAATAATAATAAAAACAACAATAATAATGGCAATTTTCCAAAAGTCAAAATACTAGGAGACAATATAACAATCAACAACAAAATAGGAATAACAATACTAATCCACAATACAATCATAACTATAACAATAATCAACAAAATCAGAATACTAACAATAATCCACATCAATATCCAAATAATAATTACAATAAAAATGAAAGTCAAAATGTTAGACAGAATCCCCCAGAGGCAATGAGTGTTGATAATATAATTGATGACGATAATAAAAGTACAACAAGTGAAATCCCTAAAGATTTTTTACCCAGTAGCCTCGGATGAAAGAAAAATTTTAATAGAAGGAACAATTGAAGATTGTAAATTTACTTTTTGTTAGATACTGGATCCACAATTAGTATATTAAACACAAATAGAGTGCAGGAAAATTTTTACAAAATAATTGAAAAATATTCAAAAACAATTCATACAATTAATGCAAAGTTTGAAACTAATAATTACTTAGTTATGACAGAAGCACCAAGAGAATTTCAATATTCTCCAAAAGTTCGTTCAAGATGGGTGGCTTTACCCCTGGATAAATCATATGATTTTCTATTGGGTATGGACTTCATCCAAAGAAACGTTCAATTTATTGATTTCAAGAAGAAAACAATTAAACTGATAAATGATGCTGAAATTCCATTCCATTCCAAGTATCCTGAAGAGGCTTGTGTTTTGGAAGTAAGTGAAATTGAAAGCTTTAATTTAACAGATTTAAATTTAGAAGAAAAGGAAATTATTACCAATCTAAACAAAAGATTTAACAAGTTATACTATAAAGAAGGCGACCAATTGACAAATACAAATACAGTGGTACACAATATAAGAACAATAACGGACCAACCGATCAATTCGAAAATTTACAGGTGTTCTCCAAAATATGAAGAAGAAATTCGAAAACAAATTTTAGAAATGGAAAGAAACGGCATAATAAGAAAAAGCAGAAGTAAATACAGCTCACCTATATGCATGGTGCCAAAGAAAATAGATAATTCAGGAGTACAAAAATATAGATTATGTGTAGACTATCGTCGATTAAATCATGTAACAATACCAGACAAATATCCGTTACCTCTCATGGACTCAATATTAGACAAACTTGGCGGGGCTCAATATTTCAGTACATTGGACTTAGCAAAAGGCTATCATCAAATCTTGATGGCTGAAGAAGACATAGAGAAGACAGCATTTGTTTCACCATTAGGACTTTATGAATACGTTAGAATGCCATTCGGACTAAAAAACGCACCAGCAACTTTTCAAAGATTAATGAATGATGTTTTAAGAGATTACATAAACAAAATATGTGTAGTCTACTTAGACGACATTTTAATATTCTCAACAACGCTCGAAGAACACAAACATGCTTTAGAAAAATTTTTAAAAAACTCCAAGAACACAGATTAAAAATACAAGTAAATAAATGCTCATTTATGAAACAAGATACAGAATTTTTAGGACATGTACTCAGTAAAGACGGAATTCGACCAAATCCAAAAAAGATACAAGATATTTTAGCTATTCCAATCCCAAAAACAGAAAAACAACTAAAAGGTTTTTTAGGCATGACTGGTTTTTATAGAAAGTTCATAAAAGATTACTCAAAAATTGCATACCCTATGATCAAATATTTACAAAAAGGAAATAATATTAATAAAAATGACCCAGAATTTATAGACTCTTTTGAAAATTTAAAAGAACTTATAAGCTCACATCCAATTTTGAAATTCCCAGAATTCGATAAACCTTTTACATTAACGACAGATGCGAGTGATTTTGCAATAGGAGCAGTGTTATCACAGCAAACTCAGCCAATAGCATTCGTATCTAGGACCCTAAACAAACACGAAAAGCAATACAGCGCAACAGATAAAGAATTTCTGGCAATTGTGTATGCCGTAGACTACTTTAGGCATTACCTATATGGCACACAATTTACAATTATAACTGATCACCAACCAATTATGTATCTAAATAAAAAATACAAAGGGAAAGACCTCAAGGACAAACATCAAAGGTGGATATTGAAACTACAAGAATTTGATTGTGATATCAAATATTTAAAAGGGAAAAATAACAAAGTGGCGGATTTCCTCAGTAGGCAGGAAACAGCCCCGCTTATAGACAAAGAAAATATTAATGAATCAAATTTAGCATTGACAGACACAATTCACTCCGCAAACGAAAACGAACCAATAGATTTTTATATAACAGATGATATAGTTAATAAATTCAAAACTCAAATCATTATCACATATTTATCAACAGACAGTATAATTAAAAAAAAAAGGCAGAAAAATTATTGAAATTAATCCAGCAGACGACAATTTAGAAATAGAACAGAAACTCTTAAACAATATTAATAGGGGAACTATTGGCATATATTCAGAAGTACCAGATTCCATTTACTACAAAGTACAATGTATTATAATAGACAGTTTTAAAGACACAAAATATATAAAATTCTTAAAATGTACAAAACGAGCAGTAGACATAAATGACGAACAGGAACTCCACAAACAAATAGCTTTATATCACACAAAAGAATCCCTACATAGTGGCATGAACGAGACATTTTATAGTTTGAAAGACAAAATTTATTATCCAAAACTTAGAGAGCACATTAACTTAGTTATATCCAACTGCACAAAATGTAGAGAAATTAAGTATGACAGGAAACCGATCAAAGCAAAATTCAATATCACAGAAACTCCTCAAGAGAAAAATGAAATAATTCATATAGACATTTTCCATATCAAACACCGATCATTTGTTACAATCATAGATAAACTTACAAAATTCGTAGCTGCATACAATATAAAAGATAGGAATTGGAGGGCCCAACAAAATTATTATGGATAATGAATTTAGATCAGAACAGATTCAAAGTTTCTTAAATAAAGAAAAAAGTCGAGTTACATTTAACAAAACCAAACTCGCACACAGGTAACGCAGACATTGAAAGACTTCACTCCACGTTAATAGAAATTGTCAATAGCATAGATGAAGACATCTCGATAGAATCAAAAATTCAAATTGCTGTTAACACTTACAATAATAGGTATCACACAACTATAAAATGCTCCCCAAACGAAGCTAAAAATACAAAGAACTCACAAGACCTTAAAGAAATAATAAGTGCTAACAAAGAAAAAAATAATAACAAAACTAAATGAAGAAAGAGAACAGTATGAAGAAAAAAGAGAGGAAGGACCAATTAAAAATTACAAAAGATTAAGAAATAAAGATGAGCCGTATTTTAGATACGCCAAACTAGAAGATATTCATCAATGTAATATCAAAAGACCATTAAAAATGGAACAAAATTAAAATACATGCACATATACATTAACAGTTTTAGTAATAAATACATATATATATACATTTTTTTCTTTTACTCGCACTTTCAGAATATTTTATTAATCACTTTAATGATTTTATCAATGACACATGCTAGACTGCATGTGGTCCCAATTCAAGAGGAGGCAGGATATGTCCCTATACATATGTATTCTACAGAAATTGTAAATGAAACTATTATAATTTTGCACATTATTGACATTAATCAAATCACTATAATAATCAATAAAATATACGACAATATAAAGAATATCGAAATTGCAAATAAGGAAACATTAATTGATGAAATAGAATTACTAAGGGCAAAAGTAAGTTCTATCACTCCATCAACACGAACAGAAAGAGGTATTTTTAATGGAATAGGCACCGTACATAAATGGCTATTTGGCCTTATGAACAATGAGGACAGGGAAGAAATTATAGAACACTTAAATATAATAGATCAAAATAATCACAATGCAATCACTAACTTAAACCAACAAATTCACATTAACAACCATTTTAATAATACTATTAACACACTAGCAGGCATAATCCATCAAGACAGAAATATGATAGAACTTCTTTCAGCCAAAATGAATAACGAAACAAAAGAAACAATAAAAAACATATTATTCAATGATCAAATGAGAACTTTAAAAAATATTGAAGAAAAATTAAATTATATTCAAGAAACCATTGCATCAGCAAAACACAATATATTTTTACCAGAAATATTATCAAAAGACGAAATAAATAAATTTGAAATAGATTTTTATAAAATTAAATTAATCAGAATGGGCATATTAAAATACAAAAACAACGCAATTGTCATGACAATCAAGCTACCCAAAAATTTTGTAAAAACAGACATCAAACTCATTACTGCAATACCTAACAGCAACAATATTCAAATTGATCAAGAAAATTTACTAATTACTCAAATTTGAAATAAAATATATGATTATAAAGAAAATGTAATTTTAAGGGAACTAACATTAAGTAAAAGCTGCACAATAAACAAAAATTGTAAATTCAAATTCAACAATAAATCCAGTATAGAACAAATAGATGATGAAACAATAATTGTAAGAAACAGTAAAAACGTTTTTCGTAAAACAAAATTGCGATCAAAGAATTATTACATTAAATGGGAACTACTTAATACAATTTGTTAACTGTAAAATTCAAATATTATCTGAAAACTTTGCAAATGAACAAATAGAATTTTATGATAGATTTTTTTACCCAACAAACTTATTGAACCAATCTTATAAAAATACAATAAACTTTGAACACTTCTCAATACAGAACTTTGAAAACTTAAAAGAAATCACAGAGTTAAAATTTCATAAAAAAATAAGTTATGGCATTTCAATTACATTTGCAATTATTATATTAATATTAATATTTTACTTGTGTATAAAATTAAGACCTTATAATATTCATGTTAATTTTAAAAGAATTCAGGAGAATTCAAATTCTGGCGATGGAGGAGTTATACATTTGTCACCACTTACCACTTCCCCATCTCATTTGTCACCACTTACCACTTACCCAACACTAACACATACAAAGCATTCCATTAGATCGGGATTGCGATCGTCAATTCACATAAACATTCAAGCTTCCACTATAAACTAATAACCCAAACGGGGACTGCTAGCTTCTTTAACGTAAACATAAACAATCTCTTGCAACTGAAACTAATAACGAATCTCAACCCAAGTCCCAATATAAACACTAACCACAACTCCAAAGTCAGAATATGCTAACGTAATTATAAACAACTTAGACGGTTTGGCTGCCGCCAACATCCAAGTATATAAAAGCACTTCTTGCATAGCTTAACTTCAGTTTGTATCAATCCTCTGAATAAACCAGTTCAAATCTACAACACTGTGTACATTCTTATTGATTAAATACAACTCATGAATATATATGTCAAACATATATAACTCGCGTCAACAAGCCCACGCTTGCAAGCGCTTACCAAGCGCTTGGTATCGCTGGGCCACTTGTTGGTGCTGCCATTGCTACGTCAACGTACAAATATATCTCTTTTAATTTGGGCTAGATCGTAGTCAAACGTGAAAATCAAATTGAAAATATTTCCTATTTATTTTCTTAACGATTTCAAATAAAATTCATAATCCTCTTAATTAATAATGGGCTATTCTTAAAGGTGGTATTTTGTATCTGCTGCGAGTTCCACATTAATAAATACATTTTGGATGTTTACTTAATCCAAGTCTTCGCCTAACCAGCTTGTGCTAAAACTTCTTAAAATAAGTATTTTAATTTTTTTTCTTATTTTCTTCTTTATTTGGTTTAATTATAGATTTATGGTTTGCTGATTCTCTCTCTTTTATAGGTCAAATAAATATTTAAATACCATCAGCGAAACAATCGAATAATTCCCACTGGGCAGTCGCATATAAACTTTGCTTTTGCAAATGCAAATTAATCAATTTAGCAGTGCTGAATAGAAACATGAAGGAAAGCTACAGTCGAGTGTGCAGAGGGTACCCCCAATTTTAATCAAAACAAAACAGTGCGGCATTTTTCTTAAAATATACCAAAATTATATGTCGCAAAGTACTACAAATATACCTAAGAGTATATTTGATATAATACTACATTCAAAATATAGCATAGAGTGCACAAATATACCAGATTTTCAGCCAAAGCAATTAAACCCTTAGTAAGTAGGCGTTTTAGACCATACAAAAGTATTTCTTTTATAACTTCGACAATTTTCATCTGATCGCAAATAAACTTTCAGGAATCACAAAGACTATAGTTATAATTGTATATACACAAATCACTTTAAAATTACGCTTGTTATTCGAGTTTTGTTAATTTGTGGGGTCGGAGAAGTGGGTGTGGCAAAAATTTGAAACAAACTTGATCTGCCTGCAAACATAAGAAGTGATGTTAAACAAGTGAGAAAGCTACAGTCGAGTGTGCTCGACTGTGAGATACCCGCTACTCATTTTGAATAATAGCAAAATATTGCGGTAATAAGCTCAAAATATTAAAAGCAAGTTAGAAAATTACAGTCGAGTGTGCTCGACTGTGAGATACCCGCGACCCATTTTGAATAAAAGCAAAATATTGCGGTATTTTTTCAAAATATACCAAAAATACTTAAAAAATATATACCGCGTGGCATAATATACCAGATTGTCAGCCAAAGCAACTAAGAACCTTAGTAAATAGGCTTTTTGCCCATACAAAAATATTTTCAGGAATCACAATTACTATAGTTATTATTGTACTTACCAAATACATACATACATAGCTCTAAAGTTACGCTTGTTACTCGTTATTTTTTTGATTTGCATGCAAAAATAATACATACATAGAATGCGTTTTTGCCCATACTAAACTTTCTTTTCTATTTAACTTAAACAAATTTTATCTGATCGCAACCAAAGGAAGGAGGAATCACAAATACCTTTATTTATTTCGTCTAGCGGAAGTGGGCGTGTCAAAAATTTGAAACAAAATTGATCTGCGTGCAAACATAACAAATGCTGTCGAAAAAAAATAGTTTCTGAGATCATGGCTAGATCGTCTTGACGCTGATCAAGAATATATATCCTTTATGGGGTCGGAGATGCCTCCTTCTACCTGTTACATACATTTCCTGCCGGCAAAAAGATATAATACCCTTCTACCCTATGGGTAGCGGGTATAAAAAGAAGGCACAGCTCTCTTATAGTCTCTGAGATCTATGTGTTCATAAATATTAATACTTTATAGGGTCGGAGAAGCCTCCTTATGCCTGTTACATATATTTCCTGCCGAAAAATAAAAAATCTTGGTTTTATATGTCCAGATTCTACATATTTAAACATAACGGTATATATTTTCTCTTTATTTTTTCCTCTTATTATTCTTGAGTGTCAAAAAACCACAATATTTATAAAGACTATAGGTATTTTTGTATGAACCAAAACTCTACTATGTAGGAGACTCTATATTCAATGGTTTTCAGAGATGCCTCCTTCTACCTGCTACATACATTTCCTGCCGGCAAAAAGGTATAATACCCTTCTATCCGATGGGTAGCGTGTATAAAAAGATAAGAATGGGATTCGGGATTGTTGACACTATAGATTATGAGACAGATTATAAAAGATAATTTCGAAACTATCAAAGGTAAAATAGAAAACTAATGACTTGTAGTGTGCAACATATAGAATAGAGAAGTTCTAAATTTCCCAACTTTTGTTTTGTGCTAAGTATTGACGCACCCTAACTCAGTCATCTCGCTTATCACTGCCTTCTCAATGCGCTTGTCGGAACGGTTAAGCAAAAGCTCAGTTCATTACAGAATAACAATTACGACAAATCAGACCTATAGGTTCGCTCCAATTATAATCTGTCTGAAAATTAATACATATTGCACTCTACTTTCGTCACTAAATAGTGAGAGTATAAGTGTGAAATGAAAATAATTAATTATTTTGTTACCAATGAATCCCCAGAAATTCATTTCGCCGAGCTCGGCACTGGCGGATAGTAGCCTCTAAATGTCATTAGTGGTCAAATTATCCCATGTTTGCGTGTGACCGCATGTGATCGAATGAGGAAGGACCCCGACCAATCTGACGAACTAGACCCGAGCATAGCAAGAATACACCACCCACCAAGCTCGACCACGGACAATCAGTGCCTTAAAGGCAGGATAAGGTTTTCGTTCACCATAGACTAGAATTGAAAATGTTAGACGGATTGAAGAAAATGCAAATACAAAATCTTATTAGAAGTAATGGACTTTTAAACAAAAATGAAATTGTTGATATTTGGTACGTAATGCAAATTTCAATGAAAATTAAGCTGTTAATATACATAATACAAAATTTCAATAACAATAAAAATTTCAATAAACAAAATTTAAATAATAATAAAAAGTCGATGAAAATGTAAGTGCAAAATATGGAAATTCAAATGAAAATAAAACGGTTAATAAGTAATAATGTTGTAGGTTGTAGCTATTTGTAGCAAATTAAACACTACAAAATGAAACACTTCAAATATGTTCGGTATTGTTCAAAACTTTATAATATTGCAGCTATTGGCAACTTAAATTCTAATGGTTAGTTACAGCGGCACGACTATTACGAACGAATTACAATCGGCGACTGACCGAAATTAATATTTAAAATGCAGTAGCCAACGAAAGCAGCATTAAAAGAGCTAACAAATTCAAAGCGCGTCGCGCTTTACAATCTCTTTAAATTTTCGATGTCCCATAGTTTTTTTGATGGCTGAACTAAACACTGTACTAGAGTATTTAAAACTCCGAAAATTCACAAAGTCCACAACATCGAAACATTCGCCTATTCAATAAGTGCAACTTTTAAAAAATGCAGATGAACTCATATTCTTTGCCTCTTTCTATATTTCATACTCCACTCCAATTTTATTGAATTTGGTTGTAACACTTTTTGGATTCCAAAGATATTTCCTGTTCTCGAGAAAATATTCCCTCTCGCTTTCTTTTTAATAATTTTAAATTATTCGTCTTTACGCTCTTTACATTCCAGTATCAGAGTATCGATATCCTTTATTTATTTTGTGCAAAGACTCCAAAAACAAAATGCTGTCCAAAAAATTTTTGACGTAGGCAGACTTCATGTTCGTCAAGATAGTTCTGCAACTTTAGCGTCAACAATCAATGCAAAAATATAGGATGTAAAAACATTATTTTTTTTTTGCTTTTTTATATAATATTTAGTCTTAAATCAAAAAATCTTGAATCCAAATCAATAGTAAAAAAAATGTACATGCAGTATTTATGCCCTAAAATTTTATTTCAATTATTGGGGTAGTGACATTTTGGTCAATACCTCGGTTATTAATTATTTAGTTATTTAGTTTTCTTGTCGGCTAAGGCGCGCATTATCCGTTCGTATCGAAATCTCTTGACCGAAATCTCTTGACCGTTTCTTATGAAAATTTACATTTTGTCAATCCATCAAAACAAGTTGAATTTGCAGGTGTACCAGGTAACTCCACCCAGTTTGGAATCTGTCAAGCCAGAGCCGAATCAAGCCGGAGCACGATAGTATTGAAAAAACTTTAGCTTGGGCAGCACTTTAAATATTGCTAATTTGAAGAATATACTAGATCGTTTTTCACTCATTCAACCGAAACATACGGTCAGTCAGAGTCAGCTGTACCGAGCTAACAGCGCATGTGCAAATTTAGGAAAAAAGAAATCAAAGCGAGTTAGCAGATCCAAGGCGAGAGTAAAAGGACAAACTCTCTCTCAGCGTTAGAATTCAGTGGTGCGCAGAACATTGCTCGCGAGAAACCAAAAGTGCAAGTGAATATTGTTCGAATCGCGAGTACACATAAAATGTGCAGAAAAATAACAGCATCGAGTTTCATCCACGCAGACAAGACATACCCCGCAGGTACGTTCGAGCCTGATGCTTGTTCTTATTCAACATCTACTCAACTTCACCGTGTCTTTTCGTGTTCTTTCTTTTTCATGCAAAGCACAGAATTCTTCCATAAGCTGTAGAAGTGTAACTAGACGCCAGCACTCGTTTCACCTACACCGTGCATCTCGTTTTCTATCGTTCGTGCAAAACACATAATTTTCCCGTTAGCTGTAGTAGTGTGACCACAAACTACTACAGCCAACGCTGATATAGTGTGATTGCGCCAGTGTGATTACACACCAGCAACTGTTTCACCTACGTCGTGCGTTTCGTTTTTCTATCATCCGCGCAAAGCACAGAATTTTCCCGTAAGCTGCAGCTACAGGCGCTATGTCAGAATCCGGCAGTGATATTTTTCTAGAACTGTGGCAAGCGCGACATACGGACGATACATTGCTGTCGGAACAATGTGGAAACGGCCATTGTCTTCCAGCCTCGCACGCTGAGCCTATCCTGGCAACACAAGCCCTTCCAGTTCCAAGGAAGAGAACACATGCCTGCGCAGAGGCGAATCCTATGCCTCCCTCGACTCCTGTTGCCCCAATTCCGCTCCCGACCACATTGCCTAATGTAACTTCTGCCGTCCCGGACACAAGGGGACCGAGCATTTACGACACGACTCATCACCCGGACTGTCGACTTCAAACGTCCTCTCCAATCGTCGAAATGAGATCCGACAGGGGTAACCTCAAGATGCGAGATGAGCTACCCATTAAACAGCGGTACTTTCCGAAGAACCCGGCAATGCGACGGATCATCGACAACTCAACGAGCGATCAATACCCGATGCATACCCTCTTCCAAGGATTACATACATCTTGGAACGCCTACGGCACGCGAAGTATATATCCACGTTGGACCTTAAGAACGGGTACTGGCATATACCGAAGGCCATAGGAAACCGAGAGGCCACAGCTTACACCGTGCCGGGACGCGGTGTCTATCAATAGCGAGTTATGCCGTTCGTGTTACATTCGGCCCGGCAGCGTACGCTAGACGCCGTGGCCGGTGCTGATATGCAACCCTTCGCATTCGCGTACTTGGACGACATTGTAGGGGTAGAAAACTTTTTAAAAGAACCTACGTATTAACTACGAGAACTGCGCGTTCTTCCAGCGAAAAATCAACTATCTAGGACACGTGATCAGCGAGGAAATAATTCACACAGATTCTAGCAAAGTGGCAGCTGTCCGCGAGTTAATTCGCCCGGCCAACTTGAAAGAACTAGGTCAAAGCATTGGTATGGCTTTATGGTACAGGAGATTTGTCCCAAACCTCGCTACAGTGGTGCAACCCATGTCTCAACTCCTCAAAAAGGGGCGAAAGTGGACATGGGGTGAAGAACAACAGGTTGCGTTCGATAAATTGAAAACCCTCCTGACTACCGCTTCCGTGCTAGCTTATCCCGACTTTCACGCTCAATTCGTTCTACAAACTGACACCAGTAACGTAGGAATCGAAGAAGTCCTGACCCAGGAAATCGAAGGCCAAGAGCGGGTAATATCCTACGTTAGCTTAATAAAGAGAGAAGAACTACTCTGCTACAGAAAAAGAATGTCTCGCCTTAATCTGGTACATAAGGAAACTTCGTGGCTACTTAGAGGGCTACCGATTCGAGGTCGTAATCGACCACTTGGCTCTCCAGTGGTTAAATTCGCTTGAGTTGCCACATGGACGGGCACTGGAGTTGCAACAATACCAGAACGACGTGCGATATCGACCCGGGAAGGAGAACGTAGTCGCCGACGCCCTTTCCCGATAACCCTTTACCAGGCTGACCTTGTTAAAGAAGGAGGCCCGACAAAGGCTAAGCTGCCAGAAGTTTAAGACCCGCCGGACCCATGCACACTCGACCCGCGGAAGAACCATTCGCTGACATTGGAGCCGATTTCGTCGGCCCGCTTCCTCGTTCTAAGCAAGGCAACCCCATGCTGCTCGTGTTCTTCGACCCTTTTTCCAAATGGGTGGAACTTGTACCACTACGACGTGCCACCACTGTGAGCCTCCAACGTGCGTTCCGTGAGCGTATCCTCGCTCACTTCAGGGTTCCGCAGTGTTTCGTATGCGACAATGGGACACAGTTTAACAGCCGGTCCTTCAGGCCGTTCCTAAAAACTGTTGGAGTCGACCTGCAACACACTGCCCCGTATTCGAGTTGGGACGAGTTGCTTCCAGAAATCACCTTAGCCGTAAATTCCAGCGTATTTTCGATCGTGCGAGGAAACCTGGACCAGGCGAGCCACGACCAGAGTAGACACTACAACCTATGCAGTAGCGACCCACTCTGGGCGGGAAGGTGCTTTTGCGGCAACACCACCTCTCCAATGCTGCTGACGGGTTCGCAGCAAAGCTAGCCCCGAAATTGGACGGTCCATATATGGTGAAGAAGTTAATCGCAGCAAACATCGTCCGCCTGCAGCACACAACGACCAACCAAAGAATGGCTAACATCGCAGACCTCCGCGAGTTCTAGGAGCAGAGGACCGAGTCCGAGGCCGAAGCCCTGACCCTGAATCAATCCCTCCGACCACAACCCCCAGCCATCGCATCAGTTAATCTAATTACTCTTTTTTTTTGACTAATTCAGAACATGGAGACGGTCGACCTATGCGGTTTTTTTTTGAAGCGAGGATCCAGCAAAGTTGATGCAGTTAATAAAAACGACTGTTCTACAGATCCAAATCGAACTCTCCCAATATAGCCGACTTAAGCTGGTTTAGTATTATACAATTTTATTAAACCTTTAATTTTGCGAGTAAAATTGTAGTGCCGAGATTATTTTGTAGTATAATCGATCAATAATTCAATTAATCGAAACCCATTTTCCGATACAATTAAATCATTAATTAAATTATTAAGTATTCATTTAACACTCAGTAAAATTATTTGATTAAAAGTTAAATATATATATATATATATATTGGTAAAATAAAGAGGAAAATATGCATTAAAGTGGATAATTTTAAGGATACATATTAATTTATTCATATTGAAGATCCACGATTGAAAATTACCAATTGGTCCAAAATTATAGGAACCTTACACGAATTATTCATAATTTATTTCTACAATTATATGATATGAATATTTGATTTTAAGATGGATGCCAAATTTACTCAACATGCAAGATAATCGCGAACGATTTATTTGATTTTAAGATGGCTGCCAAATTTACTCAAAGTGCAAGATAATCGCGAACTATTTATTTATGAGAAAAAATGTTAAAACAATTCGACAGAAGTTAAATAATTAACTAATTTTGTGTGAACTGTTAGAAAAGTAAACTAAAGTAATTTCATATTACAGCAAATTATTTATGTAAAAATTGTTAAAAAGGTTTGATATAAGTTAAATAATGAATTAATTTTGTGTGTACTGATAAAAATAAACTAAAGTTATTTTATATTACAGCATTTAGTTTGCTGAATTAGGCCAACAGATTGTCAGCCCGTCGTCATGTTCTTTCAAGACATTTTTCTCTATTTAACATTTTGTGATGATAAATATATTTTTGAGTTTGCTATTTACCTGAATAATAGTTTGCTGGGTTGAAAGGCGACAATTATAAGACACATCAAGAGCCATAACCGATCTGCCCATTCTGCAGTGGGATTTTTTGTCATTTGCCTTATACACTGAACAAAAATTTCATCTCGAAGTTCCTCTCGTTCAATACCCAAACCTATAATATATTGAATACTATGAAGTTCACGATCCGCATTTTGGTCTCCTCGCATATATTTGCACAGTTCCTAAAATAACAAAACAAAACAATTCTGTTGAGAAGTGAACACTCATTTAAGTTTAATGTAAAACTATTTACATATAATAATAAGATAATGTTTCTGTCGTTACTATAAATTTGGGACAAAAGTAAAAATATATGTATAAGGCAGAAGAAAACATCTCCGACCTATAAAGTATATAGTGTATGTATATATACAATAGAGGTCTGCATGAATACAGTCAAAGCAGCATTTGGTACTCTCACTCAAAGTTCTGAGTGAGACATTGAGTAGCACGGATTTGGCAAATGTGGTGAAGGCATGAGTAGAAAATTTACCGTATCCGAACGGCGAAGCAATGCACGAATGAGTTTCGCGACCGAGTACTCGGTTAGTTGTGCGCCGCATTGGCGATGTCAAATTTATTGCGTGTTTGTTTTTTCGTTTTTGTTTTGCTTTTCAATACAAGAATTAGAAAAATAGAAAGCCCTGAATTAATTATTTTATATGTATATGTATGTAATTTATTTATTTTATTTTTCAATGACTGAATGCAGAAACATAATTTTGTTTATTGTATCTGAATTGTTAGTAATAATACATCGTTTTTCTGAAATTAAATTTCTAGCATCTGAAAATGCTCTTAAAGATGCCGATCTCTGCTTTCAGGAATACAAAAAATTGTGCAGCGAGTTTTATTTAATACATGAAAAATATTTTTGTTTATGTGACACCATTCAAGGCAATTAAAATCATTTGCTGCTCTGCTGCTTCTGCTCTGCAAGCCATGAACGACGAGAATGCCAAAATTTCATTACGCTTTGGTTTAAATTTCACTCATTTCGCATACAACGAAAACAACTCTCACCAATGCGCAATTTACTTTGTTGAAACCGTTTTGGCACGCCGAATTGCGACTCACGCTTATTGTACTCAAATAACCGAAAATTTTGAGTGCATTCGTGCAGACCTCTAATACACAAATATATTTTATTCTAAGATTTCTTAAGAACTTAACGACATATTTGTAATATCTTTGTATGTTACATGCAAGCGAATAACAACTTCAAGTAAAAATATGTATAACCCAGCTCACTAAATAAGACTTACAGCGGGGCTCCAGTTTTCACATTTTTTGTTTTCAAATCCAACAAGTAAGAAAGTTACAGTCGAGTGTGCTCGACTGTGAGATACCCGCTACCCACTTTTAATAAAGGCAAAATATTGCGGTATCATTTTCAAAATATACCGAAAATACTTAAAAATACTAAAAATATACCAAATGGTATGTTTGGTATATCGATATAGTACACCATTCAAAATGTACCATAGATGTACCAGATTGTCAGCCAAAGCAACTAAGACCCCTAGTAAGTAGGCGTTTTTGCCCATACAAAAGTATTTCCTTAATAACTTCCACAATTTTTATCTGATCGAATCTGAACCAAATTTTCAGGAATCATAACTACTATAGTAGTTATTATATATACCAAAATTTGCAACTCTAGCTTTAAAAATAGGCTTGTTATTCGATTTTTTTGATTTGCAGGGGCGGAAGTGGGCGTGTCAAAAATTTGAAACAAACTTGATCTGCGTGCAAATATAACAAATGCTGTTGAAAAAAATTATAGCTCTATCTCTTATAGTCACTGAGATCCAGTGTTTCATACGGACAGACGGACAGACACACAGACGGACATGGCTATATCGTCTCGGCTGTTAACGCTGATCAAGAATATATATATGTCGTGGAACAGACAGTTAAATTGTAAAGTTTGAATTCCCATGACTGTTAAATTAGCATAATTAGATTAGTAATGTAAATGTTAAGAACATTGTTAGTGTTAAGAAACGCTAAATAAAGATATGAAGAAAAAGGATGGTTGATTGGTGAAGGCGGGACGGCTATACGGGCTGAGCGTGGCGCGATTGTTCTCGAAGCGTCAGTGAAGAAGAAGACGGACCGAGAGACATTGGCGACTCGCTACGCTTTTACTAAATCATAAATCATAAATCATAAATCATAAAGAATCATAATGGAAAATATTAATTTGAATGATTTTTCTACATCAGAAGTGGGATCGCCACAGCCACAGCATCCTGAAAATGTGCTACGGGTGTTGGAGGCACAAAATAACAAGTTTATGGAATTGCTGAAGGCCATGCAGACGCCCGTAAACACTACAACAACAATGCACGAAACTTCTGTGACGCTGCCTACGTTCAACCCCGAAACTGCTGGTGCGGACGCGGCAGCGTGGTGCAAAACTGCGAATATGATCATGACTGAGCATCCATTGAAGGGCAGTGCATTGGTGATGACTCTAAGTAAATCTCTTATTGGAAGTGCGTCACAATGGCTGTCGCAAATTTGCTTTGCGGGAATGACTTGGTCGCAGTTTGAGGAACTATTCATGCAGAGATATGAAAGCGCAGAGACTCCAGCCGCCACTTTGTTCAACATGTTAAACGGACGCCCGAATGCAACGAGTGCTATCTGTCTACTGTAGCCGCCTTGTGACGTCTTTGATGACGAAATGGAGCTCGATGACAGCTGAAGAAGTCGCAGTGTCGCTCGTGATGCCACACGCATCGCAAATTGACACAAGACTACAGAGTCTCCTGTATACAAAGACGATTAAGACGCGCAGCGAATTGCAGCAGCAATTACAGGCTTATACATTCGGAAAGCGAATCGAACATTCAGGTGCGGATCTTGGACCAGAGTCAAAGAAGCAGAAAATGCAAACTCCTGTTAAATGTCATCATTGTGGCAAACCTGGGCACAAGATGCGAGAATGTCGTAAGAGGATCGCAGAAGAGAAAACCGAAACTAAGGGAAAACAACCATATGGCAAACCGGTGACTGGACGCGACAGATCAGGCGTTACATGCTAAAAATGTGGCAATGTAGGACATATTGCATCTACATGTACCAATTATGCAACTACATCAAAAGACAGCAGCGTTAAGAGAGTCGACATATGTGCTGTGTCAAACCCGCAGGGAGTGATGCTTCAAAATGGTGAGCCGTTCCAATTTTTCTTCGATTCAGGAGCAGAATGCTCATTGATTAAGGATAAGATAAGTAACAGGATTGCTGGCAAAAGAATTAATAATATGGTAATCTTAAGAGGCATAGGAGAAAATATTGTTAAAAGTAACTTGCAAATTCTAGCCACAGTTAAAATTTCTGAATTTTATCTAGAGATATTATTTCATGTTGTAAACAATGACTATCTTAATTATGACATAATGATTGGTCGGGAAATATTACAAAATGATTTTGGTATTACAATAGATTCAGATAAGCTAAGTTTATTTAAAACTAAAACTGTTAGTGTAGTCCACAAATCCACAGCAGACACTATGGCTGAGTCTATTAATAAGAACGTTGATTTAAATGAGCAGGAAAAGCAATCTTTAATAAATATACTGGAACAATATTCTGATCATTTTATAGATGAAATACCACAAAGACGTGTCACAACTGGCGCATTAAAAATTCGTTTATTAGATAACAATAAGACAGTTCAGAGACGCCCGTACAGACTCAGTGACGATGAAAAGAAGCTTGTCAGAGTAAAAATAAGGCAGATGTTAGATGCTAAAGTGATTCGCCCAAGTAGCTCGCCTTTTGCTAGTCCAATGCTTCTAGTTAAAAAGAAAGATGGCAGTGATAGACTTTGTATAGACTACAGGGAGCTAAATGCTAACACAGTGGCAGACAAATATCCATTGCCACTAATTTCAGACCAAATTAACAGACTGCGTGATGGCAAATTCTTTTCGAGCCTAGATATGGCTAGTAGCTTTCATCAAATACCTATAGAGGCTGAATCAATTGAAAGAACTGCGTTTGTGACACCAGATGGACAATTTGAATTCCTTGCCATGCCATTTGGGCTGAAAAATGCTTCCTCAGTTTTTCAGCGATCAATTATACAAGCATTGGGTGAACTTGCATATTCATATGCGATAGTTTACATAGATGACGTTTTGATTGTTGGAAGATCAAAGGAAGAAGCCTATGAAAGATTGAACATCGTGTTAAAAGCCCTATCTAGTGCAGGGTTTTCTTTCAATATTAAAAAGTGTGCATTTCTCCAAACCGGAATTGAATATCTTGGATATTTTATCGAAAATGGTGAAATTAAACCCAACGCTAGAAAAATAGAAGCTTTATTAGCATTATCTAAGCCAAATTCAGTTACCCAACTTAGACAATTTATAGGTTTAGCATCTTACTTCCGGCAGTTCGTATCACGATTTTCTGAGCGAATGAAACCGTTATATAAGTTAACATCTAAAAATAGTAATTTCATTTGGAACAAGGAGCATGAACAGATACGCCAAAATATCATTCAAGCACTGACCAGAGAACCAATACTGGTTATATTTGATCCAAACTACCCAATAGAACTTCACACTGATGCTAGTGCAGATGGATATGGTGCGATGCTGGTGCATAAAATTGATGGCAAGTGCAGGGTGGTAGAGTATTACAGTAAGTGTACTACTGCAGCTGAATCCAAATATCATTCTTATGAGTTGGAAACGCTGGCGGTGTACAATGCTGTTAAACATTTCCGCCACTATCTGCATTGTAGGAAATTTGTAGTACATACAGATTGTAATTCACTGAAGGCAAGTCGTACCAAAATCGAATTGACGCCCAGGGTACACCGTTGGTGGGCTTATTTACAATCATTTGATTTCGATGTTGAGTACCGCAAGGGAAGCCAGATGGCACATGTAGATTTCCTGTCCCGTAATCCAATTCCAAGTAAATCTATTGATGTAAAGAAAGTAACTGAGCTGCGAGTAGACTTAGCCGAAATTACAGACAATTGGCTAATCGCTGAACAACAACGCGATCAAGATATAGTTGGTATTGTGGCACAGCTAAATTCAGGTGAAATGTCAGATGATTTAGCAAGAACATACGAGATGAGAGGCGGACTATTATACCGCAATATACAAAGAAATGGCAAAACTCGCTGTTTGCCTGTTATTCCTCGCGCCTTTCGATGGTCCGTCATTAATAATGTCCACGAGACAATAATGCATCTTGGTTGGCAGAAGACCCTTGACAAAGTTTATGAGCAATATTGGTTTGAGAATATGTCGAAATACACCCGAAAGTTTGTTGAAAATTGCATAACATGTAAGATTTCTAAGCCAACGTCAGGCAAGGTGCAAATGGAGATGCATCCTATTCCCAAAGTAAAAATTCCATGGCATACTATACATATAGATATTAGCGGTAAATTAAGCGGTAAAAACGATATGAAAGAGTATGTGATAGTACAGATTGATGGGTTTACTAAGTTTGTTTATTTGTATCATACCCTTAATTTGGATACAGAAAATTGTATCAAAGCAGTGAAATCAAGCATATCACTTTTTGGAGTACCCAATCGCATAATTGCAGACCAAGGTAGAAGTTTTGCAAGTAGTAAATTTCGTGAGTTCTTTATGTCAAATAAAATCGAGTTGCATTTAATAGCCACAGGCGCTAGTCGAGCTAATGGACAGGTGGTCGTGTCATGAGCACGATGAAGGGAATGTTGACGGCTGTAGAAACAGGGGAGCGTTCATGGCAGGATGCTTTGAAAGATGTGCAGCTTGCTATGAACTGCACAAGTAATCGTGTAACAAAATTCAGCCCATTAGAACTGTTAATAGGCAAAGAGGCGAGACCACTAGGTATGGTAAATTTAAATGAAGAGAGCGAAGTTGATTTTAATGATGCGCGAACACGAGCCATAGAAAATATCGATAAAAATGCAGTGTACGAGAAAGAGAGAGTTGATTTCAATAAGGCGAAAATTGTGAAGCACAAGGTTGGCGATCATGTCTTATTAAAATGTGAAGAGCGGCATCAGACTAAACTTGACCCAAAGTTCAAAGGGCCATTTGTGGTGATTGAGCTGTTGGAAGGTGACAGATATACATATGCTGAAGTCATTGATAAATAAAAGAACATACAAGTATGCGCACGAAAGCTTGCGGAAAATGCCGGATGAGTGCATTGAGTCTGAAATGATTGAAGAGGATGACAACGTTAACAGAGACGTAAGCCATCAAACAGGGATGATTGCGGTGAAAAAGACGTAGATCATCTGACCATCTCTGCCACCGAGGGTGCAGGGAACATCTTACATGGGGGCTGGTCCAAGCAGCAATGTTCATGTTAATGAAATTGTTTGTGGCGGATGGTTGATCAAGTGAAAGGTCAAGGCACTGCAGGTGCATAGCGTCGCAGAGTGGCGGCAAGAGCCCGAGAACCATGTAATGATAAAATCGGTAGCCAAATGGGCGAGTTTCTACTGAAACTGTCATTTGAAGTGTAAAGTAAAACTAGATTGTATGTTCTGCAAAATATCATGACTAAGAATAAGTACAGTAAGAAAAGTTGAAATTTAATAAGAGATATAAGACATGGTGCCAAACTTGATGCTTAAATTTGATAATGCACACGAGGTCGTGTGAGAGTCAGGAAGGCCGTGTCGTGGAACAGACAGTTAAATTGTAAAGTTTGAATTCCCATGACTGTTAAATTAGCATAATTAGATTAGTAATGTAAATGTTAAGAACATTGTTAGTGTTAAGAAACGCTAAATAAAGATATGAAGAAAAAGGATGGTTGATTGGTGAAGGCGAGGTCCGAGCGGGACGGCTATACGGGCTGAGCGTGGCGCGATTGTTCTCGAAGCGTCAGTGAAGAAGAAGACGGACCGAGAGACATTGGCGACTCGCTACGCTTTTACTAAATCATAAATCATAAATCATAAAGAATCATAATGGAAAATATTAATTTAAATGATTCTTCTACATATACTTTATAGGGTCGGAGATGCCTGCTTCTACCTGTTACATACATTTCCTGCCGGCACAAAGTTATAATACTCTTCTACCCTATGGGTAGCGGGTATAAAAAATCAACCTAAATTTGTATTAATTTACCTAAAAGATTTGCAGAATACTATAACATTTTCAATAGCCAAAATATTGAATCCAAAAAATGAAAACATACTAATATACCTTGTCGATGTTTCATATTTTTCGATCATATACAGCTATTAATTATAATTGTAAGTTGTACTATGTAAAAGAAATAGCACAAAAGGACGGAAAACTATTTTTAAACAACAAAGTTGCTACACAATAACACTCTTCAGGTATTTGAAATTTATGAAAATAAATATTTAATAGCTTCACCGAAGTAAATTCGAATCAAATTGTTTTGTAAACCCCTATTATAAAAAGTTTGTAGATTGCACAAAGCTAACTGAACAGAATATACCAATATACATTATAACAGCTGGTGCACTTCTAATATCAGGATCAAATTATATTAGAGGAACATTGTTTACTGACATCTATTTTTAATGACATGATTATAATTACCAATATCACGGCATTACAAATATAAATCTTAAATGATTTGTCCAAATTATCACTTTAGAAAATAATCATTCTAAAATGAAAATTGTATTATTTATTATATTGACCCAAGTATTTCAGTTCCTTTATCTTCTTAAAATCAAAAAATCAGAAAACCAAAATTACAATTTACAAAATTAAAAAAATTAGCTTGTTACTTTAAGAAAATTATATGAGTTCAAGCTCTATTGAAAAACAACTAAGAAAGCTACAGTCAGGTATGCTTGACTGTGAGCTACCCGCTATCCATTTTGAATAAAACCAAAATACTGCGATAATATTCACAATATTTACCAAAAAAATATATCGCAAAAATACTAACAAAATATTTCAAATTGTTTATTTGGTATAGTGATATGATACCACATTCAAGATATACAGAGATGTACTACAAAGTGCAAAATATAACATATTGTATGCCAAAGCAACTACGACCCTAGTTTTTATTCAAAATGGGTAGCGGGTATCTCACAGTCGAGCACACGCGACTGTAGCTCCCTTATTTGTTTATTTTGCTAAAATATTCTTTTCTTGAAGATATTGTCACCAAGATAACCTTTTGATGGTGCATCCAATCATTTCCAGAATGATTGATGTGAATGTTATAACCTTCGAGTCTAAATTTGGTGTGCGACTTATGGGGATTTGAATAAGGGTTCTCCAGAGAAGCTCAGCATTTACTAAAGAAAGAAATGCAAATTTAAATAATCTTATATAACAAGTCTAAAATCTGCCTAATAATGGTTTCGTGGTTGTAATTTTTTCCTTCATATATTTTTTATTTGTCGATTCGCCAAAACGGAACCTCTTTTCAACGAGATATCAGACAAGGTAGACCAAAGGAAAATATTAACAACACAAAATAATAAAGACTGTGGTCTTAGGGCAGCTCAAGAAAACATTGGGCGGATATTGCAGGACTACTTAAGACTCTCTTAAGAAAATGCAGCAAAATCCAAGTACAAGGGTCACATTAAGAAATACTTGCTACGGAAGCACTACCACCAATTTTACAACCAAAAAATATACCAAATCTGTTTAATTTTTGTAGTCGCGTAATTCTGAGACACCTTCGTTTTGATTTAGTAGATTAACAAATCTTCATACGTTTAAATCTCTAAAGAATTTTTAATTACAATATTTTGCAACCTACAAATTCAAGAAAACATTTACTCTGAATAGCATGAAACGTTAAAAAAATAATTTTTCAATTTTACAATAATTTTTACATTTGTTCAATAAAAAATAAAATTACACGCTGTCATTACTCTCATATTATTACAATGTTCTTTTTTATGATAATTTGAACTTTACGATATTTTTCTAATCGGTTATATAAGTAATATATAATAATATATAAGTAATATATTAGTAACATTATTCAATAACCCACATGATTGTGAAATATATATCCTCAAAAGAAACAACGACCCTCAGAATATGTTGTTGCTTAAGCAATCGGCCATAGTGATTTAAAAACAAGTTAGAAAGCTACAGTCGAGTCTGCTCGACTGTGAGATACCCATTTTGAATAAAAGCAAAATATTGCGGTATTATTTTGAAAATATGCCGAAAATGTTAAAAAATATACCAAATGATATATATTTGGTATATCGATATAGTACTACATTCAAAATACACTATAGACGGCACAATATACCACATTGTCAGTTAAAGCAACTTAGATGCCTAGTAAGTAGGCGTTTTTGCCCATACAAAAGTATTTCTTTAATAACTTCGACAATTTTTATCTGATCGTAACCAAATTTTCAGGAATCATAACTACTATAGTTATTATTGTATACACCAAAATTCGCTCTAGCTTTAAAATTACGCTTGTTATTCGATTGATTTGCGGGGGCGAAAGTGAGCAAACATTTGAAACAAACTTGATCTACGTGCAAACATAACAAATGCAGTCAAAATAAAAATTATAGCTCTATCTCTTATAGTCTCTGAGATCTAGGTGCTTATACGGACGGACGGGCAGACAAACACACGAACAGACGGACATGGCTAGATCGTCTGGGCTGTTGACGCTGATCATTAATACGTATACTTTATAGGGTCGGGGATGCCATATTCTGCCTGTTACAAAGTTATAATACCCTTCTACCCTATGGGTAGAAATACACCAGATTGTGAACCAAGGCCACCAAGGCCCAACTGCAGCAACAGTTTTTTGCCATAAACAACTTATACAATTTTTAGCCGACTGCAATATAATTCTTAGGAATCATGAACACTCTTGTTAAAATTACATTTGTTATTCCATTCAATTCAATATCTCTTATACTATAAATTTAGGTGCTCATACAGACATTCACACTTGGCTATATTATCTTGGCTGGTGACACTATGGGGCTTGGAGATGTCTCATTTTGCCTAGCCATGGAAAAGACAAACGATATGACACTCTTCCACGGAGCCAATCTGGCTAACAATATAAGTACACTAATTTTACTCACTTTGAATATGTTACATGAAATCACTATATTTTCTGGATCGTACATATGAATATGAGAAGTTGGAATTTTTTCAGATCTAGTAAATATTATCATTTCATGTTTTGGTATTATATCCAAGGCTTTCTTGCCTTTTCGTGTCAGCGTGGAAATTAATGTGCCGTCAATCAATCGTTCGTGATCATTGAAAAAGTTTTCAGCAAATTCTAAAATGTTATAATTTGACTCAGTATTTAGTACATCTTTTTTGGTATCCAGTTGATGCATCTCCAAGAGTTTTTTTTCAACTCTGAACTTTCGCCTTTGCTCTCGATCATTGTGTATGGATGACCCAGCTTGTCCAATAGCTTTCTTTTTCGCACCTAAACTATTTTTAATAGTATTATTCGATTTTATAAAATCACTTATATTTTCTTGTATTGTTTGCAGATCTTCCGTATTTGACAACGCTTCGTAAATAGGCTCAGTATTTGTTTGCTTTTGAGGACTAATTATACATTTATCCACCGGTGGAATTGTTGATTCACAAAGTTCTATTGTTTCATTAGAAACGCTGGTTTTCTGATAATTATCACTTGTAGCCGAGTCCATTTGAAGGCAAACTTCAATCTGAAAAATATGAAAAAAAAAAACTAAGATCAGAATCTATTTATGCAACCGTCTGAAGAGCAAACCGCTAACATTTACAAAAATATAGGGAGATATAATACATATATACGGTAAAAACATTATTCAGGTTTCACAACAACACTCGTGATCGTGAGCTATTTCTGAAAATTTTATGAAAAAATTTACGTCAAGAATATTATAAACCAATAAGAAAGCACTGACACGAAGAATATCTACGATACGCTCTCCAGGAACATATTTGGCACAATCCAAAATTGAGCCCGAAATACCATACAAAAATTCGTAACTACTTATTCTATGAAACGAATCACATGAATGCAACAGCTCATGGATACACAGAAATCCTAATAGGAAATCGCATGAAGCACTCCTTTTACAACGATTTTGGATCTGCATATCTTAAGGCTACAACCATAAATTTAGAAATAGATAACCATTCTCTTGGCTGGCAAAAATCCTCTACTGAAACTTCCCCGAGGGTGCTGGCTATTGCCAGTACCTCCAAGGTTGCGCAGTGGGGCACAGTGGGCCTGAAGGAGAAGGCCAACGCATGGATGCGTGATCACCGTCTTAGCCCCCTCCCAAACGGCACTAATGCGCAGTCCGTTCATACCACATCACTGTGTGCTCAAACCTGAAAGTGCAACAACCAAATTAAGAGTGGTTTTCGATGCATCTGCAGTTACGTCGTCAGGAAAATCGCTCAACGACTTACTGCACAAAGGTCCTACGGTGCAAAACTCTATATTTTCAATTTTGCTGCGATTTAGGACTCACAAATATGTTTTCACGGCGGACATAGAGAAAATGTACCGTCAAATCTGGATAAATCCCGAAGACCAATATTTCCAAACAATTGTTTGGCGCAATGATCCATCTGAGGATTTGCGATACTACAGATTAAAAACGGTTACCTATGGACTAAAAGCTCCAAAAATGCTTGCAGCACATAGCACAAAAAGGCAGAAAGGAATACCCTAATGGTGCTGCCGCATTGGAAAACGACTTCTATGTAGACGATTGCTTAACCGGAGCCGAAACTATACCAGAAGCTCTACAGAGGCAACAACAGCTTAACAAACTTCTGCAAAATTCTGGATTCAAGTTAAGAAAATGGTGTACCAACAATTTCCATGTTTTACAAGGAGTTCCGAGGGAAGACATCACTTCAAATGTACAACTGGAGGAGACTTCATATGAGGACTACACGATTAGGACCCTCGGAATCACCTGGACACCAACGACAGATCACGTTTGTGGGAAAACGGAGATAGCAACAAAAGCCAACATATCAAGACGAGATGTTGTGTCTGAAATCTTTAGGATATTTGATCCTCTTGGTTTATTTTCCCCAGTTGTAATGAAAGCAAAAATTTTCATGCAACACCTCACAAAGGAGGGTTATGAGTACAAAGACGATATGCCTGCTCATCTTCAGGAGGAATGGAAACGCTACAGGGAGGAGCTAAAGGTTCTGAACACCATAAAAGTACCACGTCACGTATACTCAGGAAAAACTCCTGTGACGGCAGAAATCCACACATTTGTTGATGCCTCGGAGAAAGCATATGGAGCTGCTGTATACATCCGAGCAACATATAAGGACCAGCGAAGAACGAAAGTGTGCAAAATCTCACTTAGCACCAATAAATACAATAACTCTACCACGTCTGGAACTTAAGGCTGCTGTATTAGGAGCACAGTTGACTTCCAAAATAAAGGAAGACTTGGGCATGAAAAATGCATCCACATATTACTGGTCTGATTCACGGATTGTACTGTCATGGATTAATTGCTCATCATCCATTCGAGACAAATTCGTTGCCACTAGAGTTGCAATAATACATGAGCTATCCATACCAAAGCAGTTGAGACATGTTGCATCAGAACACAATGCAGCAGATGTCCTCTCCAAAGGAATGACGGCTTCATAATTCGCGGAACATACGATGTGGTTCTACGGCCCTATGTTCCTACATTGTTCATCATCCACATGGCCGGCTCCTTTTATTGCTACCAACGAGGAATTAACAATTATGAATCCGCCAAAGGTTAGTCAATCATCCGTGATGACTATCACAAAAGAGGAGGACATAATATACACAATACACAAGGACAACATGCATTGCGGACCTCAGGCTCTATTGCTCTACTACATCAAGGCAGCAATTCTGGATCCTTAAAGGAAAAACTATGGCTAGAGCACGGTAAAAGCCTGTGTCAAGTGCACTAAAGCTAAGCCAAAATTAATGGAGCAGATCATGGGAAATCTGCCACCACTTAGGGTAACGCAAGCTCGACCATTTTTCAACTCTGGCGTCGATTATTGTGGACCATTTAAAATCCACTACAAAGTGAGAGGAAAGAAGCCTAGCACAGCTTACATTGCCATATTCTGCTGTTTCGCGACTAAAACTGTGCATCTCGAGCTGCTTAGCGACTTCCTAATTGGAGAGCCGCTAACTGCACAAGCTGATTGTGAACCATCGCAGCAACCAAAAACGTTAGGTAATCGATGGCAGGTCGTTTCAAAACTGAAACATGCATTCTGGAAACAATGGTCGCAAGAGTATCTACAACAGTTGCAGCAACGTCAAAAATGGAGAAGATCCTCAGCAAACATAAAGGAAAGTACTTTAGTAATAATAAAGGAAGACAATGTTCCTGTATTACAATGGCCCATGGGAAGAATTGTTCGAGTCTTCTACGGGAAAGACAACTTTGCACGAGTGGTTGAAGTTAAAACGACCAAAGGGATCTTTAAACGTGATATTCAACATGTTGCTCCACTCTTTAATGAAGAAGAACCCACTGACAAACATCCAATTGAAGAAGATGAAATGGAAGAAGAAAACAAAGCAGTTGAAGACCGACAGCTGAGAAAAAGGAAACAACCAAATCACGCTTCGATAACCAGTGTTATGATTGTCATGCTATTATTACTACCATTAGCCTGGGCCCAATCGATTCAAATAACTCAGTTTGGATCAAAACCAGGAATATTTTTCGAGAAAATTGGTACAACTCAATTAGCAGTGGCTGACTGGACCATAGTGGCTTACTTCGATCTCAAGCCATATTGGAGTGACATGGCTACATTTTCAAAAGGAACAACAAAAATTGGTGAAATGTGCGCTACAAGGAGTTCCGAGGGAAGACATCACTTCAAATGTACAACTGGAGGAGACTTCATATGAGGACTACACGATTAGGACCCTCGGAATCACCTGGACACCAACGACAGATCACGTTTGTGGGAAAACGGAGATAGCAACAAAAGCCAACATATCAAGACGAGATGTTGTGTCTGAAATCTTTAGGATATTTGATCCTCTTGGTTTATTTTCCCCAGTTGTAATGAAAGCAAAAATTTTCATGCAACACCTCACAAAGGAGGGTTATGAGTACAAAGACGATATGCCTGCTCATCTTCAGGAGGAATGGAAACGCTACAGGGAGGAGCTAAAGGTTCTGAACACCATAAAAGTACCACGTCACGTATACTCAGGAAAAACTCCTGTGACGGCAGAAATCCACACATTTGTTGATGCCTCGGAGAAAGCATATGGAGCTGCTGTATACATCCGAGCAACATATAAGGACCAGCGAAGAACGAAAGTGTGCAAAATCTCACTTAGCACCAATAAATACAATAACTCTACCACGTCTGGAACTTAAGGCTGCTGTATTAGGAGCACAGTTGACTTCCAAAATAAAGGAAGACTTGGGCATGAAAAATGCATCCACATATTACTGGTCTGATTCACGGATTGTACTGTCATGGATTAATTGCTCATCATCCATTCGAGACAAATTCGTTGCCACTAGAGTTGCAATAATACATGAGCTATCCATACCAAAGCAGTTGAGACATGTTGCATCAGAACACAATGCAGCAGATGTCCTCTCCAAAGGAATGACGGCTTCATAATTCGCGGAACATACGATGTGGTTCTACGGCCCTATGTTCCTACATTGTTCATCATCCACATGGCCGGCTCCTTTTATTGCTACCAACGAGGAATTAACAATTATGAATCCGCCAAAGGTTAGTCAATCATCCGTGATGACTATCACAAAAGAGGAGGACATAATATACACAATACACAAGGACAACATGCATTGCGGACCTCAGGCTCTATTGCTCTACTACATCAAGGCAGCAATTCTGGATCCTTAAAGGAAAAACTATGGCTAGAGCACGGTAAAAGCCTGTGTCAAGTGCACTAAAGCTAAGCCAAAATTAATGGAGCAGATCATGGGAAATCTGCCACCACTTAGGGTAACGCAAGCTCGACCATTTTTCAACTCTGGCGTCGATTATTGTGGACCATTTAAAATCCACTACAAAGTGAGAGGAAAGAAGCCTAGCACAGCTTACATTGCCATATTCTGCTGTTTCGCGACTAAAACTGTGCATCTCGAGCTGCTTAGCGACTTCCTAATTGGAGAGCCGCTAACTGCACAAGCTGATTGTGAACCATCGCAGCAACCAAAAACGTTAGGTAATCGATGGCAGGTCGTTTCAAAACTGAAACATGCATTCTGGAAACAATGGTCGCAAGAGTATCTACAACAGTTGCAGCAACGTCAAAAATGGAGAAGATCCTCAGCAAACATAAAGGAAAGTACTTTAGTAATAATAAAGGAAGACAATGTTCCTGTATTACAATGGCCCATGGGAAGAATTGTTCGAGTCTTCTACGGGAAAGACAACTTTGCACGAGTGGTTGAAGTTAAAACGACCAAAGGGATCTTTAAACGTGATATTCAACATGTTGCTCCACTCTTTAATGAAGAAGAACCCACTGACAAACATCCAATTGAAGAAGATGAAATGGAAGAAGAAAACAAAGCAGTTGAAGACCGACAGCTGAGAAAAAGGAAACAACCAAATCACGCTTCGATAACCAGTGTTATGATTGTCATGCTATTATTACTACCATTAGCCTGGGCCCAATCGATTCAAATAACTCAGTTTGGATCAAAACCAGGAATATTTTTCGAGAAAATTGGTACAACTCAATTAGCAGTGGCTGACTGGACCATAGTGGCTTACTTCGATCTCAAGCCATATTGGAGTGACATGGCTACATTTTCAAAAGGAACAACAAAAATTGGTGAAATGTGCGCTACACTTAATGACGCCCACTCATGTGAAGGAATGTACCAATACTTCCGACACATAGAGAATGAACTCATCATGGAAAATATGCTATTGGCCAAATCACGGAAAGTTCGAGCACCATTGGACATCGTGGGAAACATTGCAAGCAGTCTATTTGGTGTATTAGATTCTCAATATGTACAAGACATGTCGAAAACAATATTGAAGGTCAAGGACAATGAAGATCATCTTTTGGAGTTATTACAAAACCAAACATCCTTAGTTGATTCAACAATAAACGTAGTGAAACGAGATGAAATTGCATGCGCAAAACGACTCAACCTAATTGAAAGTCAAATGAATGCAATAATACAAGATAAATATCACTGGTACATCACGCTGACATCACAACTTACGTTGCTCGCTGCTAATCTACAACGAATGCAGAATGAAATCATCAAAGTGTTAACAGACGTGCGCCACAACACTATTAGTCCACTTCTATTATCACCACGACAACTAAAGGAGCAATGTGATCAAATACGTGATCATTTGAAGCCTGATCAAATGCTACCTGTTAGCCAAGAAAATATACTCATGGCATACAAACTGATGCAAGCTGAAGGCACCATAGTAGATAATCATGTGATTATAAAAATAACAGTACCATTGATATCGGCACAAGTATTGGACATATACAAATTAATACCGATCCCAGCTGCAAATATATATGGATTTCATCTGTTCAAAATTAAAACACCATTCATTGCAATTAACAACTATCGAGATAAGTTTGTTGATATGACGACGGAAGACATAGCAAATTGTCGTCCAAGATCGATAAATGATTTCATTTGTCACAGCAAGCAATCAATGTTCTGTACAGAAATAAGCTGCGAAATGCAACTATTCCATAATAAAACAGACACTTCATGTCATCTGGAAATCACAAATAAAACGTTCATTTGGCAAGAGATGCATAAAAGGAATCAATGGATTTTTGCGACAAGGACGCCAATAAAACTCTCAGCTGTTTGCACCGATGGAACATCAGATATCTGGTTACGCAACACGGGGCTACTGACAGCAAAAGCAGGATGCACCATACGCAACTCCCTAATAACTGGTATAGAAACATCGACGTTCACCTCATACGCCCGTTTTGGAGAAATCGATGGTAACAATACAACGATTAAAAGACAAAATATTACCTCCAGGAAAACAAATAATTTTGGCTATACCGAACTACTGGATCTTCAACGGGATCTTGTACCAAACCGAAGACTCAGACTACCACATAGACTTGAGACGATCAAGCATCACCACATCGCAATGTACATCGGCCTAACATTCATCATAATAATATTGACCATTCACTGGGTAAGAAAATGTTACAAGAGAGACAACAGACCACAGCAAGTCCAGATACCAGCGGTGGCAATGAGGAAAACTGATACGACTTCGAGTCCGCCGTTCACCATTAACATCGATGATTGTTGAAACTGCGTTCAACGGCCGGGAGGATGTACGATTTCGAGACAAGCAGAAAATCGTACGCTGCAGATAGATAACAGATAGTCCAATACAAACAGGCACCGCTGCGCATTTACGACTTCACACCATCTATCAGCACGCATGATTTGACCTGCATGCGTCTTAAACTTAAGCGATATAAGATAAGGTTATCCTACTTTACAACTGTTTAGACTAATAAACTATGAGACAACTATTGATTATCAGGCTACTCATTGTAAACTATAAACAGATAAGAATTGGACCTAAACAAACATTAGTTCTTAAGATATTGTATATACATATAAACCCTGCATATTCCACAATAAAATCAGTTTTCAACGAAAACTCGTGGTATTCACTTCTCCGAGCTCAATTCGTTTCAAGTACAGATTGCGGCAGGCTGGCAAAAATCCTCTGCTGAACCCTCCCCGAGGGTGCTGGCTGGGTAGGATCTGTATTACCTCATTGTCAACGGGTAGCAGATCTCTACTATACGTCGATATTTCAGGAACTGCAGATCCTAGCTGAGGACTCTGTTCCTTATCTTTCGGGCATCTGCCTGAAGATAAGTAGCAGAATCCATGGTACGAGGTGTCTGGCGGTCAGACTGAAAACGCTATTTCCCAAGAATAAAATTAGCCAAAATGGTCTCAGAATGGACTCATTTAAACATTCAACCCGGGCTGGGATGTCAGCCCAAACGTCGGTGGAAGGCGTGACTGCTACCACCGGCGGGCACGGGGGGGAGAGATCCTCTCTGCGTGTCGCCAGCGGTCACACCTCTGAGGCGGCGGGAGCAGGCCGTATTAGTTGTAACAACACTGCCACCAAAAATTCGAGGTTGGTGCGCGCGGGTGCTGTGGTCTTAACCGACACGGACCAAAAGAGCGCTGCGCCAACTTCTACGGTGGAGGGGGAACGTCTTCCTCTTCAGTCACCCCTGCCTATCGCCAGCACCTCCAAGGTTGCGCAGCGGGGCACGGGGGGGCTGAAGGAGAAGGCCAAAAATAAGGCGGCGACCCGTATTCACGCAAGGCTTAGTGGCGTAGCTAACCTGTCCGCCAAGGACCAGGAGAGGCTTGCCTGGGCCAACACGTGGATGCGGGAAAACCAACTTAGCCCCCTTCCAAGAGACACTAAAGTGCAGACCGGTTCTACCGGCCCTGCCAACAACAAGGTGGAGTCCATGGCAAGCAAGCGCCAACGGTCCGCTGAGTCTCCCAAGCAAGGGGCCCCAGTGAGCAAGAGGCTGCGAGCACCTGGCTCCACCAACACGGACTCGAACAAGACGAGACAGAGAACAACGGTTGCTGAAACTGCCAGGCGGCATCTCGCCGTTGCTCTCATAGACAGAGGGGACCCTAACGGGAAAATGTCTGCAGAGCGGTGGCGGTTGACCCATAGTAAGCTGGTCGACGCACTGTTTGTCAGGATGGAGAATGTCCCAGACAGTCCAATGCCTACATTCGAAGGCACTGGCTGGCTGAATGGTGTCAAGATCCTGACATGCAAGGACGACCCAACATTGCAGTGGCTGCAAGCGACCGTACCCAAACTGGACAGGCTGTGGGAGGGGGCCAAGCTGGACGTGGTGGACAGGAATAATATTCCGTCCATGCCGAAGGCGAAAGTCCTTTTCCCAATAGTTGTTCAGGGAGAGCGGGCGCTTCAGCTGCTTAAAAAGCAGAACCCGGCCATACTGACGAGTGATTGGTCCGTGCTGAAGGTTGATGAACCTTTACCCAGTGGTGGGCAGCACGTGATCATTCAGATCAACAAGGAGGACGAGGATCTGCTATACAAACGCAATGGGAAGATGGCGTGGGGCTTAGGGAGCGTGTACCTTCGCCTCAAAAAACGTCATCCCAACGACCAGGACACACACACGCTGAGGTCAGGGGAGGTTGAGGCAGATCTCGGTCTTGAGAGCGTGGCCGACGCCACCCAGAACCTCAGCCTGACTGACAAGACGGAGGAGGTGGGGGAAAAACTGTCCATGCAGACGGGCCCCCCGCGAGTTTGCTAACCTCTAATGAGTGTGCTGCAACTCAACCTCCATAAATCCAAAACGGCTTCGGCGGAGCTAAACCTTGCCCTGGAGGAAGTGTCCGCCTACGCGGCTTTGGTCCAAGAACCGTTGATAGCGTCGGGCAACACGGTGGCTGGGCTGAAGTCGCCTAACTATGATTTATACGTCCCGACATTGGTAAGTTAATCGAGAACTGCCATCCTTGTAAAGAAGGGGCTAAAAGCTCATCTACTACCTAATTACAGCAATGACGATCTAACCGTGGTGGTGCTGGATAGCCGTGAAGGATGTTTGCTGCTGGCATTCTGTTATATGGCCCACGACAAGCCGGCTCCACCTAACGAGCTGCGGAGGCTGGTGGACATGGTCTGCTCCTCCAATAAGCATATTATAATCGGAACGGACGCCAACGCCCACCGCGTCTGGGGAAGTCCCGACATCAACGACAGGGGTGAGTCAGTTCTTGATTTTATCCTTAACCATAAGCTTATACTAGCCAACAGAGGTGAGGTATCTACCTATGTAGGTCCCACCTCCAGTAATGTGCTGGAATTAATGATTGCAACTGAGTGTACCAATGTAGAAGAGTGGAGGGTCCTGGAAAGACCCTCCTTCTCGGACCACAAGTACATTCAATTTACCATTCCTTTTAACAGGGTACCTGCGGCTCAGCCGTTCAGAAATCCCCGTAACACGAACTGGGCGAAATTCTCTAGCCTTGTTTCCAAGTCTCTTGGTCCGCCGGGTAACATCAACTCGGTACAGGACCTAGAAACTACTGTCAATGTCCTCTCAGCAGGACTACTTTCAGCGTTTCGCCAATCTTGTAGGCTCTCAAGACCGACGAGAAGATCGAAGCCACCCTGGTGGAACCCAGATCTCTCATCGCTACGTGGGGAGCTTACTAGCATGTTTCAACTTGCTAAGAAGGCGGATAACGAATATGTCTGGGACGAGTATAGGTCTCTCCTGAAGTCGTACAAGAAGATGATCCGATCATCCAAAAGGTCTTCATGGAGAACCTTTTGCTCGGACCTGGATAACATCAAGGACACATCCAGACTGAGGAAGCTGCTGTCCAAGCAGGCTTCCAGTCCTAGTCTGCTCAAGTCGGGCGATGGAGCGTGGACGGAGAGCAGTTCTGAAACTCTTGAAGCACTGCTCTCAACTCATTTCCCGGGATGTATTGGAATAGAGAACAGTGACTGGCAGCTCTTTCCTAGTCTCCCAGTTATGAGACCCCCTGCCGGTCTAATTACAGATAACAAAATATTTTGGGCTATCGACTCCTTTACGGAGGTCAGGTCGCCCGGTCTCGATGGACTTTCGCCAGCAATGCTGCAAGCCAGCAAGCCCACGATTGTTCCGTGGCTATCGGGTATCTATTCGGCGTGCCTCGCATGGGGTCATATCCCCACTCTTTGGAGGACCTCGAAAGTCATTTTCCTGCCCAAGGCGGGCAAATGCAGTCATGTGGTCCCAAATGACTTCCGGCCTATCAGCCTAACCTCTTTCTACTTGATTTGCCCATCAGAAGCAACTCAATGCATCTGTTGTCCCCAAATCAGCATGCGTATACAAAGGGCAAGTCCATTGAGACAGCTCTCCATGCTCTAGTAGCCTCCATTGAAAAAGCAGACCACTATAAAGAATATGCCTTGGGTGCATTTCTTGACATTTCAGGCGCCTTCAATAACGTCACCACTGACGCTATTATGAAGGGCCTTACCTCAGTTAACACGGCACCAGCGATCCACAGGTGGGTCAACCGCCTTCTTTGCGACAGGCGGGTGGTGGCTACGTGAGGCGATGCGGCCATTACAAGGGAAGTGCGAGGTGGCACTCCCCAGGGTGGGGTTCTCTCGCCTCTCCTTTGGAATTTGGTCGTAAATAGCCTACTTCAAAAATTTACTAGACGGGCCCCCAAGTTAATTGCCTATGCCGACGACATAAGCATTTTGATAACTGGGAAATGCCCAACCACCCTTAGTTCCGTAATGGAACTTACTTTACGGGAAGTTAAAGCATGGGCCGAATCAGCCGGGCTCAGCATTAACGCAGACAAAACGGACCTTATCTTCTTCACGAAGAGGTATAAGGTACCTGCGTGGTCCCCCCCAAAAATAGGCTGCACCATACTAAAGCCGAGCCTAGCAGTAAAATACCTAGGTGTGGTCCTGGACAGCAAACTGTCCGTATACTGCCCAGACCCGGTCTCCAAACAATCCTATAAACTCCCAGACCATTGCAGCATCTTCCAGGCGGAAGTTTTTGCCATTGGCAAGGCTGCCGAATTGGCTCGGGGTTTACAGCGTAATCACACCTCTATTAACATCTTTGTTGACAGCCAGGCTGCAATAAGATCAATGCACTCTGATGTGGTCAAGTCCAAAGTTGTCCTGGACAGCAGAAGAGCAATAGAGTCGCTGAACGCATCTGCGGTCGTGCGTATCTATTGGATCCCAAGCCACCAGGGCATCGATGGCAACGAGATCGCAGACACTCTCGCCAAAGAGGGAGTGGGGCTCGATGTCGGTAACATGTGCAATGTTCCGATATCCCTTCGAACTCTAGGCAGTGAAATTGAGGTGCGCTCTAGACTTCAGTGGGACGCGAGCTGGCGTAATGCCAACTCGTGCAAAACTGCAAGGCTGATGTGTGCCTCTACTAACAAAAACCTAACCAAATTCGTCATGCAGCTTTCAAGGAAAGACTGCAGGCTAATGCTAGGCATTTTAACTGGTCACTGTCTGTCAGCTGTCCATGCTGTAAAGCTGGGCATCACGAACAGTGATCAGTGCAGGAAATGCAACGAACCCGGGGTTAAGGAAACACTTGAGCATCTTCTCTGTAGATGCCCAGCGTTATCCCGACTCCGGTTGAAATACCTTAATTCGACGTGCCACAACGATCTTCGGGACGTTTCACGGCTACCTCCTAGGATGCTGCTGGCTTTTGCCAAAAATGCATCCATACTGCGCGATTTCTGAGACGTAGATAAGCTACCGGTACAGCTACGGACCTCCACTGGTCTATGCTTTGCCCCGTACAGGGGCAGCCGGTCCTACCTAAACCTAAACCTAAACAGATTGCGGCAACGAAATTGTTACTGGCATCAAGAACCGGTGGGAGACAAAAACTAACTTTTCAGCTAACATATTAACACTTTCCAAACCTGGTCTTATAAAACTGCAATGGTTATCTTTGGTTAAGGAAGGTGTCGGGACAGCGTCATTGCCTTTACTGAAACATGGTTAATGAATGACATTCTTGATACGGAAATTTTTTCTAGTAGATTTTCCTTATTCAGACGTGACCGCAAGGTACGTCGTGGTGGTGGGGTTTTAATTGCAGTAGATGCTCAATTTTCTTCAGAATTGATTGATCACACTTTTGATATTGAGCTACTTGCTGTAAAATTATCCTTTGGTAGTTTTAACATTTTTATTTCTTGCTCGTATATCCCCCCTGCTTCAGATGATGCTTTTTATTTAGCTCATTTTTCTATAATTAATAACATTTCTAACACGCTTTCTGATCGTGATCACTTTATAGGCCTTGGTGATTTCACTATTGCTGACATATCATGGCATTCGGCCAAGAATTTTAATGGACTTTGCCCCTCTATATCCCATGTTTTTATTGATGGTATTTCTCAGATTATTTTTGTTTTAGACGAAGATTCCTGTTCTCTATAAAGAACATCTCCTATATCTTCGCCCGAAGACCCTTACCATCCCACTTTAGAAATCACTTATGATCTGTTGTGGTGAGCGATCTCGTTGTTTTCGGAAAACCGATTTTGAGAAACTTGCCCTGCTTATATCTCACACTGACTGGTCGCAACTTTCTTTGTCAACGAACTTGGATATAGCGGTTTCATTTTTTTATGCTACTTTGAACTCGCTATTTGATGCTTGTGCTCCATCAAAAATTCCACATTTGTCCGATAAACCCTTATGGTTTACTAAGAAATTATCAAATTTAAAAAATCGTAAGTCGAGACTTTACAAAAAATTTAAGGAAACTGGCTCTTCTCTTGATTTTCTCCGCTATTCTGTTGCTCAAGCTGCTTTTCGCACTCATAACAATGAGTATTATAATAATTATTTGAGTAGGTGCAGAATAAGATTTCAGCGTGATCCTAAACGATTTTACGACTTCGTTAATTTGAAGCGTAGATCCGTGTCATCGCCATCATTTATGTCTTTGGAGAATATGATGGTCCTGGTATTGCCGATTTATTTGCGGACTTTTTCCAAACGACATATTCTGTTCCAATTTTTCAAAATTCCTTTTCTTATCCTTATTAGTTAAATTCGTCTAATTGTATTTTTGGTCCTTTTATTACTGAAAGCTCTATTTTAACGGAACTATTGGCTATAAAACCAGTTTTTTTTTCGGCAGGTCCGGATGGAGTGCCTAGCATTGTGCTAGTAGAATCTGTAAACCCCTTTTTAAATTGTTTGAATTGTTCGTAAACTCATGCTCTTTTCCAAAAAATCAGGAAAAAGTCATACATTATACATATCCTAAAAAAAGGGAACAAATCCAAAGTTCAAAATTATCGCGGTATATCTAAATTGTCTGCGATTCCGAAAGCATTTGAAAAAAATCATAACTTCTCAACTGCAACATCTGTGTAAATCTATAATTTCACCTTACCAACATGGGTTTGTGAAATCTAGGTCCACTTCTACTAACTTATTGGTGTTCTCTTCTATAGTAATTAAAGGATTCGAGAATAAAATGCAAACAGATGTCATTTACACCGATTTTAGTAACGCTTTTGACTCAGTAAGTCATCACCTATTATTGTGTAAACTTAATCTTTAAGCGTTTCCTCATAGCCTAATTGAGTGGATCTTCTCATACCTTTCCAACAGAATTCAGAATATTTATTATAATGTATTTGTGTTCAAGTTACTTCTGGTGTGCCCCAGGGTAGTCATTTGGGTCCTCTTTTGTTCACTTTGTTTATAAATTAACTTCCTTCTGTTATTGGGCATTCCCGTGTACTTATGTACGCTGATGACGTCAAGCTTTGCCTGTCATTTAATGACAATCTTGCCATGTCACTGTTTCAATGTGACCTTAATCGTCTAGAATCTTGTGCAGAGTAAATATGTTACATCTCAATAGCAAGTTTATGACCTTCTGTAGGGGTTCTTCCCAGGTAAATAACTGTTTTATATAACACTCCTCTAGCGCGAATTGAAGTTGTAAATGACTTGGGGGTTCTGTTTGATGCAAAACTAAAATTTGATAACCATATTCTGTCTGCTGTAAATTGGGGCATGGGTGTTCTGGGATTTATAAAATGCTGGTAGAAGGAGTTCAACGATCCCTTCATTACTAAAACTTTGTACGTCTCACTGGTTCGTCCTATCCTTGAGTAAGTCTCTTGTCTGGAATCCCCAGTATAGGGTTTATCAAGATAGGATTGAGTCGATGCAGAAACAATTCTTGTTATTTGCTCTTCGTAGTTTAAACTGGAATCCTAATATTAGATTACCACCTTGTCGCAGTAGACTTTTATTACTAAACCTTCCTTCTCTTTCTGACCGTAGAACTATGCAAGGTGCTGTTTTCATACAGAGGCTAATTCATGGTGAAATAGACTATTTGGAGCTGTTAAGTTAAATTAGTTTTGCAGTTCCGATCAGGATCACAAGGAATTTTCTTCCTCCTCTCATTTCACGAAGAACTACTAACTTTGCTTGCCATAATCTCCTCCGTATTCTATGTGTGAATTATAATAATCTCAATAACGTAGTTTGCTTTAGTAAATTTATTCCTCTGCTCAAAACCTATTAGCATATTTATGGAGTATTTAATTGTTTTTCATCTTCTTATACATATATCCTAACATATTTTTAAGTTAACTTAATTAGCTGTCCAGCGTCTTTTTATATTTATTCGCGGTTTTCGATTAATGCATGGTGTTCACAAATTCTTTTTGTTTTGTCCGCGCGTCAACAAGTCCGTGCTTGGTATCGCTGGGCCGCTTGATGGTACTGCCGTTAGTACGTCAACGTCTTAAATAAAAATAAAAAAAATATCGTGACGGTGGCGAAGCTTGAAGGTGTTCAAGTCACAGCCAAAACATAAGTAGTTACATATATGTACATATGTACCACAGAAATAAACATTAAATTTGAATTCGCGTGTTTTATTTATAAACAATATTCTTGCGAATAAAAAAGCTTAGTAGCTCAACATTTGGAGGCCCCGGCGAGATACATGTAACAAACTCTCGCTTAGTGTTGTGAATGCAATTGATTTTGCAAAAATAATTAGTGAAGTGCCTAATAAATAATAACAATTGGTGAAGCATTTAAGTTATAAGTGTTCTAGTGTTTGAAGACATACATATGTACAGTTGCATATACATATACTTGTACATATATATTTAAGCGAGCGGTGCATTTCTATTCTTCCATTCTCCGTTGTTTGCGCATATTCGTCGCTGCTTCATCGCTTGCGCACGTTCCCCGCTCTCCGTCGCTTGCGCATGGTCCCCGTTACTCCGCTGTCACAGCTGCGTTTATTGCCCCTTAATATACCTGCCATCTTTTATGCTTTTGGTTTGTGTGATTTAAGACAGCTAATTGTTGATTAACGTTGAACTGCTGCTATGCTTAAGCAACTCGCGTGCGTTTGTGATCGCGAATTTGACGCGTTTTCTTGCTGAGCTGCAGACTGCATTTAACATACAAAGTGAGCAATTGCCAGTTAGCACAAGTGCGGTTTACTGCTATGGAAACGAGCAAGCGACTACTGTCGAAAATGCGGTTTTCAAGCTGAAGGTTTTATCGCTCTATGATAGCCTTATAAGACTCGATGCGTCGCTTTCTGCTGCTAAGCTAGCTGCGTTTAATTCATCTGAATTAGCAGTACGTTTAGAGCTATTAGAACATGCTCAAGCTTCATTTGACTTAGCTCAGAATGCGCTAGAGGAGATCGATTATAATGAAATCGGGAGTGAAACGCGGGAAAATTTCGATGAGCGTTTCTTTGAAGTGAAATTACGTGTTCGAGCGCAATTTGACAGTCGTGAGAGGCAATTGATTCGGTCATGAGACCATCGATCCTTCGTCTAATGGGCTCGGTGCCCGTGCTAATAAACGTCGTCTTCCCGAGCTCAAACTTCAATGTTTAGTGGAGATAACACGGAATACTCGATAATGACTTAGATGATGTTGAAAAGTTCCAGCATCTACTATCGTCTTTAACTAGTCCAGCGTTGGATGCAGTTAGGTCGTTGGAGATATCGAGGCCCAATTATCGTGTGGCTCTGGATATATTTGATAATCGGTTTAACAACCGACTTGTGTTCCAGTCAGACATCAAGGATCTTTTGGGTACCAAGAAGGTGGAGGCAGGAGCATCGATGGCCACAAAACTTCGTGAGTTTAGTGATAAAGTTAATGTTCACATGGGGGCATTTCAGACTCTGGGCAGTCCAGAGGAAATTGCAAACAGCATTCTCCTTTACGTGCTGCTGCAAAAACTGGATGTGGAAACTCAGGCGGCGTGGGAGGATAGTAGGGCATTGGACAACCCTGCCGCCTATAAAGTGCCGACTGCTACTGCGTTTTTCACATTTCTGGACGAAAGATGTCATGAGCTGAAAAGTCTGCAATACGCTATGGTTATTCACACAGGTCTAACTTTAGCCATAATGGCAGCAGGAAGGCGTTTGTGGCCCAAACTAGCAGGGCAAATGTTTGTATGTTTTGTGACGCGCCTGGTCACGGCATATATTCCTGCCCCGTCTTTGGAAATTTGTCTCCCTTCTTGAGACAGAAAGAAGTTCGCTCTCTGCCTTAATTATTTAAAAAAAAGGACACCAAACTCGATCCTGAACATCTGGCGCTTGTCGTAACTGTGGTGGACGGATCATTCGTTGATGCATTTCGAGACATTTCGCAGCGAGCCTCGTCAGCTGATTCGTCTGCCCCTCCCTCTCTTGCTGCCCAATCTCTTCGTTCTGATGATGTGCTCTTGTGTACTGTTGTTTTTTGCTTAAGAGTCGTTCTGGGTCGTTCGTTCCTTGTCGTGCTCTGCTTGATTCTGGTTCGCAAATTCATATGATGTCGTCCCATTTAGCTAGAGTTAAGGCGGACACGATCAGATGCTATGGTATCTGCCCTACAGATACAGACGTTTCTGTTGAAGGATGCACAGTAAATGTTTCTTGCATCTCCGACTACTCTGTCAGTCTTCAAGCTGTTGTGGCGTCAACAATCACCCACAGCCATCCAAATTTTGCCATTAATATAGACGGTTGGACAATTGCATCCAATATTCAGTTAGCTGACCCAGCCAGCAGCGCGTGGACCTGCTGATTGGTGGAAGCGTATTCTACGGCTTGTTATGTGTCGAACAAATAGGCCTTGGAGATGGATTGCCGATTCTTCTGAAAACCTGCCTTGCTTGGGTAGTTGCTGGTGGTGGAGACGGTACAATGCGCACAGCATTGATGGCAGTGAAAAAGGTTTCTGATGATAGCAATGAGCAGCAGCAATGTGAACTGGGACTCGCCATTGTTGTGAAGTGCATGTCCAAGCAGATGGACAAGTTGAGCTGTCAGGAGAAGAAGTCACAGACAACGCTGGCCGAGACAAATGCCATGCTGCAGCAGACGCAGCGCAATTGCGAAGATCTGCAACAGCAGTTGCACGACAGGGATGTGGAAACGACACAGCGTCAGCAGGAGTTGGAGTATCTGCAACACATACAAGAAGCACACGACAAAGTGCAGGAAGTGGCCAAGGAGCGTTTCCTTGAGCTCGAATCCCGGCTGCAGGCTAAAGATGAGGAGAAGAAACAGGCGCTGCAAGCGTATCACCACTAAATGGCCCCAACACAAGGTTTTAACCTACTTTTATTTAGTTTTTATTAAACAAATTATTCAGAAATTTTGTTTTCCAACAAACTCAATTGGAATATTCACAAGATCCTCAATTTGTTGTGTTTCTCTATTGTCAATGCGTAAAGCGGTTTATTTTAGTGAAGATGCCGAATTTGTTAATTTAAACTATATTGTATTACATTGCATTGTATGCCCAATGATACAGCGCTATGGTACAAACAATTGCAGCGACATGTATTTCCTAGCAAGCTTTCGTGATCGCATACTGAAAACTACTCTAATTTGCTTCATATGCAGCGGGCAATATAGCTGGAGAATTATATGTTAATAACAATAAAAGTTGCTGCTGATAAGCAAGCACTATAAAATTTATTTCCGTACTGGATATATCGAAGTAAACTGAATTTTCACATATGTATTTATCATATCAAAACATGTAATAAAATTATTTTTAAATCCACTATCCCGTTGAATGGCGAAATGCCCAGCTGTTTTTCATAGAAAGGTGTACAACGAATATTGTCAGGTGATTTTTGAGTATGCATGACATGAAGATTTTTGATAACAATGTATGTATATTAAATTATTTGTCTTCTTTAATTTAATTTAATTATGTGGTATATGATAAATCGCACAATATCAGTTAACTTACTTCGTTATCAAGATCCAGCACTAAATCATTCATTTTACTATTTATTTCATCAAAGAGTTGATTGTGCGTTGTATTTGTAGCTTCTGTCAGAAATGCAAAAAGGTTGTCCAAATCAACTGTGTCTGCATTTTGAGCATTGCAGTCTTCTGGGTGCAATATGTCCAAAGCCTTTTCGTCATCATTTGACTTGATATGAGATGCATTTAAGTTTTCTGCCATGTGTGCCAGAACTGTCATTTCATTTTGCACTAATCTGGAATAAGTCAATAAATGCCAAAAATTAATTTATAACATAAAATGGCATCAAATATCTAACTTAATATTATAAAAATATAGCATTTTACACTAAAAAAAAAGGCCGCGACGGCATGGAGAAAATGATAAGCACAAAACACAAGCGTGCGTACACGGGCGGGCTCCGGCTCCGGTTTCATTTTCGTTTTAGAACCAAACATACGTTTTCGTTTTTAAGTACTCCGGTATTCACAACTATTTAGTCATCGTTTTGCTTTTGGGACGTTTCATTTCTTACTGCTACAACATCTGACTTGTGTTTTGGTCAGAAGTAAACAAAGCGAAAAAGTGTCTTTCGTATTTTAAATTCCCTCACGTAATGATTTTATTGCGCAAAAATGGTTTAAACATATATAGTGACATATCCACTACCACGCTCATTTCTCGTACGTGGCACATTCTCAATTATTCCCCTATTTTCCAAAAGATCCTTTTGCAATTAAATTAAAATTTTCCATTGCAATTGGAGGACTCAGCATTAAAACACTAACACATACACAAAACATTACACATATGTTATGTTAGCTCTAAGTCGCAATAAGAAGTTTCTTGTTCAAACTTAACATATTGTAAAGTTAGTTTTTAAAGACACTTTCCTCAGACAAGACGCGAAGCCCGCTTTTTTTGCAAGTTCGTCTAAAAGTATACTAAAATAAAATCGTTTGTTTTAGCGTTTATTTACCCTTCGTGTAACGCGAAAAACATAATTATATATAGTAATATATCCACCTCCATAATAATATCTCGTATGTGACACATACTCATATTTATTCCCCTATCTTCCAAATTCTTTCCCACAAATCATATTGTAAACATAAACACTTGTCGCGACGGCGACCAATTGTCACAAACAAAAAAGATCCTATTACATTGGCGATCATGCCACTTTCAAAAGTCCAAAGTCAATTAAAAGTCAATTAAAATTTTCCACTTGCAACTTGAGGACTCAGCATTAATGCACTAACACAAACACCAAACATCACACGTATGTTAGCTTTAAGTCGCAGTAAGAAGTTTCATGTTAAAGCTCAACATATTGTGAAATTAGTTTTTAAAGGCACTTTCCTCGCCTAAAACGCGTAGCCCGCGAGCTTATAAATAACAATAAAGTAGTCTACCAAGTAAATAAAAATAAATCGCTTGTTTTATTTTTTTTACTGTTCGTGAACCGCGAACATATAATTATATATATTTACCTTTTTTTGTTTTTCACAAATAAAGTTTTGAAACTTGCATTTAAAATAAAAACAAGTCAGAAAGTTACAGTCATGTTGCCCGACTGTGAGATACCCACTACCCATTTTGAATAAAAGCAAAATATTGCGGTATTTTTCTTAACATATAACAACAAATACTACAAAAATACTAAAATTATACCAAATTGTATATTTGGTATATCTATATAGTACCACATTCAAAATATACCATAGACTGCACAATAACCAGATTGTCAGCCAAAGCAACTAAGACCCCTAGTAAGTAGGCGTTTTTGCCCATACAAAAGTATTTCTTTAATACTTCCACAATTTTTATCTGATCGCAACCAAATTTTCAGGAATCACAATTACTATAGTTGTTATTGTATATACCAGCTCTCTACTAGCTCTAGCTATAAAAATTTTAAACGAACTTGATCTGCATGCAAACATAACAAATCCTGTCGAAACAAATTATAGGTCTATCTCTTATAGTCTCTGAGATCCAGTGTTTCATACGGACGGACGGAGAGACGGACATTGCTAGATCGTCTCGGCTGACGCTGATAAAGAATATATATACTTTATTGCGTCGGAGATGTCTCCTTCTACCTGTTACATACATTTCCTTCCGGCACAAAGTTATAATACCCTTCTACCCTATGGGTAGCGGGTATAAAAACAGTGGGACGGCAATCAATCACCTATTATTTGATTCATTCCGGTGATATCAACTACCTTTTTTTATACTTTTAGAATTTAAGTAATTAAATGTGACAGATTAATTAATAAAAAATATATTTTACGCAACATTAAATAATGTAATGTTATTCGTTTTATTATTTAAATTATATTGTGATATTGTGTTGCCGACGGCAAAATACCGATAACCATAAAGGGATCAAATTGGTAGCCAAAAGGACGAGTTTCTATCGAAACTATGTTCCCTAAATGTCGTGACGAAAAAGAAGCATTTAAAAGAATATTGTTAGTGCTAAGAATCGATTGAATAAACATAAAACCTAACGAACTGAGATTGTAAAATCGTAAAGGCGAAGGTCGAGGGAAAAATCGATTCGGGCTGTCGTGGTAAAAATTGGAGTCAAACTTGATCTGCTTGCAAAGATAACAAGTTATGTCGGAAACGAATTAGATCTCTATGTCTTATAGTTTTTGAAATCTAAGTGTTCACGCTGATCAAGAATTTACACAACATAGGGTCGAAGATCGCTCCTTCTGCCAGTTACATTCCTTTCCTGTCGGCACAAAGTTATAATACCCTTCTACCCTATGGGTAGTGGGTATAAATGTATGTATATCTCTCATTCTCTCTAAGATCTAGGTGTTTATACGGACGGACAGACAGACATGGCTATATCGTCTCGGCTGTTGATGTATGTACATACATTTGCGGACACAAAGTTATAAAAGTTAAAAATAGAAAAATATGACGAAGGCCCCTTTTCATATTTCAAAATTTTGCAGATTGTCAATCAAATCAACTAAGTATACAATTTCGGGATGTCGCAGAAGGCCTTTGGTGAATCTATCATGTCGCAAAGACTTAAAAGAGGGTCGAAACGTGTTGATCATATTGAGCGTTACCATTGAAGGAATTTGTGCTCAAAAATCGTCGGTTGACTGCAAGAGACCTTACTGATATAATTGGAATATCAGATCTTATCTAATACCACTTTGAAAGGCATCAAAATGCATATCCTTTAGCAACCATCTTAACTGTAACTTCTGTCTAATCCTAAATGTCAAGAAACCACTCCGGGGATCGCGCTTCGAGACGATTGATGATATGAAAGCTGAATCGAGGAAGGCGTGAGGACCATACCAGAAAGGTATTCAGCATGTTTCGTGGATTACAAAAAATACGTTGGCATATGTAAGTGTATTTTATCATGAGTTGATGAAATTGATTTAGAAGAAAAAATAATGATTTTTAATTTTACAACGAATTTCACTTACTTTTTTCCCACAGTATGTTAAAATTTGGCAAGTTATTCTATTTTTTAATTTGCGATGGCATAAGTGGACGTGGAAAACGTGGCTGTCGAAAAGCAAATAAGAGCTATAGTCGAGTATGCAAGTATTATTCATCTCATACATTTTATTGGGTTAGAGAAGGCTCTTTCTGTCTGTTACTGACATTTCCTGACGTTACAATATTCTAATACTCTTCTGCCCCATAGTAAGATGGTATACAACAAGTCAGAAAGATACGGTCGAGTGTGCTAGACTATAGGATACCCGTTACCCATTTTGAATACTAGCGTAAATGTGAGCGAGCAACGTGATGAAGAAGCTTTACTAAAAGTTTTCAACGAAATGGGAAAGCCCATAGAAATAAAAGCACACAAAGACTCAGCAGTTATTAGTGCAGCTTTGCAGATTTGGTTACAAGAAAACATAAAAATGATCATACCTACAAGTAAAACAGAATATCAGATATAGAAAGGTTTCATAAAACTACAAATGAAAAGTTAAGAATAATAGGAAGCGACGATAATGTTGAAAAAAAAAAACAAAATTTGAAACAATATTATACATTTATATAGATATTTTTATTTATGCAGGAACCTCTGAGTATACCTCACAAGAGAATGAAGTAAATCAAATAAATAACCTCAATAAAAACAGAAATGATTTTGAAGTAGATACACGATTTAGACAAGCTCCATTGGTTAAATCAAAAACAACAAATCTTTCAAAAAGACAGGTAATATTAAAAAGCTTGATGAAAAACATTTTGAAGAAACTAATAGAGGCAGAAAAGTTACACACTAACACATCGCTCAATAAGTCCCCGGCCTGACATAAAGGGGGCAGTAGTAAGCAAACATCGATATTTTTTATGGATAGTGTCAATTATCATAAGCTCTGTGTAAAAATTTTACAACTCTGCGACCAAGTGCTTTTAAGTTACAATTTTTAAAGTGAAACAACCTTTGAGTTTTTCTACAATATGGAAAAAAGGGAATTTCGTGTCCTCATTAAACACTGTATTTTTATGGGAAAGAATACGGTAGAAGCCGAAATTTGGCTTGATAGGCATTACCCGGATTCTTCTCTAGGAAAATCAACCATTAAGGATTGGTATAATGAATTTAAACGTGGTCGTGTGGTCACCGAAGACGCTGAGCGTAGCGGACGCCCAAAAACAGCAGTTACGCCAGAAAATTTCGCAAAAATATGAAAAATGGTATTGGCCGATCGCAAATTAAAATTAAAGGAGATAGCTGATGCCTCAAAGATATCAGAAGGCTGTTTGTTTACGATTTTGCATAAACATTTGGATACGAAAAACTCTACTCAAATTGGCTGCCGCGATTGCTAGCACCGGACCAATAGCAAGAAAGTATCGATGCTTTCGAGGCGTGTTTAAGCATGTTGAAGCGCAAAAGAACCGATTTTTTCGCCGTTACGTAACCATGGACGAAACATGGATACATTACTATACTCCAGAATCCAGTCGTCAATCTTCTGAGTGGATGGTAGCTGGTGAAAGCCGTCCGAAGCGTCCCAAAACACAAATATCGTCGGGTAAGGTTATGGCGTCCATATTTTGGGATGCATATGGGATTTTGATTATAGACTACCTGGAGAAAGGTAAAACAATCAACAACGAATATTGTATAAAGCTGCCAGGTCGACTGGGCCAAGCGATTTAGAGAAAACCTCCACATATGGCAAAGAAGAAACCGCGGTTTCATCAGGATAATGCACCGTGTGACAAGTCTATGGCAACAATGCTGAAATTAAGCGAATTGAGGTTCGAGCTAGTGCCACACCCATCCTACTCTCCAGATTTGGCCCCCAGCGACTACTGGCTTTTTGCAGATCTCAAAAAGCACCTCCAAGGCGAGAGATATCGATCAAATGAGAAGGTGATTGCCGATACTGAGGGCTATTTTGAGGGTAAAAGTTCATCCTTCTACAAAAATGTCACCGAAAGGTTGGAGAAGCGCTGGACTGACTGTATAGCCTTAGATGGAAACTAAATTGATGAATAAAAGTAAATTTTTAGAAAAAAATGTGTTTTTCCCTCTCAGGCCGGGAACTTATTGAGTGGTGTGTTATAGATGGAAGTCTAAAAAGAAGAAAGTAATTAACAAAAGTAAATATGTTAATTCCAGCACCAATGATGAAACATCCTAAATTGCTGATGTTACTTATATTATCAATTATTTCCACAACCGTAAACACTCAACGAGTCGAAGTAAATCCAATTCAAAATGACCAAGGATTCATCCTATTTGAGTCAGGAACAATCAATTTACCAATATCATTGTCTAACTATAAACGTAACACAGATAGAGAATTCTTTTGATTTATTATTAACTCAAAGCCATACCTTTAATAAATACCCTCAAATAAAGTATTTAATGAATAAATAAGAAAAACAAATGACATGTATTAGAATAACAGGACGTACTAAACGAGGTTTATTCGATTTTATAGGATAATCACTTAAATTCCCTCTTGGCACATTAGATGAAGAGGATAAGAAACAATTTGAAAATCAAATTAATATTATTGCCCATAATTGAATTCAGGCAAATAATCTTAATGATTTTATAAACACATTTAATCAACATTATAAATAATCAAAGCAAAATTTTGGAAGAAGAAAAGCAATTAAATTCATTAATTTTTAACATTGAACATTTTACCGAATATATAGAAGATATCGAACTAGGCCTACAATTAACTCGCTTAGGAATATGTAATCCAAAATTACTTAAACACGATCAAATAGATCATATTAATCACGAAAAATTACCCATTTTGAATACTAGCGTAAATGTGAGCGAGCAACGTGATGAAGAAGCTTCTTGCCGCGATTCACTATGCATTAAAAGCAATATATAAAAATAACTACTTACCTTTCGCAATCTTCAATATCAGTACAATGAGAAGTTGGATTGTCATTTATGACTTTTTCGCGCTTTTTCATTTCTTCATCCACTCGCCGCATTTCACGCAAAGCAGTTGCGACCTAGAATTTGAAAATATAATTTTAGAATATTGCTGCTAGTTGTTTTCTTTTATTTTTTTTTATCAAAGACACTTTTATCAAGAGATACATTGGTAAAAAATAAGATTACATATTATATGCTGTTCTTCGGGCTGTATTGACTAGAAGAGATCATGATCGGATCAACAGCATTGATAACCTCCTATTTAATGCTGATGACATTGCAATCCGGAGTGCTATCATTAGAGTTAATTAAACATTGTATGCAGTATATCACATATGAAGTAAAATGCCTCAAGAGAAAAAAAAACTGATACCCTTAAATAAAAACTACAAAATTTGTAATATAAAGTGACAAAGATCATTGCATAGCAGGGCAGAAATAATGCAAATGAACGATCCCGGATATCAATCATCTCCAAGGATTACATTGCATCATTGCAGGGCACATCCATTTAAAGCTACTACAACCGTTTACAACCACTAAAACTATTTCCTAATCACATTTTAATTCAAATACCATAACTTGTACTGAGCTCCTGATCAATAAACAGACAGACAGACTAATACCCTTTTGCTGGGCAGAAGATACTTTTTTTTTGCAAGTTACATACATTTTCTGTGAATATAGAGATGTCGAATATGTCTTTCTGACCATTATTCTTGCATTAATTCGTATATATGATGCTTTACTTACCTCTCTTGCAAAAACTCCTCGTAATCGACTTTGTATAACTATTACACTTCGGCGTTTTCTTAAAAAATCAATCCGTAATTTCCATCCTCTACATGCATGCTGTATAATAAGAATGGCTCTTCTCATTCGTATATAGTTTTTAGAGCATGAATAGCATCTCCAGTTTTTTTGGATTATAATCGAGCTAGCACAAATCTTATGTTTCCTGGCTTCCTCCAGCGGTTCGTATGCTGCGCTTCGTAAAAATAATTTTGATTTTCCAATTTGCCATTCCGTTTCTACGACTTTTAACTCTTTTAATACTAACGTAATATCAGAGCGGGTAAACGAACATGACCTTTTTTTTATAAGACATTTATATTTTAATATAAAATCTTCGAAATTCAAATGAATAGGAAAACCTTCTTTTCTAATTCGAATTATATCTAATATTCCTAGATATTGAAGTTGATCAAGTACCAAAGAGTCATTGTAATCATTGGGTTTCTTAAGAGTATTTGGCTTAATACATCTCACATACCAAAGCTTTGTATTGTGAAGTACATCAATTAAGCATTGTAGTTGTTGACGGAAATTATCACTAACCGTTGATTTCATTTTACCCGTCCCCCTTTGACTAGTTGTACCATTATGCATCCATATAGAACAAGCAGAGTCCTGGTGTTTAGAAAGTTCGCAAAGAAATGAATGTTTACTACGACTCATAAAGTCAAATAAGACGTCCTGGTGCACATCCCGGTTTTTATCCACAAAACCGTCAACAATATAAATTACTTTTCCTGCGTAATGCTTTATACCGAATTCAGTTTCCCAATGTCGTCGATCCGTACCTTTGATGTACATTGGGTTGTATTCAAATTCAGTATGTAAATTAGTTAAATATGCTGCATCAGATCCTTTGGGCATATGGCATTGTTCAGTCAGAAGTTTAAATACACATCTAGGAGGTTTCTCAATTAATTCTAAGCACAAAGAGTTGTCAGTGAATTCCACGTGAGTATAATTTATTTCTTCTTGATCATACTATATAATGAAATAAGAATAGATTGATGAGTTTACTTATTTTGCCTATAGATTTGTAATATAGAAAATACTTATAGGATGATCTTCAATTATATTTATAACATGATAATGTTTACTTTCAAATATTTAGGGTTCGGTAGTATTTTACTGTTTAAAAAAACAGGTACAGTACAGCAGACTCGAATAATCTACAGTCGAGTCTGAGTTACCCACTATCCATCTTCAATAAAACTGTGTACTTAAAAGCTAATATTTGGTATATAGATATTCTACTACATTGAAAATATACCAGAGAATACAATATATACCAGATTGTCAACTAAAACAACGAAAACCCGATTGAAGAAGGCGATCTTACCATACAAAAGGATTTTTGTACCCATTGCATAGCAAAAACATTTTTGTACCCATAGGGGAGTTACCACCACCGCCTCTTTCCCTACCTCTGTCTCGCCTCCGCCCAACAAACCGCCACGAGCGACACATGTGGGTCACTCGATATGTTAACAATATTGCAACATTGTTGACATCCGTTGGATATGCTGATCCACGTCTGGGATATTTTGCCGACTAAGCGGAATAGCCCAACGACAGCGACCAAGCCAGCTGCCTTTCGAAATCTGCCTACGATGCAGATTCCGATTCCATTTATTCCATGTACCCATATACCATAGAAACTAAGCTACTGTTTAATAAAGAATAATTCTAAAAAGGCAACTCAACCAAGAAGGTTTACTCTTGTTCCAAATCTCAAGCTTTTATTTCATCATTAATTCACCAATATTGGGACTTCCAATTTATAACTGGCGCAGCCGCAATTTCGAACCATCTCCCGGAGGATGAGGATACCAATCTTAAGGGTATGTCCAAGGGTATGTTGGTTGGCGGCAAGGGTATGTTATCCATATTGATGCTCTTGATGATTGACGCAGCTGCACAGCGAGTTCCGATCGGTTCGAATACCCAAGCTCAACTAACTATTGCATACGCGCTCACGTCATAAACTCACTCAAGTCGAGTGTATACAGCCATCTCTGTCTTACTCAAGACTCTTGGTATCTTACCATCGAACCTCACTCAGCAGCAGAGCGTCTCTGCCTCTGCTGCCGTGCTTTCGCTCAATATCAAAGAGTAAAGCAGAAGCAGGGAATTCCCCGAATTCCCAAATTACCAGAATGCTACATTTGCTACACTGCGACACGGCCTTCCTGACCTATCACACATCCACCCATGTCCAAGTCACATACCAGACTCTTTTAATTATGGTATCTCTTGGTTTTAATAACATTATTTTCTATTACAATTTACAAACTTACAGAGCCGCTTACACAAACATTAACTGACAATTTTTCTTATCGAGGAAACACAATTTCCTTTTGTTTACTAACATGATACATTTTCAACTTCATAATCTTATTCAAATCATTTAATTCTAATCAGAATTTTCCAATAATTCAGATTTTACATAACTTAGATTTGTCTCTTAGTTTCTCACTTTAATTTGGTGTGCACACTTACACCCAATCACCTTGACCCCCGCCATAACACTTCTCATCCCTGTGAGACAGCTGTTATGGTGCGGTCCTCTTCCCCTCTTGGGACACAGGCGCACGCTTACTAACGCCGTCTATTAGTTCGTTCCCCTCCTGGGAATCGCCATCACTTAGGCCATCGAATTCTTCGTTTAATTCGTCAATTATTTGTCTGTTTTGAATATTTATACGTTCGCTTATTTACTAATGATTTTAGTTCATATCGATCGCCGTCTAAGACTTTGATCACCTCAAATGGACCTTTAAATTTTGGGTCGAGCTTTGTCTGATGCCGTTCTTCGTTTTCAGCAAAACATGATCACCTACGTTATGCTTCATAATCTTTGACTTATTTTTGTCAAATCTTTGTTTGTCATATCTTGCATTATTTTCCATGTTTTCCTGGCTTGAATTCTAATCTGTTCTCTGTCTACATCATTGTCTTCTACGTTTATTGACAATAAACCAAAAGGCCTAGCTTCTTTTCCTATTAATAGCTCTAAAGCGCTAAACTTGGTGGCTCGATTTGCAATACAATTCATGGCCAGTTGTACTTCAGCCAATGCCATGATCTCTGACTCGTTTCAACTGCTGTCAGCATTGTCTTAAGGGTGTTCATCACGCGTTCCACCTGTCCATTTGCCCTAACAGCTCCGGTAGCGATAAAATGCAGCTGAATCTTTTGAGCGGAACAGAAATTGCGAAAGCCTGAGCTAGCAAAACAACGACCTTGATCCGCTATTATTCTAGTTGGCAATCCAAATAGCGCCACAACCGATTTCACGGCTTTAATACAGCTTTCGGTGTCTATATTCAGTGTGTGGTAAAAATAAACAAACTTGGTGAATGCATCTATTAAAACAATGACGTATTCCTTCCAGTCGTTTTTGCCACTCATTTTACCCGCTATATCGATGTGTACTGTGTGCCATGGTATCTTTATCTTAGGAATTGGATGCAATTCTGCCTGGACCTTTCCATTTGGGGGTTTTGCTCGTGATACAATTTTCCACAAATCTACGTACATACTTGGTCATATTCTCGAACCAGTAATATCCATATGCCTTATCTAATGTTTTTTCCCATCCTAAATGCATAACAGATTCGTGTGCGTGGTTGATCACTGCCCACCTAAACGCCCTTGGAATTACCGGCAAGCACCTTGTCTTACCATTCCTTTGTATTTTCCTATGCAATATACCCTTTCTTAATTCAAATGTTTTATTTAAATTTACCGGTAACTCATTATTGCGTAACTTGGATGAAATATTGATTATTTTAGGATCGCGCTGCTGTTCGGACACCAACCAATCGGTCACTTCAGTAGGATTAATACGCTTCTCAATTATTTTATCTACACACTTATTTCCTTCTGACAGTGGATTTCGGGAAAGGAAATCGACATGTACCATTCGCTCCCCTTTTCTATATTCAAGATCGAAATCGAATGACTGTAAAAACCCCCACCATCTATGCACTCTTGGTGTTAATTCAATTTTGGTGCGACTGGCCTTTAAAGAGTTACAATCAGTGTAAACGACAAATTTACGACCTTGTAAATAATGCCTAAAATGCTTCATAGCATTGACAACTGCTAAAGTCTCGAGTTCGTAGAGTGGTATTTTGTTTCTGCCGGAGAAGTACATTTGCTATAATACTCCACTACATAGGATTTATTTTCGATTTTATGTAACAATATCGCCCCGTAACCAATGTAGCTGGCATATGTGTGCAATTCTATTGGATATTGTGGATCAAATATAGTTAATACTGGGGCCTGTGTCAATACACCTATTATTTTCAAACGTATTTGTTCATGTTCTGACAACCAGACAAAATTAGCATTATTCTTTGAAGTAAGCGTATACAATGGTTTTAATATTTCGGAAAATTTTGGAATGAATTGTCGAAAGTAAGAAGCTAAACCAATGAACTGTCGTAATTGAGTAACAGTTTCCGGAGGTGGCAACCCTATCAATGCCTGGATCTGTCGTGCATTTGGCCGAATTTCTCCATTCGTTATTTCAAACCCAAGGTACTCGATTTTAGTTTTAAGAAACGAACATTTCGTTATATTAAATGAAAATCCGGCTTTGCTTAAGGTGTCCAACACTACCTCTAGTCGATCTAACGCTTCATCTTTCGTTTTAATTGCGAATGTGTGTGCCAACGGACCCAGGGCTTTTATTATTGCACGCTGAAACACAGAAGGTGCGTTCTTCAGACCAAAGGGCATGGTTAAGAATTCGCACTGTCCATTAGGTGTAACGAAGGCCGTTCGCTCAATTGAATCTGGGTGTACAGGGATTTGGTAAAATCCACTTGCCATATCTATACACGAAAAGTACCTTGCACCACGAAGACGAGCTATTTCATCCGAAATAAGAGGCAAAGAATATTTATCGGCAATTGTATTGTCGTTTAAAACGCGGTAATCTACACAAAGACGATCTGTGCCATTTTTCTTCTTAACCAGCATCATGGGACTAGCGAATGGTGAACAGCTGGATCGAATAATTTTTGATGTAAGCAATTCATCAATTTTGCACCGAACGTGCTTCCTCTCATCTTCGCTAAGCCTATAAGGTCGGCGTTGCACAGTCTTTTGTGGATCTATTAGCCTAATTTCTAATTGACCTGTCGTCACACGAGTCATTGGAATTCCGTCAATAAACCTATCAGAGTGACATCTCAGCATATTGTTTAATATCGTCTTATCAGAATCGTTTAAATTGGTATCAGAATTTATGATTTCTTCATACTTCACTAGACTCAGAACATTTACTCTTTTTGTCTTATAAAAGCAAAATTTATCTGCATCATTTGATACACCAAAGCCCAGGCTTAAAACTTCACGGCCAATCAACACGTCATGCTTCAAATATTTGTCCATAACTACATGTAATAAAACTTCTAAACAATATTGTTCAATATTAATAATACTCAGAACTTGCGATGTGCTACAAATTGAATCGTTATTTATGCCATTTAAAGTTACAATATTGTGAAATCGTTTTCCGGTGAGTTTATCCGCAACACTCTCCTTGACCAGTGAACATTCGGCTCCAGAATCGAAACAATATGGAATAGACTCACCGGATAAGGTAATTGTTCCACTTGGTGGAGCTACTGTACAAAAGTCAACTCGCTTCTCGTAGCTCTTGCTGTTACCACCAGTACGATTTTTGGGGCATACAGAAGCCACATGTCCGTTTTCACCGCACTTAAAACATTTAATTTTTGATCGATCCTTCAATCCGGCCGTGCTGCTCACGCTATAACTCCTTTCTGTTGGGGCTGATGCTTTCTCCATTCGAGAGCGGCATTCTGCATATTTGTGGCCAGCTTTTCCACAAAAATGACACTTCACCTGCGACTGCATTCTTGTTTTCTTCTTATCCGGACCCGTCGAATATCCGTCCTCCTCGTTGTTGCGCTTCTTGAAAGCATAAGCCTGTAGCTGCTGCTGCAGCTCATTACGAGTCGTCACATTCGTTGTAAACAGCCAACGCAACAATATTATTAATTTGAGCCATGTGAGCTAACGCTACTGATACCGCAATCTCCATCAAATTCTTTGCCTTCCACTTAGAAAGCAATAGGGTGACAATGCGACTGCCGTACTCAGCGAAACTCTCTCCAGTTTTGGGACGTCCGTTCAAAATGTTCATCAGTATGGCAGAAGTTGTCTCAATGCCGACGAAACGTTGGATGAAGAGTTCCTTAAACTGCGGCCATGTGATGCCAGCGAAGCATATTTGGGACAGCCATTGCGATGCACTGCCTTCTAATGCTTTGCTTAACGCAATCACAAGCGCACTGCCTTCGAGAGCATTATCCGCAAAAATTAAGTCGACACTGTGGCACACCAAGCTGATGCATCTGCTCCAGCGGTGTCAGGGCAAAACTTGGGTAGAGTTTCATGGAGTGCTCTCCCGTCTATTGCCAGTGCTCTTGGTGCCTGCATGGATCTTATTATTTCCATTAAATTGCGATTTTGCTCTTCTAAGGCTGCCCTACATACGCTAGAGCTGTCCTTTTTTGGCGGAGTCAATCCCACTTCTGATGTCGGCGGCAAGGGTATTGATGCTCTTGATGATTGACGCAGCTGCACAGCGAGTTCCGATCGGTTCGAATACCCAAGCTCAACTAACTATTGCATACGCGCTCACGTCATAAACTCACTCAAGTCGAGTGTATACAGCCATCTCTGTCTTACTCAAGACTCTTGGTATCTTACCATCGAACCTCACTCAGCAGCAGAGCGTCTCTGCCTCTGCTGCCGTGCTTTCGCTCAATATCAACGAGTAAAGCAGAAGCAGGGAATTCCCCGAATTCCCAAATTACCAGAATGCTACATTTGCTAGGAATCACACTGCGACATATGTATATATAACATAATAATGAATTGAAAATGTTGGACAGTGAGAACGGAATATCAAAGTTGTAATAAATGCCAAACAGTGAACTTTAAAGAAAAATAAGTGAAACAAAGTTGTATATTTATGTATGTGTAAAGTGTAAATTAGTTACAACGTCAGTCGAGAAAATGGTGAGTGAGCCGACGCATTAGCCGTCACACGAACGTTGTGCCAACAGTTTGGTTTGATCATTTAGTGCAAATGTTCGAATCAAACTTCTTGTTGGATCCGAAGCGGTCTGACGCAGGTTCAGGGCGAACTTGTGTCGGCCACACCGCACTGTGGTTCCGCCAGTATGGGAGATGCGGCCAAAAATACTTCTAGTTGTTATATTGCTATGAAATTTTGCCCAAAATTCTATAAAAATATTTTGTATATATAGTAAAAAAATTGTCTAGATCGGAATACTATATCCTATAGCTCCCATACAACCTTAGTATGGCTTATATGCCGATAGTGCGCCAAAATACTTCCGGTGGAGTTACAGTGCTAAAATTTGATTATTAGCATCCAAGATATATATAAGAGTATTTAAATTACCTTTCTGCTTTCTTCTACTAAACTAATTACTTTTCGAGTTTTTCTGCATTCGTGCCTTCTTCTATGCACCAAAGATCAAAGATGTACATGCGTAAAAGCTCGTAGTTATAAGAAGCGCCAATAAAAAATGATAATATAAAAATAAGCGAAAAAGAATATGTAAAATTGTCCACAAACACAAAAAAAACATCACAAAGGCAAAGAAGGAGCAGCAGATTGCGTCGCAAATTTGACCTTGAAAACAGTAAGATAGCTTGGGTTTATTAATGAGTATATACACATCTGCCAAAATCTGCAGCTGAACTTAACATTTTTATTACCTGAAAACATTGGCAAATGCACTGATATCACTCATAAAGGGGGAATCGGGGGGCAACATACCTAAAAATCTACTTAAACAGAGATAATGACGATCACAATTCACTGAAAATTAGTATTAATTAAAATTAAACAATAACAAATAATTAATAATTCAAATTAATTTCAGTAAAAGAACTTGTTAAAGTAAATATCTTCAACTTTAATACCCTTTTAAATATTTCAATTTGGTGAATTTTTGCGAACGTCCGACCACTTTGAACTTCACTTTTGTTTTGACGAAAAGCTCACTAAACGCAGCTGCAGCAGCAAAATTGAAGACGTGTTCACACTTTGCATTCTATTTTTAGAATGTCCCGTTAGATTTCCAGAAAAATCAAGTTTGCAATGAAGAAGCTTGGACATTTTAGTAACGATTTGTTTACTTTTCGTAAATTTTTGTTGTTATGACTTTTTTTATTTTTGGCCTATGGGCGGAACCACTGTGCGTCGTACGCTTTTTCGTTCGGTTACAGAGTGTTATCGCTCAGTGCGCTCGTGCTTGTTGAAGGGAAAGGTTGTATGCGGACGATTTTTTCCCTAAATATTAACCCTTGTGCAAGACAAAAATGTCAGATTGCAATTATATTATATATATATATGAACTTTATGATAGAATTAAGAACCTGAACAAAAAAATTAGTAATCAAAAACAAAAACAACGATTACTGTCAACTTCTAAACTATAATAAATTAAATTATAAAAAATATTTCAACTCTTTTTAATATAGTGGAACAATTAAACCCTATGCGCCATTGCAGGGTTAATCACAAAGCTCTACTGTCGATTCTTTCGCACTCACTGGGCGCAGTCGTTTCACTCGCACTTATGTACGGTATAGATTACGGACAGCTTTTTGACGACGGGACTACCTTGTATAATTGTATCATGGCTCAAACCATTTGTCCTAAATGGCTGTGCACTTGTTGTGATGTTGAGCCAACACCAACCTCACAACATGTTGTATCACACCAACTGTCGGCTCCGGTGCACAGTGGTTCCGCCCATAGGCCAAAAATAAAAAAAGTCATAACAACAAAAATTTACGAAAAGTAAACAAATCGTTACTAAAATGTCCAAGCTTCTTCATTGCAAACTTGATTTTTCTGGAAATCTAACGGGACATTCTAAAAATAGAATGCAAAGTGTGAACACGTCTTCAATTTTGCTGCTGCAACTGCGTTTAGTGAGCTTTTCGTCAAAACAAAAGTGAAGTTCAAAGTGGTCGGACGTTCGCAAAAATTCACCAAATTGAAATATTTAAAAGGGTATTAAAGTTGAAGATATTTACTTTAACAAGTTATTTTACTGAAATTAATTTGAATTATTAATTATTTGTTATTGTTTAATTTTAATTAATACTAATTTTCAGTGAATTGTGATCGTCATTATCTCTGTTTAAGTAGATTTTTAGGTATGTTGCCCCCCCGATTCCCCCTTTATGAGTGATATCAGTGCATTTGCCAATGTTTTCAGGTAATAAAAATGTTAAGTTCAGCTGCAGATTTTGGCAGATGTGTATATACTCATTAATAAACCCAAGCTATCTTACTGTTTTCAAGGTCAAATTTGCGACGCAATCTGCTGCTCCTTCTTTGCCTTTGTGATGTTTTTTTTGTGTTTGTGGACAATTTTACATATTCTTTTTTTTCGCTTATTTTTATACCCGCTACCCATAGGGTAGAAGGGTATTATAACTTTGTGCCGGCAGGAAATGTATGTAACAGGTAGAAGGAGGCATCTCCGACCCTATAAAGTATATATATTCTTGATCAGCGTCAACAGCCGAGACGATATAGCCATGTCCGTCTGTCCGTCTGTGTGTCTGTCCGTCTGTCCGTCTGTCCGTCTGTCCGTATGAACACCTAGATCTCAGAGACTATAAGAGATAGAGCTATAATTTTTTTTCGACAGCATTTGTTATGTTTGCACGCAGATCAAGTTTGTTTCAAATTTTTGCCACGCCCACTTCCGCCCCTGCAAATCAAAAAAATCGAATAACAAGCGTAATTTTAAAGCTAGGGTTACGAATTTTGGTATATACGGTAATAACTATAGTAGTTATGATCCCTGAAAATTTGGTTGCGATCAGATAAAAATTGTCGAAGTTATTAAAGAAATGCTTTTGTATGGGCAAAAACGCCTACTTACTAGGGGTCTGAGTTGCTTTGGCTATATTTTGAATGCGGTACTATATCAATATACCACATATACTATTTTGTATATTTTTAGTATTTTTGCAGTATATTTGGTATATTTTGAGAATAATACCGCAAAATATATTGCTTTTATTCAAAATGGGTAGCGGGTATCTCACAGTCGAGTTCACTCGACTGTAGCTTTCTTACTTGTTATATTATCATTTTTTATTGGCGCTTCTTATAACTACGAGCTTTTACGCATGTACATCTTTGATCTTTGGTGCATAGAAGAAGGCACGAATGCAGAAAAAACTCGAAAAGTAATTAGTTTAGTAGAAGAAAGCAGAAAGGTAATTTAAATACTCTTATATATATCTTGGATGCTAATAATCAAATTTTAGCACTGTAACTCCACCGGAAGTATTTTGGCGCACTATCGGCATATAAGCCATACTAAGGTTGTATGGGAGCTATAGGATATAGTATTCCGATCTAGACAATTTTTTTACTATATATACAAAATATTTTTATAGAATTTTGGGCAAAATTTCATAGCAATATAACAACTAGAAGTATTTTTGGCCGCATCTCCCATACTGGCGGAACCACAGTGCACAGTGCGACGGCGCTACCTTGTATAATTGTATCATGGTTTGAGCTACTCGTTGTCGTGTGTTGGAGTTGCTACTGCAGGTTCAGGGCGAACACGTATTACGACGCTCCAACGCAACGACTGTGGAAAAAGTTATTCAGTGCGAATATGCTAATTCTGTATGATGTTGCATGTTCAGTGCGAACATGAGGGAACACAATGTTCAACTCAAAGACTAAGAAACAAATGTTTTCCAGTGCAAGTCTGCACGTATTCTTGACGGGTCTTAGAGGTCCACTGGGAGGCATGATTAGGTCTATGAAGCCAAAGAATCTCAGAGAAGCTTATAGATTGGCAGTTAAGGAAAGGGATATTTACCTTAGGCAGAGACAAGACGGTTCTGGAAAGCTGAACTGGAATAGTGCTAATCCAGCTTCAGACACTAACACAAACAATAACCAAATTAGAAAGTGGAAGCAAAATCAATAGGGAAATAACCAAGACAACCAACAAGGAAACAATCAATACGGATATAACCAACAAGGAAACAATCAATACGGATATAATCAACAGGGAAATAATCAGTACAAACATAATTAACAGGGAAATAATCGATACAAACATAACCAACAGGGTAATAATCAGTACAGAAATGGCCAGCAGGGATACAACAATTGCAACCCTTTTAATCAGAAAAATCATTCCAATACCAGGGCAATTCAAGGTCCTCCCACTCCCACATCACCGTCTGGAAACGCAAACGTGCATTTTACCGAACAACAACAATACGAACTGCACAACATTAACGAAGGAGAAAATTTTCAAGGGCCGGCCTCGGCCCACAATCAGGGTACTTAAACAAAGATAAATATGGCCCTATACTTCCATACGTAGTTATCAATCTGTATGACAAACCCTTACGGTTTCTGGTAGACACAGGGTCCTCCGTCTCTTTTATTAATCCTGATTTAATCCCTAAAACAGAACACATAGAATTGAACAATCCCGTCATAATAAAGATAATACACACAAACTCTACACAAAGGTCGATATTCCGCTTTCAAAGAATTCAAACACTTTGCAAATTACAAATTTTTCAAGAAAGAAACCCCGCTACAAAAGTCCACATAATCGAGGAATTTTCTAAGGTCGTATTATTTTTACCAGTAAGTTTGACTAACTAAGTTAATAACAGCTTGATGATTTCCGGTGAAGTCAAAGATAATAATAGCTTGATGGAGGTAGTAAACTATGCCGACCACAAACAGAACTTTGTACTAGATTCACATTTAAAAGCCGATCAATATTATGGAGATCAAGAAATGGAGATTGGTCATAGACTATAAAAAGCTTAACGAGAACACTAGACAAGATCGGTCGAGCGAAATATTTTACGGCTCTTGATTTAGCTAGTGGTTATCACCAAATTGAAATGGAGCCAAAAGACTCACCTAAAACAGCCTTCACGGCAGAAGGAGGCCACTACGAGTTCATAAGAATGCCATTTGGGCTTACTAACGCCCCAGCTACCTTTCAACGTATTATGGATAATATTCTAGCCGATCTCAAGGGCAAATGTTGTTTAGTATATTTAGACGACATAATTGTTTTCTCATCATCATTACAAGAACACGTAAATGATTTACACAAAGTGCTCTCGAAATTAGCTGAGGTAAATCTTAAACTTCAACCGGACAAATCTGATTTTTTCGGAAAGGAAATCAATTTCCAAAACCAAAAAGGAAATTAAATCATTCTTAGGCCTCTTAGATTATAGGAAATTCATTAGGGACTTTGCCTCAATCACCAAACCTTTGACACAGCAACTAAAAGGAAAGACAATGGTCAAGATTGATGAAGAATACATCAGAGCCTTTGAAAAATGCAAAGTCTTACTTCGCAATGACCCAATCTTACAATACCCTGATTTTACAAAACCATTTGTACTAACAACTGATGCCAGCAACGTGGCAATCGGGGCAGTACTATCACAGAGTCAAGCAGGAATAGAACGATCCGTATCATTCGCTAGTAGAACACTGTCCGACACAGAGAGAATTTACTCTACAGTGGAAAAAGAAATGTTAGCCATTATCTGGGCGACAAAATACTTCACACCATACCTGTTCGGCAATAAATTCAAAATCAAGACGGACCACCGACCCTTGACATGGTCAATGAACTTTAAAGAACCAAATTCTAAGTTAGTTCGTTGGAAACTCCAACTCTTAGAATATGTCTATGAAGTGGAATACAAAAAGGGAGCTGAAAACGTATGTAGTGGCTGACGCGTTAAGTCGCATCGAAACTAACGTCCACGACGCGACGCCCACGAACAACCAGGACTTTAAAAGCTCCAATTCCCCCTTGAACGAATTCAATTTACAAATTATACTCAAAGTAGGACCCAAACCAAACAAACTCACACATACTCACATGACCTACGCTATCATGACGAATAACGACATATTCCACATTTTCAATCAAACATATAAAAAATATTTTGCAAATTCAGGGTTATACAGAATAGTTAGATGTAACATACTACTAAAAGATTTAATTACGACAGAGGAGCAAGACACTCTTATCAAAGAATATCACTCTCGCACAAACCACAGAGGTATAGATGAAGCACACAGCCAACTTAAACGTCAAGCGTACTTCCCATATATGAAACAGAAAATTGCTAAAATGATAAATGACTGTGACATTTGCCAATCCCTAAAATACGACAGACAGCCCCAGAAAAACAATTTCCAGGTGACCGAAACACCAGAACTACCATTATCCGTTGTCCATATCGATTTGTATACCATAAACGGGAAGACAATTTTAACCATAATCGACAAATTCTCTAGATTTGCTAGTGGATATACAGTGCCAGCTAGGGACTGTATGAATATTGTAAAGGCTCTTACCAACTTTCTGAATACATTCGGTATACCCCAAAAAATAGTACACGACCAAGGAGCTGAATTTTCTGGATATATACACAAGTTATTTCTTTCCAACAGTCTTCAAGCAACGCTCCAGTTGAAAGACTCCATTCCACGTTAACAGAAATTTACCGAAAAGAAATCAATCATGATGATATTTTGAACGAAACTTTTATAACGTATAACAACAGCATACACTCAGCTACGAAACTGACACCTCACGAACTCTTTACTGGAAGAACACACACGGAAATAGAATTCAACAACGAACATGACTTTTAAAGGGAATTAAACGAATTTAGGGCCAAACTATACACAGAAATAGCACTAAAGGCCCAATAAATTGTCAAAATTAGGACAGACAAACTCAACTTCCTGTAGAACAAGATGACATAATATTTAGGAAAGAAAACAGAAGGAATAAACTGACACCTAGGTTTTCTCAACATAAAGTGTCAGAAGACAATGGGGTCACAATTGACACCACTAAAGGGCAAAAACTACATAAAGACAAGATTAGGAGAAGAACTAAGAAGAAAAGTGACTAATCTAATCCCCCATTTCCTCAAACTTTTCAGGATGAGCCTGTTTTCGGCCCAAGAATTCCAGATTCGACATCCTGCACCCCAATCCCCCTTCGTAAAAATGGATCTAGGAAAGGCAAAGGTAATACGTTCCTTCCGAACCATAGCGCACACAATAGATTTAAACGATTTCATAAAAAATATTAAAAAAATTGAAGAGAATATTAAGATTACAATGGATATGACTTTTTCCAAAGAATTAATTGCATCCTTACAAATAAAAATTAAACAATTATACGATAGGATTCATTCTATTCAACCGAATATCAGGAAGAAACGAGGAGCCATAAATGGTCTCGGTAGTTTAGCTAAGATCATTACAGGCAAAATGGATGCCGCTGATGAAATTAAAATCATTAACAAATTCCAAGAGATAGAAGGAATAGAATATAATTTGAGTAATAGCAATAAGAATCAACTTATAATTAATAACAATATAATCGATAGATTTAAAAATATTACTGAACACATAAACAATGAACAAAATACCATCAACAAATTTGTAAACAATTTTAAAGATAACGTATATACTAAGTTAAAACAAGAACACAGAGAAATACACATGTTACAATATTTTAACCGCATGGGCTATAGTATAGACGTTTTAAGTAATCATCTGAATAATATTGCCGAAAGTCTTCTCTTAGCTAAATTACAGATCATTCCTAAATTTATTTTGAGCCTATTCGAAGTTCAAATAATTAAAGACATTCTGTCGGAACAAAACATCAACATAGAAAATGAGGAGCACATTTACAGACTCATCAACTTGGAAACAACCAATGAAAATAATAAAATCATTTTTAAAATTAAAGTACCGATATTTGAAAAAGAAGTCTATACTCCAGCTCACATGGTACCATTACCCTTAAATAATACACAATTTGTAATACTTCCTAAGTTTTTATTGTTCAACCCAAAATTTAAATTAATGTACTTAGAATCTAAATGTCCTAAAATTCATAATTTGTACTTTTGTAATAATGCGGAGTTTGGGCGGACGATTAATGGAGACTGCATCAGGAAGATTTTGGAGGGATGGCCTGCTACCTGCGACATGCAAGAATCTGGAAACGACGAAAATATAATCGAGCCGAAAATTGGACATATTATCATCATGAACGCCATGAACGTCAACATCAACTCTTCGTGCGGCCCTTATACCACTATCAACGGTACAGCGATAATTACTAATTACTAATAATAATTATCACTTATGACGATTCTGAAGTTAACGTCCTTGAGGATGTGAAGATCTCCTTACCCAACCCAAGCCTAATACTGGTTAAGAACAACACAATGAAACTTAATCTACGCCACCTAGAGATGCAAAATCTAAACAACAATCAAGAAATTTTTGAAGTAAAAGAAGCAACAAGTCATCTAATGTCTCTGTACACTTGGCTAGGAATAGCTAGTGTACTTCTAATCATCATATGTCTGCTGAAGAGAAGGACCATAATTTTCACTCCAGGCGAGCCACAACAACACGCCGTTCCGACCGTTCGTTCGTTCTGGCCGTCACTATATTCCAGGGGGGAGGAGTTACCACCACCGCCTCTTTCTCTACCTCTGTCTCGCCTCCGCTCAACAAACCGCCACGAGCGACCCATGTGGGTCACTCGATATGTTAACATTATTGCAACATTGTTGACATCCGTTGGATATGCTAATCCACGTCTGGGATATTTTGCCGACTAAGCGGAATAGCCCAACGGCAGTGACCAAGCCAGCTGCCTTTCGAAATCTGCATACGATGCAGATTCCGATTCTATTTATTCCATGTACCCATGTACCCTAGAAGCTAAGCTACTGTTTAATAAAGAATGATTCTAAAAAAGGCAACTCAACCAAGAAGGTTTACTCTTGTTTCAAAGCTCAAGCTTTTATTTAATCATTAATTCACCAATATTGGGACTCCCAATTTATAACTCGGGTAATATAAATTTGTGTATTACACCTTTGTAATCTATCAGTGATGAGTATATAAGTATATACATATAACTAAAAATATATAATTTGAGAGTCTGGAAATTTCTGGGACTGCATAGGATTGACTGCAAAGGATTGACATCGCAACTTGCTGCGCAATTAGTTAAGGAAATTATCCAATAACTAGGCTCCTACATCAGAAGCTGGGCCACAAGAGCAAGACCAACCAAAATCAAAAGTGAAGAAACAGTACAACAGAAAATATACCTTAACATCACATGGAAGAAACTTTTAATAAAAGCCAAAGCCAAATCCGTACAAACAATATGGTGATGTGACTACTTCTTCGCAAATCCTTGTCGTTTCAGTCATCTTAGTCGACAGGCAGGTAGTAGACGCCTTGCGAGTCTCATCAGTCTATCGCTGTATTTGGCAACCTTCGGCTGTTTTAAAGTAACTCCTTCTATCTGGATAGGGGCGTAGTTAGTATCAGCGTTTTCAGCGTGAAGCATGGGTTAACGATTTTCAGGGGGGTTTATCTTCAAATTCCATCTCCTGCACCAATCAGCCAAAGTGATAAGGTATCCCTTCTACATGATTCTTAGAGTTGTACAGGACAGCCACGTCGTCTGCATATATGTTATAATTAATGCCTTTGAGGGAGATTCCATACAGTCGTCATTGGGAGTAGGTATATCTGCTGTGTAAAGAAAGTATAACAGAGGCCCAAGCATACTGCCTTGCGGCATGTATGTAGTATTGAAACCCTAAGGCGTCTTGAGTCAGTTCGGTGAGCTCTTTCCATTTTTCTTCAATTCGGATGCAGAGTGCTCTCTAATAAAAAATCATTCTATCAATAAGATTGCTGATGAGAGATATGTTAATTTTGTATTATTATTTATTTTGTATCTACTAAGCACCAGCGCAAGTAAGGTGGAACATTTTATTGATACTGATAATCACATGAGCAATGCAGATAAACATGAATTGAAAAATTTTGAAAAAGTATTCTGATTTTTTTCCATTTGGACTAAAAAAAACGATCTTTCAGCGTGCAATTGTTTGTGCTTTAGGCGACTTGTAAATATACAGTAGTCTACATTCATGATGTGTTAATTGTTGCCAATATAAAGAAGGAAGCATTTGACAATTGATTGATTCATATATAATCAAAAAGTGTGCGCACCGGGACTGAGTATCTAGGGTTTTATATAGAAGAAGGAGAAATAAAACCAAATCTTCGAAGAATACAAGCCTTTTCTGTTTTATCAAAGCCTAATACAGTAACACAATTCAGACAAATTATAGGGATTGCACCATATTGTAGACAATTTGTTCCAGGTTTTTCCGATCAAATGAAAACATCAAATCACTTTAGAACTAAACAAGATTGTTTGAAAGAGAGCACGAGCAAATTCGTCGAATAATAAATAGTATACTCAATTCAATTGCATTCAGATGCGGCGCCGATGGGTACGTGGAGTAGTAGGATATTTTCGCAAATGCACAACGACTTTAGAATCAAAAAATTACTCTTACAAATTAGAAACATTAGCGGTGAAGATTATCTCACCGGTGCACAATGGCGCATTTTATTTAATTTTTTTTTTAAAGGCATTTAATACATATTACGAGTAAACCAGACATTTTTTAAGGCGGTTTTTGCCATTTTGTTACTATATGCCCAATGAATCTATCATAGAAAAGTGGGCATGGCAACAACCCTACTGCCCATAAAAATCGGAAAGACTTGAATATTACGGACACTTGTAGAGATATTACTATAAAGTTTTGACTCTAAACTAATATGCTCTTACGTTTCAGAATTCGCTAAACCTTAAAAAAAAAAAAAGACACGCCCTCCCGCACCAAAATATTCAAAAAAATTGAATATTTTGGACAATTTTATATTGTCACAAAATACTGCTCCAGACGGCCTCCATATTCGATGCAGAGCACAAATCGGTGTTGGAAAACGTGATGTTCTCTGGGAAAAATTAAAATTGTGCGAAAAAGTGAAGAAAAAAAGCAACTATTGATAAATTTAGAGTTAACAACCCTACATCATACACTTGGAATTACTGCTAAATTATGCTAAACTCATTTTCAAAATCCTGTCCAAAGTTGAAAATTGTTCCACAAAACCTAGCTTCAGAAGCATTTATTAAATGAAAAAATGCACACATAAACACGGCCAATTTAACATACATACATTTAATGGTTGTCAACATTAATAAAGGAATAAGAAAGTTCACTGAAAAAAATTTGCAAAGTTAGCCTACGAGCTTTTAGATGCAACAGCTAGCTTTACAGCTGTTGTGCTCAAAAGAACTGTTAAGTGTTAAGTGATAGCCATGTCCGTCAGTCCGTATGAGTACCTACATAGATCTCAGAGACTACAATTTTTTTTTCGACAGCATTTGTTATGTTTGCACGCAAATCAACAATAATCGAATAACAAGCGAAATTTTATACATAGCTAGAGTCGCGAATTGCAATTGTAACTATAGTAATTGTGATTCGATAAAAATTGTCGAAGTTATTAAAGAAATACTTTTGTATGGGCAAAAACGCCTGCTATGCTGTCGTTTGTATGTATGCGTATACGTATCTACAATGTAGATTCTACATGCTCTCCTATATTGGTATGTGTATGCATGTATAGTTTTTCAACGAAGATAAATACAACAATTGTTCATGTCTTAGATGCTTAGAGTTAAAAAGTGGCTGCATAAGGACTGCATTGGCTCTGCTGATAATTCGCAAGCCCACCACATTGTGGTGCGCGAGCTCAAATCCCAATCAAGAATACATGTATTTTTGTTTTTGTTATATTTTTTTAATGCGATTTATATTTTTTCATTCTTTTTTCTTACTGACATGAGTAAGAAATAATTGCGCATTGATTTTTGATGAATTTCTGGATTTCAGAGAGTATAAGAGATAGAACTATGAGTTTTTTTCGACAGCATTTTTCTAGTTTGCACGCAGACCAAGTTTGTTTCAAATTTTTAATACGCCCACTTCCGCCTCACAAATCGACAAAAATCGTATACCAAGCGTAATTTTTAATCTAGAGTCTCGAATTTTAGTATATACCTACAATAATAACTATAATCTTTTTGGTTGCGATCAGATAAAAATAGTCGAAGTTATTAAAGTAATACTTTTATATGGGCAAAAAGACCTACTTTCTCGGGGTATTTTATGCATTGGCTGACAATCTAGTATATTTTGCACATCAATATACAAAATATATAATTTGACGTGTGATACATTGTTTTGGTATTTTTTTTTTAGAATATTATCGCAATATATTGCATTTGCTCAAAATGGGAAGCGGGTATCTCGCAGTCGAGCACACTCGACTGTAAATTTCTTACTTGTTCTATTTGGGATACTTTTAAAAACGCATAAAATTCAAAGAACGTAGTCGAATGCGCCTTAGTGAGGTTGTACACACAGATTGTAACTCCCTAAAAGCGAATCGAATGAAATTGACCCCACGAGTACATAAGTAGTGGGCGTTTATGCAGTCGTTTGATTCAGTATAAAATATCGTGCAAATATCAGCGCACTAGTGCTATTGATAGGTACAGAAGCAATGCCACTGCGAATGTTTTTAAGTGTGCTCAATATGATAAGGAAAGTGTTCATGAGCAAGTCGTGAAACATAAGATTGGTAATCGTGTCGAAAACTGAAGATCGGCATCAGACGAAATTTGTTCCTAAGTTCAAGTAACCATTTGTCGTGCTTGAGTAGTTAATGGTGGTTATTATTTGTTAAGGTCCTTAAGGTCTCTGAGCTGGTTGGTGATCTTGGCGGCGGTGAAAAAACCGCTAGGTTCAAGTAGCAATTGTGTCATTTTATTGTGAACGGTGGAACTAAGATTAGTTAGCGCAACAAAGTTGTGTAAAAAGCCTTAGAACTGTGTAATGATAATATAGTTAGGCAAAGTTCGGTTTTACACTGAAAACTACAAGATACTATAAAAAAAAATACTTTCATTTGAAGATATGTGAAATATAAGCGAATTTCTGTAATAATGCCAAAGAAAGGACAGTGATACAAGTCTTATATTCTATTGCAGCCACGAGGACGCGTTAAAAGATAACAAGTAGGAAGTTTATGTACTTACGATAGATTGCTCCAATGCAAAAACGTAATGATTGAAAAACTTGTGTAATTTTTCATTAGTATAATTTATACAAAGTTGTTCAAACGAGTTCTTTGTAAAATTTTCGAAGCCAAATATATCAAGAACTCCAAGAAACGTATTGCCATATTGTCCTGGGTTGGTGCAGCTATTAATTTTATAAACCAGCCAAGTAAATGTTTTTGAGTACAAAGCTTTAGCCATCGCGTGTCGATTTTCTATGGCCTAAGAATATTGAAAAAAGAGAATGTGTTTTAATAACATGTAATGATAATAGGTAAAACGTATTGCATTTCAGAAAACATTCTAAAGATTTCCGTTTAGTTAATAAAATTTAATAAACCAGAATAAGTACACTAATCTAATTCAACATAGGAACTGTTTGCAAGACTGTATATTAATAATTGCGCGTGTTACCTACCCCTAGAATACTTAAAAACCATTAAAAAATGTTTATGTCAGTCAAAAAGAGTAATCACCCACAAAAAGTAGATGTTTTTCTTAAATTTTGTGTCAGCTGGTAATCAATTAATTGGGTCAACAATATTTGCTCAATATGAACACCAAATTATAACAGCAGCAGCTCAGCTAAAATGGTCTCCTCGAATTTGGGGATTATTCATAGAACATTAAATCTAATTTATAATGGCAGAAGTGACCGCACTCACCAACTGACTGTGTGGTCCCAATCAACATATCGATTATGGATAGCGAGAAAATTTCGTATATTGTGCGTGTGACCTTGTGACTCACACAGTCACACTGATCGAGCTTCTCCTGGTGCTATTCACCATGATACAAACATACAATTATCTATAATTGTATCATACTAGTCACCTGGCCCTCTTTTAGTGCTTTTTCATTCCCACATGTTTTTCTAAGTTCAAGACAAGTGCTTTTGCGGCAAGTACTATATAAATAAATAAAGTAAAATTTTAAAAAGTTAAGTTCTTTTTTCCAAAAGTTTATTATTCTTCGAATTGCATTTCTTCAAAATGGGTAGTGGGTAACTAACAGACTGTTAGTAACAGTCGAGCACACTCATTAATCCTCAAATATAAAATGATGTGGATGTCGAGATATTTATGAAAAACTTTGACAATATCATGAGTTAATTATGCGATTTGTATTAATTTTTGGTACCATTATGATGATTGACTTTTTCCTCGTGTCTGGAAAGTATATGATTTTTGCAATGTCATGTGGCCTAAAAACATTCGGTTTAAGCAAATTGGTCAACAACTGTTTATAGATGAGTTGTAAAACATTTTGAGTGTAGTGCTCATTGGGGTCTTCAATGCTGAAATGTAGAACCTGCTGGGGGTAGTTACTCTATGTTGAGATCTTTCCCGATCTAATAGCAGCAGATAGGTGCATTTGTCGTTGACAATAATACATTTGCATTGGAATCATTTGCAGTGATTATACGCTCAACCATTAAATAGCAACTCTTTCACCTTATTGAGGTTTTTTTTAACGTGTATGTGTAAACAAATTTTCCTTAAATTGCTTTGCACAAAGCTTTCATTTTTTCATCTTTCTCAAACATTAGTCCATCTTGAAACGCCAGATTCAGCCTTTGAGCAAAGCGATTCCGTATTATTAATAATTCATACGCTTTCCGCATGGGAACTAGCATTATCGATAACAATGTTGATTTTGACGATGGCGTTCCAATGAATGAAATATTTATTTTATGGGTTTTGTGATATTTTGATCTGAATAAATCGTTTTGCCCACAAGATTTTTTTGGCGCTAATCTTGAACTTGATCTGCGTGTAAAAATAAGAACGAACAAAATTAGAGCTGTATTTCTTATAGTCTCTGAGACCGAGCTGTTGTCACTGATCAAAAATATTAGGGATGCCATGCTTAATACATCTTTTGTCGCTACAAATATCATAGAGACAACTTAATGACAAGTATTTATGATCGAACGTGCTATTATTCTATATTTTATGTATAGATTCAATATCGGGTTTACCACAATGCAGGGTCATTGCTACGTGTTGTAATTGCCGATTATCAATTTATGCAAATTTATTTTATTAACTATACAGATAATAAGATCGATCGGCGTTGTGCAATCATTAAGAATATGCGAAGGTAAAAATTTCACTAGCCACAGGAATAATTTCATTAGCACAAAGAATTGCTTCGTTTATTTAAAAATAGGATTGATGGTTTGTAAACAGATGATTGTAGAATTGTGACTTGAGCTGACAAAACACTAGTTCGCCAACATGCACACAAAGATTTAATACTCGAACAATAGACGAAGTAGCAATAGCAATTGCTGGTGATTTATTTATTTTTTTTCAGTTGAACCACGGCTTTCTTCTCGTCCACTATACCATAAGGATATTTTCGATTTTTCTTACAATTATGTTTTCATTGTCGCGAACGTCGGCGAGTGCAGTCGTGTTTTCTTTTTGTCTTCTTATCGTGCAACGAAAATTAAATAAAAACAAAGCATAGTGCAGTGCAAGCTCTAAACAAAAATACACAGTGGACGAAAAGATGCTTAGTGCCATGAACTTCGTACTTTTTGTGTAAATAACAAGAAGAAAATCAAAAGCATTAAGCTATGAGTGAATTCGACACTCATACGGTGCTTCAACGTCAGCAAGACGAGCTTTGGCTCTCTATGCAACGAAACAACGCATACCATTCAATCGTGTCAATGCAAGACAACGCGACCGCAAACCCAACAAAAACTAACCAACCGCGATCAATAACCCCAAGCCCGAGCAATAAACTCAATCCAACATCGCAAGGCAGGGCGCGTTCTTGCTCTCCTGCGCTCTTGTTGGATAAAACCCCATACCCTTCCCTCATGCCAACCTGCTTAGCCACGGTCACCAGTACAGTGACGTCATTAGCAACTGTAACGGCAACTATTACAACAACTACAATGGTATCGACTGCTCGCGAAATACCATCTACTGTAACAACGAAATCTGCTGTGCAAGCAAATAATGCAGCACCGCGCGCTCTCTTCAAAACAACGTTCGGACGTACAGACTGGTATGGATCGCTACATACAAATAAAACGTAAGCTTTGCCCGCAGAACTCTAGACTTGGTAATTCTGCTAAAATAACTCGAGGCACCTCAAAACAATCTACAATAGAGAAGCCCACAGAAGCAAACAGATTTGCTATTTTGACAGATAAATCCGATGATATACCTCCTGAAGACATCGGAGGGGACAACAAAAAGCCTAAGCCGCCGCCGATTTACATTCGAGAGAATAGTTCGAATGCTCTCGTAAACTCGATACTGAATCTAATAGGACCAGACAATTTCCACATAATTCCGCTAACAAAGGGAAATATTCACGAAATAAAAGTTCAGACTAATACGGAAGTAAACTACAGAATTTTGTCGAAGTATTTAAACGACAATAATAAAAACTTCTACACGTACCAATTAAAAAGCAGTAAAGGCCAGCAAGTAGTACTAAAAGGTATTGAGCCGGATGTAACTCCAGCTGAAGTTACAAGCGCACTGAAGGAGAAAGGTTTTAACGTAAAAAATGTTATTAACATTTTGAATAGAGAAAGAAAGCCTCAACCTCTTTTTAAGGTAGAACTTGAACCCGAAACCAAATCCAAGCCTCTGAAAAAAATGAATTGCATCCAATTTATACTCTCCAGTTCCTACTACACCGCAGAATTACGGTAGAGGAGCCGCATAAAAGAAATGGACCGGTGCAGTGTAATAATTGTCAGGAATATGGCCACACAAGGTCTTATTGCGCGCTTCGTCCAGTATGCGTTGCTTGTGGAGACCTTCATGAATCTCAAAAATGCCCAAAAAATAGAGAGGATCCCAGCAGCAAAAAGTGTGGAAACTGTGGAGGCAACCATACGGCTAACTACAGGGGCTGTCCAGTCTACAAGGAACTGAAAAGTCGTACACACCTAAAAGTGACCACTGCTCACTCACATACCCTACCTATGAAATCTACACGTAATGTCTTCCCCCCTACAGCTGTTAAATCTTTAGCCAATAATGAGTTCACCGAAAAATCCGCAAGCTTTGCAACTGCTCTAAAATTGGGTCTTAAAAGTACCGCTCCCACCAATCCAAGATCATCAGTTTCCCCTCATCAACCAAAAGAACAGTCTACGAACAAAAACCTCGAAATACCTTATGTACCTTATAGTGCAATCTTTAAGCTTCACGGCGCGGACTAGGAATTCATTTTAGACACATGGTTTCATGGTGAAATTTTCTTAGAATTCTTCGTAGATTCCGATTATGGGGGACGATTTTTGCGAAAAAAAATTGATCCGCCCTAATATATATATGTAGAAGCGTCAATTGCTTCATCGTTTGTTGGCTGCGTCTGTGGGTCCATTTCAGCCATCCTTCTATTATCAACGCCAAAAACAGTGAAGCGAGGCTCAGCGTGTGTTGATCTCTTCCTATTTCACAATCCAACTGAACGATTTCAGTTCTCTGCACTACCACACTCACACCCATACGGGTTCTATTGTGGTCTCATTCTATCAACCTTACACTGAGACACACTGACAACCGCATATGCTGTCGTCTCACTTTTTCTAGTGTTGTACAGTATACAAAGACTCTCGCCTTTGCAACACTACACAATTCGCCTCAGGACTCAGGCGTGCAATTCTAAACTTAGGCGCGCAATTCAAATTACTGAACTTGCTCCGACACGGCCATCCTGACCACTTACACGTCCTCGTGTAATATCAAAGAGAAGCAAGCCATCATTCGATTCAAACTTTATTTAACAAACTTAAATTCTTTATCAATTATAAATTTTCATTTCTCTTAAGGCAAAATCTTACACATCTTCGTTCTTAACTTGAAGTTCTTTCTCTCTTTTCCTTCAACTTTTTCTTTACGTAACATTTTCTCCTTTTTCATTTCTTAACCTCCGGGCCAGGTACCACCACGTAGCATTGACAACACATTATAATACACCAGTGCCACACTGATCTTCCATTCCACTAGTGCCACACTAGCCAATACAGTCTGTTTCAACTGATTTTCTTACCAGTGCCACACTGGTCTTACATTTCACTAGTGCCACACTAGTTTCTACGGTCTGTTTCGCCCGTTTCACTCTCACCAATGCCACATTGGTCTTCAACCGCTTCATCAGATGAACTCACTTCATCCCCATCTATATCTAGCTCGCTTGGTACCTGCCCTTCCGGCATTTTGCGTAAACTCTCGTGGGGATACTTGTACTGTCTCTTACTTGTAATAGACCGTAAGTTGTACCGATCGCCGTCTAAAACTTCTGTCACAATAAAGGGTCCACGAAACTTTGGATCTAACTTCGTTTGTTGTCGCTCATTATTTTTGAGTAAGACATAATCCCCTTCACTGAACTTGACTACTTTTGCTTTGCCCTTATCGAATCTTATTTTGTCATATTGTGCTGCACTTTGCATATTCTTTACAGCTTCTGTTCTTTGTTTGTCTAAATCTACCTCGCTCTCCTCATCACAAATAGGAACCAGACCCAGTGGTCGTGAGCACTTCCCAATTAATAGTTCTAAAGGACTTGATTTCGTAACTCGATTTACTGTACAATTCAATGATAATTGCACTTCTCCCAAAGAGTCCTGCCATGACCGTTCACTAGATTCCACAACTGTCAACAAATCTTTCAAAGTACTCATCACCCTTTCCACCTGACCATTGGCGCGACTAGCACCAGTTGCTATTAAATGAAGCTGTATTTTCTGAGAGCTACAGAACTCTACAAACTTCGCTCCAGTAAAGCTTCTGCCTTGGTCAGCCACTACACGAGTAGGCACACCAAACAAAGCAATTGATGATTTCAACGCGTCTATACAATTGTTTACATCTAGTTTGAATGTGTGATACAAATGAACATATTTTGTGAAGCCATCAATCTGAACTATGATGTATTCTTTACGGTCATTTTTGCCGCTTAGTTTTCCGGTTACATCCATATGCAACGTGTGCCACGGTATACTGACTTTTGGTATTGAATGTAATTCAGCTTGAATTTTTCCTGACGCTGATTTTGTCACCCTACAGGTTATACAATTATCAACAAATTTTCTTACGTACTTTGACATTCCAACAAACCAATAATGCTCATAAACCTTATCAAGGGTTTTTTCCCAGCCTAAGTGCAAAATAGACTCATGAACCTGATTGATAATTGACCACCTAAACGTTCGAGGAACAACTGGCAGGCAACGAGTTCTAGAATGTCTTTGAATTTTTCTGTATAACACGTTTGCCCTCATCTCGTAGGTTGCAGCTAAATCGTCGTTTAGTCCACCTTCCTTCAATTTTTTTACTATAAACAAAATTTCCTGATCACGCTGCTGTTCTGCTTGAATCCAGCTTTCTGTAATGGTCATCAGTTCTACACGCTTTTCAACAACTTTGTTTTGTCGTTGTTTATTTATGTTAGGCAAAGGATTTCTTGACAGAAAATCTACATGAGCCATGCGCTTCCCTTCTCGATACTGTATGTCAAAGTCAAAAGCTTGAAGAAATGCCCACCAACGGTATACTCTAGCAGATAATTCAATTTTTGTTCTGGACGCCTTCAACGAATTACAGTCTGTAAAAAGAACAAACCTTCTTCCATGCAGATAATGTTTAAAGTGTTTAACGGCATTGATAACCGCGAGAGTTTCTAACTCATACGATGTGTACTTTGACTCACAAAGACTAGTAGTCTTACTAAAGTATTCTACAACATATGGTTTGTTTTCTATTCGATGCAAGAGTATGGCTCCATAACCGATGGCACTTGCATCCGTATGGAGTTCTATAGGGTATTGTGGATCGAATATCGATAAAACTGGCTTACTTGTGAGAATTCTAATAATTTGTTTACGTATTACCTCATGTTCATTTTTCCAGACAAATTTATTTTTCTCAGAAGTGAGAGAATACAGAGGTTTCATTAACTGAGAAAATCCTGATACGAACTGGCGAAAATACGAGGCCAATCCTATAAATTGCCTTAACGTAGTAATGGACTTGGGTGGTGGCAATGCACTTAGGGCCTCAATCTTACGTAAATTGGGGCGAATTTCCCCAGCCTGTACTTCGTATCCCAAATACTGTACGGTTTTCCTCATAAATGAACATTTTCCCCATTAAATGAAAAGCCTGATTCTGTCAAAACCTTTAAAACAGTTTCTAATCTCTCTAGTGCCTCTTCTTTAGTGGATGCCAAAATCATTATATCGTCCATATAAACGACAACGTAAGAATACGCTAACTCACCTAAAGCTTTCATTACGGCTCTTTGAAAAACCGAAGGCGCATTTTTTAAACCAAACGGCATTGACAGAAACTCAAACTGGCCGTCTGGAGTCACAAAAGCCGTGTATTCGATGGAGTCAGTGTGTAATGGAACCTGATAATATCCGCACGCCATGTCCAAACAAGTGAAATACTTTGCTCCTTTCAATCTACTTATCTGATCAGATATTAGAGGTAATGGAAATTTATCAGCGATTGTGTTTCTATTTAATTCACGATAATCTACACAGAGCCTAACAGATCCATTCTTCTTTTTGACTAACAATGCGGGACTGGCATAAGGTGAACAACTAACTCTAATTACATTATTCTCAATCAACTCTTGAACTTTTGCTCTTAATAATTCTCTTTCATTGGGGCTGAATCGGTACGGGCGTCTTTGGACCGTCTTGGTCGGGTCACTAAGACGGATAGTCATTTCTCCAGTACTTATTCGAGTAAGAGGGGTTCCCCGAATAAACGACTTTGAGTACTTTTTCAATAACTGTATTAATTGGTCTTTCTTTGCATCATACAAATCGGTTTCTACTTTATCAAAGTCAAATTCTTTGTCAGTTACTGCACAAACGTTAATTGTTTTGTCTTTAACAAACTCTACTCCTTGACTTGATACTACTGCTGAATATCCCTGGGCTAAGGTTTCACGCCCGATTACAATATCGTTTTTCATACAATCGTCGTTAACTACATGAAACATTACTTCAATACAATTTCCATTAATCATTACATTACTTAAAATTTGTATAGTACTCACTAAATTAGCATTACCTATACCACTTAACGATACGACATTATTAATTCTTTTTCCGGTCAACTTATGCGATGTGCTCTCTTTAGCCAAAGAGCATTCTGCTCCGGAATCAAAAGTAATCGGAAACTTCTCACCTCGTTGCATCATGAATGCTTTTGGTTCTTCCACCACACACATCTCAACTCGCTTATGTGTGCGCGATCCAGATTCTTTTCCAGCAGTTCTCTTTGGACATTGAGTAGAAATATGTCCCGGTTCGTTGCAACAGTAGCATATTATGGTGGTCTTGGCACGATGTGACATCCCTCGATTATCTCCATAATTCTCCCCAGTAGATGACTGCTTCCTCACTCTGCATTCTGCCTTTTTGTGACCAAACTGACCACAGGAGTGGCAATTAACTGCAGATGATTTAAAACGCTTAGCACTCGGCTCCTCGTGCGAGAAGTTGGATCGCTTTTTGTCTAATGAAAACACTTGCAGCTCAGACTGCAGCTCGCGTCTGGTGTGAATACTTGCTGTGTATGCTACGCGCTGCAATCTATGGTCATGATGTGCTAGATGCCCAAGTACCACAGATGCGGCAATTTCTTCTTTTTCCATATCACGCCATTTTGTGACAAGTGACGTCATTTTTCGGCTCGCATAAACGGCAAGACTCTCGCCAGTATTTGGTTGGCTACCCAACAGGTTGAGAATTGCGGCCGCCGGTGTCTCAGTATTTTCATACCGCTGCTCGAACAACTGCCTAAACTGCTGCCATGTGATTCCAGGGTAGCAGATCTGCGATAGCCACTGTGAAGCGCTTCCTTCAAGAGACTGCGTTAATGCCATTATTAATGCACTGCCTTCCAACGGTTTTTCGCTCAAAATGATGTCCACAGTCGCGCACCACTGAATTGCATCTGCTCCAGAGACGTCCGAATTAAATTTCGGCAAAACGATGCCGTTACTTTGAAGAGGCTCTCGAAACGCCGTATGCAACGTGTTTGCTAGTAGCATAAAACTTCGATTTTGCTGTTCCATCAAGGCACGAAACTGATCCGCAAATACTGTAGATCCGGAGTTACATCCCACTTCTGATGTAGAAGCGTCAATTGCTTCATCGTTTGTTGGCTGCGTCTGTGGGTCCATTTCAGCCATCCTTCTATTATCAACGCCAAAAACAGTGAAGCGAGGCTCAGCGTGTGTTGATCTCTTCCTATTTCACAATCCAACTGAACGATTTCAGTTCTCTGCACTACCACACTCACACCCATACGGGTTCTATTGTGGTCTCATTCTATCAACCTTACACTGAGACACACTGACAACCGCATATGCTGTCGTCTCACTTTTTCTAGTGTTGTACAGTATACAAAGACTCTCGCCTTTGCAACACTACACAATTCGCCTCAGGACTCAGGCGTGCAATTCTAAACTTAGGCGCGCAATTCAAATTACTGAACTTGCTCCGACATATATTTATTATCATATCCATTTCCATATATGTATATGAACTGCAGTAATCACAACGAGTTTAATAAAGATTCACGCTGCTGTTTGTGTTTTATTTAAACAATTTTGTTTTTTCCGACAGCGTTTTTTGTCTGTTTTTTCTGAGTCGGCCTTGTTCACTATCCTGTGATAGCCGAAGTTTCTCTCCATTTTTGTGCTTTCTTTCGGCTGTCCGCTTTATCTTGACTTTTTGTCGATAAAAAGACTCTGAAGTGACTGCCGAAGCATACTAACATATGTCCAAAAGCCAAAAGAGTGAAAAGGACTCTAAACTTTCGTTAAAGCCTCCGACCACAGCTGGTCGCCTGTCGTCCGCTCCGCCCCTGCCGCTTAACTCCGAGTCAAAGTCGAACGTCCGTCGCCGTCTGCTTCTTCGTCGGCAAAGACTCCGTCGTTGCCTAAATCTTCAACTGCTCCACGTAGTCAGGCAACTACCCGTTTCGCCCAAGTGGTGCACTTCGAGAATCGGGTCAGAGGGCCTGCAGCCGAAGATGACAATGTACACACGTACGAGATCCGTCGTGACCGGCTGCAAGTCCTCTGGGACAATGTCGAGGCCGCCTATGCCACATGCGCTGATGCACTGCATCGAGACGGCGATAACGAAGGCATACAGGCCATGGAGGCGAAATATGACCCCTGCTATGCAGGGTATGAGCGGTGCCTCTCCCAAGCTTCCGGGTCCACCTGGAGTGAAGCATCCGCTCCTTCTGTGTACTCCAGTGGCTGCCGGCTCCCTCCAGTCGACAACGAAGTATTCCGTGGGGATTACTTGCGGTGGCCGACCTTCCGTGATCTTTTCACGGCCATCTTCGTCAACAATCCGAGGTTGACTTCGGTTGTTAATTACGAGCCAAGCCAGTTAAAGATCCTTTTCAGCCTGTCCATGGTTACCCAAGAGTCAGGGGCAGCTATCAAAGAGCTGCAGAGCACGGTTCAGCGTTGCTTGACCGCTCTCGAGCATTCAGACATTTCCGTCTGTAGCCCGTTCGCAGATTGCATCCTCGTATTCCTCTGCTCGTCCAAACTCCCCAAGCTCAGACTCTCGTTGTGGGAGCAATCCTTGGTGGACAAAGCGAAAATTCCCGCATGGCAGGATATGAGCACGTTCCTCAATGAGCGCTATCGTACGCTCGAAGCGATTGAGGACGTGAAACAGACTGAGAATCACCCTGTCCGGGTGTGTCCGCGTTCTTTGCAGATGTCGGTCAACAAGCGGATGACCTACAGAAAAGTCTCTGTTTAAATTGTTTTGCGAGAGGTCACCAACTCCGAGAGTGTACGAGTACGCACAATTGCTTCACATGCAAAGGGCGGCGCAACATTCTTCTCCATCGAGGCGACAGTGCCCACAATGGTGCCTCTCCATCTTCCTACTCACAGTCCACTCCGAACCCAACGGCAAAAAAAGTGCAAAATTTCTTTGCCAATAACGCACAGTGGGCGATTTGGTCTCGCTAGCGGCATTTAATTCAAATTTTCAAATTTAAAAAACCGTTAATATTTTTTCACATATCGATAGCAGATGCTTTGATTAGATTTTTAAAAGCTCTACGATCAACTGATCATCAGCTGTGAACGGTCAAACACACGATATGATTTTGCAAAGAGCTCTAGAAAATTCTTTCTTTTTTCACGCATTGATTTCAAGTTCCTCGGAAATTTACAATTTTTAGTGAATTTGTTAGAAGTTTGGTTTTTTATTATGTTCAAGGTATGTATTTTCAAAAAAAATCAATGTTTGTGACCGGTCTATAAATGTGTAGCTCATAAAACGTAGTGGTAAATCAGTGTATTAACAACGAGTCCGGATTAGCGTACACCTGTCTTTCGTGGAGTCGAACTTACTTTATTCAAGTGGATTCAGTCTAACTCTTTTATTAGCCGAAAGTGTGAATCAGTGGCGTCCAAAATGTGTAATATTAACTGCTAGTACCTGCTAGCCTTCAAACTATGGTACTTTTTAGACACAGTGTTAGTACCAAAAAGGGATCTTTTTTTAGTATTGCACTCAGAAGTCATCCCATTTTTTTCCATCATCCCATCATTTTTTAGATAAAGTTTATATATGAAATATGTTAATTGAAGTTCAAATAAAATAAAAGTACAACAAAATTTTAAATTAAAAAAAAAATTTATTTAATTAAAAATAAAAAATAAAAAAAAAATTAAAAAAAAAATTTTTAACTTAAAAAATTCTATGATTTTTCTCTGACCAGTGAAAAAAAAAACGATTGAAGACATTTATTTTAGTTTAAAAGTTATTAATTAAATGCCGCTAGCGAGACCAAATCGCCCACTGTGTAACGCTCAGAATGTCCTCGGCACGGTGGTCATCAATGTATGCCACTTGGGCACTACATACACCGCACGTGCGCTAATTGATTCCGGGTCCGAAGCGACCTTCATTTCTGAGCGTCTGTTCCAACGCATTAAGTTGCCTTTCCAGTCCGTGCGAGCCCAAGTATCCGGGCTAAATCACGCAGTTGCGGCCCAATCGCAGAAGTTATGTCACTTCAGCATTGGTTCTCCGACGAAGCCGAGGCTTCGGCATTCGTAATTCCACAGTTGGCAGGCAAACTGCTCTACTTCAATATGCCGCAAAGTTTTCTAAGGGATCTACCACCGATCGAACTGACAGATCCACATTTCTACAAGAGCGCTCAGATTGATATTCTAATTGGCGCGGATATCCTTCCGTCAGTCATCCTGAGCGGCTCCCGGCCAAACATTTGTGGCTCACTCCTTGGGCAAGAAACCGTGTTTGGCTGGATTCTCACCGGCCCCGTCTCCCAGAATATGTCGACAACTGTGTCTGCGTTTTCGACGAGAGTCGCCCTCCAAGCAGACGAACAGCTCGACAGCCTAATTTCCAAATCTTGGGAGGTGGAGGATATTCCAGCGAAGCTGATAAAGGAGTCAGACGTCGTTTGCGAAGAAAACTTCGTTAAGACTACTTCTCGTAGCAAATGTGGCAGATATCGGGTGACTCTTCCATTCCGGAAGCTCGATGACATTGAACTGGGTCATTCCAGATCCATAGCGCTGGCTTAATTATGGCCCATTCTCCAATCGGATCTCACTTGGCAAATCCACAAATGGCGATATTATCGGTATGTGTTCAATGCGGACATAACGAAAATGTATCGCCAAATCCTTATGGACTCCAAGCACACACCGTTCCAACGAATTCTGTTTCGTACGTCGGATAGTGAGATCGGTGACTTCGAGTTACGCACAGTTACATTCGGTGTCAACTGCGCGCCTTTCCTGACCTTACGAGTCCATCCTCCAGCAACTCACTCAAGCCATACGCTTGCAATATCCTCTCGCAAGCTGAGTCATCTCCAGCAGCATGTACGTGGACGACGTCCTGCCAGGGAAGGAAGAGGCCATCTGGACCATGACGGAATTGTGTGCAGCCCTGGATAGCGCTGGCTTCCCGCTGAGGAAGTGGACGTCGGACAACAAAAGCGTGCTGAGAAACATCCCAAACGACCACCTACTCCGAGAAGACTTCCTAGAACTCGAGGACTCGAGTATGTCGAAAACTCTGGGCATCAGGTGGCAAGCTCACTACGACGAGTTCTTCTTCATCCCACCAGAAGTTGCCCATCAGGACTCCTACACGAAGAGGGAAGTGCTATCGCAGATTGCCAAACTTTTCGACCCAGCCGGGTGGCTGGCCCCTTTTCGTTATCCGAGCCAAGATCTTCATGCAGGAGATCTGGCTGAAAACGCTCGAATGGGACGAACATTTATCCGCGGATCTTTTACTCCAATGGAAGGAGTATCTCCAGAGCTATCCTGGTCTGGGAAAGATCCGGATTCCAAGATCGGTCCAGTTCCAGACACAAGTGAAGCTCCAGTACCACGGATTCTGTGATGCTTCAGAAGGGGCGTATGGAGCGGCGATCTATGTCCGCGTGAAGACGGCGAACAAGGTTACCACACATCTCCTCACTGCGAAGACAAAAGTGGCTTCTGTCAAGTCTCTCTCAGTGCCACGTTTGAAGCTTTGTGGCGCAGTCCTGTTGGCTGAGTTATGTTCGGCCCTCCTCCTGAATCTTCCGGCAGAGAGTTTCAGGACTTTCTTTTGGACTGATTCAACGATTGTTCTCGCCTGGTTGTACAAGCCACCCTGCAGATGGACAACCTTTGAGGCCAATCGTGTGGCCAAAATCGTCCAAGCCAGCGACGCCAAGAACTGGTCGCGTGTGCGATCCGAGCACAATCCGGCAGATCTTGCAAGCCGAGGTGTCTTGCCACAAGAATTGACTCATAACCCTTTGTGGTGGCATGGACCAGAGTGGCTTCATCTTCCATCGGAACAATGGCCAACATCTCCAAGTCCCATTCCGGAGACTGCTGGAGCAGCGGATTAAGTATAACATCGCCAAGTTACCTCCTACTCCCGATTTTCTGAGTAAGTTCTCTGATTTTGGCAAGGCACTTCGCACTTCTGCCTATGTTCTCAGATTCATCGATAAAAGTCGGAAATTGGCAGTTCCAAGCTCTACCGTGGTCCAAGCGGATAAGCTGTCACAGATCCAAGAGCGGCTAATCGTCATGGCTCAACGACAAACTTTTCGCAGGAAACTTGAACCCTTTTCTCGATGGCAAGGGGATTCTACGGGCCTGTGGGCGTCTGAGGGCGTCCCACTCGCTGCGTTATGATGAGAGTCATCCAATCATACTCGCGTACTCCTCGTCCTTTGTACGACTATTGGTTCGTTTCACCCATAGTATATCCTTACATGGGGGTAACCAAGTCGTCATGCGTCTGATCCGTTCCAGATTCTGGATTCCAAAACTGAATGTCCTCGTCAAATCCACCATCAACTCTTGCAAGGTTTGCGTGATCTTTAAGAATAGATTGCAGACCCAAATGATGGGGGACTTGCCCAAGGAAAGGACGTCCTACTCGAGACCATTCACTCACACTGGAGTTGACTTCGCCGGCCCATTCGAAGTAAAGAACTACACTGGCCGAGCCTGCCTCATCACCAAGGGATATGTCTGCGTCTTCGTGTGCTTCAGCACTTGGAGGCAACATCGGATCCCACGACGGAGAAATTCCTGGCCACATTCTCCCGTTTCATAGCACGGCGCGGGTGTCCACACCAAATGCACTCGGACAACGGGAAAACTTTCGTTGGAGCTGACAAAGTGATCTCCACCGACTTCTTGGAAGCGATGAGGGAGTGCATTATCGCACAACATGCTCACAAAAGCCTATCCTGGCACTTCAACCCGCCGGGCGCCCCACATATGGGTGGATTATGGGAAGCCGGCGTAAAGAGTTTTAAGGCACTATTTTACAAGGCGACCTCCACCACAAAGTATACGTTCGAAGAGTTGTCCACTCTTCTGGCTTAGATCGAAGCCTGCCTGAATTCGAGGCCGATCTCTCCTATGTCCGAAGACCCTTCGGACTTACTAGCGCTAACTCCTGGCCATTTCCTTATAGGTGGCCCACTTATTTCGGTGTTGGAACCACAAATTAACCAACCGGCCACCTCCATCCTCAATCGATGGCAGCGACTTAAGGCTCTTCACCAACAATTTTTTTTCCGTTCCCACATATGTTTTCAAATTCTCGAGCACATGACAAGTATATTTTCAAGTTCGTGAATAAACCGTAACTAAATAAGTTACAAGTCGATCATTACAAAGTGATAGTGTTTTTATTTAGCAAGAAGACATCCCCCCTACACAGATACCATTAGGACAATGGACAAAGAACCAACTTATGCCAAGCTCTACCAATGTCCTATGCGAGCAGCTGATTTTACATATAAATATGCCAAATATGCGTTTAGTGATGGTCTTTCGAAAGCTCAAAGAACCTTTTGGGACTTTTGGGTAAAGCCAAATCTTTTCTAGTTCTGCTACGTTTAGGTTGATGAAGTAATTTAAATCTCAGAGGACGAGAATACTCATGTCATGTATGTACGTAGACTAAGTTTTAAAGAACCTATATGAGGCAAACATAATGGTGTCTGTAGAAAAATTCCTTTTTATACCTGCTACCCATAGGGAAGAACAGATAGACAGATAGACAGAACAGATGTGACAGATAGAAGGAGGCATCTACGACCCTATAAAGTATATATATTCTTGATCAGCGTCAACAGCCGAGACGATCTAGTCATGTTCGTCTGTCTGTATGAAACAATGGATCTCAAAGAATATAAGAGATAGAGTTATAATTCTTTTTCGACAGCATTAGTTATGATTGTACGCAGATAAAGTTTGTTTCAAATTTTTGCTCACTTCCGCCCCCTCAAATCAAGAAAAATCGAATTACTAGCGAATTTTTAAAGCTAGAGTAGCGAATTTTGGTATATACAACAATAACTATAGTAATAGATCAGATAAAAATTGTCCAAGTTATTAAAGAAATACTTTTGTATGGGCAAAAACTCCTACTTACTAGGGGTCTTAGTTGCTGTGGCTGACAATCTGGTATATTCTACCCTCTACGGTATATTTTGAATGTGGTACTATATCGATATACCAAATATACCGTTCGGTATATTTTTAGTATTTTTTGTATGTTTTGAAAATAATACCGCAATATTTTGCTTTTATTCAAAATGACTAGCGGGTATATTACAGTCGAGCGTACTGTAGTATTCTTTCTTGTTTTGTAACGGTGCAACAACAGAGCCAGAGAAAGTAAAGACCATACAGAACTTTCCAGAACCAAAAACAGCAATCGAAGTCAGGTCATTCCTGGGCCTTGCGAGTTATTAAAGATGCTTTATTAAGGATTTCGCGGCAATAACGAGGATTGTTTCAGACATCTTAAAAGGCGAAAATGGAACAGTAAGTATGCACAGATCGCTAAACATTGTAGTTCAGTTCACTGAAGCGCAACAATACGCATTTCACAAGCTGCTTACCATCTTGGCATCTGAGGATTTAATGCTTAGATTTCCCGATTCAATGTAACGACCGACCCTTCGGTTTATGGATAGGCGCGTCCTATTACAATGATTTCAAGAACATCATTTAGGCATTGACCAAGGATGTTAATGCGATTTGCACACACTTGCATTGGTACAAAATAAACTACTAGTTCGGAAATGTCCAGCCTCGTCGTTATGCCATTGCACATCAAGGATAATGCTATAGCTATATGTATCAAAATATTATGCTTTATTTAATTCGCTCACTTTCGCATTCGCAATCGGAAACGTTTTTTTTTTTATTTTCATCCAAAATTTTCGATTTAATCAACTTAACATAAGTTTTTATTCATGTAGTTGTAGCTTACTAACTTCCTTAACCTGTGCCTACGATCATTAAATCACAGTGGGTATAGCGAGTATCTCACTGTCGAGCACATTCGACTGTAGTTTCTTACACTGTGCGTCATCAGCTTAGCGCACCCCACTGACTTACGTTTAGTGTTTAATTGGGGGCTATTGTTAAAATTATGTTTTCATTAAACTTTCAAGAATTTACTTTAAAATCAAACATATTTTGACAGTATAGCCCTAAAAATAATATTTTAATGAGCTTTTCAAAAATGTATTAAACAAAATGGGTAAAAATATATTGGTCATCAGGATAGCGCCATCTGAAAAATTTAATTTTAAAATATTTTTAGAGCATACCTAAATACTATTTTTTAAATTATTTTAAAAATAATTAATAATGTGTGGATCGGCCTTTATTTTGATCGCGAGTTGATAAAGTTCATTGAGATAATTTGATCAAATAGTAGCCCAAGCTTGTTTTATTCCTTCGATTAATTCATCTTTAGCCTTATATTGTTTTCAGGACTTGAACACTTTCCTAGCCAGCCATCCCCAGACGTTCTCGAAGATATTGAGGTCGGGGTAGTGGCAATTCAAGGACATCAACAGTTTGACCACGAATCCACGACTTAACAGACCGGACTGTGTAAATCGGAGCAAACTGCAACACGCAGGTGCCAAATTATGAAATTAACGAGAGCTCATGCGAATTTGATGCTTGTCTTATAATAGCACGCCTATCTCCGCCATCCCATAGTTTTCTTTATCTCGAAGAAAACTGGCAATATTTTTCCTGTTTCTATCACTTTCTTCTGCAATTTAATGGATAGATAGCCCACACTCGATGTAAGACTCTATCTTTCATTTTTCTTTGTCGAATAGAATTGTTCCTCTTCCCATATTAAGTATTTTTACAAAGATTATGAATGTATTAATCTGTCGAAGCAAACCAGATAACTGAAATCAAATTTGCAGGCACTGTTCTGATGACGCAAAATAAGTGCAAGCTTTTCAGTCGAACACAAAACAAAATGCAAGCAAAATCTATCGGATCTTCGATTTCAACTTCGCAGTGCTAATGTTCCGACTCGCACTCACAACAACGCAGTATCAATAAGCAGAAATATATATATACATATTTATTGACATTTGTTTTTATCTCTTTTGTTCATGATTTTGCTGTTTAGTTTAATTTGATTTGACCGACTTGTGCCAATATTGGGATCGTTCGTTGCGGTCTGTGCGATATCGTAATACGCAAAAAATGTGCTAGCTTTAACGGTTATATATTTGATTCGATTGCATCTAAGTCAGGGCTAAGTTGGACCTGCGATCTTGGCATGGACGCTGAACGCGATATGGCTGGGTTTATTAGGCAAGCGCGGACGGGCTCTAGGAACGTATTCGCGGGTTTTAAAAGCTCTCAAATAGTTTCTCGGCTTTGTATTCTGAGTTTAAGAGTATGAAGCTTTTGACTGAATATTCCACGCGGAAAAATTGTAATACACGCCTGTCTATTGCCTTGAATAAGATTTCTGCCCCTGTTCCCGTTTTGTCTAACTATAGAAGAATTGCCTTCAGCTTCTACTTTAGTTGACTATAACACTTTAATTGATAATTTTTGTCTCAAGTCTTGCCTTAAATCTTGCGCCAGGGTTAAGGTGGACAAATTTAATTTCTTATACGGGTGGTAAATTTCCTCATGTAAAAGAAGTGTTCCTGTTGATCAATTTGAATTTAACAAAATTTATGCAGAGTTTTGGTCGGACACCTATCTTTTTAAAAACAAGTAAGAAAGCTACGAGTGTGCTCGACTGTGAGATACCCGCTACCCATTTTGAATAAAAGCAAAATATTGTGGTATTATTCTCAAAACATACCAAAAATATACTATATATGGGCAAATCCCACGTGTCGCACGCTACATTCGCACGATTTTAGCTAATGAAAATCAATTTTTTTGCGGGGTTTTTTAAAGATTTACAGTAAACTTTTGTTATGTGTTTAGAGTGAATTGAGAGTACTTTCGGAGGGCATAAGATTCAATTTCACTGGAGTCACTGTTTTGAAAATAATTAATAAAATTGTGACGTGTCGCACGCTACATAAAGTGGAAGTCAGTTTCAAAATTTTCATTTCAAACGCAATTTTTATCGAATTCTGCAAAATAAACCCTATGAAAGTTAATATCCTAAAGAAAGTTAAGAATATTAGAAGACAAAAACCGATCATTTGGTCTTAATAATGTTTATAGATTTTTAGCAAAGCCGTAAACCCATTGTGTCGCACGCTACGTGTCGCACGCTACACTTTTTCCGCTGACATTAACATAAGACAAAAATCTTTTTATTTAAACTAAACATTATTTATTATATTCATAAATGTGCTTCACAATTATTTCAACGTGATTTACTTTTGATTTGTATGTGAGCCCAAGCAGAGGCATAAAATTGTGAAGAATACAATAGGGATTTGAAGGTGTGCGCAGAGCACAAATTTAAGTAAAATTATGAAAATTATAAATAAAATTGGGTTTGATACAAATTTGTGCATTTATAATGATCGAAATTTCTTTTTTGCTTTAAATTCTTAAAATGCCATATCTACTTTAATGTTCCATATAAAGAAACATTACAAAATGTGAAATTTAAAAATTGGTCGCTGGTGGACTGTTTCTGGGATTTGCCCATATACTAATATTTTGTATTTCGATACAGTACCACATTCAAAATATACCATCGAGTGCACAATATACCAGATTGTCAGTCGGAGCAACAAAGACCTCTAGAAGTAGGATTTTTGCCCATACAAAAGTATTTCTCTAATAACTTCGACAATTTTTATCTGATCGCAACCAAACCATGAATCACAATTATTACATATGGGTAATTCTCTGGTAAATGTCGCGTGAGTTTTATTAACAGTGTTATGTTAATATTGTTTTAAATGAAATTTATGTTTTATTTATTTTTTTATTAATTCACTTTATTTTCTTATGACTTCAGTTTGGTTTCCTTGTAGCGTTCTTGCTCGCATCTGCTCTAGAAGTGAGCTCAAAAGCTTTTTATGTGTGGTACGTGATTGAGAGAGCTTGTGATCTCTCTCTCTCTTGTTAGATGTCAAATGAAGAGAACGAAAGCTCTGAGTACATAACTTCCCATCGCTTAAGTTAAGACTCTCCTGAGTTTTACAAAAGAAAATATACTTAATTGTTAGGACTTAAATTAGATTACGTTACATTTGAAGTCTGATATTTCTTCTTTCTTTTTATGTTGGAGCTATGTACATTGTTTAAATTAAATTTTCTATATTTAGGTTCATTTTTGTGTCTTAACGATTTATAGTTTTTTATATATCCTTCATTTCTTGTTTCTTCAAAATTTTCTCTGGTTTGATTTAACGATGTAATGTAATTTTCCTTATATTTTAGAATGTTATCACGTATAATTTTTTTGTTACAATTTCCATATTCAATATTCATTGGCGTGTTTTGTATTGTTGAGTGATAACTGTTATTATAATATTCTATAGCTTTACTAACTTTATCTTTGATTGAGAGATCTTTGTTTTCAAGGTATATTATTCTTATCTTTTCTGTTAAAGTGTTGTGGAATCTTTCAACGTCTGCATTGCCAGTGTGACTGTTCGGTTTTACAAAATGAACTTCTATATTTTCATTTCTTAAATATTCTTTTATATTTACACTATTAAATTCATTATCCGTTACTAATTTTTCAAAGTTTCCTCTTTGGGATTTGTACAAACGAATTTTTTCGATTATTGTTTGATTGTTGCGATCCTCAAGGTAGAAAGCAGTAGCAAATTTTGAAAATCGATCAATGAAAGTTAGAAAATTACACTTTGAGTTTGTATAGATATCCATATGAACAATTTTTTTTATATCGTTTGGTGTTTCTGTATACTTAAATTTTTCTTTTACCGGGTTCCTATCATATTTACATTGATTACAAATATCACAATTGTTAATATACTTTTGGATGTAATGTTGAAGTTTTGGAAAATAAATAATCTTTTTTAAGCTTTGGTAGTTTTCATTTATACCTGAATGACCAGTATCATATTTATGGAATCGTTCAATTTCTTTATACACTTCTTCTTCGTTTTCAATGTCTTTTGCGTGAAATGAGCATTTTACAAATTTTACATTTTTATTGCCTTCAAAAATTTGGATAATTTTGTTTTGAAATTTATTGTACTGATGATCGTTATATTCACTGAATATTCCTACTTTGCCTTTTATGATGTGATGCTTCAAAATTTCTTCCATTTTATTATCGAGATCATTTAAACTTAAATAAATTTTCTTATTTTTATTCTTATATTCAAATTCAACTGTTTTTTTATCTGTCAGAATGATTTGTATCTTAAACCTATTAACAACTGTTTCTAAATTACCTAAAATAGTTGTGTCCACAAAGTCTTCAGCTTGTGTATGTTGTGTACCGATTTCATCAACATTGTTTTCTAAAGAGCTACAGGATTCAGCTGTATTTACGGCACAAATTTCATCGTTACTTATTCGACTTAAAAAATCAGCTACCCGGTTATCTTTTCCTTTTATGTACGATACGTTTATATTAAATTCACTGAGCCTAACAAGCCATCTATAAAGTATTTCATTTAGTTCTTTTCCGTTATACTTAATTAGCAGCCACATAAGTGGTTGGTGATCGGACAAAATATCGAATTTAACTCCATAGAGATATGGGCGGAAATAAGCTGTTGCCCATACGATAGCTAGTAGTTCCTTTTGTATGGAAGAATAATTTTTCTCATGATCATTCAATGTACGGCTTGCGTAACAAATTGGATGATTATCTTGTTGCAGAACCGCACCTAAAGCAATATTACTAGCATCAGTAATAAGCTGAAATTTCTTTTTGAAATCTGGATATTTAAGTACCGGTGCCTCAGTTATGATTCTTTTTAATTTTTCAAATGCAATTATGAAGTTGGGTTCGTTAACATCTATCTTGGCATCCTTTTTAAGCCATTTAATTAATGGATAAGCTACTTGAGAGAAATCCTTTATAAACTTTCTATAGTACCCTGTGATTCCTAGGAAAGCTCTAATTTGCTTAATATTTCTTGGAATTTTAATCTGAAGAATGCTGTTAACTTTTTCTGGGTTAGGCCTAACTCCTTCGGGGGTTAAAACATGACCTAAAAACTGAGTTTCTTTTGAAAAGAATTTGCATTTGTTGATTTGAATCTTAAGATTTGCTTCAGAGAGTTTTTTAAAAATTGTACGAATGTGGCCAACATGTTCTGATAAACTAGTAGAAAAAATAAGAACGTCGTCAAGATAGACTACACAAATTCTATTTATTTCTTCTTTTAAGACTGTGTTTATGAGGCGTTGAAATGTGGCAGGAGCGTTTTTGAGCCCGAATGGCATTCGATTAAACTCGTAATGCCCGTGAGGAGTAGAAAACGCTGTCTTTTCTCTGTCTTGTTCCTGAACAAGAATTTGGTGAAAGCCTTTCGCGAGATCTATGGTAGAAAAATATTGAGCTCTTCCTAACTTATCCAATATACCTTCTATATTTGGGATAGGAAACTTATCATCTACTGTGTTTTCGTTCAATTTGCGATAGTCAATAACTATTCGCCACTTTTTCGTTCCACTATTATCGGCTTTTTTGGGACAAGCCATAGAGGGGCATTATATGGAGAATTGCTTTTACGTATTATTCCTTGATGTAGCATTTCTTCAATTTGCTTATAAATTTCTTGTTCGTGTACTTGAGGATATCTATAAATCTTACAATATACAGGTTTATCAACTACTGTTTTTATCTGATGCTCGATAATGTTTGTATTGCTAAGACACTGACCTTCAAGAAATATTAATGTTTTAAATGTACTTAAAATTTTAGTTAAAGCATCGTTTTCCTCTTGATTTAAATCATTGAAAAGAAATTTTTGTATTTTATCATCTATCTCGATTGGTTCGATTTGGTTTACCTCATCAGAGTACGGTGAATTGTTTTGAAATTGGATAATATTATTATTAATTGTAATTGTATTGTGATAAAAATCAATAACAGCATTTAATGGCTTGAGAATATTCTGACCTATTATAGCATCGAACGATTTGTTATTAAATGTTGCCAATTTCCAACTCATTGTTGCATCTTCTTTAAATTCAAGAGGTAAATCCGTTATAATTTCTTGCGTTATTAGCGATTTTGAATTCAAAGATGAAAATGATATTGGATGCCGCAAAGTTCTTCGTGGATATTGTACTAATTTATTTCTATCTAATATGGAAGTTGTTGAACCAGTATCAATCAAGGCTGTGATTATTTCATTGTTTATCGTTACGTTAATTAAGGGAAGTGATTTTTCGAGGCAACTATATGAAAATTTGCATGGCAACAACAGTTCTTTGGCTCTGACATTGATTCAGAAGTGATACTTTGATCTTCGTTATTATTTTTAAATTGGCTACAGTTAGTTTTATCTACTTCGACATGATCGATTTCCATTTTTGAAATATGGCTTTGTTGATTTGTACCGTTCTGATTTGAATTTAAATTTTGTGTTCCTGATCGAAAGTTCCCTGAATAAGCTTTTACATTTTGGGAATTATTGTTGTGGTTTGCATTCTGATCTTGATTATTATAATTTACTTTGTTAAATCGGTCTCTTTGATTATTTGTATTATTTGCATTACTTTGAGAAAATTTTGTTTTAACATTTTGGTTTCTAACAAGACCTTCAGTTTCCAATAAATCGAAAGCTTCTCTTAAATTATTTACATTTCTATTAATTATAACTGAAGCTAAATTTACATCAATATTTTTCAAGAATGTTCTTAACATAGATTCTTCAACATTTTTGGGACTAAACTCAGGATGCTTTACGTTATCATATTCGTATTTTTCATTAATTTTACACATTATACTTCTTAAAGACTTAAAATACTCTGTAATATTGTTATTGTTACTTAGCATAAACGCTTCTTGGTAAAGTTGATTATAGGACTCCTTTACGCCAAAATTCCGAATAAGAATCTTCTTGATGTCATCCCACGACGGCTCGGAGTTTTCGATGGTTCTCACAACATGTAGAGCTCCGCCTTGGATTTTGTTCAGTACGACACGGTGAAACTCGTAGGCTCCTGCAGTAGTTGTCGGAGGTAATACAGAAAATATCATCTCCACTTCACGAATGAATGATGATAGAGCTCTTGAATGGTCTCCTCTGTATTCGTGAATGTGGTGGGCATCCTTAAGAATGTCCCCAAACGATAAAGTAAAATCGTTTGCCATTGTTCGTAGTCAAAATGAATATCCGTTGAGTTCTTTGGAACTTATAATATTCTAACAGAATTAGTTCTGCTAGTTCTCGTCGATTATCGATACCGAAAGTTCTTATGATACGATACCAAACGTTCTTATGGTACGATACCAAACGTTCTTATGAACTTGTCATCGAACCACTTATGAACTGAATGAGTTCGCTCTGAGATGCTGGTGTGCAATTGTTGATTTATACATACAATCACATATACATACAAATACACGTACAGTTTCGAAATGCCGGCACGCTGCACAGAAAAAAAAAAGTTGCTCCAGGTACTTTGTTGGTCTTTTTCTTTTCTGTTTCTCTTTTTGTACACACTTTTGCCAGGTTTTTTCTTTACTTTTCTTCCTTTTTTTTTTTTTTTTTTCTTTCTTTCTGAACACACTTTTGCGAGTCTTTTTCTTTTCTTTTCTTCCTTTTTTTTTTTTTTTTTTCTTTCTTTCTGAACACACTTTTGCGAGTCTTTTTCTTTTCGTTAGCCGGTATGTTTTAAGAAAACGTGCCTTTTCAGGTTATGTGTCTTTTGCACAAGGTAAGTATGTATGTATGTATATAATTTGCACAAGCACCAATTCACTGCACTTAAGTGGGTATTTTAATGTTTTTTTTTTTTGTTACTCCGTCGGCTGCGCCAGTTTTATTAACAGTGTTATGTTAATATTGTTTTAAATGAAATTTATGTTTTATTTATTTTTTTATTAATTCACTTTATTTTCTTATGACTTCAGTTTGGTTTCCTTGTAGCGTTCTTGCTCGCATCTGCTCTAGAAGTGAGCTCAAAAGCTTTTTATGTGTGGTACGTGATTGAGAGAGCTTGTGATCTCTCTCTCTTGTTAGATGTCAAATGAAGAGAACGAAAGCTCTGAGTACATAACTCGTGCGATCAGCTTTACAGTGACAAAAAAAAATAAACTAAACAAATTTTAAAATTAAGTGAAGGTTATTCTTAAAGCTTTGGATTAGCACTATTTTTAGAGCTAAGATTGATTTTAGTAACTTATTCTGTTTCACGATAAAATATATAAATTCGTTCATTTTTTGGTTTTGCGTACGAATTTGTTAATTTTTGCCATTATCAGAACAGAAAACAAAACAGAAAAAAAATTCCAAAACCATTCTTAGCTCTAATTAAAGTACTAATCTAGAGCTATAAAAATAACCTTTACTTATTTTTAAAATTGTTTCAGAATATGTTTTTTTTTTTTTAACTGAAAAGCTGGTCGCACGCGACATCCCTCAGAGAATTACCCATATACATATCTACATATTTCGCGACTTTGCGGGAGCGGAATTTCCTTACATTGCCTGCCGTCACTAAGTTATAATACCCTTCTACCCTATGGGTAGCGGGTATAAATATGTCGAATGGTATATTTGGTATATTGATATGGTACTACACTCAATATACTCAATAATATAGAAATATACCAGATTGCCAGCTAAAGTAACTAAAGCCTAGTAAGTAGGCGTTTTTGCCTATACAATATTATTTTTTAATGATTTCGACAATTTGTATCTGATCGCAATCAAAATTGAACATGGCTATATCGTCTCGTTGATCAAGAGCTTCTCAGAGACTACTATAATGACGTTGCCGGCAACCAGTAATGCCATACTTCACAGTCAGTCATATTGATTAGCATCGTCTGACTCAGACGACTGACAATCATCGTTGTACCCGACGTACTTCCACAACTTTTATTGTCCGAACTGGTGTTAGTAATATTGGGCACCTCACTCATATGAACCAAGGTAATTATTGGCTAATTTCTTCCCAGCAAGGAATTGTGTTCGCTTCACAGCAAAAAAGTCCCCTTCTTTGTAGCCATAGTTGTGTTTACGCTTTTTAGTCGTACTGTTTTTTATAGAGTTCTTATGCCTTTTGAATATTCATTTTGGCCGCTTGACTCAGTTCATTTTTTTATTTTGGAAGTCAATCACAAGCTCTTCTTCCACCAGTGTTGTCAGCTTGTCGCTTATTTTATTTCGAATGCGTACTCCAAACATCAACTCAAACGGCAATTTCTTTGTTGTACAATTATCATATGAATTGATAGCTCATTGGACTTGTACCATTTCGTGAATCTTCGGCAGATAATTTGGAAACTATTGGCAAAATGGACCCGTTGATTCGCCCGACCTGCCCATTACCTCGAGAGACGCTTGTAGTAATGAGGACATGTTCAACTCCCTTCGATTCGTCATATTCTTTAAACGAAGCTGATGCTCCTCTGTCAGTTATCATTCGGAACGGATTACCAAAAATTGTTGCCACTCTTGTAGTCTTTTCATAACATCTTCAGATCCAGTTGACTTCGGCAAGGGCAAATTTGTATTGTTTGGCTGCTGAATCCATTGGCCCCAAATGATCTAGGTTATGCGTATGCAAGGGTTTACCTGTTTTCTCGATACAATTGAGGTAACCATCCTGTTTGCCCATCTTATTGTTGGTTATTATGCAAGATATACAGGCATGCAACTTTAAGCTCCAAATGTGAGATCCACAACTACTGCTGTATTTCATGAATTGTCTTCTGTACAGCAAAATTACCAATAGCATAAACCTCATTAATTACACCATGTTCCATCAACTGAAGCACAGAATACCTCCTTTTATTTTAAATCCATTCATGCCTGAATCCCTTTCCTGAGCGAACTTCAATTTTGCAGACATCTCTGACGCTGACGTTACGCTCTGACGTGTAGACATTATAGGCGTACCGGCTCAAACAATCAAGCTTAAATTTTATACTAAGAAGATAATATTTAAATTAATCCATGGTAATATAAACAGCGTTCACGTCCAAGACGCAGCTATGGCGTTCTGATTGACTTGGAGCCCAAGAATATAATTTTGGTTTGGTCCATTTTATGCACAGGTCGTATTTAACAACGTCTGCCAGCACCAATCTAAGCACGAACACACATTCATCGTTCTGCTGACCGTATATAACAATGTCATCCATATATAGCTGCAGAACGTCTTGATGAATCGCATAAAAATAGCTGGCGAGGTGCAGTATCCAAACGGCGCCCTAGTAAATTCAAACATCCCCTCTTTCGTTATGAACGCAGTGAATTTTTAACTTGACTTGACATGGAAAAACCTGTTTTCTAAGTCCATCCAACCAGCGCATCAAATTTAATTTTGCTATCTGGTACCATAATAAAGCGACTGAATATCGTCTACAGTTACGACTCCTTCGAATTCACCTAATTGAGTTGTACTGGCTTTTCCTAAACGCAGAACAGATATAAAATTATTCAGGTCTACTGCTGGCAGGCGTTTATAAACGGAGTTCACAATAAGCACATCGGTCCCTGTATCAACCCGACTTGACCCAAGGCAACAATTTTGCTCATATATATTCTTGGAAACTTTCAACATCTTTCTTTCTCTCATTCAGTTTTGAGTGTACCTCTGTTCATATTTTCTTTTGAACTCCCTTAGGAACTTGGTTTTTAGTTTTTCATAATTACGGACAAATTCGGATTCAAGGAACAACTGAACCGTTTTCCATCGCGCACTAAGGTATTTCTGTTTCTCGCTTAGCCCGTAAGCGTATGCGTTTAGTTCGAAGTTATTAAACCAGTATTTCACTACCACTGACTCTTCATCAAAAACTGGTAGAACTGTAGAAAAACCTTCGAACGTCATTTTTGGCTCTTTGCCGGTCTATCTCATTGACCTTAATTTTAAGTTTAACAATTGTATTATTTGTTGCAAATTCGCTTGATTTTGTTGAATTTTCTGCTTAATTTTCGCCAGTTCAATTCTACTTTTTACCTTTATGTTATTACTGGCAACTTCCAATAATTCTTTTTTTCCTTCTCCTTTTTTCAATGCGCTATTTCTCGCAAGTTCTACCGATTTGATCCGTATTTCTTCTGACTTCACTGTTTCTCTGCTTCGCGCATATACAATTGAATGTATGCCTGTCTTTCAACTTTACCTTTTTCTACTGCATCTGTTTTTCTCATTGTTTAGAACCCACACACATGCCCAGTGGGAACTGCAAAACTCACTATTTTTTTTGATTTACACATACGCGAACATTTTCACTCAACTTAACTCACTGAATATAACACAGTGATGAGTAAAATCAACTCATTTTGCCGTACACATGATTCAGATCATCTTGAGTCATCGGTTTAAAATATCTCTTCGAAAATGTGAGCGCATGCAAGTTTGATCGGCTGATCCGAGCAGTGTGATTATTCGGCTGTTGAGTGCGTACGAATGTTTTTCATTCACCCGAGTAGCACACTTTCATCACGACTCGACAATATGTACACTCGATTCCGTTTTCAACGCCGTCTCATCACAATTAATTCTGCTTCAAAATACCGAACTTCAGGTGGTTAAGCCACCAAATAAAACAAAGTTACTACTTTATAGGGTCGGAGATGCCTCCTTCTTCATGGTACATACATTTCAAGCCGGAAGAATGTTGTAATACTCTTCTACCCTATGGGTTGCAGTTATAAAAGTCGATAAACTTATTTTGTCTGCTGTAAATAGGGCCATGCAACAGGATTAAGTCAGTGCAGAAACAATTTTAAATTTTTCTTAGTTGAAACTAGAACCCTAATATTAGATTACCGACTTAACCATAGTAGACTTTGATTACTAAACCTTCCTTTTCCTTCCTTCCTTTCCTTTCAGAGCTATTAAACCAAATTACGTTGCATTAAGAACAATAATTGTTTAAAAAATATATAGACCGATATAACGCGCATAAGTTCATAGTGTTATGTATACTATATATTTGTTTGAAAATAATAAATGGAAAAAGTAGGATAATCAACCTTAATTATCTGTCCTGACTGACTCAATCTGTAACTGAACTTTTAATGAGTAAGTCAAGACAAAAAACAACTAATCTACACTTACCTCGTGTAATTTTAAAGGTATTTCGGTTATATTCCCTCGAACATTAATTTGACGATGCAAAAGAACTTTGATTAGTTCATCAGCCTTTAAGCCTAAGAGCATAGATAGTATGACAACTATTTCTCGATCCGATAATGATAAATCGCATCCCTCGCCATCAATATCCATAAACTCAATATTTCCCAACCATAGTATTGCACTGAGTACTTTAAAAATACTTTCAATGACAGTTTGTGGAATTTGTAGGACTGTAAAAGCCATTGTCAGTTCGCCAAATCTTTTTGACTCCAGATTAATATCTATTGCAATATCTTCAGCACTATTTAGGTATCTATAAAATTCTGGAGACCGTAGGTATAATGTTTCAGCGATTTCTTTATTTGTTTGTCCTTGAGCAACCAATTGATACATCACATGATAATTTCGCTCTCCTGCACTTTGGAAAGTTATTCGAGATTGCTCGAGCAGATAATCCTGTATTACGCAACCTTTAATACTGTGGTTATCATCAAAACATACTTGCATAAATTTTCCAAATCGAGAACTATTGTCGTTACGAATAGTTTTCGCATTACCTAAAAGAAACATAATGTTTACATATTACATATTATATTGGTATCGAGTTAGTAAAGTGTCCTTAATTATAACCGCTACCCATAGGGTAGAAGGGTATTTCAACTTTACGCCGGCAGGAAATGTATGTAACTGGTAGAACGAGGCATCTCCGACCCTATTAAGTATATATATTCTTGATCAGCGTCAACAGCCGAGACGATCTAGCCATGTCCGTCTGTCCGAATGAAACACTGGATCTCAGAGACTATAAGAGGCATCTCCGACCCTATTAAGTATATATATTCTTGATCAGCGTCAACAGCCGAGACGATCTAGCCATGTCCGTCTGTCCGTATGAAACACTGGATCTCAGAGACTATAAGATCCAGTGTTTCATACGGACAGACGGACTGAGTGCCGTCAGGAAATGCATGTAACAGGCAGATGGAGGCATTTTTGATCGAATAAAGTATATCTATTCTTGATCAGCGTTAACAGCTGAGACGATATAGCCATGTTCGTTTGTTCGTCAGTCTGCCTGTTACATGCATTTCCAGACGGCACAAAGTTATAATACCCTTCTACCCTATGGGTAGCGGGTATAAATAGAAGATAAAGATGCTATGAGCACAAGAGCAACTATACATAGTGCCCAAGAAGATATTCAATATCACATATAATATTAATAAGACCTTTAACTTATTTCCATTAGCAAATAGATTTTGCAAAAGGCATTGATATAAAAGTAGAGAAATTAAATATTAAAATTACTTATAAAGAAATTAAAAATATGTACGCCAGAGATATGATCAAAGAGTGTCTTTGCTCAGAGAAGAGTATTATCTACTTTCATTGAAAGAGCAATCAATTGGTTTAAAATAAATATTACTACTGATTATAAAAAATGAATACAGAACTAAATAAATAAATGTAATGTTTGTAACGGATTCTGATAGATACAACATCAACAATCATCATATTCGCAAAATCATTTGTTCAACGAATGGAATACCTAAGAGTATGCTCGCATATCAGTAGTTGGATTAAGAAAAAACCCGACTGGTGTTAGCCGTGGCCGCGTCACATTCAGATCGGATTCCCGAACCACAAATGCAATATTAGTGATATCTTGGATGATTACTCTATAAATTCACTTATCTCCTTGCAGAGAAAATTGAGGCTAACAATCCGGTTTGGGGCAAATTTGTCCGTTTAAGCAGACCCTACATTTGCCACTCCTGGTCAAATAGATGTGATCTTGAGCGGTAACTATGGAGATGGACATGTAGGGAGTCCAACCAAGTAAACTCACGATTGATGCTAGTGATCCAGCAGAGCAGCACTTCGTTAAAACGCATACTTGCAGAAAGGATGGCGCTTACATTGATCAATATCAATTTAAGGAAAAGGTAATGCCGATTGAGTCTACTTTGCCCCAAGCATTAAACCGCATCTCATCATTACAGAGAAAGTTTCTAAAATATCCTACACTCAAAAAAAAAAAATATGTCGAATTTATGGAGGATTATCAACACAAGGAATTGCTTCAGGATGCTAAAAATACGGAGGATCCCACATGTTATAAATTTGTAGCACTCTATGCAGTCTTTAAACCAGACAGTACGATGCCGAGTAGTATTCGACAGCTCTCTAAATAACTCCAAAGGTCACTTGGTCAATTCACGGCTGCGATAGGTGGTCCTATTTAAGACGATTTAATTGGACTTTAGTAATTTGAGTCCGTCACCATTAATGAATTAGAGTCATTGCCATTATTGGCAGCTCGAGTTTTCAAACAGTTCGCTGAAGACTATACCATGTGTATCCAAATGCTGCCGTTCCGTTCTCTACAGAAATGCGTATGTGGATGACATTCCAACTGAATGCGACAAGTTAGAAGATCTCATTGCGCTCAAAGACGAGTCAATTTTTTTACTCAGCAAAGCTCAGTTCAAACTTCGAAAGTGGAGCTCAAATTATTAACAGGTATTCGATTCACTGACAAAGGAGATTTGTGATTATCCACTTTAAGTTTTTAATTATGATAGTCGATGAGGGTTCTTGGATTACTTTGGGAGCCATCAAAGGATTATGTTTTCCTCAAATAAGAACCACCATTTTGTTGTCTGAACTTGCCAAGATCTACGACCCCTTGGGATTGTTTGCGCCAACCACTGTTTTGTTTTTTTAAGTTCTCTTCCGTGATATTTGCCGTCGAATGGAATGATGTACTGCCTCCGCAATTATGTTCACGTTTGCAAAAGTTCGTATCCGACATATGTACATATATTAGAAACTTGTCGCAGACGCTTCATCTCACGCATAAGCTGCCGTTATTTATAACCGCATAGATATAAACCTAATCGCCTTTCACAATTTCTGTAGGTATGGGAGTTATGCACGTGCTGAGGCCTTTAAACAATTTTAGAAGGAGTATATTCTATTTCTATAAACAATTAAAGTTCGGCAAACCAATTAAATAAACATCCAAGCTGATCCGATACACGCTCTTTCTAGTCGACCAGAATTTAATGCAGAAACTTCCGAAATTAATACACAAGAAAATAAAATTAGTCAAATAAATGATCTTATTAAAAGTAAAAGTGTTTGAGAGTAAAATCCAAAACAACAAATCCTTTTCAAAAGACAGGAAGCATCAAAAAACTTGACGTTAAACATTTTGAAGAAGCAAGTAAGTAACCCACTGCCAATCAAAGTTCAAAAAAATAAAAGATAATTAATGAAAGCAAATACTATACTTCCAGGCCAAACAACGAAAACACTTCCAATGACTAAACATCTTAAGTTACGAATGTTCATCAGTCTTGACCATTTTTCCACCTATAAATACCTAGCGTAATGAGGTCAACCATTTACAAAATAACCAAGTTTTATATTAATCGTATCCCTCGACAGAGGCGATAAAAAACAATTTAACAAGTATTTTAAATAATTTCATTGACACTCCTACTTAAATTTTTTAAAGGTAATCAAAGCAAATTTGAAGAAGAAGAAGGATAACTAAATACATTCATATTTAGCATTGTTCACTTAACAAAATGTTGAACATAGGAATTTCCACCCCAAACTTTATTGAACACGACCAAATAAAACATGTTTATCATAAAAAATTAATTAATATTAAAAATTCACCTTTGCATAACATCGCACAAATTATTCTTAATTTCACATATTCCCATCAGTAACTTCGAAATTATAACATTTCAAATAATACCCTATCCAGACGAAAATAGATAAATCATAAATGAAAATGTTAAAAGAAAGTGTTACTTGCATTACAATTTGGTTTTAAATACCCTTCCAAAAAGATTATAAACGATAATTTTATTGCAAAAATCAAACAAATTGTGTACATTGAATAAATACCGTAAACAAATTCTAGTAAGAGTAGTAGAATCAAATATAATGATAACTTGGAATGCAACACGAAACAAATATAGAAAACATCAAAATAATTAATATGTCAAACTATTTAAGTGAATTTTAAAATATTAAACTCTCAAATAAATAACTCTCAAGCTCAAAAATTCACATAAAGTAGATTCTATATCACATATAGAAATTAAGGAAATGATTCTGTACAATAATAAGAAAAACACAAATTATAAAAATTCTTTAATTACAACTGTATTAATATTAGTAATCATAATTGTATGAATATTTGTAAGAATTAATATTAATACAATTATGACTAACGAATTTTCGTAAGCGTCAGATATTAATTATTAAAAAAATAAAATGAAAACATTTTTAAGCGACTATAAACAAATACTTAAAGAAAAATGAAACATTTGAAAAACAGTCTCAAATTGTAAACCCGCCTCCACTTATGTAAGACTAAAGATCACTTGAAATCACGCCACGAGCTCAGCAATATTACACCAATACACTTAAGAGAACCCTTCCGTATAATAAACAAGTCACAATAAGAAGTATAATGTTAAGCCAACAGAAATTGTAAAATGAATCCTTTGAAGACTCACTAGGATCGTAGTCTTTATTCGTTTCCTTGAAAATAAAGTTCTCCAGTAGAAAAATAAGTAAGAAAGGTACAGTCGAGTGTGCTCGACTGTGAAATACCCGCTACCCATTTAGGGTTTTTTCTTAAATAATACATTTTATATTTATTTATTAATATATACAAAACTTCTAAAATATACCACGGGCCATATTTAGTATATTTGTTGAGTTCTACACTCCAGATATAGCATTAGTGAAAAAATATACCAGATTTTCTGCCAAAGCAGCAGCAGTTTTTCTTTAATAACTTCTACAATATTCAATTTTTGTCAATATTCGGGTGCGGAAATGGACGAAATATGGCTAAGTGCATTAAAACCTGCAATGCACTCAGCCAATTCTAACAAGTAAGAAAGCTACAGTCGAGTAAACTCGACTGTGAGATACCCGCTACCCATTTTGAATAAAAGCAATATATTTTGCGGTATTATTCTCAAAATATACCAAATATACTGCAAAAATACTAAAAATATACAAAATAGTATATGTGGTATATCGATATAGTACCGCATTCAAAATATACCATAGACGGCACAATATACCAGATTGTCAGCCAAAGCAACTCAGACCCCTAGTAAGTAGGCGTTTTTGCCCATACAAAAGTATTTCTTTAATAACTTCGACAATTTCTATTTGATCGCAACCAAATTTTCAGGGATCATAAATACTATAGTTATTACTGTATATACCAAAATTCGTAACTCTAGCTTTCAAATTACGCTTGTTATTCGATTTTTTTGATTTGCAGGGGCGGAAGTGGGCGTGGCAAAAATTTGAAACAAACTTGATCTGCGTGCAAACATAACAAATGCTGTCGAAAAAAATTATAGCTCTATCTCTTATAGTCTCTGAGATCTAGGTGTTCATACGGACAGACGGACAGACGGACAGACGGACAGACACACAGACGGACAGACGGACATGGCTAGATCGTCTCGGCTATTGATGCTGATCAAGAATATATATACTTTATAGGGTCGGAGATGCCTCCTTCTACCTGTTACATACATTTCCTGCCGGCACAAAGTTATAATACCCTTCTACCCTATGGGTAGCGGGTATAAAAACTCTTCAAAGTTTTCAACACATCCACCACATGCCATGGGCCAGCAGAACACCGATCGGTGGATACTTACACAACCATCACCAAAAGCCAACCTCGATAGCAGAAAGCATATTCGCCACGTACCCTGTGTCAGCAGAATATCTATAGCGAGACACTTGCCCAACCATCACCATCGGCAGGGAGTCTTCATTTTTAAGTCTTCGCATTGCCATAAGTTTAAAACTACATCTAGTAGACTTAAGTAAAGCAACTTTCTTTTTTTCATTCGTGTTAAAAGATTTGAAAATTGGCGCCCGAACAAGGACCAAATGAATAAGAAAACAGAAGACTATCATGTCAGTGTCGCGTACCAGCGCCTCAAGAAGCCACACAGTGTAACTTGCTAAAAGTGCCTTTATGAAAGCCTCAACGTAAGTGCGATTTATATGAATGAACTGAACTATTTCACTTGGCCAAACGTAACCGCCGACATAGTGTGTAGTACCCGTTCGCCGACAACCGCATAAAGCAAAGTGTCAGTAGCCGCTGCCGCTCTTCCGCAAAGCAATAGGAGGAAAAGGACCCATCCGAAGGATCGATACAGGATAGATTTGGCGGATATTTTATTATTTGTAAGCATGGATTTTAAAGTGATAAGAAATCATGCAAATATAGAAAATTTAAGCAAACCTATATAATAACAAGTATGAAAGTTAAAGTCGAGTATGCTCGACTGTGAGATACCCGCTACCCATTTTAAAGAAAAGTTAAATATTGCGCTATTTTTTCAAAATATACTAAATTAATATACCACAAAAATACTAAGAATGTATATTTGGTATATTAATATGGTACTACACTCAGTATATGTACACTATAGAGTCCAAAACATACCAGATTGTCAGCCAAAGCAACTACGACCCTTAGTAAGTAGGCGTAGGCCCATACAAAAGTATTTCTTTAATAACTTCGACAATTTTTATTTAATCGCAACCAAATCAGAAATCCCGAAGACTATAAAAACTCAATATTACCGAACTAGAACAAAACTCTCTTGTGGAAAGTAATGAAAATTTATATATCGGATGTGTGGTACCTGTAATGATTACTTTAACATTTTTTACTATGTCAGATTGTTCTAATTTGTAAAAACTTGTCACATTTGAATTCATGATTTTATATAGATTTAGATTATGACATTTATAAATTGCAGTCTCCCATCTTATAATTTGGACTTGCGAGTAGATGATGTGGTAAGAACTTTATAGATATAGATAGATGAAGGTTATTTCGAGAAGCGTTGAAATTTTTTTAAGCTTACCAAATGCTTCCAAAATTGTGTTTGCTTCCAAGATTTGTTGCTGAATCCATGAGGAAACATTAGATGTTATTGCACATAAATATTGCAAAACAAATTTAGTCGACTCTGTTTTTCCAGCACCGGACTCTCCAGATATTAGGCATGACTAAAAATACAGTTTTGGTATATGTGAAATTCTAAATAAAGGAACAGTCAATAAAATTCTAAATTGTTAAAAATCGTATCGCATCACAAACGGATTAGTTTTTTCACAATTTTGATCATTTTAAGTATTATTATTGATCATAAATTAAACAATTAAGAAAGCATGGATTTTAAAGTAATAAGAAATCATACAAATATAGAAAGTTTAAGCAAACCTCAAAATATACGAGAATTATATATCACAAAATACTAAAAAAAAAATCATATATTTAGCATATCGATATGGTAGTACTACATTCAAGATAATTCAAGATTCAAATCACAAAAATTGTAGTTATTTTTTTATATACCTACTCGTAGACTCGCCACTCTAGATTGAAAATTACTCTTGTTATTCGAGTTTTGTCAATTTGTGGTGGCGGAAGTGGGTCAGGCAAAAATTTGAAACAAACTTGATCCGCGTGCAAACATAACAAATGCTGTCGAAAATTATAGCTCTATCTCATACAGTCTCTAAGATCTAGGTTTTAATACAGACAGACGGATAAGGCTACATCCTCTCGGCTATTGAGACTAATCAAGAATATATATACTTTATAGGGACAGAGAAGCCTCCTTGTGCCTGTTACATACATTTCCTGCCGGCACAAAGTTATAATACCCTTCTACCCTATGGGTAGCGGGTATAAAAATTCAATGATTTAATTTTAATTGTGATTCCTGTGTCCCATTGTTAAGTAAGCAAGATAGTAGTTTGTAATATATATAAATCTTTTTTTTTTAAATTTATTTTATGCATAAGGGGACAGCATCGGCACACGGCTAATTTTTCTGTTTTTAAGTTACCAGCACTTTGTTAGAGTTTTTAATTCTTTTGAATTTATAAAATAAAAAAGAACATTCCAGTATTTGATTTGAGAAAAAAGAAGTTAGACAGCAATCCCAGAAAAATACCTTATACCCAATATTTGGGCGATAACCCTTTAAACCAAAGTATTTATGTATATGTATTATTACTTTTCTACAGACTGTGGGTTTCGGGCACCGAGGGTCATCCAACTAGTTCCTAGGGTACACTGAAAAAACTATAAGTCACTTCCTGAATACTGGTGAGCGAAGTGAACTGCAAATAGTTTCAATGCAAATCGGATTGCATTTAAGGTAAGAACTCTAAATAGACTACTTCACTTAACTGCTGTCAGCAACAATGCAATCGAGATTTTCTTAAATTAAATTTGCAAAAAATACTAACCACATATTCGTATCGTATTAATAGAACAATGTATAAAAAATGTATCAATTACCTGATTTTTTTTATCCTCAACAATGCTCCTATAAGCAGCTTCAACCAGAGCAAAAACGTGAGGATCGGCAACCCCTATTTTGGCTGTGTGATATTTGTGTACATGGTCCTTCAAAAATAAAAGAGTTTCTATTAATATTAAATCGCAGAGAACAAATCAAAGTTTGAAAACTCACTATTAAAAGTGAATTACGTTATTGAAGTGATTTTGAAATTAACAAAAAGGCGGGTACGATAAGATCTTAAAGTATTTATTATAAACTTTTGTATAGCGATTTATGAGCTTAAACTAGAATAAACAACTTTATATAATATATGTATTTACTAAACACTTTTCCGGTATACCGATACTTAAATATGCAAAATAAAGATACCAAAAAACAAGTAAGAAAGCTACAGTCGTGTGGTCGACTGTGAGATACCCGCTACCCATTTTAAATAACAACAAAATATTGCGGTATTATTTTGAAAATATACCAAAAATACTGAAAATATGCCTAATTATATATTTTGTACATCGATATAGTACCACATTCAAAATATACCATAGACGGCACAATATACCAGATTGTCGGCCAAAGCAACTGAGACCCCTTATAAAACCTACCACAATTTTTATATGATCGCAACCAAATTCTCAGGAATTACAATTACTATAGTTATTATTGTATATATAAAAATTTTGTTGATTTGCGGGGGCGGAAGTGGGAGTGGCAAAAATTTGAAACAAACTTGATCTGCGTGCAAACATAACAAATGTTGTAAAAAATTATGACTAGAGATCTTATTATAGCTCTAGCTCTTATAGTCTCTGAGATCCAGTGTTTCAAAGGACAGACGGACATGGCTAGATCGTCTCGGCTGTTGACGCTGATCAAGAATATATATACTTTATAGGGTCGAAGATGCCTCTTTTTACCTGTTACATACAATTCCTGCCGGTACAATGTTATAATACCCTTCTACTCTACGGGTAGCGGGTATAAAAATACTTCAACTTAAAATATTTTCTCTGATCACAACCAAATTTCGGGGGCCTGAAAAAATTTAAGCAAACTTGATCTGCGTGCAAAAATACAAATTGTAGTCCCAGAGATCTCGGTGTTCTTACGGACGGACCGACAATTGATTGTTGGCATATACTTGTAAAATAATGAAAATGTTAATATATAATATAGATCTTTAAATATATTCATAGATAGAATCATAAAAAGCATCTCACGCACACTGCGCTGAGAACTGAGACAAAATTTCTCATAATATATTTCAAAAGATATCAAAACTAACTGCACATTACTTGACTTCAAATAAACAAAGATGTACTTTACACATCAAGAAAGAGTCAACAATTACAAAATAAAATATGTAGAAAGGGCTCCTCTAAACTATGGAGGTCATTGGAGATTCCAAAGATTCCAAATTAAGACATCATCATATTTCTAGAAACTAGATTTTCTGTTTTTAAGTTAGCAATTGTAGAATTTTTAATTTTTCCAATTTATGAAATACAATGCTGATGCCAGATCCTTTAATTGATTTCAGAAAACTAATCGCAGATAGATATCTAATATTATGACATATCAGGCGACTTAGCCGCTAGAAACCCTTTTTCACGCGTCTTATTTACACCTCAAAATCTGTGGGTACGACTTCCTTCAAATTCGGTTACTCTGCTAAAATCTACCACGCTAGAGCATCGGCAGTAGAAAAAACAGAAAGGTATTAGATTTGCGTTTCTTGATGGTAATCACGACGAATTTGGAGGACAATAAACAAGTAAGAAAGCTAAAGTCGAGTGTGCTCGACTACACATTTTGAATAAAAGCAAAATATTGTGATATTATTCTCAAAATATACCAAAAATACTACAAAATATTAAAAATATGCCTAATGGTATATTTGGAATATCGAAGTAGTAACACATTCAAAATATACCATAGACGGCATAGAATATACCAGATTGTCAGGCAAAGCATCTAAGACCCCTAGTAAGTGGGTGTTTTTGCCTATACAAAAGTATTTCTTTAAAACCTTCGACAATTTCTATCCCAAATTTTTTTGGAATCTCAATTACTATAGTTATTATTGTATATGGATAATTCTCTGAGGGATGTCGAGTGCGACTATCTTTGCAGTGACAAAAAAAAAAATAACCTGAAACATTTTTTAAAATTAGAAAAGGTTTATTTTTATAGCTCTAGATTAGTATTTTAAATAGAGCTAAGAATGGTGTGGAATTTTTTTTCTGTTTTGTTTTCTGTTCTGATAATTGCACAAATTAACAAATTCGTACGCAAAACCAAAAAATGAATAAATTTATATATTTTATCGGAAAACAGAACAAGTTTTTAGTTTATGCTTTTTATTTAGTCATTGTAAAGATTGTCGCACGCGAGATTAACCAGAGAATTACCAATATACCAATAAGCTTTAAAATTAAGTTTGTTATTCGAGTTATGAGAAATTGCGAGGGCGGAAATGGGAGTGGCAAAAATTTTAAACAAACCTGATCTGCGTGCAAACTAGAGGTGGGCACGGGCCGGGCTTTTTTTTTTTCGTGGTCCGCGGGCTCACACCGCCTTACCAAAAAGCACGAAATAAGCCCGTAAAAGCCCGAAATAGGCCAGAAAACAATTTTGATTTGATCGCGCTATTTTTTTTATTCTCGAATTAGAACCGCCAATTATCGCATTTTAATTGCTTATAGATACTACTATCGATTTGCTTATACAATATTTTACTTGTTTGCACACCACTAATTCAAAATTGGCGTCCTATTGTGAAATTGATATATCTTTGAAATATATATATATATATATGTGTGTAAATAAGTTTCGTGCCGGGCCGGAGCCGGGCCCGGGCCTTGGTGTAAAAGTTTCATGTTCGGACGGACTAGCCTCTCAAAATACTAGCCCGGTCCTCAAAATACAGGCCTGAGTCCACCTCTAGTGCAAACATAACAATTGCTATCAAAAAAAAATATTATATTATATATTAAATCCCAAAATTTACAAAATTTGTGTAGCGATATGGTAGCGCTAATGCTAAATCAACTATGAGACAACGTAAATGTAAAGACCCTTTTTCTGCTGCTTTTGTTCGTTACTGCAGTCTGCTACTATTTAAATTCCAAATCAAATCTGTCTATTACCAAAATTCACTTATAATTTTTTACGGAAGGGTTGTGACCAATTTCAATTTATGTACATACACGTACATACATATACCAAGTATACCCTAGTGCAAAAAAAAACAACTCGCGAAATGCCAAGAGAGCCCTTCTACGCCACTTGCGGTATAAAAAAAACAAGTAAGAATGCTAAAGTGGAGTGTGCTCGACTGTGAGGTACCCGCTACCCATTTTCAATAAAAGTAGTGTAGTTGGTATATTGATATGGTACTACTATGGTACTCAGAATACACAGAGTGCAAAACATACCAGATTGTCAGCGAAAGTAACTAAGATGCTTAGTAAGTAGTCGTTTTTACCCATACAAAAGTATTTTTTTAATAACTTTGACAATTTTTATCGCAACCAATCGCGGAAGTAGGTGTGGCAAAAGCTGCGAAAAAATTATACCTCTATTTCTTATAGTCTCTGAGATATACTCGTAGGTGTTCATACGGACAGACGGACGAACAGACAGTCAGACAGTCGGACATGGCTAGATCGTCTCAGCTGTTGACGCTGATCAAGAATATATATGGGATCGGAGATGCCTCCTTCTACCTGTTACATACATTTCCTGCCGGCACAAAGTTATAATACCCTTCTACCCTATGGGTAACGGGTAAAAATATCGGGATTACTAGTGAGATACTCATCACCCGTGGGTGTACCAAATATACATCAAAAACATCACTGCACGGAATGAAAAATGACTCGCAGTCATTTTCCAATAAACATGTCAAATTAATTTCTTTTTTAACAAATTTAATTAAATAATGATTTTCATTATTCGTAGATGAAAAAGCGTACATATAATAATTCAAAACAGATAAACTTGAATAAGAATCGTTAACTTACCTTATTGAATATATTAATAAATTTATATGGATTCACAGCGATCAATATTGAACCAGTATATGTCTATATGAAAATTGTTGAGGTAAACCCATTGAATATCTAACGTGGTCATTGCTCCAAATTTTAAGATATTACAAAATTTTCATTTTCTTTAAATTTTGTTCATTTTATTAAATTTTTGTCCCACGTTTAACAATAAAAAATTATTTCTCTATTTTATTGTTTTTAAAATCCAGGCGATCATACGGAGAGATAGAAAGATAAAAATGGCTTATCTCCCGTGATGTGTTCGCTGACCAAGTATATCAACTTTTTCGCAAAAAGTTAAATAATAACACAATGAACTCTGTTGTTTTGCCACTCCAACGCCACCTTAAAACATGTGTTAGCGCGAGAACACATCATAAACAAACGGTCGTGCAATATTTTTGCAGGGTTATTTAACATATGAGATTATATTGAAAAACATTTTGTTTTTAAAGAGGAGCAACATTTTTTTACCGTTCAATAATTCAATCTCTCAAGCAGAGCTATGTATGCATGTACATTAGGGCGGGTCAATTTTTTTTCGCAAAAATCGTCCCCCATAATCGGAATCTACGAAGAATTCTAAGAAAATTTCACCATGAAACCATGTGTCTAAAATGAATTCCTAGTCCGCGCCGTGAAGCTTTAAGATTGCACTATGAGGTACATAAGGTATTTCGAGGTATTTAAGGCATTTTAATGTATTAAAAAAAAAAAATACGCATTTTCCAATTATGTTGGAGTCAATTCTGACTTATTTTTTTACAACAAATTTTATAATTTTTTTTTTTAAATTTATTTAACTTATAATTTTTTTTTTAATTCAACAAAATGAGCCAAACTAGCCATGTACTGAGCCTCATATAAGAAAGTAGGAGCAATGCGTCTGTAACTTTTTAACGAAGTAAGGTATCGGTCTGAAAATTGAAATATATATTCAAAGGCATTATAAGCAACTAAATAAAAGTAGGCGTGGCATGATAAAAAGCGGAATTTAATTTTATTTTTTATTATAAAGTTTATTTGCTTGCAAAGAAATATATTATTACATTAAAAAGCTTTTGTATCAACGCAATTTTTACCACAAAATCTAAGAGAAATTGTAAACAAAGCAATCCAAAACAATGCATTCTTCGCCCATACAGAAAATATTTTGTTAACAATGCTTTTCGATGAAAGAAAAACAGTTCGCGAAAGAGCAATTAATAAAATTATGTATTATCGTGAGAAATTATATTACCCAACTAAACTTAGATCTTATAAAAAGAATCGCATTAATTTCGATTGCACCGATTATATGCATTTAGTTGACTTGGATAATGACGACATCTTATTTGAACCTCCATTTACTGCAAACATCCCACACGATCACTTGCTGGAATACATAAATTCTGCTGAAATACCACTGCCAGATCCAGCAATTCCATCGCACATTCAGGGCACCGAACGATGTGTGCAGTTGTTAACACATGTCTCACGACGAGTTATGCCACAGAATCGAGATGCTGTTATGTCATTGACTTTAGAAAGTCGTTCCAAAGTTCCTCAAATCGAGTCAAAGAAAGACTTGAGATTCTAATAAGATGCCGTTATATTCCAAGTCAACAAAATGCAAAAATTACGAGTTGGAAAGCAAATAAACTTTAAAATAAAAAATAAAATTAAATTCCGCCTTTTATCATGCCACGCCTAATTTTATTTAGTTGCTTAAAATGCCTTTGAATATATATTTCAATTTTCAGACCGATACCTTACTTCGTTAAAAAGTTACAGACGCATTGCTCCTACTTTCTTATATGAGGCTCAGTACATGGCTAGTTTGGCTCATTTTGTTGAATTAAAAAAAAATTATAAGTTAAATAAATTTAAAAAAAATTATAAAATTTGTTGTAAAAAAATAAGTCAGAATTGACTCCAACATAATTGGAAAATGCGTATTTTTTTTTTTTTAATACATTAAAATGCCTTAAATACCTCGAAATACCTTATGTACCTCATAGTGCAATCTTTAAGCTTCACGGCGCGGACTAGGAATTCATTTTAGACACATGGTTTCATGGTGAAATTTTCTTAGAATTCTTCGTAGATTTCGATTATGGGGGACGATTTTCAGGATTTTTTGGACAGGAACAAATTGACCCGCCCTAATGTACATACATCAATAAAAGTGTTGTGGAAAACTGGCAGTACAAATACGAAGAGTTAGAAAGACTGTATACAAGAATTTAAAAAGGATGCATATATAATGTCATTATTATATCGAATTTTCAAATTATTATTAATTCCATTTTCATCTATGTCTGATATTGATGTCATATCTGACACGCCTGTAGTTACTGTGCCTGACATTTTTTCTGAAATGATAAAATACATATTTAAAAATATAACAAAGATGTAAAGCATTTTTATATTATTATGTATATAAATGTTTTTATTTTAAGCAAACTAATTAATTTCATATACTGCGGGACGCTGCATTCGTGAAATTTGGCTAGGACAAATATATTTTTATAGCCTTATACTTATTATATTTTAAGGCCATACATCTTGCAACAGCTCCACAAGTAAGAAAGTTCCAGCCGAGTGTGCTCGCTATCCATTTTGAATAAAAGCAAAATATTGCAGTATTTTCCCCCAAAATATACTAAAACAATATACCACAAAATACTATAACAATATGGCAAATGGTGTATTTGGTATATTGACCAGATTGTCATCAAAAACAACTGAGACCCCTAGTAAGTAGACGTTTGTACCCATACAAAAGAAATTCTTTAATAACTTCGACATTCTTTATCTGATCGCAGGATCAGGAATCACAAAGACTATAGTTATTATTTAATATACCTAAATTCGCGACTCTAGCTTGAGTTTTGTCAATTTGTAGGGGCGGAAGTGGGCTTAGCTAAAATTTGTAACAAAAAAAAATTTGACAAACATAGGATATGCTGTCGAAAAAAATGATAGCTCTATCACTTATAGTCTCTGAAATCTAGGTGTTCATACGGACAGACAGACATGGCCCCTCCACAACCCATGTTTTTATTGATTTCATTGTCTCAGATTAATGCTATTCTAAATTGTCTGGATTGGTATATAGACTTTATTTTTGTTTTCGACATGAATTCTTGTACTGTACTTGAACATTATTGCAATCCTACTCTAGCGATTACACGCATAGGAGATTGTGCTCGCTGTTCTCGTTTTTACGGAATATCGATTTTTCGAGAAATTTGCCTTGCTTATATCTCAGACTGACTGATCACAACATTCTTTGTGTGTAGTCAGGGTATCTTTTGATGTTCTTTGCTCCTCTGTTGCTCAAATCGTTTTCCGCATTTATAATAATCATTGTTTAAATAATTATTTGAGAAGGTACAGACTAAATTTTCAAATTTTCCCAAACAATTCTACGACCTTGATAACTCTCAGACTATGTCGAGAACATCGCCATCCTTTGTGTTTTTTGTAATCAGGACAGTTGAGGACACACAGGACATTTTCGCCAGAGAATTACCAATATTCTGTATCATATTTTCGAAATACTTTCTCTTATCATCAGTTAAACTAATTGTGTTTTTGGTCCTTTAGATACTGAAATTCTAAACTTACGGCTATAGGACCTTTCCGCAGGTCCAGATAGATTGCCTAGTTGTGAGGTAAAGTATGGTGGTTGCGCCTGTATTTTGTAAATAATTTTTTTCATATAAGAAAAAACCAAAATCGCTGCAATATGGTCGAAATTTCAAGCCGAAAAGTTGAAAACTGTTCGAGTTATGCTGCGTGCCAATTTCAATAGCCATTTTTCTAATAAAACGCGTATAGTTAATGTTTTCTACGTTTTAATCATTTTTATCTAATCGCTCGCAATTTGTCGCTTGTAGCCTTATACACGAATAAATCGGTTTATTTTGAAAGTGTATCCGATATGCTCGGAGTTTTAGCTGATTATACCCGCTACACATAGGGTAGAAGGGTAGTATAATTTTGTGCCGGCAGGAAATGTATGTATGTACCAGGTAGAAGGAGGCATCTCCGACCCTATAAAGCCATGTCATGTCCGTCTGTCCGTATGAAACACTGGACCTCAGAGACTAAGAGATATAGCTATAATTTTTTTTTTTGTCAGCATTTGTTACATTTGCTTCAAATTTTTTCCGTGCCCACTTCCGCCCCCGCAAATCAACAAACAAAATCGAATAACAAGCGTAATTTTAAAGCTAGAGTTGCGAATTTTGGTATTGCGAATGTGGTGCTATATCGATATACAAAATATACAGTTTGGCATATTTTTAAAGAATTTTATTTTGGTATGTTTTGAGAATTATACCGCAATTTTTTGCTTTCACTCAAAATGGGTAGCTGGTATCTCTTTCTTGTTTCTTTCTTAATTGTTTTAGTATATTTATCACTCTATAATATACTTTGAATGTAGTAGTACTAAATATATTATTCGGCATATTTTGGTATTTTTATGGTATATTTGTTTGGTGTATTCTAAGAAAATTAGCTAACGTTTTGTACTTATCCAAAATGGGTAGCGGGTTCAGCACACTGTACTGTAACTTTCTTACTTGTTTATCTTATATAAATAATTTTTTTAAATTAAGAATACTAAGCACTCGCTTATTAAATAGATTTCCTTTAAGACTCAGGCATATGTATATTTTTTATTCATATGAAGCAAAAATAAATCAATTCGATAAAGTCAAAAGCCCAAAGCACAACAAAATTTGTCTACTTTTGTTTTAATGCTACCCCTGTTATTATTTTTGTTTAGCTTGCGATAAGTTTTGCTATATCCACTGTGATTTTATAATATATATTTTTTATTATAAGTATTTTGTTTTGTCAATTCGGCGTTTAAAGTCTTATACATACAATTTATCTCTTTCTCGGTTAACCAGCTCTTGAGCAATACAAATTATGTCAATCAATTCTTGGACTAATGCACAAAGTATTGCTCAAAGATTTATAAATAACCAGTCGATATTTTCGACAAGCTATTTTTGAGTGGCAAATAATACCTTCTTAGTCAATTGATCAAGCAAGCAATCGTTGATGGCATTCATCACACACAAGGTAGTCACGTTCGCCAAAGCGAAATATAAACAGTTTTTATACCTATAGAGATAATCAAGTATAAGTATATGTATATATATTCTATTTTTGGGCTATTTACGTCAGATCAAACCAACATTTTATTGGTATTGTTGCTGCGGCACTTACAGGTAGAAATGGCAAAAATATGTAAATTTCTATTATTTGACAATATTACAAGAATAATATTAAAACTACTATCAATCTGTACCAAAAATACTTGTTTTTTTTTTTAGGGCGTTAACAGTTTGTCCGATTATGTGTTACGGTAAGCGCATGCTTTGTAATCTTTTCTTCTATGTGCTTCTTCCACTCACAGTTTTTCTGTCCGTTGACAGTCCGTTTATTGCGTGCTCTGCCTTTATTACTATTGTTTGATGCTTCTTAAGTCAACTGCCTGTTGAAGCTATGATATCGTGGTTAATTGTATTGGTTAGTCAATATTAATGCGTTATATTATTGTTAAAAGAACTGTCATCATGTCGAGTTGTAAAGTGTGACATGCAGATATTTATAAAGAAGGCAAAAGTAAGCTTCAATAATGTGATCGGTGGCATCTATAAGTTAAACGAGCAGTTTAATTTCAAAAGAGTACTCTTTGAATAATTCTTTTCAACACATTTCGTTTGCTACCCAAGTATCGAATACTGCTCTAGAAATAACCACTGCACAGTGGTTCCGCAAGAGGCCAAAAATCAAAAAAAAAAAAAGTGATAACAAAGAATAGAAAAAAAATTGCACGCAAATTGTCTCTAAAATGTTCAAACTTCTTGATGGAAAACCGGTTTTGCCTGGAAATCTAACGGGACTTTCAAAAAATAGAATGCAAAGCAAGATCATGTGTACATTTTTGCAGTGCAGCTATACTAAGCAAGAATTTTTACAAAACAAAATTGCAATTCAAAGTGGTCAAACGTTTGTCATAGTGATCCGATTTTCATTATTCAAAATGCATTTTGAAGTTGAAGGTATTTACTTTAAAGGTATATATTAAGAATTAAATAAATCCAACAAATTTTTTAGTGAAATTAACAAATTCGATTTAATATTTGTTGTGTATTTTGTGAACGTATTTTTTATGTTTACCTAAAGTTTTAGTTGTGTTCCCCCCGATTCCCCCATAGATATTATGTTCATTGTATTAATCTGAGTTTTTACTCAATAAAAGTGTTTAAGTCATCTGCAGAAACTTGCCGATGTGTGTGAAACAATTAACAATCTAACGAATCTTTTTATTTCTTCAAGGTCAAACCTGTCCAGCAGAGCCCCTGTGTTTGTTTTGTGTGTTTGTCTTCGTCTTTACTTGTGGTTTACATTGTGTATAAAACTTCGTAATATTTAAAAATTTTTGTTTTTAACTTTTAATTTCATAGGCGACATAAGTCAGTGTGTGTTCGCACGCCTACATATTTTTACTATATATGGTGCTCCAAAAAAGGCACACGCTGGATTACGACAATTAATTGCTGATGTCCAACAAGATTTGATAAACAACGGCTTTAGAGATGAACTGAATGCGTGTATTCAACCAATTGAGTACATTTGCAAAAAAAATTGTTGAATTTTGGATGCGTTATAAACGTTCAACGAGGACTAAGCGTCGGCGTATAGCTCAGCTGGTCAAAATTGATGAGACCGCTGTCTCTGCATTACGCAACGAAAACCAAACCCAAAATGTATTGCCAGCGGATCCCACAGAAGTAATTTCTCTTTTAATGGAGACTGGAATGACCAAGCACCAATACTTGTTGATTCGGAATTTTGTAAACAGCAAAATATTATTCGATTTTTTTCCTAGCTATCAATGCATTTTAAGCTCTAAAAAAAAAAAGATATCCTGACAACATATCTGTAGACGAATCCTACGCAGAAGTCGAACTTCAAAGCTTGTTGGATAACACAGCCTCGAGCATACTTGAGCTTCAATCTAATGTTATTGAAACAATTTCAGATGATTCTGTTGCGCATCTGTTATTAATTGGAAAATGGGGGTTTGATGGAAGTACGGGCCATAGCGAGTACAAGCAAACGTTTTCCAATAATGATGTAGACGACAAAAGCTTATTCGTTACATCTTACGTGCCTCTTCAACTTATTTCAAAAACTGATCACAGAGAAATTTGGAAAAACCCTCGGCCTTCGTCAACTCGTTATTGCAGACCAATTCGATTCCAGTTTAAAAAAGAGACGACCGAAGTATCAAAATCAGAGGAGAAATACTTTAAGGAAAAAATAAATTTTCTAATACCTACAGAACTATGTGTCCAAAAGAGAAAAATATTCGTTGAGTATAGCTTACAATTAACTATGGTAGATGGAAAAATTTGTAACGCTTTAAGTGAATCGCACTCCACTAAATGTTATATTTGCGAAGCAAAGCCAACGGAGATGAACAATTTGAATGAATGTTTGGACAAAAAGGTATCAACAAAATATATCGAGCTTGGATTATCTCCACTGCATGCAAAAATAAGATTCTTTGAATACTTTCTTCACCTTTCTTATAAGTTAGTCATAAAAATGTGACAAGCCAGAGGGCCCCAACAAAAACAAAAAGTTTTAGAAAGAAAGAGAGAAGTTCAACGGGATTTTCGAGATAAAATGGGCTTAATAGTGGACCAGCCTAGAGATGGCGGCAAGGGAACATCCAACGATGGCAATGTGGCGAGAAAATTTTTTTCGAATCCTCGGTTGTCTGCAGAAATTACAGGCCTTAATGAAAATTTGATTCATCGTTGTTCCACCTTACTGCAAGCTTTGGCATCGGGACACAAAATCAACGTACACAAATTTAATGAATATGCCCTCGATACTGCGAAAGGGTTAATCAAGGAGTATCCCTGGTACTATTTGCCTGCGACGGTTCACAAGGTGCTTATTCACGGATCTGCTATTATAGAGCAGGCAATTGTTTCAATTGGAGAGCTCTCGGAGGAAGCTGCAGAGGCGAACAACAAAGAAATAAAAAAATGCAGACTGAATCATACCCGCAAAATCTCACGAATACTTACAAATACAGACATATTGAATTATTTGCTTTTACGGTCCGACCCATATATTACTGGGCAGAGAAATATTGAAAAAAGGACAACTTAAAATTATTTCCCTCAGTTAATAGCTTGCTTGAGGAGACATCCTAAAATTTTTGTATAATTTTGAAGCTACAACCATTGTAAATTTTGTTTAGTACTTAAATGGCTCATAAATTGTTATTGTTTAATTATTTCTTAAATTTTATTGTTTGCGGTTCATTGGTTGGCGGATTTTTTCAACTACAAACACTATTTACGAAGCTTGGTAAAACTTTCAGCCCTCTAATGCCATTAAAAGCATTTTTGGCCGCGCTTCCCTACAAGCGGAACCACTGTGCACTGGTGTGTAGTACAGGTGGGCGCGGCCTGTATCTTGAGGCCCGGGCCCGCGCAACAACAAACTCTTTTTTGAGAGTCCCGGCCCGTTCGAACACGAAATTTTGAAGCATAAAAGAACTCCAAACATTTTTTATTATGCAATTGCATCCACATTATTAGGAAACGCCCGCGCTAGGTTGAAGATTAAATATATTTTGTTTGATTTTATTGAAAGTAGTGGTCATGGCCAAATTCTAAAACAAAAACGACCACATAACTAAGCCAGCTCCTTCCATATAAGTTTTAAAATGACAAAAATATTATTAAATAAAATATATGAGAAACAATAAAAAAAATAAAAAAAAAAAAAAAAACAAGAAAGCTGCAGTCGAGGGTGCTCAACTGTCAGATACCCGCTGTGAATAAAAGTCTAACCAATACAATATTAATTTCAAAACATACCAAAATATTCCACAAAATACTAAAAATATACAACAAGTTATATATGGTATATTTATATGGTAGTACATTTAAAATATAGCATAGAGAGCAAAATATTCTAGATTGTCAGACAAGCCAACGAAGCCCCGTAGAAGTAAGTATTTTTGCCGATACATAAGTATTTTTTAATTAAAAAATTGACGCTGATCAAGAATGTATCTCCATATATTGTAGGGTCGCAATGCCTCTTTCTGCCTGTTTAAAACTTATGTAAATTTTATCGGAATTGTAGTTTCTGTCTTTTTCAGCCTCAAATTCCTTCCTTCCTTTTGTTTGTCATTTTACTTTTCAGAAATCAAATATTTTGAATGAAATAATTTAATTTTCATATACTTTTTACCCAGCCCAGTAAAATTTTAAAATTAACAGATTTTGCTAGATTTTGCTCATTATGTTATACATTAAACAAATTCTGTAATGAATATACAATTTAAATCACTTGCAAGATCATTTTAAGACAGAATATATAATCAGCTACATTTATTGTCTTTAAAAAATAATTTTACAAACCATAATTTAAGTTTTTCGAAATTATTGCAGAATAATAAACACAAGACAAAAGAAGATATTTTTATATTTAAAGTTAGTACAAAACATTAAATAAATTAATACACATAATAAATTATTTAAAAAATAAAAATTTCTCTTATATTGTATATCTAAATATAACATGTATGTACAGTTTTATTTATCAGACATATTTTTTACTAAGTTATAAGTTTTTTTACTCGTGGTTATTTACATAGAATGTTACTTAAAAATGTATACTTTTGTTAATTATTTATTATGAGGGCATATTTATATCCATGTTTGGATTTTTAAATGGAAAAAGATTCCTCAACAGCAGAAGAAACACCATGGTCTGGCCCAGATTGTACAGTTTGGTATTTAATATATTCTTTATTTTATAATTGAGTTCCACGAGGTTTTTTAAATAGTTGAAATCAAAATTGGTTTAATTTTTCATTTAAATAAATCTTCGATTAGTGTGACGCTTGATTATAATAGTCCTGAGAAATCATGCAACATTTTCGATGGCTAGGGGAATTACTACTGCTAAAACACAAAGTAAGTAAAACATGCCTTCTCGGGAGACGGCAAAGCTACTTAATTTGATTTGATACAATGATTTATTAAATGTAAACAGTGACGACAAATGCTGAAGCATGGGTTTCTCAAAAGTTGACTTCGAAGAATATGTATATGTATGTAGCACCAAAAATCACTAATAATGTATTTTGTTTATTAATTCAAACTCATTTTGTTGAATTTAACTAACTTAATAATACAAGATTTTACTCTTCAAATTTATTTTCATACACATTTTACTAGTATTTTGTTATTTTTATCTATGTATACAAATATTTTTTCTATTAGTATTCTTAGTTGTATTTTGTTAGTTGTTCAACGTCTTATTAAGTGTTCACGGTTTCCGATTAATTTATGCTGTTCAAAAATCATTTTGCTTTGTCCGCGCGTCTGATATCCCTGGGCCGCATGATGCAATTGCCGTTAATACGTCAACGTCCAAATAATAAAAATAATAAAACGCCAGAAGCTTTTCTCACACCTATGAACATGTGGTGCCCATTACATTGACAAAATAAAATGCGTGAACAATTTAACAATGACTGCATTAAAGAGCGACAAGATAGAAAGCTATTGAAAGTGATATATCCACTATCCATTGCCAATAAGAGTAGTACCTGCGACAGCTTTTGTTGTACAATATAATTACTTCTACTATTTTTATCTGATATCAACAAAATTTTCAGAAATCACAAATACTCTTTTCCATTTTATAGTCGTAAGGCGACAGTGGGCGTAGCAAACTTATAAACACAACTTGATTCGCGTGCAACAATAACCAGTGCTGTCAAAAATATAGCTTTATCTGTTTTAGTAGCTTTTTAGTAGAACAGCTAGGATGTTCATCTTAACACCGACTTGTACAATATAATTATTATACATTTTTTACATTTTTAATAATGTATATGTCTTCTAATTTTGTATTTTACAAATCCTAAAAAGCCTCTGCTCCGTTAAACATTAATAGTTGCACATCTAGACTAAAGGAATTAAACAATAGATAATTATCAGAGCCCAAAATAGGATGCAATGTGTATGATAAAGACAGACCCAAAAATAAATGTCTTAATCTCAACAGAAAATAATTACATATTGGAACTTTTGACGCAAGTCACACCCCCAAACTTCGGAGTTTCTAGGGTCTTTAAAGGGTTATATTGATTGAAGCCGAATTTTGCGAATTTAAGGCACCGGCAGCGCTCCAACATGGGGAAAAAGTGAAGAACAAGCCGTAAATGTTTTCAACTCAGATCATAGCTTTTGCTGGCAGAATAAATTCTTCGAATTTGCGCCTTTCGCAACGAACGAAGTCCGACCGGCAGTACACCTTAACAAGTATCTTACTATGAAGAATCATACATATGTACTTACATACATATTTGTTGTCTTTGCGAGATCTTGAAGAATTTATAGTTATCGTATTTAATTTTGTGGTAAGCATATTATCTAGCAATATATTATTGAGTTTTAAAGTGGAACGAAAACTTAGAGTTCAGTAAATAGCAAAATGAAATTTTGTTGTATGATAACCATTGCATCAGTCCATACTCTTTTGTGGACTTAACTAGGTTATACTATAATTTACAAACATTCTTTTTAATCATAAATTTATGTTCGCTACCAGCATTATTAATAGTCCCGCATACATATGTATGTACATACACGTATGTACATACACTTACCCGCATATGTATAAATGTATTTAAGATGCAATTTTATCAATGCATATATTTATGTGCATGCAGAAACATGTTTTAGTTTAGTTTTACTCTATAAAAAACAGATAATTAATACACACTGTTCTTTAATCATTCACACTCGAGGGCTATTCGCTTTACAATATATATATGCACATATGTACTTATCTATTACGTGTACACAATATATAGATACATATTATCAATGATACAAATAAAGGTGCCTGCATAAATTGTTAATAAATTTTATAAACTATTCTAAAGTAATAATTCCAAACATATTACACAGATATTACACGAACAGTTCGTATTATAAACAAACACCACACCACACTTATACTTATGAACAACTGGCCTATCGAGCACGAGAGTTAATCTGATAAATTTCCGATTAAAAAGAGGAACGTTGTTTGTCAGGGAAACTTGAATGGAACAAATAATTTAATTTATTACTTGTAGCGAATTTAAATTACTTTCAATTTATTTAAAATAAATATATAAAAATAATAATTGCGGAAATATTAACATCAAAGAAAAAGGTTTCTTTGGATTTAATTTAAAATATAACATATGTACATATGTATTTATTGAAAACGAAAACGAAAAAATTGGTGCTCCCGTTTTCACTTTCACAAGATTTTTTCGAATTGCAAAACGAGAAAATTTGCCTTGCCGAAATGAAAAAGTAAATGCCTTTTTCTATATTAAATCGGATCTTATTTGCAAAAGGAAAAAAGTAGTTGACTCATTGGTTTATTGTCGTTCTTTTAAGACCGCCAGCAGATCAATTAGGCTTGTAATTATTTTTAAAACGACTAATATCTGACCCCACCTCAAATTTGGATATCAAATTTGGCCGTCGGCAACAACAATTGTCGTTTTGGTGAGCGACCGATAAGTCCGACACCATGAGTTATCACCTAAGCTGCCATACTTTTGATAGAATAAAAAAGCAAGTTAAAAATACTTGTATGATCAAACGGATGGCGATAAATTTGTTGAAGTTGGGTAAAATATGTTTTTTAAAAATTAATTTATTTAATTTAATTACTTATGGGTTAAAATTTTATAAAAAAAAAATTGTTGGAATAACCGGAATGAAATGCATTAAAAAGGTGGCATCCCCATTTTTTGTGGGAAACAGCTGATTGCCGTTCAACTAATTTTTTTAAAGTTTCAAATCTTTCTTTGCAAAAAAGACAAAAGGCAAATATATTTCATTCAGGGGAAGCATAATTATTTATATGCAGGATAAAAAAAACCTTATGTGAGTTTAATCCACGCACGAAATTGGACATACAAAAGACATTTTTTCGCGTTGTTTACTTTTAACCAAAACAGCTATTTCAGCAGTAAAAAATGAAACGTTCCGATAGCAAAACGATGACCAAAAACGTGTGAAAACCGGAGCACCTAAAAACGAAAATCTCGGTGTTGGTCCCAAAACGAAAACGAAAATGAAAAATGAAAACCGGAGCATGCCTGATTAATAACCAAAAAAAAAAAAAAAGATGAAATAACATTCATTGCCTATTCCTATGACGACAATATCCCAAGTAAATATTATTGCAACTTCGTAGCAAACATTTTTTGTTTTAAATTTCATATGCAGTCTTGCGATTCAACAATTTTAATTATTAATATTTATCTTCACGAGAAAATGCCTTATACGCATTCCTATATTTTATTTTAAATTATCAATCTTAATGTTAGTGTTCACTTTTCCGATATGAGTGCGGAATAATAGGTCGTCTAGTTTTTCTTCTGTTGAACATCTATCTGATTTGACATCCATAAATTCCAGCATCATGGTATCTATACGGGAACGGCGGAACGAAATGACACAGCAAATATTAGTTAAAGGTAATTATACCCGCTACCCATAGGGTAGAAGGGTATTATAACTTTGTGCCGGCAGGAAATGTATGTAACAGCTGGAAGGAGGCATCTCCGACCCTATAAAGTATATATATTCTTGATCAGCGTCAACAGCCGAGACGATATAGCCATGTCCGTCTGTCCGTCCGTCCGTCTGTCCGTCTGTCCGTATGAACACCTAGATCTCAGAGACTATAAGAGATAGAGCTATAATTTTTTTTTCGACAGCATTTGTTATGTTAGCACGCAGATCAAGTTTGTTTCAAATTTTTGCCACGCCCACTTCCGCCCCTGCAAATCAAAAAATCGAATAGCAAGCGTAATTTTAAAGCTAGAGTTACGAATTTTGGTATATTCAGTAATAACTATAAGAGTTATGATCCCTGAAAATTTGGTTGCAATCAGAAACAAATTGTGGAAGCTATTAAAGAAATACTTTTGTATGGGCAAAAACGCTCACTTACTAGGGGTCTTAGTTGCTTTGGCTGACAATCTGGTATATTGTGTCATCTATGGTATATTTTGAATGCGGTACTATATCGATATACCACATATATCATTTGGTATATTTTTAGTATTTTTGCAGTATATTCGGTATATTTTGAGAATAATACCGCAAAATATATTGCTTTTATTCAAAATGGGTAGCGGGTATCTCACAGTCGAGTACACTCGACTGTACCTTTCTTACTTGTTTTTTTATGGAGTTGCGCAAAAGAAACAATTTCTCTCTACTGGGAACAACGCTTAGTAGAACCTTCCGAGACCATGGCTCTGAAGAGCTTACCATATTTTGGTTAATATTTTAGATTCGACATAAGATGAGAATCAGATGATTATTGCTCTTACGAATCATCGCGTCTTTGAAATTCTATAAAAAAAAAACTTATAAGACCAAAAAAGAAATGAAAATAAAAAAAGGCGTGTTAAAATGTTTATAGAAAATCGCCAAAGTGCTTACATTTATCATATTAAGCAGGAATTTGATCATAGCAGAACAAGTAATGAATAATATATTAAAATTATATAATACTCTTGGAATTCCCGCAGAACCGTATAACTTATTATATTGATTTTTTCGGTTGATTGCTGTAGCACTCGATGCTTTTCGCTCACCCGCAATGCGCTCACGCGTAAGAAAGCACTCAAGAACCAGTGCGCACAACTTCTTTCTTTCCTACAACTCTCCACCGCAGAGCCGAGCTTTGCATGGTCTCGGCGCTAGATCTGCAAAATGCTACATTTGTTCAATAGCGGTCACCCCCAATAACCCATTCTTTGTGCGTTTTATTGTAAAAACCCGACAAGTTTCGAATATATGTTTAAAATTGAAAACGCGAGTGTTTTTATTCAATTTCGGGAAAGGAAAACTTGGAACTATCTGCGCCTCCACAACACTAATGTTCATTGTTGTGCACCGTTTCCACAGCACCAAACAACTCGGTTCTTATCCATTCAGTTTGAATGTTACGTTCAACCCATGTAAAAACGCATAAAAAAAAAAATTCGGTTTATCTACGTCCGCGAGCTACATGATAGTATCGATAACGAACGCAGAAATATCGAATACACTTTTTAAGTAATCACGTGATATTCAACTGAAAAAGAGGTTACCACTCAAACTGCTGACAATTACAGCCTATTACGACTGCACTCAGATTTTTTTTTTACGTTTTTTAAAGTCTCGTTTTGGGGTTTCCAATGGCACGAACGGAAAAATATGGGCAACGGTAAATTTCTCAATATGGCCGCTCTGAAATGTGAGCTGTTCAAATGTAATCGCGAGTTGGCGAACAATTCAAAAAACAGTACGCCCATTTCTAAAATGGAAAATTTTCTTGAATTGCAAGATTTTTATGAAGGTTTTAACGAAGTGGAGGAAGTATGGTCATTGGCAATAGTAAAGAAATCGCCATCAGTTTGGGCCTATGAAAGTAGAATTGCTGGCAGCAATGTAATATTTACATGAATACATTTATTTTTTAGCAACGGCATGAGTGTTTTTGGGAGCGCGATATTTCTGGAAACCGTGAATTTTTTTTAAGATTATTTTCAAATTAATAGGGAGGAGTTTGGCATCTTTGCGGAGTGCCTTCGTAGATTGGCCATAATACATTTCTCCTCCCATAACTCGAACAACATAGCTTCGTGGATGCCACTCTACGATATAGACGGCTTTCGAGTTTTTTTTGCTCATCTGAAATAAAACAAATTTGCTTTAATAAGCAAAATAAAATTTGTATCTTTCTATTTTCATACCTTGGCGCACTTAAATGTCAGCTGTTTGTTTAGTGGTGACCTTTTTTTCGTTGTCATTATCGATAAAATATGGCGTAATTACGCAAAAAGTGCGTTCGCTATTTCTACGTAGCTCGCGAAGAAAGAAAATCCTACTTTTTACTTATGGGTTTTTACATTGGGCGAACGTAACATTCGACCTGAACGGAAAAAAACCGAAAACCCGAGGTTTTGGGTGCAGTGGAATTAGACTATTAAGTGCGTCAAATTATGAAAATAGAAATCAATAAATTTATGTTGTTTTTAGAGCAAATTGCAGCAATTTCGTGGAGTAGCATTTACTAAGAAATGCTGCTTGAGTTGTGGGAGGATAATTTGCAGTAATAAGCAAATGTATTAATATAAATATTACATGGCCGCCAGCAATTCTACATACAAACCCAAAGTGATGGACTATCTTTCATTAGATCTGCCTCTACTTCGAACAAATCTTCGTTAAAATATTGAAATTTAAAGTTTTCAATTTTAAAATTTCGCGTACAGTTTTGTAAATTGTTCACCAACAAGACTTGATAGAACGTAAAAGAGCTGAGTGGCGGTGGGAACAGGGCATTGAGTTTTATTCCTGGCCAGCAATCTGCACAATCGATATCGACATACATCGAAAACTATCTAATTCATCAATACAGAACTACACATCTCCATCGCCAAAAGAAGTAAACACAATTTCCACGGAAACTCAAATACTTACAATTATAACAAAGAAAATATATATAAAATATACAAAAAAAACATCAGTCCACCCTGTCCCAAATGGCCTCTTTTCGAGGCTCCTACTCATTTGACAAGATGCTGAAGATTCCTTCCCTTTCAGCCCATTTATTGACCATTAATTTTACCTTTGTTTGTATGTAAGTACATATATGTATGTATAAACAGTAACAAAATATGAAATACAATATTACTTTAAAAATATCAGATAATATACATATATGTATATTAAAGCTGAGATCTTTATTATAACAGTGGTTACAACCTTCACGTTAAAGATTTACTTTTAATACTGTCATTAACACTAGTTTGGAGCAAAATTTAGATACAATAGATTAATGAATTTATTTTTAAATATTTCCACATTTTTTTTATTTGGGGTGCTTCAGTATATGATAAACATGCGTTGGAAAGCTAAAGTTATTGTGCATCTGTTTCAGTATATGTCCTGGAAAAGTGTTTTCTTTTCTTCATTACTTCAATATGAAGAAATCTGCTGCCAAACACAAGAGGAGCTCGCAGAATCTTTGGGCGTCACTCAAGCAGTTGAATAAGCAGACTCCACATTTGCAAAACAGTCCTATAAATATAACAAAAATGAATAACTTTGATTGTTATTATCACATTGTCTATCCAAACATAAATTGAGACTTGTATTTTACTAAATATGCTATTTCAGAAAACAGGAAAATAAACGACTTAATCTCTGCGAGAAATGATTCTACACTGGCATTGTCAAAGAAAATCATCGGACTTTCTCGGAAGAAGCCAAAAATCCTTTGCAGCCATGACGCTTTATCTTGGCAGAAAAAAATGGGACAATACAAAATTGAAAAAGGCAAATATTTATTTATTTGGACTTTGACGTGCTAATGCCAGTACTACCAGGTGCGATACCAACCATGTGCTTCTTGACGAGCGGATAAACAAAATAAACTTTTGAAACAGGAATGTAACATTTTTGTATTAAAGTGCATAGCAATTTTTATTTAATAAATGTTTTTTATTATAAATTGTTTCAAAACCATATAAATTTTAGGTTCATAATTATGACAACCTTAAAATTTTGTTTAATAATTATACTAATGAATATACCTAACAAATAATTTATTTTTCCAACAGTATGTTTAATTTGCTTTAATATAATATATATTTTGCATTAAATTAACGTTAATTTTTTTGTAATACAAATAAATACTTTGTTGTACCCCATTTTGCTTGTATTACACATTTTACCCTATTGGGCATCAAATTCTAGAAAGCGTTTATAAAGCATAATTTGTTGAGTATATGCATTAGTCGTCTAATTATTATAATTTTTTTCCTAAGCTTTTCATGATTATAGATAGTAAAATTAATATGGGTGGTCAGTAAAATTTTATTTAGAAAAAAAACTTATTTAAAAATATTCCATTAATCTGCAAAAAAGAAGTAGCAATACAGAAAACATTTAAATAAAACCCCTAGCAAAAAAACATGGAAGTACAAGAATATTCAAATTCCGGATTTTTTTTTTGAAATACGTTATAGAGAGTATTGTAATTCCCACACAGAACACTGAAGGGATTCTGACAAACATTGAAAAGAGAAAGAATATTAATTATGGTCCTGAACACCAAAACAAATTGTTCTGTCTTGACTAGGGATTCTAGACATAAGGTGCATGTTCAAGTATACGACGAACCAGTGAGATAAAGAAAGCTTTAATGACATAGGGATCGTTGAATTCTTTCGATCAGTGTTTTATGAATTCAAGCACACCCATTACCTTATTTACAGCACACAGAATAGGTTTATCGAATTTTTATTTTTAATCAACCAGAACAGACTCTATATTTTTTATACTCGCTACCGGCTGCCGGCAGGAAATGTATGTAACAGGTAGAAGGAGGCATCTCCGACCCTATAAAGTATATATGTATATTCTTGATCAGCATCATAGCCGAGGCGATGTCCGTCTGTTTGTCTGTCCGTATGAACACCTAGATCTCAGAGAATATAAGAGATAGAGCTATAATCTTTTTTCGACACCATTTGGTGTGTTTGCACGCAGATCAAGTTTGTTTCAAATTTTTCCCACGCCCACTTCCGCCCCCCGGAAAATCAAAACAATCGAAAAACAAGCGTAATAAAGCTAGAGTAACGAATTTTGTATATACAATAATAACTATAGTAGTTATGATTCCTAAAAATTTGGTTGCGATCAGATAAAAACTGTCGAAGTTATTAAAGAAACACTTTTGTATGGGCAAAATCGCCTACTTACAAGGGGTCTTGGTTGCTTTGGCTGACAATCTGGTATATTGTGCCGTCTATTGTATATTTTGAATGGGGTTCTATATCGATATACCAAATAAACCACTTAGTATATTTTTTAGTATTTTTATAGTATTTTGGTATATTTCGAAAATAATACCGCATTATTTTGCTTTCATTCAAAATGGGTAGCGGGTATTTCACAGTCGAGCACACTCGATTGTAGATTTCTTACATGTTTTTTTCGACAGCATTTATGTTTGCTCGCAGATGGAGTTTGTTTTACGTATTTGCCCACTTCCGCCACCGAAAATCAACAAGAATCGAATATCTTTAGAGTTAGAGCTGCGAAATTCGGAATATACAATTGCAACTATAGTAATTGTTATTTCTGAAAAATTGAGATCAGATAAAGATTGTCGAAGTTATTAAAGAAATACTTTTGTATGGGCAAAAGCGCCTGCTATGTATGTATGTATAATATATACGTATCTATATGCTCTCCAGAGACCTGCATTTAGTATGATCGAGTCGGTTCGATCAGCCTCGCTCAAACCCGTCATAACTCAAAAGGTGGATCGCTAATAGCTGAATGCATCGTATTTGTATTTCATTAAATAAGTTATTCAATAGCGTAAACTGATGAACAAATATCACAAAATAATTTTAGTCATTTAAACTAACTCGAATGATTGATAAAGAGCTTTTAACATGGGTTTTATCTTTAATTTGTTTAAATGTGTATAGAAGAATAATATGTGTGTATGTGTGTATACCGGAAAATTAATTTTATAAAATTAGACAAAGAAAATAAAGATTTCAGCAGATTATGACTCATTTCAAGTTATCGTTTTCAAGAAGTAGAATCTCATTCTGAAATATTGAGACTCAATCCTGAATATCCTCTGAATTTGGGAGATATTTGTGTGTGCTGGATCCAACCAGTGGAACACTTTTTAAAAATTGGAATTTTCTTCGTGACTTAACCTCAACCTCGGCTATGACAAATGGGGAGGAACACGTGGCTGAAAAAGAGATGACAAGGAGTCTTACATCATTTTTCATAGAAAGACGGCGAGTAGCCCCCTATTTTGCTATATCCCTATTACGATCCACGGCAAAACAAAATCCGTTGTACTTTGGAGCTGCTTGTTCTTTAATTAAAAGAGCCTTGTCGGACGAGCTCGAGCTAGAAGGACCGGCAACTCAACTGTGCCTGAATTGAACAGGTGTTGTTTCCAAGTTCAAAACTATTCGCAGCTATTGGACGTCACTGTATCAGCTAAAAGTATGAAGTTGCAGCGATTTACTCTGAACAAGTCGGAAAGCTACGGTCGAGTGTGCTCGACTGTAAGATACCCGTTACCCATTTTGAATAAAAGCAAAATATTGCGGTAAAATTCTCAAAATATTAAAAAAAAAATGCATGTATTCTGAATTGGGATTTTAACTCGAGTACCACAACATGTCAGGCTTGCTATCTATCACTAGAGCCAATACAGTCATTATGCAGGTGCTATTTATTTCTAAGCATCTAAGACAATCATCAAAATCAATGCGCAATTAGTCCTTACTTCTGTCAGTAAGCTTGAAAGGGAATGAAAAACTATAAATCGCATTAAAAAAAAGAATATATGTGTGTATTCCCGACCGGGAGTCGAACTAGTGAAGCCGCTGTGATTGTGAAGCCGCTATTTAACTCTAAGCATCTAAGACACAAGCAATTGCTGTCGTGTCCATCTTCGTTGCAAAACTACACATGCATACATATGTATATCAATATAGGGGAGCAATGCAATGAATACTATTCACTATGCTGCATGATTTTGCTGCAAAGAGTGAAGTTTGTTATATTATTAACTTGTTTATAGATAGCGTTAGAGAATATCACTACAATGAGATGCGTGCTTTTTGTACTATGAAAGTGTTGAACAGTGTTTCTAAACGTATGATAAAAAGCCCACGCTATGATAAATTGCGCTAAATTAGACAAGAGCTTCTGGGGTGGAGCTGTGTTAACAGCATCGTATTTAGTTAACAGAATTCCAAGCAGAGCTCTTAATAATAACACTATAATCGCATAAGATGTGGCGTAGCTGAAATCCCAATTTAAAACATCTGAGTATTGGTTCAACAATATATGTATGTACACAATAAGATTAAAAAAGTTTAATTTAATGATAAATCATTTAAGAGTATTGTGGGCTATGAAGCAAATGGTTCTGGATGAATGGCTTAAAAATCCGTTGCTTTTGTTGCAGGCGACCGTCCCCAAACTGGACGGCTTGTGGGAGGGGGCCGAGCTGGACGTGGTCGATAGGAGTAACATTTCGTCCATACCGAAGGCTAAGGTCCCTATAGCCATGCAAGGCGAGCGAGCGCTTCAACTGCTTAGGAAACAGAACCCGGCCATTCTGATAGTGATTGGTCAGTGCTGAAGGTTGATGAACTCTTGCCTAGTGGTGGGCAGCACGTGATCATTCAGATCAATAAGGAGGCCGAGGATCTTCTTTATAAGCGCAACGGTAAGATGGCGTGGGGCTTAGGGAGCGTGCACCTTCGCCTCGAAAAAAGCCAACCAACGACACATTGAGGTCAGGGAGGTTGAAGCGGATCTCGGTGTTGAGAGCATGACCGACGCCGCCCTGCATCTCAGCCTGACTGACGAGACGGAGGAGGTAGGGGAGGAACTGTCCATGCAGACGGGCCCCCAGCGGGTTTGCAATCCTCTAAAGAGTGTGTTGGAACTCAACCTAAATAAGGCGGAGCTACTCCTCGCCCTGGAGGAAGAGTGCGCCTACGCGGCTTTGGTCCAAGAACCGTGGATAGCGTCGGGCAACACGGTTGTTGATGCGAGCGCATTGTAGGTGAGTGGCACACCTCCGCTCCGCCGACCGAAAAGCACTCAACGCTTTTCGCTCACCCGCAATGTGCTCACGCATAAGAAAGCACTCAAGCTCCAGTGCTCTTAACATCTCTATCTCCCATAACTCTCCACTGCAGAGCGCGGATCGGCACTAGATCGGCGAAATGCCGTCGGCATTTTGCTAGGTCAGTGTCAAACCACGTCTCTTAAACCACGAAAAAGGGAAATTGCAACTACATATCTGCGCCATTACGGAAACATTGGTCCTTCGAGCCGGAAAATTCTTGTTCAACATCGTTACTCCAGCTTACTCCGCAGATAAGTACCACAAAAGATTTTTCCTCTTTCCATAATTTCTTCCACGGTCGTCCGCCCTTTGGTTTTCCGCCATATTGTGCAAAAGATTTCAATATCTTTTGCCGAGTTCCTTTCTTTTTTGCTTCGGACGACCTTTTCTGTGCTTTATATATTATATATAATATATAATCATAATAAATACAAGTATAATAACATATTATAATATTTGTTTTTTCCGCCAATCGCGTACTTATGTATGCATGTGTGTTTTTGTGTAAGTGCAAGTGCAACTGCATAATAGTAAAAAGTGGAAATATTAAGAGAGATACTAAAGTGCAAATATTTCATACATATATAAACATACAAATTAAATAATTAAAATCCAAGCTGTGTGTACCAGCATTTCTGTGTGTATCAGTATTTCTTTTAATTCTTGTCCGTTGTACGTTTTGTATGTCGCGATAATCGCCGACAACGACGCGCAACGGCGCACCGGCTTGCAGCCGCGCTTGCTCTCGCTCTCTTTTTACATACACACATACGTGCACTTCGCCTGCTCAGATGTTTGGCAGCGCAGTGCAGGCATACATACATACATACGTACATACTGCTTTGCATGCTGTAACAGCGTGCATAAGTGCTTCTGCGAGTGAAGTAACAGATTGGCAGGGCAGCGGTAGGCGCACTCGACATACCCTACCCTTTTATTTCATTTTTTTTTCGCCAAGTGATATATTCTGTGTGTGTATTTTAAGAGCAACTGCTCAATTGTCTTTGTATGGACTTTTCTCCAGCCAGTGTTCCACATACACAGACATACACATACACATATACACGCTATTATACATCCATAAATTATAAATATATAATATAAAGAATATTGTGATAATTTATTTATTGGTTTTCCAATCCAGCACATTTACATACATTTTTGTTTTTTCCAGCATCTTGTTTTTTTTTTGGTATTTTTCTGTGCCCTCTTTTTTTTGTTTTGCCTTTTTTCGGCGATCATTTTTTTTGATTGTCGCGGGAAATTTTCCCAGCCCCGTCCTTCTGGTTTCGAGAAAATATAGTATACAGTCCGTATTCTTGTCGGACTGTAAGAGCGCCCAGTTACTTTCTCATCCTCAGTGCGTAGCATGTCATCGGGCAAACTCGATAAGAGGAAAGCTAAATTGTCCGTGCCCTCTACTGGCGCCGCTAGAACTTCTATTAGCCCCCCTTTGCCTAGGTCCAAGAAGGAGTCGGCTCTTCGTGCATCCTCACATTGCCGGTTCATTCGCAACCGAAAAGGGAGGCACGGTCAGCTAGCGTTTCGCCCACTTCCGGTACCAAGCCTCTGATCCTAGTAACGCGACCTCCGTCTGATCCTAAGACCAAGGTTTCTTCCGCCCCAATCCCTCGGCTGCCAATTGTCACTCGCTCGCAAGGAAAGATGGCACTCAATGCAGTAGACACAGCGTTGACAAAGTTCATCGCCGCGACTGATCGTATCAGTCACTTTGCGGCGCGAGTCAACAATCCTTCTGCTGACAGCCCATCCCTGTACACGTGTCAAGTCCGAAGGGACCAGATGTGTGCCTTGTGGGAAAAGGTCGAGAAGGAATATGAGGCTTGCTCTTGCGTCATGTCGGAGGAGATGACGGCAGAAGAGTTGCCTACTATTCAGGTCAAGTACGATTACTGCTATGTTGTCTAAGAGCAGTGCGCAGCTCAGTTAAGTGAGCAGATAGCTAATGCATCCCAGGCGCTCACTCCCCGTACAACCGTACAACCGCAAGCCGTGCAGTTCTTGCCCACAGGGTGTCGCTTACCTCCGTGCGACACCGAAGTTTTCGAAGGCGATTACACTCGCTGGCCCACCTTCCGGAACTTATTCACGGCTATCTATATCAGGAACCCGAGACTGTCGGAAGTTGAGAAACTTTTCCATCTCAACTCCAAGACCAGCGGTGACGCCTATGCCATTGTGTCAAAGTCTCCTTTGACCAATGAAGGGTTTCAGTCGGCGTGGTCCAGCTTGACTGAGCGATTCGAGAACAAACGGTTGCTCGTAAACAGTCAGCTGAGAATCTTGTTCAATTTGCCCGCCGTTGGGCAAGAGTCGGGTGCAGCTATTCAGGAGCTGCAGAGCACCATTCAAGGGTGCCTGACAGCCTTGAGTGTCATCCAGCACGAACGCTTCTTACTTGCAAGGGTTGTCATCATACACTCTTGCATCGAGTGAACCCGGCACCGACAGTCACCACCCCCACTCCATCTCCGATACAGTCCACTCCTTCCCAGTCAGCTAACGTCCAATCATTCATGGCAGTTAACACACAAGGTGTTCTGCTGAGCACAGCTGTTATTCACGTATACCATTTCGGCGTCCGCTATACAGCTAGGGCTCCGATCCATTCCGGATCAGAGGCCACCTTCCTTTCAGAGAGATTGTTCAATCGCTTGAGGATGCCGTATACATCCGCGCAAGCCCACGTCTCTGGGCCCAGCCCCGCAAGTACTGCCAATTCTTAATTGGCTCCCCTGTCAGACCAGATTTGCAGATTGAGGCGTCGGCGTACGTCCTTCCCCAGTTAGCGGAAAATCTGCCCTCATGCACAGTCGCACAAACACTCCTCGATAATTTGCCAAGCATCCAGTTGGCAGACCCCAAGTTCTGTGAGAGTTCGCAGATTGATGTGCTACTAGGCGCTGATATCCTCCCGTTTATTCTGCTCGGCGGCTCTCACCCTAACGTTTGTGGGATCCTCCTTGGTCAAGTGACCATTTTCGGCTGGATCCTGACTGGCCCTGTGTCGGGATCCACATCTAAGTCCATTTCGTCCTTTTCGGCATGGCTGTCCGTCGAGCGAACTCCGCCATTGGAGGAACTCCTCTCCAAATTTTTTGAGGTGGAGGACCTTCCGGCTAGCCCAGCGAAAGAGTCTGACCTTGTCTGTGAGGCTAATTTCAACGCCACGACCGTGCGAACCACAACTGGTCGCTATATGGTCACACTCCCATTCCGCGATTCTGGCCTCGTTGACCTGGGTCACTCGAGGGCTACCGCTCTCGCTCAGGTCCTGAGAAACGAGAGCCGTTTAGAGAGAAACGACTCTCTGAAGGAACAATATTACTCCGTTATTCAGGAGTATCTGGATTTGGGTCATATGACTCAAGTCCCCCCATCTAGTTCCGGCAACTATTATTTGCCGCATCACGCTGTTCTCAAGCCCGACAGCACCACCACAAAGCTTTGCGTTGTATTCAACGCCTCCAGCCCGACTTCAAACGGGAAAAGTCTGAACGACACCCTCCACACTGGGCCGATCCTTCAATCTGACCTAACCATTTAAATCCTGAAATGGAGGTTTTTCCAATTCGTTTTCAATGCCGACATCATCGAGATGGCAAATCATCGAGAGGCAAATCCTTGTGGATCCCAAACACACCCGGTTTCAAAGGTTGCTCTTTCGTACGCGAGACCAGAAGTTGTGCGACTTTGAACTCAACACAGTCACCTTTGGAGTGAACTGTGCTCCGTACCTGGCTATCCGCGTTCTGCATCAACTTGCGAGTGATGTTCGCGACCGGTACCCCCTAGTTAGTGACATCATCGCCAATTATATGTACGCTGATAACGTCCTAGCAGGAGCTCACACTAAGCAGACCGCGGTGTCTGCTATAGATGAGCTTCGAACAGCACTCGAGAGTGCTGGGTTCCCTTTGCGTAAATGGACCTCGAACTCGAAAGATGTGCTAAAGAGGATTCTTAAGGAACACTTGCTCTGTGCAGACTTCCTCGAGATCGACGAGGCTAGTGTCGCAAAGACGCTAGGTATTCGATGGCGGGCCACGTCCGACTAGTTCTTTCTCGTTACCGCCGAGATGGTGTCCAAAACATCTTTCATCAAGAAAGAAGTGCTGTCGCAGATCGCCAAGTTGTTCGACCCAGCAGGTTGGCTTGCTTCCGTGGTCATTTGGGCCAAGATTTTCATACAGGAAATCTGGAAGCAAGAAATCGGCTGGGATGACTGCTTGCCGGCGAATCTCACAGAGCGGTGGACCAGTTTCTTGCGAAATTATTCGTCCTTGCAAGACATCCACATTCCCAGGTGGACCAAGTTCACACCCGGCGCAACAATCCAATTCCACGGTTTTTGTGACACCTCTCAGAGGGCGTATGGAGCCGCTCTATATGCACGAGTGGAAAAGGCTGGACAAGTGTTCGTGAGCCTCCTAGCGGCAAAGACTAGAGTTGCGCCTATCAAGACGGTCTCTCTACCTCGTCTTGAGCTGTGCGGAGCTCTCCTGCTGGCAGAGTTGTCCGCCGCCCTCCTACCACACTTTCATACACCCGACGCTGAGACGTACCTGTGGACAGATTCCACTATAGTTCTGGCGTGGCTGGATAAGCAGCCATGCAAGTGGACAACTTTCCTAGCTAATCGAGTGGCTAAGATTCACTCGGTGAATGGCACTTGGCAACATGTTCCGAACATAACCCAGCCGATCTGGCGAGCCGTGAGGACTTCCTCGACCGTTTCTCCAGGTTCGATCGAGCGCTCAGAGTGTTTGCGTATGTGCGGAGGTTTGCGGGCACTGGGCTGGAGTCGCCTAATTACAATTTATACGTCCCGACATTGGTAAGTAGATCGAGAACTGCCATCCTTGCAAGGAAGGGGCTAAAAGCTCATCTACTAGCTAATTTTAGCAATGACTATCTAACCGTAGTGATGCTGGAAAGCTGCGAAGGATGTATGCTGCTAATTTCCTACATGGCCCATGACGCACTGGCTCCACCTGAAGAGATGAGGAGACTGATGAACATGGTCTGCTCCTCCAAAAAACACCTTATTATCGGAACGGACGCCAACGCCCACCATAGCGATTGGGGAAGTCCCGACATAAACGAAAGGGGTGAGACAGTTCTTGATTTTATCCTAAATTATAAGCTGAGACTAGCCAACAGAGGTAAGGAATCTACCTATGTAGGTTCCACATCTCGTAACGTGCTGGACTTAACCCTTGCGACTGAGTGTACTAATGTAGAGGAGTGGAGGGTCCTGGATAGACCCTCCTTCTCCGATCATAAGTACATCCAGTTGACCATTCCATTAAGCAGGGTATCTACTGAGCCATTCAGAAATCTCCGTAACACGAACTGGGTGAAATTCTCCAGTCTCGTTTCCAAGTCTCTTGGTCCGCCGAGCACTATCAACTCGGTACAGGATCTAGAAACAACTGTGAATGTCCTCTCAGAAGGGCTACTTTCCGCGTTTTGCCAATTCTGTAGACTCTCAAGACCGACGAGAAGATCGAAGCCACCCTGGTGGAACCCAGATCTCTCACCGCTGCGTGGTGAGCTTACTAGCATCACTAACCATACAATACATAGATGCTTCAGCCAGAACAATTTTTTGTATCATCAAAAACAGTATTATTGCAACGAAATACGCCCGTGCTCATCGCTCCGCATTTGATCTGCGACTGAACTCAACGCTGTGCGCTGCGTTAGAACTTCGAATTTTCGAATGAGCCGAAGAGGCTCGGTGTTCGAATCGCAGCGCACGGCCCGAATGGGGTTGCAGTAATACTGTTTTTGATGATACAAAAATTTGCATGGGCTGGAGCATCTATGTATTGTATGTTTAGTGCTAGCATGCTTCAACTTGCTAAAAAGGCGGACAACGACTATGTCTGGGACGAGTACAGGTCTCTTCTGAAGGATATGCCGACGCCCTCAACCTCTTCACTGACGGGTCGAAATTATACAACGGAGTCGGCGCGGCCGTATACTGCCCCAACCCGGTTACCAAGGCGGAAGTCTTCGCCATAGGTAAGGCTGCAGAGGTGGCTCGGGGTATACAGAACAATTATAACAACTAAGCATCTAAGACACGAGCAATTGTTGTCGTGCTTATCTGCGCTGCAAAACTACACATGCATACACATACCGAGCATGTAGCGGGTGTTTTTGCCCATAGAAAAGTATTTCTTTAATAACTTCGACAATTTTTATCTGATCGCAACCAATTTTTCGGGAGTGACAATATAGATATTATTGTATATACCAAAAGCTCTATCTTTAAAATTACGTTTTTTGTTGTTATGCGGGGGCGGAAGTGGGCGTGGCATAAATTTTAAACAAACTTGATCTGCGTGCAAACATAACAAATGCTGTCGAAAAATAATTAGAGCTCTATCTCTTATAGTCTCTGAGATCCAGACAGACGGACATGGCTAGATCGTCTCGGCTGTTGACGCTGATCAAGAACTTATATACTTTATAGGGTCGGAGATGCCTTCTTCTACCTGTTACATACATTTCCTGCTGACACAACGTTTTAATACCCTTCTAGCCTATGGGTAGCGGGTAGTTGAACATGTTTATATTTATATATCAGCGCAACAAATAGTTGAATAACTATCACGTTCGGGCTTGCACACTGTTGTAGCATCTCTTGAGAATCTCATAAGCTTGTTGAAAATAAGACAATTTTTTTTATCTGAGCATCGAGTTCCAGTTTTTTATATTTCGTTTTGCATTTTTTTGCCATTTGCATTGACCCAATTTTATTTTTGAGATAAAGAAAAACATTCGTTTCTACTCATTTCCCATAAAAAATCACAAAATATATTTTTGTTATTGTAAAAAGTTTTTGGCTGCTAACATTTAAAAAGGGCTATAATTAATTTATAAAATAATAATAAAAATATAATATACTTTTTAATTTTTCTCGTACTTCCATTTATTTTTGGCTTCACGCTTCGCTTCTGGTACTAGAGAGCTTTTAGCACCTCCTAGTATATTAGTTGTAGCCTGAGTAGCTAAAACAGCCGGGCAAACGACCAGTTGAGGTATTTGTCTGACAACAGCACCAACAGCGCCACTGTAGCCCTTTTGATCATGCTCCACAACGGCAGCCTCCATTAATGTGTTTGCGGTTTCACTTATTCCCTATAGGTAGAAAAATATGTATTAAAAAATGATGTGTAGGAAAGTCGAGAATGACAAGAGTTTTGTTAAATACTAATCGTTATTATTCAATACCCTAATTAGTTTTTTATTTGGTTTTATTTTTCTTTCTTTTTTAATTTTCTTTTTTTTAGTTTTTGTTTTTTTTCTTTTTAAGAGCTGAAAGGCAAACTGAAATAATATTAAAGTTAAAAAATTTATAATAATCAGCTGATATCCATTGATATTGCACATTTTTCGATAAGTGCTATATTCCAAAATATTAGCCAAAATACCGCCACAATTTTAGAATCATTGCAAAATCGTCAGTGATAAGAGAATGATGCATACTATCCGTATATTTATGGATCCTACAAAAGTAATATCGCATCTTAACAGAAAGTTAAGATTGATAGAATTCCCTTAATTGCAAAGCAACCCTGTGCCTCAGATGTAATGGCATTGGTTACAATTTAAAATGTGACAAAATCGAATTCGCACAGTTAGCGATAAGAAACGCCCTTGTGAAAACCCATTCACATTTTCTCGCTTCATCAGTTCGAAAAGTGTACACTAAAAATAAAGAAATCGTTTTATTTAGACTGGGCTGCCTCATTAAAAATTTCTGAAAACTAGAACAATACGCCTTCATTCCCTAAGCGGTTGATGAAGCCGCCTCAACAATGATACGACAATGATTCCGAAAATGTGGCAATATTTTGGCTAATACTCCTATAAATTAATCGAAAAAAGTACGATATCTATGAAAATCAGTTGATTATTCAAACTTATTTAAAATTGTTGAAAAAAAAAACCAAATATGTATGTGAAAAATTAAAAGGTAGTAAAGCTACGATCAAATTTATCACTTTGTATTGCAATATTATCATACTAGAGCGAGTAGCTTAATATTATGCAAAACGGGAAAAATAGAACAAATTAATCAATATCAAATACAACTTATAGAAACTTTAATTTAAACACATAATATAGAATCGCAATTGTTATGCAGTCCCACTTGGTCTAAATAGGGTACTACTGACTTACAAAAAAAAAAATAAAATAAAAACAATAATCGTTTGTTAAATGAATATCTAATAATACCTCTTTTACGATTGTATAAGCATTTGTGACACCCTCACGTAAATCCTTTGGGCGGCTATGGCGTTTCTTTCCAACTTTTGATTTTTTTCTTCTGTTTAATGATGGTCCTGCAGAAAGCATGTCAAACGTGGTCTCTGCGGTAAACTGGAAAAAGAAACATAAATATTTATTTCTTAGCTGCACAGTTCCATATTGACGCTTTGGACATTCGAATGCATTTAATATTAAACAAATAAGAATGGTCCAATCGAAAAAATTGCATTCCTCCTCAATATTTATAATTTGGTTACAAGTTTCTATTTCACAATTAAAAAAAAAAATTTGGTTGCAAATAAAACTAAAACTTATTGACGACACGTAAACCCCCTAGTTTAAAAAAATACTTATTTGTTATCGGCGTATATAGCAGAAACGCATCTCTCTGCATATTTCTTATCTAATAATCATATAATACATATGTAGATACACCAACTCTTGAAGCAAAGCGTATCATTAAAAACAGTATTATTGCGACCCCAGAAGATTAGAACTCCAGCGCCTCTTCGAAGCAGTGGGTGAACTTAGCTATTGTTCGTATGTGAGCTGGTTAGCTTTCTCCACGAGAGTCTATGCTTTCTGGGTGAGTAATCTAACTATAGATCAGATAAAGAAATGAACCTTATCAAAATCCGAAGGATGTTTTTTATAAATGCATAATCAAAAAAAGTGCGTCTTTGTTTTATAATAGCATCCTTGTTTTGTTTTATAATAGCATTATAAAGTGGTTTCAGGTCAGGATCTTCAGTGTGTGCTTGGTTAAAATAGCCTATTAACTCAATACGAATATTAAAAACCAAAAATAACAGAATATGGTGGCGATCGTTAGAAAACGATGAGTGCTTAATGTGATTTCCTATCAAGATTCCGACGTCTCCATGAGCTTTCCCGAACGGTGATTTTTATTGTAATTGTTGGAATACCCCTATTCCTTATTGAATACGTAGCCTTCGGTCACACTGACCGATCCCCTTCCCTTTTTTATTGTTCAATCGTCAAGGAGACAAGTTGTGTGGTGCTGGTGTTGCGGTACAATAAAAGGAAACTTAAAACATATTTTCTTTTGTGTAATTATTGGAATTATAAATCAAATATTACAACAGTAATCGATGTTTGTGAAGTGGAACGCGTCGCCTATTGTCGTGTACGAAGAGGAGCCCCATTGATTGTTATTGTTTATTTTTGTAAGACAAGCAGCTTTATCAAAACACTTCTCTTGAGATGTGTAGTTGTCCGCATAATTGACATAAATTTCATCGTACTATGATTAGGATCGATAGTATTAAGCGATCGATTCATTGTGTTGCAGTTACAGTTGCTAATTACGTCACTATAATTGGCCGCGGTTTTATCTCTAACTTCTTTTCTTGTGTTGAGATAATTTTGTAAACGTGGTTGCTTACAAAAGAATATTCGTCCTTTCGCTGTGCAACCTGATAGTTAATTGTATGTGTGGTGTATATGTCACTCGCTCAACCTATAGAAAATAGCTTCATTAATTTAATAGCTTCCGATGTCTGAGACAGATTCTGAATTTGTTTTTTTGTTTAATATTTGAATATAAATAGTTAACAATATGATTTTCTTTTGTTTGTAATCTACTAAGATATAAGCACCAATAAGTTATAATACTATTCAATAGCGAACATTTTTTTGAAAATTGTATTTTCCTTGTTGCTAAAGAATATAATATATATATACAAATATATATCAAATAATTATTATATATATATATATATATGTATATATATAATATTATATATATATTTATTCAACCGTAAAAACTTTTGAGTATTTGTAAGAACTATTTAGTATGCTTAATTGAGAATCTATAAATTAGGTTTTAGATTAATATTAAAATTACTAATTAATTTTTATATAAATATGATTGTTACCTGGAGTAAATGAATGATTCTAGACGTAATTTCCAGTGCTGCAATGGCAGTTCGTGCGCTGAAACTTTGCGCACCAAGTTGAAAACCTTTGATAATTCTGCCATCTTTATTGTATTGTTGTAATGGTAGTCGAAATAAATCAAAGAAACCTTGAACTGAAAAAATTAAAACAAGTAAACACTTAATTATAACAACGGTACTTCTGTAGTTAGTAGCAAACTGAGGTTTTTATAGGATGGTTTCTCACAACAAATACTTTTGTTAAAGTCCAAGCGATTCCAAGTAGAAATAAAACAGTAACATGATTGGCAACGAGATTGTTCCTGTCAATTGATAGATTTTAATGCAGCTCGGTCTACGTATGCAGAGAAGATGTGTGTGATGCAGAAACTATTAAAAGACTTCAGAGCGGGTCAAAACAAAAAGGTTTGAAATACCAAAAGTTTCTGAAAAAAAATATACAGATAGCTCATTTTTGAAAACGAAAACGAAAAAATTGGTGCTTTCGTTTTCACTTTCACAAGATTCTTTCGAATTGCAAAACGAGAAAATTTGTCTTGCCGAAATGAAAAGTAAATGCCTTTTTCTATATAAAATCGGATCTTATTTGCAAAAGGAAAAAAAGTAGTTGACTCATTGGTTTATTGTCGTTCTTTTAAGACCGCTAGAAGATCAATTAGGCTTGTAATTATTTTTAAAATGACCAATTTCTGACCCCACCTCAAATTTGGAAATAAAATTTTGCCGTCGGCAACAACAATTTTCGTTTTGGTGAGCGACCGATAAGTCTGACACCATAAGTTCTCGCCTAAGCTGCCATACTTTTGATGGAATGAAAAAGCAAGTTAAAAATACTTGTATAATGGAACGAATGGCATTAAATTTGTTGTTTATAAAAATTAATTTATTTAATTTAATTACTTAATTATAAAACAAATTGTTGGAATAACCGCAATGAAATCCATTAATAAGGTGGCATCCCCTTTTTTTTGAAAAACAGCTTATTGCTGTTCAATTGATATTTTTTTAAAGACATAGAATCAAAAAACGGCAAAATCGAAGATCTTCCCAAAATTATTATATTCACCGCTTCAATTCTAGATATTGCTGAGAATGGATTTGTAGTCCCACCTCACTTCGGAGGTATTTTAGAAAAGCAAAGAATAAACAAAATTTGAAACTTTTTAAACAATGTAGAAAGTAAAAATAATAAAGAGGAGATATAAAAATCAATTAGGATAATTATATGAAAATATACATAACAGATAAAGGGCCTGCAAATAAATTAAACTCAAACGATGTAAGCTCAGAGTTGCAAAAATGAAAATTCAAAATAAGTTATGTAGTTGTTCAAGAATACAAAACGAAAGAAATATGTTAAAATATTTTTAAATTTTTTGAATGTTTTAATGTTAATCAAAAAATGCCAATCTAGGCAAACAAAAACAGTAGGAAACACCAATATAATTATAAATGCGATATTCGATATTTCGTATAAATTAAAAAAAAAAAAACAAGACCGATACCCATTTTTAATAAAAGCACAATATTTCGGTATTATTTTCAAAATGTACGAAAAATACTACAAAAATACTAGAAATACACAAAATGGTATATTGGATGTATTGATATAGTACTACAATCAAAATATACTATAGACGGCACAATATACCAGATTGTTAGCCAAAGCATGGAAGACCCCTAGTAAGTAGGCGTTTTTATCCATTTTTTTAATAACTTCGACAATCACAATTACTATAGTTATTATTGTATATACAAAAACTCGCCACTCTAGTTTTAAAATTACGCTTGTTATTCGATTTTTGTTAATTTGCGAAGCGGAAGTGGGCGTGGAAAAATTTGAAACAAACTTGATCTGCGTGGAAACATAACAAATGATGACGAAAAAAAATTATAGATTGGAAAACGTGGTAAAGTGCGTCAGCGAAGCAGAGAGCGACCGAAAACCGGATGAAGGCTTCTCATGATCTTGACATAATATATTTAATAGTATTTTACGAATTTGATCTACTTAACGACGATTGGCTTTTTCTGTTTCAACAATTTATATATTGTAGTCAACCAAACTGCAAGAAGTTTACCTTGCGACATGAGATTAGTTAGCTTTGATTTATTGTGCATACTTACATAATTGAAGTACAGCATTCGTTGGCCCGATTCCACTTAAAATATTGGGGAGCTGGTTCCTCTTAATATCTTTAAGCCATTCACGACACAAAAATTCTAGTAACTTATTCCACCCTAGAAGACCTCGTCTAAAATGTCGGAAAATAATATAAATTATTACAATGAAATAAACAAAAATTACGGTGTATACTCAATTTAAACATTTTAATGCCAATTAATAAAAAAAAATTGCTACGAAGAAGTTGCAGATTGGCATCGATTCGATCGCAAATACTTGTGAAGATCACTAATTATTATACAATAATCTTTTATCACAACATAAAAAATATATGAGAATAACCAATAAATGATGAGATTGTGTTTTTGTCTTCTTGATACCATTAATTTCATTTTATTTCTATAAAAATTAAAACTTACCGACATATAACTTCACGAAGGTTAATTCCAGATCCTTGTAATTGTGCAAGTCCCATTACCAATCCTGTTATTGGACCCCGGGATAATTCAATTCTTCGACCATGGTAGTCAAAACATATAGGCAAAGATGGACTAAATATAAACTCTTTGAAGTAAATAGGTTCATTTAAATTTGTGCCTTCTTCTAATTCTTTTGCATTAAATGCATTTTTTTCAAAAGGATCAGCTACATCTTTATCGGATGCATTAGTAGATTTTAACTCATTTACGACACTTGGGTTAACTTCTACTGTCATTATTGGCACATCCCTATCTAAATCTATATTATTGTATGAATACTCAACAATTTTGGACGCTTCAATTAATTCAGAAAAATATTCTTCCAAGAAAATTAACGTGTCTTGGTCAATATTAAGACGTATTGGCAAGATTGAAACTTTCAAAGAACATTCCTCCGATCTGCTCTTATTCGCATTGGATCGAGAATTAAGCGCTTTCACAGTGATCATGTTTTCACTATTTTTGTGTGAAATGTTGTTGATAAAAGGGTGATAAAGAAGTTTATTAATTTCTGATGATTTTAAACGGTCCCGAATTTCTATTTCAGAAATAATTAGAACTTGTCTAGATGAATATGCCGCATTAATCGGGTATGTTTCATGAGAAATACGAATTTTTGTTAATTGTATTTCTACAAGAATATCGGGGTTACGTTGAGATAGCATTGATGCATCAGGAATGATTTTTCTCATGTTTTCATGGCTTTCATTTGGAGCCTCCGACACGCCATGCTTATATGTTTCGGACATTTTAGGCACTGCTGAAAACCTAAAAAAAATATGTTGTAGTTTTATTAATTAAAAACAAAATTTTATATTCCATTGTATAATTCAAATTAGTTTTTGTTTAAATTAAATTTTTTCGTTTCTTTGTAATAATAATAGGTACATAATTCGTACTAAAATAGAAGTTATAGAAGCTAATCCAACCAATTATTGAAGATATAGAGCTGTAACCAAGCATGTCCCTTCCTGTTCGTCACAAGAAATGAATTTCCTTCCCTCAATCAACCAGCTATATTACTTATAAAGAAAACAATATAACTGAATGATTTAAATAAGAAATAAATTGTCTTCTGTGTTAGTAAGTAAACTACCTAGGGGTCCATCGCTAAGCTGACCTTTGCAAGGCGTGCTTAGATTAATTGACAAGTGTATCAGGAATAGATTTACTTATCCAAACTGCGTTACTAATTATTAATTAATTTAAATTATTAATACATTAATTGATAAATTCCCATACATATCAAATCAAGAATAGCACGAACCACTGAGTCACACAAATATATAGTTATGCAAGGATCGCTGAATTCCTTGAACCCGCGTTTTATAAAGCCTATCACACCCATCGCTCATTTACAGCAGACAGAATATGTTCATCGAATTTTAATTTTGAATCAAGAAGAATATCCAAGTCGTTCAACGACTATATTCGCTCTACAGAAGTATTCCATAGTATATAATTATTTACCTGGTTCTCCCAAAGAAAGTCATAAGCATACGCAAAGATTAAGGTCGCTTTGAAACCGTGAGCCAGAAAGAAACCTTCAAGGAGACGTCAAGGAGAGCTTAACATCATCAGCAGACATAAATACATGAAAAAACTTAATTACAGAAGAAAGATCATTTATGTAAAAGTTTACTTTATTCATGAAAGATCTTCCCAAATGACTATTCAGTAGGACCACATATGCTATATATGTTATATACGAAAGATATAAGGAGGGTCCCCTGAAGTAAAAGAAGTTTATATAACAGGAGCGAAAGTCAAGAGCCTTACTAAAATCAAAATAAATAGCTTCAGTTAACAAATTATTCTGAACTCAACTGATTCCGACAAATGACAACTTTAATAAGTTATGTATTGGTTATCAATACAAATACAATAATAAGGATAAAACAAAATATTTCGAAAAATTTCAAATGGCTTTCATGGCTTTCAGGTCCATTAGATATTGACTTATTTTCAAAAAACACAATTAAAAACACAATTACAATTAAAAAAATTGTCGAAATTATTTAAGAAATACTTTTGTATAGTATGTGAAAATCGCCTATTTACTAAGAGGTTTAGTTGCTTTGGCTGACAATCTCGAATATTTTGCATTCTTTGGTATATTTTTATTGGTACTATATTAATATACCAAAAAACATAGTCGCTGGCGTATCTTAGTATTTTTGCTGAATTTTGTGGTATTATTTATGAACTCACTGTATTGCTGTTATTTAATACTTTAGGTAGCGGGTATCTCACAGTCCAGCACACTCGACTTTCTTTATTACCCGTTCGATGGCAACACTGCCACTACTACTAAACCATCTATATTTCATCCACAGCAGGGTATATGGACGTTGACGTACTAACGACAGTACCATCAAGTGTCCCAGCGATACCATGCACAGGCTTGTTGACACATGCATTAATCAAAAACCGCGAATAATTATTAAAAGACGCTGGACAGCTAATTAAATACAGCTAAAAAAACCAAATATGTTAGGATAGATGTATGTATAGGATAAAAAACATTTAAATACTCGATAAATGCTAATAAAGTTTTAAACAGAGGAATAGATTTAATTAAAATTATTGAGATTATTATAATTCTCACACAGAATACGGAAGGGATTATGACAAGCAAAATTAGTAGTTCTACGGGAAATGAGAAGAGGAAGAAAATTCCTAGTGATCCTGACCGGAACCGCAAAACTAATTTGACTTAAAAGTTCCAAAGAGTATATTTCTTCATTAATTAGACTCTGAAAGAGAACAGTACCTTGCATAGTTCTACGGTCAGAAAGAGGAGGAAGGTTTAGTAATAAAAGTCTACTGCGATAAGGTGGTAATCTAATATTAGGGTTCCAGTTTAAACTACGAAGAGCAAATATCAAAAATTGTTTCTGCACCGAATATGTTTATTAAATTTAAGTTTTGCATCAAGCAGAACCCCTAAGTCGTTCACAGTAGAAAAGTATCATATAAAACACAGTTATTTACCTGAGAACCCCTACAGAAAGTCATAAGATTACATTTATTGCAAATTAGATGTAACATATTTACTCTGCACCAAGATTCTAGACGATTAAGGTCACATTGCAACAGTGATATCGCAAGACTATCATTAAATGTCAGGCAAAGCTTGACGTCATCAGCGTACATAAGTACACGGGAATGCTCAATAACAAAAGGACGATCATTTATAAACAAAGTGGATAAAAGAGGACCCAAAATGGCTACCCTGGGGCACACCAGAAGTAACTTGGACACTTTTAAATACAAAACCAGTATAATAAACATTCTGAATTCTGTTGGAAAGGTAAGAGGAGATCCACTCAATTAGGCTATGAGGAAACCCTAAAAGATTAAGTTTATACAATAATAGGTGATGACTTACTGAGTCAAAAGCCTTACTAAAATCGGCGTAAATGACATCTGTTTAAATTTTATTCTCGAATCTTTTAATTACAATAGAAGAACTCCAATAAGATAGTAGAAGTGGACCTAGATTTCACCAACCCATGTTGGTAAGGTGAAATTATAGATTTACACAGATGTTGCAATTGAGAAGTTATGATTTTTTTCAAATGCTTTCGGAATCGCAGACAATTTACATATACAGCGATAATTTTGAACTTTAGATTTCTTCCCTTTTTTTTAGGATAGGTATAATGTATGACTATTTCCAGATTTTTGGAAAAGAACATGAGTTTACGGACAATTCAAACAATTTAAAAAGCGGTTTACAGATACTACTAGCACAATGCCTTAGCACACAACTAGGCACTCCATCCGGACCTGCCGAAAATACAGATTTTATAGCTAATAGTTCCATTAAAATAGAGCTTTCAGTAATTAAAGGACCAAAAATACAATTAGATGAACTTAACTGATAAGGATAAGAAAATTAATTATTATGATTATTTATTATTATTCTGCACCTACTCAAATAATTATTATAACACTCATTGTTATGAGAGCAAAAAGCAGCTTGACCAACAGAATAGCGGAGAAACTCAAGAGAAGAGCCAGTTTCCTTCAATTTTTTGTAAAGTCTCGACTTACGATTTTTTAAATTCAATAATTCCATAGTAAACCATAAGGGTTTATCAGACAAATGTGGAATTCTTGATGGAACACAAGCATCAAATAGTATGTTCAAAGTAGTATAAACAAGTAAGAAAGTTACAGTCGAGTGTGCTCGACTGTGAGATAACCGCTACCCGTTTTGAATAAAAGCAAAATATTGCAGTATTTTTTCAAAATATACCAATATACAAATATACTACAAAATATACCAAACGGCGTATTTGTTATATCGATATAGTGCCACATTCAAAATATACTATAGACGGCACAAAATACCGGATTGTCAGCCAAAGTTTTTGCCCATACAAAAGTATTTCTTCAATAACTTCCACAATTTTAATCCGATCGCAACCAAATTTTCAGGAATCATAACTACTATGGTTATTATCGTATACATTAAAATTCGCAGCTGTAGCTTGTTACTCGATTTTATTGATTTGCGGAGGCGGAAGTGGGCGTGGAAAATTTTGAAACAAACTTGATCTGCGTGCTGTCGAAAAAATTAGAGCTCTATCTTTTATAGTCTCTGAGATCCAGTGTTTCATACGGACGGACGGACAGACACACAGACGGACATGGCTAGATCGTCTCGGCTGTTGATGCTGATCAAGAATATATATACTTTATAGGGTCGGAGATGCCTCCTTCAACCTGTTGTAGTGTAGGGGGTATAAAAAAAATGAAAAATATAAGCATTGTAGGTAAATTAATTGCAAAGTAATATGATCTGTACTTACAAAGAGCACAAAACACAAAGATTAAGCGCAGGTCGAGCGAGAAGCAAGATAGACGATAGCCAACTATCTAATTTATTATATAAAGAAGGTTTTACATTTATGGGGAATATTTACAAGGGAGTATTTACAGGGGAGTAAGGGTCACCACTCGTTTGGTGTCTTTTAAGGCGTCTGACGTGGACTGTTGTCCAGCAGGTTGATTGCGAGCTGGTTACAGTGGGTGTCAAGTCTTTGCATGTATTTCGAGCTGTATTTGACAATTTCTTTAGATATATTTTGAAATTCGTAAGTCATTGTGAAGTGTGTGATTCCTGACGTAGAATGGGGCATTGGTGATCAGACGCAAGGTTTTTTTTTGGAACCTTTGTAGAATTTCTAAGTTGGAGTTCGATGCTGTTCCCCAAAGTTGGATCCCGTAGGTCCAGACAGATTTGTATCCAAGCAGCCATCTCATTTGCCTTGTTTTTAGGGTGAGCTGCTTTCTCTTGGCTTGGATGCGTGCTGACCAAGTAAGCCGTCTGTCCATGGTTAGGTCAAAGTAATTGATTGCCTTTTCTGTTGGTAGGGTGTTGCCGTTTAGATGAACCGGTGAACATGTTTTGACATTTATAAAGATTTGTAAAGTCAGTTGCGCTTGAAGGATGACAGGCTTCGGCATAGTCTTGAGATGTTGCCAAGAAGTCTGTGTCATCAGCGTAGGAGTGTCCAGAGTCAACAAAGCTACTTGAAAGCCAGGGTTTAAGGATTGGGGTGCACTCAACGTACTTGAGGTTGACTTTCACGATTATAGCAGCATAGCTGACGTTGGCTTGTGTGAGTGAGGCAGAGTACTGGGTGCTTGATGACTGGTTTTACCCTGGTCCCGTTGCTGCACTGCTGCTTTGTAAATTTTGCATTCCTTGTATGATGCAGTATGGAGCTTCGCGTGGTTCGCCGCAGTCTGACGACTTGTGCTCGTTGAATTTCTTTGGAGGCTCAATGACTACTATTGCGTTGCACAAGCGTTTGATCTCGAATATAGCTTTGTTGTTAATAGCAAGATTTATGAAGAACATCGGTAGAGGATCTTTAGTGGCTCTATTCTTGGCGTTGACTATGTGTCGGACTGTGTGACCTGTCTTGGACAATGCGTTCCGGATGTGATCTAGGGGAGTGCTGTGGTGGAGGTTCCTAATGACAGCTCTGTAAGCTCTTTTCTGTTTCAATTGGTAGGTATGGAACTCAACCTTTATCTCCGTTAGCAGTTTAACTAAACTTCTGTAGTTAGCTTCACAATTCGCAATGATTCTAACCTCTCCTTCGCGACCTGCGTATGTGTAGCCGTCACTACCAATTGCTTCAGAGAAGGATGCCTGCATGTCTTCAATGCTTGTGACAGAGGTTATGAAGATAGGTGGCGGCTTCGGTAAGGGGCTCACAGTAGATTTGGGGGTGGGCTTGGTGGACGTGGAAGCTTCAGCTAGATCCATGTCATCATCATTGATGGCCAACAATGCAAAGCTGTTTGTGGTGTTTGCATAAACCGTTAGGATTTTGGCCGATGTGAAGGTGGCTGGTTTTAGGCGGGGACGAGCAGCTTCAGAAGTTAAGTCTTCTGAGTCGGATAACGAGATTGTAGATAACGAGTTTCGATATGCCTGACGAGTTTGGTTTTCTTGTTGGTGGGAGGAGACCTTTCCTTGCGTTTTAATGCCTGCCAAGGCACGTTGAGAGCGAATCGCCCTTCTCGTCTCGGCTGTTGACGCTGATCAAGAATACATGCACCAGACATCGTCAAGGGTGCAAATTTCGACATAAATCTCACACCCATAAATTTTTTCTAGCCTTTGCCTTTTCGCTACCGGATCATTTTAGGCACTTGGCATGTAGACAGTCGTGCCTTTCGGGTGGCTGTGCTTCGTGCAGATCATTTTTGCACTTTTGTGTCTTATGAGCATCTACTCAAATTCTGAAAAACACCCTGGTGTTTGATCAGACACCCGAGTATTTTCACAGACACTTGATAGTTTTTCTCCCACCTCCTCTATTGATGCTTGTGTGTCTCTGCGGCTCTTGATTAGATTTTATGACTATGAATGATTTTCGCGAGTTTCTACTTTGACAAATGGATGGTTTTTCTTGAAATTAATAAAAACAGGTAAGAAAGCTACAGTCGAGTGTACTCGTGAGATACCCGCTACCCATTTTGAATAAAAGAAATATATTTTGCGGAATTATTCTCAAAATATACAAAAAAAAAAAATATTAAAATATACCAAATGGTATATCGATATAGCACTGCATTCAAAATATACCATAGACGGCACAATATACCAGATTGTCAGCCAAAGCAACTAAGACCCCTAGTAAGTAGGCGGTTTTGCCCATACACAAGTATTTCTTTAATAACTTCGACAATTTTTATCTGTTCGCAACCAAATTCAGGAATCATAACTACTATAGTTATTATTCTATATACCAAAATTTGTAACTCTAGCTTTAGAATTACGGTTGTTATTCGATGTTTTTGATTTGCGGGGGCGGAAGGGGGCGTGGCTAAAATTTGAAAAAAGAACTTGATCTGCGTGCAAACATAACAAATGCTGTCGAAAAAAATTAGAGCTCTATCTCTTATAGTCTCTGAGATATAGGTGTTCATACGGACAGACGGACATGGCTAGATTGTCTCGGCTGTTGACGCTGATCAAGAATATATATACTTTATACCTGTTACATACATTTCCTGTCGGCACAAAGTTATAATACCCTTCTACCCTATGGGTAGCGGGTATAAAAAAAAAAACAGACATTTGCAAGTTCTTTACTAATTTGGATTTTTTCTTGAATTATGTACATGCTTTTAAATGTAATTTTAATTAATTATGCAAATAAGTGATTCCATAAGTCAATATGCATACGCCAAGCAATAATTTCAATTGTATTGAAATAAATAGTTCTTGATCGCTAATGAGCAAATGCTGTCGGCATTTCTTGCATCTCAACATGTATACATACGTACATATGTACGCGCCTGGCCACTCATAATTTCTTACCGAGGGTTTGTGCCTTACTAGGTACACACACCCATAACCACCGACACCGACTTTATGCGTAAAGACAAAAAAGTCTTGTGCCCTTTCGGCACTCGCACAATAAGTATCGTGCCTTTTTGACACCCAACACTCATAAGTATGTGCATTTTTTTGCCACCCGTATGTGTATTTTTTGATACTCATACTCATGAGTACAAATGTGTCAAAAAAAGCACATGAAAACCAGGTGCACCGGTTGAGTGTGTATACCCGTGCCGTTTTTGATATGTACTTTATGGGGTCTGAGATGCTCCTTCTCCTTCTCACTTACATTTCCTGCAGGCAGAAAATTATATAGTAATACCCTTCTACCCTTAGGAAAGCGGGTATAAAAACCACTCGAGGATTGTTGCCCTTGAATAAACGAATTTTATACATATATACGAATTTTATACAATTATAATATTAGACATGTACGTCAAAGTCCAATTAAGAAATAATATACAAATTGTCATTCATTGCCAGATAAAATACCTTATTTACCCGTACACAGAAAAAATACTTACTGATTGGTAGATTTAATTTCTGGGTCTGGAAAGTCCTTGCCTCCAAATAGATGCCACGTAAATGTCATTTCACACAAGGTATAGCTTTCTTCCGAAATAGGAAAACTTATAGGTGATCGAAGAAGGTCAATTTTTTCATGTGGCATACTGAAGTGATTGTCTACGATTCGGAGAGGATCTTCAGAGACAAATACTTCGTCAACTCCAAAATTATCCTAAATAAATTTGTTTCCCAACATTAACGTTATTCGATTTGAGGTGTTCGATACTACTAACGCATTCATTGATAGCAGTCAAATGGCAAATTAATAGAAAACTTACCATAAAAAAAAAAGTTCATCCTCATGAATAACGTGGAAATCTTTCTCCTCCACTGTTGATTTATGCATGAAAATAGCTGTCCCCAGTTCAGACTCAATTTGTGGTAAAGATTTTTCTAAATTGTCTTGATTACAGGGTTTTAAAAGACGGTTAGACTCCAATTTTAAAATGTTGTCTTCATTGGAATTACTAAAGCATGAGCAGGAACTGGTTTTCAGGCTCGCATCATCTTCTGAAAACATATTTTTTTCTATACTTTTCCATAGAAGTATGTGTTGAAAGATTAGATTCGACGTCTTTGACAGCATCTGCCATAAGCGTATTTATATGTTGGCTCGTTCTATCGCCTTTATAGTCTGAACTTTTTGATTGATAATTATCACTTTTATTTTTGTCCATATTTTGTTCTGTTGATATTAAGTCTTTATCATTCGCTATATATGCAATAAGTTGAGCCAAAGCATTCGCAGAATCAAAGCAAGTTTTTAAATGCACATCGTGAATTGAAGATCGTAAATTTATTTTCGGGTATAACGTATTCTGATCATTTAGAAATATTGAAATATTAATGAGTCCAACATTTAAGACTGCCAACAAATTATTGTTGAAACAATCCTTATAGCCATTCTCCTAAATATTCAAAAATAAAATATAAATTGTTATACGAAAGTTACATAACAGAAGCTTTATACTTTAAAGATATTACATATTTGATAAATAAATTTATAAATATTATATACTAAAAATAAAGATTGAAATCAATTTCAATAAAAAAGATCATTGGGTGTCTCACAGTCGAGCACATTTGACTTTTTTTTTACGTATTCTTTATTGCTTTGTCATTGCAGGGAACAGCACATACATAGGACGATTGCGACAACAAAAATAATTGCGTTGGGTCTCATCGAGATATCAAGAAATTTAGTGAAATTGAGTGATTATTAAAACACGTAAGAAAGCTAAACTTTTGTCGCGAAAAAGAGATCGATCCAATTTCTTGTTGTGAATGAGTGTTAACCTTTTGTTTCTTAACTTTTGGATTTTTCATAAAGCGATTAAAGAAGTTAGAGTAGAAACTTTCATCGTGTCGAGTTGATAATTCATTTATTTCTGTGTATCAACATTAAATTTTTGACTTAGATATTTGTTAAACTATTCGCATATTTATGAAGGCTCTTGAATTTCTAATAAGAAATAACATATATCCATTAAAGTATTTTTTTAATGACTGCAAAAATTATGGGATGTCAAAAATTATTCACAACATATGAGTCTCATTTGTGAAGCATAGAAAACACTATTAATATGATTAGTAACGAACATTGGATTTAATATAAAACTAATTTAAATAAACTATTAATTAATTTAAGTCGTATTTTAAAGTCAAAATCATCTTATGTTTAAAATCGTCGGAAAAAAGAACGAACTTAATTGATTATATTAATAATAATATAATATTTACTTACTGCAGGTCCTATAGACAGGATGCAATCCTCAGTCATAACCCGTAAGGTACATCCTGTCATGGGGTAAGTAATGTTACTACTTAACGAGCCATAACTTATGTCCAGAGACGCCCAATAAGGAAAATGTTTTGGCCTAAAATTAAAAAAAAAAAATCAATTTTTAAAAACAATTTTATTCTTTAGCTTTTAAAGCGACAATTCTCCGCCGAACACAAAACGACAAATTTACGCGCGGAGATATGACGCTTTTAGGCGACATATGATGGTTTAAAACGTCATATCTCCGCGTGGAGATATGTTACTACCCCATCAAAACCATCTACTGAATACTGCCGGCTGGTCTGCATGACATCACAGTAGCAGATCTACTATGCGCCGATGTCGTGGGAACTCGAGATACTGATAAAGGGAGTTTCTTCATGTCTAATGGGCCTTTGTGACCTGGTAACAAGTATGCTAGTATGGAGCATATAAACACTTAAAATCCGACTGGCATGACAGGCCTAACATCGGTGAAAGCAGCGGGGCTCTTTGGGCCTGAAGAAAACAGTCAAACACAAGGTGGCTGACAACTCAGGTAGATCCGTGTCAACCCAAAGGAAAGTGCAAGGCGGCATCTGGTCTTTGGTCTCATCGACAGATGGGACGGAAAAGTTTCCGTACAGCGGCTGCACTTGTGCTATGGCAAGCTGGTCGACGCAGTGTTTGTCAGGATGGAAAACGCACCAGACAGCTTAATGTCTTCCCTCGAAGGTACGATTTGGTGTCAAAATCCTGAAATGTTAGGATGGCCCAAAAATATTCTTAGGCTGACCGTCACCGAGTGGATATCCTATCCAAGCTGGACGGAAAAAAATTCCGTTCATTCCGAAGACTAAGAGCATCTCTTCCTCATCGTTGTTCAGGGGGAGCGATCATTGCAGCTGCTTAAGTAGATCCCGTGCATTCCTTTGCCATAAAATGGCGGAATTGTGATCCTTCAGATCAGCCAATGAGAGTTACAGTCGAGTGGACTCTACTTAAATATACCCCCACCTATTTTGAATAAAAGCAAAATGAGGCGGCAACATTCTGTAAATATACCAAATTAATAAACTCAAATATACCAAAGGCTATTTTTATGATATCAATATAGTACTACCACTAACCATACAATACAGAGATGCGTCAAGTCATACAACCAAAAGGTATAATTAAAAACAGTATTATTGCGACCCCAGTCGGGCCGAGCGCTGCGATTCGAACACCAGAGCCTCTTCGGCTCATTCGAAAATTCGAAGTTCTAACGCAGCGCGCAGCAGTGCTGCTAGTTTAGCAATTTAGTTGCTAGATCTAGCAACTTTTCAAAACATTTGCAACTTTTTTTTGAAAATGCTATTAGCTACAAATTTAGCAACTTTTTATTTTATTATTTTTTTTTTTTTAGCAATTTTAGCTATTTTAGCAATTTTTCATTTATACTTTACTTAAAGCCTTTTTATTTTGTATTCCCTTTTTCCCATTCACTGCAAAAATTGCGATTAATAGTTCACAACGAAATCTGAACTTGAACTCAACGGTTCGATTATATAAGCTACTTGAACCAAAACCCTTTTAGTGATTTAGCAGATTTTGCGCTCAAAATCTTTTCCCTGCCATGGTCGAACGCTGAAGTTGAGCGTATATTCTGACAAATGAATATAGCAAAAAATAAATTACGCAACTGTATGAGCCTTAAAACATTAAATGCGATATTGCATATAAGGTTAGTTTTGAATTTAAATAATTTAAAACACGAGCAGATATAGCGACAGTTTTCTAACCCATAGAAGCAGACTCGCTAGAAGACTCCTACCAACTAGACCGTTGAGGCGATTGAAGCATCAAGGTTTCGCCAAAACGTTCACCCAATCGTAAACTTCACATAAACTCCTTAAACTAATATAAGGTTTAGCCCAAATAAATACATTTTTTTACCTGTGTTGTTATAGTACTAATTTCTTCCTGCTGTACAGAAATGTTATTGTTATCTTAAAATGTAAAAAAAAAAAATTTTAAAGTTCAAACTTTTTATACCCGCTACCCATAGGGTAGAAGGGTATTATAACTTTGTGCCGGCAGGAAATGTATGTAACAGGTAGAAGGAGGCATCTCCGACCCTATAAAGTATATATATTCTTGATCAGCGTCAACAGCCGAGACGATATAGCCATGTCCGTCTGTCCGTCTGTGTGTCTGTCCGTCTGTCCGTCTGTCCGTCTGTCCGTATGAACACCTAGATCTCAGAGACTATAAGAGATAGAGCTATAATTTTTTTTCGACAGCATTTGTTATGTTTGCACGCAGATCAAGTTTGTTTCAAATTTTTGCCACGCCCACTTCCGCCCCTGCAAATCAAAAAAATCGAATAACAAGCGTAATTTTAAAGCTAGGGTTACGAATTTTGGTATATACGGTAATAACTATAGTAGTTATGATCCCTGAAAATTTGGTTGCGATCAGATAAAAATTGTCGAAGTTATTAAAGAAATACTTTTGTATGGGCAAAAACGCCTACTTACTAGGGGTCTGAGTTGCTTTGGCTGACAATCTGGTATATTGTGCCGTCTATGGTATATTTTGAATGCGGCACTATATCGATATACCACATATACCATTTGGTATATCTTTAGTATTTTTGCAGTATATTTGGTATATTTTGAGAATAATACCGCAAAATATATTGCTTTTATTCAAAATGGGTAGCGGGTATCTCACAGTCGAGTACACTCGACTGTAGCTTTCTTACTTGTTTATATAGAGTTTTAAAAAGTGTTTGCAAAAAGGAATTTGTAAATCATCAAAAATCAATGCGCGATTAGATTTTACTTCTGTCAGTAAACTTGAAAGGGAATGAAAAAAAATTTTTTTTTTGAGTTTTAAGTTACCACCCGACCCATGGGCAGGGGGGAATTATTTGGCCGCTCCCTAAGCACCCGACCGAGAACTGGTCGATGCCTTTATAAGGTGAAAAACGCCACGAAGAATTGATTGAAGTGTTCAATCAGAGGTCCAAATTTGTTTCTTTTATGAAGTCTATGATGGTTTTAATGTGCTCGACATTTCCTTCCTTCAAGAGAGCGTGAATGTTGTTGTGTTTTCCTAGTGTTGGGTAACGTTGGCGTACAGTATCGTATTTTGAACAGCTGAGGATTGCATGTGAAGCGTATCGCACAAGTCGTCCAACGTGACATGCATTTTGAAAAGAGTGGCCTTATCGAAGCCGTTACCACTTAATAAGCGATTGATCGTTTTTATGTCTTTTGGTTTCATATTGAATTTATTGTTGGAAAACCAGGGTTTCTTCATTAAAGCTGGGAAGATGTCACAGAAACGAAGGAGTTGTACTCCTCTTCCCATTCGAGTTTAATGCGTTTGTATATCTCGTTGATTGCGTCTTTGACTGACCAGTTTAACAATGTGAAGCTGCCTTCTGTGGGTGCGTTTTTGGCTGCATTACCGGCTTTTGTGTTTTGTGGGATGTTGGAGTGTCCCGGAATGTAATGAATTTCTATGGTGATGCCGGTTTATTTTTTTCAATGATGCTGGCTGCAATATGATTGTCGTGGATTGTTTTGCATAGGTTGATAATGCTATTTTTGCTGTCCGTAAGAATAGCGACTCGAGGAAGATTGTTGAATAAGGCGAAGTCAAGTGCTTTGTCAATTGCAAGGAGTTCGGCAGAGAGTGACGACAGTACTTTGTCGGTGTAATAACTGGCTATGTGCTTTGACCTCTCGTGCAAAAAGGCTGCACTCGAATGTGTTCTTGTAACAGATCCGTCCGTAAAGAATAGCTCAAAATTATTGTTTTTTAAATGTGCAATTTTTTCATTAAATAGAAGGAGAATACTAGAATTGCAAATTGATTTTTTGTTCTTTGCGGAACCTTTAAAAAAGTCAGTAAAGCCGGTCAGTTTTTTGCAATGGATAACAGAGGAATCGATTCCCTCGATATGCTCAAGCACGTCTGCGAACTGTCTGTATGTTTTTGTATAACTTGTGTTTATGTGGGGACTGACACATATTGTTTTTCTTGCGGGGAGGTTTAAGGCAAAGACTTTAACCAGTTCCTTTGCAGTTGTGAATTTGTAGCGATAGAGTGGAGGCAATTCAGCAGCAAGATGGTAAATTATTGGGACGGGTGTGCACTTTATGAGTCCCAGCGCTTTTCTTAACTGGCAATTTGCGTGGCTTTGAATCTTGGACAAAGCTGATATGCTGAGGTTGCTGAAAGAAGAGCATGCATATTCCAATCTGCTTCTCATGTATGCCTTGTAAAGAGTTAGGCTTTGTGACGGATGAATGCCGAAACGACAGCCGCTTAGGAGCCGAAGGAAGGTACACGCTTTTGATGTCTCAGAGATCGTTTGGTCAATGTGCGCTGACGAGGAGCTAGACGCTGACACGACTCTGCCAAGGTATTTAATTTGGCTGACTTCTTTTATAGGCCTATTTTGATGGAAAATGGGTAGGGGTCTTCTCTGAGTGCTGAAGTGAATGACGTTGGACTTGGCTGCGTTGAATTGAAGGTCTAGGCTATTGCAAACAATTTGAAATTCATTTATCTTTTGTTGAAGTAGATCGGATGCTGAATTGAAATCTTTGTGAAAGCAAATTAAAAAAAAATCGTCTGCGTATTGAAAAAGTGTGCAATTTGGGCCATTTAGATCGTGGAGTCCTGCCGTGTACAAATTAAACAGAGTTGGACTAAGGCAGCTACCCTGACACACACCTTTACCAATTGTAACTTCACAATTTCCCTTGACTAGCGTCCTCCTGCGTAAAAAGCTAGCAATCCACTCGACCAAATGCCTATCAAAACCTTGTTCGTTTAGCTTACACTGGAGGATGTCTATGTTTACACAGTCAAAAGCTTTTTTTTAGGTCTAGACATGCTGCTAAAACTTGATACTGCTTGGACTTCAGTGATTGAACTTTATTTATTAGATCATTGATGCACAAGGCTGTAGATCTCTGGCGGCGAAAAGCGTATGATCTTTCTGGGATTATTAAATTCGCACGAATATGCTCCTCCATTCTTTGTTTCACTAGCCCCTCTAGTATTTTAAAAGGGACACTCAATAGGCAAATCGGTCTGTAGTTGCTTACTATTGAGGTGTCCATACCTTTCTTAGGGATGGGGACTACTCCAATCTTTCTCCAGCTTTCAAGAATGACGCCCATGGACCATTTCTTGTTTAGCATCTCCAGAAATCAGCATTTCCTTCTGAGATCCAGCTTTTGGATCATTTTGTATGAAATGCCATAAAGACCTCTGGCAGAGTTGGGATTTCTAGCATTAACAAATTCATTGAAGTCCGATAAGTCGAAGGGTAGATTACGAGGGTCGGTGTCTTCTACGCCGTTGCTAACTATTTGAGGGCACATAGGTCTTGTGGTGTCTACTACACTTTGAAGAAAGTTTTGATCCTCTTCTTCCGTGCATTTGTTACCAATTCTTTTAACTTTTTTGTAGTTTTTTATATTTTTAATTTTGGCCCAAACATTTGAAGCTGAGGAGAATTCGTTCACAAATTCTTGGAAGCTGGATTTCTGCGATTTTTGACTAGATTTTGAAAGTTTCTATCTTCTTCAAAAGCTTTCAGTGCGTCTTCTCTCTTTTTTGTGCTGTACAACTTTTTCCTGCAAGCATTTCTTAATCTAAACAACCTGTCTACTTCTGAGTCCCACCATTTCTTTGGCTTATATCTATTTTCCGAACTAATTATAATAGTGTGCTGCTTTGTGAGTTTTTTAACACTCACGCTTAGGTCCTCTAGGCTGGTGAATTCACACTCACCGAAAGCATCTACGATTTTGTTATGTACAACTTTCCTATGTGATGTTGCTGTGGGAAGATTTTCAAAGCAGATGAATATTGAGAAATGGGGGCTGTTTGTAATGCGCACATCGTGCGCTGACCATCTAATATTGCTTGCTCTTGAGTTGGTAAACGCTAGATCTAAGACGGAGGATTGGTTTACGCTACGGGAAAATGTGGGGGAACCATCCTTTAGGCAAATAAAGCCCGCGTCCATGGCAGCATCTTCCACAAGTTGGCCTTTGGAGTTAGAGCTTGGGCTACCCCAGGATGTTGACTTGGCGTTTATGTCTCCCGCGACTAGAGAAGAGTTATTAAGACCGGCTGCAAATTGAAAAATACTCTGCAAACCAAGTCCAACGTCCGCAGCTAAGGTGGAGGGGGAGGAATAGATACTAAAGATATTTAGATTGTGTTTCAAATTTAGCGTTTGAATTCCAACGCATTCGATTTTGGTAATGGGATTTAGTATCTTAAAGGTTATGTTGCTTCTAATGTATATTCCTACCCCTCCATATCCGTCTTCCCTAGGCTTGCAATAAAATTTGTAATCAGGTATGCTACAATCGCTGTTGTCCATAACCCAGATTTCAGAAATAATAGCTATGTCTATGTTGTTGTTGTCAAGGTACATATATAGAAGCTGTTTGTTGTTGTTGTAGGTCAGGTTTTGGATGTTGAATTGGAGGATCTTCGTGATGATAGGACGTTTCCAAGAGAGAGTTGGCTAGCTATTTTATATGCATCTATCTCTGCGTTGGCTGAATTTATAAAATCTCTAAGCTCCACGAGAAAAGCTGAAAAAATACTGGTTGTGGTGTCCTCTCTGCACTCAGTTACAAATGCAGCAATTTTAGTGCCTAACTGACTGAGTTTCTCCTCAGCAAAGAAGTGGATCGGGCTGGCTGCTCTCACTGGTGTAGGATTTGAAAAGGATTGGACTGGCGTACTCTGAAGTGAAGAATTTGAGGATCTGGCTGATCCAGGGTTGCCTGTTTGCTTGGGTAGCTGTGGGAAATTCAACGCATCGAACGGAGGGGGTGAAGCTTTCTGAAAAATGGAGTGGAATTTAGTTTTTGCATCCTTTCTAGACATATTTTCGGAAGCCATTATTTTTTTTATCGAATATTCTTTTATCCTCGCCGGACAATTTGGGTCAGTCGCCACATGCTGCTCCTTGCAGTTTACGCATGAGGTTGGGCCGCAAGGATCCTGCTTGTCATGTGCAAGGCCGCACCTGAAACATCTGGCCTTGCTCTTGCAATGTTTAGCCAGGTGGCCAAACCGGAAGCAGCAAAAACACTGGCAAAAATAAATGAAAGGCTGAACAGACAGTCTAGAGTACATAAGCTTTATCTCTTTAGGAATCTCTGCTCCATTAAACCACAGTTTTACTCGTCCAGTCGGGATAAGCTGTCCGTCAATTCGAGATTTTTTCATTATGCGTTCGACTTGGTATATTGTGATGTCAGATTTAATGTTTTTTAAAATGTCGGAATCTGAAAGGTTTAAAGGGATATTGAAAATAATGCCAGCCGTGTTTACTAGGTGGCGAGGGATCTTCGGCTCGTAGCAGCCTGCAAGTAAATCGCCACAGTAAGCCAAGTTATTAGCGGCCTGCGCCGAGTTGCAAACGACTTTGCACCGTCCGTACCCCATCTTCTTAATCTCCTCTATGCCCTCTATTTCTTTTGACGACAGAAAAGCCGCCAGCTCGATGGAGTTTATGGCTCCGCTATTTCCATTAAAATTTTTTTTAAGATATACCGCGTAAGGGCCCTTGTGGTTTTCGTTGTAAGAGTATCCATTTACATTTTCTTTGCTAGTTCCGTTATCCATGGTGATTGTTGGTGTTTTTACCTTTTCCGTTTTATTCTGCTTTGTTGTTTTGTCCGTTATTTCTGAGCGCGTGGCTTCAGAGCTGGTCATACTTTTTTTTATTGGTTTCTTTTGCAGTGTTCATTTTGTTGGATTTGCTTTCCAATTTTGAATTATTTATTTTTGAAGAAGAAGCCGAATTGATTGAAGTGGCAGTTGTTCGCCTGGTGGCGATTCTCCTACTTGAGTTGGACGTGCTGGCCATGATCGCGCCTACAAATTCTCCTATTCCCCTTGTGCCTGTGGGCTAGAGAAAATAGTGGGAAAGTAGGGGAAAAAACCGCTGAAATGATCGAAATGAGCTGAAAAGGGACCGAAAGAAAAAGCGTCCGCGCAAGATGAAAGCTAAACGGAGACTGAGGTCGAATTTTAATTGATAAAATTCAAATAATACACTTCTTGAGCGGTCTATCGCTCCACGTTATGAAGAGAAACAGAATGAAAAAATTTAATTCGCATTAAAAAAAAAACAAAATATGTATACATTCTCTATCGGGAGTTGAACCCGGACCCACAACATGTTGGGCTTGCAAACCACCAGCAGAGCCAACGCGGTCCTTGTGCAAGTGCCATTTAACTGCAAACATATAGAACGCGAGCAATTGTTGTTATCTTCATCTTCAAGATCTTCGTCGCGGCAAAACAAAATTGGCGTGCACTAGCTGCTTGTTTGCGAGGCAACCGCACGTTGCAAAACTTCACATGCATACACATACTGACATAGGCGAGCATGTAGATACATACACGCATACATAGAAACGAAAGCAGAGCGCAACGAAATACGCTCATGCTTATCGCTCCGCATTTGATCTGCAACTGAACTGAACGCTGCGCGCTGCGTTAGAACTTCGAATATTCGAATGAGCCGAAGAGGCTCTGGTGTTCGAATCGCAGCGCTCGTCCCGACTGGGGACTGTTTTTAATTATACCTTTTGGATGTATGACTTGACGCATCTATGTATTGAATGGTTAGTGGTACTACACTCTAAATATACAATAACGTACAAAATATACCAGATTGCCAGCCAAAACACCTACTACCGCCATTGCATTACGTGTCTTTAGCCATACCTCGGCATTTCTTAAATAATCCCCACTTTCCGACTGCAAATAAATTTTTAGGAATCATAAGTACTTAAGTTATATTGTTCCAAAAATCGACTCTAGCTTTAAAATTACATAATTGTTATTCGATTTTAATCGATATGGGGATAGAAGAGTGCGTGACAATAACTTGAAACAAGTAAAAAAGTTACAGTGGATTGTGCTCGACTGTACCCATTTTGAATAAAAGCAAAATATTGCGGTAATAAATAATAAATCACAAAAATACTTTTAGAAAATGTGCCAAATGGTATATGTGATATATTGATATGGTACAATCAAGATATACAATATAGCGCAAAATATACCAAATTGGCAGCCAAAGCAATTAAGACCCCTAGTAAGTAGTCGTTTTTGCTCATACAAAAGGATTTCTTTAATATTTTTTCGACAATTTTCAGCTAATTGCAACAAAGTGCGGAAGTGGGCGTGACAAAAACAAACAAACTTGATCTGCGTGCAAACATAACAAATGCTGTCGAAAAAAATTATTGCTCTATCTCTTAGAGTCTCTGAGATCGTACGGAAAGACTAGATTGTCTTGGCTGTTAACGATGATCAAGAACATACATATATACTTTATAGGGTCGGAAAAGCCTCCTTCTACCTGTTACATACATTTCCTGCCGGCACAAAGTTATTATGCCATACTACTCTATGAGTCACGCGTATAAGAAAGTTGAATTCTATCTCTATAACATATAATCTCTGAGATCTATAAAGGTGTTCGTCTCGGCTGTTCACGATGATTAAGAATACTTTAAGGGTTCATACATGATTCTTTCTGCATGTTACCCTATGAGTAGCGGGTATAACAAGAATGCCGACGACCTGCTTTTCAAGCGCATGGGGCGTTCGGACGTTGGGAGCGTATACTTATTCTTAGAAGCAATCCAACCGACATGGACTTGAGCACGTTGTGGTCAGGGGTGTTTGGAGACAGATCTCGGTGCACAAGCTTAGCCGTGCAATCTTTATCTATAATACATTTTTTTTCAATTGCGCTTTCTCTTTTTGTATGCAGACCAAGTATGATTTAGTTTCAGGTAGCGGGTAGCGAGCACAATCGACTAGCTATTTTACTAGTTTTTAATCATGCTTTGTTTAATATTGATTTTCTTAATGTATCTTTATGATTTGGACGACCCAACATTGCAGTGGCTGCAAGCGACCGTACCCAAACTGGACGGACTGTGGGAGGGGGCAAAGCTGGACGTGGTGGACAGGAATAACATTCCGTCCATGCCGAAGGCGAAAGTCCTTTTCCCCATAGTGGTGCAGGGCGAGCGGGCGCTTCAGCTGCTTAAAAAGCAGAACCCGGCCATTCCAACGAGTGATTGGTCCGTGCTGAAGGTTGATGAACCTTTACCCAGTGGTGGGCAGCACGTGATCATTCAGATCAATAAGGAGGCCGACGATCTGTTTTATAAACGCAATGGGAAGATGGCGTGGGGCTTAGGGAGCGTGTACCTTCGCCTCAAAAAACGTCATCCCAACGACAAGGACACACACACGCTGAGGTCAGGAGAGGTTGAGGCAGATCTCGGTCTTGAGAGCGTGACCGACGCCATCCAGCACCTCAGCTTGACTGATGAGACGGAGAAGGTGGGGAAGGAACTGTCCATGCAGACGGGCCCGCCCCGCGAGTTTGCTAACCTCTAATGAGTGTGCTGCAACTCAACCTCCATAAGTCCAAAACGGCTTCGGCGGAGCTACACCTTGCCCTGGAGGAAGTGTCCGCCCATGCGGCTTTGGTCCAAGAACCGTGGATAGCGTCGGGCAACACGATTGCTGGGCTGAAGTCGCCTAACTACGATCTATACGTCCCGACGTAAGTAGATCGAGAACTGCCATCCTTGTAAATAAGGGGCTAAAAGCTCATCTACTACCTAATTACAGCAATGACGATCTTACCGTGGTGGTGCTGGAGAACCGTGAAGAATGTTTGCTGCTGGCATCCTGCTACATGGCCCACGACAAGCCGGCTCCTCCTGACGAGCTGCGGAGGCTGGTGGACATGGTCTGCTCCTCCAAAAAACATCTTATCATCGGAACGGACGCCAACGCCCACCATAGCGTTTGGGGAAGTCCCGACATTAACGACAGGGGTGAGTCAGTTCTTGATTTTATCCTTAACTATAAGCTTAGACTAGCCAACAGAGGTGAGGTATCTACCTATGTAGGTCCCACCTCTTGTAATGTGCTGGACTTAACGATTGCGACTGAGTGTACCAATGTAGAAGAGTGAAGGGTCCTGGATAGACCCTCCTTCTCGGACCATAAGTACATTAAATTTACCATTCCTTTTGACAGGGTACCTGCGGCTCAGCCGTTCAGAAATCCCCGCAATACTAACTGGGCGAAATTCTCTAGCCTTGTTTCCAAGTCTCTTTGTCCGCCGGTTAACATCAACTCGGTACAGGACCTAGAAACAAATGTCAATGTCCTCTCAGCAGGACTACTTTCCGCGTTTCGCCATTCCTGTAGGCTCTCTAGACCGACGAGAAGATCGAAGCCACCCTGGTGGAAGCCAGATCTCTCATCGCTTCGTGGGGAACTTGCTAGCATGTTTCAACTTGCTAAGAAGGCGGACAACGAATATGTCTGGAAAGAGTACAGGTCTCTCCTAAAGTCTTACAAGAGGATGATCCGATCATCCAAAAGGTCTTCATGGAGAACCATTTGCTCAGACCTGGACAACATCAAAAACACCTCCAGACTGAGGAAGCTGCTGTCCAAGCAGGCTTCCAGTCCTAGTCTGCTCAAGTCGGGCGATGGAGTGTGGACGGAGAGTAGTGCTGAAACTCTTGAAGCACTGCTCTCAACTCATTTCCCGGGATGTATTGGAATAGAGAACAGTGACTGGCAGCTCCTTCTTAGTCTCCCAGTTATGAGACCCCCTGCCAGTCTAATTACAGATAACAAAATAATTTGGGCTATCGACTCCTTTGCGAAGGTCAGGTCGCCCGGTCTCGATGGTCTTTCGCCAGCAATGCTGCAAGCCAGCAAGCCCACGATTGTTCCGTGGCTATCAGGTATCTATTCGGCGTGCCTCGCATGGGGTCATATCCCCACTATTTGGAGAACCTCGAAAGTCATTTTCCTGCTCTAGTAGCCTCCATCGAAAAAGCAGACCATTATAATGAATATGTCTTGGGTGCATTTCTTGATATTTCAGGCGCCTTCAATAACGTCACTACTGACGCTATTATGAAGGGCCTTACCTCAGTTAACACGGCACCAGCGATCCACAGGTGGGTCAACCGCCTTCTTTGTGACAGGCGGGTGGTGGCTACGTGGGGCGATGCGGCCATTACAAAGGTAGTGTGAGGTGGCACTCCCCAGGGTGGGGTTCTCTCGACTCTCCTTTGGAATTTGGTCGTAAATAGCCTACTACAAAAATTCACTAGACGGGCCCCCAAGTTAATTGCCTATGCCGACGACAAAAGCATTTTGATAACTGGGAAATGCCCAACCACCCTTAGTTCCGTAATGGAACTTACTTTACGGGAAGTTAAAGCATGGGCCGAATCAGCCGGGCTCAGCATTAACGCGGACAAAACGGACCTTATCCTCTTCACGAAGAGGTATAAGGTACCTGCGTGGTCCCCCCCAAAAATAGGCTGTACCATGCTAAAGCCGAGTCTAGCAGTAAAATACCTAGGTGTGGTCCTGGACAGCAAACTGTCATGGAAGCTCAACGTTTTAGAAAGGGTGAAGAAGGCCACCGGAGCCTTGTACATGGCAAAAAAGATGCTTAGCTGCACTTGGGGCCTCTCTCCTAATCTAATGCGGTGGATATACATCTCAGTTGTTCGCCCTATCCTAACCTATGGTGTTATAGTGTTGTGGCAGGCCACGGAAAAAAGGACGTTCCTATCCATCATGGCAAGGACACAGCGTCAAGCGCTACTGTGTATCACAGGCGCTATCAGGTCGACGCCTAATAAAGCCCTCGAGGTAATAGCTGTTGTCGAACTGTTGAACCTATACGCGCAATCCATAGCCGCAAAATCGTCCCTAAGGATTGCTGCAACAGGCAATCTGGGTTTGCTAGGCTATGGTCACAGCGCCATTGGTAGGGAGACTAGTAGAGACTTGTACTATACTATCCTCCTCACCAGTACTGACCATATTAAAACAATATTCTTGGAACCGGACTGCTGGCGGGAAGGGTTATGCATTCCCGAAGCCCTCAACCTCTTCACCGACGGGTCGAAGATGGATGTTGGCGGAAGTTTTTGCCATTGGCAAGGCTGCCGAATTGGCTCGGGGTTTACGGCGTAATCACAACTCAATTAACATCTTTGTTGACAGCCAGGCTGCAATAAGAGCAATATACTCTGATGTGGTCAAGTCCAAAGTTGTCCTGGACAGCAGAAGAGCAATAGAGTCGCTGAACGCATCTGCGGTCGTGCGCATCTATTGGATCCCAAGCCACCAGGGCATCGACGGCAACGAGATCGCAGATACTCTCGCCAAAGAGGGAGTGGGGCTCGATGTCGGTAACATGTGCAATGTTCCGATATCCCTGCGAACTCTAGTCAGGGAAATTGAGGTGCGCTCTAGACTTCAGTGGGACGCGAGCTGACGCAATGCCAACTCGTGCAAAACTGCAAGGCTAGTGTATGCCTCAACTATCAAAAACTTAACCAAATTCGTCATGCAGCTTTCAAGGAAAGACTGCAGGCTAATGCTAGGCATTTTAACTGGTCACTGTCTGTCGGCTGCCCATGCTGTAAAGCTGGGTATCGCGAACAGTGATCAGTGCAGGAAATGCAACGAGCCCGGGGTAAAGGAAACACTCGAGAATCTTCTCTGTAGATGCCCAGCGTTATCCCGAGTGCGGCTGAAATACCTTAATTCGCCGTACCACAACGATCTTCGGGACGTTTCACGGCTACCTCCTAGGATGCTGCTGGCTTTGCCAAAAATGCATCCATACTGCGCGACTTCTGAGACGTAGATACGCTACCGGCACAGCTACGGACCTCCACTGGTCTATGATTTGCCCCGTACAGGGGCAGCCAGTCCCACCTAAACCTAAACCTTTATGATTTGAATTTTTTATTACTATTCTTACACATAATTATATATAGTTCAAAAATTTTCTGCGCCGCCCATACGTGCGAAGTCTGCAGTGCGCCGAGCCGCCCTACCATACAAATTTTTTTTTTATCTGAATTATGGTGTTTTTGTAGTGGAGTATCGACAACAGTGTTGTCGGTGTATAGGTTCACCGTCTTGAGTATATATTCTATGAAAACGACAAAATATTAAAACATATGGGTAATTCCATGGCGAAATTTGTCCTGTGCGAGACTTTTTACAATGCACTGCAGTGAAAATAACATAAACTGAAACAATTTTAAAAATAAGAGAATGTTATTCTTAAAGCTTTAGATAAGCACTGTATTTAGAGCTAGGATTGATTTTAGGAACTTGATCTGTTTTCCGATAAAATATATAATTTCGTTCATTTTTTGGTTTTGCGTACGAATTGGTGAATTTTTGTAATTATCATAGTAATAATCTCATGAAATTACATTTTAACTTAAAACATTTGATGTTCTTCTAGACATTAGGTTTACATCGGGGTATAGCAATGAGACGCCCTAAAAACGTGTGCATTTTCACTGCATTAGTAATTATGATATGGATGGTCAAAAGGTGTACGTGAGCAGTTCCAAGCACGCAAGTCAATTAGTTTTATAGTAAAAATAGGTTTGAAAAGTGATAACTTTTCGTTCATTATTTCTTCGAATGATCATGACTTTTTCTTTGCGGCTTCAATTACAGTTGTGCTTTGTTTGTGAACTAGACTACATAATTCTGTCTAGATCAGAAAGAAACTTGTTGAGTAATTAATAACAGTACAAGATTTCGGCAAAACATTTGATTCTCCTAATCACTCTCTTTTACATAAACTCGACCTTATGGGTTTTCCAAAGAACCTAATAGTTTGGATTTTAATTGAAAAAAAATATGAATGGAATGAGTGGAATGCAAGAAATGAAACGACATTGTATCAGTATGAGTTCGCGTTTTGCTTCATAGGTTGGGACGTTGAACGAAATGAAAGAGAATGAATGAAGCGAAAAGGGAAATGAAAAATGTGGCACTGCGTAGTACTCGTATATTTGAGGAATTCGAGTTGTTGCGTGCAAATTCAGTCCATTCTTTTTCTGAGGCCTGCAGTTCAAAGATAACATAACACCTTATTAATAAAAGAAGCCGACGAATCTGTATGTATTTGTAGTCCGCGTTATTTTTATTGTCGTTTTAGTTTAATGTTGTTGTTTTAATTTATATTTACAGTTTAATTTTATTTACAGTTGCAACTTGAATCGTTCGAATTCATCGTCTCAGTTTTCTGAGTTCTCACTTCATTCAATTCGTTTCTCTTTCTCTATTTTTTGTGCGACTGAGTCGTAAGCGTAAGCGAGTTAATTCACTCACTCCAGTTTGGCTTTGCTTTCAAATTCACTCAACTCATTTTGAGCATTGTGCATTTGAATGTGATTTTTTGCCACTCATGCAGATGTGTAGTGTTAAGGTATGCTGAAGATGTAATGTTATGTTTATCGTCTGCCGATTTTCATTGTGTACACAGAAATCTTAATTGCAATAAGAGTAACGTAGGTGTTTGTTTTTTTAAAAAATGCTAAATATCTTGAATATACCCCCAGTCCTTTTTTTACGCGATTGTTGGTTCTCCCACTAATCGCGTAAAAATGGTTAGTGTCTCTCAGTGTCGCTGCCATTTTCCGATTCGATTACTTCCGTAGCTATTTCAAACAAATCGTCATCATCGAGCTCTCGGTCTAGAAGAATCTCGTCTATATCTTCTCTCGTCATATCTGCAAGAATTTCTCCACCCGCGGTGCGTGCTAAATCGCGTTAAAGTGAAAAATCCGCATAAAAAAAGAAATTTGCGCTGCAAAAATAACCGCTTAAAGTGAAATCGCGTAAAAAGAGATGGCGTAAAAAAGGACTGGGTGTATTGAGTTAGGGAGGTATGATTTTCATAGGTATCCTTTTAGCTCCAAGGCCAAACTTTGACCTTTACATCTCGACTATAACATAGCTAATCGTTTTTATACCCTCTACCCATAGTATAACTTTGTGCCGACAGGAAATGTAAGTAACAGGTAGAAGAAGGCATCTCCGACCCTATAAAGTATATATATTCTTGATCAGCGTCAACAGCCCTTGCACGCAAATCAATTTTTTTTTTTCAAATTTTTGCCACGCCCACTTCCGCTTCTGCAATTAAAAAAATCGAATAACAAGCGTAATTTTAAAGCTAGAGTTGCTAATTTTGGTATGTACAATAATAAGTGTAGTGTTATTATGTTTGGTTGCGATCAGATAAAAATTGACGAAGTTATTAAAGAAATACTTTTGTATGGGCAAAAATGCCTACTTACTAGGGGTCTTATTTGCTTTTGTTGACAATCTGGTATATTGTACCGTCTATGGTATATTTTGAATGCGGTACTATATCGAAATACCACATATACCATTTGGTATATTTTTAGAATTTTTGTAGTATATTTGGTATATTTTGAGAATAATTCCGCAAAATATATTGCTTTTATTCAAAATGGGTAGCGGGTATCTCACAGTTTAGTACACTCGACTGTAGCTTTCTTACTTGTATTAAGCGTTGGTCTAAAGTATTTTAATGATCCTTAAATTACAAAACTTCTCTATACTTCGTGAAGAAGTTTTCTGAGCTAATAAAATTAAACTATCAGCTGAGCTAAAACTTCGATTAGGCTTTCAATGATATGCGATAGTTAATAATTGAATATTGATTGATATTACTAATTCCCGCAGGGATGCTTTAAACTACTACGATTTTAGTTAAGCTTATGACCATTCCCTTTTGTTATATAAGCTTAACCTTATTGGATTCCCAAACAATTTGTTATGCTGAATATCAAGTTACTATTTTAAAAGAAAATTTTGTCAGGGGTGTTAAAGTACATAGAAAATTGTATGCTTGAACATTAAGAGTATTTTCTTGCGAAGTGCAAAAATGATTGAACCAAATGTGTATAAAAAAAAAAAAAAAATCAAAAATTTCTTTTCTGTTTTCTTATTTTTTTTTTATAAATTTATAATAATGAATGATTTAAATTATGGACTGAACTGCAAATATAATAAAAAATTAAAATATAATATTTTAGTTAGCATAAAATCTTACTTTTCTAAATAAAAAAAATTTAAAATTCTCTCCAACCTATCAAAGATTATTGATAACTCTCGGTTTGAGATGCAATACGATTGTTATCAAGTTAGGCCAGTGTAAATATTTTGATTAAAAATCCCTACTGCGTGACTGAAGGCAATCGAACAACTTCGAAAAAGAAAATTGCGAAAGAAGACCACAGAGCGCACAATTCTTAAATATGCATCGGATCGACTTGTCGAGAAGAGAATATTCTATCTTTCCCAAAATTGAAGCTAGGAACTTCTCGGTTTTCTGGAGGATTTTCTTTACTTGTTTTATTTACTGCCATTTTTGTTCAATTATTGTTCCACTACACAATCTAACAACACATGCTACAAATGATTTGCAAATTACACAATAATTTTAAAGAAAATACAATTTTTCTTTACTAATTTTTAGTACATTTTAACTAAGTTCAATAAAGTTTTTTTTTTTTGCCTTATACCAAACTTCCTCTTCCATACTTTCTTCTCCACATAAACTGTGCATTCACAGATTCTATTCCTTGCGTAAGTGCACTACAAGAACGGTTTACGCTACACAAAACTTTAGTGTGTTCGGTTTATTTCTTTTGAGTCTCTATCACTATTTTATGAAACTGTTAAACTTTCCGCTACTTGGCCTTTGCCCATCTACTCATTGTTTTGACTCCTCCTGCTACCTCGTTTGTAAAAACTCCTTCCTTGCCAAGACGACTTGCAACTCACCACAGCGACGCTTCCGCTTCAAAGGCTGCAAGTGCTCAGCGTAGTCAGGCAGCCACTCGAGCCTTCCAAGCGCAATTGACTAGACCCCAAACTATGGCTTTCAACAATTTCATCACCGTTTCGGATATGTTAGTCCGCTTTGAGAGTCAGGCCAAAGAACCTGCATCCAAGGACGAGAACATATGGAATTCGTTGTGACCAGTTGCAAGTTCTCTGGGACAATGTCGAGGCCACTTATTCCACGTGCGCTAATGCACTCAATTGGGTCGCCGTAGAGACCATGGAAGCCAAATACGACCATTGTTATTCAGTTTATGAGAGGACTCTCGTCCGTGTAAAGGGATAAATTACCCAAGTATCAACAATCTTAGATTGACGGCAGTCCAAAAATTTACCCATTTCAACTTCAAGAGGAGAGGCCAATATGAACATTGTGAAGCTTCCGCTCACAAATAAAGGCGTCACGTCGGCTTCGCGGTTTCACAAGAGCCCTGGGCAGCGATTAAGGAGCTGCAGTGCATTCGCAGCTGCATCCATATGTCTCTATGCTCGTTCAAGCTTCCCAAACTCATACTCTCACAATAGTCAGCCAGCTCCGAGTGTGCACTAACGCACATAATAGCTTCACGTGCAAAGGGCCCCATAACGCTCAGCTACATCGCTGTGATACTAGTCAGATTAGTGCATGTGCAGCCCCCAATCCAAGTCCAGTCTGCTGCTATTCAATCGTTCATAAACGTAGAAAACAATTTCTCTGTGAATACACAGTGCTCTCCTCGGCACGGTGGTCATTAAAGTATGTCAGTTAGAATCGTTTCAGAGTCCGAGGCTACGTTCATCTGTGAGTGATTACTCTAGCGCACCAAGTTGACTTTCTGACTTGTGCAAGTTTAAACCTCCGATCTTAACCAGGTGGTTGCTGCGCAAACACAGAAGTTATGGTACTTCAGCATTGGTGGTTCAAACAAAGCCGAGACTCCATATTGAAGCATCAGCTTTTGACGTTCTGTACTTTTACATAAGCGCGCAGATCGATATTCTCATCGGCGTGGATGTCCTTCCTTCCATCATCCTTAGTGGCTCCCGACTGAACATTTATGGCAAGATTGGCTGGATTCTCAACGGCCCCATCTTACAGAGTGTGCCAAGATCCTTATTCACTTTCTCAACGAGAGTGTCCGAGTGCGAACGCAAGATCCTCGAAAAGCTTTTTTCTGGTTTTTAGAAGGAATATTCCATTAGAGCTGTTGAAAGAATTGGACTCCATTTGTGAGGAGAACTTCACTCATATCTAGTGACCTTTCTGTTCCAAACACCCGATTGCATTGATTTGAATCATTAAAAATAAATTCTCTCAATTTTTAAAAAATTAAAACTGTTTTTCCAGAAACGCAGACCTAAAGTTCCAGTAGAACTCCGTCTTGCAGGAGTCCATCGACATGGATAAAATAAAAGCCACTCCGGGACACGCTATTCCTGGACTTAAATGCTTGGCGTCAGCAAAATTCCAATATAAAGAAGTAATTTCTCTTCCAGATTGTCAAGCTTTTCGACCCAGCCGAGTGGCTAGACCCCTTTGTCATCCAAGTCAAGTTCTTCATGTATGAGATCTGTCTAAAGACTCTCAAGTGGGACAAAGCTTTGCCACTAGATATTCTAGGCAAATGAAAGGAATATCTCGAGAGCTCTCCTGCAATAAATAACATCAGCGGCTCATGGTGGTTGCAATTTCAGCAATACCGCGGCTTCTTTGTATTCCGTATTGAGACAGTGCGTTGCCACGCACCTCCTCACGGCCAAGACCAGGGTAGCCCCGGTCAAGCGTTTATTCATCCCTACATTAGAACTGTGAGGTGCAGTTCTTCTGACTGAACTCGTAGCAGTCACTCTTCGTAAACTCTCGGCTCTACCATTGCCCTGGTTTGGCTGAACAACCGTATTTCCACGGAAAACAACCACCGGCAAGACACAAGTGTCAACAAGCCGAGTGTCTAAAATGATCGGGTGCACGAAGAACAACCACCGGCAAGACACAAGTCTGTACAAGCCGAGTGCCTAAATTGATCGGGTGCCGAATAGGCAAGTGCAAGAAAGGCCTGAGTATGACAATGACTCATACTCGCAGCACTCGCATGATTTTGAGTAAGTGTATATCTCTTACTCGGTTTGCGAGTGCTAAGTAGCACCGGCACTCAAAAATTTAGGGGTGTGAGTTGAGTGTCGAAATTTGCCACCCATGACGATGTCTGGTTCGAACCTCATCGAAAAATTCTTAGTTTGCCTTCTCCCGTTTTGTGACCCAACGTAGATATCCGCATCAGATGTATTCTGACAACGGAAAGTCCTTTGTTAAAGCGGCTAAGCAGATTTCGAGAAAGTTTCTGGAAACGATACGAGAATGAATTGTGTCTAAACCTGACTATCAAGGCCTATCCTGGCATTTCTATCTTTCGGGCGCCCCACACATGGGTGGATTATGGAAAGCGGGCATGATGAAATTTAGGTCACTCTTCTACAATGCCACGCCATCCTTCAAACCTTTAGTGGCTTTGATTCCTTGTCACTTCATAATATACGGTCCACTGTCCAGCAATCGCGAAACCCGTCGCCTCCAGCTTCAACCGCTGGCATAGCCTGAAGGCTTGTCAGCACCAACTTTCTCTCCGCTGGAAAGACGAGCACACTAAGAAGCTTCACAAGCGGACCAAATGGCCATCCCCCACACCAAATCTACGAGCCCGCGACATGGTCATCGTGAAGGAATACAATAATCCTACCAACGGCACATGGGTCGCGTGATGGCCACATGTTCTGGCATGGACGAAAGGTCCACGTCGCGGACGTGCTTACATCAAAATTAATTTTGCTCCCGATTGAGGACAGCAATTTTAAGAGAAGAGTCTGCAGGCAGGGCAATCCTACTGCAACCTGTCGGATCTGCAACCGAGACCACACGCACGTGATGAGCACCGAGGACGGCAGCGGAGCGGCCACCCGTGAACCCTTCCGGCCGTATCACGGTCCCGCTCCCTTCCGCCCTTCGATCGTTATTCCAGGAAGGCTCACGGCGGGCACCGAGGACGCTAGCGCAGCGGACACAAGCGAACGCGTGCGGTCTACATTTCGACCGTATCACCGTCCTGCTGCCTCTCACCTTTCGAGCGCCTTCAGCCCTCTGAACAGTTATCACCTAAGGGGCACTGGAAAATTCTCTGATGTCACTGCTGCAGCATAAGGCAGTGACAATCCTCCCCAATGCAAATATTCTGCTTGAAACCGGGTGCAAAACTATCAGGTTGCAGACGATGATTGAGCCGTGTACTCCGACCAGCCGAATCATTGGTGCGGAGGGCGTCTGGACGGCTATCATCTGCTCCCTGACCTCGGATATCCGTCGTTGACCCACAACTTGGCTCTCCCCTCGAAGATGGTGCTCGGTGCAGATGTGCATTCTCACATCATTCAGCCTGGCCTGTTGGCGGGCACCAGCGGCCTGCCAATGGCAACCATCTGTGGCAATATTCTTCGAGTGCTTTTCAAAGGAAAACAAATTTTGAAATCTAAAACAAAGTGTTTGTAACTATCGATGCCACCCCACCAAAAAAATTAATCATATATGTATTGCACTAATATAAATCCCGCTATTAATATATTTTACAGTCTACTAAAATAAAATAAAATAAAATAAAATAAAATAATAAAATTTAAAACTCTATCTCTAAGAGTCTCTGAGATAAAAGTACACACTTTAAGTTTTATTTAAACATAAAACATTGTTATTATAAAATTTAAAACTCTATCTCTCTCTGAGATAGAAGTACACATACGGATAAATGGACATTACAAAAGCGTTTCGACAGTTAACACTCATAAAGAACTTAAATTATTAAATGGTGAACTTTAAGTTTTATTTAAACATAAAACCGAGAGCGAACTCCAATAACGAAATGATGGATTTGGAGCTTTATTAAGAACTAATTTTATAATTTATTTAAAATTTGCTTATTCAGCAATTTTGGTTGTAAGTAGGTTGCGGTCAACAATCCAGAGTCTCCTAGCTAGTATCATTCATTACGTTCAAGAACACTTTGACTGGCGGTTATGTTCAGTTGGGGAGAATTGGCAAGTCTAGAGATAGAGGTACGTTAATCTTGGCCCGGTCAAGATGCGTACATCTATGATAATGTCCATTAAGAGTAATACGAAGCTCTTATGGATGACGGGGAATAATGTGATCTATCTACAGACAAACCTAATTATATAGTAAAAAATTTAATAATGAAACAATGCATGTTAATAGCAACTAAAAGCCGGTTACAGCCGCCGTATTTTCCCATACAAGTTTTTTTTTACGCTGATTTTTATACCCGCTACCCATAGGATAGAAGGGTATTATAACTTTGTGCCGGCAGGAAATGTATGTAACAGGTAAAACGGGGGATCTCCGTCTGTGAGTCTGTCCGTCCGTCCGTATGAAACACTGGATCTCATAGACTATAAGAGATAGAGCTATAATGTTTTTTCGACAGCATTTGTTATGTTTGCACGCAGATAAAGTTTGTTTCAAATTTTTCCACGCCCACTTCCTTCCCCCGCAAATCAAAAAAATCGATCAACAAGCGTAATTTTAAAGCTATGGTATGGTATATTTTGAATGCGGTACTATATCGATATACCAAATACACCATTTGGTATATTTTCAGTATTTTTTGCAGTATATATTTTGAGAAAAAATACCGCAAAATATATTTCTTTTATTCAAAATGCGTAGCTGGTATCTCACAGTCGAGTATACTCGACTGTAGCTTTCTTACTTGTTATTGTATGTATTTAAAATCTATACTGTTACAAAATCACGCTTACTGTTCGATTCCTTTCTATTTGGGCATGACGAAAATTAAAAAAAACCAACTTGATTTGAGTGCATGAACAACAATGTATAATAATAACAGATTGGAGAACATTTACGAATGAGTTGGACATATGGCCCATATGGAGGTGTTGGTGGTGCCTTCCAATTAAACCAACCTTAAATCTGAGTGGTCTTAAATGTTTTTCTGTTTCTGCCAACAACGTTTTTGACAAACAAATGGTGTCACTTGGGAATATTTAATTACTTTGAGAATCTAATTAACAGGGGAAGTACATTTATTGATTTAGCCCAAAACTCTTATGCTTAAGAGGTCCTGGAAATAAGCTGTGTCCACGCTCATTAGTTTCTTCTTGTGCGACAGTGGAAACACGTCATTAGAATTCAAAAGAACGACCGCTTTCTCCATTAGTGGCATGTATTCTATTGTGGTTCCTAGGTTCGCTTTTAGTTTTTTCTGTTCTGTTTTCTCGAAAGGTTTTGTCCAGTAACGCAGTTTTCCTTGCACGTGCCAAAACTTAGTGCAAGGAATTGCCTGCACCACCTCTTCATGTATCATTGCAAGAGTCTGTTTTTTTTTGCGTTGCTTGGCGTTAAGCAGTTGCCTGGACAATGCGTCAGCAACTAGTTTCTATTTACGAGGCTTGTAGATTATGCTCACTTTGGATTTCTTAATGCGCGCTTTCCAACCTCCGGTACTGATACTAGTGCCGTAGCTTGACTTGCGACAAAATGAGCCAATAGCTTTTGTTGATGCGAGCGCATTGCTAAGTGAGTGGCACACCTCCGTTCCGCCGACCGAAAAGCACTCAAAGCTTTTTCGCTCACTAGCAATGCGCTCCATGCGTAAGAATGCACTCAAGCTCCAGTGCTCTCAGCTTCTCTCTCCCACAACTCACCACCGCACTATGGGCAAAAAGTCGCAAAGTGCGGCATTTTTGCCAATTTTGAAGATAGAAACATGAAACTTTGTACATATACCTAAAAAATAAAGATAGAATTTCGGATTTTTTCGTTTTTTCAATTGGACCACGCCTTCCTTTCCGCCCACCCTACCATGAGGTTATAATTTTCGATTTTTTTTCTAAAAATTTGTTTTAAAATATTTTAATGTAATATATTTAATAAAATTAAACAAAATTTATTAAATTAATATATTTTTTTAGCAAATTCACATTTTAAATTTGATTTGAATCCATGCAAATTTAAATCAAAAATTAATTAGAGTCTAATATTATGTTTTGTGACTCCATACCTTGGTGCCCAGTTAATAATTTATTCTTCACAAAGCTCTTCCTCCAACTCCAGGGAACTTTGCCCGAAAATATCGAGTTCACTATCTCCGCCTTCTTCTACCTCTAGATTTATAGTTGAAAGCAGTGGGTCAGAGGAATCCAAAGCTCTATTAAACACATGTGATATAGTATTCAGGCGGCTGTTTTTCCTGGCATGAGGAAACATATCGAGTTTGTACAATTTTTTGCGCTCTTCTGACGCATTTTCACGGAGAGCTCCTAGAAGAAGTACGGAGGTTTCCATACTTTGGTGCCAATGTACCAGTACTTTATGCAAAATTTGAGATATTGGATACCACTTATAAGTATTAACGTATATGTACATCAAGTACCTGCTTTAACTATTGATGGGCATACCTCAAACTCACATTATGTAGCAATTAAAATTATATAAACACTTTTCAAAACGGCATGCAACAATAGCATTGAATTTTCTGTTTCATAGACTAGTTCAAATGCTAATTTTCACTTTAACCTTTGTTCTGTCTCAGTATACATCAAGCGTTTACGACCAGGCTTTTCGCGTGGAACATCATCTTAAGAAACTCAATTATGAAAGAGGATGCAAGCCAAAAAAAAAAAAAAAAAAAAAAAAAAAACTGAATAAGCTTATCTTTTGTTAAGATTTGCTGAACATCACTTAATTCATTTTCATCGATATTTTGCAAAAAAAACTGCTTCACAGCAGTTTGTTGGCGGTTGTTGTTGCTCCAAAAATCAAGCAACGTTGAATAAGAAGACGAAAATACAACTGCAACATTAAGTTTTGCCGTAAATGGAGCAAAAACGAGCAAAAATTTTAGCCACTATTTGATTGTTAACAGTTTGGTTAATAACATTCAGCTTTAATATTGCCTCGACCGGCCTAGACGCACTAGTTACACTCCACAGAAACACAAATGCATTTGTTACCAGGGACCTAAAAACATACCAACAACACATTGCACGATTGGACAATATATCACATGTACTAAAAATTTAGTGGCAATAATTAATATTACATACCTTGACGATTAAATTCCATATTCAAGCTTTTTTGTTTGATTTAGTATTTGAATATAAAATTGACAGAAAAAATCACAAATTTTCCCGCCGATTTTTTTTTTTAGAGGGTCCAGACAATAGTCTTTAAATATGGGCGAATAACAAATTACCAACGAAGTCTAAAATTTTTGAAAAATATGTTTCAGTATTCTTGAAGTATTCTAATTCAAAAATAAAGTCAATTTAATGATACCGAACACAAAAAAAAATGTAAAAATGCCGCACTTTGCGACTTTTTGCCCATAGTGCACCGCTGAGCCGCGCTCAGCATAGATCGACGAAATGCCGTCGGCATTTTTCTGAGAGTTAGTTCTGAACCACGTCTCTTGTACACCAGTTGCAAACACCCCCCAAACTCTGTGCGTCCAAAAACCCGCTAAGTCTTGAAAATATACAAAATATATATACAGTGAAAACCGCGAGTGTTCTTATTTCGGGAAGAAGGAAAATTCTGGTATTTCAGCGCCCCCACGACAACAGCTTTCTTCCATTTGTAACACAATTGACTTCTCTGTCATTGTTATTGAACAACCCTCTTGGGAGAGCCCTGCACATCTGCCATAGCGTTCTTCATTGATGTCATGAAATCTTCAGTAATGCTGAGCAGCTTGCAAAACGCAAGTTTGCGAAAGCCATTTTTTCTGTCTATCATCATTTTGAAAACTTGTGTTGAGCAACTTACATTCATATGAGAGAGCATTAGAGTGGGTATGAAAGGAAATTTGTTCATCTGTTCATCTTCTGGTCTGGTAAAATGAAATATGTCGCCTTCAAATTAATGTACCATAATAATTTAAATTCTACCCAGCGCTAGTGTCACCATCGACTTGCCCCTCTGTGAAACGTTGACATAAACCTCTGTCCCTTGTTTCCTCTGCAAGGGATGGCTCATATGAGATACCTACTACCCATTTTGAATAAAAGCAAAATATTCCGGTATTATTTTCAAAATATATCGAAAATACTAAAAATATACCAAACGGTATATTTGTTATATCGATATAGTACCACATTCAAAATATACCTAGACGTCACAATATTTATTCAATACCTTCCACAATTTTTATCTGATCTCAATCAAATTTTCAGGGCTCATAAATACTATAGTTATTATTGTATACAAAATTGTTGGAGTTCTGAGAAATTCATTCTTATAGCTTGATCAAATGATGTTAACAAATTTATGCAAAATATCTTTATCGGGATAACATATTATAAATAATATAATAATATGTTATAAATAATATAACATACTACTATATATATTGATTTATGCCTAGATGAACAACGCTACTTACTGCTATATTAACAAAATCGTTGACATAAACCTCTGTCCCTTGTTTCCTCTGCAAGGGCCGGCTCATATGAGTTACCTACTACCCATTTTAAATAAAAGCAAAATATTCCGGTATTATTTTCAAAATATATCGAAAATACTAAAAATATACCAAACGGAATATTTTTTATATCGATATAGTACCACATTCAAAATATACCATAGACGTCACAATATTTCTTCAATACCTTAAACAATTTTTATCTGATCTCAATCAAATTTTCAGGGCTCATAAATACTATAGTTATTATTGTATACAAAATTCGCAGCTCTAGCTTTAAAATTACCCTTATTCTTCGATTTTTTTTTATTTCCGGGGGCGGAAATGGGCGTGGCAAAAATTTGAAACAAACTTGATCTGCTTGCAAACATAACAAATGCTGTCGAAGTGTTTCATACGAACGGACGGACAAACGGACATGGCTAGATCGTCTCGGCTGTTGGCGCTGATCAAGAATATATATATTCTATGGGGTCGGAGATGCCTCCTTGTACATGTTACATACACTTTCTGCGGCACAAAGTTATAATACCTTTCTACCTTATGGGTAGCGGGTATAAATAGACCTCCCTGTCTGAGAGTGGCTAATTAATGTTCTACTTGTATGACAAGTATTCGTAAAACAAGTACATGTAAAATAATATAATATTTTACCTTAAATACTAACTTACTTAATTTACAGTTACTTAGTGACTAAGTCACAGATTGGACCACTTTACTTTACATTCTTTTCACTACCAACCCTTATGTGATAATGACAAAAAAAAATCTCACCTATAGTCAATTGCCAAATTCCATATATGGCCTTGTATTTCTGAGACAACTGCATATTGTTGATACTCTTCGATGGGAAAGTCCTAAAAAAAAAATTGTTTTAATTGTGCCATTTAATTTTAATATTAAAACTTATCGCTAGGAAAATATATACATATATAATATACAAACATATGCAGACTACTGCGTTCATAAAACTGTATTGTAAAATAAGCATTAGAATAGTATCTATATCTCTGTTTCACAGAAGTTAGTCACACCCACATTGTGTTATTATTTCTGCGAACAAATACGAGACAAGTAGGAAAGCTATAGTCGAAAATCAATACAACGTATTATTTTTAAAGTATACCCAATTACAATTTTAAAAAATACTAAAATATAACAAAGACCATATTTAGTATACCGCACTACTACATCGAAAATATTACATACAGGCATGCTCCGGTATTCACTTTTCATTTTCGTTTTGGGATCAAAACTTAGATTTACGTTTTTAGGTGCTCCGGTTTTCACAAGTTTTTGGTCATCGTTATGCTATCGGAACGTTTCATTTTTTACTGCTGAAACAGATTATTTATGTTTTGGCCAGAAGTAAACAACGCGAAAAAATGACTGTAGTATGTCTAATTTTACCCAACTTCAACAAATTTAATGCCATCCGTTTCATTATACAAGTATTTTTAATTTGCTCTTTCATTCCACCAAAAGTATGGATAACTCATGGTGTCGGCCGGTTTCATGATTCGTTAGTTTTTATAATTCTTGAAAATGGTATACATATATTGTAGTATTAGTTCATTGATACATACATATGTGTACCAATCGTAGCTTTCGGTATATTATACAAATTTCTCGGTAAATGGTATCTTGAGTATCTTACAGTCAAGCGCCATTCTTAATTCTTGTTTTTTACCACTTTCATTTCACTTGCAATCGTTGGTAAAATCGCCTCAATAAATGTTGTGGATGTTAACAAAATAAATAGCATTTATTTGCAAATTTAATTTAGCTGGCAATCTCACCTTAGGATGAATTATTTATAGTTTAAAACAGTACAGTGCGAGTTCTGAGAAATTCATTCTTATAGCTTGATCAAATGATGTTAACAAATTTATGCAAAATATCTTGACCACATATATATATATATATATATATATATATATATATATATATATATATATCTAATATGTTATCCCGATAAAGATATTTTGCATAAATATATATATATATATATAATATATATATATATATATATATATATATATATATATATATATATATATATATATATATATATATAGATTTATGCCTAGATGAACAACGATACTTACTGCTATATTAACAAAATCTATTAATTGATAAATCCAGTTGAAAGCTGCTCTTGCGGGCAAATGCAATAATATAGCTCCATTTATACCAAATGCTAGCTTAGTTCGCTGTTGAATAGAAAAAATAAATTATTATTACATTATTACATTTCTAAGGTCATACAAAAATATGTCAATCTGGGATATGTTTTACTCAAAAATATATTTGAAAGTATTAAAATATCCATATACCGAATATTGCTTTATATAAGGCATATTCTCTCTATTATTGATATATTAATTCGGTATATTTTAAGAAAAATACCGCAGTGTTTTGTTTTATTGAAAATGAGAAGCGAACATTTCACAGTCAAACACACACGACTTTAGCTTTCTTACTTGGTTTGATTTGTGATTGTGGGAAACATTTGAAAACAGCGGGCAGTAGAATTTTTTTTATATCGTTTTGCTTATTTTTCAGATTTCAGATTTGAGATTGACATCTGAAATATTAAAAATGTATGTTATTTGTATCGGCAAATCGATATTTTCTTTACTTCAATTACTTCACTGAAAATTTCGGGTGAGAAACAAAACAAAAAAAAAAAAAAAAAAAAAGTTCGAGATGTCAGGTTGTAGAGCAATTTCAATATATTCAAACAAATTGATGCTCTTTCTATTGTAAATATTTGAAAAAGAAGAGTATCACAGCAATCCTGGTACTGCCAATATTGATAAAACTAAACGTCATTACCCAGGTTCAATCGGAAAATATCAATGGAATGAAGCTTTAAAATACCAGGATTCTGACGAAAACTGCAGGTTTTATGGATCTGCTTCAGTTGCTCTGCAAATTCTGTTACTGCCTTGGTCGAGTAGCCGAGTAAGTTTAATTCACCAAATTTCAAGCATTAGCTTTAAATAGGTTGTTTAAATATTTAAATAGGTTTATTTATTTATGGTACAATAAAAATACAATTATTTAGACAATTATTTAAACATTAATGGAAAAGACAGTTTAATTGTTCCCTTATTAAAATCAATGGTCACCATTTGCTCGCAGATTATTCTAAATGAGAAATGATATAAGACCGCCATATTAATTAATGTGAATTAATACTTCACTAATTTTTATTTTCAAAATTAACCCTATTATTGCTCTTTTATATACGGCATCTACAATTTTTTAAAATTCTTAACAAATACGAAAGCTACAGAAAGTGCTCGCTCTGAAACACTCGATACCCATTTTAAAATATACCGAATTAAAATACCACAAAATACTAAACCGACGGTTTAAAACTGATTCTTAGAGACTATAAAAGATCAAATCTAGTTTTTCTCCCCCGCAAAACGAAACAAAATCAATTAAGCTTTTTAATTTTTAAGCTAGAGCTGCGATTTTTAGTAAAAATAATAATAACTATTGTATTTATGATTCCTTTATAATTTTTGGTTACGATCAGTTAAAAATTGAAGAATTTATTTTATATGGCAAAAATGTAGTACTGCAATGTGGTCTTAGTTGATTTGGGTGACAACCTGGAATATTCTAATACAATACATACAAGAATTATAGCATATTTTTATACCCAATACCAATAGGGTAGAAGGAAGGTGCCGGCAGGAAATGTATGCAACAGGCAGATGGAGACATCTCCCATTCTAAAAAGTACATATAATGTTTAACATTAATCTAATTTTTTTTTCAGTAGCAGTTCAGCAGTTGTTATGTCTGCACACCAATCAAGTTTGTTTCAACTTTCGCCCCCGCAAGTCGACAGAAGTACAAACAATAATAACTATAGTATTTACGATTGCCGAAAATTTTGTTGCGATCAGACAGATGCCGAAGTGATTGAAAAACAAGTGAGAAAGCTACAGTCGAGTGTACTCGACTGTGAGATACTCGCTACCCATTTTAAATAAAAGAAATATATTTTGCGGTATTTCTCTCAATTATACTGCAAAAATACTAAAAATATACCAAATGGTATGTTTGGTATATCGATATAGTACCACATTCAAAATATACTATAGACAGCACAATATACCAGACTGTCGGCCAAAGCAACTAAGAGCCCTAGTAAGTAGACGTGTTTGCCCATACAAAAGTATTTCTTTAATAACTTCGACATCTGATCGCAACCAAATTTTCAGGAATCATAACTAATATAGTAATTATTATCTATACCAAAATTCGCAACTCTAGCTTTCAAATTACGCTTGTTATTCGATTTTTTTGATTTGCGGGGGCGGAAGTGGGCGTGGCAAAATTTTGAAACAAACTTGATCTGCGTGCAAACATAACAAATGCTGTCGAAAAAAAACTTATAGCTCTATCTGTTATAGTCTCTGAGATCCAGTGTTTCATACGGACAGACGGACATGGCTATATCGTCTCGGCTGTTAACGCTGATCAAGAATATATATACTTTATAGGGTCGGAGATGCCTCCTTCTACCTGTTACATACATTTCCTGCCGGCACAAAGTTATAATACCCTTCTACCTTATGGGTACCGGGTATAAATACTTTTGTTTGTTCTAAAACGACTACTTTTAGTGGTCTTAGTTGCTTTGGCTGACAGTCTGGTATATTTTGCAGTCTATGCATAAAATAGGCTTTGACATATTTTTAGTGTTTTTGTGGTATATATAGTAAATACAGATCGGTTTTGCTTTTATTAAAATTGGTATCTCACAGTCGAGCACACTTGATTGTAGCTTTCTTACCTGTTTTTATATAAGAAACATACAAGTATATAATACAATTGAAACTTAAAAATTACCTTTAAACGGTTAACCGGATGTTTTTTCAATTCAGCGACAACAGATATCATTTCATGACGATTATTTATTTTATTGCAGTCCCTGGAATTTTTAAAAATAATGCGTTTCAGATTTTTATCAAGACCGTCACTCCAAACTGATGTATATTCTTCAATTATTTGACCTAAAATGATAAAAAAAATAAAAAAAAAAATTGATTTATAATTTTCATATGAAATATCCAATGTATGCTTTTGTAAATTTTTGTAAAATGTAAGAAATCTCTTTTTAAATACAATATTATTTTTTTGCATAGCATAAAAATAATAATAAGTTCAGAAAACCAGCTAACAAAAAAAATTCCTACAAGTTATTAAATAACAGTTTTTGAAAAAAATAGAAACACGAAAAAATTCTTGAAATAGCAAGAGGCCTATATCGAAACTAGACTAGATAAATAATTTCTATATTTATGGGCTAATAGCTAATATTTTTATATTATAGCATAAACCGATAAATATGTCTTGACAACCATGTCCTATATCTTGGACTAAAAGTTCTATGCCTTATATGTGTTGAACACTTATTATATGTAGTTGCACGCAGATCAATATGATTTTTGATCACCTCTGTTAATCTATGCAAATTAAAACCCTATTACCGACAACCATAAATTTTAGAAGGTTGTTAAGAAACGGGATTATTGTATATAGCAAAAACGACTAAAGCGTTCGCGTTCACATCCAAATGCGGCTTGTGGGCCACAATAGAGAAAACTCCTTTTCGTTACAGTTTATGAGATGTTTTTTTTTAGGAACGTGTCGACTCAGTTTAGTAGAAAAATGTAAAAATTTGTGTAAGTTATTTCAAAACAGATGACAAACAGCTATTGACAGTTGAGATATGGTTTCGACAAACCCTTGCAGCATTTATTTCTGCTGTCATATTGTACACGACCTTTTCATATAAAAATAATGTTCAACAAAATACACCATTCATCTGAAATGACTATAGTTACGTCGAAATGGACATATTCACTTGTTAATGTCCATTCAGTATACAGCAAAATTAAATAATTAATTGCCAAAATGAGTAAATGAAAATACACTCACCACAATGTAATATATCCGCTTCATTTATTTGAACACATAAGTAACTTAGATTTTTATCATTATTACATCCAGTAACAAAAAAGCAAGTGAGCTCTTTTAAATTTAATTGGAGTTTTCCTTTTGTACCTGCGTGATCACTTTTTTCAAATTCTGGAATTTCTGGGTACATTATAAATATTCCTTCTTTAACACATAACTCAAAGGAAAACATATTATTAACTTCCTTTAATGTTGCCTTGTCGTATGTAGAGCTCTCAGTCGAGGTAGAATCTTTTTCATCTGATAAATTTATATAAACGTCGTGTTTAGAGTATTGTTGAATATCTCCTTTTCTTTTTGGAATATTGTCATGAATTATATTACTGTTGTCAGTGTTCGCAAGCAAATTAACTCGAGGTTCCCACATGAATAAATCCCCATTTAGACGATTATAAATTATTTCATAGAGCTCCTTAGATCTGAAAAAAATAAAATAAAAAAAATATATATATGTGTGTATATATGTGTGTATATATATTACCTAATTAAGCTATATACATCATTCATTTAAACAAATAATAAGATTTTTCAATATACATATATAAGCAACTTCCCTCTTAGATCAGTTAAAAAAAAACACTAAACACTAAAATATAAATATGGTACCTCTAAGCAAAATGAGTTTACTTTTAATATCGTTATTGCAACCTCAGCGCTGCAATTTCAACCCTAGACCTCTTATTATAATATTTAATATAGCTAAATGTATATTTATGTGAAGTATGGCACTACTGGTTGCTGGCAACGAGTGGCAACGCGAGCTTTGGGAAAGGATATGGCAGCACTGAACGCGAAACCAAGATCGACGCGAAGGCAGTTAGTGTGTCGTCGGGGTTGACAAGAAAAGTTGTCCTTTAATCGTGTTGATCATTAATCTGTTTATTATACTACTGTGTGCAAAAAGTAAGGTGAATTTTCAATTTAAACTTCGCAGGCCTAACAATTCGGGCTAATTCTTTTTTTCTTAAGTTGGCAAGACTGTTGATGACATCTGGGCCAAATTTCATATGAATGTCATTATCAGAAATATATTTACGCTTGTGTTTTCCAAACGACCAAGAGTGAATTTTTCGATTTTTCACAATGTCTAAATGAGAAGTGCCATCAAATTTTGTTTGCCGAATGAAATTTCGACTGCGGACACGTTGAGGATGTTGCGAAAGACCTTTGGTGATTCTACCATGTCACAACAAAAATGTTTTTAAGTGGTACAAAGACTTCAAAGAGGGCCGAGAACGTGTTGATGACTTGGAGCGCTCCGGACGACAATCGACGTCAACGCATGACCAACGCGTCAATGAAGTGTAGTGAGCGAAAAAATATATTGTAATAAAAGAAGTTCCAAATTTCCCAACTTTTTTTTTGCTGTTCTAAATATTGACGCACCCTAACTTAGCAGACATCGTCACGGGTGGCAAATTTCGACACTCGACTCACACCCGTACTTTTAAGAGTGCGAGTGCTACTCGTGCACTCGCAAAACGAGTGAGAGACACACTCTTATTCAAAATCATGCGAGTGCTGCGAGTATGAGTCATTGTCATACTCGAGCCTTTCTTGCACTTGCCTATTCGGCACCCGATCATTTTAGGCACTCGGCTTGTACACACTTGTGTCTCGCGGGTGGTTGTTCTTCGTGCAACCGATCATTTTAGACACTCTTGACGAAATGCTCAGGCACTCGCGAGTGTCTGATCAAACACTCGCGAGTGTCTGAGCAAATACTCGGGTGTTTTTCCCCCACCCCTATTGATGCTTGTGTGTCGCGGCTCGCGGGTAGATTTTATGACTTTGACTTCTTTGAATGATTTTTGGGTTTTTTTACTTTGACAAATGGTCAAATAAAATATCAGGTGGTTTTTCCTGAAATTTATGGAAATTGCACAAATTTGCAAAATTTACAATAGTGTTATAAACAGGTAATAAAATTTCTGATTTTCCGGTTATTGATGAATTAAAATTTAATTTTTATTTATTATATAAGACATCAAATAAATACACTACACAAAGCCAAAAAATAGTTTTCGAATTTAAATTTTCAAGAAATAAAATTAGTGCAAGAACAGTGCACCAGCAATAACAAGAACAATACAAAAAGCCGACGGCATTTCTTGCATCTCAATATACATACACTCAAACGTACATATGTATGTATGTATGTACAATCGTGCCGGTCCACTCATAATTTTTTACCCATAACCACCGGCACCGGCTTTACCCGAATGCATAGAATCACCGATCGCAAATTGCCGAGTATGCCTCGGCACTCGCGCTCGCGAGTGTAAGGCTCGCGAGTGCGAGTATGCCTCGGCACTCGCACTCGCGAGTGTAAGGCTCGCGAGTGGAGAGTATGCCTCAGCACTCGCACTCGCGAGTGTAAGGCTCGCGATACACTTATTGCTCATGAGTATAAGGCTCGCGAGTGTGTGTATTTTTGGCCACTCGCACTCGCGAGTGTAAGGCTACCGAAAAGGCACATGAGTAACGGGTGCACCCGTTGAGTGTGTATACCCGTGCCGTTCTCTGTAACTTAGTCATCTCACTATCTGCATTTGCTTATCACTGTCTTCGCAAAGCTCTTGCAAAAGCTCGGCTTACCATGCGGTGCAGTGGAGTACAGTCGAAAGCGAAGCGAGCTTAGCATTAGAGAAAAAGCAATTAGACAAAGCAGACGTAATTATTGTCTCTCGGCCACCGAATTTTATAATCCCACGTGATTCTGAAAATTATATATTCTGACAGAGGAAAAATACCAGATCAACCCCAAGTGAGAATATATGTGAGGATAGACGTGTATATACAAATATATATATACATATATAGTGCAGTGCGAAATTCGTTAATTAATACAGGTATGAAATGTAAATAATTGTGAGTGTAGTTTATAACCATATCTCTCCGATACAGGCATAGAATCCCCAGAAATTCGGCTCAACAGCCTCGGCACTGGCGGATGGTAGCCTCTGTGGGCCACTAATGGTCCATTAAACCTCTATTACAACTATAGAGCGCCGTGTGACCCTAGTGAACAACTATATATTGGGTGCACAATTTTGGTCGGAAATCACAACAAGGTTGGCCGCTCAACGGAGCACCCAAAGATTCTGATTCTGACCGTCCACGATATACACCCAAGATCACGGCCAAGTTTGACTTTGAATATTAACGGAGCACATACAGGCGCATACGCCTGAAGACCAAGAATACACTGGATGAGTAGTGCATAGTACAACAACAGTACCACAATCCACTATGCAACAACAATAAGTTCATTTATATTGTATCAATCTTTCCTCATTGCTGCTATGATTTGCTGGGAGCGACACGAATTACATCGTCTGTATCTTCTAGTTATTTGTATTAAATTAGTAACATAAAATTAATAATTCTAATGGAAAATTGTTGAGGCATACTCGTGGATACGATAAAAATGAAAGAATTCTAATTTTTGGTACATTTATATTAATTATCTGTATATTTTCTCATGTAGTACATTATCAACACAACATTATCATCGTCACTCATCTTCGTCATGGTACCACGACCGTAAGAAAACGACATCTGAGTAAGTTAAACAAAGTAGAAGTTACAAAAAGGTAACCTTAATGATACAAATGATTATATAAATGTGCCTAATTGTTAATCGAATGAAATTATCCCGAGTACGTCTCAGACTTGAATTCATTTTGTAAATATTGGTAATCATATCACATATGTATGTAACAAACGGAGTATCATGAATTCTTTTATAATTAAAAATTCACATGAAGTGATTAATGAAATAATGTTTTGCTAAATTAATGTTTAAATAAATTATCTTAATATGGTCTGTCGAGTAAACGAAGGGAAGATGTCGAATATATAAAAAACTTAAATATGATTTAAAGTAGGGGTAACTTATAAAAAAAAATCGAAAGTTACCATGGTCGGGAGGGTAGAGATGAGGAACTTAACATCTAGATTCCTCTACTAGGTAATTTCTTAGAAGGAAACTCCACTAAAGCGTGTGTCGGCGCGAAAACTCTTTTTATTGTTCTTTTTGATTCCTATAAAGCTTTCTTTTTTGTATATATTATTGTACATTCCATCTGCGTATTAACTATTTGCATGTGTTAGCGTAGCCGCAAGTGATCGAGTGAGGAAGAATCCCGACCAATCCGACGAGCTAGAACCGAGCATAGCAAGAATACGCAACCTACCAAGCTTGATCACGGACAATCAGTGCCTTCTAAAGCCTGATAAGGTTTTGGTACACTACAGAAGTGGAGGCAAAAATCGTCGGTTGACTATTAGAGACCTTACTGATATGATCGGAATATCAGAAAGATATGTGAAAACCATTTTGAAAGACCATTTGGGCCTACGAAAAGTCAAATCTCGTTTGGTACCAAAAACGACAAATTTCTGTACACGTTTTTCTTGACCATTCCGCCAAAAATTCGAGGCATATCGTTCCACAACCACCGTATTCGCCTGATTTGGCTCCGTGACTTCTGACTATACCCAAAACTGAAGAGACCAATTCGGGGAACGCGTTTCGAGTCGATTGAGGAGATAAAAGCTAAATCGAAGAAGGCACTGATGGCTATACCGAAAAGGGACTATTTGGCATGTTTCGAGGATAGGAAAAAAAAGTGTGCATAAGTGTATTTTATCGGGAGGGGATTACTTTGAAGGGCATGATATTGATTTAGAAGAATAATTAAAGATTTTTCATTTTACAAACAAATTCACCTTACTTTTTGCCCACAGTAGTATAATTACTTCATTACTTTTATATTTTCAATCAATAAATTACTTAACTTTGTTACATGCATAGAATAAGATCAAAATTTCTGACCTATCGAGGAAGGAGAAAAAAAATCTTATTTGGTAGATAACGACCTACTTTGTCAGACTGTACCTGTTATAACTTTTTAAGATAAAATGATGAAAATAGTGTAAAATTTGATATATTGTTAAATTATTATTAATTATATAATATTAAATTAATTTAAATTTATATAATTTAAATTTTTAATACAAATTAGAATTTTACACTTGATCAATCAGCCTGAAGGATAATTAATAATTATTAGTCTCTGATATCTGTCCCGGTGCCTTTCTATGTTAATTTATTGAAAACTTTTATATTTGTCATTATATGGTACATTTTACCCTCTTATTTCGCATTAATTATTGCTTAACAAGTAAGAAAGCTACAGTCGAGTGTGCTCGACTGTGAGATACCCGTTACCCATTTTGAATAAAATCAAAATATTACGATATTATTCTCAAAATATAATAAAATACTACATGGTATTGGAAATAAACCAAATGGGATATTTGGTATATCGATATAGTACCACATTCAAAATATGCCATAGACGGCACATTATACCAGATTACCAGCCAAAGCAACTAAGACTCCTAGTAAGTTGGCGTTTTTGTCTATACAAAAGTATTTCTTTAATAACTTCGACAATTTTTATCTGATCGCAAACAAATTTTCAGAAATCACAATTATTATAGCTATTATTGTGTATACCAAAATTTGACTTTAGCTTCAAAATTACGCTTGTTATTCGATTTTTGTTAATTTGCGGGGTTGGAAGTGGGAAGAGACGGACACGGCTAGATCTTCTTGGCTGTTGATCAAGAATATATATACTTTGTAGGGTCGGATCGGAGATGCCTTCTTCTATCTGCTACATATGTACGTTTCCTGCCGGCTCAAAGTTATAATACCCCTCTATCCTATAGGTAGCGGGTCTAAAAATATTTTTATGCCCTCCACCCAAAGCGTAGAATGGCATATATAACAGCTAAACAAAATTGCTTATCAAGAATGGTTTATGATCCCCGAAAATGCCCATTTAAGCCTGCGATTAAATAGCAAACTAAAGTCCGTAAAAAAAATGGTTTTGTTATTGAAATTTATAAGTTCATTACACATTACATTTTCATATCCTCCTAACCTATGTATAGCGCCGAAAAGTATAATAATTTAACTTTATACTTACTCTAAAACAATTTTAATATTTGGAATATAAATATATACTATCATGTGGGAGTAATATTTAGAGCTTTGGCAGAAGCCATTTATTTCTTCAGTATCTCCAGGCAAAAATATTTCTCTTTTATCTGCAAAAAAATTATAAACGAAAATGAATTAATTATTTGTAACATATCAATAACAAACAAATATCTATTTTCAATTTTCTTTTCTTAATTTCGCAATAAGATTTTATTTTTATTTTAACATCAAAGTATGCTACAGTTGAATGTGCTCGACTATAAGATACCCAAGGCGGAATAAAAAATCTGGATCAGCGAGTAACAATAGGTGCTGCAAATAATTGGTTAATCGTATCTTGTAGTCTTTGAGATCTAAGAGTTCATGCTGATAGACAAATAGTCTGTTACTTAATGCAAAATTTACATGTAATTAAATTTATAAAATATTTTTCTACCTTGATATTTTAAATTATCAATATATTTGGTTTATTTATCATTATTTTTTTCTAATCATGGAGCCATTACATTTTTTTGCAAGTTGACCCTGTTCGTAATTCCGCTCAAATTTCACTAATATTCCGCTTCCACAACACTATAGGCCTGTGTAAGTATTTTGTTTAAATGTCTATTGCCAACAGAGTTCAGCTGCAGTGTCAGTGCTGCTGCTACTGCTACCCTGTACCTTTTTTGTAAAGTTATAGGTATAAAGTTAAAAATTAATGATCGAAAATTAAATTTCTTTAATTTAAACAAAAATTATATATATGGTGGTCGTGCTCTTTATACCCGCTACCCATAGGGTAGAAGGGTATTATAACTTTGTGCCGGCAGGAAATGTAAGTAACAGGCATAAGGAGACATCTCCAACCCCTTAAAGTATATATTAAAGTTATTTAAGAATTTTTTTTGTATGGACAAAAACGCCTACTTACTGGGGGTCGTAGTTGCTTTGGCTGACAATCTGGTATATATTGCACTCTATGGTATATATCAAGTGTTGTACCAAATCAATATACCAAATATTCAATTTAGTATATTCTTAGTATTTTGTTATATATTTTTTAAAAGTGTATTTTGAAAAAAATACCGCAAATATTTTGCTTTTATTCAAAATGGGTAGCGGGTATCTCACAGTCGATCGCACTCGACTGAAGCTTCCTTACTTGTTTTCACTTGTTACTGCAAACTTTTTTCAATTTTTGTGCTGCCACAAAATGTAAACAACACAAGCTATAAATGCAAATTGCACAATAATTTCGAAAATAAGTAGACAATTTCAATCCATTCTAAATAAAAAAATTGTTTTTTTTTTTTACTTATTTTTAATAAATTTTAACTATGTTCAATACATTTTTTTTAAAACACTTGTGATCCGAATTCAGATACGAAAAAGTGGCATCAGTCTAGATCAAAATCAGCGTCAAAACACTGAACTGTTTTGGCAACTGAAGTGATCTGACTAGTGTTTTACAAAAATGTTATAATTTGACTACTTGATAACTACTTATAAATTAATGATATTTTTGCATAAAAGTCATCGTTTTTGGCTCTTTCAAGTGAAGTTGAAGTGCAATTTGAGTGGAAGTGTTTTCTTTAGCACCCCTGTGGGTACATATTCACATTCATAATTGTTATAATCTAATTACCTTTGCTTCACTTTATTTTATTAAATCACAATCAGGTGTGCTACAGAATTTCACCAGTGAAATTGATTCCGCTGACAGCAAACTAGAAAATTTCACCAGTGGATTGAGTTAGATATGTTTATTTAAATAGCTTTGTATTTAAATCTATTGGAGTTAATCTTCGTGAGCTTCAGGGTTGTCATTTGGGTTCCTTATTGTTCACTTTGTTTACTTTCTTTTGTTATAATGCGTTCTCGTATACTTCTTTATACTGATCTTAACTGTATTATATCATAGGGCAGGCACAGTAAATTTGTTAAATTTTAATTGCTACAAATGTAAGCTTACAACTTACTTTCGACGTTCAATCCATATAAATAATTTTAGATTTTGCTCTATATGATAAATGATTTAAAAATTCGATAAGCATATCTGTCTGCACAAATAAAGTCGAGGGTGTGCTTGGATTCATAAAGCGTTGGTCTTTTGACTTTTGTCTAAATACCTAGTATAGGATCTATCCAAGCAGGATTGAGTCAGTGCAGTTTTTCTTTTTTGATTTTTGGTCTTCATAGTTTTAACTTAACCCTAATATTATATTACCTTACCGTAGTAGGCTGTTATTGTTAAAGCTTGCTTGATCTAGCCATGTCCGTCTGTCCGTATGAACACCTAGATCTCAAAGACTATAAGAGATAGAGCTATAATTTTTTATATAATTTGCAGTATTTGTTATGTTTACACGCAGATTAAGTTTGTTTATAGTCTCTGAGATCAGACAGACGGACATGGCTAGATCGTCTCGGCTGTTGACGCTGGTCAAGAATATATAACATAGAGTCGGAGATGCCCCCATATACCTGGTTACGGACGTTTCCTGCCAGCACAAAGTTATAATAATCTTCTTTCCTATGGGTAGCGGGTAAAAAACCTAAAAGGAGTTTACAACAATGCATAATGATAATGCAAATTATGTTACAATACTTGATCGCTGACAAATGTATACTTTAGGGATCAAAGTTTATAATATTCTGAGCATCTGTTTTACACTCAACATTTACCGTTGCCTATTTTTAAGCTTTCCTGTTGGAAACAATACCGTCTTACAATACAGTATTAGATACAAGCATTTCTTGCTTCTTGCATTAAGGAATACAATGGCCCAAAAACTTATTCAAAGCAAACACTTCAGCTCAATTGGCTCTCTCATACCAATTAACTTTTATTTGGGATAAAATGGAAATTTTATAAAATGTCTCTAGCAAAAAAATAAAATTCTATATTGTTAAGGTTTTTTTCAACGTTAAAGAATTCAGTTTCGAGTGAAAACATGAACAAGACGGGTTATCTCACAAAATATTATTAAATTTAGTACAAGCTACATCCGCAACACAATAATCGATACGTACTATATATGAACATTTTGAATGTAATATTATTCAATCAATCAATCTACAAAATAAGATTTACCTGTACTTTCATTTATTCCATCAATATTTGAAGAAAATCCATACGAACATTTTGAACTAAATGGTGATTTATATTTATGTTTTTTATTGGTCTCAGAACAATCACTTCTTTTGTCTTGAATATGGACTTTAATATTAATTCTGAAAATATAAATACAATTGCAATTAGTAAATAAAATTAAAGCTCTTCGATATTTTCATAGGATCTATAATACTAAAAATCTACGCTTCTTTTCAATTGGATATATCCAATCGCATATATGCGATGGAAGTTATTAAGTATTTAGATTTTAATTAAAATTGCACTAAAATACTTTTCTTACGCTTTAAATCATTTAGATTGTTGAATTTCGAGGTTAAATGAGGATCTGGCTACTGTAGACAGAGGGGGAGACAGAATTTGGACAATTTGGAAAAATACTTGTGTTGCCGATACAGCTATTGTCATCTATACTTTAAAAAGTATAATATTTTCATTATAATTTATAAAGTTTGAAGAGAAGATTCAATAAATAAAATTAAAGAAAAATATAAAACTAATTAAAAAGCTACAGTCCAGTGAGCTCGACAGTGAGATACCCGATACCCATTTTTAATAAAAGCATAACAGTGCGGCATTATTCTTAAAATATACCAAAAATACTGATATAGTATTACATTTAAAATATACTATATAGTACAACATATACCAGATTGTCAACCAAAACAAACTTTCGACCAATTTTATCCGACCGCTACCAAATTTTCAGATATAAGTACTGTAGTTATTATTGTATCTACGCGACTATAGCTTTAAAATTATACTTTTTATTATTTTTTTTTTTCTATTTGCGGGGTCGGGAGTGGGCGTGGCAAAAATTTGAAACAAACTTGATTTGCGTGCAAAAATTACAAATGATATCCAAAAAAAAAATTATATGTTATGCGAACAGACAGACAGACAAACAGGTTTAAACGCTGATCAGGAATATATATATTAATATACCCTTTTCTTTAAGGGTAGCGGGGAAAAAAATTATAAACTAAATTGTTAGGATGAGATTTGTATATATAATATAACCCGTGTCTATTAATAGGAAAAATTACAAATATATTAATCCAACATTTAAAAAAAAGCTCTACGGGGACATTGACAGAATTCAATGTCTCTCAAAGAATTTAACTTACTTAATATGATTGAAGTATGTCAAATAATTTAAATTATATTCTTTTATATGCATGTATCTTAAACTGGAAGCTCAAATAGGATCAAGATGATGTTATGCTATTAAGAAACTAATTTTAAATATAGATAAAAGACCTCTGTCACAGTGTAACTTTAGCTACATCCTTTATTTATTAAAAATAAATTACTTACTTTTCATTCTCTGGAGTTATATTCTCGCCCATAATGCGACTCGAACATTTCATAACGTGAATATTGTTTTCAAATGATTCACCCTAGTGGAAGACAAATATAATACTTTAGTTAATGCATAAATAATTTAATTAAATGGTTATTAAATAATACTTGGCTCGTCAATAATTAATATAAAGAAATAGGAAATCAACATCTGAGTTTGAATTTCCTTATATAATATTAAACAAGTGAGAAAGCTACAGTCGAGTGTACTCGACTATGAGATACCCGCTACCCATTTTGAATAAAATAAATATATTTTGCGGTATTTTTCTCAAAATATACCGAATATACTAAAAATACCAAAAATATACCAAATGGTATGTTTGGTATATCGATACAGCAGACCATTCAAAATATACCATAGACAGCACAATATACCAGACTATCGGCCAAAGCAACTAAGAGCCCTAGTAAGTAGGCGTGTTTGCCCATACAAAAGTATTTCTTTAATAACTTCGACAGTTTTTACCTGATCGCAGGAATCATAACTACTATGGTAATTATTATCTATACCAAAATTCGCAACTGTAGCTTTGAAATTACGCTTGTTATTCGATTTTTTTTGATTTGCGGAGGCGGAAGTAGGCGTGGCAAAATTTTGAAACAAACTTGATCTGCGTGCAAACATAACAAATGCTGTCGAAAATTATAGCTCTATCTCTTATAGTCTCTGAGATCCAGTGTTTCATACGGACAGAGGGACAGACACACAGACGGACATGGCCAGATCGTCTCGGCTGTTGACGCTGATCAAGAATATATACCTTTCTACCTGTTACATACATTTCCTGGCGGCACAAAGTTATAATACCCTTCTACCCTATGGGTAGCGGGTATAAAAAGAAAGCTACAGTCGAGTGTGCTCTACCCGCTACCCATTTAGAATAAAACTAAAATATTGCGGTATTATTCTCAAAATATACTAAAATAATATACCATAGAAATACTATCAGGCATGCTCCGGTATTCACTTTTCGTTTTGAAAACGATTTTATAGGATTGTATTCTACAAATTATAGGAATAGGGTTGTAGGTTTGCGCAAATTATTGATGAAAGGGGTGAGTCAGTACTTGATTTAATCCTAAACTTTCAGCTAAAAGTAACCTAAAGTGCTGAGGAATCTACTTTTATAGGTCCCACCTCTCGTAACGTGCTAGGCCTACCCATCGCGACTTTCCACGTTTCGCCAATCCTGAAGGCTCTCCAGATCGACGAGAAGATCGCAACCATCCTGGTGGAACCCAGATCTCTCATTGCTTCGTGGTGAGCTTACTTGCATGTTTCAACCTGCTAAGAAGGTGGACAACTTCTATGTCTGGGACGAGTATAAGTTTCTCCTGAAGTCCTACAAGAAGATCATCCGCTCATCTAAGAGGTCCTCATGGAGAGCCTCCAGACTGAGGAAGCTGCTGTCCAAGCAGACTTCTAGTCCCAGTCTGCTCAAGACGGGCGATGGGGTGTGGATGGAGAGCAGCGCTAAAACTCTTAAGGCACTGCTCTCAGCTCATTTCCCGGGATGTATTTGAACATCGAGCAATGACTGGCAGCTCTTTCCTAGTCTCCCAGTTATGAGACCCCCTGCCGGTTTATTTACAGCCAACAAAATAATTTGGCCTATCGATGGACTTTCGCCAGAAATGCTGAAAGCTAGCAAATCTGCGATTGTTCCCTGGTTAACGGAGATTTATTTGGCGTGTCTCGCATGGGATATATCCCCACTCTTTGAAGGATCTCTAAAATAATTTTCCTGCCGAAGGCGAGAAATTCAGCCATGTGATCAAAAATGACTTCCGGCTAATCAGCCTAATCTCTTTCCTGCTAAAAACTATGGCAAACCCATGATATCAATTTTTTCGTTTTCAAAACAAAAACGAAAAGTGAATACCGGAGCACGGTTAATAATACTAATTTAAGTAAATAAAATACATAAAGTTAAAATTAGCTTTTTTTTTTACGGCTTTTTTTATTGTACATTGAGCGACAATAACTAATCACTTTTCTATTTTGTGTGCAATACAATATTTTATAATACTTACACAGTAAAATCCATTAACTTCATCAACAATGACACTAATAAAGGATTTCCACTCAACCAAAATATTTCGAAAATAAATTAAGATATAATCGTTTCGTATATTTTTCTCTAGACCCGAAAGTTTCATTGGATCCAAAAGTAATCTGCCATCAACGATTGGAAATCTAAAATTATAAATTTAAATAGTTACCATTTTTAAATGAAAGCAAACAAGTTATAAAAAAAGTATTGTACTATTTAACAATTAATAAAATTGGCTTAGTTGGAAATGCTCAACTTACAGCATTTTATTATATTTCACTAAACTTAGTTAAATAGAAATGGAAAAATAAATGTTTCCAAAAGTCGAAAAACCAACACAAAATTTGATTAAATATATTGTAGTTCCTTAAAATTAAAATGTTTAATATTCACTTGCTTTCACTGGATTTGAAAGGTTAACTTACATTTTTCTTCAAAATAAAAATATGTTGTAAAAACCTTAGAGAACTGAAATAAATATTTAAATTTTTATACCCGCTACCCATAGGGTAGAAGGGTATTATAACTTTGTGCCGGCAGGAAATGTATGTAACAGGTAGAAGGAGGCATCTCCGACCCTATAAAGTATATATATTCTTGATCAGCGTCAACAGCCGAGACGATCTAGCCATGTCCGTCTGTCCGTCTGTGTGTCTGTCCGTATGAAACACTGGATCTCAGAGACTATAAGAGATAGAACTATAATTTTTTTTCGACAGCATTTGTTATGTTTGCACGCAGATCAAGTTTGTTTCAAATTTTTGCCACGCCCACTTCCGCCCCCGCAAATTAAAAAAATCGAATAACAAGCGTAATTTTAAAGCTAGAGCTACGAATTTTGGTATATATAATAACTACTATAGTAGTTATGATTCCTGAAAATTTGGTTGCGATCAGATAAAAATTGTGTAAGTAATTAAAGAAATACTTTTGTATGGGCAAAAACGCCTACTTACTATGGGTCTGAGTTGCTTTGGCCGACAATCTGGTATATTGTGCCGTCTATGGTATATTTTCAATGCGGTACTATGTCGATATACCAAATATACCATTTGGTATATTTTTAGTATTTTTGCAGTATATTCGGTATATTTTAAGAAAATACCGCAAAATATGTTTCTTTTATTCAAAATGGGTAGCGGGTATCTCACAGTCGAGTACACTCGACTGTAGCTTTCTTACTTGTTTCTTGTATGCTTTAGCGTAGAAGAGTATTGTAATGAATTATAATTTTTTAATTTTTGACAGCACCTGTTATGTTTGCACGCGAATTAAATTGCTTTCATGTTTTTTGTCACGCCCATTTCCGCCCCGGCAAACCAGCAAAACTCTAATAACAAGCGTAATTTCATAGCTAGAGCCGAGATTTTTGGTACATACTATTTTAACTATATACAAATTGTAGAAGTTTTTTTTTAGAAATACTTTTCTTTAGCAACAAACGCCTACGCGGGAGTATTACTATATTATTATAGCAATGCAACGCATTGCAATATTTTCGTGTTTTTGCGGTGTATTTTTGAAATAGTCGTAGAATCTGGTTTTATTGAAAATGGGTAGCGGGTATCTCACAGCCGAGCATACTCGACTGTATCATTCAAAATTGTTTAATTTAGTTTTAATTTCTTAATTAATATTGTGGGAAGCGAATAATAAAAACTGAACAGGTCTTGTAAAATGTTTTTTTGTAATTCGAGCTTCGCTCAATGTATATGCAAGAACAGAATGTAACAGAGAATGAGAGAGTAAATACGGAGAGCTAACATCACGAGAGAGGTATTCGGAAAGCTTATATGTGTGTATAGGCACACGTCTTACTACAACTCGGGCATCCTGCGAACAAAATCTCTCGATCTTAGCTTTACAAGGAGTTTGTATATACACCTAACCCTCGCTTAACACGGGGGGTTACGTTCCTAGAAATCTTTGTGTTAAGCGAAATATTGTTAAGCGAAACATGAATTCAGTACAAAATAAGGGGTTACGTTCGCAAAATTCAAAATTGGCAGCAAAAAAATGTTTTTATTGTTCAAATCTGGTATGTTTTTATTAATGATTCATACATTTCTTCAAAATTCACCAAAAGTTATTATGCCCCATACTATCTATTACTGAGATCCTACTTGTCTAAGAGATGCTTCTACCTTCAGCAGAGAAATGAAACTCACCACTATTTCTCATAAACGCAGGCGTTCCTCAACTGGCGAAGGCGCGCTCAGGACAGAGCCGCGTGGAGGCACATCGCGCTTCAGGCTGAGACCCGATAAAAGGGTTGTCATGGCCATATAATAATAATAATAGTTCCTTTAAAGAATGAATATTCCCGTCCATAAATGTTTGAAATGCTGTATCTGAGCATCTGAGTGTTTCGGGGCTGAGCATCATTTTACGTTTTTTTCGCGAAAATATAGTACATGAGAATGGCAAAAAAATCTACCCAATACAATCGGAAAATCGGTAAAAATCCAAAATTTTCGCCACCAAAATTGGCCAGTGTTGTAGAGGAGCAATTGACCCAGAATCAATTCGAGAGTACTGCCTTCAGTCACGCGTGACGGTGGTAGCCGGATTCGAAAAGCTCTATTTTATTGAAGCGACAATTGACTAGACCCCGTACCGAGAAGTACTGAATGTCAATTTACTCCTACAATGTGCGGATAAACTGCGCATTTCGATTTTTTTGATTTGCGGGGGCGGGAGTGGGCGTGGCAAAAATTTGAAACAAACTTGATCTGTGTGCAAACATAACAAATGCTGTTGGAAAAAAATTATAGCTCTATCTCTCGTAGTCTCTGAGATCTAGGTGTTCATACGGACAGACGGACACACGGACATGGCTAGATCGTCTCGGCTGTTGACGCTGATCAAGAATATATATACTTTATAGGGTCGGAGATGCCTCCTTCTACCTGTTACATACATTTCCTGCCGGCACAAAGTGCCGGTATAAAACATCCTGGCATCTGAAGATGTCATGTTACTTTACACTGACTATAAGTCAACCTTCGACTTAACAACAGACGCGTCAGGTCACGGCATATGGGCTGTGTTCTCTCAAAACGCTCGGATCACAATGATTTCAAGAACGTTAAAAGACAGGGAAGCCAATTACGCAACAAATGAGCGAGAATTGTTCGCCATTGTCTGAGCGTTAGCGAACGAAGTGCAAAAACAGACAATCGAAAAATTAAAAAACATCCTGGCATCTGAAGATGCCATGTTACTTTACCCTGACTATAAGTCAACCTTCGACTTAACAACAGACACAGACGCGTCACGTCACGGCATATGGGCCGTGTTCTCTCAAAACGCTCGTCCGATCACAATGATTTCGAGAACGTTAAAAGACAGGGAAGCCAATTACACAACAAATGAGCGAGAATTGTTCGCCATTACTTTGGCAAAGGGAAAAAATATATTTATTTAAAAGATTTTGCGTCGGAAAGCGTTCATTGACGAGCATAACGCCAATGTAATTTACAAACCCGGCAAAGAGAACTACATTAGAAAATCAGACCGCAAACTCAGACGCCTCGAAAATACACAGTGAGGTGTCGCTGTCATACACAACAGAAGCAACTGACAGGCCCTGAATTGTTTTAGAAATCAGATTGTTATTGAAGAGCCGAGGCTCCCACTGAAACAGAGATTTGTAATTTTCAATACAAAAATGCGCCACCTAATCAACTACACTAATAAAGAGACGTTAGTCGACCTCTTAAATGAAGTTGTAAACCCTGACGTGGTAAATGCCCTACACTGCAGTCTGCACGTGTCAGCTCAAATAAAAAAGAATTTTGAACGGCATTCCCAGCCACGAAACTCAGACATTGCAAAAATTTTGTTGCAGATATTTTTAATACAGATGAAATACTGGAAATCGCAAAATTGGAACACAATCGCGCCCATAGAGCGGCCCAAGAAAACATGAAGCAAATCATAGGCGATTACTACTTACCAAACATGACTACTACTTACCACAATGAGGTGGCCTTGAATTGCAGAGTTTGTGCAAAAGTGAAATACGATAGGTACCCAAACAAACAACCTTTGGGGCGAAACACCAATTCCCTCATTCACAGGCGAAATTTTGCACGTCGACATAACATATACTCGAAAAACAACAAATTTTTTCTTACTTTTAGACAAATTCTCTAAGTTCTCAAGTGTGGACGAGTGCCTACACTCAAACACACACACGCACACATATTAGCTTGACGCTCTCTCGGCTCTCGGCGGAACTCTCTCGATATTGGCTGTCTTTATACATAATTTAGCAACGCAGTCAGTCAAACTCGTGTTCAGTTTCTTCGTGTATTTATCTATCACAATTTTAAAAGTGGGATCGACTACACAAAAAAAAAAAAAAAAAAAAAAAAAAAAAAAAAAAAAAAAGACATAAACACATCTACATTTGACAAATACACTACGGCCCAATTAAAGAAGTGGCTAACAGCGCTATATTTGCCCACGACAGGCAATTAATAACATGGTTGCTCGATGTTTCACCCGAGATGTTTGACGAATTACCATCCGGAAGCAACGATTTATTATGTTTGGCCAATATTTTGTCTGGCCAAGAAAACTAATTGCCCAACAACAACGAGCGTCATGATCAAACTCAAAATGTTCGCGAAAATTCTGGCATAAGAGAGTGTTCACCAGGATTTGCTAAGCAAGAAGAATTGCGTTTAACCAAAGAATTGAAAAATTCTCAGATCAGGAGATCTAGTTCGCAGGATGGCCGAGTAGTAGTAGGACGAGTGCCTACACTCACACACACACTTTTATTTTTATTTATTACTTTTATTTGGACGTTGACGTACTAACGGCAGTACCATCAAGTGGCCCAGCGATACCAAGCATGGGCTTGTTGACGCGCGGACAAAACAAAATAAATTTGTGAACAGCATGCATTACGCGAAAACCGCGAATAAATATTAAAAGGGGCTGGACAGCTAATTAAATTAGATTAAAAATATGTTAGAATATATGTATAAAAAGATAAATAACAATTAAATACTCGATAAATAAGCTAATAAGGCTTTAAGCAAAGGAATAGATTTACTAGGATTATGGCAAGCAAAGTTAGTAGATCTACGTGAAATGAGAAGAGGAAGAAAATTCCTAGTGATCCTGACAGGAAGTGCAAAACTAATTTGACTTAACAGCTCCAAAGAGTCTATTTCACCATTAATTAGTCTCTGTATAAAAACAGCACCTTGCATAGTTCTGCGGTCAGAAAGAGAAGGAAGGTTTAGTAATAAAAGTCTACTGCGATACGGTGGTAATCTAATATTATGATTCAAATTTAAACTACGAAGAGCAAATAACAAGAATTGTTTCTGCACCGACTCAATCCTCAATATCTTGATAAACCCTTTATTGGGGATTCCAGACAAAAGATCCGTACTCAATGATAGGACGAACCAGTGAGACGTACAAAGTTTTGGTAATGAAGGGATCGATGAACTCCTTCGACCAGCGTTTTATAAATCCCAGAACGCCCATGGCCCTATTTACAGCAGACAGAATATGCTTATCAAATTTTTGTGTAGCATCAAGCAGAACCCCCAAGTCATTCACACCTTCAATTCGCTCCAGAGGAGTATCATATAACATATAGTTATTTAACTGGGAAGAACCTCTACAAAAGGTCATAAACTTACACTTATTGCAGTTGATATGTAACATATTTACTCTGCACCAAGATTCTAGACGATTAAGGTCACATTGTAACAGTGAGCTTGCAGGACTATCATTAAATGTCAGGCAAAGCTTAACGTCATCGGCGTACATAAGTACATAAGTTTGCATTTTATTCTCGAATCCTTTAATTACAATAGAAGAAAACTCCAATAAGTTAGTAGAAGTTGATCTAGACTTCACAAACCCATGTTGGTAAGGTGAAATTATAGATTTACACAGATGTTGCAGTTGAGAAGTTATGATTTTTTCAAATGCTTTCGGAATCGCAGACAATTTAGATATACCGCGATAATTTAGAACTTTAGATTTGTCCCCTTTTTTTAGGATATGTATAATGTATGACTTTTTCCTGATTTTTGGAAAAGAGCATAAGTTTACGGACAATTCAAACAATTTAAAAAGTGGTTTACAGATACTACTAGCACAATGCTAGGCACTCCATCCGGACCTGCCGAAAAAACAGGTTTTATAGCCAATAGTTCCGTTAAAATAGAGCTTTCAGTAATTAAAGGACCAAAAATACAATTAAATGAATTTAACTGATAAGGATAAAAAAGGAATTTTGAGAACTTGGGACAGAATATGTCGTTTGGAAAAAGTCCGCAAATAAATTGGCAACATCATGACCATTAGATACTGTCCTATTCTCCAAAGACATAAATGCTGGTGATGACGCGGATCTACGCTTCGAGTTAACGAAGTCGAAAAGCAGCTTGAGCAACAGAGCAACAGAGCCAGTTCCCTTTAATTTTTGGTAAAGTCTCGACTTACGATTTATTAAATTCGATAATTACTTAGTAAACCATAAGGGTTTATCAGACAAATGTGGAATACTTGATGGAACATAAGCATCAAATAGCGAGTTCAAAATAGAATAAAAAAATTCAACCGCTATATCCAAGTTCGTAGACAAAGTTGGGACCAGTCAGTTTGAGATATAAGCAGAGCAAGTTTCTCAATATCGGTTTTCCGAAAACAACGAGAAAGCTCACCACAACGTACACTCGACTCCGCCGCAATAAATGGGAGTTCCAACATAATTTCCAAAGTGGGATGGTAAGGGCCTTCAAGGGAAGATATAGGAGATATTCTCGATAGAGAACATGAATCTGGGTCTAAAACAAAAATAAGGTCTAGAGATCTGTTTAAGCAATTTGGAATACCATTAATCTGAGACAATGATACCCCGAAGAGACTATCAATAAAAACATGGTATACAGAGGGCAAAGTCCATTTAGATTCTTGGCGGAATGCCATGACACCCCAGCAATATTAAAATCACCAAGGACTATAAAGTGATCACGATCAGAAAGCATATTAGAAATGTTATTAATAATAGAAAAATGAGCTAAATATAAAGCATCATCTGAAACAGGGGGGGATATATGAGCAAGAAATAAAAATGTTAAAACTACCAAAGGATAATCTAACAGCCACTAGCTCAATATCAGAAGTGTGATCAAACAATTCTGAATTTAATTGAGCATCTACTGCAATTAAAACCCCACCATCGCGACGTACCTTGCGGTCACGTCTGTATACGGAAAATCTACAAAAATAGATTTCCGTATCAAGGATGTCATTTATTAACCATGTTTCAGTAAAGGCAATGACATTGAAAGGGAAAGATATACTATTTAAATATAAGTCAGTAAGTTTACTACAAATACCTCTTACATTTTGATAGCCAAGAAGTAAAGAGGATGTTAGTTTTTTGAACTGTCAGGCATTGAAGAAGGCTTTGAAGTAGAATTCTTGCTACTATTAGGAAGAGAAATCGGAGACCGATTTTTTTTTTTAGCAACAAATTCTTTAACTAATAGGTGTTCCGGTCAAAACTCTTTACTCTTTACATCATGCTAAATTGTTCAGCGGCAGCACTTATTTTAAAAGCTGAAATCTCCCGTTCGTACGAGAAATTAAACTTGTCCACCTTAATACTGGCTTGAGATTTTGACTTAATATAAGCCCGAACATCATCAGATGTCGTTTCGGGGGCAAGCCTTGAGACGAAAATCTGCTTAAGCGGTGGCACAGCAACTAACGTGTTGCGGACAGTTAATGCAGGAGCTAGAGGCGATTCTTCTATCGTTACAGCACTAACGATCGCAACAGAGGATGGTGATGGTTGAATTTCTTCAACCGTCTCCATCTCAGTAGACAACAAAATCGAAACCGGAGCAGGAGATTCCAATCTTAATGACGTAATGTCATGATGTGGAACATACAGAGCTACCGAAGGTTGAGGGGACGGAAAACTAAATGACATTAATTCCCCAGCAGGTGGTACAGATAAACTTGAACATCAACTGGGACAGACAGCTCGATTGGGGTAATCGACAGACGCGCTTTACGCTTCGGAGACTCGGTCAAGAGCTTCATACTCTTAAACCCAGAATCCAAAGCAGACAAGCTATCGGAGAGTTTTTTAAAGCCCGCCAATATATCTTTAAAACCAGTTCGCGTCTGCCGTATAAACCCAGCAATATCGCGTTCAGAGTTCCTAAAGTGTTCACAAGTCCATCTCAATCCTGACTTGGCTGAAATTAAGTCAACAATACGGCCGTTAAAGCCAGCACATTTCTCATGTGCAACGTTGTCGCATAACCAGCAACAAACAAAACCCATTTTGGCACCAACCGGCACCCGGAATTTTTTGTTATAGCACACGAACATATTTGCTAAAAACAATGATAATTAAACCAATCAAGAAGTAAAAAATTCGAAATATAAATAAAATAGGTAAGTTAATTGCAAACTAATATGATCTGTACTTACAAAGAGCACAAAAACACAGAGAGTAAGCACAGGTCGAGCGAGACGCAAGATAAACGATAGCCAAGTACAACACTAAGAGAGGGAGAGTTACTATTCTAAACTGCGTTGAGAGCACGATATTGAGAGCACAATTCACAAGCACAGAGAGTAAAGCGCGGGTTGAGCGAGACGCAAGATAGACGATAGCCAACAACAACACCAAGAAAGGGAGAGTTAACTTTTGTAACAGCGTTGAGCGCAAAGAATAGCAAGTGAAAAAAGAAGAGCGCGAATGTAAACAAAAATACAAAAACAAAGTGCATCGGCAACGAAAACAGAATTGTTTTGCTAACAAAGCAAAGCAAAGTTTGACCACACAATTTGTTGTTGTATTTTCAGAAAAATTATAATAATATAATAAATACAAGAAAGCACACAGCGATTTAACGATCTCTAGTTAAACACAAGTGACAGAGTAAAATTAATGTTATATAAATTATAAATGAATATTAAATTCAATGAATAATCTCGAAGTTTAAGAGGGAAGAAAAAAAACACGTCCGTCTGCGACTGCGAGAGCGAGCGAATATATTAGCTTGACGCTATTTAATTCTTAAGGCATAATAAAACGGACGCTACGTCACAACTCGGAATCGCTAGAAGCCTAGGGATCCACAGTGGCATTGCAAACACGGTGGAGCTTATTCTAAGGGCCACTGTACTGTACAACGGCACGATACATTCCGTTATTGAAAAAAAACAATCGATGTAGTTCATTCGGCCACGACCGAATTGCAGTACGGAACAAAGTGCAAAAAGTGCAGCTGCTTCAGCGCAGTCGGGTTAATGAAAATAGGCACAGTAGAGTTTTTGAGGTAGGAGAAAAAATTCTCGTCAAATCCAACAAAAGGCTCGGCAATAAGCTTACTACCCTGTACGTCGAGAAAAAGGCTGAAGCGGACATGGGAACATCGGTCCTAATAAAGGGGAGGGTGGTCCTTGCACAATATCACGTAAGGATTAGATTGAGAAAACAGCAAGTAAACGTAAAATTAGGAATACGCTTTTCACACCGCACACACGCTTTTATTGTAATCCGGCTTTTACTTTCAGATCCGCGCTCATAACGCTGTTATGTCTAGCGTCAGTTCACGCGCTGGTTTCGGATTACTCGCACTCTTAATACATAGCCATCGTAGAAGGCAGGGTGGTCATTAGGGAGCAATATGGGTACTTGAGACACATTGTTAACCTATCCGATTATATGACTATGCTTGAGGAGACTAGTAAACTGGCCTTACTATTCCTCCATTCTCATATAAAAAAGTTATTAGATACAAACACCGAACACGTAAAAACGCTTTGGTCCGATTTAAAGGTCCACCACAGGAAGGCAAGGAACCTAGATTTCATAGCCAAGGCATTGAAAATAGTGGCAGGGACGCCTGATACTAAAGACCTAGACCAGATTAAAATCACAGACACACACTCCACAGATCGCCATAAACTCAGAAACGCGAAATAAAATAAACAAATTAACAAATACCGTTAACGTGCTGTTAAAATACACCAAAAAAAAGCAAATAGACACAGGTCACCTTTTCGAACTATTATTATCAAGAAATAGGTTTTTAATCACCGAAATAGATAATTTGTTTTTAACACAGCCGAGCATACTCGACTGTAGCATTCAAGATTGTTTAATTTAGTTTTAATTTCTTAATTAATATTGTGGGAAGCGAATAATAACAAGTAAGAAAGCTACAGTCGAGTGTACTCGACTGTGAGATACCCGCTACCCATTTTGAATAAAAGCAATATATTTTGCGGTATTATTCTCAAAATATACTAAATATACTGCAAAAATACTAAAAAATATACCAAATGGTATATGTGGTATATCGATATAGTACCGCATTCAAAATATACCATAGACGGCACAATATACCAGATTGTCGGCCAAAGCAACTCAGACCCATAGTAAGTAGGCGTTTTTGCCCATACAAAAGTATTTCTTTAATAACTTCCACAATTTTTTTCTGATCGCAACCAAATTTTCAGGGATCATAACTACTATAGCTATTACTGTATATACCAAAATTCGTAACTCTAGCTTTAAAATTACGCTTGTTATTCGATTTGATTTGCAGGGGCGGAAGTGGGCGTGGCCAAAATTTGAAACAAACTTGATCTGCGTGCAAACATAACAAATGCTGTCGAAAAAAAATGATAGCTCTATCTCTTATAGTCTCTGAGATTTAGGTGTTCATACGGACAGACGGACAGACGGACATGGCTATATCGTCTCGGCTGTTGACGCTGATCAAGAATATATATACTTTATAGGGTCGGAGATGCCTCCTTCTACCTGTTACATACATTTCCTGCCGGCACAAAGTTATAATACCCTTCTACCCTATGGGTAGCGGGTATAAAAACTGAACAGGTCTTGTAAAATGTTTTTTTTGTAATTCGAGCGTCGCTCAATGTATATGCAAGAACAGAATGTAACAGAGAATGAGAGAGTAAATACGGAGAGCTAACATCACGAGAGAGGTATTCGGAAAGCTTATATGTGTGTATAGGCACACGTCTTACTACAACTCGGGCATCCTGCGAACAAAATCTCTCGATCTTAGCTTTACAAGGAGTTTGTATATACACCTAACCCTCGCTTAACACGGGGGTTACGTTCCTAGAAATCTTTGTGTTAAGCGAAATATTGTTAAGCGAAACATGAATTCAGTACAAAATAAGGGGTTACGTTCGCAAAATTCAAAATTGGCAGCAAAAAAATGTTTTTATTGTTCAAATCTGGTATGTTTTTATTAATGATTCATACATTTGTTCAAAATTCACCAAAAGTTATTATGCCCCATACTATCTATTACTGAGATCCTACTTGTCTAAGAGATGCTTCTACCTTCAGCAGAGAAATGAAACTCACCACTATTTCTCATAAACGCAGCCGTTCCTCAAGGGAGTGTACTGGGACCAGTCCTCTACACTCTATTCACGGCAGACATGCCAGCAACAAACAACTGCACCATTGCAACATATGCTGACGATACAGCCATTCTGGCAACAAGCTGTTCTCGAAACGAAGCATCTCAAACTCTTGCAAAGTGAGCTCAGTCTGCTTGAAGCCTGGTTTCTTCGCTGAAAAATTAAAATTAATTCACTGAAGTCTGTCCAAATAACTTTTGCACTAAGACCAGGAAGATGCCCAAATGTCACACTTTACGGCTCAGCAATTCCAGAAGATGCCTGTGTGAAGTATCTTGGCATGCACCTCGACCGCAGACTAACATGAAACCGCACTTAAAAGCGAAATGTCAACAACTCAAAATAAAAACACTAGAAAATCAGCGGTCACTTAGGAAAACAAAATTCTCCTATACAAAGCCATTTTTAAGCCTGTTTGGACCTACGCTATCCAGCTCTGGGAAACAGCTAGCAATTCAAATATCGAAATACTTCAGCGCTACCAATCAAAAACTTTGCGACAAATTGTTAACGCTCCATTTTATGTAACCAATGCAAATATTCACAGAGATCTAAATATTCCAATTATAAAAGAAGAGATAAACAAATATAGTAAGAAATATACAGACAGACTTTACAATCATGTAAATAATTTAGCCCTAGATCTTTTAGACAATAGCTCAACTCATAGAAGACTTAAAAGGTAAATTTAAGTAAACAAGAAGTTATATTTAATAGCAGGTTTCACTGGAAATCTGATATTCCTGTTATGTAAATATTAGTCATAAAATTTACTTATTGTCTTAAGACAGATTGTAAATAAAAATTAACAAAAAAAATATATATATATATGTTATAATAATTTAACAGGTTAATCTTTATAGAAACTTAAAAATGTTAAAAAGTAAGGAAATCATATGTTTCTATGCATATCAAGTTTGAAATGCATTTGATGGCATTTATAGCTGAAGCCAGTTTGCTTTGGGTGGCTCCTTATCAAAAAAACCGTGTAAGAACGAGGTTTTAGCGTGTTAAAGACCGAGTTCGTGTTAAAAGAGTCCGAGTTAAGCGAGCGCCAGCTGTATATAATGTTATATAGAATATAATATGTATCATATGATTAATAGTCCCATCACTAGGTAAAACATAACTAACATTCCTGTATAATTATTGGGTATATAAAACAACAAAAACAACAGGTTATGGACCCAGTCTATGCCATATAAACAATTGATTTGTGAAACATTTTACATAAAAAAGTCTTACTTAAATTTCTTGGAAATTTTGAGTTTTTGTTTCTGTGAAATCTGTGATTTCTTGTGAAATTACATTAAGTTGAGTTCCGCGTGTGCATACCTATCCTTTTACAACTGCATACAATGGATCACAGCTTATTTAAACCACCACCAACCGACAACTTTGAATCAGTGTACTGGCCAAACTATTGTAAAAGGAGTATTAAATTTATTTATTTTTATTGTTTTAACATATAAGATATTCTTTCATTTGACCTCTAATTTTTTGTTTACTATATAGGATTATCGACAAAAAAAAAGGCGAAAAAAAGTACCACAGCCTATTTCAACCAGTAACTTTGCAGCTGTGCGAAGATCAGTTTCCTAGGAAGATAATGGTTCCTTATTGATGTATTGGTTTAAGTATAGTATTTTAAATGTTTAGAAGTTAGATTTTCGACATTTTAAACTTTAAATCTTAAGAGACACTTATTTTGCAAAATGGGTTCGTGAACCGAGAAGTAAAATGACGTCATAGTTCCTTTAGGACGACCCCGAACGCGCTGACAGGACCAGGTGATGGAAACCCTGACCACACTTGGTGTTACCAACTGGCGAAGGCGCGCTCAGGACAGAGCCGCGTGGAGGCACATCGCGCTTCAGGCTGAGACCCGATAAAAGGGTTGTCATGGCCATATAATAATAATAATAGTTCCTTTAAAGAATGAATATTCCCGTCCATAAATGTTTGAAATGCTGTATCTGAGCATCTGAGTGTTTCGGGGCTGAGCATCATTTTACGTTTTTTTCGCGAAAATATAGTACATGAGAATGGCAAAAAAATCTACCCAATACAATCGGAAAATCGGTAAAAATCCAAAATTTTCGCCACCAAAATTGGCCAGTGTTGTAGAGGAGCAATTGACCCAGAATCAATTCGAGAGTACTGCCTTCAGTCACGCGTGACGGTGGTAGCCGGATTCGAAAAGCTCTATTTTATTGAAGCGACAATTGACTAGACCCCGTACCGAGAAGTACTGAATGTCAATTTACTCCTACAATGTGCGGATAAACTGCGCATTTCGATTTTTTGATTTGCGGGGGCGGGAGTGGGCGTGGCAAAAATTTGAAACAAACTTGATCTGTGTGCAAACATAACAAATGCTGTTGGAAAAAAATTATAGCTCTATCTCTCGTAGTCTCTGAGATCTAGGTGTTCATACGGACAGACGGACACACGGACATGGCTAGATCGTCTCGGCTGTTGACGCTGATCAAGAATATATATACTTTATAGGGTCGGAGATGCCTCCTTCTACCTGTTACATACATTTCCTGCCGGCACAAAGTGCCGGTATAAAAACATCCTGGCATCTGAAGATGTCATGTTACTTTACACTGACTATAAGTCAACCTTCGACTTAACAACAGACGCGTCAGGTCACGGCATATGGGCTGTGTTCTCTCAAAACGCTCGGATCACAATGATTTCAAGAACGTTAAAAGACAGGGAAGCCAATTACGCAACAAATGAGCGAGAATTGTTCGCCATTGTCTGAGCGTTAGCGAACGAAGTGCAAAAACAGACAATCGAAAAATTAAAAAACATCCTGGCATCTGAAGATGCCATGTTACTTTACCCTGACTATAAGTCAACCTTCGACTTAACAACAGACACAGACGCGTCACGTCACGGCATATGGGCCGTGTTCTCTCAAAACGCTCGTCCGATCACAATGATTTCGAGAACGTTAAAAGACAGGGAAGCCAATTACACAACAAATGAGCGAGAATTGTTCGCCATTACTTTGGCAAAGGGAAAAAATATATTTATTTAAAAGATTTTGCGTCGGAAAGCGTTCATTGACGAGCATAACGCCAATGTAATTTACAAACCCGGCAAAGAGAACTACATTAGAAAATCAGACCGCAAACTCAGACGCCTCGAAAATACACAGTGAGGTGTCGCTGTCATACACAACAGAAGCAACTGACAGGCCCTGAATTGTTTTAGAAATCAGATTGTTATTGAAGAGCCGAGGCTCCCACTGAAACAGAGATTTGTAATTTTCAATACAAAAATGCGCCACCTAATCAACTACACTAATAAAGAGACGTTAGTCGACCTCTTAAATGAAGTTGTAAACCCTGACGTGGTAAATGCCCTGCACTGCAGTCTGCACGTGTCAGCTCAAATAAAAAAGAATTTTGAACGAAACTCAGACATTGCAAAAATTTTGTTGCAGATATTTTTAATACAGATGAAATACTGGAAATCGCAAAATTGGAACACAATCGCGCCCATAGAGCGGCCCAAGAAAACATGAAGCAAATCATAGGCGATTACTACTTACCAAACATGACTACTACTTACCACAATGAGGTGGCCTTGAATTGCAGAGTTTGTGCAAAAGTGAAATACGATAGGTACCCAAACAAACAACCTTTGGGGCGAAACACCAATTCCCTCATTCACAGGCGAAATTTTGCACGTCGACATAACATATACTCGAAAAACAACAAATTTTTTCTTACTTTTAGACAAATTCTCTAAGTTCTCAAGTGTGGACGAGTGCCTACACTCAAACACACACACGCACACATATTAGCTTGACGCTCTCTCGGCTCTCGGCGGAACTCTCTTGATATTGGCTGTCTTTATACATAATTTAGCAACGCAGTCAGTCAAACTCGTGTTCAGTTTCTTTCGTGTATTTATCTATCACAATTTCAAAAGTGGGATCGACTACACAAAAAAAAAAAAAAAAAAAAAAAAAAAAAAAAAAAAAAAAAAAGACATAAACACATCTACATTTGACAAATACACTACGGCCCAATTAAAGAAGTGGCTAACAGCGCTATATTTGCCCACGACAGGCAATTAATAACATGGTTGCTCGATGTTTCACCCGAGATGTTTGACGAATTACCATCCGGAAGCAACGATTTATTATGTTTGGCCAATATTTTGTCTGGCCAAGAAAACTAATTGCCCAACAACAACGAGCGTCATGATCAAACTCAAAATGTTCGCGAAAATTCTGGCATAAGAGAGTGTTCACCAGGATTTGCTAAGCAAGAAGAATTGCGTTTAACCAAAGAATTGAAAAATTCTCAGATCAGGAGATCTAGTTCGCAGGATGGCCGAGTAGTAGTAGGACGAGTGCCTACACTCACACACACACTTTTATTTTTATTTATTACTTTTATTTGGACGTTGACGTACTAACGGCAGTACCATCAAGTGGCCCAGCGATACCAAGCATGGGCTTGTTGACGCGCGGACAAAACAAAATAAATTTGTGAACAGCATGCATTACGCGAAAACCGCGAATAAATATTAAAAGGGGCTGGACAGCTAATTAAATTAGATTAAAAATATGTTAGAATATATGTATAAAAAGATAAATAACAATTAAATACTCGATAAATAAGCTAATAATAAGGTTTTAAGCAAAGGAATAGATTTACTAGGATTATGGCAAGCAAAGTTAGTAGATCTACGTGAAATGAGAAGAGGAAGAAAATTCCTAGTGATCCTGACAGGAAGTGCAAAACTAATTTGACTTAACAGCTCCAAAGAGTCTATTTCACCATTAATTAGTCTCTGTATAAAAACAGCACCTTGCATAGTTCTGCGGTCAGAAAGAGAAGGAAGGTTTAGTAATAAAAGTCTACTGCGATACGGTGGTAATCTAATATTATGATTCAAATTTAAACTACGAAGAGCAAATAACAAGAATTGTTTCTGCACCGACTCAATCCTTAATATCTTGATAAACCCTTTATTGGGGATTCCAGACAAAAGATCCGTACTCAATGATAGGACGAACCAGTGAGACGTACAAAGTTTTGGTAATGAAGGGATCGTTGAACTCCTTCGACCAGCGTTTTATAAATCCCAGAACGCCCATGCCCCTATTTACAGCAGACAGAATATGCTTATCAAATTTTTGTGTAGCATCAAGCAGAACCCCCAAGTCATTCACACCTTCAATTCGCTCCAGAGGAGTATCATATAACATATAGTTATTTAACTGGGAAGAACCTCTACAAAAGGTCATAAACTTACACTTATTGCAGTTGATATGTAACATATTTACTCTGCACCAAGATTCTAGACGATTAAGGTCACATTGTAACAGTGAGCTTGCAGGACTATCATTAAATGTCAGGCAAAGCTTAACGTCATCGGCGTACATAAGTACATAAGTTTGCATTTTATTCTCGAATCCTTTAATTACAATAGAAGAAAACTCCAATAAGTTAGTAGAAGTTGATCTAGACTTCACAAACCCATGTTGGTAAGGTGAAATTATAGATTTACACAGATGTTGCAGTTGAGAAGTTATGATTTTTTCAAATGCTTTCGGAATCGCAGACAATTTAGATATACCGCGATAATTTAGAACTTTAGATTTGTCCCCTTTTTTTAGGATATGTATAATGTATGACTTTTTCCTGATTTTTGGAAAAGAGCATAAGTTTACGGACAATTCAAACAATTTAAAAAGTGGTTTACAGATACTACTAGCACAATGCTAGGCACTCCATCCGGACCTGCCGAAAAAACAGGTTTTATAGCCAATAGTTCCGTTAAAATAGAGCTTTCAGTAATTAAAGGACCAAAAATACAATTAAATGAATTTAACTGATAAGGATAAAAAAGGAATTTTGAGAACTTGGGACAGAATATGTCGTTTGGAAAAAGTCCGCAAATAAATTGGCAACATCATGACCATTAGATACTGTCCTATTCTCCAAAGACATAAATGCTGGTGATGACGCGGATCTACGCTTCGAGTTAACGAAGTCGAAAAGCAGCTTGAGCAACAGAGCAACAGAGCCAGTTCCCTTTAATTTTTGGTAAAGTCTCGACTTACGATTTATTAAATTCGATAATTACTTAGTAAACCATAAGAGTTTATCAGACAAATGTGGAATACTTGATGGAACATAAGCATCAAATAGCGAGTTCAAAATAGAATAAAAAAATTCAACCGCTATATCCAAGTTCGTAGACAAAGTTGGGACCAGTCAGTTTGAGATATAAGCAGAGCAAGTTTCTCAAAATCGGTTTTCCGAAAACAACGAGAAAGCTCACCACAACGTACACTCGACTCCGCCGCAATAAATGGGAGTTCCAACATAATTTCCAAAGTGGGATGGTAAGGGCCTTCAAGGGAAGATATAGGAGATATTCTCGATAGAGAACATGAATCTGGGTCTAAAACAAAAATAAGGTCTAGAGATCTGTTTAAGCAATTTGGAATACCATTAATCTGAGACAATGATACCCCGAAGAGACTATCAATAAAAACATGGTATACAGAGGGCAAAGTCCATTTAGATTCTTGGCGGAATGCCATGACACCCCAGCAATATTAAAATCACCAAGGACTATAAAGTGATCACGATCAGAAAGCATATTAGAAATGTTATTAATAATAGAAAAATGAGCTAAATATAAAGCATCATCTGAAACAGGGGGGATATATGAGCAAGAAATAAAAATGTTAAAACTACCAAAGGATAATCTAACAGCCACTAGCTCAATATCAGAAGTGTGATCAAACAATTCTGAATTTAATTGAGCATCTACTGCAATTAAAACCCCACCATCGCGACGTACCTTGCGGTCACGTCTGTATACGGAAAATCTACAAAAATAGATTTCCGTATCAAGGATGTCATTTATTAACCATGTTTCAGTAAAGGCAATGACATTGAAAGGGAAAGATATACTATTTAAATATAAGTCAGTAAGTTTACTACAAATACCTCTTACATTTTGATAGCCAAGAAGTAAAGAGGATGTTAGTTTTTTGAACTGTCAGGCATTGAAGAAGGCTTTGAATTAGAATTCTTGCTACTATTAGGAAGAGAAATCGGAGACCGATTTTTTTTTAGCAACAAATTCTTTAACTAATAGGTGTTCCGGTCAAAACTCTTTACTCTTTACATCATGCTAAATTGTTCAGCGGCAGCACTTATTTTAAAAGCTGAAATCTCCCGTTCGTACGAGAAATTAAATTTGTCCACCTTAATACTGGCTTGAGATTTTGACTTAATATAAGCCCGAACATCATCAGATGTCGTTTCGGGGGCAAGCCTTGAGACGAAAATCTGCTTAAGCGGTGGCACCGCAACTAACGTGTTGCGGACAGTTAATGCAGGAGCTGGAGACGATTCTTCTATCGTTACAGCACTAACGATCGCAACAGAGGATGGTGATGGTTGAATTTCTTCAACCGTCTCCATCTCAGTCGACAACAAAATCGAAACCGGAGCAGGAGATTCCAATCTTAATGACGTAATGTCATGATGTGGAACATACAGAGCTACCGAAGGTTGAGGGGACGGAAAACTAAATGACATTAATTCCCCAGCAGGTGGTACAGATAAACTTGAACGTCAACTGGGACAGAAAGCTCGATTGGGGTAATCGACAGACGCGTATTGGCCCTTTTACGCTTCGGAGACTCGGTCAAGAGCTTCATACTCTTAAACCCAGAATCCAAAGCAGACAAGCTATCGGAGAGTTTTTTAAAGCCCGCCAATATATCTTTAAAACCAGTTCGCGTCTGCCGTATAAACCCAGCAATATCGCGTTCAGAGTTCCTAAAGTGTTCACAAGTCCATCTCAATCCTGACTTGGCTGAAATTAAGTCAACAATACGGCCGTTAAAGCCAGCACATTTCTCATGTGCAACGTTGTCGCATAACCAGCAACAAACAAAACCCATTTTGGCACCAACCGGCACCCGGAATTTTTTGTTATAGCACACGAACATATTTGCTAAAAACAATGATAATTAAATCAATCAAGAAGTAAAAAATTCGAAATATAAAACAAAATAGGTAAGTTAATTGCAAACTAATATGATCTGTACTTACAAAGAGCACAAAAACACAGAGAGTAAGCACAGGTCGAGCGAGACGCAAGATAAACGATAGCCAAGTACAACACTAAGAGAGGGAGAGTTACTATTCTAAACTGCGTTGAGAGCACCATATTGAGAGCACAAAGCACAAGCACAGAGAGTAAAGCGCGGGTTGAGCGAGACGCAAGATAGACGATAGCCAACAACAACACCAAGAAAGGGAGAGTTAACTTTTGTAACAGCGTTGAGCGCAAAGAATAGCAAGTGAAAAAAGAAGAGCGCGAATGTAAACAAAAATACAAAAACAAAGTGCAGCGGCAACGAAAACAGAATTGTTTTGCTAACAAAGCAAAGCAAAGTTTGACCACACAATTTGTTGTTGTATTTTCAGAAAAATTATAATAATATAATAAATACAAGAAAGCACACAGCGATTTAACGATCTCTAGTTAAACACAAGTGACAGAGTAAAATTAATGTTATATAAATTATAAATGAATATTAAATTCAATGAATAATCACGAAGTTTAAGAGGGAAGAAAAAAAACACGTCCGTCTGCGACTGCGAGAGCGAGCGAATATATTAGCTTGACGCTATTTAATTCTTAAGGCATAATAAAACGGACGCTACGTCACAACTCGGAATCGCTAGAAGCCTAGGGATCCACAGTGGCAGTGCAAACACGGTGGAGCTTATTCTAAGGGCCACTGTACTGTACAACGGCACGATACATTCCGTTATTGAGAAAAAACAATCGATGTAGTTCATTCGGCCACGACCGAAGTCGGGTTAATGAAAATAGGCACAGTAGAGTTTTTGAGGAGAAAAAATTCTCGTCAAATCCAACAAAAGGCTCGGCAATAAGCTTACTACCCTGTACGTCGAGAAAAAGGCTGAAGCGGACATGGGAACATCGGTCCTAATAAAGGGGAGGGTGGTCCTTGCACAATATCACGTAAGGATTAGATTGAGAAAACAGCAAGTAAACGTAAAATTAGGAATACGCTTTTCACACCGCACACACGCTTTTATTGTACTCCGGCTTTTACTTTCAGATCCGCGCTCATAACGCTGTTATTATATGACTATGCTTGAGGAGACTAGTAAACTGGCCTTACTATTCCTCCATTCTCATATAAAAAAGTTATTAGATACAAACACCGAACACGTAAAAACGCTTTGGTCCGATTTAAAGGTCCACCACAGGAAGGCAAGGAACCTAGATTTCATATCCAAGGCATTGAAAATAGTGGCAGGGACGCCTGATACTAAAGACCTAGACCAGATTAAAATCACAGACACACACTCCACAGATCGCCATAAACTCAGAAACGCGAAATAAAATAAACAAATTAACAAATACCGTTAACGTGCTGTTAAAATACACCAAAAAAAAGCAAATAGACACAGGTCACCTTTTCGAACTATTATTATCAAGAAATAGGTTTTTAATCACCGAAATAGATAATTTGTTTTTAACTATAGCATTTGCCAAATTAAATACCATAAATCCAGTTATTTTGGACCATAGCGACAGGAGAGAAATTCTGGTTGATTAACCCACCCATAGAAGATTCTGTATCTAGAATTTTAGAAGTATCTAGAAAAAACCTTAAAATCCGAAAATTTAATCCATATCATAACAAGTGAGAAACCTACAGTCGAGTGTGCTGGACAGTGAGATACCCGTTACCCATTTTGAATAAAAGAAAAATATTGCGGTAATATTCTCAACATATTAAAAAAAAAATATATATATATATGCGTGTCTCGATCGGGACTTAAATTCGAGCACCACCGACCGGGATTCAAACTAGCACAGCACAATTACTATAGTAATTATTGTATATACCAAAAAAAAAAAGTTTATACCCCGAGCGGGCTTCGAACCCGAGCACCACAACATGTTCGGCTTGGCTTGCACTCTTCCACCAGAGCTATCGCAGTGCTTATGAACTCTCTATGCAAACAAATACTAATATAACATAGGGGAGCATATATATACGAATACGCATACTAACAATACTTACATAACAGGTGTTTTTGCTCATACAAAACTATTTCTTTAATAAAAAAAAAAAGATCTAGCTTTAAAATTACGCTTGCTTGTTATTCGATCTCTTTGATTTGCGGGGGCAAAAGGGGGCGTGGCAAAAATTTGAAACAAACTTGATCTGCGTGCAAACACAACAAATGCTGTCTCTTATAGTCTCGGAGATCCAGTGTTTCATGCGGACGGACGGACCGACGGACATGGCTAGATCGTCTCAGCTGTTGATTCTGATGAAGAATATATATACTTTATAGGGTCGGAGATGCCTCCTTCTACCTGTTATATACATTTCCTGCCGGCACAAAATTGTAATACACTTCTACCCTATGGGTAGCGGGTATAATAAGCTACCCCAAGGTTAAGTTCTCTTGTAGAATAGTCACCATATTCCCAGTGATACATCATGGCAGAGTCGTGCAACACACAGACGACAGTAGCCGAGTGCGACGCCAAAGTGGTCGCGGTCACCAACTGCGCTGTAACAGCCTTTACAACTTTGCTGCGAGCTAGCGACAAATAGAACATGCGCCCAGCAGATGATGCGGAAGGCATGGCCCTTTGTAGAACGCAACTTAGCCACCACAACCTCATCACGATCGTCGAGGATGGGGTAATCATTGTCAACGACAGCCCAGCCAGGGTGAGCACAGATGGCCATGTGGACCCACAAATCAACTGTACATTTTTGGTCACCTTCTAGTCAGCTGCTACCTTAGATGGCACACAATACGTCAACCTCACCTCTGTTGAACATCACAGGTCATGACGGTATACTAAGCATGCCGTTCTTGCATCGACAACTTAGCGCCGACAATTTAGCTTACATTGAGAAATTCAGAAATTAAGCTTTCAAGTTCATCATGGAACTTACTTTGCGGGAAGTTAAAGCATGGGCCGAATCAGCCGGGCTCAGCATTAACGCGGACAAAACGGACCTTATCCTCTTCACGAAGAGGTATAAGGTACCTGCGTGGTCCCCCCCAAAAATAGGCTGCACTATGCTAAAGCCGAGCCTAGCAGTAAAATACCTAGGTGTGGTCCTGGACAGCAAACTGTCATGGAGGCTCAATGTGTTAGAAAGGGTGAAGAAGGCTACCGGAGCCTTGTACATGGCGAAAAAGATGCTTAGTTGCACTTGGGGCCTCTCTCCTAATCTAATGCGGTGGATATACATCTCAGTTGTTCGCCCTATCCTCACCTACGGTGTTATAGTGTGGTGGCAGGCCACGGAGAAAAGGACGTACCTATCCATCATGGAAAGGACACAGCGTCAAGCGCTACTGTGTATCACAGGCGCTCTCAGGTCGACGCCAACTAAAGCCCTCGAGGTAATAGCTGGTGTCGAACCACTAAACCTATACGCGCAATCCATAGCCGCAAAATCGTCCCTACGGATTGCCGCAACTGGCAATCTGGGTCTGCTAGGCTATGGTCACAGCGCCATTGGTAGGGAGACTAGTAGAGACTTGGACTATACTATCCCCCTTACCAGTACTGACCATATTAACACAATATTCTTGGAACCGGAGTGCTGGCGGGAAGGGTTATGCATTCCCGAAGCCCTCAACCTCTTCACCGACGGATCGAAGATGGATGATGGTGTAGGAGCGGCCGTATACTGCCCAGACCCGGTCTCCAAACAATCCTATAAACTCCCAGACCATTGCAGCATCTTCCAGGCGGAAGTTTTTGCCATTGGCAAGGCTGCCGAATTGGCTCGTGGCTTACAGCGTAATCACACCTCTATTAACATCTTTGTTGACAGCCAGGCTGCAATAAGATCAATGCACTCTGATGCGGTCAAGTCCAAAGTTGTCCTGGATAGCAGAAGAGCAATAGAGTCGCTGAACGCATCTGCGGTCGTGCGTATCTATTGGATCCCAAGCCACCAGGGCATCGATGGCAACGAGATCGCAGACACTCTCGCCAAAGAGGGAGTGGGGCTCGATGTCGGTAACATGTGCAATGTTTCGATATCCCTGCGAACTCTAGGCAGTGAAATTGAGGTGCGCTCTAGACTTCAATGGGACGCGAGCTGGCGTAATGCCAACTCGTGCAAAACTGCAAGGCTGATGTGTGCCTCTCCTAACAAAAACTTAACCAAATTCGTCATGCAGCTTTCAAGGAAAGACTGCAGGCTAATGCTAGGCATTTTAACTGGTCACTGTCTGTCAGCTGTCCATGCTGTAAAGCTGGGCATCACGAACAGTGATCAGTGCAGGAAATGCAACGAGCCCGGGGTTAAGGAAACACTTGAGCATCTTCTCTGTAGATGCCCAGCGTTATCCCGACTCCGGTTGAAATACCTTAATTCGCCGTGCCACAACGATCTTCGGGACGTCTCACGGCTACCTCCTAGGATGCTGCTGGCTTTTGCCAAAAATGCATCCATACTGCGCGATTTCTGAGATGTAGATAAGCTACCGGTACAGCTACGGACCTCCACTGGTCTATGCTTTGCCCCGTACAGGGGCAGCCGGTCCTACCTAAACCTAAACCTTTCAAGTTCATCTCATCGTGGGCGCTCTTATCTCTTTAAGACAACGTCAGAAAAGAAATAAAGAAGTGCAAGAGCTGGCTGAGGTGATTGCAAACATTGGCATAGCCGAGAACGGCAATATCTAAAGAAGGAGAGCAGTTAACAAATGATCACGCGGCTCACATCCGCCATTTGGATTCATGCATAACTGCGCATAGTATAAACAAATGGTCAGCGGCCCTAAACAAATGGTCCTTACCAATGCTGTATAGTATACAAACTGAGTACTTGGCGTTATCAGCAGCATACAAAGAGGCGACAACTGTTAAAATTCTTTGCAGTATGTTAATGAAGAATTTTCCAAAGAAGAAACTTATGCATTTCTCAAAGTTGTTAAAATGATTAGTATTAGAAATATGTATGCTTGCATATGAATGTAAGAGATGTACTAACCCTTGTTAGCAGTGCATTAATATTAACATTTGCACTGCACAAAACTAAACTAAACTAACATTGACGTAATAGTCGTGAGTAAATAGTCAAAGCAGATGGTCTATTTTTAACGCCAAGATATTTTCAGGCCAACAACTTTGTTCAATACTAACACAAACAAGATTTTTTATATTTTCATCTATTAATAAAAATTTATAATATATTTAAAAATACAAACATAAAAAAATAAATTAAACAAGGGTGCCTCAATTGAATTTCAGCTTTTTTCAGTGATTTGGAAAACAACTGCTTTGGCTAAAAACAGTAATGAAACTTCACTTTAATGTACAAAATTTCGTTGAATAAAAAGATATGATTTGGGAAACCACTAAACCTCAAACAACCCGAAAAAATTTTCGTATTCCACAGCATATCGAGTGGTTAGCATAGCCTAGACAGTTGACATATTTAAAAAACAATATATCAGAGATTTATGTGACACTTAGAAGGAAAAAGTAATAATATAACATTTTTGTCTGATACCAAAATTGATATGTAAATTTTTATTTCATTAATTATCTTGCCGCTATGAACTACCATTCCGTTAAAATTGTATCGGAATATTCTAGCCGAAAGAGTTTTTCAAATACTCGAAATACAAGCAGCCCACTAAAAAGATTATTTCAAATGGTATTAATCAAGCGTGAATGCTATGTTAATGATTTGTGGGAGATTGTGGGTCATGAGACGGTATCAACGCGCCTTAATGATCGCAGTAAATTTAAGCGCGCAATAGATTGGCTATTAAAACGATTGGTAGCTTTGGATGTAGTGGCCTTTAGCGAACACTTAGGTATGCAAATTATGCCAGATTCGTTCAAAATTATTCGTATGCCCAAAATTATAATTGGACTCCTAAAATATTGTGCTGATAAGCCAACGATTTTAGTATATGGAAATCTTGATGTAGAGGAGGCATCATTTAAGGACGGTTGGGTAACTGATCCATTTGTAATGAGTGAGCAGGGCAATTATTTGTATGGCCGAGGTGTGGCACTTGACAAGGGACCTCTTATGTGCTGGCTTAATGCAGTACAGGCATACCGTGATGCTGGGTTACGACTTCCGTTAAACATTGTATTCCTTATTGAAAGCATGGCACATTGCGGAAGCTTAGGATTGGAAACTGTTCTACAACAACGTATAAGTTTCTTTCGAGAAGTGTCTTGTGTTGCCATTGCAGGAAGACGATGGCAAAGTAATACTACTCCATGCATTATATATGGCTTAAGAGGTTTGGTTTACTATCATCTGGAAGTTGAGTGTGCTAATCGGTCTCTCAGTAGTTGCGAGCATAGCGGAACTTTATATGAGGCATTCCCAGATTTGATTTATTTGCTTAGTTCACTAGTTAATTGCCAAATGCACACAATATTTAAAGGATCGCTCGATACTTTCCAAATCGATCGAAATGTATTTCGTATTACAGAATTCAATTATAATGAATTTGGACAAAGTCTAGATGTCCGAGATCTTCCCCACAAGGCTCAGAAGCAAGCAGCTCTAGCTGAAAATTGGACCATGCCACATATATCCATACATGGTATAGATGGTGCCTATGCAGAGGGTAATCTTCGCTTTATCATTCCGCATAAAGTAATTGGAAAATTTTCAATATCGCTAGCACCACATCAAAACGCTGAGCAGACGACTGAAGATTTACAACAGCATCTTGGAAGCACTTGGGTGAACAGAGGATCTCCTAATAAAATGAAATTATATGAGAAATTAGTAATACCCCCTTGGAACGGTATTTATGACACCCCAGAATACCATGCTGCATTCCAAGCTATGAATGACACCTATCAAATAACTCCGAACTTCGTTCGAGATGGTGGGGCACTTTTGACACCTTCTCTTTTTCAACGTAACTTGAAAAAAAATGTACTTATTTTACCCATAGCCAAAAACGATAATGGCGGTTCTCCAACTAATGAGCGAATTAGTGTCGAAAATTATATTATGGGCAGCCAGTTCTTGACAGCTTTTATGTGGGAATATGCAAAGCGCATATTAGACGGCGATGATAAACATATATAAAATTAAAATATCGTGTCAAATCAGAAAGACCACAAACAATAATAATTTAGTTCCCGTATAGATTTTAAATGTATCCTGTTTAAACTAAAAGTTTCAAAATGTGATAAATTGGATTGGTGTGAAGGTGAGTGGTGTATACGAGGCTAGGATGATAAATAGTCGGCCTAACAAAGAAAAATTTTTTTTAAAAATTCGTAAATATTTTATTCGATTAGTGTTTACTATCAGTTGATTACTGAGAAAGTTTCATGCGGTTTTATCAACACTATTAATTTTGGCGGGACTTTTAGCGCATTCACTTTTGCATTGTCGTCAACATGAATAAAATCGAGTATCGCGCTGTCATAAGATTTCTGCTTTTAAAAGAAAAATCCAACGACGATATTAAAAAGGAGTTAAACAAAGTTTCTAAGGATTCAGCTCCATAGTTTTCAATAATAAAATATTGGACTGCTGAATTTAAACGCGGGCGGACAAGCATTTTTGAGGATGATCGCCCGGGTCGTCCCAGAGAGGTGACAACACCAGAAATTGTGGAATGGAATGATATTGAATGATCGCCGAATCAAACTGCGAGAGATTGCAAATGCTCTAAACATTTCTCGGGAACGCGTTGGAAACATTTTACACGAATTTTTACACATGAGTAAGCTTTCGTCAAGATGGGTGCCGCGATTGCTCACAATGGAAAATAAACGCAACCGCTTGCACATTGCGAAGGAGAGTTTTGTATTGCTTAACGCAAGCAAAAACGAATTTTTTCGTCGTTTTGTGACTGACGAAACCTGGATTCATCACCATACACCAGAGTGTAAGGAACAGTCAAAGCAATGGATTTCAAATGGAGAAACGGCACCAAAAAAGGCCAAATCGGTTTCTCGGCCAACAAGGTGATGGCAACGGTTTTCTGGGATGCCCGAGGTGTAATTCATGTGGATTATCTGATAAAAGGCAGAACAATTACGGGAGAATACTATTCCAATCTCTTGGGACGATTTGATTCGGAGCTGAAGAAAAAAAAGCCGCACATGGCGAAGAAAAAAGTTTTGTTTGTTTGTTTTATTTCCAATCTTAAAAAATGGTTTGGGGGTAAGAAATTTCAGTCAAATGAACAGGTAATCTGTGAAACAAACGCCTATTTTGAAGACCTGGACAAATCCTATTTTATGGAAGGTATTGGGAAACTGGAGGAGATTAGAGATTAGAGAGGAGATTATGTTGAGAAATAAAAAAGCAAAATTAAAAAAAAGTATTTTCTTTGTAAGGCCAACTTTTTATCAGCCTACCCTCGTATATCTACGATATACACATTCGCAAATATTTTTTTTTAATAATTACATAAATCGTCCAGACGATGTAATAATGCGCACAAGCCCCACTCTGAAAACGTCATGTACTATACTTTTCAAAATATTTTTCATGAATTGAGTGAATGACTTTACCTGTGTGTAACAGGGAAAAAAAGCATCACATCAGCATATATACATTCTGGATCAGCCGCAACAGCCGATTTTTTAATGTCTGTCTGACCGAATGTCAGATAGATAGATAAAGATATTGTTGCTGGCAGATCAAGTTTATTTTATGTTTTAAGAAATAAATTTAAAAAAAAATTAATATCATGCATAATTCAAAAGATACAGCCGTGCTCCGGTATTCACTTTTCTTTTTCGTTTTGAAAACGAAATATTTGTGCGTTTTCACTTTCACAAGATTTTTTCGAATTCCAAAACGAGTTTGTCTTGCCGAAATGAAAAGTAAATGACTTTTTCTACATCAAATCGGATCTTATTTGCAAAAGGAAAAAATACTTGACTCTTTGGTTTATTGACGTCATTTTAAAACCGCCGCCAGAAGATCAATTAGGTATGTAATTATTTTTAAAACGTTTAATTTCTGACCCCACCTTAAATGTGGAAATAAAATTTTGCGTCGGGACAACAAGTTTCAGATTGGTGAGCGACCGATAAACTAAGCTGCCATACATTTGGTGGAATGAAAAAGCAAACTAAAAATGAAAAATTAATGAAACGGATGGCATTATTTCCACCGATTTTGTTTTAATGTAAGTTTCAATTCTTTATTTGCAAAAAAGATAATAGACAAATATATTTTTTCAGAGGAAGCATAAATCATCTATGCAGGGTAAAATTACCCTTATGTGAGCTAGGCATTTTTCGCTTTGTTTACTTCTGACCACAACACAAGTCAGCTGTTTCAATAGTAAGAAATGAAACGTTCCGATAGCAAAACGATGATCAAAAACTTGTGAAAACCGGAGCACCTAAAAACGAAAATCTCGGTTTTGGTACCAAAGCGAAAATGAAAGGTGAATATTGGAGAACGCCTGATAGTCTTAATTTTTGGTATTCACAATGATGACTAGATTATATACAAGATATTAAGACTTGAAATGGCATAAACTGTTTGCAGCAATTGGCTCTATAAAGTACATATATATAATATAGTCATCTGTGTTTCCGTGTGGGTTTCAAAGACAATAAGATTTATGTTATTATTGCCCAGAATAAGATTGTTTTATATTTTTAGCATTTTTGGAATCAATCATAACTGAATTCTTTATGATTTATGAAATCATAAAGAACTGATACAGCCTGCATTTTCGTATTTCAGTATTTTAATTTGGCATATGTTTTATTGAAAATGGGTATCTTACGGTCGAGTACAATCGACTGTATCCTTCCTACTGGTTTTTGATGAAAATGGCTAGATAGCTGCAACCACAGTTGAGCACACTTGACTTTGTTCATGTTATTGCTTCTAACGATTTAGCGACAGTCGGTACAACTAACAATTCAACCAGGGTTTATGTTTTGCCATTCTATGAACTTCCTGGTTTAACATAATTGAATAACAAGCAGGACCGTCAATTGTGGAAAATTAATAAAAATGGTTAGTAATCATATTTGAAAACTAATTATTATAAAATTTATTTGCTAAGAAACCAAATAGCTAAATGGTACGGCAGTTGAATACAATTTAATTTCCTATTCCGATAGTCGAACCTAAAAGTATAAATCACTTACCTAATCTGTAACTTCAATGAATTACACTTCAAGTGAATATCCATTGGGATTGAGTCATCTTGTAATGGTTTGTTAGTATCACTCTCTTTGTCGAATGGAGACAACTCAAGCAGATCACTCAATCGATCATAAATTGTAATATCCATATCTATAGTACACTCATCAAGAATACATTCAATTTTATTGCTACTTCTGTTTGAATTCTGTTTAAAGAAGCATGAAGATGTATGGGATAGAACGAATTCAGGCCGAGTGTGATATCCTTCGAAACAATTCTGAAATTAAATATATTAATACCGATTATAATAATCCAATAAGAATATTATTATTCTTGGTATATTGTATTAAACTAAAACGTTAAGACACATGACTCATTCACAATAATTTAATCAACGAACAGAAGCAGATTCCGCCAGCAAAAGTATTTGCAAAACAAGTAAGAAAGGTACCCGTTACCAAATTAATATCATATATTTACCAAAATAATATATCGCAAAAATACTAAAACATATATCAAAGGATATTTTCATTTAAAATATACCATAGAGTGCAAAATATACTAGATTGTCAGTCAAAGCAACTAAGATCCCACTGCAGTAGTTGTTTTCCCCATACAAAAGTTTTTCTTTAATATCTTAAACAATTTTAATCTGATCGCAACTTTCGGGAATGATAAAGACTGTAGATATTATTGCATATTTCTATTTAATTTTAACGAAATTTTCAGGAATCACATAGATAATTGTGTGTAAAATGATCAAATTTAAAATTATAATTTTGTTCCCTGTGGTGGCTCAAACTTTATCTGCGTGCAAGACTAACAGATGTAAAAAAAAAAAATGCTCATTTATTATTAGAAATATAGGATAAGCAGTCAAACGGATTGACCTTTGATACTGATCAAGGACATATACATACATATGGGTAATTTTCTGACGGATGTCGAATGCAAACTAAACAAAAACATAACCTGAAATAATTATATCAAGTAAGAAAGTTACAGTCGAGTGTGCTCGAAGATGAGATACCCGCTACCAATTTTTAATAAAAGCAAAATATTGCGTGATTATTTTCAAAATATACCAAATATACTACAAAAATACTAAAAATATAACAAATGGTATATGTGGTATATCGATATAGTACCGCGTTCAAAATATACCATATATATACCAGATTGTCAGCCAAAGCAACTAAGAGCCCTAGTATGTAGTTTTGCCCATAAAAAAAAGTATTTCTTTAATAACTTCGACAGGAATCTCAATTATATTGTCTATGCCACAATTCGCAAGCTCTAGCTCCAAAATTGGGCTTGTTATTCGATTTTGGCTGCTGTGGCGAAAATGATAGCTCTATCTCTTATAATCTCTGAGATCTAGGTGTTCATACGGCCAGACCGACATGGCTAGATCGTCTCGGTTGTTGACGCTGATCAAGAATTATATATTCTGCCTTCTTCTACCTGTTACATACATCTCCTGCCGACACAAAGTTTTAATACCCTTCTACCTTTTGGGTAGCGGGTATACAAAAAAAAAAAAAATAATATTCTTAATTCAAACCAAATGAAATCACGGCTTTAATTTGTCTTTAAAAAACTATCTTCGGTGTCGCGTGCGAATGCCCACATTTTTGTAATTTTCTTGAAAACGAACAATTGCCCACAATCAATCTTAGCACCAATTATAGAGCCAACCAAGAGTTTCAAATTTTACAAAATTAAAATAATGTCTTGGCACATCTATTTCACCACACTCGATTGTAGCTTTCTTACTTCTTTTTAAACAAAAGTTGGCCCCGTTGCAGCGGCGTGCCGCGGTGGTTGCGAGCATCTTATCTTATCCTATATGAGGTTTCGGTAACTTGGAACTAGCGAATTCAATTTGTTAAAATTAAATCAGATAATTTATTCAATTTTAAGAACAAAAATCTATTCCCCATACTTAAAATTGGGTCAAACTCGTTAACGCAACTCCATATTTTTTACTTAGCAGCGCCTTCTTATGAAACAAAAGTTATTTTAATATCGAACAAACTTATGTCATCAACGTTGATTTCAATACATAATCACAATATGATGGTTAGTAATCTGTTTTTCTCTTTCAACTTATTAACGATCATATCACGACTAATCTTTACCATTCCTACTACACCTTGCTTTACCCTATAAGAGTTCTTTGGTATTAATTATACCCGCTACCCATAGGGTAGAAGGGTATTACAACTTTGTGCCGGCAGGAAATGTATGTAACAGGTAGAAGGAGGCATCTCCGACCCTATAAAGTATATATATTCTTGATCAGCGTCAACAGCCGAGACGATATAGCCATGTCCGTCTGTGTGTCTGTCCGTCTGTCCGTATGAACACCTAGATCTATTTTTTCGACAGCATTTGTTATGTTTGCACGCAGATCAAGTTTGTTTCAAATTTTTGCCACGCCCACTTCCGCCCCGCAAATAAAAAAAATCTAATAACAAGCGTAAATGCAAAGCTAGAGTTGCGAATTTTGGTATATAGTATAATTACTATTGTAGTTATGATTCCTGAATGCGATCAGATAAAAATTGTGGAAGTTATTAAAGAAATACTTTTGTATGGGCAAATCGCCTACTTACTAGGGCTCTTAGTTGCTTTGGCCGACAATCTGGTACATTGTGCCGTCTATGGTATATTTTGAATGGTCTGCTGTATACCATTTGGTATATTTTTAGTATTTTTAGTATTTTCGGTATATTTTGAAAATAATACCGCATTATTTTGCCCTTATTAAAAATGGGTAGCGGGTATCTCACAGTCGAGCACACTCGACTGTAACTTTCTTACTTGTTAAATTAGAATTAGGTTAATTAGGTTAATTATATACGTGACTACTTTGTCACTACTTGTCACATACATATATAATTAACCTAATTCTAATTTATTTTAATACATTTTATGTTATTTTTCACATTTTCAATTTTATTCTATTCAAGCGCAAATAACAATGACACAAATTTAAAAACTAATAGATTTAATAGTCCTGAGAACAGTTGCAGGTGGTATGCCAATACTTGAACAAACTAAACAACACTATGCCTTCAAAAAAAAAAAAAAAAAAAACTACAGCTTGTGGCAGCAAATTTCTTTAAATTTATAAAAAAAAAAGCTTGTAGTAACCGTATACACGGTTGCCAAATATTCTGAATCGGAAATTAAGATTCAAGCAAGCACAAGAAACTGTTTATAGTATATAAAAACCTTCAGACATTTTAATAAGGTAAATAATAGAAATAAAATTCTAATTCATTGGCATAATGCTTGGATAATCATATGTTAGATAACTTTTTTTTATATGAGTGCTAGCAAGTTGGAAAAGATTGTCTTAGCTTATTATATTTTCACTGCCCGTTAAAATTTTACAATCAAAGAGTCAAAAAATTAATATTACGAATATATTTATCACTAACCTTTTTTCTATCAAATAAAATGAGGGGATACTCTACATTGTCAACAATTTCATTGAAATCCACCATTGTAGCTGATAATGTTGTCTTTAATATTAACTCTTGACAAAATCTTTGCTGCTCTCCATTGGCCAATAACGAGGATATCATACAAAAATATAGTTGTTGTTTGATATTGGAATTGAACTGTTTATTAAATTATCCATTTTACGTGTACTCGGAAAAAAGTTATCAGCGATTTTTGAATATTTTATTACACTCTCATCTGTAAATATGTAATTCGGAGCAATATTGCATGCAGAACTTTCCAATAGAATTTCATTATGTAAAATTATTCCAACAATTTTGAATATTTGAATTTTAAATTTCAAAATTTCTCCTGAAATTTCGTTGCTTCCGACGTTTATTTGAGTATTACTAAACGTAGTTGCCATACTATTTGTGGATGTGGTTGATATAATCGATTCACAATTTTTAGTTCTTTCAAAATCGTTAAGTAATTTCGACTTTTGTGCATAGTCCCAATCAACATCTTTGTCAATAATGTCAGCCGTTCTCATGGGATAGGATATATTACAATTTTCCGGTTTAATGTCTTCATACGGTTTTAATATTTTATTTTTATCTTGTGGATTTTCTTTATTAAATGCCTTTGAAATACGAGTAAGGAGTTTGATTTGACGTGGCGTAAGCATCGTATAAATGTGGTCAATTACTATTTCCAAGTTCACTTTCGGCCCAACTATATTTTCAGTTTGTTTAATGCTAATTTTAAAGTTTTGGTCTCCTATAAATTCAACAATTTTAGATAGTCGTCCAATTTCCATTGGTTGTATTTCTCTGTTATTTATTTCAGTAGTCCATATAGTTAACTCAGTTGTCACTAAGTGATGTTTAGCAATCATTGGTAATGTATTAAGAAAGGGAGGTTGCTCATCAGTTTTATTCATTCTGCCTGGTTCTTTACATTGAGTTGTATTCTTCTCATAACCAGTTTGGTTTTTATACTCTACATGATTTGCTTTAAACACAACGACAAGTTTCTTGGAAGATTTCGGCAGCTTATACTCAATATTCAGCGTCGTATTGCTTAATTTGGCGTGTATGCGATTAAGAACTAGAAATAAAAATTAAATAATTAGGGTATGTGATATGGTAATACAGTGCAAGCTTATTTTATGCATAAAAATATACAATTGCGTGTGCCTGTCTATCCGTACGAAACACTGCATTGCAGAGACTATATAAAATGGAACATTAATTCTTTTTCGTCAGCACTTGTAATGTTTCATATCGACCATTTTTATTTGATCGCAACCAAATTATTGTGGTTCGATAAATTTTATCTAAAACAATAACAACAAAAGCTCTTGAAAAATTCATAACTAACTAGTTTCTGAGATCCAGTGTTTCATACGAACGGACGGACAGAATACACGTTATAGGATCGGGATTCCTCCTTCTAGGTGCTACTATAGTGGACAAAAAGTAAGGTGTTTATTCTACTTATTAAATTTCGTTCCATTCTAAGGAATCACCTCCCGATTTTATTATTTTTTTTTTGCACAGTATATATACATTTCCTGTATCCTAGAGCGGCTATAAAAACCAAAAACCCTCTGATCCATGGTCGAGTGAAAAGTTCAAATGCTAATGTGAACATTATAATTGAGATTATTGAAAAAGATAATGCACAATTGATTCATTCAATAAAGGAAAATAATATGGAAGCAAAAGCCCAAAGTAAAACTATAGAAAACTAGAAAGTATCTTAACAAGATACATGTATTAGCTAAAAAGTAGACCACCATCACGCGTCATTTATTTTATGATTGTTATACGATATTTTTACACCCGCTACCCAAAGGGTAGAAGGCATCTGCAACCCCATAAAGAATACATATTCCTGAGCAGCATCAACAGCCGAGACGATATAACCATGTCCTTCTGTCCGACCGTCCGTATGAGAATCAAGATCTCAGAGACTATAAGAGAGAATTTTGGTACATGCAATAAAAACTGATTCCCGAAAATGTGGTTGCGATCAGACAAAAATTGTCGAAGTTATTAAAGAAATAGAGGAAAATTCGCGCACTTACTATGGTTCTTATTTTTTTTTTTGGCTGATAGTGTAGTATATTTTGCACTGTATAGTATATTTTGAATGTAGCACTATACAAATATACCAAAAATACATTTTGCTATGTGTCGGCATATTACGGTATATTATTTCAGTTTTTTTTTTTGAGTAACCTGTTTTGTTTTATTTCAAAATGGGTAGCGGGTATCTCAGAGTTGAGTCAATTCGACTGTAGCATTGATTTCTTTAAATTTTAAAGATTTTAAAGATAGGAAAATTTAATTTGATATGGTGAGAGCCATGAAAGGTCATGTTCGATAAAGTTAGTAAAATTGCTAAAAACTTTTAAAATTTTAGGGTTTCTGAAGCATCTGAAATAATTAAACCGAAATTTGCACCAACATTTTCCCCTCATCCTGTAAACTTACCATTATCAATTGTTTCAGCAAATTTTTCTAGTCCAACTAGTGTGTTGCTGTGGTTTAAAAACGGTATGTCTTCATCAATTTGCTTCATACATTCTTCTGCCATTTGCATAGAGCTGCTTACAGATGACCACATCGATTCTAGCATGGTTGTGGCACTTTGAGACCGGGTTACTGGCCTCACAGTTATAGTCATATCTGAGATGTTTAGAGAGCTGTCATTTGTCATCAAAGCATTCCATGGTACCATTACGGTCAAACATCCAATGTGTCCAGAAATAACTTCAAAAGCCCAACCCTGCTCTTCAAATAATTCATTTATAGCCTGAAAAAAGTTTAAAGCAAGTTTATTTAATTACAATAGAAGCATATTAGTGTCATAACATAGACGTACATACGTTTACTTGAATTAAAATTAATTTAAAATGTATTATTTTTTTAATGATTGAAAAGAAGTTGATTTGCTAAAATAGTTATACGAATTTAAGGAATCACAAAATTGTGTTTTTTTTTTAAACATTTTCTTAAATTAACGCCAAATAAGGTGTATTTGTATTGGGTACTTTTGAATTTTGTATAAATATATTATTTTCGAACTTAAATTTGTAGATGGTTTTAATTTTTGATTATTAGAAAAAAATCAGTATAAAATAACTTCATATATATATATGTATATGTATATACATATATATATATATATATATTCTTTATCAGCACCAACAGCCGATATAGCCATGTTCGTATGACACGCATGGGAAGTTTGTTTTCGATTTTCGCCGATTTCCGACTCTGCAAACTGAAACGAGTAAGAAAGATACAGTCGAGTGTGCTCGACTGTGAGATACCCGCTACCCATTTTGAATAAAAACAAAATATTGCGGTATTTTATTCAAATTATACTAAAATACAAATATACTAAAAATATACAAAACGGTATATTTGTTATATCGATATAGTATCACATTCAAAATATACCATATACGGCACAATATACCTGATTGTCGGCCAAAGCAACTAAGACCCCTAGTAAGTAGGCGGTTTTGCCTATACAATCAAATTTTCAGAAATCATAAATACTATAGTTGTTATTGTATACACCAAAATTTCGAAAAAAAAAATATAGCTCTAGCTCTTGTAGTCTCTGAGATCTAGGTGTTCATACGGACAGACACACAGACAGACAGACGGACATGGCTAGATCGTCTCGGCTATTGATGCTGATCAAGAATATATATACTTTATAGGGTCGGAGATGCCTCCTTCCACCTGTTACATACATTTCCTGCCGGCACAAAGTTATGATATGATTCTACCCTATGGGTATAAAAATCGTATAGCAAGCGCAGTTTTGAAGCTGGAGTTGCAACTTTTGGTATTTATGATTCTTGAATTTTATCACTAAACATTGCAATACAATTTAAAAGCATATGTATTGCAATGCCAAGTTTCACCGTTATGTTTTCAAATTGTCAGAAATATCGAGCATCTGTGTATCTTTCTTCACTAGTGCAGTTGCCAGTGTTCCTTCGCGTTATTTTTGCAATTCACAGTATGTATTATTATATGTGCATATGTAGTTAATAACATTAATAATTTTTAATGATGCCTTTTTAAATTTGTCATTTTATTTTATAACTTCTTATATTTTTTTCAACTTGTTGTTTATGCTCTTATTTAATTTTAAACGTTACAAAAGATATTCCAGTCATTCACGCAGACCATGTTTATTTTAGATTTTCGACACGCTCCACATCAACACCAACAAATTGAAAAAACGAATAGCAAAGGAAGAATGATTTTTGGTACATAACCACTAACCATATAAATAATATATAGATGCTTCAACTCTTAAATAGAAACGTAGATATCATTCGCAACAGCATTATTGCAACCCTAGAAGAGACTAGCGCTGCGATTAGAACCCCAGAGCCTCTTTGGCTCTTTTATAAGTTCGGACGCAGCGTACTCCACATCAGTGTTGCCAGTTTAGCTTATTATAAGCTAGTTCTAGCATATTTGAATATGGAAAAGATTGTAAAATATGTATCTATCTTATAGCTTGAAGTATAGCTTATTTTAAAAATCATCTATCATATTCTAGTTTTAAATATATTTGCGACGTAAACAGTTTGTGCCAAATGGCAAAAGAGATATAACAAATTTTTCAGGTCATCAAAGAAGCATATGTTAGCAAGGGTCTTTAATAAGACATTTAATAAGATTTTCGTTCATACAAACAAAAAAACTATTATAAATCTATCACCTTTGAATTGGTGTTTTTATACCCGCTACCCATAGGGTAGAAGGGTATTATAACTTTGTGCCGGCAGGAAATGTAACAGGTAGAACGAGGCATATCCGACCCTATAAAGTATATATATTCTTGATCAGCGTCAACAGCCGAGACGATCTAGCCATGTCCGTCTGTCCGTCTGGGTGTCTGTCCGTCCGTCCGTCCGTATGAAACACTGCATCTCAGAGACTATAGGAGATAGAGCTATTTTTTCGACAGCATTTGTTATGTTTGCACGCAGATCAAGTTTGTTTCAAATGTTTGCCACGCCCACTTCCGCCCTCGCAAATAAAAAAATCGAATAACAAGCGTAATTTTAATGCTAGAGTTGGGAACTTTGGTATATAATAATAATTACTATAGTAGTTATGATTGCTGAAAATTTGGTTGCGATCAGATAAAAATTGTCGAAGTTATTAAAGAAATGGGCAAAAACGCCTACTCACTAGAGGTCTTAGTTGCTTTGGCTGACAATCTGGTATATTGTGCCGTCTATGAAATATTTTGAATGCGGTACTATATCGATATATCAAACATACCACTTGGTATATTTTTTAGTATTTTTGCAGTATATTCGGAATATTTTGAGAAAAATATCGCAAAATATATTTCTTTCATTTAAAATGGATAGCGGGTATCTCACAGTTGAGTACACTCGACTGTAGCTTTCTTACTTGTTTTTCTTTTGGAAACTGTCGTAATGGAAATTTAAAGACCTAATCATAAATATAGCCCCCAATGATTTTTGCGACCCACTCAAAAACATGGCTGTAGCTTATTTTTTTAACATTTTTCTTTTTTTAATTTTACTTATTCTAGGTTATTTTTTTCAAAAATCTGGCTTATACGGGTGCTCAAAACCTGGCAACACTGCTCGTGTCTTAGATGTTTGCAATTAAATGGCGCCTCTATGGCCTGCATTGCATTGACAAAGCAAAACACAAAAACAATGTCGGGAACTAACAAACATATGTAACTTTTAAAGGCTTTATCGTCACTTCGCTAGTCCAAATGTTTCTGTTGTTGAGTTTCCAAAAACCTTGATCCGAACGTTTTTTAAAACTGCAAACTACTGTGATCAGTAATGAAAAGTGGAATCCTAATTTATGTTAAGTGCAGAAAATTGAAATAAACAAAATGCTTGAGTCTATACATTTGTGTATTTTATTGAAATACATGTGTACAAAGGCACGCAAATTTAGATGTGTTCTCATATGTGCATTCTTTAACAGAGTCTGTATGGGAATTTCTGAATTTTTAATTATAGTTAATAATAATAGTTAATAGTTTTATTCTAAAGCAAATAGAAAAATACATAAACCTATGTGCGAACATATACATATATGTAAACTTTAAACGTTGAACTAAATTATCGACAGTGAAATAGATCATACAATTATTTATCATTGGCAATTAATAGGTAAGGCGCAATAAATATACTTGTATGTACATACATACATACAATTCATACATATGATTGTTTAAATTCAAGTATGATACTTTGATCGTATTAAACATATTTGACCTATAAACAGCTTTACATCAGGTGTGAATAAAAAAAACCTAATTAAAGCATTGCTTTGTTGGTAAATAATCAATTTTCAAGCAGAACTTACATTTACTTTTAGTGAAATATTTTCAACAACAGCTTTTCCATTGTAAAGATCCACTTTTAACTGTTCTAAATTTAGATTATTTTCGAAAAACTGTCCCAAATACCTTTGTAAGAGGTATCTGCACGTCTTAGTTTTCAATCCATCCCATAGATTAAACCAAGACATTTTAATTAATTAAAATATTTTTTGATGAATCAATCTTTTAGCTTATCCTTTGTTATTGTTTTCATTGATTTAGTTATGACAGATTTTATATCGATAAATCACCACAACAATCTATACACAAATACGATATATCGCATAGAGATTGCAGTCTAATAGCCTATTTCCACTGCACTCAGTTTTCTTAGGTTTTTCAAAGTTTTGGGTTTCCATTGGCACGAACCGAAAAATATGGGCAACGGTAAAATTCTCAATATGGCCGCTCTGAAATGCCAGCTGTTTAAATGTAAACACGAGTTGGCGAACAATTCAAAAAACAACAAGCGCATTTCTAAAATGGAAAAATTTCTTAAATTACAAGGTTTATATGCGGATTTTAACGAAGTGGAGGAAGTACAGGTCATTGCCAATAGTAACGAAATAGCCATTAGTTTGGGCCTATGTAAGTAGAATTGCTGGCAGCAATGTAATATTTACATAAATACATTTACTTTTTAGCAAAGGCATGGGTGTTTTTGGGAGCGCGATATTTCTGGAAACAGCGAATTTTTTTTTTGAATATAACTTTCAAATTATTAGGGAGGAGTTTGGCATCCTTGTGGAGCGCCTTCGTGGATTGCCCAAAAGACACTACATTTCTCCTCCCATAGCTCGAACAACAAAGCCTCGTGGATGCCACTCCACGATATTGACGGCTTGCGAGTTTTTGGCTGATAAAAAAAAAAAAAAATTTGCTTTAAAAAGCAAAATAAAATTTTTATTTTTCTAATTTCACACCTTGGTGCACTTAAGTGTCAGCTGTTTGTTTAGTGGTGAGCTCTTTTTCGTTGTCATATCTAACTAAATATAAAAAACCCCCTTAAACAGTTTTTCAAATAATGTGAGTTTGGTGGAAGCGTTTGCATCAGAGAATCGCACTATTCAAGTACATGCGCTTGGTCCACTTAGGGTAATATAAGGGATGATATAAATTTTATTCTGGAAACGTAATTCTTGTAAAAATATACAAAAACAAAAATTAATAAAATTTATTATTAGCTTTACAAAAACTAATTATTTTTCGTTTTAGAAATTCAGCCTTTTATTCCATTTTAGACATAAAGCACGGGTTTTAGATAACATAATCACTATACATATATCTTCGCAACTTCATATGAAAAGAACGCATGTTAACATTTTTCACGACAGCATTTCTTTGTTACAGTCCTTGCTCAAGATAAATAAGGTGCCAATACTCCGATACTGGAATGTACATGGATCTCAAGTCAGTTATTCCACAAACGAAAAAAATGTATCTACAGATGCAAAAATGTGAATAACAAAAATAATATTAAAAGAAATTGTTTTTTTCTTTGAAGAGTAAACAATTAAAGCTATGGATACGCAGGACTGTCCGTAAAATTTAGAAACAACCACAAAGTTGCAACAAAATGTGGTTGGGATATTTACATATGTACATACATATGTAGCCAAAGAAATAGGTGAAGAAGGTGTCATCTTTTTCTTTTAAATTAAGTGCATCCATTTAGCTAATTTTAGTCGTTCCACTTATATTTTTTAATATTATTAATCTTTAATTTCTTTGCCGGTAAGGCAAATACTTTCAAAATTATTAAGTGACAGCATAATATATAAGAATATATACTATATAAGAAATGGAGTCTTGACGTGGATTCTAGTAATGTGTATATGTATATGTCTATGTATACACTTCACAAAGTTGTTAATGGAAACATTAGGCAGACGGTTTGACTTTTCTGATATGTTTAATGATTCGGGCCAGTGTAACCAATATTTTGTATTCTTTTGACAAACTAAATTATAAAAAAGCTGTTTGACTTCAAATTTACATTTTGAAGTTTAAACATGAACAAAATATTTTGAGGCATTTATTAAACAAATAAAAATGATTATTTTATAAAAAAAAGTATTTAAAAACAAAAAATATAGAATGTTATCGAAAAAACATACCGATATTTGTATAGTGGCGTCTTATCGATAAGTATGCCTAGATATTATTCCAGACCAAATTTACAAAACTAGTCGAATAAAACGAGAGTGCGGGAAATGGCAGGATTACTATTAAAATACATTCAGAGATTATGTTGGAAGCCATCCCTTCGTGTGGGCAATTTTGCAAATTTAGGTGGATTATCATCGAATTTATTAATTTCTCGAAGTACAAGTTTCTTTAATAAATGTGAGTATCAAATAAATTATGTAAGTCTAATGTGGTTGCTGTTTTGATGTGACAAGTACCATAGCGTAATAGTTATGTTAGTTAAATTACTTTTGCAATAGGTCAAATCAAACTGTATCACAGAGAAAATTGTCCATTACTGTAATCCAGTTTGGAGAAACGGCGAACTCAGGAGCTGCAGGCCCTGTTCATAATATATAAGGAGGTGAATGAATCAATCCTTAAACAGGCCAGCTAAAAGCGATGTCTATAAAAATAAATATTATGGAAATAATTCATGGGAATTGCCATCAAGGCAATTACTGTCTCAGTGACCTCTGACATGTTGACTCGTTGATAAATATAACAAAAAATATTTGCGAGAAATGTTTGCACTAGTTGGTGGGCAAATTAATTTCAGGTTTGACAACATGTTCTCCATCAAATTCTCTCGTGGCCTGCTTTATCCGCTGAATAGAAATTTATCTCGAAAACCTCGGATATCTGACTGATGTTGAAAAATGTTCGAGAACCTACAACGAATTGAACGAATTTTTTATTTCACAGAACCTAAACCATTAAGCCATTTGTTTTTATTTTTCTAATTTTATTAACATTTTTATTCTATATACTGTACTGATTTCTTATCTTCTTTATAGTGCCTGCTGAAGATATATGGCGCGGGGTAACAGCTGTTAGTAATGCTGGTAAAAAGAGAGGACGTGGAAAAGGCACAGGAAAAAAAAATAGCAAAGGACCTTAATAAAGGGCAAGCTATTGGCATTGGAAAAAAGACGTGTATTTGGCCGGGCTTGAACGCTCCAATCATTAGAGGCAACGAACTTATACATCAACAAAAACATTCTGAAAACATTGATAGAGAGAAAAACATACAAAAAAATTCGTGATTCTATGGGAAATTTCAAACAAATGAAAATAAATCCAATAGACCGCGGATGGTCTGGAACCAAAATGCCTGGTCGTAGTATTGGACCTCCCGACACTGTAGGGGAGGAGGAATTCACTTCATTCGATACATTTGTGCTTGAGAATAAAATAGTTTTTATAATGAAAGGAAACATGGGAAGAAAACGAAGATACTCGGTATTGTCGGTGACTGGAAATAAAAATGGCTTGGCTGGCTTTGCTTTAGCTAAAGGTCCAGAAGTTCGAACCGCTCTTCGAAAATCTAAAAATCGGGCTGGGCAAAAGTTGATGAGCATTAACCTTTATGAAAATAGAACCATAAATCACGACTTTTATACCGGGTTTGGAAAAACAAAAATATTTGTTTCAAAAAAACCTGATGGATATGGATTGGTATGTCATCGCGCTCTACAAACTATATGCAAGGCAATAGGGATAAGAGATTTACATGCAAAAATTGAAGGCTCAACAAATCTCCAACATATTGTAAAAGCGTTCTTTATTGGACTTATGCGCCAAAAAACGTACCAGGATATTGCAAATGAATCATGTTTACATATTGTTGAAAGTCAAATGGCTAGAAATGGATATACAGAAATAAAAGCCAGTCCTCACATGGACCCTAAGAATGCAGATAACGACCGGATAATTGATTTTATGCAATTCACTTTAGGAAATAAAATAGTGTTACGAAAAAAATCAGTTCCTCCATTTTATGCTCAATCAATGGGATATGCTAAACATGAAATCAAAAAAGAGCGATTTCGAAATCAAGCTAACGTACGATTACACAAACTTGTTAATAACTATACTTAGTACCAGTATTTGTTTATATTTTTAAATCTGATCGCTTGTATAATATACTTTTAAAACATATTTTCTTTATTTTTCTTAAATATCTGAAAACACACTACATCTGAAAATGTATTTATATTTATTTGGAATGGAATATGACACCAGAAAGTTTGTATAACAATATAGTGCACTACATCGAAATTCGTCGAGCACACTCGACTGTAACTTTCTTACTTGTTTCAAATGTATTCAATTTACTTTTATTAATTCCGACATAAAGATTATTAACTGATTTATTTTATGATATATTTGATGGAAATAATCATTTTTTCAAAATGAAATAGGGCTCCCTGAGTCTATAAGGCATTCTGCTGTGATAAGCAAATTAAGTTGGCTTGAAAAATAAATATTAAAGTGTCTTACATAACTCTTGTCGAAACCTGTACTTTTGTTGTGTACACCAACACTCTTCTGCATCTTGCATTCTGCTTTAGAATGTCCCATCTCTCCGCAAGCATAGCATGATCCAAGCTTCCTTTTTGGCTTTCGCCATTTCTTGGCAAAATGACCCCTGGAGTTGCAATTGTGGCATCGCTTGTCGTTGCTCTCCGCCGTCGTCTTAGTGCCTCCTATTGCATCGTATTTCGGAAGGCATATGTTTGCAAAAGCTTGTAGCATCTGCTTAATGGATTGTGATATAACGATCTCCTCGAAGTACATCGCAAAACGCTTATTTTGTTGCCGTTGTCGTTGTTCAAATTTTTGTTGGAGTTCTGCCTTCGAAGCTCTATTGCCGAATGCTATAACCAATTGATCACAAAGCGTATGAATAGGTTCACGCAAGCGAGTTGAATTTGCATGAAGACCGTGCTGAAGTTATTGGCTAAACTTACTTCGTCAAACATCTCGGGTGAAATATCAAGCAACCGTGTTATTAATTCCACATTGCTGCCTGTCGTGGGCAAGCGTAGCGCTGTTAGCCAATTCTTTAAATATACGAAGGTAGTCCGCTAAGTACTTAGCCTCCAGACGAAATATGAAAATTTTTCAACATAATCTCCTTTTAGCACGATACACTGCACTATGGTCCCAAATCCCGATTTGGTGGCATAAAATCGAATATTGCATCTATCGAGCTGAAACTTGGCAGACTTCATTAATAGACCACTCTAAATATTTAAGCAAACTTTCAAGTAAGTTTGACCACGCCTACTCCCAATGCCCATATAGACATCATGACGTATACGTGATATTTTATTATTTTTTTTATTTTTATTTATTGCTCTCTTTTTTTGTCATCACTCAGTGTACATTCATCTATTTGACCAAATACAAGTTCGACCAGCGCGGAAGAGTGGCGCCCGCTGTCCATCCACACGTCCAGCAACGTGGCGTGACAGAATTCAAGCACATCTAAATAATTAAAGCATCGGAAAAGCCGCAAAAAGCCGCAAACCATACTATTATTAAAATTTAATATTAAGTGTCTTCTATTGTTTAACATACATTAAACAACGCACAAATACGCAGAACACCTTTTTTTCCTCTACAGAAGACGAATACTTTTGTCAGCATTTTGATTTCCTTGGACGACACAAAACAGTACAAATATATCACGTTAAACAAATTACCACACAAACTGTGTTTATTATTCGTAATTTACATACCTCAAACTTCAATATACATTTTAAATAATAAAAAAATATTGTTTAGTTTAGATTTGCCAAGCGCTCAAAGTTATTAAAAATTTCCCGCCAATTTTGTCACAAAAATCAGCTGCTCAATCACCTGACTTTAAACATCTGTAAAAATTGCAAGGTGGCATTTTTGACAAAAATATTTATTGATACTTTCTATCTAGGGTATCTAGTTTAAATATATATAAAAAAATTCAGATTTTCTTCCATGAAATTTTGGACTTTATGCCACCAAATCGGGATTTGGGACCATAGTGCACTGGACCGATGCTCCAACTTCTTTAACCCGTCTGAAAAATACGTTTTCTCGGGGTCTGTAAAATAGGCCTCTGTGGCGGCGACGACCTCCTCATTCGACGCAAATTTCTGTCTAGCGAGTGACTTTTTCAAGTTTGGAAACAAAAGAAGTCACACGGGGCCAAATCTGGAGAATATGGTGGATGGGGTAGCAGTTCGTGGCCCAATTCGACCAATTTGGCCACCGCTCTGAAGTGGTCTCACGGTTGCGTTTGTTGTCCGGAGAGAGCAAACGCGGCACCTATGGCGCCGATAGCTTTCTCACGCCCAAAATTTCATGTAGGATATAATCCTCGCGGTCTTTTGAGATGCCTACTGTCTCAGCTATCTCGCGCATCTTCAATCGGCGGTCTGCCAATACGTGATCGTGGATTTTTGTCTGGTTATTCTCCGTGGTAGCCGTTTATAGGGACACCTGGGGATGGCTCATCAAAAACCGACGTGCGACCACGTTGAAACTCGTTATAACAATTTTTGACGGTCACCATCGAAGAAGTATCACCGTACACAGCATCGAAGCGCTCTTTGATTTCGCTGCGCGATTGCCCTTCCAAACAAGAATCGAATCACAGACCGATATTGCTCCTTCTTCATTTTTCTAGAATCCGCGGACACGTCCGATTCCACACGTAGTCAAAATAAAAGTAAGAGTTCGATTCGGCTGAAATGTTGACAGTAGCCGTCTACGAGAATTTTCAACACGATAGTAAACTTCTCTTGCGGTAGTGATGCCATCGGGTGGTGAGGCTAAGTACTTATCGGCCTGCCCTCCTAATATAATATTAGAAATATAATGCACACCAACAACGCAGTGGATTCGCTTGTATGAAAGAGCAGCCAAAAATACTAATAATGGCCATAGAGTGCTGAAATTTATAACAAATATAAGGTTGGCCAAAAAGTCTTGCGGTATTTCCGATAGGTGTTTTTGCAAGCGCGTAGTTCTAGTTCTATTCGTCGCAGCGGTTCATGCTATACCTTTTTGGAAAGCTCTTTTCACGCGCTAACACGCGTTTGATTTATTTTTTTTTGTTTTGATTCGTTTGTGAATTATAGCGTCACAAACATGGAGAAAAAAAAAGAGAAAATATGGCATATTTTACAGTTCTACTACGATAAAGGCAAAAATGCAACTCATGCTGCCAATAAAATTTGTGCAGTTTATGGACCCAATACAGTTTCCATTTCCACTGCACAACGATGGTTTCAACGTTTTCGTTCTGGTGCAGAGATGGTCGAAGATGCGCCAAGGTCCGGAAGGCCTGTCGTCGAAAATTGCGATAAAATCGCTAAATTGACCGAAAGAGATCGGCATAGTAGCGCCGTAGCATCGGCCAAGAGCTGGGCATGAGTCATCAAACCGTTTTAAGCTCGAAGTGTGGGTGCCACACGACTTGACGCAAAAAAACATTTTTGACCGTATGGATGCATGCGAATCGCTTCTCAATCGCAACAAAATCGACCCGTTTTTGAAGCGGATGGTGACTGGCGATGAAAAGTGGATCACTTACGACAACGTGAAGCGCAAACGGTTGTGGTCGAAAAGCGGTGAAGCTGCCCAGACGGTGGCCAAGCCTGGATTGATGGCCAGGAAGGTTCTTCTGTGTGTTTGGTGGGATTGGCAGGGAATCATCCACTATGAGCTGCTCCCCTATGGCCAAACGCTCAATTCGGACCTGTACTTAACCGCTTGAATGCAGCACTCATGCAGAAGAGTCCATCATTGATCAACAGAGACCGAATTGTCTTTCATCAGGATAACGCCAGGCAACACACATTTTTGGAGACGCGCCAGAAGCTCCGGGAGCTCGGATGGGCCGTTCTTTTGCATCCACCGTATAGTCCGGATATCGCACGAAGTGATTACCACCTATTTCTGTCCATGGCGAACGAGCTTGGTAGTCGGAAATTGGCCACAAGAGAGTCCTGTGAAAATTGGCTCTCCGAGTTTTTTGCCAATAGAAAAGCGAGCTTCTATAAGAGGGGCATTATCAAGTTGGCCTCTCGTTGGGAACTCGTCATCGAACAAAACGGCGCATATTTGACTTAAATCGCATTATTATAACCAATTTTATGAACAATTGAAATTTCAATAAAAATACCGCAAGACTTTTTGGCCAACCTTATATATAGTAAATCAGTCTAAACATATAACAACAAAAATTGGACATATCGAACGGCTAAATCCTATAGCTCCCATAAGATCAATCGGTACAAAATTAAAAAAAACATATTTGTTTAATGTAATTTATTAAGATTTTATTATTTATATACATAAAAGTAATATATTAAGAAAGAATGGAAGATATTTTTTTATATTTATACATATTATCAAAAAAATTTTTCTGCGTTGGTTTCATTACCTGCGCACCCCATATTAAAACAAGTAAGAAAGCTACCGTCGAGTGTACTCGACTGTGAGATACCCGCTACCCATTTTGAATAAAATAAATATATTTTGCGGTATTTTTATTAAAATATGCCGAATCTACTGCAAAAATACTAAAAATATACCAAATGGTATATGTGGTATATCGATATAGTACCGCATTCAAAATATACCATAGACGGCACAATATACCAGATTGTCAGCCAAAGCAACTAAGACCCCTAGTAATTAGGCGTTTTTGCCCATACAAAAGTATTTCTTTAATAACTTCGACAATATTTATCTGATCGCAACTAAACCAGGAATCATAACTACTATTGTCATTATTGTATATACCAAAATTCGCACGTCTAGCTTTAATATTACTCTTGTTATTATTGATTTGCAGGAGCGGGAGTGGGCGTGGAAAAAAATTTGAAACAAACTTGATCTGCGTGCAAACATAACAAAAGCTGTCGAAAAAAAATTATAGCTCTATCTCTTGTAGTCTATGAGATCTAGGTGTTCATACGGATAGACACACAGACGGACATGGCTAGATCGTCTTGGCTATTGACGCTGATCAAGAATATATATTACCTGTTACATACATTTCCTGCCGGTACAAAGTTATAAGTTTTAGGGTCAAGCTGCAGGAAACTTATTAAAGGTTTTCAAATTCGCGGGGGTCTGTCTGTCCGTCAGGATGAGGTGCAGGGTGGCATCGGTCATGCTTTCTACCTCAATGGACTGTCCTTGTGGGTCGGATGGCGTTTTTTGGTAGGTACTCGCTCCCTAAGCCCCACGCCATCTTACCGTTGTGCATGTACAGCAGAACCTCGGCCTCCTTATTGATCTGAATGATCACAAGCTGCCACCACTGTTGGGTAAAGCTTCATCAACTATCTGCACAGTGTTGCCAACTTAGCTATTTACTATCCAGATTTGGCATGAGCCTGTTATTTTTGCTATTTCACAAATATTATTTAATATTTAATGCTCTAACATTATTCGAAAATCGTATATTGGCAATAGAGACCTGGTGTGTAGCTCTCGATTCAAACACACCACGTCTTCCGCCCAGCGTGACTGAATTTTGTATTTTAAATACTAAGAAAACCTTTGTAGTATTTGGGTATTTTCCCAACATCGTTTTGCAATCGCCATGCTACCATCTCTACTAATCGTTTGCGAAAAAAAAACTCAAATGTATAAACAATAAATTTACGATGCTTGGTTGAAGGATCTCCAATTTAAACACTGCATTAAAAAAGATTTGACAAACTTGCATCGATCTGGAAAATGTTGTTTTGAGTATGACGTCCCAAATAAGTATCTGAGTTGGTACAATAGGAAAGTAGTTAAGTTTCGAGTTAAGTTGCCTTCCCGGCTATAAATGATCACCAAGATTATTATGATTTCTCCAAAGAAGTGGCCAAAATTTTAGCTTTTGGTGTCACAGCTGCATCTATGCTGTTTAATGGTTCAGCGGAACGAAACGATAGCTATACTATGGTTTACAACGAATTTAAAGATATCTTCGACACTATAGCCTATTTAACTCCTACGTGTTTTACCACTCGTAAATTATCACTATACATGGATTTTCTCAAAAGTACTTCGTCAAACAAAGAACCTATCAATAATAAGGTCACTCTTAAAAGAAAAACTCGACCTCCTCAAAAAAAGAAGATTTGAAATCTTCTACTCTGAAAAAGAAAGCTACCAAAGCATCATACATATTGAACTCCACCACAAGTCCACTCACTGCAATATAGAAGGAAATGACCTAGTTGAGCAGCCGCGGGAAATGCCAAGCTGGAAGGCACACTCATTCAAACGACGTACACCTTGAATGCTTTTACACATCTATACAATCACATTTGACTAGACTGGGAAAGGGAATACATCTTTTTGCTAGCCTTTGTCTCTAGCTACTGCCGAGTTTTTCCATCCGCTGCCATCAGATCCGGTTGAGATCTAACCGCCGCAACAAAAGTCGGCTAGAAATCAACCAAATTAACAGAATACTCGGCGGACACTGATTTAACAAATATCTTTACACAAGATGCGAATACATATTGATACAATCGGGGGCTGTAACACAAAGAAGACATCTCGCATATAATTTTAAATTGCCACAAATACTGGGCAATCCGCAGAAACTTCCCAATTCTGCTTAAGTATAACGATATATATCGGTTCTTCGCTCACGAGCCGAAAGAGAACTACAATCCGATAACGCGATTCGTTCGAACTTCTAATATTGACTATGTTACGGACTGTCTGTCCTCCCCGGGGCAGGGTCTGATCTGTTCATTTTGGGGTTGATGGGCGTGTGTCACTCTTACGTATGTAGTAGAGTTTGCAACGTTTTATCGTAGCCTGGTGGCAAGTACGAATAAATCCTGTGATAGAATTGTGATATTAGGTTAGCATTGTTGTATGTATAAGTAGTTTCTCTTTGTTGTTTAGGTTTACTATTTGTTCCGTCTCATTTTGAGTAGCACAGGATGTGAAAATGCCTGATGCTCTGTTATCAGCATAGGCGATAGGTGACCCAGATCGATACAGGATCGATTCTGCGCCGCACCTTCCACACAGCGGACACCAATCGTGCTCAAAAGCAAGACGGAATCAAAATAGATTTCAGGTAGAGCTCCGTGGATGCCACCCATCACGAGAGTGATGGATAGAGCATCTGATCAGTGCTTAAGTGTTTGTCCATAGTTTGAATTGTTCGCAGTAAAGCGTTGGTTAGGTCGTAGTGTTAAGTTTTTCTCTCCCTTCCGTGTCTTAATGTAAAAGAAAAAAAAATTGTTGTTGTCGTTAGTTGTTGCGTATACGTATAAACATGCTCGTCTATATTAGTATCTATATGCATAGAGGGTTCATAAGAAATGCGATAGCTCTGGTGGTAGAGTGCAAGCTGAGCATGTTTTGGTGGTCGGGCTCGACCCCGCTCGGGGTACAATTTTTTTTGTTTTTTAATTGAAGGTGTGAATGACTTAGGGGTTCTGCTTGATGCAAAACTAAAATTCGATAAACATATTCTGTCTGCTGTAAATAGGGCCATGAGTGTTCTGGGATTTATAAAACGCTGGTCGAAAGAGTTCAATGATCCCTACATCACTAAGACTTTATACGTCTCACTGGTTCGTCCTATCCTTGAGTACGGATCTCTTGTCTGGAATCCCCAGTATAGGGTTTATCAAGATAGGATTGAATCGGTGCAGAAACAATTCTTATTATTTGCTCTTCGTAGTTTAAATTGGAATCCTAATATTAGATTACCACCATATCGCAGTAGACTTTTATTACTAAACCTTCCTTCTCTTTCTGACCGCTAAACTATGCAAGGTGCTGTTTTTATACAGAGACTAATTAATGGTGAAATAGACTCTTTGGAGCTGTTAAGTCAAATTAGTTTTGCAGTTCCTGTCAGGATCACTAGGAATTTTCTTCCTCTTCTCATTTCACGTAGATCTACTAACTTTGCTTGCCATAATCCCTTCCGTATTCTGTGTGTGAACTATAATAATCTCAATAACGTAGTTTGCTCTAGTAAATCTATTCCTTTGCTTAAAACCTTAATATTAGCTTATTTATCGAGTATATAATTGTTATTTATCTTATTATACATTTATTCTAACATATTTTTAATCTAATTTAATTAGCTGTCCAGCGTCTTTTAATATTTATTCGCGGTTTTCGTTTAATGCATGCTGTTCACTAATTTATTTTGTTTTGTCCGCGCGTCAACAAGCCCGTGCTTGGTATCGCTGGGCCACTTGATGGTACTGCCGTTAGTACGTCAACGTCCAAAATAAAAAATAAAAAAAACCACCCGGTCGGTGGTGTTCGAGTTCAAATCCCAATCGAGAATACATGCATATATTTTATATATGCCATACCAAGAATGTATCGAAGTGGAGCGATACATGAGTCGTCGAGGGCGCTCATCACAAGGACAACAAACCAGGTATCCACACGGAGTCCAACAGGTAGTCTACGAGGTTGAAGTCCCACGTCTGCGCAACAAGGGTCCATGCAAAAATGTGGAGGAGACAACAAAAACAATTAGAAGATCTGCAAGGAAGATCGTAAGGAGTCTTTCACTGAAAGGATATATGGTTATAGTGAGCTTGACTTACCTTCAGAGGAAGTGTTGTAGTGTTGGTGATCCGTCGCTCTTTACCTGTTTGAGTTTGAGTCGTGAGTGTGGGCGCTGCGATAGATGCCGACTGGTTTTTTTTTTAACTTGGTATCGCATATTGCGGAGCCAAAAATAACGTCAAACAAGTAAGAAAGCTACAGTCGAGTGTGCTCGACTGTGAGATACCCGCTACCCATTTTGAATAAGAGCAAAATATAACGGTAATAATATCAAAATATTAAAAATAAATATGCATGTATTCTCGATCGGGATTTGAACTCCAGCACCACCGACCGGGTGGTAAAAAAAAGTTTATACCTCGAGTGAGCTCGAACCCGCTCGCACCACAACAAGCTCAGAGTGCACTTTACCACCTGAGCTATCGCATTGCTTATGAACCCCCTATGCATACAGATACTAATATAGACGAGCATGTATATGCGTATACGCATACATACAATACATACATAGCAGGCGGCCCATACAAAAGTATTTCTTTAATAAAATCCACAATTTTTATTTATAATTGTTGTAAATAGGATTAAAAAAAACTTTAAGTTTATACCCCGAGCTGGCTCGAACCCGAGCACCACAACATGCTCGGCTTGCACTCTACCACGTGAGCTATCGCATTGCTTAAGAACCCTCTCTGCATACAGATACAAATATAGAGGCGAGCATGAATATACTTATACGCATACATACAACACATACATAGAAGGCGTTTATGCCCATACAAAACTTTTTCTTTAATAACTTACACAATTTTTATCTGATCGCAACCAAATCAGGAATCACAAACACCATTGTTATTGTATATGTATACCAATATTCGCACGTCTAGCTTTAATATTACTCTTGTTACTATTGATTTGCAGGAGCGGGAGTGGGCGTGGCAAAAATTTGAAACAAACTTGATCTGCGTGCAAACATAACAAATACTGTCGATAAAAAAATTATAGCTCTATCTCTTATAGTCTCTGAGATCTAGGTGTTCATACGGATAGACACACAGACGGACATGGCTAGATCGTCTTGGCTATTGACGCTGATCAAGAATATATATACTTTATAAGGTCGGAGATGCCTCCTTCTACCTGTTACATACATTTCCTGCCGACACGAAGTTATAATACCCTTCTACCCTATGGAGCAGCGGATGAAAGTCGACGCATCCAACGCCGAACAAAGAGGAGGAGTCCGACTGGTAAGCCAATGCGGCGACACCAGGCCTACTCCGAGACCACTTTCACTGTGACATATTCCATGACACGCATTCATTAGTGGTAGCAGATTGCTCGATCGCGCTCGAGTTGCTGTTGACCATAAACTAAACAGCAACTAACTCGTTTTGAGTTTCGAGAACTTTATGCCGACTTTCTCGTTTTGCTTAATTACTTCTCCTTAATTTATTATTTGTATTGTGGCTAGAACATTAAACTATTATTGAATAAAACAGGCAACCAAAACATGTTCGTGTCAAAGAAAAACCATAATAAATTTATTAAGTAAAAGATAAGAAACAAATTAAAATATAATATAGATAGTAAAGTAAATTAAAATTGCAAATTAAATTATATTGAAAATGAATAAAAGTAGATCCACATTTGGTTTTGTAAAATTGACAGAGTAGGGTCGATTAGACACATTAATTGAACACAAACTTACCTGTAAAGCTACTCGCGGCGAGATATATATATATATTTATCTATATATTTACAAATTCATATATATCTATATTTTCTATCACCTTACCTATATCGCCCCTTCACCAACCCCAAGAGCTCTTAGGCAAGTCAAGGTAGATATTTAAGCGAATCAAAAATATGTATATATGCATACAAATATGCTTATATAAATTAATAAATAAATATAAATACCAATCTCCTGAATGCGCGATGTATAGAATTATCCATCACTCCGTTGTGGCTGCATTGTTGTTTCGCATGGTCCTACTGCGTGATTTTTGAATTTTGTTCCTTTGCCATATTGAAGTTCAAATATGTATATGTTAATATCGTAAATAAATTAAATGTTAGTAATTAAGGAAATTCTTGGATAATATAATAGTACTTACGTTGATGAACATGGTTGTGTGAGTTTTCTCATCATGGAAGGGAGGCGAAATCCACAGCTGCACGACGGATAAGGAGCAGCCACTGATGTAGTGGCCAACGCAAGGGAGATGGCGCCGATGTGGCCATCTCAGGCAGGGTGGGTAGGCCGGGGTCCAACTGGGCCCTATTCAAACTTAACAATGGATCAGTGAGTGTATTTATTGTTGTTTTCTTTGTACTCACCGTCGTCAATAGTTTGTTATTACATTTCTTTTTGTTTAGTGCAATTTTCAATTGCGCGGCAGCTATTTTGTTTTGTTAGTGATGCGTTTCTTCTGTTTTAAAGCAGCTGTTTTATTTCAGTGGAGCTATCGATTGTGCGGACTGCGGGCCAGGGATGGAACTCCACCAGAGTACCGATGAGCCAGCCGGCGCGGCCCCAGGGAGGACAAACAGTCCGTAACAACTATCAGTCATGCTCCGGTTTTCACTTTTCGTTTACGTTTTCGTTTTGGGACCAAAACCGAGATTTTCGTTTTTAGGTGTTCCGGTTTTCACACGTTTTTGGTCATCGTTTTGCTATCGGAACGTTTCATTTTTTACTGCTAAAACAGCTGACTTGTGTTTTGGTTAAAAGTAAACAACGCGAAAAAATGTCTTTTGTATGTCTAATTTCGTGCGTGGATTGAACTCACATAAGGATTTTTTTATCCTGCATATAAATAATTATGCTTCCCCTGAATGAAATATATTTGCCTTTTGTCTTTTTTGCAAAGAAAGATTTGAAACTTTCTTTAAAAAAATTAGTTGAACGCCAATCAGCTGTTTCCCTTTTTAATGCATTTCATTCCGGTTATTCCAACAATTTTTTTTATACACTTTTAGCACATAACTAATTAAATTAAATTAATTAATTTTTAAAAAACATATTTTACCCAACTTCAACAAATTTATCGCCATCCGTTTGATTGTACAAGTATTTTTAACTTGCTTTTTCATTCTATCGAAAGTGTGGCAGCTTAGGCGATAACTCATGGTGTCGGACCTATCGGTCGCTCACCAAAACGAAAATTGTTGTTGCCGACGGCAAAATTTGATATCCAAATTTGAGGTGGGGTCAGAAATTAGTCGTTTTAAAAATAATTACAAGCCTAATTGATCTGCTGGCGGTCTTACTTACCAATGAGTCAACTACTTTTTTTCCTTTTGCAAATAAGATCCGATTTAATATAGAAAAAGGCATTTACTTTTTCATTTCGGCAAGGCAAATTTTCTCGTTTTGCAATTCGAAAAAATCTTGTGAAATTGAAAACGGGAGCACCAATTTTTTCGTTTTCGTTTTCAATACATATGTACATATGTTATATTTTAAATTAAATCCAAAGAAACCTTTTTCTTTGATGTTAATATTTCCGCAATTATTATTTTTATATATTTATTTTAAATAAATTGAAAGTAATTTAAATTCGCTACAAGTAATAAATTAAATTATTTGTTCCATTCAAGTTTCCCTGACAAACAACGTTCCTCTTTTTAATCGGAAATTTATCAGATTAACTCTCGTGCTCGATAGGCCAGTTGTTCATAAGTATAAGTGTGGTGTGGTGTTTGTTTATAATACGAACTGTTCGTGTAATATCTGTGTAATATGTTTGGAATTATTACTTTAGAATAGTTTATAAAATTTATTAACAATTTATGCAGGCACCTTTATTTGTATCATTGATAATATGTATCTATATATTGTGTACACGTAATAGATAAGTACATATGTGCATATATATATTGTAAAGCGAATAGCCCTCGAGTGTGAATGATTAAAGAACAGTGTGTATTAATTATCTGTTTTTTTTATAGAGTAAAACTAAACTAAAACATGTTTCTGCATGCACATAAATATATGCATTGATAAAATTGCATCTTAAATACATTTATACATATGCGGGTAAGTGTATGTACATACGTGTATATACATACATATGTATGCGGGACTATTAATAATGCTGGTAGCGAACATAAATTTATGATTAAAAAGAATGTTTGTAAATTATAGTATAACCTAGTTAAGTCCACAAAAGAGTATGGACTGATGCAATGGTTATCATACAACAAAATTTCATTTTGCTATTTACTGAACTCTAAGTTTTCGTTCCACTTTAAAACTCAATAATATATTGCTAGATAATATGCTTACCACAAAATTAAATACGATAACTATAAATTCTTCAAGATCTCGCAAAGACAACAAATATGTATGTAAGTACATATGTATGATTCTTCATAGTAAGATACTTGTTAAGGTGTACTGCCGGTCGGACTTCGTTCGTTGCGAAAGGCGCAAATTCGAAGAATTTATTCTGCCAGCAAAAGCTATGATCTGAGTTGAAAACATTTACGGCTTGTTCTTCACTTTTTCCCCATGTTGGAGCGCTGCCGGTGCCTTAAATTCGCAAAATTCGGCTTCAATCAATATAACCCTTTAAAGACCCTAGAAACTCCGAAGTTTGGGGGTGTGACTTGCGTCAAAAGTTCCAATATGTAATTATTTTCTGTTGAGATTAAGACATTTATTTTTGGGTCTGTCTTTATCATACACATTGCATCCTATTTTGGGCTCTGATAATTATCTATTGTTTAATTCCTTTAGTCTAGATGTGCAACTATTAATGTTTAACGGAGCAGGGGCTTTTTAGGATTTGTAAAATACAAAATTAGAAGACATATACATTATTAAAAATGTAAAAAATGTATAATAATTATATTGTACAAGTCGGTGTTAAGATGAACATCCTAGCTGTTCTACTAAAAAGCTACTAAAACAGATAAAGCTATATTTTTGACAGCACTGGTTATTGTTGCACGCGAATCAAGTTGTGTTTATAAGTTTGCTACGCCCACTGTCGCCTTACGACTATAAAATGGAAAAGAGTATTTGTGATTTCTGAAAAATTTGTTGATATCAGATAAAAATAGTAGAAGTAATTATATTGTACAACAAAAGCTGTCGCAGGTACTACTCTTATTGGCAATGGATAGTGGATATATCACTTTCAATAGCTTTCTATCTTGTCGCTCTTTAATGCAGTCATTGTTAAATTGTTCACGCATTTTATTTTGTCAATGTAATGGGCACCACATGTTCATAGGTGTGAGAAAAGCTTCTGGCGTTTTATTATTTTTATTATTTGGACGTTGACGTATTAACGGCAATTGCATCATGCGGCCCAGGGATATCAGACGCGCGGACAAAGCAAAATGATTTTTGAACAGCATAAATTAATCGGAAACCGTGAACACTTAATAAGACGTTGAACAACTAACAAAATACAACTAAGAATACTAATAATACTAATAGAAAAAATATTTGTATACATAGATAAAAATAACAAAATACTAGTAAAATGTGTATGAAAATAAATTTGAAGAGTAAAATCTTGTATTATTAAGTTAGTTAAATTCAACAAAATGAGTTTGAATTAATAAACAAAATACATTATTAGTGATTTTTGGTGCTACATACATATACATATTCTTCGAAGTCAACTTTTGAGAAACCCATGCTTCAGCATTTGTCGTCACTGTTTACATTTAATAAATCATTGTATCAAATCAAATTAAGTAGCTTTGCCGTCTCCCGAGAAGGCATGTTTTACTTACTTTGTGTTTTAGCAGTAGTAATTCCCCTAGCCATCGAAAATGTTGCATGATTTCTCAGGACTATTATAATCAAGCGTCACACTAATCGAAGATTTATTTAAATGAAAAATTAAACCAATTTTGATTTCAACTATTTAAAAAACCTCGTGGAACTCAATTATAAAATAAAGAATATATTAAATACCAAACTGTACAATCTGGGCCAAAAAATCCAAACATGGATATAAATATGCCCTCATAATAAATAATTAACAAAAGTATACATTTTTAAGTAACATTCTATGTAAATAACCACGAGTAAAAAAACTTATAACTTAGTAAAAAATATGACTGATAAATAAAACTGTACATACATGTTATATTTAGATATACAATATAAGAGAAATTTTTATTTTTTAAATAATTTATTATGTGTATTAATTTATTTAATGTTTTGTACTAACTTTAAATATAAAAATATCTTCTTTTGTCTTGTGTTTATTATTCTGCAATAATTTCGAAAAACTTAAATTATGGTTTGTAAAATTATTTTTTAAAGACAATAAATGTAGCTGATTATATATTCTGTCTTAAAATGATCTTGCAAGTGATTTAAATTGTATATTCATTACAGAATTTGTTTAATGTATAACATAATGAGCAAAATCTAGCAAAATCTGTTAATTTTAAAATTTTACTGGGCTGGGTAAAAAGTATATGAAAATTAAATTATTTCATTCAAAATATTTGATTTCTGAAAAGTAAAATGACAAACAAAAGGAAGGAATTTGAGGCTGAGAGAGACAGAAACTACAATTCCGATAAAATTTACATAAGTTTTAAACAGGCAGAAAGAGGCATTGCGACCCTACAATATATGGAGATACATTCTTGATCAGCGTCAATTTTTTAATTAAAAAATACTTATGTATCGGCAAAAATACTTACTTCTACGGGGCTTCGTTGGCTTGTCTGATAATCTAGAATATTTTGCTCTCTATGCTATATTTTAAATGTACTACCATATAAATATACCATATATAACTTGTTGTATATTTTTAGTATTTTGTGGAATATTTTGGTATGTTTTGAAATTAATATTGTATTGGTTAGACTTTTATTCACAGCGGGTATCTGACAGTTGAGCACCCTCGACTGCAGCTTTCTTGTTTTTTTTTTTTTTAAATATTTTTTTATTGTTTCTCATATATTTTATTTAATAATATTTTTGTCATTTTAAAACTTATATGGAAGGAGCTGGCTTAGTTATGTGGTCGTTTTTGTTTTAGAATTTGGCCATGACCACTACTTTCAATAAAATCAAACAAAATATATTTAATCTTCAACCTAGCGCGGGCGTTTCCTAATAATGTGGATGCAATTGCATAATAAAAAATGTTTGGAGTTCTTTTATGCTTCAAAATTTCGTGTTCGAACGGGCCGGGACTCTCAAAAAAGAGTTTGTTGTTGCGCGGGCCCGGGCCTCAAGATACAGGCCGCGCCCACCTGTACTACACACCAGTGCACAGTGGTTCCGCTTGTAGGGAAGCGCGGCCAAAAATGCTTTTAATGGCATTAGAGGGCTGAAAGTTTTACCAAGCTTCGTAAATAGTGTTTGTAGTTGAAAAAATCCGCCAACCAATGAACCGCAAACAATAAAATTTAAGAAATAATTAAACAATAACAATTTATGAGCCATTTAAGTACTAAACAAAATTTACAATGGTTGTAGCTTCAAAATTATACAAAAATTTTAGGATGTCTCCTCAAGCAAGCTATTAACTGAGGGAAATAATTTTAAGTTGTCCTTTTTTTCAATATTTCTCTGCCCAGTAATATATGGGTCGGACCGTAAAAGCAAATAATTCAATATGTCTGTATTTGTAAGTATTCGTGACATTTTGCGGGTATGATTCAGTCTGCATTTTTTTATTTCTTTGTTGTTCGCCTCTGCAGCTTCCTCCGAGAGCTCTCCAATTGAAACAATTGCGTGCTCTATAATAGCAGATCCGTGAATAAGCACCTTGTGAACCGTCGCAGGCAAATAGTACCAGGGATACTCCTTGATTAACCCTTTCGCAGTATCGAGGGCATATTCATTAAATTTGTGTACGTTGATTTTGTGTCCCGATGCCAAAGCTTGCAGTAAGGTGGAACAACGATGAATCAAATTTTCATTAAGGCCTGTAATTTCTGCAGACAACCGAGGATTCGAAAAAAATTTTCTCGCCACATTGCCATCGTTGGATGTTCCCTTGCCGCCATCTCTAGGCTGGTCCACTGTTAAGCCCATTTTATCTCGAAAATCCCGTTGAACTTCTCTCTTTCTTTCTAAAACTTTTTGTTTTTGTTGGGGCCCTCTGGCTTGTCACATTTTTATGACTAACTTATAAGAAAGGTGAAGAAAGTATTCAAAGAATCTTATTTTTGCATGCAGTGTTGATACCTTTTTGTCCAAACATTCATTCAAATTGTTCATCTCCGTTGGCTTTGCTTCGCAAATATAACATTTAGTGGAGTGCGATTCACTTAAAGCGTTACAAATTTTTCCATCTACCATAGTTAATTGTAAGCTATACTCAACGAATATTTTTCTCTTTTGGACACATAGTTCTGTAGGTATTAGAAAATTTATTTTTTCCTTAAAGTATTTCTCCTCTGATTTTGATACTTCGGTCGTCTCTTTTTTTAAACTGGAATCGAATTGGTCTGCAATAACGAGTTGACGAAGGCCGAGGGTTTTTCCAAATTTCTCTGTGATCAGTTGTTGTGCGTCAAGATAGCTCCGCAACTTTAGCGTCACATATCGATAAAAAAAATATCGGCTAAAAAAAACTTTTTATTTTCGTCTTTTTACGTGATATTTAAACTTAATTCAAAAAAGTTTAAATGCAAAACAATAGAAAATTAAATTATCTTTCTATTAAATCCATGTTCGTCAAATTTCATGCAGTATTTATGCACTAAAATCGTGATTGAAAAATTGGGGTAGCAACATTTTTGCAAATATCTCGGCTTTGACGAGTTGTCGGCCAAATCGGCTTATAACAAGTTATAGAGTATTGTTTTATGAACATACCCTCAAAAATTCATAATTTTATCACTATTCGTTTTTGAGATATTTCAGGAAAAGTACGATAACCTCAGCTCCAGCCCCATACAAAATGAGCACAAAAAATCAATGTTGCCGATTAATGTCCGTATCTTCTTTTGACTTTCTTGTCGGCCATAGCGCACATTATACTTCCGTAGATACAACTATAAGGAAGATATATAGCAATTTTGGTTGAAATCCTACTAGCTGTTTTTGAGAAAATTGACCTTTTCCTAACCCGCAAAAACAAGTTCATTTCGCAGGTGCATCAAATCACTGGAACCAGCGTGGAACCAGTCAGTGTTAAGTAACACCATTTGGACTTTGGCGGGACTTCAAATACTTGCAGAAAATAACTAAATGAAACAAATATTACTTTAATTTAAAATTACATTTAAATACTCTATTTATATATATATTACTTTGTTATAATTAATAAATATACGCAATTTTATATTCTTATTTAAATCGTAATTTTGCAGTTTACTTGATCATTGTTAGCGGCAAAACTTTATGTTAAAGCTATCATCAAATTATTCTTAATATTTGCAGAACTTATAGGCCATGTCGCGCTATTTCATTCTATTCGAATCAAATAGACAAATATGTTGCTTTTTGTTTTATTCAAATCGGTTAAGCCGTTTTCGGGAAAATTCAATTTTTGTGATTATTGCGAAAATTACAAATAAATTTCAATTTGGCATGGCAACGCTGAACATCTGCGAAGCTAGTACAAAGTTAGCGTCGAATTTTTGTTTTGCAGATTTTTCAACATTTTGACTATGTACATAATTGCTCAATACTTTAAAAATAGATAATTAACATATGTATCATTTCCCAATATATACTACATAGCAAATTATCATAGTTTCCAAGAAAATTCAAAATAACATATAAATTTTTCGGCTATACGCTCTCCTAGACTTTGTCGGAGAAGGCGCGCATTGCTATAATATAAACATAAAAAATTCGAATGCTTTGCAATTTGTTTTATTCAAATCGTGCTATACGTTTTCGAGAAAATCGCATTTTAGTAGAATAGTACACATTTTTGAATTTTTGCGCGTTACCTAAAGTAGTCAAAACGTTGCCAAATATAAAAAATGGCGATCATGCATATACCTATTTATCATATTTATTACCCATATATATCCCCAACTTATTGGCCATGTCGCGCTATTTCATTCTATTCGAATCAAATAGACAAATATGTTGCTTTTTGTTTTATTCAAATCGGTTAAGCCGTTTTCGAGAAAATTCAATTTTTGTGATTATTGCGAAAATTACAAATAAATTTCAATTTGGCATGGCAACGCTGAACATCTGCGAAGCTAGTACAAAGTTAGCGTCGAATTTTTGTTTTGCAGATTTTTCAACATTTTGACTATGTACATAATTGCTCAATACTTTACAAAATAGATAATTAACATATGTATCATTTCCCAATATATACTACATAGCAAATTATCATAGTTTCCAAGAAAATTCAAAATAACATATAAATTTTTCGACTATACGCTCTCCTAGACTTTGTCGGAGAAGGCGCGCATTGCTATAATATAAACATAAAAAATTCGAATGCTTTGCAATTTGTTTTATTCAAATCGTGCTATACGTTTTCGAGAAAATCGCATTTTAGTAGAATAGTACACATTTTTGAATTTTTGCGCGTTACCTAAAGTAGTCAAAACCACTAACCATACAATACATAGATGCTTCAGTCAGAACAATTTTTTGTATCATCAAAAACAGTATTATTGCGACCCCAGTCGGGCCGTGCGCTGCGATTCGAACACCAGAGCCTCTTCGGCTCATTCGAAAATTCGAAGTTCTAACGCAGCGCGCAGCGTACGTCACACACTGAGTTCAGTCGCAGATCAAATGCGGAGCGATGAGCACGGGCGCATTTCGTTGCGCTCTGCTTTCGTTTCTATGTATGCGTGTATGTATCTACATGCTCGCTTATATCAGTATGTGTATGCATGTGAAGTTTTGCAACGTGCAGTTGCCTCGCTGACGAGCAGCTAGCGCACGTCAATTTTGATTTGCCGCGACGAAATTCTCGCAGAAGAGGACAACAACAATTGCTCGCGTTCTATATGTTTGCAGTTAAATGGCACTTGCACAAGGACCGCGTTGGCTCTGCTGGTGGTTTGCAAGCCCAACGTGTTGTGGGTCTGGGTTCAACTCCCGATCGAGAATATATGCATATTTTGTTATTTTTAATGCGATTTAAATTTTTTCATTCCCTTTCAAGCTTACTGACAGAAGTAAGAACTAATCGCGCATTGATTTTTGATGACTTACAATTTTGTAATTTTAAATAATAAAATAAAGTCGTAATTATTTTTGCAAGCAATATTTAAAACTCAATTTAAAAAAGTTTGAACTTTAAAATTTTGTTTTTTGCATTTTAAGATAACAATAAAATTTCAATTATTATTAAAAGTTCAATACTAATTTTCACTAGAAAATTTTCTATAAAATTAAAATTAAAACTGGAAAAAATTTAAATATAAATATTAAAAACATAGTGTTACAAATATAATTAATATTTTATTGTAATTATGGTTTTAATATTTTTATGTAATTATATTGTATTGTATAAATTGTATTATTACATGATTTTCTGAAATGTTATTTTATATAGAGTTATAGAGTTTTAAAAAGTGTTTGCAAAAAGGAATTTGTAAAGCATCAAAAATCAATGCGTTATTAAATTTTACTTCTAACTTGAAAAGGAATGAAAAAAGTAAAATCGCATTAAAAAAAAAAAACAAAATATGCATATATTCTCAATCGGGAGTTGAACCCAGACCCACAACATGTTAGCCTTGCACACCACCAGCAGAGCCAACGCGGTCCTTGTGCAAGTGCCATTTAACTGCAAACATATAGAACGCGAGCAATTGTTGTTGTCCTCTTCTGCGAGACTTTCGTCGCGGCAAATCAAAATTGACGTGCGCTAGCTGCTCGTCAGCGAGGCAACTGCACGTTGCAAAACTTCACATGCATACACATACTGATATAAGCGAGCATGTAGATACATACACGCATACATAGAAACGAAAGCAGAGCGCAACGAAATGCGCCCGTGCTCATCGCTCCGCATTTGATCTGCGACTGAACTCAACGCTGCGCGCTGCGTTAGAACTTCGAATTTTCGAATGAGCCGAAGAGGCTCGGTGTTCGAATCGCAGCGCACGGCCCGACTGGGGTCGCAATAATACTGTTTTTGATGATACAAAAAATTGTTCTGACTGAAGCATCTATGTATTGTATGGTTAGTGTCAAAACGTTGCCAAATATAAAAAATGGCGATCATGCATATGCCTATTTATCATATTTATTACCCATATATATCCCCAACTTATTGGCCATGTCGCGCTATTTCATTCTATTCGAATCAAATAGACAAATATGTTGCTTTTTGTTTTATTCAAATCGGTTAGGCCGTTTTCGAGAAAATTCAAGTCTTGTGATTATTACCAAACTAATATTACCATGGTGGCAACACGTTTTACGGCCGAAAGTTGGGCTACCCTTTATGAACTTGGTGGCAACTCTGGAACATAACTATCTACCCAGCAGAACTGTGGGTGTCGATTGGCCATGGGTAAGTGCTTACCTCGCCGATCACTACGTGGGTACACATCATACAAAAACGGAAATTAAAGAACGCATTGCTAGGTGCCACTTTGTAAGTAGTGACGGTCTGCTGGTATGTGCTTATTTCCCCAGCAACGAACTAGCGCTCAGAAGTGCAGGGTATATATTGGCAATCATTTTGAATAATTATATAAATATGAACATATGTATATTAGAGTATAATTGAAGAGCTATATTATGACTGCAACTCTTCTGAATTTACATATATATATATATATATCAATACCATTATGAAAGAAAAAACACAAATGAAAATTTTGTTTTCGAAATATTTGTCTATAATTGAAAAATGTTTAAAAAAAAAATAAAATATAAAATATAAAAAATATAATAAAATATACATAATAAGTTCAAGTGAAGTCCTGGACGAAATTTGATGTAGGTGTTGGACGTTGATGTACACAGTACATTCAAGTGGTCCACATGAACACCAAGTCGAAGCTTGTTGCGCCAAAGAGGAGGTGTTGGACGTTGATGTACACAGTACATTCAAGTGGTCCACATGAACACCAAGTCGAAGCTTGTTTCGCTTCTGATTGGCATTTAGTTTGTCCAACAATATTTGGTAATCCAACGTCGAAAGTGTGCTTCCGGAAATTAGTCCTTCGGAAACTGCCTCCTGTACAGCATTCTTGTATCCATAGTTGCTATAAATGCAAAGGAAACATTGAAATTATTTATTTACGTGTTACTTATTATACACAATAATAAAAGAAGGAAGTGCTAGCTACTAAGGCCATCGACTCTGAAATTATTACTTGTCTTAAATACAGGGACGCTTTAAAGGCAGTACAGGGACTTTTCAGATATTGAGAAAAAATGTGTTGCAAAGTGACTAATAATAATTTATATCTATATATATGTATATGTATATATATAATTATACACTTCGAATATATATTTATGGCATTGAAAATTCAAAACAATATTATTCACATTGAACACACACTTTTCCAATCAATTTATATTTTCCCGGAATGGCCGCTGCATTGTCACAAAAGCGCCACTGCATATATGTATATATACATGCATATACATATATGTATGTATGATACTGCACGTAAAGTGCGTACCGGATGTAATACACATACATATGTACTACTTTATGTACTTAGTAAGTACTACTTACGATTTGGTGGACATCAATTTACGTGGCATTTTCAATATTTTGTTTACTCTCACTTTATAAACTTTTAACTTTATATGCAAATCACTTGTGCAGAACTTGTTGTTTAGCAGAACATACAGCTCTATTCCGTTATGTTCAGAGTTGCCACCAAGTTCATAAAGGGTGGCCCAACTTTCGGCCGTAACACGTGTTGCCACCATGGTAATATTAGTTTGGTAATAATCACAAGAAGAATTGAATTTTCTCGAAAACGGCCTAACCGATTTGAATAAAATAAAAAGCAACATATTTGTCTATTTGATTCGAATAGAATGAAATAGCGCGACATGGCCAATAAGTTGGGGATATATATGGGTAATAAATATGATAAATAGGCATATGCATGATCGCCATTTTTTATATTTGGCAACGTTTTGACTACTTTAGGTAACGCGCAAAAATTCAAAAATGTGTACTATTCTACTAAAATGCGATTTTCTCGAAAACGTATAGCACGATTTGAATAAAACAAATTGCAAAGCATTCGAATTTTTTATGTTTATATTATAGCAATGCGCGCCTTCTCCGACAAAGTCTAGGAGAGCGTATAGTCGAAAAATTTATATGTTATTTTGAATTTTCTTGGAAACTATGATAATTTGCTATGTAGTATATATTGGGAAATGATACATATGTTAATTATCTATTTTTTAAAGTATTGAGCAATTATGTACATAGTCAAAATGTTGAAAAATCTGCAAAACAAAAATTCGACGCTAACTTTGTACTAGCTTCGCAGATGTTCAGCGTTGCCATGCCAAATTGAAATTTATTTGTAATTTTCGCAATAATCACAAAAATTGAATTTTCCCGAAAACGGCTTAACCGATTTGAATAAAACAAAAAGCAACATATTTGTCTATTTGATTCGAATAGAATGAAATAGCGCGACATGGCCAATAAGTTGGGGATATATATGGGTAATAAATATGATAAACAGGTATATGCATGATCGCCATTTTTTATATTTAGCAACGTTTTGACTACTTTAGGTAACGCGCAAAAATTCAAAAATGTGTACTATTCTACTAAAATGCGATTTTCTCGAAAACGTATAGCACGATTTGAATAAAACAAATTGCAAAGCATTCGAATTTTTTATGTTTATATTATAGCAATGCGCGCCTTCTCCGACAAAGTCTAGGAGAGCGTATAGTCGAAAAATTTGTATGTTATTTTGAATTTTCTTGGAAACTATGATAATTTGCTATGTAGTATATATTGGGAAATGATACATATGTTAATTATCTATTTTTTAAAGTATTGAGCAATTATGTACATAGTCAAAATGTTGAAAAATCTGCAAAACAAAAATTCGACGCTAACTTTGTACTAGCTTCGCAGATGTTCAGCGTTGCCATGCCAAATTGAAATTTATTTGTAATTTTCGCAATAATCACAAAAATTGAATTTTCCCGAAAACGGCTTAACCGATTTGAATAAAACAAAAAGCAACATATTTGTCTATTTGATTCGAATAGAATGAAATAGCGCGACATGGCCTATAAGTTCTGCAAATATTAAGAATAATTTGATGATAGCTTTAACATAAAGTTTTGCCGCTAACAATGATCAAGTAAACTGCAAAATTACGATTTAAATAAGAATATAAAATTGCGTATATTTATTAATTATAACAAAGTAATATATATATAAATAGAGTATTTAAATGTAATTTTAAATTAAAGTAATATTTGTTTCATTTAGTTATTTTCTGCAAGTATTTGAAGTCCCGCCAAAGTCCAAATGGTGTTACTTAACACTGACTGGTTCCACGCTGGTTCCAGTGATTTGATGCACCTGCGAAATGAACTTGTTTTTGCGGGTTAGGAAAAGGTCAATTTTCTCAAAAACAACTAGTAGGATTTCAACCAAAATTGCTATATATCTTCCTTATAGTTGTATCTACGGAAGTATAATGTGCGCTATGGCCGACAAGAAAGTCAAAAGAAGATACGGACATTAATCGGCAACATTGATTTTTTGTGCTCATTTTGTATGGGGCTGGAGCTGAGGTTATCGTACTTTTCCTGAAATATCTCAAAAACGAATAGTGATAAAATTATGAATTTTTGAGGGTATGTTCATAAAACAATACTCTATAACTTGTTATAAGCCGATTTGGCCGACAACTCGTCAAAGCCGAGATATTTGCAAAAATGTTGCTACCCCAATTTTTCAATCACGATTTTAGTGCATAAATACTGCATGAAATTTGACGAACATGGATTTAATAGAAAGATAATTTAATTTTCTATTGTTTTGCATTTAAACTTTTTGAATTAAGTTTAAATATCACGTAAAAAGACGAAAATAAAAAGTTTTTTTTAGCCGATATTTTTTTATCGATATGTGACGCTAAAGTTGCGGAGCTATCTTGACGCACGTCTGTATGTTACGTTTTGGATGTTGGGGGGTTATCGATATATCGCGAGGCGATATATCGCAGATAGGAAATGGCAACTCCAGGGGAGGAAAATTCAAAAAATTGCTCCTCCTGTTAAATAGGAGTTGAAAAAGGAACGTCAATTTTTTTCGGGAGTCGAGCAGGTGGATTTTGCTGACTCGAGGAGTTGGTTGGCGATCGAGGTTGGAGACGGTCGGCCGGGAGATCGTGCTGACGATCTGGACTGTATTTTTTTTCGTCTGAGTTGTGTCACGAGGTTGATTCTTAATCGAGGTTGGAGTCGGTCCACCAAAGAAATAGAAAAACGGCTGTTCGACGAGTTGGTGTCTGTGTGTCGGCTTTACATACGTTCGTTTGATGGCTGAAGCAGTAAAGCAACTATACAAGTTACAAGAAAGAACTCGAGTGTGAGTGAAAAAGCAACGACAGTAACATCAACTACAACAACAAAAGGAGCAGCAGCAACAACAACTACAGAAGCAACAGCAGCAGTTACAGCAACGACTTGCAGCATCGCGTAGCTCAATTGCACCTGCGCTCATTGCCAACAACATTAAGAATAACAACAATAACGTTGCAAGCAAGAAGATTGCCAATCATGAGGATTTAACAGCGGCGGTGGCCACAGCAACTACGTCAACTCCAGCAGAGAGCAACCAAGGCAACCAAAACGACAGCTGCAACAACCAGAGCAACAACAACAACAATAACAGCAGCAATATCAACTGCAACGACAACAACAACCACTGCACCGACAACAACAACCAGAACATCACCGCTGGACAAGCGCGAGCGAGCTTCGCCGCGAGAAGGCACACGGCGCTTCAACGACGTGGAGAAGCATCCACGACGTGGGATAGTGGGCGAGACAACGCCGCCAACGCTGAGGCAGGAGGCAGAAATTCGACTGGTGAGTCCGTGCCAGGCCCGTGCTCGTTCTGATCCCTAGTGCGACACGCCCCTACCCCCGTATTACCGGTGGTGACGGTTGCTCGATCGAGCTCGAGTTGTTGTCGAGCATAAATTGTCAGAAGATATAAAAAAAAGAGTAGAAAAATAACAAAATGAAAGAATTATAAACTGCAAAGTAAAATAAAGTAAAGTAAATTAAAGTTCGAAATACCTATTAAATTAAAGTAAATTCAAGTTTATTTAATTGTAGAAATTACAGAGTAGGGACGACAAGACACATTACAACACATACATAACGGGATATATATATATATTTACCTTTATGAATTTACATATATGCATTTTCTCACCTTACCATATCGCCCCTTAACCAATCCCAAGGGGAGATGGCGTCGATGTGGCCATCTCAGGCAGGGTGGGTACGCCGGGGTCCAGGTGTGGCCCTATTCAAACACAAATGGATCCATTTTCAATTGCGCGGCAGCTGTTTTGTTTTCCTGTTAGTGATGCGTTTCTTCTGTTATACACAGCTGTTAATATCGGTGAAGTTATCGATTGTGCGGACTGCGGGCCAGGGATGGAACTCCACCTGAGTACCGATGAGCCAGCCGGCGCGGCCCCAGGGAAGACAACCAGTCCGTAACCACTATAATATCGAAAGTTTCTTCCAATAAACTATCATCATCATCAAAAAACTACCCGATCAAAAAAAAAAAAAACGAAATGAGAAAAATATTAATATTCATACATTTAACAAACCCCGCTAATAAACTTATCGGAATCAATACATCCACAGCTATCGATAGCACTTAATTGGTTGGCAATACTATATATAAATATATATGTATGTATATTCACTATACTACTCATGTAACAACACCCTGTTTTTGCATTAAACGAATATACTTGTCTGAAAAAGCGTAGTAGCTCAACAATAATCGAAATTGAATTTTCACACATCGGCGATGAAGTTTACCGTTACAGGTCGTCCAAGTAGTACCTCCTACCGAAAAAAACTTATCAAACAAAAAAATTGTGGTTTCACTCAAATGTAAAACAAAATGCCGATGCGAACATTTTTGACGAGCGTTTTTATACCCGCTACACATAGAGTAGAAGAGACTGTAGGAAATGTATGTAACAAGAAGAAAGACACATCTCCGATTCCATAAATGGTATACACAGATATATTCTTGATCAGCAAGGAGGACGATATAGCCGTCTGTCTTAGGAACACCTAAATCTCAGGGACTGTAGGACTAAAATCTCTCAAGCTTAGGCCTTGCAATTTAATTGGTTTTTTCTGTCGCAATTTGAGAATTGTAGATCTGTTCAGTCAAATTTCATAGGTATCTTTTCTAACAACTTTTACATGGGGGACACTTTCACTATTTTGTTAATAATATAATAATGGACACAGTAGGGTGTGAAATAAAATACATATATTCAAACCCAACAGCTGTACACGATTAAAATATTATTTATTATATTTTGAATAACTTGTTACGTTTTGGATATCGTTTGTACCAGAAATGTTGGGGGCGGGTTATCGATATATCGCGAGGCGATGTATCGGAGGCAGGAAATGGCAACTCAAAGGGGGGGGAAATTTGAAAATTGCTCCTCCTGTTAAATGGGAGATGAAAAAGGAACGTCAACTTTTTTCACCAAGGGAGCATGTGGATTTTGGCTGACTCGAGGAGTTGATTGGCGATCGAGGTTGGAGACGGTCCAACGGACAGAAAAGAAAGAAAAGACACTACTCCGCGTGTGTGCTGCATCTGAGAATTAATATTAAATACGAAGTTGCACAAAATAAAGATTTGTATAGTATATGAAAAGAAATTGCTGCAATATTTCGTTACAAGATCATAAAACAACAACAGTGCGAGCAAAGACAGACAACTATTAATGGCAACAATGTGCATCAACGTATTAAAATATAGTGAACAAAATAACGCCTGTGCTTCAACACATTTATCTATTGAGCGAGACTATACCGTGAGGAGTGACACATTGAACGAGGTGCAATTCGTAAAGTCATCAAGCAAGCAACACCACAACAAAACATCAGCATTTTGGATGCGGCGGTTGCAGCTGGGAAACTGTAACGTAGAGTCATCGGAACTCGTCCAACACCACAACAAAACAACAACAAGTGAAGCCACAGCACCAACAACAACAATAGCGCCAGCAACTCTGAATCGGGCCGCGACAGCAACAGAGAAAAGCCGCAGCAGCAGAGCATCCCGTCTTCAGCTTCTTAATCTTGTGAGTGCACCAGTTGAGCGCAACCCAACTCCGCTTAGAGCAAACAATCTGCGAGGAGGCGAGAAAGAACTTAGTCGAGCGACACCGACAGGAACGACGCCGACGACGGAGCAGCATCGACGACGTGGGGCAGCGAGCGTCAAAAGACGCCGTAGGGTGAGTCAGTTCCAAGCCGGCCCCATTTCCGACCGCCAGTGCGGTATGTCCCAATACTCGCGACTGTCGTCCCGTTACGTAAGCGGAAACAGCAATCAATTTGTTCTTTTGAGATTTGCTGCCTGAATTTTTCTGCTGATATGTCCATTTATTAATCATTAAATTATAAATCTTGTAAAACAAAATAAAATCGCAAAGTAAAATAAATTAAAGTTCGAAATACGAAATTAAAGTAAATTCAAATTTATTTTCTTGTAAATAAATGACAGAGTAGGGACGACAAACACCCTCATACATACATACATACATTCTTAAAAATCCATTTGCTGCGGGATTATATGTTTATATTTACTAATTTATATATATACATATATATCACCACCCATATCGCCCCTTTCACCAATCCCAAGAGCTCTTAGGTAGGTTAAGGTTGACAATAAGGCAACTCAGATAAATATATATATATATACTTTTATAAAAACATGCGTATATAAACTGGTAAATAAATATATACGAACCGCCCGGATGCGTTACATTAAATAAAAGTTGTCCTTTACGCCGTTGTTGTTTCGCTCGTCCTACTGCGTGATTTTGTTTGATCTTGCTCCTTTGCCATTTTGTCCAAATATTTGTATGATATCTGTAAATAAAAATAAGTAAATAAATTAAATGCTAGTTATTAAGAAAAATTCATGAATTATATAATAGTAATTACGATGAACATGGTTGTGTGAGTCTTCTCAGCATGGAGGGGTGGGGGATTCGACAGCGCTACGCCGGATAAGGAGCAGCCACTGATATAGTGGCCAACGCAAAGGGAGATGGCGCCGATGTGGCCATCTCAGGCAGGGTGGGTACGCCGGGGTCCAGCTGCGGCCCTGTTCAAAAATTGTAGTTGTTGCGCGTGTGTCACTCTTAAGATGTAGTAGAGAGTTTGCCACGTGTCATCGTAGCCTGGTGGCAACTACGAATAAATACTGTGATAAATTGTGATATTAGGTTAGCCTTGTTGTCTCTTAGTTTCTCTTCGTTGTTTATGTTTACTATTTGTTCCGTCTCATTTTAAGTGGCGTTGGATGTGTGCTGGACTGATGCTCCATTATCAGCATAGGCGACAGGTGACCCAGAAAGATACAGGACCGATTCTGCGCCGCACCTGCCACACAGCGGACACCAAACGTACTCAAAAGCGAGACGGATTCAAAATAGACCTCAGGTAGCGCTCCTTGGATGCCATCCATCACGAGAATGATGGATAGAGCATCTGATTAGTGCTTAAGTGTTTGTCCATTGTTTGAATTGTGCGTAGTAAAGCGTTAGTTAGGTCGTAGTGTGAAGTTTTTCTCTCCCTTCCGTTCGTTAATGTTATAAAAGGAAAAAATTTGTTGTTGTTTGAGTTATTTATTAGGGTACGTATTTATTTATGGTGTTTATTTATTTATTATAGGAGTTTAATTTTGTAGTTGTCGTTTTTCTTACTTAGCCGTAGATTGATAGGAAATTAGAAATGTCAGAGGGTCAGGAAACAGATGGAGCACCGGGGAACCGCATTTAGTGGGAGGTATGGCGAGGACTCCGATGAACTTTCGTGGATTCCCGGAAGTACAGTTTCCATCGGCTGAGGCACTTGTAGGATTGGAGCAAGAGGCTTTGCAATCGGGAACTCAACCACCGGCAGTAGCATCCGGCATGGGAACCACAACTGCCAGCAACTCGGCGGATACGGGCCGACATATCTATCCTCCGGAGTCGACGGACTCAGTCCTCAAGTCGACGGTGAATGCAGCTCTCACACAGGCCCACGCGACCTACAGGAGTTCACTACAGGAGGGTATTGCGGCATCGATTCGCGATGAGATTCGCGCAGGCTTCCTGGAGTTGATGAAGCTGATGCGGGAGACCACCCGACCGCAGAGTGACGGCAGTGGTGGCAGTCGACCCCCCTCTACGCAGCTAAAGTCGATGGCAGAGACAGGAGCAATCCCGAAGGTCCACAAACATGAGCCGGAGCCGCCAGTACAGACCATGCGAGAACCGTTGCCGCGTCCAGACTATCGAACGAGCCCTGAAGAGGTGTACGATCCGCATGCTAGGAACTGGCGGAACATGAGTTCAGATGCTGGAGACGGAAGGACCGAATTAGACATGGTAGCTGAGTCGTCGAGGGGCCGCACTTACCTGAAGCTGGAACGCTGGAACGTGCGATTCGACGGTGCCGATTCCACTCACGCTGTGGAGGATTTTGTCTTCCGCATCGAGTTCTTGCAGAGACAATACCAATGCCCATGGAGGGAAGTGCTACGCGACTTCCATGTTCTATTGGAGGGCAGAGCCAGGGAATGGTACTGGATGCACGTGAGGCACTCCAGAGTGGACAGCTGGATGGAGTTGCGTCAAGCAATGTTGGACCGGTTTCGGGGCTACCAAACCGAGCATGAGCTACTGCAGAGGGAACAGCAGTCTAGCGAAGGTGTAGACGACTACATCCACCACATGCGGCGGCTAGCTTCACGCTTCCAGAAACCTCTTCGAGACCGGGAACTGGTGAAGATAATAAAGGAAGGCTTGGCACGATATGTGTATGCGATGGATATACTCACGGTGGACGAGTTGCGCCAGGAATGTATCGAAGTGGAGCGATACATGAGCCGTCGAGGGCGCTCATCACAAGGACAACAAATCAGGTATCCGCAGGGAGTCAAACCGGCAGTTTATGAGGTTGAAGTCCCGCCCCAGCGCGACGAGAGTCCAACCCCGGCAGTGGAAGAGGTGGCAGCGAAGACCCGCGAGACAAGTAAGCGGATCTGCTGGAAGTGGCGTGCCAACAGGAGCAAGTAGAGGATGAGACTGCGAATGGAGAGCATAAGTTTAGTAGTGTTACAAGTAGGGTAAGGAGAAACGTAGTGGATAAGGAAGAAACGGACACCTTAGTGAGAGGAAGAACACTAAGAGGCTTGCCATATGGAGAACGTGTTCGGGCATACATGTCGGCCCGAAATAGAATTTTTGGTGAGCGGTAGTGTGAAGGAATGACACTGGCCACGAAACGCGTCATAAAGGCACGCGAAGGATAACATGAGGCAAGTCGTGGAAGCAGTTCAAAGAGTGGAGAACACCGATCCCCGAGTTTTTGTAGACGTCGTCATCGGTGGACAAGTTTTTAAAGGCCTTCTGGACTCCGGCGCATCCGTTAGTCTTATGGGGCGAGGATGCCGAGAGCTGGCCAGTAAGATGAACTGGAATGTTCAGCCGTACGCGTCCATGGTCACCACTGCTGCAGGAGCCAGCCGACCGATCCTAAGACGAGTTAATCTGCCGGTGTCATACGGCGACAAGTCGGAGCAAATAACTTTCTTCATGAGCCCCGATTTAAAGCAGGAGATTTATTTGGGCATCGATTTCTGGAGAGCGTTCAACATCGCTCCGGATTTGTTTGGAGGATTGGACCACCGAGAGTCACCCCGAGATGTGTCGGAAGTAGCCACTGTGGAAGTGGATTATTACCGAGGCGAGGATGTTGTCGAGTCTGATCCGGAGATGTGGGACCTGGAAGAGATGCAGAGGAGTCAGTTGGAAGCCGTGAAAAGCGAATTTCTTCAATTTGAAATTCATGGATTGGGTAAGACTCCTCTGTTGCAGCATCGGATACAGCTAATTGAAGGAACCGAACCCGTGAAGGACCGACATTTCCCTCTATCCTCAGCAAAACAGGAGATCGTGTGGAAGGAGGTTGATAAGATGCTTCAGTTGGGCATCATCGAAGAGAGCAACAGTCCATGGAGCAATAGGACGACGGTCGTCATGAAGCCCGGCAAGAATCGATTTTGCTTAGACGCTCGGAAGCTGAACAGCGTGAAGGTGAAAGATGCACTTCATCTCAAGTGTTGATTTGAAGTTTGCTTTCTGGCAAATCGAGCTGGAGGAAAGCAGTAGAGCCTATACAGCTTTCACAGTTCCGGGACGACCGCTGTACCAATTCCGCCACATGCCCTTCGGGTTGTGCAATGCAGCACAGCAACTTTGCCGACTCATGGACAAAGTAATCCCGACGTCCCTAAGGTCCAATGTATTCGTGTACTTGGACGATTTGTTAATCATCTCGGCTGATTTCGACACACACCTGAAATATTTAAAATTAGTGGCGGAATGTTTGAAGAAGGCGAATCTCACCATTGGCATGGCCAAATCCAAGTTCTGCTTTAGGAACCTCAACTATTTAGGTTTTATCATAGGTGGAGGCACTTTACGGATGGACCCGAGCAGAGTGGAGGCCATCAATAACATCCCTGCTCCAAGAACGGTCAAGAAACTGCGTAGTTTCTTGGGTACGGCTGGCTGGTATCGGAGATTCATTAAGAACTTCGCAGAGATCTCAGTACCACTGACGAATTCTCTAAAGAAAAGGAGTGGGAAGTTTCAGTTGAGTGAGGAAGCTATTGACGCTGTGGATAAATTGAAGAAGGCACTTACCACGGCTCCTGTGTTGGTGCACGCCGACTTTAAGAAGCCATTCCACATCCAGTGTGAGGCATCGAATTTCGGAGTCGGAGCTGTTTTGTTCCAATTGGACGAGGAACAGCAGGAAAGGCCGATCGCGTTCTTTTCGGCCAAACTAAACCGCCACCAAGTCAACTATACCGTGACTGAAAAGGAGTGCTTGGCCGCGAAATTGGCCATTCATCGATTTATGTTGAAATGATGCCATTCACCGTGATCACCGACCACGCAAGCCTCCAATGGCTCATGAGTCTCAAAGACTTGACAGGGAGACTGGCCAGATGGTCACTGGAACTCCAGGCTTTTCCGTTCACGATGCAGTTTCGAAAGGGGACTGAGAACGTCGTTGCGGATACTTTGTCGAGAAGCGTAGAGGAGTAAAGTGTGACGCCGAAGGATCTTCTTGGGATGGAGACGACGGAGTTCGAGTCATGCTGGCATGCTGTTTAAGAGAGTGACGGAGGAGTCGGTTGACGATGGAACGACCCAGGCGAGCTGGAAGCTGTGTATACCCGATTCACTAACGGCGGGATTGATCCAGAAAGCGCACTCGGACGAGACATCAGCTCACGGCGGGGTGGCGAAAACTCTGCATGCACTGAGGAGGCATTTTTACTGGCCTGGCATGGCGGTACAAGTACAAGATTTTGTACGAGGATGTGCTACCTGTAAGGAGACGAAAGCACTAAATTACACAACGCAGGCCGGCATTGGAAGGGAAATGCTCACCGATCGCCTATTCCAGAAGTTGTATATAGACTTTTTGGGGAAATATCTGCGATCCAAACGTGGGCACGCTTGGATCTTCATAGTCGTGGATCATTTTTCCAAGTTCACCTTCTTGAAGGCGATGAGAGACGCTTCGGCCGCGGATGTCGTGGACTTCCTAGTTCACGAAGTATTCTTCAAATTCGGAGTACCAGAGGTGATACACTCCGACAACGGACGGCAATTCATTTCCAAATCGATTGAGACGATGGTCAAAGCTTTTGGAATCACCCATATGCGCACGCCGGTGTATTCGCCCCAAAGTAATGCCGCTGAACGCGTAAACCGGACTGTAATATCTGGCATAAGAGCGTATTTGGAAAACGACCACCCGGAATGGGATGCTTACCTACCGGAAATCGAGGTAGCGATACGCAACGCCGTCCATAGCGCTACTGGAGTGACGCCGTTTTTCGCTGTATTCGGCCAACACATGTATTTGAAAGGACACCAATACAAGTTGGCCAGGAAGCTGAGATCGCTGTCGGATCATGCTATCACCGACCTAGAAGCCCGGGATAAACTGGCCATCATCCGGAGTCAAGTGAAGGAGCATCTCCACAAGGCCTATGAACGCAGTCGTCAGCGCTATGATCAGCGTGCACGGCAACTTCTCCTGACACCAGGACAAGAAGTCTGGAGGCGGAACTTCGTACTTAGCAACTTCGGCGAAGCATTCAACGCGAAGTTTGCAAAGAAGTTTGTAAAATGCCGTGTCGTTCGAGGTGTAGGTAGCAACGCCTATGAATTAGAGGACCTGCAAGGAAGATCGTTAGGAGTCTTTCACAGCAAGGATATACGATTACAGTGGGCTCGACTTACCTTCTGCCGGATGTAGTGTTGGTGATCCGTTGCTCTATATCTGTTTCAGTTAGTGTCGTGGGTGTAGCCTACGTTGGGCGCTGCAATAGATGCCGGCTGGTCACAAACGATCTAGGGGGGGTATTGTTACGTTTTGGATATCGTTTGTGCCAGCAATGTTGGGTGGGTTATCGATATATCGCGAGGCGATGTATCGGAGGCAGGAAATGGCAACTCAAAGGGGGGGAAAATTTGAAAATTGCTCCTCCTGTTAAATAGGAGATGAAAAAGGAACGTCAACTTTTTTCACCAAGGGAGCATGTGGATTTTGGCTGACTCGAGGAGTCGATTGGCGATCGAGGTTGGAGACGGTCCAACAGAAAAGAAAGAAAAGACACTACTCCGCGTGTGTGCTGCATCTGAGAATTAATATTAAATACGAAGTTGCACAAAATAAAGATTTGTATAGTATATGAAAAGAAATTGCTGCAATATTTCGTTACAAGATCATAAAACAACAACAGTGCGAGCAAAGACAGACAACTATTAATGGCAACAATGTGCATCAACGTATTAAAATATAGTAAACAAAATAACGCCTGTGGTTCAACACATTTATCTATTGAGCGAGACTATACCGTGAGGAGTGACACATTGAACGAGGTGCAATTCGTAAAGTCATCAAGCAAGCAACACCACAACAAAACAACAACAGCATTTTGGATGCGGCGGTTGCAGCTGGGAAACTGTAACGTAGAGTCATCGGAACTCGTCCAACTCCACAACAAAACAAGTGAAGCCACAGCAACAACAACAACAATAGCGCCAGCAACTCTGAATCGGGCCGCGACAGCAACAGAGAAAAGCCGCAGCAGCAGAGCATCCCGTCTTCAGCTTCTTAATCTTGTGAGTGCACCAGTTGAGCGCAACCCAACTCCGCTTAGAGCAAACAATCTGCGAGGGAGCGAGAAAGAACTTAGTCGAGCGACACCGACAGGAACGACGCCGACGACGGAGCAGCATCGACGACGTGGGGCAGCGAGCGTCAAAAGACGCCGTAGGGTGAGTCAGTTCCAAGCCGGCCCCATTTCCGACCGCCAGTGCGGTATGTCCCAATACTCGCGACTGTCGTCCCGTTACGTAAGCGGAAACAGCAATCAATTTGTTCTTTTGAGATTTGCTGCCTGAATTTTTCTGCTGATATGTCCATTTATTAATCATTAAATTATAAATCTTGTAAAACAAAATAAAATCGCAAAGTAAAATAAATTAAAGTTCGAAATACGAAATTAAAGTAAATTCAAATTTATTTTCTTGTAAATAAATGACAGAGTAGGGACGACAAACACCCTCATACATACATACATACATTCTTAAAAATCCATTTGCTGCGGGATTATATGTTTATATTTACTAATTTATATATATACATATATATCACCACCCATATCGCCCCTTTCACCAATCCCAAGAGCTCTTAGGTAGGTTAAGGTTGACAATAAGGCAACTCAGATAAATATATATATATATACTTTTATAAAAACATGCGTATATAAACTGGTAAATAAATATATACGAACCGCCCGGATGCGTTACATTAAATAAAAGTTGTTCTTTACGCCGTTGTTGTTTCGCTCGTCCTACTGCGTGATTTTGTTTGATCTTGCTCCTTTGCCATTTTGTCCAAATATTTGTATGATATCTGTAAATAAAAATAAGTAAATAAATTAAATGTTAGTTATTAAGAAAAATTCATGAATTATATAATAGTAATTACGATTAACATGGTTGTGTGAGTCTTCTCAGCATGGAGGGGAGGGGGATTCGACAGCGCTACGCCGGATAAGGAGCAGCCACTGATATAGTGGCCAACGCAAAGGAAGATGGCGCCGATGTGGCCATCTCAGGCAGGGTGGGTACGCCGGGGTCCAGCTGTGGCCCTGTTCAAACATATAATGGATGGGTGAGTGTGTTTATTATTGTTTTTCTTCGTACTTACCGTCGTCAATAGTTTGTTTTGGATTTCCTTTTGTTTTTGCGCTGTAGTATGTGCATATATTGGGAGAACACTGTAATGAATAAAACCATTTAAACAGCAACACTTTGTTGCTTTACATAGTATGCGCACATCTCGAGGGAACACTGTTCCAAAATATGAACAGTTAATCAGCGACGCTTTCGTTACAGTTAACTGCAATACTTTGTCGCTTTACATTCCGACTCGAGTGCATGCATATGTATATGCACATAAGACTCTCTCTCTCTCTCTCTTGCGAATATGCTTTGTCGCATATTCTTAGAATACATAATATAAAATGTAAATACATAACTATGCAGCAGCTTCGCTGCCGGCATCTACGGCTTCACCGCGTGCTTTACTAATTATGTACTTAGGCTAGATCATGCTTTGATTTTTTCCAATAAATCATTATCAAAGTGAAAACCAAAAGGTACAGACGTGCCAGTGTCTCAAATTAATATTCTCGACACGTGCCTACTGGAGACAAGTACAGTCATCCCACATGGTGACCAAGACGGTCATCACCACATGGCGACCGTGACAAATTGAAGTTGCAAATCTTCAACAAATTCGACGCTGGGACAGGAAAGGAAACAGGAGGAGGAACAAACTGCAATCCAATCTGGAAATAAAAATCACATGCAGTGAGTAGAGTGTTATGTGTGCGAAGCGGAGCGGAGTAGTAAAACGGTTGAGGGCAAGAAAAGCCCAACTGTTAAAACTACTAAGTACAGACTCTTTACCTTGGGATAAATCTGTCAAGGTACACGCAGAGGTTGAACACATTAAAGCACTATTAAACAACCGCAAAGACGAAACCGTGCACACATACACCTACCATGCGATAAACAATATTGCAAAACAACCAGATAAAACTGTTCCACCTCAAAAGCAAGAATTGCCACAACGAAAGAAGACCTGTCCTGCCGACTGCGAGGGACCATTATATTCAGCGAATTGTTACTACACCTGTGCAGCCAGCACCGGTGCCCCTCCAGCAACGTAGAAGCAGCCTGTGCAGCCAGCACCGGCGCCCCTCCAACAAATTTGAAAGCGGCCTGTGCAGCCAGCACCGGCGCCCCACCAACAACTTTAGAAGCAGCCCGTGCAGACAGCACCAGCGCCCCCTCCAACATCGAAGCATCCAAAACACAGCGCTGCCAAGAGCGGAAAATTTTTGTTTAATGCACTGCGTTGCATATTTTTTTTCTGAATGCACAACGATGCATATTTTTTTATAAATATTAAGAAAAATTGTAAAATTGAGCGACATTAAAGTTGCCCGATTAGAGTATGGCCCGAAAACCATTCACAATTAGGCAGGAAATAATGTAAAATTAAAAAAAAAAGCAAATGAATAAAATACAAAATTAAAAATTATATATATATATACACGTCTGAATAATTTCTTTTAAAATGAAATGGAATGGCAAAATATTAACGCCGTATTAATAAAAATAAAAGAAAATTTCGACAAGTCATACAAGTGTCTAGCACAAAACAGAAATATATCGAAAGAGACATGGAATTTGTAGATTAACGTGAGCACCTGCCATGTTGGCTCTATCTCACGGTGCCCAGCACAGAGGACTCAATTTAAGCGTCGATCAGCGCCCCCGTGAAGCAGTTCACAGGTACACATTGAAGAGCCAACTGTTTGGGTTGGCTCAACCTCCTGTGTGAGGAGCGAGGCCCATCTAAAACCTCTTCCGATCTATGGTATCACGGCAACCGGTTGTATTACGCAACTCCACGTCGAGCACTCCACTCTATCCGCATTTGGATGGTAAACCACAGCCACCACGATACTCCCCGAAGGGCCGCAACCAAATACCAGGACGGACATATGTCCGCGGGCACCTGGTTCCCGTGGTACCGGAAAAACCTCCGGTCAGGTTTCGTACCACAAAGGTACTACCAATTTTAACTCCAAACAGTTACGGGTTGGTGGCCCAGGTGGAAACATCAAACATACAACATACATACGCTCCGATTCATTGCAACCCCACATTCATACATCCCGATTCACGCCTGCCTACCTAGCATTCCCATTCCCCTCATGCATACACTATTCACACAATCATTCATTCCTGCCTCCAGGAACGCTCATCCGCCGTCTCGCAAATACAATGCGGGCAAACTCATTCAAATTACCTACACAAGTACTAGTGGAGAGTGATTGACTTACGTCAAACCCACCACCAGTCTGCCTAATCCCTAGCTCATCCATCACACGTATATCGCTATACAGTGGGCATTCACACAACACATGCATGGCAGTCTCCGCTGCCAAACCGCAGCGGCATTCCGGACTAACGCACAGGCTTCTCGAATGCAAGAATGCATTGAGAGAATCGAAAGAGACAATAAGTAGACACGCAACAATACTAGTTGCATGTTTTAATCAAGCTCGTTCACTTATACACGAAAATAAAGAAAAGTTAGATTCTAGCCACTGGTCGTATGTATCACGATTCTTTCAGAGATTAAATACAAACCTGAACAGTATTAAATCAAAATATTCATTAGATATTCAATTTTGAATACTCCAGTGTTAGGTGAAGAAGAAACAAATACAGACTTAGAGACAATAATTGAATCTGAAATCGCGAGCGGTTCAGATAAATATATAAAAGAAGAAGATATAGGCGATCTTACGATACCAGCAGTAATTACACTAGCCGAACTATCCGATTCGGAATCTGAGTCTATTACTGATATAAAAAATCTAAATATGGCCATGACACAAGTTGAATTCCTTAAACTAGCCTCCTCACTCATTCCAGAGTTTGACGGAAGGTCTGAAAATCTTCAAAGTTTCCTTGATGCTCTCAGTTTAGTGGATTCACTAAAAGGAGCACATGAAACTATTGCAGTCAGTCTAATAAAAACTAGACTCAAAGGCCATGTTCGAAATCTAATAAACAATGAACAAACAATAATCACCATAGTCGACAAATTAAAAAGCGGTATAAAAGGCGAGTCAGCTAAAGCATTATCTGCTAAATTATTTAATCTTCAGCAAAAGCACAAGTCAGCAAGTCAATATATTCAAGAAGTTGAACAATTAACAAGGGCTTTGCAATCAGCGCATATGATTCACGGCGTACCGCAAGAATATGCCGAGGAGCTTAGCCTTCAAGTTGCTGTAAAATCAATTATAGCAAACAGCACAATTGACGAAGTTAGATCTGTAATGAAATCACGTAATTTCAATACAATGAGTGAAATTACAACTGTTTTCGTCGATAGTTGCACAGACGCAGTAGGACATCCAAATACGGTCCTATACGCTGCACAGCAACATAGATATGGATCCAGTCGAGGGTATAACCGCGGAAACTATCGTGGAAATTACCAAAACAATGGAAATAGATACAACAATAATTATAACAATAATGGCAACAACAGAAATAGAGGCCAATATAGAGGAAACTCTAGAGGCCGTGGTAATTCAAACAGGGGCCACAACAATAATAATGGCAATAATAATAATGTGAGAATTGCACAGAATGCTTCGGGAAACGCACAACAGCCCTTAGGTACACAACAATAAACTGTAAAAAGGTTCATTCGATTAATCTTAGTGTAAATATATTCGTACAATTCACAAACGTAGCAACAGACAATAAATTAATATTTTTGATAGATACTGGTGCAGATATTTCTTTGTTAAAAGACAATTCTGATACTTTTAATAATATAAACACTGACAACAAAATTAATATTCAGGGAATCAATCAAGGACTAATTCAATCTAAAGGACTGGCATCTTTAGAAATACAAACTACTAAATATATAATTCCACACAACTTTCATATTGTCGAATCAACTTTCTCTATACCGTGTGATGGAATTTTAGGAATAGATTTTATTAAAAAATATAATTGTCAGTTAGATTTCACACCATCAAAAGATATACTCATAATAAGACCAGACAATCTAAACTATCCTATATATGTTCCAATAAATTACAGCTCTGGTAACAATACAATAGTACTACCAGCAAGATCCGAAGTCGTCCGCAAAATCGAGTTAGCTTCAAATGAAGATAGCATTTTAATTCCGAATCAAGAAATTCAACCTGGTATATATGCAGCAAACACAGTCGTAACAACTGCAAATGCATTCGTCCGTTTACTAAATACAACTAGTACCGATCAAATGATTAATATAAACAAGTTGAATTATGAACCATTAGCAAATTACGATATATCCGAAATAAATAACGAAACTAGAACGAACAATGTAATGTCAAAATTAACTAAAAATTTCCCTAAACTATTTAATAAACAATTAAAAGAACTTTGCTGTAAATACACAGATATATTTGGACTTGATACCGAACCAATAACAACCAATAATTTTTATAAGCAGAAACTAAGGTTAAAAGACGATGAACCAGTATATATAAAAAATTATAGAAATCCTCATAGTCAAAAAGACGAAATTCAAGCTCAAGTCGATAAATTAATTAAAGATAGAATAGTTGAACCTTCAGTCTCAGAATACAACAGTCCTCTTTTACTAGTACCAAAGAAATCAATAGATAATGAAAAGAAGAAATGGCGATTAGTAATTGACTATCGTCAAATTAATAAAAAATTACTATCAGATAAATTTCCACTTCCTAGGATCGATGATATCTTAGATCAACTAGGAAGAGCAACATATTTCTCTTGCCTTGACTTAATGTCAGGATTCCATCAGATTGAGCTGGACGAAAACTCTAGAGATATAACGTCATTTTCCACGAGCAATGGCTCTTATCGCTTCACGCGATTGCCATTTGGACTAAAAATAGCGCCAAATTCCTTCCAAAGAATGATGACTATCGCATTCTCTGGACTTGAACCATCACAAGCATTCCTTTATATGGATGATTTGATAGTAATCGGTTGTTCCGAAAAACACATGCTCAATAATTTAATTAGTGTTTTTGACATGTGTAGGAAACACAACTTAAAGCTGCATCCTGAAAAATGTTCATTTTTTATGCATGAAGTCACATTTTTGGGACATAAATGTACAGATAAAGGAATCTTGCCTGATGACAAAAAGTTTGATGTCATATTAAATTATCCAGTGCCACATGACTCTGACAGCGCTAGACGTTTCATTGCATTTTGTAATTACTACAGACGATTCATCAAAAATTTTGCCGATTATTCTAGGCACATAACAAGATTGAATAAGAAGAATGTTCCATTTGAGTGGACTGATGAATGTCAAAATGCATTTGAATATCTTAAAGCTCAATTAATAAAGCCAACTCTGTTACAATATCCAGATTTTACAAAAGAATTTTGTATAATTACAGATGCTAGTAAGCAAGCCTGTGGGGCAGTGCTAACACAAGCCCACAATGGAACTCAACTTCCAGTAGCATACGCATCGAAAGCATTTACCAAAGGAGAAAGTAACAAGAGCACGACGGAACAAGAGTTAACAGCTATTCATTGGGCAATCACCAAATTTAGACCCTATATCTACGGAAATCATTTCATAGTAAAAACAGACCATAGACCATTAACATTTTTGTTTTCAATGACAAATCCTAGTTCTAAATTAACGCGTATGAGACTTGAATTGGAGGAATATAATTTTACAGTAGAGTACCTAAGAGGCAAAGATAATTTTGTAGCCGATGCATTATCACGGATAACAATAACAGAACTAAAAAACATACAAAATAAAATCCTGAAAGTCACTACCAGGTATCAAAGTAGACAAAATCCCTGCGCAGGAAAAGAAAAAAATAGAATTGCCAAGGCAATCTACTGAAAAAGCTTCTCAGCCCAAAATATATGAAGTCATTAACAACGACGAAGTACGAAAAGTAGTGACCTTGCATGTAAAAAAATATGCTATGTTTTTTTAAACATACTAAGAAAATAATTGCAAGATATGATGTTAGCGATTTATATACCAATGGAACTCTTGACTTAGGTCAATTTTTCCAAAGGCTTGAAACGCAAGCCGGTATAAATAAAATCAGCCAACTCAAATTGGCACCGTGGGAAAATATCTTTGAACACGTTTCAATTGATAATTTCAAAAATATGGGCAATAAAATATTAATTTCATTGAGAGTAGCGCTACTCAACCCGGTGACCCAAATAGCAACAATAAAAGAAAAAGAAGCTTTATTGTCTACATTCCATGATGATCCAATACAAGGAGGTCACACAGGCATCTCAAAAACCTTGGCCAAGGTCAAAAGACATTATTATTGGAAAGGTATGACTCGAGATATTACTGAGTACATTCGAAAATGTCCAAAATGCCAACAATCAAAAGTGACAAGAAAAATAAAAACTCCTTTAACAATAACTGATACGCCAATACATGCTTTCGACAGAGTGATAGTGGATACGATCGGTCCACTACCCAGGTCTGAAAATGGAAATGAATACGCAGTAACATTAATTTGTGATCTTACTAAATATCTAGTCGCGATTCCAATTCCAAACAAAAATGCTAACACAGTAGCAAAGGCGATTTTTGAGAATTTTATTCTAAAGTACGGTCCAATGAAGACGTTCATTACGGACTTGGGAACAGAATACAAAAACTCCATAATAAATGATTTGTGCAATTTTCAATTGCGCGGCAGCTGTTTTGTTTTTCTGTTAGTGATGCGTTTCTTCTGTTATAAACAGCTGTTAATATCGGTGAAATTATCGATTGTGCAGACTGCGGGCCAGGGATGGAACTCCACCAGCCGGCGCGGCCCCAGGGAAGATAACCAGTCCGTAACAAACTTCTAACTTATTTACAATTATGTAGATTAATTAGTAAATTATCAGGCATGCTCCGGTTTTCACTTTTGGTTTTCGTTTTGGGACCAAAACCGAGATTTTCGTTTTTAGGTGCTCCGGTTTTCACACGTTTTTGGTCATCGTTTTGCTATCGGAACGTTTTATTTTTTACTGCTAAAACAGCTGACTTGTGTTTTGGTTAAAAGTAAACAACGCGAAAAAATGTCTTTTGTATGTCCAATTTCGTGCGTGGATTGAACTCACATAAGGATTTTTTTATCCTGCATAGTTTATTTATGCTTCCCCTGAATGAAATATATTTGCCTTTTGTCTTTTTTGCAAAGAAAGATTTGAAACTTTCTTTAAAAAAAATCAGTTGAATGACAATCAGCTGTTTCCTACAAAAAATGGGGATGTCACCTTTTTAATGCATTTCATTCCGGTTATTCCAACAATTTTTTTTTTTTATAAAATTTTAACACATAAGTAATTAAATTAAATTAATTAATTTTTAAAAAACATATTTTACCCAACTTCAACAAATTTATCGCCATCCGTTTGATTAAACAAGTATTTTTAACTTGCTTTTCATTCTATCAAAAGTATGGCAGCTTAGGCGATAACTCATGGTGTCGGACTTATCGGTCGCTCACCAAAACGAAAATTGTTGATGCCGACGGCAAAATTTGTTATCCAAATTTGAGGTGGGGTCAGAAATTAGTCGTTTTAAAAATATTTACAATCCTAATTGATCTGCTGGCGATCTTAAAAGAACGACAATAAACCAATGAGTCAACTACTTTTTTTCCTTTTGCAAATAAGATCCGATTTAATATAGAAAAAGGCATTTACTTTTAATTTCTACAAGACAAATTTCCTCGTTTTGGAATTCGAAAAAATCTTGTGAAAGTGAAAACGGGAGCACCAATTTTTTCGTTTTCGTTTTCAAAACGAAAACCGAAAGTGAAAACCTGAGCATGCCTGTATATGTGAATTTGAATTTTTCGATACTTCGTGCAAAGGATTGTAAGGTGATATACAGTGTATATTATACACAATATATTTTATAACAAAAAATATTAAAATAATATATGTAGATATAACTAAATTGAAACGTTTGCTTGTGTTGTTTTAAAGACAAATAATTTGTGTACCCGATATCCATAGGGTAGAAAGGTATTATAACTTTGTGCAGAAGGAGGCATCTCCGACACTATAAATCATATAAGATAACAATTAGATGTTTGAGTTATTTCATTTATTGTAGAGTTAATTTTTATTTTCATAAACTCGTTACAATATTACTTTTAGTTGTAGTGTACATTTTAAGTATAAGAATTTTGATATTTGTAAGAGACCAGGCCGAAGTGCCGTGATCAATTACAAATTAAACAATGGGACAGCTGAACCGTTTCGTTGCAGCCAACACCGAATTAAAAACTAAATTGATAAACAATATTTATTGTTCAGCTAAACCCAAAACAAATACTTGCAGCGTAAGCATCACGCCACCAAGTAGCAATCGGCAAGCCGACTCAGCATAATAGCGGGCAATAACCGCATGCTATGTTGCGACATAAACATACATGTGTCTGGTTACTGCCAATGACGGTTGCAGTGATAAACGCTGACTCTTAGATTTCGGCGTTTGGCTTCCGGGAGTGATGAAACAAATAAATGACTTATTTGTGAACTTATACATATATTCTTGATCAGCGTCAATAGCCGCGACGATATAGCCATGTCCGTGTGTCCGTCCGTCCGTTTGTATAAACATCTACCATACATCTCTAGAGAGATATTCATATCTTTTTTCGGCAGCACTTGTTATGTTTGCACGCAGATCAAGTATGTTTCAAATTTTTGCCACCGAAAATCGAATAACAATCGTAATTTTTAATCTAGTCATGATACATACTATAATATAGTCTTTATGATTCCTTAAAATATGGCTGCAATCAGATAAAAATTAAAGAAACACTTTTGTATGGACAAGTACGCCAATTATTACGGGTCTTTGTTGCTTTGACTGACAATCTGGTAAGTTTTGTATGCAATGATATATTTTGAGTGGAGTACAATAAAAATATACTAAATATAGCATTCGGTATATATTTATTTTATAGTAACCTGCCCATATACCTTTTGGCTGTAATATATCTTTAAAAGGAGTTTTGAATAATTAAAAAGAACAACTTAGGTTTGTTACACGGTTACTGCATTTATTAAGATAATGTATTCAGTGTTTATGTTACCACACTTTATTCTTCAAACTTGGGAGCTGCGCTCTCGGTTTTTGAATAATCCCTAATGGGAGAATAAAACTGCAAAAAAAAAAAAAAAACTTAAATTTGAATTTTTTTTGAGAATTTAAAATTACCTTATACTGCTTGTTTTTATATTCTTGCCATGGTTCTGGATTTGAAGTGCGGTTCCATGTAACATCTGGGTTTCTGGTAGCAAGACGAGTCATATAATAAACGGCGCCTACGGCTCCAGCAGCAACGCAAACATACAGCGGAATCAGCTAAAGTCCAAAAGTAAAACAAAAATATTACTTATCTGCATTTACAATTTCAAATTGGTTGCATAACAAGACAGAAATGAAATGTTACATACCGCCGGATTTTTTTTAAGACTCTGCAATCCTAATCCTTGCATTCTGAAATAAAAAGAAACACATTAATATACAGATAGCTTATTATAAAATACTTAAAATCTCATTCGTTTATACTTTAAAACTTCAAATTGCTTAAACCAAGAACTCGCAATAACTAAATAGAAAATTTTAGAGATGTGCAAAAACATTACAGCATTAATAGTTCGATTTTATTTCATTTCAACTCAACATTACCGATGTATCGTAATTATTAGTTATATATACTTTAAGATAGCAACGTCAACTCCGCAACTTTAGCGTCACATATCGATACAAAAATATCGGATAAAAAGACATTTTATTTTTCCTATTTGCGTGATATTTAGTCTTAAATTAAAAAAAAAGTTTCAATGCAAAAAATAGAAAACTAAATTATCTTTCTATTAAATCTATGTTTGTTACATTGCATACAGTATTTATGCACTAAATCGGGAATGAAAATTTTGTGTTTTTAAAAAAATGTACCTTTTGTTGACCCGTCAAAACAAGTTCATTTCGCAGGTTCATCAAGTAACTGGACCGAACCAGTCAGGCCAGAGACAACTTAAAGCCTATTTCCACTGCACTAGAAAACGTCGGTTTTTTTTCCATTCAGATCGAATGTTCCGTTCGCTATTTACATATAATATAAATTGATTTATTTTAATTAATAAATATACGTCATTTTATATTTTTATTTAAGTCAACGGTCAAAAAATATGTTAACACTATCATTAAATTATTCATCACACTTGACGAACTTGTTACCCTCGCCGCGATATTTCATTCTATTTGAATCACATAGACAAAAATTTTGCTTATTGTTTTATTCAAATCGTTATAGCCGTTTTCGAGAAAATTTAATTTCTGTGATTATTATTATTTATTACAAATCAATTGAATTTGGCATTGTGCAACGACAATATCTGCGAAGAGTCGAATTTTTGTTTTGCAGATTTTTCAATCTTTTTACTATGTACATAATTGCGCAATACCCAATTATAACATAAATACTTTATGCAATTTGACAAACATTGATTTAATAAAAAGATAATTAAGTTTTCTATTGTTTTGCATTTCACCTTTTTTAATTACGATTAATTATCACAAAAAAGGTTAAATTAAATTTTTTTGTTATCCGGTATTTTTGGATCAATATGTGTTGCTAAAGTAGCGAAAATATCTTGGCGCACATTATGATAAATGTTATAATCTTTCTATTGGGTGTCGTTGTTAGGCTAATTGGATGCAGTATTTTTTATACCCGCTACCCATAGGGTATTATAACTTTGTGCCGGCAGGAAATGTATGTATACAGGTAGAACGAGGCATCTCCGATCCTATAATGTATATATATTCTTGATCAGCGTCAACAGCCCAGACGATCTAGCCATGTCTGTCTGTCCGTCTGTGGGTCTGTCCGTCTGTCCGTATGAAACACTGGATCTCAGACTGTAAGAGATAGAGCTATAATTTTTTTTCGACAGCATTCGTTATGTTTGCACGCAGATCAAGTTTGTTACAAATTTTTGCCACGCCCACTTCCGCCCCCGCAAATCAAAAAAAGCGTAATTTTAAAGCTAGAGTTTTGGTATTTACAATAATTACTGTAGTGTACTCGACTGTGAGATACCCGCTATCCATTTTGAATAAAAGAAATATATTTTGCGGTAGTTTTCGCAAAATATACCGAATATACTGCAAAATACTAAAAATATACCGAATGGTATACTTGGTATATCGATATAGTACCGCATTCAAAATATATCATAGACGGCACAATATACCAGATTGTCAGCCAAAGCAACACGCAAAGCACATCCAAAGCACAAAGCCAAATCGATCTATGGTGTGAAATGATAAATTTGTTGTTGTGCCAAACTGTACCAAACTCAATTTCATTGGCACGTGTCGAGAACAATTAAAAATGATAACACTGGCACGTCTGTGCCTTTTGATTTTCTCTTTGACAATGATTTATTCCAAAAAAATCTAAGCATGATCTTAGCCTAAGTACATAACAAGTAAGAAAACTACAGTCGAGTGTGCTCGACTGTGAGATACCCGCTACCCATTTTGAATAAAAAATATATTTTGCGGTAATTTTCTCAAAATATACCGAATATACTGCAAAAATACTAAAAATATACCAACTGGTATATATGGTATATCGATATAGTACCGCATTCAAAATCTACCATAAACGGCACAATATACCAGATTGTCAGCCAAAGCAACTTAGACCCCTAGTAAGTAAGCGTTTTTGCCCATACAAAAGTATTTCTTTAATATCTTCCACAATTTTTATCTGATCGCAACCAAATTCAGGAATCATAACTACTACAGTAGTTATTGTATATACCAAAATTCGTAACTCTAGCTTTAAAATTACGCTTGTTATTAGATTTTTTTGATTTGCAGGGGCGGAAGTGGGCGTGGCAAAAATTTGAAACAAACTTGATCTGCGTGCAAACATAACGAATGCTGTCGAAAAAAATTGTAGCTCTATCTCTTATAGTCTCTGAGATAGACGGACAGAAGTGTAATGAATTTCCACACAAAAAAACTGAACTTTTTCGGATTCCAATACTAATTCTAATTATTTCGGCGACAGGCCTTTTTCATTTCTTCGCACGCCACATGCAGCAACGAATTGGTTATTCGTAGGCTACGAATCGTAGCTGATGTGAAGTGTTGGAGAGAAAGCTAAACATGCTTTGAAAAGTTAAGGAGTGCCGGGTGAAGCACTATTCCACCTCAGGAAGAGAAATGCTAAATATTGATTGCCAGGGACGACGTTTTGTTGGAAATGTCAACTCAACATTCCCTCAGAAAAACGAGAAACCATGGATTGGTCGGGTACTACGGAAACCTGCGACACTTACACTCGCTGACGCTGAAGGTAAAAGTGTATAAGCAGCTTACTCGCTGCCCTTGAAAAAGCGACGATGCTTTCAGTGCGTTCGCAAAGCCAAGATAGTGCTAGCGAAGTATGCATCAGTGGGATTACGATTGCAAGTCATGTGAAGAAGATAATCGACCTGGAAGCGTATTTTAAGTGCAACTAAGTGCGCTGTCGTCGAGTGAAACCGTACCGTTATGTACGAGTGAGACGCGATCAACAGTTACCGTAGCTGTATATAATGGCGGATCAGCGTCGACACACTTAAATGAAAATCTTCCGCCATTTATGAGTGTCATTTGAGAGTGGAAATCGACCAGTGCACTGGTTACTTATTCAACTGACCACAAAACAAGCAAGGCGCCGGTATTCTCATTAAATGTCATATTCTACATACCCACAAAACTCTTAACTCCACTATTCTCTGTTCAGCCTTACAGCTGGATATTGGTAATATCATTACCATAATCAACGCATATATTCCTCCTAGCCAGTCTCTCAAGCAAGGACATTTCTGCTATCCTTGACCAAATCAATGGGCCTCTGATGATGGTGGGTGACTTTAATGCATGGAGCCCCTTATGGGGTTCGTCTGCTTCCAGTCGGCGCGGAAAGAACATTGAGCACGCCATTCCGGAAAAAATTTGGTCGTCCTTAACAACGGCTCGGCAACCCATCTTTCAACACACAATTCCTTCACCCATGTTGTTATTTCAATTATATCTCCCCAAATTGCTGACAGGTGTAGCACGGCAGTGATCACTTTCCTATAACCATTCTCCTTTCCGTCCAATTCTATCTTGACGTTTGTCCCCCTCTGCCCAAATATCAGACAGAATCTGCAAACTGGGCGATTTTTGAAAACGAATCTGAAAAATTGGGTGCTTGAATCACTAAGAGTGATAGTCAATTGTAGTATCCCCCAAACTAAAAGGATCCCTCATAAATCTCGAGGTTCTCGGTTGAATCTTCTCTCTAGCAGCTAAGAGACGAAAAGCAGCGCCTGTTTCACACATTCAAGATCAAATGTCGTCCGCTTCGCTTATAAAATATAAAAAAACCAATGGTCATTTTAAAAAGGCTGTACTGTCGGCTAAGCGTCGATGTCTTGAAAATTTCACCTCACATATATCTCCACTTTCCACCTCTAAGAAGGTTTGGTCTTCCATCCCTATAATATTTATTCAAACAGACTCAGGTTTTGTTACCCGTCCCCACCTAATTGCCAAAAACATTGGCCAAGCCTGGTTAAATTACTCAAGGGACAGCAACTTTTCAGCAGTATATATTCTACAAAAACTACTGTATCTATCTAGTACATATCAGCCCAACGTGCTTTCTGTCTCGGCCAAACGTTTAGACGAGAATTTTACGATGTTTGAAATAGATGCAGCGCTGGCAACTGCTAAAGGAAAAAGCCCAGGTGCCGATAAATTTCCTACCCCATGCTGAAACATATTGCTATCTAGAATCAAATGCTGGGGCATTGGTCCTAGGCCTTATAATCTCATAAATGCCCTTATGACCAATCGTTTTCGGGTCCGAGTTAACAACACTACTTCCGACACCTTCTTTTTCTATAATGGTATCCCACAAGGCTCTCCACTCTCTGTTGTACTCTTCATAATTGCGTTTGAGCTAATAAACAATATTCTGACACCATATAAGAACATAAATGTTTCAATTTATGCTGATAACGGCATATTTTTTACCAAAATAAAAAACTTGAAACAGTCGAACTGGCAGATCCATATTTCTACAAAAGTGCTCAGATTAACATTTTAATTTGCGTGGATATCCTTCCGTCAGTCATCTTGAGCTGGTTCACTCCTTGAGCAAGAAACCATGTTTGGCTGGATTCTCGCCGGCCCCGTTTCCCAGAATTGTCGACAGCTGTCTCTGCGTTTTCGAAAAGAGTCGCCATCCAAGCAGACGATCAGCTCGACAAACTGATTTCCAAATTTTGGGAATTGGAGGATATTCCTGCAAAGCTGATAAAAGAGTCGGATTTCGTTTGCGAAGAAAACTTCGTAAACACAACTTCTCGTAGCAAATGTGGCAGATATCGGGTGACTGTTTCATTCCGGAAACCCGATGGCATTGAATTGGATCCATAGCTCTGGCTCAGTTTCTCAAGAACGAGAATCGTTTGTCCAGAAACGATTCTCTAAAGGAGCAGAACAATGCCGTTCTCCAGGAGTACGTGGACTTGGGTCACATGAACTCATCGCGCCGCAGGCGATTGTCACGACTCCTAATTTTTGTCTGCCTCATCATGCCGTCTTCAATCCACATAGCACCACAACGAAGGTGCGGGTGATATCTTTCATTCAGGGCTCATTCTCCAGTCGGATCTTACTTTGCAGATCCTCAAATGGCGATATTTTCGGTATGTGTTCAATATGGACATAACGAAGATGTATCTCAAATACTTATGGACTCGAAGCACACACGCACGTTCCAACGAATCCTGTTTCGCACGACTGACGGTGAGATCAGTGAGGAGGAGTATTTCGGGACCTATCCTGCTCTGAGTAAGATCCGGATTCCAAGGTGAGTTCAGTTCTAAACAAGAGTGAAACTCCAGTACCATGGATTCTGTAATGCTTCAGAAAGGACGTGTGGAGCGGGGATCTATGTTTGCGTAGAGACGGCGAGCAAAGTGATCACGCATCTCCTCCCTGCGAAGACAAGAGTGGCTCCTGTCAAGTCACACTCAGTGTCACGTTTGGAACTTTGTGGTGCAGTTCTGGCTGAGCGATCTTCGGCCCTCCTCTCAGACTTTCTTTTGGACTGATTCAACAATTGTTCTAGCTTGGTTGAACTAGCCACCCTGCAAATGGACAGCCTTTATGGCCAATCGTGTGGCCAAAATAGTCCAAGCCAGCGACTCCAAAAGCTGGTCGGATGTGCGATCCGAGGACAATCCGGCAGATCTCTCGAATTGAGGTGTCCTGCCACAAGAGCTGATTCATAACGAATGGTATGGACCAGAGTGGCTCTATCTCCAACCGGATCAATGGCCAACATCTTCAAGTCTCATCCCTGAGATTCTGCTGGAGCAGCGGATTAGGTCAAACATCGCAAGTTACCTCCTACTCCTGATTTCCTGAGCAAGTTCTCTGATCTTGGCACAGCACTTCGCACTTCCGCCTACGTTTTCAGATTGATTGATTGATCGGAAATTGGCAGTTCCATGCACGACCGTGGTCAACGCTGATGAGCTGTCACGGGTCCAAGAGCGTCTAACCATTATGGCTCAACGACAAACCTTTCCGAAGGAATACCACTGTCTTCAGTTCAAGCAGCATGTTCTTTCTTCAAGTTTAATCCGAAACTTGAATCCATTTCTCGATGGCAAGGGTTTCTACAGGCCTGTGGGCGTCTGAGGGCGCCCCACTAACTGCGTTATGATGAGAGTCATCCAATTATACACTCATATTCCTCGTCCTTTGCGCGACTATTGGTTCGGTTCAACCATGGTATATCCTTACATGGGGGCAACCAAGTAGTCATGTGTCTGATCCGCTCCAGATTTTGAATTCCAAAGCTAAAGGTCCTCATAAAATCCACCATCAGTTCTTGCAAGGTTTGTGTGATCTACAAGAAGAGATTGCAGACCCAAATGATGGGGGACCTGCCCAAGGAAAGGGCATCCTACTAGAGACCGTTCACGCACACGGGAGTTGACATTTGCACCAGGGTTGCCAATGCAAATTTATACATTTCCCCAAAAATCGGGACAAAATTCCCCAAATTTGGGGACAAAAATCCGCTGATTCCCCACAAATTCCCCACATGGGTTTTTTTTAAATGAAACAATAAAAAGCTGAGTATAACTCATATCAGTATTCTTAATTAATTAAATAAAAATAAACAGTTAACATTCATATTATTTTTTATATTTTTGTGGATAGCATTTTGTTTGACGGGTTGAACATGACGCTGCCGCCTAGTTTTTTAATTCCTTCTCTTGCAGACATGTAAATTATACAACAGTATCTGTATTCAGTCGATTACGGTTTTCAGTTTTCAAATTCTTAAGAACACTAAATTTGGGCTCGACCGATGCATTTAAAAAAAGGCAGTATCAGCAACAACGAAATAACAATTTTTATATTTGGAAACAGGTATTCTCCCGCAGGGTTTTTCAGACGAAACTCGTATCGTTACTTCGCGACAGAAATAACATAAACTTATCGAGCTCAGTTACGAAAATGATGAAGACAGCGCGCATAACATGTAGGCGTTTAAGAAAGAGAAAAACGGGAATCCCCTGATCATAAACAAAGCAACTGTCAATCTACTTTTAGTTTGAAACTAGAGATGTGCTATACATAATATTTTTAAAAAAGGTCGATGTCGTGTCGATAATGAATGATGAAATATTTACCGACGAGAATAAGATGTCAAAAAATGTAAAAATCCCCGCATTTGCCCCACATAATGCCAATCCCCAATAAATCCCCTATCACCTTAAAATTCCCCGCACTTTCGGGAATTTCCCACAAATTGGCAACGCTGATTTGCACAGCACAGCTTGCGCGCATCGCGAATTTTTCACAACAAAACTGAACTTTGAAGTGGTCAGTTCACGTATTACGTGTCCAAATTTAAAATATTTGTAATGGATTTTGAAGTTGAAGGTATTATTTTTTTTAAAATTTGAAATATTAAAAAAAAACGTACTTGTTAAACTCTTCTTGTTATATTAATTTGAAATAATACATGTTTTTTGTCTATATTTTGAACTCTTTTTTAATGTTTAGCTAAAGTTTTAGTAATGACCCCACAGAAATCCACAGTTAAGTTGTACCAATGTGTTTGCCTGGCTTTAAAGGTTATAAATGTGTAAAAATTTTTCCAGAAATTTGCAGATGTGCTTACAATCGTAAAAATTCTAACACCGTCTTAACATTTTCAGTGTCAGTTTTGTACTACAAAAATTTGTTTTCGCTCGTGTGCTTGTTGTGCTGTTGCCCTGTCTTCGTTTTTTGAGTTTCTGTTTATTAATATCTTTTCATTTATTAATAGTATTGATTTATTTTTTGTTTATTCCCTTGCTTTAAACTTTAATAGGTTCTTCTTATAAGTGTGTATTCTCACGTTTATATGTTTTCAATGTATGGTGCAGCGAAGAAGGTAGCGCCGTTGAAAGGCGAACAAAATTGATTGAAGTTGTAGAAGCAAATATTATTAAAAACGGCTATATTGTTGATAAGAGTGAAGTGTCAAAGCGAATTGAATACGTTTGTAAGAGGATTCTAACGTTTTGGGTTAATTACAAACGCATGAAATCTTCAATTCAACAATATCAATCTGATTGGTTGAATGAAAAGGAATCAATACCGATAAGATGCGCCCAATCAACATCAAACAATCTGAGCCGTGGACGACCCAAAGCAGATTTTAATGAAGCTTCTGACCGAACAAATGACGTAAAATTGCTGAGCTGTCGAAAACCGACGAGCCTATTGCTACTATATTACGCTCATGCTCTCATCTCAACCAACGCTTACAGAATTTAATGTTGATGAAGTCTTATCACTCTTTCTCGACACAAATATGAGTATACATCAATATTTGCTTATTCGTAGTTTTGTTAATAGTAAGATTTCCTTCAACTTGCTACCAAGTTACGAAAAACTTCTGGCGGCGAAAGCATCATCTTATTCGGAAAATATCAGTGTCAGCGAATCCCAAGCAGAAGTTGAGCTGCTAAGCTCACTGCAGCTACTCAAAATACTGATCCCAAGAAACACAAAGTAATATGGAAAAAAATCCTCGACCATCATCAACACGTTACTGCAGACCAATAAGGTACCAATTCCAAATTGCGTTTGAGCAAATAAACAATATTCTGACACTATATAAGAACATAAATGTTTCAATTTATGCTGATTACGCCATATTTTTTACCAAAATAAAAAACTTGGACAATGTTAGAACTAAATTTGTAAGTATCCTTCAAGACCTGGAGTCTTGGGGAGCCGTTCCAGGTGCCTCTCTTGCAATAGAGAAATGTAAAATACTACATAATTGCCGTAAGCACTACTGCACTGTAAATTTTCAGACCTAATTTTTAAGAACAATTGTATTAAAAGTGTCCTTAAACCAGATATACTGGGTATAACCTTCGACCCTAAACTTATATTTAAATTTCATTGCGACAACCTCAGAACCTCAGCTTTAATATTATTAAATTTCTAAGCTCTAAACATTCTAGAATTCACATCAATACGCTTGTAAATATTACTCGTGCCCTAATTCTCTCTAAAATCGACTACGGGCTCCCTATCTACGCATGGCCTACATCAATAAAATACAATTACGCTTTTCCTTCCTCCAAAACCCGATGCATATTAGTGGAATCTGGCCTTCCCAGTATAGGAGATCGCATTGTAGAGACAACCATGCAGCTTATTTGAAAACTGTACAAATGCCCTGCTAAGTGAAGAGTTCATTGGAATATCGAAACACAAACGGAAGTATAAATGCCCCTCCACTCTGCGGCGTTGCGCCATTAACAATACACATCTTGGCCTGCCCGCCCCCACACAAAGTCTTGCCATCGTTCCGCCGTCTGGACAAAAGCCCAACGTCAAAAACCTTGCATCATCTCCAAAACCTTCAGTTCCGAATTTCTGGCCAGATTCTATTGCGAAAAGAATAAGCTTGGTGTAAAATCTTGGCTTTCCACCGACGGTTCTAAAACTCCCCATGCCACCACCTTTGCCGTCGTTAACGGCGATAGCACCATCATCGCTGGTGGTTTCCTTCCCGGATACTGCTTAACTTTCACCGCCGAATCTTTCGCCATACTAAAAGTTTGTCAGTCCGCTGCTGCCAACAAGGGCTATTTTGTAATTACACTGATAGCCTCTCTGCTTTATCACCGTTGCAATACTGGCACTATAGCGACCCTACGACACCGGAAATTAGGAAAATATCGACGCCCAATCACAAGAAAATCTCCTTTCGTGGGTTCCCGGTCAACATGGGTGTTGATGCCAGATGATGGCAGGTCCGACCACTTAAACTAGCTGACAGTGTAGTCGCTATCGTTTGTTATCGATGGTGACAAAATTAGTATATCGCAGTCACACTGATCCAGCTTTTCCTCTAGTGTTGGTTACCCTGTCTTCTTTTAGTGTTTTTTCCTTCAAATGTTTTCTATTCTCTGTGCGCACTAGAGCGATCGAACTGGCGAATCCATATTTCTACAAAAGTGCTCAGATTAACATTTTAATTGGCGCGGATATCCTTCCGTCAGTCATCTTGAGCGGTTCCCGGTCAAACATTTGTGGCTCACTCCTTGAGCAAGAAACCGTGTTTGACTGGATTCTCACCAGCCCCGTTTCCCAGTTTTTGTCGACAGCTGTCTGCGTTTTCGATAAGAGTCGCCATCCAAACAGACGATTCTTCTTTATGCCACCAGAAGTGGTCCATCAGGACTCCTATACGAAGAGGGAAGTACTATTGCAGATTGCCCCCTTTTATTATCCGAGCCAAGATCTTCATGCAGGAGATTTGGTTGAAAATGCTTGAATGGGACGATCCTCTACCCTCGGATATTTTACTTCAATTTAAGGAGTATCTCGGGAGCTATCCTGCTCCGAGTAAGATTCGGATCCAAGGTGGGTTCAGTTCTAAACAAGAGTGAAGCTCCGGTACCATGGATTCTGTGATGCTTCAGAAAAGGCGTTTTCGAGTAACGCGAAGGTTAAAAAAAAATAAAATAACGATTTTATTTTTAAATAACTTGTAGACGAACTTTATTGGTAATGCAAAATTAGCGGGCTACGCGTCTTGTCTGAGGAAAGTGTCTTTAAAAACTGACCTTACAATATGTTGAGTTTGAACCAGAAACTTCTTATTGCGACTTAGAGCTAACAAGTTTGTTCAAATTCTTGCCACGCCCACTTCCGCCCCCGCAAATCAAAAAAATCGAGTAACCCGCGTAATTTTAAAGCTAGATTTGCTAATTTTGGTGTGTACAATAATAAGTGTAGTGGTTACGATTCGTGATTTGAAAAATTGAAATTTGGTTGCGATCAGATAAAAATTGTCGAAGTTATTAAAGAAATACTTTTGTATGGGCAAAAACGCCTACTTACTAGGGGTCTTAGTTGATTTGGCTGACAATCTGGTATATTGTGCCGTCTATGGTATATTTTGAATGCGGTACTATATCGTTATACTACATATACCATTTGGTATATTTTAAGTAATTTTGCAGTATATTTTGAGAATAATACCGCAAAATATATTGCTTTTACTCAAAATGGGTAGAGGGTATTTTACAGTCGAGTACACTCGACTGTAGCTTTCTTACTTGTTGATTGTTACGATTGGTCGCTGTCGGGACAATTTTATGTTTTGAATATAATATGATAGGATAGGATATTTTGGAGATAGGGGAATGTCACTCCCCCAACCTATAGAAATTAGCTTGTCCCTACATATATATATGATATATATGTTATGATAAGTGGGACAGGGTTTTCTGTAATGATTGTGTTGAAGGGTGTTTTGATTTTCTTACTTGCTAAGTAGTATATAACAATAAGAATTAAGATTAATAAAATTGTAATTGTTGAATATTTGTAGATAATATTTTCCTTATTGTTATACATAAGTGTTGTGAGTTGTTGGGCGCTATTTGATAATTTTACATTTTTTAATTCGATTGTACAATTAAATATTTTGATTATTTTATCCTTTTTAATGTAAATGTCTAAATTGTTACAATTTTAGTTTAGTTTGGTTCGTTTTATATTCCAAGTTATTACAATATTTGGTTCTACTATTTGTATAAGATCTTGTTTGTGATATTTATTAAAAGTGCAAACTGGTGTTTCATGTTTTATTATATTTGCAAAGCGTTGGTCATTTATGATCTTCTTTGAAATAGTATTTGAAACAAAGTTATTATGTAAATAAAATTTTCCTTCAATATTTTCACTAATGATCTGTCCATTTCCGTCTGGATATGGAATTATTTGGAAATTTTTAACTTTGAGATTGCTAAGTGGTATATGAGACATCAGAAAAATTTCATTTGTAATTGGATTGAATCATGCTGAAGTTTTTATATTAATTAATTTTTCATGATTGATATGATCTATTGAACTTCGAACTTCGCTCGCTCTCGCAGTCGCAGTCGGACGTGTTTTTTTTCTTCCCTCTTAAACTTTGTGATTTTTCATTAAATTTCATATTTATTTACAATTAATATAACATTAATTTTACTCTCTCACTTGTGTTTAACTACAGATCGTTAAATCGCTGTGTGCTTTCTTGTATTTAGTATATTATTATCATTTTTCTGAAAATATAACAACAAATTGTGTGGTCAAACTTTGCTTTGCTTTGTTAGCAAAACAAATCTGTTTTCGTTGCCGCTGCACTTTGTTTTTGTATTTTTGTTTACTTTCGCGCTCTTCTTTTTTCACTTGCTATTCCTTGCGCTCAACGCTGTTAAAATAGTTAACTCTCCCTCTCTTGGTGTTGTTGTTGGCTATCAGTGCTGCCAATTTGGATTTTTTCCCGTCAAAACTGGCTTTTTTTGAAGGCTAAATGCGGGAAAAATTTGTGAATTGCGGGAATTGTGAAAAGCGGGAATTCTAGCTTTTTTGGAAATTCTGTTGGCTATTTCCCAACTTTTTTTTGTGTTGTTAAAACAAAAGTACAAAATATGGAAAAGTGACAGATTTACGATAGTCACTTATAAACAATCCAGAAAATGCGTTGGCGTATCGATTGACCATTTGATCAAGTGGGCCAACATCAGTAACACAAACAAATTTTGGTCTTTAAAGATTCTGGTGAAAACCGGAGATTTTTTGAGTTGGCAACTGTGGCCATCCAAATATTGTGTTTGCCCTGGTCACTCGCGATTTCTGGCTATTTGCCAGGTTAACCTAATTAAATCCAATTTAAGGAATGCATTCTAAGCATAAGTTAAAGTATTAATTTCAAGCAAAAGATATACTCTATTCATTTTTATTGTAATATAGAGAATCGGATTGTGACGGATGGGAAAATGCTGCGTCGACTATGAAGTGCCTATAAAATATCTGCAGATGATAGGCACTAATATGTCATACGCAAATGAGACAGACTAAGGAGATAACGATAAAATAATGCAAATCTTTATCTTTTAAACAAAAATGAACTTAATAAATTGTTATTTTTGAAGAAATTTTTTCTCTTTTTTTGATACATTTGTTTTTAGCTTTTTTTGGATTTTTAATAATTTTTTTGAGCTTTTTCTCCATTCATTCCGTCAAAAACAGCTTTTTTTGCTGGTCAAAAGTTGGCAGCACTGTTGGCTATCGTGTATCTTGCGTCTCGCTCGACCCGCGCTTTACTCTCAGTGCTTGTGCTTTGTGCTCTCAACGCTCTTTAGAATAGTAACTCTCCCTCTCTTGGTGTTGTAGTTGCCTATCGTTCTATCTTGCGTCTCGCTCGACCTGTGCATACTCTCTGTGTTTTGTGCTCTTCGTAAGTACAGATCATATTAGTTTGCAAATAATTTACCTATTTTGATTTATTTCTTTTTTGTTTTTTAATTTTGTAATTGGTTTAATAATCTTTGTTTTAGCAATATGTTAGTCTGCTATAACAAGAAATGCCGGGTGCCAGTTGGTGCCAAAATGGGATTTGTTTGGTACTGGTTATGCGACAACGTTGCACATGAAAAATGTGCTGGCTTTAACGGCCGTATTGTGGATTTGATTTCGGTCAAGTCTGGATTGAGATGGACTTGTGAACATTGTAGGGACTCTGAACGCGATATTGCTGGGTTTATACGGCAGACGCGAACTGGCTTTAAAGATATATTGGCGGGCTTTAAAAACTCTCCGATAGCTTTTCTGCTTTGGATTCTGGGTTTAAGAGTATGAAGCCCTTGACCGAGTCTCCGAAGCGTAAAAAGGCCAATACGCCTCTGTCGATTACCCCAATCGAGCTTTCTGTCCCAGTTGATGTTCCAAGCTTATCTGTAGCACCTGCTGGGGAATTAATGTCGTTTAGTTCTCCGTCCCCTCAACCTTCGGTAGCTCTGGATGTTCCAGATCATGACATTACGTCATTAAGATTGGAGTCTCCTGCTCCGGCTTCGATTTTGTTGCCGACTGAGATGGAGACGGTTGAAGAAATTCGACCATCACCATCCTCTGTTGAGATCGTTAGTGCTGTAACGATAGAAGAATCGCCTCCAGCTCCTACCTCAGTTGTCCGCAACACTTTAGTTGCAGTGCCTCCTCTTAAGCAGATTTTCGTTTCAAGGCTTTCCACTGATATGACATCTGATGATCGGGCTTATATTAAGTCCAAATCCCAAGCCAGGGTTAAAGTAGATAAATTTAATTTCTCGTATGAACGGGAGATTTCATCTTTTAAAATAAGTGTTCCCGCTGAACAATTTAGCATGATGTGCAGTAAAGAGTTTTGGCCGGAACGCCTATTAGTTAAAGAATTTGTTGCGAAAAAGAAAAATCGGTCTCCGGTTTCTCTTCCTAGTAGTGGCAAGAATTTGATTGCAAAGCCTTCTTCTATGTCTGCCAGTTAAAAAAACTAACATCCTCTTTAGTTCTTGGCTACCTGTATTTAAGAGGTAAACTTACTAACCTATATTTAAATAGTCTATATTTTCCTTTCAATATCGTTGCATGGTTAAACATGGTTAAATAATGACATTCTTGATATTGAAATTTTGCCTAGTAGATTTTCCTTATACAGATGTGATCGCAAGCTACGTCGTGGTTAAGGGGTTTTAATTGCAGTAGATGCTCAATTCGCTTCAGAATTGATTGATCATACTTCTGATATTGAGCTAGTGGTTGTGAAATTATCCTTTGGTAGTTGTAACATTTTTATTTCTTGTTTATATATTTCGCCGCTTCAGATGATGCTTTGTATTTAGCTCATTTTTATATTATTACTAACATGCTTTCATCATTACTAATATGCTTTTTAGTCGTGGTTATTTTATAGCCCTTGGGGACTTTAATATTGCAGGTATCTCATGGCATTCAGACAAGAAAATTAATGGACTGTGCCCCATTACATCCCATGTTTCCATTGAAAGTCTTTTCGGAGAACTTCTCCAAAATCCTCTCCTGAAGATCATTACCATCCCACTTTAGAGATTTTGTTCGATTCCCATTTAACGCTTTAGAGTCAAGCGTATGTTGTGCTGAAAGTTCTCGTTATTTTCAGAAAACCGATTTTGAGAAACTTTCCCTGCTTATATCTCAAACTGACTGGTCGTAACTTTTTGTGTCTAGGAAAATGGATATAGCGGTTTAATTTTTGTACCCGCTACCCATAGGGTATAGGGAGCGTAGGGCTTAGGTAGGGGAGGTTGAGGCGGATCTCGGTCTTGCGAGCGTGACCGACGCCACGATTGACGATACGGAGGAGCTGGGGGAGGAACTGTCCATGCAGACGGGCCCCCCCCGCGAGTTTGCAAACCTCTAATGAGTGTGCTGCAACTCAACCTCCATAAGTCCAAAACGGCTTCGGCGGAGCTACGCCTCGCCCTGGAGGAAGAGTCCGGAAGAGTCGGGCAACACGGTTGCTGGACTGAAGTCGCCCAATTATGATTTATACACCGACATTATTAAGTAGATCGAGAACTGCCATCCTTGTAAAAAAAGAGGCTAAAAGCTCATCTACTACCTAATTACAGCAATAACTATCTAACCGTAGTGGTGCTGGAGAGCTGTGAAGGCTGTATGCTGCTGGCATCCATGCCCCACGTCGTACCGGCTCCACCTGAAGAGCTGCGGAGACTGGTGGACAAGGTCTGCTCCTCCAACAAACAACTAATAATCGTAACGGACGCCAACGCCCACCGTAGCGGGGAAGTCCCGACATAAACGAAAGGGGTGAGTCAGTTCTTGATTTTATTCTAAATTATAAGCTGAGACTAGCCAACAGAGGTGAGGAATTTACATATGTAGGTCCTACCTCTCGTAAAGTGCTGGACTTAACCATTGCGAGTGTGCTCGACTATGAGATACTCGCTACTCATTTTTAATAAAAACAAAAAAGCTGTATTTTTCAAAATTTACTAAAATAGTATACCACAAAATATCGAAAAATATGCTAATTTATATATTTGGTATATTTATATGGTACGAACTCAGTTTATACTATAGAGTGCAAAACATTCTAGGCTGTCAGCGAAGGCAACTAAGTCCCTTAGTAAGTAGACGTTTTGGCACATACAAAAGTATTTCAACAATTTTTATCTAATCGCAACCAAAGAAATCCCGAAGACTATAGTCATTATTGTATATGCCAAATTTCGCACAGCTCTAGCTTCAAAATTACGCTTGTTATTCGATTTTTGTCAATTTGCCGGTGCGGAAGTGGGCGTGGCAAAAATTTAAAACAAACTTGATCTGGGTGCAAGCATAACAAATGCTGTCGAAATTATAGCTCCTATCTATTATAATCTCTGAGATGTAGGTGTTCAAACGGACAGACTGACAGACGGTCATGGCGAGATCGTCTCGGCTGTTGACGTAGATCAGTAATATTGGGTCGGAGATGCCTCCTCTACCTCTAACATACATTTCCTGCCGGCCCAAAGTTATAATACCCTTCTACCCTATCAGTAGCGGGTAGAAAAACGCTGACAAAATACACAATAGATTTAGTCAATAATATTAGTTTTGCAAAAAAACGTTGACATAAAATTTAATAATTAACTTGAATTTAGGTAAAAATGTTTTTTAAAAAATTAATTTCAGAGCAGTTTAGCCAAAGTTTGATCTCTTTTAAAAGCGATTTGTATTTGAACAAAAACTCACAAAGCGGTGCAGCGTTGTACAAAGAGCCGGTATGCCATGCACTATAGGCAAAAAATCCAAATTTTGTCATTTTTACATATCTTTGGTGATCCGAATTATCAAATTGACCTTATTTTCTGAATTAGAATATATTAAGAATACTAAAACATATTTTTAATATATTATATTTTTTTTAATTTTTTGACTTCGTTGGTTTTTTGTTATGTGTCACAATTTAAAGACTATGATCTGGCCACTCCACTATGGGCAAAAAGACAGTTTTTTTTTTTTTGGCATTATTTACAGATTTGAATATATAAACATGAAACTTTGTACATTTACCTACAAAAAAATATAGAATTTCGGATTTATTTGTTTTTTCCAGTTGTTCCAGTTTTCCTTCCCATAAGGCTAAAATTTTCAAATTTTTTTTACAATAATGTTTTAAAATATTTTTAGGAAACGAATTTAATAAATGTGCACTAAATGTATTTAATTAATGTATTTTTAAAAAATTTGCATTTTAAAGTTTTTTTTGGACCCCTGTAAAATTAAATACAACATTTTCAAACTCAAAATTCAAAACTCCCTATGTTATATGGTATTCAGCAGATTGCTTTTCCTTGCACGAGAAAGCCTATCGCGGTTGTATAATTTATTACGCGCATCTGACGCATGTACCATGTACCAATATTTCATGCACAGTTGGAGACATTGGATACCAATCATAAGTTTTAACGTATTATTTCAACGTTTACGTACATACATTTTTAAATTTTTCTGGGCATACTTCATATTCACATGACGTAGCAATTAATATAATATAAACATTTTTCAAAACGGTATCAAATGCTGATTTTCACTTTAACCTTGGTCCTGCTTCAGAATACATCAAACGATTACAACCAGGCTTTTCGCGTGGAACATCATCATAAGAAACTCAATTTTTAACCAAGATGCAAGCCATTGCAAATGTTTTTCTGTTTATGTTTATTTTTTATTAAGATTTGCTGAACATGACTTAAATCATTTTTATCGATATTTCGCGAAACAAACTGCTTCACATCGGCTTGTTGACGGTTGTTGCTCTAAATCAAGGAACGTTGAATGACAAAACGTAAATACAACTGCAACATTAAATTCCTGAAAATTGGTTGCAATCAGATTAAAATTGTCGAACTTTTTAAAGAAATACTTAGGATTTGGTATATCGATATATTACTACATTCCAAAATGTGTAGTCACAATCAAAAACACTCGATTACTTTTTTCTAGTTCCGTTGTTTTTGGTATTGACTGGCTTGAGGACAAAGCTTCCATAAAAAATGCTTTTGACGCCATATGGATAACTAAATGCGCGCGCAAAAGCTTTTCATTTAATTTAAGAAAATTTGTTATGCCCCTGCATGTTACTCTGTATTATCGGAAATTTTGAGTTACATATATAAATACATGAATTTATTATTTTGAATTAAATTGAATGAATCATAATCCGTGAATAATATAGACTAAATACAAAATCAGTCAGAAGACATTTCAATATTCTTTTAATACTTGCTACCCATAGGGTATTATATATTATAATTTGTAAAAATAAATAATTTGTAAAATAATAGCTATAGTATTTGTGATTCCTAAAAATTTGGTTGCATTCTTATAAAAATTTTCGAAGTTATTAATGAATTACTTTCGTATGCTTAAAAACGCCTACTTATTAGGGATCTTAGTTGCTTTAACTGACAATCTTCTATATATTGATTCTTTAGAATATACCCAAAATATATATATTTTTAGTATTATTGTGGTATATTAATTTGGTACATTTTAAATTGAATACCACAATGTTTTGCGTTTATTCAAAATAGCACACACAACTGTAGCTTTCTTACTTGTTTTCTATATATTTCTTTCTAACCTGTGGGAGTAAATTTTCGTCCAACCAGTCAAATCGACCTCTACAAGTTACAAGTTACAATAAGTACCGATACTAATTCCTACTAAAAACTGCAGTTTTGCCGATAACTAAAGCAATTTTGAGCTTGCATACTAGTTCTATGCGATATTCATAGAGTAGGAGGGTACTAAATGTATGTAACATGCAGAAGGAAGCATTTCTCTTTAGCCAGAGCAATAATACTATGATAACAGTTTTCATTATTCACGAACAGATTTTTTAATTGAAAAAAAAAAAACACGAAGATTTACCTTCCGTATTCATTTGCATTTGGTATATCGATATATTACTACATTCCAAAATGTGAAGTATCTCATAGTCAAACACACTCGACTACTTTTTTCTTTTTCCTTTGTTTTAGGTGTTGCCTGGCTTGAGGACAAAGCTCATATGGACAACTAAATGCGCGCGCAAAAGCTTTTCGGATAATTTAAGAAATTTTGTTATGCCTCTACATGATACTCTGTATTAGCGGACATTTTGTGTTATATATATAAATGTATTAATTTATTTATTGAATTAAATTAAATAAATCATAATCATATTCATATGTATAATAAAGGTATATTTACATAAACATATATATATCTAAAATCCTTTTGTTCTTTTAAGAAGATTTGTATAAAGAAAATATTTGAATGCATCATCCTCAATTCTGTGAGGCAAGAACTGGTCAAATGCAGGGTATTATATTAACTCGAGTACAGAAATGTTGGAAATCTTGCTAGTTTAATATCGGTGCGTGAACGAATATCTTGTCAATAATAATTTCTGAAATAAATTTAAGATTAATTGACAACAAACTTAACTTGAATCAAGTATGTAATATCCAATTTTTAAATTTCCTTTTTTTATGATAAACATTTTTTTAAAAATACATGAAAAAATGAAAAATAAATTATATTAAATAAAAGCATCCATATTCAAACCAGTGTCTATTTACATACGTATATGAACATAAATATATACTAAATGATTTGGATAACTGAAAAATATGTTTGCATAAATAAACTTGTAAGAAATTCAAAGAAATATGGTTTATTGATTTTACCTATCGAAGTGCGCAGAATCGAAAATAAAACCATGTGACTACACGGGTAAATTACTCGTATTATATCCGTCATTGTGGTGAAAGATATGTATAATGCAGATGTGGGCATCTCAAAATATATCAATTATGGGAATAGGTATAATGCAGAAGTGGGCATCTTAATAAAAAATATAAATATGTATTATAAATCAGCGTAAATCCCTAAATTATTTGACTATATATTTTTATCAGTACACGCGTTAATATCACGACTTAATCTGGCTATTTACTATAAATAGAATTTTGCAAGTATCATAGAAATTCAAATGAAATGTATATTTTAATTAAAAATTACACACACAGTGTGTTCTATATTTACGGAAATATTTAAAATGCAAAATTTGTTATCAAGTTTTGTGCATTAAAGTAAAGATTCCCACTGACAGTTATACAAATTTGCCAAACAAAAATGTTATTATATGGTATTTGATCGTTCAAAATCAAAATATTAAAAAAAAGTCAGAAAGCTACAGTTGAGTGTACTCGACTGTGAGATACCCTCTACCCATTTTGAATAACAGAAATATATTATGCGGTATTTTTCTCAAAGTATACCAAATATACTGCAATAATACTAAAAATATACCAAATGGTATATTTGGTATATCGATACAGTACCCCATTCAATATATACCCTAGACGGCTCAATATACCAGATTGTCAGCCAAAGCAACTAAGACCGCTAGTAACCAGGCGTTTTTGCCCATACAAAAGTATTTCTTTAATAACATCGATAATTTTTATCTGATCGCAACCAAATTTTCAGGAATCGTAGCTACTGTAGTAATTATTGTATATACCAAAAATCGCAAAATTCTTTTTTTTTTATTTGCTGGGGCGGAAGTGGGCGTGGCAAAGATTTGAAACAAACTTGATCTGCGTGCAAACATTACAAATGCTGTCGAAAAAAAATTATAGCTCTATATCTTATAGTTTTCGAGATCCAGTGCTTCATACGGACAGACACACAGACGGACAGAGGGACATGGCTAGATCATCTCGGCTGTTGACGCTGATCAATATATATATATACTTAATATAGGGGCGGAGATGCCTACTTCTACCTGTTACATACATTTCCTGTCGGCACAAAGTTATAATACCCTTCTACCCTATGGGTAGCGGGTATAAAAAATTACCGCTCCAATTTCACGATGTTTTTATACCCGCTACCCATAGGGTAAAAAAGTATTATAACTTTGTGCTCGCAGTTAATGTATGTAATAGGTAGAAGGAGGCATCTCCGACGCTATAAAGTATATACATATGTATATTCTTGATCATGTCCGTCTGTCAGTATGTCCATATGAAACATTGGATATCACAGACTAGAGGTGGGCGCGGGCCTGTATTTTGAGGCCCGGGCACGCACGAAAACAAACTCTTTTTTGAGAGGCCCGGCCCGGCCGAACACGAAACATTTTCATCAAGGCCCGGGCCCGGCCCGGCCCGGCACGAAACTTATTTACACATATAAGAAAACATTATTGCCATTATAATTAACGCAATCGAAAAGTTTCCACACTTCACTCCTGCCCTTTTCATTTTGTATAAATTTTACACATTCACTTTTTTTATTTACAGCGTCCTGAATTGTTTGTCGCGACATTTTTATTTTTCACAGATTTGCTAATTTCACAATAAGCCGCCAATTTTGAATTAGTGGTGTGCAAACAAATAAAATATTGTATAAGCAAATTAATAGTAGCATCGATAAGCAATTAAAATGCGACAAATGGCGGTTCTAATTCGATCAAATCAAAATTTTTTCGGGCCTATTTCGGGTTTTTACGGGCCGGGCCTTTTTGCTAAGGCCCGGGCCCGCACGAAGCCCGTACGAATCTTAATTTTAAGGCCCGGGCCCGCCCGAACCCGCTCCGGGCCTGTGTAAGACCGCGGGCCACGAAAAAAAAAGCCCGGCCCGTGCCCATCTCTATCACAGACTATAAGAGATAGGACATTCATTCAGCATTTGTTAAGTTTGCACGCAGATCAAGTTTGTTTCAAATTTTTGCGCAAATCGAGTCGAATTTTGGTATATGTATAATAACTTGAAAATTTGCTTGCGATCAGATAAAAGTTAATAAAGAAATACTTTTGTATGGCAAAAACGCCTACTAAAGGGATCTTAGTTTCTTTGGCTAACAATCTGGTATACTTACCACTCTATATTATATATTGAGTGTTGTACCATATAAATATACTAAATATACCATCTGATATATGTTTTAGTATAGTTGTGTATATATGTTTTAGTGTTTTGAGAATAATACCGAAATATTTTTTTTTATTCAAAATGGGTAGCGGGTATCTCACAGTCTTACATGTGTTCCAATATTTTAGACCCTTCATTAAAAATCAACCAGTACCCATTCTCAATTAGAGCAAAACAACAGAAGGAAAGCTGAAATATTAGTTTCAAAGTATAGAATAGAGTTGAAAATGTGTCAGATTGTCAATCCAAGCAACTAAAACTCAACTGCAAATCTGCGTGCAAAAATTACAAGTGCTGTGAAGGAAAATTACATTTTTATGTATTTTCATACGAACGTGGTACAAATGTAACAAAACTGGTAAATTTTTTATGCGTTGGTACATTGGATCACTTTTTTTCATATTTCACATTTTCAATATGCCTGGTCTAGTATTTACATTTTTCGTAAAATTTTATGTTCACACATATTATTTTAACAAATGGCTTTCTTCCACCAGACACAAATTTTGTATCAGTTAGAAGCACGGTTGCCATTCCAAAAAATTGCTTGTACAAAAATTTTGAAAAAATGTACCAATTTTAGCAAAAATGTACCACAAATTTTTTCACGAAAGATTTTTTGAATTTCACAAATTGTGATATACAATATATCACTGTTTACGTAGTGATAGACCTTAGATTGGCGCATACATATTTTCTCAATTGACACAATTCGTCGCAAATCGACTGTATGCGATGTTAGTTAGTCATGGTTAAATTTCTAACTGATACAAAATTTGTATCTGGTGGAACAGAGACCTTTTTGTGTACATTTTCACACTTCACATGATTCTAAACACAATCGAAACTGACAATCTTGCTCGTTAGGCTTTAACTTTCTTACCTATTTTTATTTATTAAAGTGTTACTATTATTTAATTTTTCATAGGCTATTTTAAAATCGACGAGAAACTAATATTTAAAGAGGAGGCATCTCCGACCCCATATTATTGATCAGCGTCAACAGCCAAGACAAACTAGCCATGTCCGTCTGTCAATATAAACAGTATATATATTTATCGACAGCAGTTGTTATGTTTGCACGCAGATCAAGTTTGTTTCAAATTTTTGCCACGCCCACTTCCGTGCCCGAAAATCTATAATAATCGAATAACAAGGGTTATTTTAGAGCTATAGCGAAATTTGGTCTATACACTAACAACTATAGCAATTGCCATTGCTGAAAATTTGGTTGCGATCAGATAAAAATTGTGGAAGTTATTAAAGAAATACTTTTGTATGGGCAAAAACGCTTGCTATGCTGTCGTTTGTATGTATGCGTATATGTACGTATCTACAATATAGATTCTACATGCTCTCCTATATTGGTATGTGTATGCATGTGTAGTTTTGCAACGAAGACTAACACGACAACAATTGCTCGTGTCTTAGATGTTTAGAGTTAAATAGCGGCTGCGTAACGACTGCGATGGCTGTGCTGGTAGTGTGCAAGCCACACTCGAGCACACTCCACTGTAGCTTTCTTACTTGTTTATTTTCCGAGTCTCTTACCAATGGTCAAATGAATGTGAAAAATGAGAAGCAATTTGAGACCGTATCTTGGAGTAATTTTATATTCCACACGGTGATGTCCATATGCTAATAACATAACATTATATTAAATCAAGTCACACCAGTTGAATGCAAAAAAAATTAAATTTTTTTCAGAATGCCAGCTGATCCTACCGACGAAGCACCTCCTCAAGTTCCCAAGACCGAACTGGAGGAGTTGCAGATTAAGGCTCAGGGTACCGCAGATGAGGTAAATAATTGTTGTGGATTGTAAAAATGAACAATAATTTAAATTAAATATTTTCAATTGCAGTCCTTGGAAAGCACTCGGCGAATGCTTGCTCTTTGTGAAGAGGTAAGTTTAAATAATAATAACTATTAATTAAAAAAAATTATCAAAATAGTATTCGCGACACTTTTTAAGTAATATAACACTTAAGACTATGATCCAATTTTTATTTCCGAAGAATACCACGAATTCAAGCTTTCCAGACTGGTTCTAATTTTCACTTCTGAAAACTGCTCATGGAATCTTAGTTTCCTCTGTTGATTTCTGAAAATTTCTCACGGAAACCCTCCGCCTAGCATTTGGCGAAAATTAATTGTTTAAAAATCTTTGCGATAACTACATGCAAATACAATTTTATTATAGTCCATGACGTTTAATATTCATTGTAGCATCATCAGATTTTAAGTTAATAACATATTTAGCATATTTATAATTGAACTTTAGAATCGGGTCTGCACTATCCCACAACATTTTTGCAGACTACCGTCCCTGTTTTTAAATTCCGCTCGGATTTGGTTAAAATCAAGACATCTAATTTCACAAATGATTTCCAATATTTTCTATCCTGTCGGGATTTTATTGACTCACTGAATTTGTTCACAAATAAAAGCCATTCATTTAGGACCTAAGCGGGTCAATATTTGATTATCCTTTAGGCTTTAAAACTTAGTCATAGCATAGATAGAACATATAAATGTAACAAAGTAGTTTATTGATGAATATATAATGAATTAATGATGAAATAAACAGATTAATGATCAGCACGCTTAGAAGACAACCGTTCCTGTCAACGCCGACACACCAACTGCCTTCTCGTCGATCTTGCTTTCATGATCAGTGCTGCCATGTCATTTCACTAAGCTCGCGTTGCCACTCGTGGCCAGCAACCAGTAGTGCCATACTTCACATTCGGCCATCCTGATAAGCATCGTCTGTCCCAGACGACCTCGACAGCTGTGCTCTGCAAATTGTGATCGGTTTGTTGCAACTCCTGCAGTTGCTCCTGCAACTACTCTGCTGCAACTTAAGTGCGCTGTGCGTTTGCTGCAGCTCCTGCTTCATGCCATGCAGGTTCTCAATAAGTCTTCCGGCATTCATGTCCGCCCCCATCTCGAACAACTCAAAGCTTTGCATCGTTTCGTTCTTCTCTGCCTGCAACACTTCCAGCAATGTCGAAAGCTCCGCATTTTTGGCCGATATTTTGGCATTGGCCACATGAATGGCCTCGACTAGCGTCTTCAAGTCGGCGATCTTTTGTGCCAACTGCTCCTTGTGCTGCAGCTCGGTGTTTGCAATCTCGCTCTTTCAGCTCCTTCATGGCCACCTCGTTGTCGCTGCTCTGTTGCTGCAGTTCCAGTTGCAACTTGGCTAAGTCTTTCTGCAACTTTTGCTCACGCCTTTGCACCGCGCTCATGTTTGCATTACTTGTTTGAAGCTGTTGACGCGCCTCCTGCAGCTCACGCTTCAGCTGCAAGCCCTCCTTGCTACTCGCATCGCCACGTACGTTGCTTCGCTCCTGCTTCAGCGACTCAATGCTCGGTTTGTACTGCAGGGGAGCATTTATATCAACTTTTGTTTCAACGATATTACAAATACTCATTAGATTAAGGTCAGCCTGATCCTCCTGAGCTGACGACGAAGAAAAGGTAAATCCATTCTCATTCAGGGCAAAATGAAACTTTGACACAAAATCGTGTCCAACCAGCGCATCAAATTCAATTTTGCTGTCTGGTACCACAACGAACTTTTGAATCGACTGAACATCGTCGTTTTAGCTACACAGTCTTTACACACATGATCGACTGAACCACAATTAAAGCAACGAGATTGGTTTTGTCGCTGTTCTGGTTACGCTTTCTTTCTTTATTATCGTCTTTTTGGTTTTCAACATCTTTTACACACTCATAGTCGCAGTATTTTTCTTTTAATTCCTCAAAAGTTTTGCAGCCGTACATGCTATATTTAAACTCTTTTGCAATATTTAGGCCATTTACTATGTAGCGAATGATTGACTTTGTTTCGACGTTACCCAATGCAGCAATTTTTCTCATCTGCAGTACATACGCTTGGAAACTTTCAACATCTTGTTTCATCCTCTCGTTCTGTTTTGTATGTATCTCTGCACTTTCATACTCTCTTTTGAACTCCTTTAACAGCTTGCTTTTTAGTTCTCCGTGATTACATACAAATTCAGATTCAAGGAACAACTGAGCCGTTTTTGTCATTTTCTATCGCGCATTTTCGTATTTTTGTTTCTCGTTTAACTCGTATGCGTCTGCGTTTAGCTCGAAGTTATTAAACCAATATTCCACTGGCACTGACTCTCCATCAAAATCTGGCACAACTTTGGAAAAACCTTCTAGCGACACTTTTGGCTCTTGCCGGTCTATCTCATCGGCTTGAATTTTTAAGTTTAATAATTGAATTATTTGTTGCAAATTCACTTGATTTTGTTTAATCATCTGCTCCATTTTCGCCAGTTCAATTTCACTTTTTTTCTTTGTGCTATTGCTTGCAACTTCCAATAATTTTGTTTTTCCTTCTTCTTTCTTCACTCTGTTTGTTGCGCTATTTTTCGCAAGTTCCACTGATTTGATTTTCACTTCTTCTGTCATCACTGCACTATAGGCAAAAAGTCCCGAATTGCGGCATTTTTACCATTTTTAAGATAGAAACATGAAAAGATAGAATTTCGGATTTTTTCGTTTTTTCAATTGGACCACGCCTTCCTTTCCGCCCACCCTACCATGAGGTTATAATTTTCGATTTTTTTTTCTAAAAATTTGTTTTAAAATATTTTAATGTAATATATTTAATAAAATTAAACAACATTTATTAAATTAATATATTTTTAGCAAATTCACATTTTAAATTTGATTTGAATCCATGCAAAAATCAAAAATTAATTAGAGTCTAATATTATGTTTTGTGACTCCATACCTTGGTGCCCAGTTAATAATTTATTCTTCACAAAGCTCTTCCTCCAACTCCAGGGAACTTTGCCCGAAAATATCGAGTTCACTATCTCCGCCTTCTTCTACCTGATTATCATTATTGTCTGCACATGCCTATGTTATTGGAGGCTCAATATCAGGAGATTCCAAAAGAGCTATAACATCTCTTGGTAGGCTTATAGTTTAATCTTTGGCGTTCGTTTAGATTTATAGTTGAAAGCAGTGGATCAGAGGAATCCAAAGCTCTATTAAACACATCTGATATAGTATTCAGGCGGCCGTTTTTCCTTGCATGAGGAAACATATCGAGTTTGTACAATTTTTTGCGCTCTTCTGGCGCATTTTCACGGAGAGCTCCTAGAAGAAGTACGGAGGTTTCCATAATTTGGTGCCAATGTACCAGTACTTTATGCAAAATTTGAGATATTGATTTCCACTTATAAGTATTAACGTATAAGTACATCAAGTACCTGCTTTAACTTTTGATGGGCATACCTCAAACTCACATTATGTAGCAATTAAAATTATATTAACACTTTTCCAAACGGCAGGCAACAATAGCATTGAATTTTCTGTTTCATAGACTAGTTCAAATGCTAATTTTCACTTTAACCTTGGTCCTGCCTCAGTATACGTTAAGCTTTTACGATCAGGCTTTTCGCGTGGAACATCATCTTAAGAAATTTAATTATGAACGAAGATGCAAGCCATTGCGCAGGCTTTTCTGTTGCATTTTCGTAAATTAGTGTTATTCAATCTGAAAAACTGAATAAGCTTATCTTTTGTTAAGATTTGCTGAACATCACTTAATTCATTTTCATCGATATTTTGCAAAAAAAACTGCTTCACAGCAGTTTATTGGCGGTTGTTGTTGCTCCAAATATCAAGCAACGTTGAATAAGAAGACGTAAATACAACTGCAACATTAAGTTTTGCCGTAAATGGAGCAAAAACGAGCAAACATTTTAACCACTATTTGATTGTTAACAGCTTGGTTAATAACATTCAGCTTTAATATTGCCTCGACCGGCCTAGACGCACTAGTTACACTCCACAGAAACACAAATATATTTGTTACCAGGAACCTAAAAACATACCAACAACACAAAAACAGTGCAGTGTTTTTCTCATTGTTCACATGCACACACATTCATCGCGACTCGACAATATGTACACTCGATTTGGTTTTCAACTCCGTTTCAACACAATTAATTCTGTTTTATAATACCGAACTTCAGGCGGTTGAGCCCCCAAATGTAAGAAAGTAGTTTATTGATGAATATATAATGAAGTAATGATGAAATAAACAGATTAATGATCAACACGATTAGAGGACAACTGTTCCTGTCAACGCCGACACACCAACTGCCTTCTCGTCGATCTTGCTTTCATGATCAGTGCTGCCATATAATTTCACTAAGCTCACGTTGACACTCGTTGCCAGCAACCAGTAGTGCCATACTTCACATAAATACTTACCATATTATCTTGAAGCTAAATCAGTTCACTTTGAAGACCAATATACACCCAAGAAAGTGTGAGCGCTGCGATGGCAAATTCACAGCCTTTCCGGGAACATTACGAAACGAACGTAATGTTAGTTCAGTCGCAAAGCGCATCCACAACGTTAACCACATAGCTATTTCGATGGCTGTGCTTTCTTTTTGAGTTAAAAAAAAAAAACAAAATTGCTCGCGAGCGAAGGTTAACTTTATTCATTACATATTTGCATATTAAAAACTAAACTTCATATATGCTTCAATCTATAGCAAAGTGGACTATTATTGTTCTGGTGGTACAGCTCCGTCGCTCCCATCGCTACTTTTGTTATTGCTCCCTTTTTCGCTGCAATTGCTGTCTGTGCAATTGGAGGTGCTGATTCGTTGCTGTTCTTTTTCCTCTTCAATTACTGGAATTGGAGGTGCAGAGTTCTCGCGAATGTTGTTGAAAAATCAAATTTTACTGGAGAAGCTTTTCTTTGCATTAAATTAAAGGAATGAGAAAAATATGGAAATATTCGTGGCTTCAGCTTCAGAAACGAAACTTAATTTTTTCCCATAAAAGACGCTATTAAATGAAAACATTAAAATATTAATACATATATTCGATAATTTTGCAAGTTTTTTTTTTAAATACCTTGCCCAAAGCGTGCAATATAGGATACTAACAAATAATTTATTGTACGGAATAAACTTTACAAATTTTATTCATTATCTAAACGCGAACATTAAAAAATATTTTAAGTCTATTTGTGCTTCGTTTTAGCTATCTAATATTGTAGATGATTGTCAAAAATTTCAACATTCACTACACTTATTGTTTACACAAATTACCTAAATCATATTTTTATTAAATATTTAGCTTACAGTTATAAAATGAATTTCGGATTAAGCAAATTAAAAAGATACTTTCTTGAATTGTCAAAATTTACATAATTAATTTCTATTGCCTTTGGTCCCTTTTTAATAATAGCGTATGTAATTTAAAGTGTTTAAACAAAGAGTTAAAATAAGGACCAGTTTTTATACCCGCTATAACTATAACTATAACTTTTTTCCGGCAGAAAATATATGTAACAGGTAAAATGAGGCATCTCCGACCAATAAAATGTATATATTCTTTATTAGCATCAACAGCCGAGACGATCTAGCCAGGTCCGTCTGTCCGTCCGTCCATATGAAACACTGGATCTCAGAGACTATAAGAGATAAAGTTCAAATTCTAATAATTTTCGACAGTATTCGTTATGTTTGCACCCAGATCAAGTTTGTTCCACTGAAGTGCTGAAGTTTTTATATTAATTAATTTTTCATGATTGATATGATCTATTGAATCATGTTTAAGTAGTTTCGGATTAATGAAACCAAAGCGGGTTAATTGTAATCCTAATTCTATGTCTTAAATGTATTCGGTAAAGTGTTTAATATTAACGAATTTAGTTGTCTTTATTCTTCCAGAATTTTACTTTGGATATTTATTATATTTATGCCATGATTAAATTTATTTATAAAATTATTAAGATTGCTTGCTTGGATTGAATTATGGGCGATGATATTAATCTGATTTTCAATTTGTTTTCTATCTTCACTATCTAATGTACCGAAAAGGAGTTTAAAAGAAGATCCTATAAAATCGAATAAACCACGTTTAGTACGACTTGCTATTCAAGTTTGTTCATTAAGTATCTTTTTTGAGGGTATTTATTGAAAATATGGCTTTGAGTTACTAATAAGTCAAAAGAATTTTCTATTTGTGTAAATTGATTATTCCTGTTTCGAATAGGATGAAACCTTGGTCGTTTTGAATAGGATCAACTTCAACTGGTTGAGTGCTTATAGGTGTACAAATCATTGATAGTATTAATAGCAACAGCAACTTAGGATGTTTCATCGTTTGGCATGGAATTGTAATATTTGCTTCTATTAATTACTTTCTTCTTTTTAAATTTTTTTTTTTTAATTTTGATTTATAATGGGTGACTTTTCTTCCTCTGTTTGTTTTTTCAACATTTTTTTAATCAAGTTTCTTGATATTACCTGTCTTTTTGAAAGCGTTCGTTGTTTTAGACCTTACTAACGGGGCTTGTCTAAATATTGTATCTACTTCAAATTACTTCTGTTTTTATTAAAGTTGTTTATTTGATTTACTTTGTTTTCTTGTGAATTATACTCATGTTTTCCTGCATAAATAAAATGTCTGCTGCGGCTCTATTAGTAGCTTTATGCTTTGTTTTATGATTATAGGTATTTAAAATTGTTTCAATTTTTGTTCATTTGTTTTCTACATCATTGTCACTTCTTATTAATCGTAATTTTTCATTAATTGTTTTATGGGACTTTTCTATGTCGGATATTCCAGTTTTGCTTGTGGTAATGTTAATTTTTATATTTTCTTCTTATAACCAAATTTGCAAAGCTGCACAAATAAATGCTGAATCTTTATCTGCTTTTATGTCTAAGGGTTTTCCCATTTCATTGAAAACTTTTAATAAAGCTCTTTTGGCTTCTAACCAAACTCTGCTTTGAACTTCTATTAATGTTGCGAATTTTGAATATACATCTATACAAGAAAGAAATTTTTTTTATCGATCATATAAAAATCTATTACATATTTATCTCTAACGTTAAGAACTTCAGGTGTTATTTCAAAAGTGAGTTTTGTGTCTCTATGTTCAGTTTTAGCTACATTACAAACTTTACATTCATTAACTAAATTTTGTATTAATTTCTGATAGTCAGGGTAATAGTATTTGTCCTTGAACCAATTAATTGTTTTTTTCAATTCCTGGATGTAACAGCTTTTTATGTGTTTTTAATATTAACTCTTTAATTTCCGCAAAAGTTTGTAAGTCGATTAATTTCGAGCTTGTTTTCATTACTTTAGTTAGATTATTCGGACTTATTATATCTAAATAAGCTCTTTGAAAAATTGGAAAATCTATTTCATTGTGAAAATAGACAATACTCTTTTTCGAGCAAAGATGTTCTTTTATCATATCCTTGATTGGTCATTTCCTTATAAGAAATTTTAATGTTTAGTTTATGGAAATAACGAGTTGTCCCGACTTTGTTATCATCACCTTTTAGAAATTCTATTCGCCTGTTAAAATAATTTAAAGGTCTTTCGGTTATAAGTATGTGATGTTGACTATCCTCTTGAGCGCTATGTATAGTTGCTCCTGTGCTATTATTATTCTTCTTTATTAATATTACTGAACCAAACTAATGGTTTATGATCACTTAGGATTTGGAATTTTCTACCGAATAGGTAGGAACGGTAATATTTAGTTGCCCACACAATAGTTAATAGTTTTTTTTTTTTCTAGCTGAATAGTTTGATTCATGTTCGATTAATGTTCGACTTGCATAGCAAATGGGTTTGTGTTCCTGTGACAGAACAGCGCCTATAGCGAAGTTGCTAGTATCGGTTGTTAATAGGAATGGTTTCTCAAAATTTTGATAAACTAATATCGGATCGGACGTCATTAAAACTTTGAATTTTCGAATGCGGACAAATATGTAGGGTCTTTTATATTTATAGTTGCGTTTTTTTTAATTTGATTATCATACGCTTTGCAATGTTTGCAAAATTGGGAATGAATTTGCGGTAAAATCCGCATAAACCTACAAATGATTTAATTTCCTTTGGTGTTTTAGGTATTGGAAATTCAACAATAGCCTTACCTTGCGTGGTGATTATATGCCCAAGGAATTCAGTTTCCTTCTTCATAAGCTTACATTTGTCAAGTTGTAATTTCAAACTGGCTTCTCGAAGTTTTGAAAAGACTTTCGAAATGGATGATATATGTTCCTCCAATGAAGTGGAGTAAATAATGATATCATCTAAGTAAACAAGACAATCTTTGAAGATTAAATCTTCAAGTAAGTTATTAATGCAGCGCTGGAAAGTCGCTGGATCATTTTTAAGCCCAAAGGGCATACGAGTAAATTCGTAATGACCATGCTTGGTTGAAAAGGCGGTTTTTGCAATTGAGTCGGGATCCATTTGAATTTGATGGAAGCCCTTTCCAAGATCGATCGTAGTAAAGTATTGGCATTTGCCTAATTTATCATCCATATTTGGTATTCGAAATTTCTCATCAATGGTTATTTCATTGAGATTCCTGTAGTCAATGACTACCCGGAATTTTTGTTTTCCTGAAGCGTCCATTTTTTTTTTTGAACAATCCAGATTGGTGAACAATAGGGGGATTTAGATTTTCTAATTATACCCTGCTCTATCATTTCGTTGATTTGCTTGTTGACCTCTTGATCATAAGCTTGTGGACCTTACAAATCTTTTATATATTGGATCTTTATGTTTTGTTTGAATTGAATGCGTATAAGACCTTTTTAATTTTTCCACTTCTTCTGTGTTAAGATGTTCTAATCTGAACTTATTACACTCTTTTAATACGTCTTCGATTGCTAAGTTGAAGGGTCTATCTTCAGTTAGCACAGTTGGCACATGTTTGATTTGATTTAAGCACTGGTTTAGGTGTGCTTCTGTAAGTTCAATTGCCATTGTTGGTGGTTATTAGTTCACACATACGTGGTTTTTTACTACGGGGTTTTTGAGGTTTATTATATCGGGTTCACAATGTTTGTTTGTAATCCGTTTTGCCGGACATGTTTTGTATAGTTCACAAAGTTATACGCGTTTAAGCTGGACAATATTAGAGTCCTTTAGCGGTCACGACTGTTTGTTGATTAATCACCATTGCGACATATCCTACCGGCTGCGCCAATTATGTTTTCGCGTAACGCGAAGGTTAAAAAAATATAACAACGATTTTATTTTTAAATAACTTGTAGACGAACTTTATTGGTATTGCAAGATTAGCGGGCTACGCGTCTTGTCTGAGAAAAGGGTCTTTAAAAACTAACTTTACAATATGTTGAGTTTGAACAAGAAACTTCTTATTGCGACTTAGGGCTAACATATGTCTTGTGTATGTGTTAGTGTTTTAATGCTGAGGCCTCAAATTGCACCAGAAAATTTTAAGTGTCGTGAAGTGGATCTTTTTGTTTGACGTTAGTCGCCGCCGCGACGAATTTATGTTTAGAATATGATCTTTATTTGAATGCAATAGAACCTTTTTGTTTGTTACGATTGGCAACTGTTGTGACAAGTTTATGTTTTGAATATAATAGGATCTTTATGTGAATGCAATAGGATATTTTGGAGATAGGGGAATAATTACGAGAATGTGTCACGTACGAGTAATGAGTGTGGTGGTGGATATGTCACTATATATATCTATATATTCACAAAGTATATAACTTTATGAGTACATTGAAGAAATTGTAATTTGAAACAGGCATACATTTTTATACCCGCTACCCATAGGGTAGAAGGGTATTATAACTTTGTGCCGGCAGGAAATGTATGTAACAGGTAGAAGAAGGCATCTCCGACCCTATAAAGTATATATATTCTTGATCAGCGTCAACAGCCGAGACGATATAGCCATGTCCGTCTGTCCGTCTGTCCGTCTGTCCGTCCGTCCGTCCGTCCGTATGAAACACTGGATCTCAGAAACTATAAGAGCTATAATTTTTTTTCGACAGCATTTGTTATGTTTGCACGCAGATCAAGTTTGTTTCAAATTTTTGCCACGCCCACTTCCGCCCCCGCAAATCAAAAAAATCGAATAACAAGCGTAATTTTAAAGCTAGAGTTACGAATTTTGGTATATACAATAATTACTATAGTAGTTATGATTCCTGATAATTTGGTTACGATCAGATAAAAATTGTGGAAGTTATTAAAGAAATACTTTTGTATGGGCAAAAACGCCTACTTATTATTAGGGCTCTTAGTTGCTTTGGTCGACAATCTGGTACATTGTGCCGTCTATGGTATATTTTGAATGGTGTGCTGTATCGATATACCAAACATACCATTTGGTACATTTTTAGTATTTTTTAGTATTTTCGGTATATTTTGAAAATAATACCGCAATATTTTGCACTTATTAAAAATGGGTAGCGGGTATCTCACAGTCGAGCACACTCGACTGTAAATTTCTTACTTGTTAATATCATTTAAGGCATATACTGTGAAGATATTTATTTCATAAATGGTTAAAAGTATTTTATACCCGCTTTCCATAGTGTAGAATCATTATAATTTTGTCCTTTTAGCTACGTATGTAAAAGCCAGAAGGAGTCATCTCCTTATAAGGTATATATGTATGTTTATACTTGATCAGCGTCAACAGTCGAGATGATATAGCCATGTCCATCTTTCTGTATGTCCGACTGTCCATCAGTCGAAATCGTTGATCATCAAGCTAAGCTTAACATCATTACCATTGCGCAATAGGCATATTCAATGAAAATATTTACATCGGCCTAATTTGAATACAGTAAACAGCTGATTGCATCACAAACCGAAAATGTATACCCGTTACCCATAGCGTAGAAGTGTATTATAACTTTGTGCAGGATATAATCTCTCTCATATACATATGTATATACTAACTTGTTTTACTTCCCTATTAATATAGTATTACTAGTTTAAATCATGAGCTGTCCAACGTCTTTTAATATTTGTTCGCGGTTTTCAATTAATGCATGCTGTTCAAAAAAATATATTTTGTTTTGTCCACGCGTCAACAAGCCCGTGCTTGGTATCGCTGGACCACTTGATGGTATATATATAGTCATGTTTTATTTTATTTGGACGTTGGAGTACTAACGGCAGTACCAAAACAAAATATATTTTTTTGAACAGCATGCATTAAACGAAAACCGCGAATAAATATTAAAAGACGCTGGACAGCTAATTAAATTAAATTAAAAATATGTTAGAATATATGTATAATAAGATAAATAACAATTAAATACTCGATAAATAAGCTAATAATAAGGTTTTAAGCATAGGAATAGATTTACTAAAGCAAACTACGTTATTGAGATTATTATAGTTCACACACAGAATACGGAAGGGATTATGGCAAGCAAAGTTAGTAGATCTACGTGAAATGAGAAGAGGAAGAAAATTCCTAGTGATCCTGACAGGAACTGCAAAACTTATTTGACTTAACAGCTCCAAAGAGTCTATTTCACCATTAATTAGTCTCTGTATAAAAACAACACCTTGCATAGTTCTACGGTCAGAAAGAGAAGGAAGGTTTAGTAATAAAAGTCTGCTGCGATACGGTGGTAATCTAATATTAGGATTCCAATTTAAAGTACGAAAAGCAAATAATAAGAATTGTTTCTGCACCGATTCAATCATATCTTGATCAACCCTATACTGGGGATTCCAGACAAGAGATCCGTACTCAAGGATAGGACGAACCAGTGAGACGTATAAAGTCTTAGTGATGTAGGGATCATTGAACTCTTTCGACCAGCGTTTTATAAATCCCAGAACACCCATGGCCCTATTTACAGCAGACAGACTATGTTTATCAAATTTTAGTTTTGCATCAAGCAGAACCCCTAAGTCATTCACACCTTCAATTCGCTCAAGAGGAGTATCATATAACACATAGTTATTTAACTGGAAAGAACCCCTACAAAAGGTCATAAACTTACACTTATTACAGTTGAGATGTAACATATTTACTCTGCACCAAGATTCTAGACGATTAAGGTCACATTGTAAAAGTGAGCTCGCACGTCATCGGCGTACATAAGTACACGGGAATGCTCAATAACAGAAGGAGGATCATTTATGAACAAAGTGAACAATAGAGGACCCAAATGACTGCCCTGGGGCACACCAGAAGTGACTTTGACACATTTAGATACAAAACCATTATAATACACATTTTGAATTCTGTTGGAAAGGTATGAGGATATCCACTCAATTAGGCTATGAGGAAACCCTAAACCATTAAGCTTATACAGTAAGAGGTGATGATTAACAGAGTCAAAAGCCTTACTAAAATCGGTGTAAATAACACCCGTTTGCATTTTATTCCCGAATCCTTTAATTACAATAGAAGAGAACTGTAATAAGTTAGTAGAAGTGGATCTAGACTTCACAAACCCATGTTGGTAAGGTGAAATTATAGATTTACACAGATGTTGCAGTTGAGAAGTTATAATTTTTTCAAATGCTTTCGGAATCGCAGACAATTTAGATATACCGCGATAACTTTGAACTTTAGATATACTCCCTTTTTTTTAGGATAGGTATTATGTATGATTTTTTCCAGATTTTAGGAAAAGAACATGAGTTAACGGATAATTCAAACAATTTAAAAAGCGGTTTACAGATACTACCAGCACAATACCTCAGCACACAACTAGGTACTCCATCCGGACCTGCCGAAAAAATAGGTTTTATAGCCAATAGTTCCAATAAAATAGAGCTTTCGGTAATGAAAGGACCAAAAATACAATTAGATGAATTTAACTGATAAGGATAAGAAAAGGAATTTTGAGAACTTGGAACAGAATATGTCGTTTAGAAAAAGTTCGCAAATAAATCGGCAACATCATGACCATTAAATACTGTCATATTCTCCAAAGACATAAATGCTGGTGATGACGCGGATCTACGCTTCGAGTTAACGAAGTCGTAAAATCGCTTTGGATCACGCTGAAATCTTATTCTGCCCCTACTCAAATAATTATTATAGCACTCATTGTTATGAGTGCGAAAAGCAGCTTGAGCAACAGAATAGCGGAGAAAATCAAAAGAAGAGCCAGTTCCTTTGAATTTTTTGTAAAGTCTCGACTTACGATTTTTTAAATTCGATAATTTCTTGGTAAACCATAAGGGTTTATCAGACAAATGTGGAATACTTGATGGAACACAAGCATCAATTAGCGAGTTCAAAGTAGAATACAAAAATTCAACCGCTATATTCAAGTTCGTAGACAAGGAAAGTTGGGACCAGTCAGTTTGAGATATAAGCAGAGCAAGTTTCTCAAAATCGGTTTTCCGAAAACAACGAGAAAACTCACCACAACGTACACTCGACTCTGATGCAATAAATGGGAGCACCAACATAATTTCCAATGTGGGATGGTAAGGGTCTTCAGGGGAAGATATAGGAGATATTCTCGATAGATAACATGAATCTTGGTCTAAAACAAAAATAAGGTCTAGAGACCTGTTTAAGCAATTTGGAATACCATTAATCTGAGACAATGATACCCCGAAGAGACTATCAATAAAAACATGGGATACAGAGGGGGAAAGTCCATTTAGATTCTCGGCGGAATGCCATGACACCCCAGAAAGCATATTAGAAATGTCATTAATAATAGAAAAATGAGCTAAATATAAAGCATCATCAGAAGCAGGAGGGATATATGAGCAAGAAATAAAAATTTTTAAACTACCAAAGGATAATCTAACAGCCACTAGCTCAATATCAGAAGTGTGATCAATCAATTCTGAATTTAATTGAGCATCTACTGCAATTAAAACCCCTCCACCGCGACGTACCTTGCGGTCACGTCTGTATACGGAAAATCTACTAGAAAAGATTTCCGTATCAAGGATGTCATTTTTTAACCAAGTTTCAGTAAAGGCAATGACATTGAAAGGGAAAGATACACTATTTAAATATAAGTCAGTAAGTTTACTACAAATACCTCTTACATTCTGATAGCCAAGAAGTAAAGAGGATGTTAGTTTTTTGAACTGACAGACATATAAGAAGGCTTTGCAATCAAATTCTTGCCACTACTAGGAAGAGAAACCGGAGACCGATTTTTCTTTTTCGCAACAAATTCTTTAACTAATAGGTGTTCCGGCCAAAACTCTTTACTGCACATCATACTAAATTTTTCAATCGGAACACTTATTTTAAAAGACGAAATCTCCCGTTCATACGAGAAATTAAATTTATCTACTTTAACCCTGGCTTGGGATTTGGACTTAATATAAGCCCAAACATCATCAGATGTCGTATCAGGGGAAAGCCTTGAAACGAAAATCTGCTTTAGAGGAGGCACTGCAACTAAAGTGTTGCGGACAACTGAGGTAGGCGGCGATTCTTCTATCGTTACAGCACTAACGATCTCAACAGAGGATGGTGATGGATGAATTTCTTCAACCGTCTCCATCTCAGTCGACAACAAAATCGAAACCGGAGCAGGAGACTCCAATCTTAATGACGTAATGTCATGATCTGGAATATCCAGAGCTACCGAAGGTTGAGGGGACGGAGAACTAAACGACATTAATTCCCCAGCAGGTGGTACAGATAAGCTTGGAACATCAACTGGGACAGAAAGCTCGATTGGGTTAATCGACAGACGCGTATTGGCCTTTTTACGCTTCGGAGACTCGGTCAAGAGCTTCATAAGCTATCGGAGTTTTTTAAAGCCCGCCAATATATCTTTAAAACCAGTTCGCGTCTGCCGTATAAACCCAGCAATATCGCGTTCAGAGTCCCTACAATGTTCACAAGTCCATCTCAATCCAGACTTGGCCGAAATCAAATCCACAATACGGCCGTTAAAGCCAGCACATTTTTCATGTGCAACGTTGTCGCATAACCAGCAACAAACAAAACCCATTTTGGCACCAACTGGCACCCGGCATTTCTTGTTATAGCAGACTAACATATTGCTAAAACAAAGATTATTAAACCAATTCAAAAATTAAAAAAAAAAAATAAATAAATCAAAATAGGTAAATTAGGTAAATTAATTGCAACCTAATATGATCTGTACTTACGAAGAGCACAAAACACAGAGAGTATGCACAGGACGAGCGAGACGCAAGATAGAACGATAGGAACAACACCAAGAGAGGGAGAGTTACTATTCTAAAGAGCGTTGAGAGCACAAAGCACAAGCACTGAGAGTAAAGCGCGGGTCGAGCGAGACGCAAGATGGACGATAGCCAACAATAACACCAAGAGAGGGAGAGTTAACTATTGTAACAGCGTTGAGCGCAAAGAATAGCAAGTGAAAAAGTGAGAAAAAGAAGAAAGTAAACAAAAATACAAAAACAAAGTGCAGCGGTAACGAAAACAGAATTGTTTTGCTAACAAAGCAAAGCAAAGTTAAACCACACAATTTGTTGTTATATTTTCAGAAAAATGATAATAATTTACTAAATACACGAAAGCACACAGCGATTTAACGATCTGTAGTTAAACACAAGTGAGAGAGTAAAATTAATGTTATATTAATTGTAAATAAATATGAAATTTAATGAAAAATCACAAAGTTTAAGAGGGAAGAAAAAAAAAAACGTCCGACTGCGAATGCGAGAGCGAGCGAATGACACCCACACATACCCTAAATTTAAGCTCATTATGTATGTACAGTATGTACACAGCAGCTAAGCTTTCACTAAAAAGCTTGAAGCCTAGCTTTTGCTGAGATTAGTAATTAAGCAGACTTGGAACAGTACGCATGTACAAATAAATTAATTGTAAGACTTTTTTTTTAAACCTTTTTTACTCGACAAAAAAGTCGAAAGAGATATTCCATCGAATACCGTCACTTTCAGCCTATAACCGACTAAGAAGTCGTGGCTGAAGGCATCCATCTACACATTTCATAGCAGAGACGAAGAGGTCTCAATTTTCCATCTAACTGGCGACGAGGATTAAACAAATACTAAGCAGCAAAACCAGCCATCCGTAAGAATTTACAATACAACAACGCACCTGGTGTTAATAACTTTTTGGACTCTGCAATACACATGGTCCAACAAGCGTAGACCAACGTAAAGATTAATGTAAAACATATCTGGAAAGCTTTTATCGGCACGTGTATACAAAGACGGGCTCAAAGAAGAACCGAGAACATACTACGAAAGCCGACACTAAGCGAAGAAGAAATTAACACAAATCAGGAAAGGTTTAATAAGCTCAAGGTAAAGCAGATAGCTAAACAGAGGAGCTTATAAACTTTTTTGAGAAAGCTTTCATTGATGAAAGAACATTGTTAAAATAAGAAGCAGGCAATTACTCATAATATTCAAATCAAAACAAAAAAAAAAAAAAAAAAATTAAAATTAATGAGAATAGCTTAGCCACGTTTAACTCAACCATGAATTGCAAAAAATAAATACAAAATTTTCATAGTACTGATGCAAATGAGCTACCAGATTTAATAGCACAAATAGGAACAGTTCTCCCAACGTTTAGTGTTTTCGACGCGCCTACCAAAAGCATTTTATTGGGCTCTATAAGAAACAAATTTATAGGACTATGCAGGCCAGTGCTTCATAGACATGGAAATATAACCGATTGGGAGCGGTTAAAACAGATAATTTTAAAACATTTTGGTGAAAAAAAAACTAGCGACGTTTTAATGGATATGCTAAAACTGTGTCGAGTTGAATCAACCATAGAAGAATATTATAGTAAAATTAATGAAGTGTCTAATAGAGTACATAATTGAATACTAATCCATGACGATCATTCATACACAACTTCCAAAGTAAACCGAATTGCACTCCGCGTTTTTAGAGACAACTTAACTGAACCTACTAAAACAATGATATTCGCGAGAAATCCGCAATCCTTAGATGATGCTTAAAAAAACCATTGAACATGCTAGACATCAAAGCTATACATTATACGGGCCGAATAGAAAGAATAACAAATACAATAAACCAATCTTTAGAACCAATTTTAGTAACGATAATAAAAATATAAACGAATTGATAGTAACACAAAGTAGTTTTGGTGAAGCTAGCGGTGACCAACAAGAAGACAATAAGAAGGTGCATTTAGCGCAAAGCAGGGGTATCAGCAGGGGTATCAATTAGTCGAATAATAACACAACATTCAACTCTACTCGAATGTCGACAAACAACAGAAATATGCAAGTTTCTGAGTTAAGCAAACGTACTTTTGAACCAATGGATCTTAATCAGTCTAACGTAAATTTTCAGATAGAGGAGGGACAAGACGATTACCATATATAAAAATTCAAGGTAAAAAGAGAACACTACTCTTTATTATTGACACAGGAGCTGAATTCAGTGTTATTAATGAGAATATGTGCGACCCAAAGTGAAAAAAAAAAACAGATATTGAACTAGAAGTTAAAGCAATGGGTAACAAAATTAAAATACACAAGTTATGCAGGTTCCCTTGTTTTCAAGACTTAAAAGCTGAAAGTTATATTTGTGAGTTTTTATACTCGCTACCCATAGTGTAGAAGGGTATTATAACTTTGTGCCGACAGGAAATGTATTTAACAGGTAGATGGAGGCTTCTCCGAACCTATAAAGTATATATATTCTTGATCAGCGTCAACAGCCGAGACGTTCTATCCATGTCCGTCTGTCCATCTGTGTGTCCGTATGAACACATAGATCTCAGAGACTATAAGAGATAGAGCTATAATTTTTTTCGACAGCATTTGTTATGTTTTGCCACGCCCCCTTCCGCCCCCGCAAATCAAAAAATCGAATAACAAGCGAAGTTATTAAAGAAATACTTTTGTATGGCCAAAACGCCTACTTACGGACACACAGATGGGTCTTAGTAGCTTTGGCTGACAATCTGGTATATTGTGTCGTCTATGGTATATTTTGAATGCGGAACTATATCGACATACCGCATATACTATTTGGTATATTTTTAATATTTTTGTAGTATATTTGGTATATTTTGAGAATAATATCGCAAAATATATTGATTTTATTCAAAATGGGTGTAAATATTATATAAACAGCTTAATTCAAATGAATCTAACTTGACCCACAGGCAGACTTTTAATAAATAACCTTATAGAAAAATTCGAAAATATTTTTTATAAAGAAGACCAAGACTTGAGTTTCACAAACGAAATTAAGCACAGAATAGTTACAAAGAATGATCTTGCAATTTATTCAAAGACATACAAATACCCCGAAATACATAAAGATGAAGCCAATAGGGAAATAGAAGAAATGTTATGTTAAGGTATCATCAGATATTCAAACAGCCCATACAATAGCCCTTTATGGGTAGTTCAAAAGAAAATGGACCAGTCTAATAAGCAAAAGTGGCGGCTCGTTGTAGACTACCGTAAACTAAATAAGGAAACTATCGAAGATCGCTTCACGATCCCAAATATAGATAAGATTTTTGACAAGTTGCAAAATATTTTCAAGCCTAGATCTCGCGAAAGGTTTTTATCAAATAGAAATGGACATTAAAGATATACACAGAACAGCGTTTTCAACAACAAGTGGACATTACGAGTTTCTTCGTATGCCTTTTGGACTGCGGAACGCTCCCTCGACGTTTCAAAGACTAATGAACAACATTCTTAGTCCCTTTATTGGGCAATTTTTCATCGTCTACATGGATGACATCCTTATATTTTCAAAAAATATAGAAGAACACGTCAATCATCTTAACTCTGTATTCAACTGCCTATCTAAAGCAAATTTAAAGCTCCAATCAGACAAATGTGAATTTATCAGAGAGAAGATCGGATTTCTTGGCCACACTATAAATTCAGAAGGTCTTAAGCCAAGTCAGAAGAAAGTCGACGCAAACTTTAAAATAAAATTACCAACAAACCAGAAACAAATTAAAAGTTTCTTAGGCATCACAGGTTATTTAAGGCGGTACATAAAAGACTACTCAAAAATTGCACAGCCCTTGATAAAATACTTAAAAAAAAATGCTAAAATAAACACACATCATGATAAAGAATACCCAGAAGCTTTTCAAAAACTAAAAATCTTAATAACAAGCGACCCGATAGTCGTATACCCAGATTTTAATAAACAATTCACTGTAGTAACAGACGCAAGTTAGTATGCTTTAGGCGCCGTGCTCATGCAAGGAAATAAAGTAATTTCTTATGCTAGCCGTTCGCTTAAAAATCATGAACCTAATTATAGCACAATAGAGAAAGAGCTTCTTGTCACTTATTGGTCAACAAAATACTTCAAATATTACATTTACGGAAGAAAGTTCATAATTAAAACCGACCCTAGTTTGGCTTAACAATCTAAAAGAACCTAACCTAAAACTACAATGCTGGAAAGTGCAATTAAACGAATTCGATTTTGACATAACATTTATTAAAGGCAAGGAAAACGCTTTGGAAGACGGACTTAGCAGAATTGTTGAAGCATCATCAAAGGAATTTGACGAAAACGTACAAACAAAAGTAGATATACATAACACTGATATATTCACGCTAGAGATCAATAACAGTTTACCAGACATAGACACAAACATAGAAGATGAAGATTTCTCTAAAAGTTTGATTCAATTATTTACTAACGAAACTGACGATTTTGCAACTGTTCACAGCGCAGATTCTGACGATCAGAATTTTATAAGTATTACTGAAAAATGTCTAAAATGCAAATAAAAATTATAGAGGCAAAAAGTGATTCAAGTACATTCAAAATTTTAAAAAAATTTAAAAAACTTAAGTTTATTTGAAAATTTTAAGAAATTTATAGACAGTTTTTTTTTTCAAATAATAGAAATTTAAGAATTCTCAAGTCGTGTATACTATTAAAAGATATAAATGATAAAGAAAAAATTCTAAAGATAATTGAAAACGAACACATAAAAAAATAATCACAGAGGTATTAACGAAATATTTGTATCTATAAGAGAAAAATACTACTACCCAAATACGCAAAAAGTTATACAAAGGTCTATTAATAATTGTAAAACATGTAACTTATCTAAATACGATCGGCGACCTATAAAATATAATTTAAATATAACAGAAACGCCAAACAAAATTAACAATATAATACATATAAGAAATATAATGTATCTTACGTCAATTGACAAAATGTCTAAATATGCGACAGCTCAATATATTAAAGATAGATCCTGGATCTCTTTGCTTACCGCTATAAAATTAAGAATTCGATACTTGGGGAAGCAAAGAAGATTGTAACTGATAACGAATTTAACATAGTTGTAATTAAGCAATTTCTTCTGGAAAATAATATAGATGTGCACATTACAATTCCTTACAAGATAACCGGAAACTCGGACGTGGAACGATTACAAGTAACACTACGAGTAAATGAACATATAAGATTGTATAACGCGGATCCAAACAATACTGACACAGTTCAAGAAAATGTCCATTAAGCAATTATTTATTATAATAACACAATACATTCAATTACGAATACTAGAGCAATAGATTTATTTAATAACATACTTTGTCATAAAGATATTGTAAAATTGTCTGAAAAATTATTGAAAAATAAGCAGAATCTAAATGCGAAAATGAGCGAAACTTCGCAAATGTATACGTTAAGAATAACCAAGTAGTAAAATCCAATCCAATTTATAAAGAAATAAGTAACCATAATCAAGATGGTAACTACAGGGTATCTAATGAAAAATCAACAAAAAAAAATTTATAAAGATTAGGTAAAAAGATATAAATACCAAAATGAATATGGTACAAATTAAGAACCTTTTTTGTATACACCTATTCAATATTTAATCCACTGAAAATTTCAACAATATTGTCGAAACTTGTGCTGGGGGAGACATTTACACCCACACATACCCTAACTTTAAGCTCATTATGTATGTACAGTATGTACACGACAGCTAAGCTTTCACTAAAAAGCTTGAAGCCTAGCTTATGCTGAGATTAGTAATTAGGCAGACTTGGAACAGTACGCATGTACAAATAAATTAATTGTAAGACTAAACTGAAACCTTTTTTTACTCGACGAAGAAGTCGAAAGAGGTATTACATCGAATACCGTCACTATCAGCCTATAACCGACTAAGAAGTCGTGGCTGAAGGCATCGATCTACACATTTCATAACTGTGACGAAGAGGTCTCAACTTTCCATTTAACTGTATTACTGTTTGGGGAGATTAGGTCGCATACTGGAGATAGGACTCCAGGAGATAGGACATACTTTTAATAGGACGTTTTTTTTATGATTTTATCAATATCATGTTACCTAAAATCAATTAGTTCATACGCAGATAGCTCGTCGGCTGTTGTTCCATTTATAAATGGGTAGGGCTTTAAACAACTTAGAGGTGGGCAGCAAGTAAGTTGAAATAGACCATAAATTGGGATTCCAATGTTGAAAACCGGCGATCATTATGAACGATGTTCTATTTGTACATTTATAGCTTTAGTTTCAAGATGTGCGGCAAAGTCGTTTTAAAAGGATTGCTTGATGCGATCTCTCACCAGAATTCCGGTGCACTCATGAACATTTCTATTCATCAGAATAATGATTAGAGCTTAACTGTGGGCCAATTCTGCACCTTTGCCAATGGTGAAGACTTCCGCTGGAAGACGTTGGAAAGTTTGTAAAAGTGTGAAAATCGAGTTGGAACTGTAGAAAACTGCATCGATTTCTTCAGCTATCTTCGACAAATCGATGAAGATCTTAAGGGCTTCGGAAATGCTGAGGCCTTTTCGCCAGAAGCACGGTTCCTTGTAGGCAGATATTTTACTGCCTGGTCTGTTTTGTCCGCATGCTTTAATTTCCCGCAAAGTAAGTTTCATAACGGAACTGACAATTGTTAATGGTTAAGCATTTCCCATTTGTCAGAATGCTTATGCAAAGCTCATTAACTTGGATGAATACCTGCACTTCGGATGTAAGTGTCGAATCGCCCTACGTAGCTACCAACTGCCTGTCTCTAAAAAAGCGGTTAACCCATCGATAAGATGGTAGTCCGCATTTTCGATGAAGGCCACCAGAGCATGAAAAGCCATCTCGATGGATTTGCTCTTCATATATGCATGCTAGTTGTGAGCCATCAGATACACTGCATTGCTTCTAATGTGCAAGTCAAGTAGCTTCTCTTTAGAAAGACATTTGGCTGATTGGCCGGAAGTCTTTGGTGCCTACACGGCTGCATTCTTACGCCTTCGGCAGGAAAAAATCTGAGAGGAACTTCATAGAGTAGAAATATGAAACTAAGAAATATAAACCGAATAAATCTTCGTTAGCCATGTAAGAATCGAATTATCTTTCCAAATATATATGTTTTCCGCCTTCGTAGCAAGTTTGAAACGTGCTAGTCAGCTTACCACGGAGCGATGACAAATCTAGGTTCCACCAAGGTGGCGTTGATCTTTTCGTCGCAGCCTGAAAAGAAGTCATTTTGATAGAACATTCACAGATGTTTCTATATCCTGTAACGAATTAATTGTACTCGCCGGATCTAGTGTTTGTAACGATACTGGAGAACTTCACTCAGTCCGTATTGCTTAGCCATGGAAACCCTGTTGAATTCAATTTTAAAGCGAATGTACCTATGATCAGAATAGAAGGGTCTGGACTCTCCCTTCTCCTCCATGGGTACCTTGGTGATTGTCAAGTCAAGCATAGTGCGTGAAGTAGGGCCTATATACATATGTTGGCTACCTTCAACTTATCGTCCGTAATAATAATTTATTACAGCTTTCCAGTAATTAGCAGTTCGATTGTTAGTTCTAACCTCTTTAAAAGAATGACAGTTCTTGGTCTGGTTACCATTATCAGGACGTAGAGGTTGTAATTTTGAGACTTCAGCCCGCCAACGTGAATATGAATATAAATTAAAATTATGGATATATGTTATATTTTAGCTATAGTTCCAATAATGTCCTCTCACAGTAGTAACTAATCCATTGTTTATTGAAGAATCTAATAAATTAAATGTCTATTTGGAATTTTTGAATACACAATAATAACTATAGCCTTTTTGATTCCTTATAATTTGGTTGTGATTAGATAAAAATCAACGAAGTTATTGAAGAAATGGGCAAAAACGCCTACTTACTATTTGATTTGGCAGACAATCTGGTATACTTTGCACTCTTTAGTATATCTTGAATGAAGTGTCATATCCATATACCAAATATACCATTTGGCATCTAGTTTTAGTATTTGTGTGGTAATTATTTTAGTATATTTTCAAATAAAACCGAATTATTCTGCTTTTAGCAATAGTGTAGTCCGAAAATCAAAAAATAACAAAAACAAAATGATTATCGAATATAATTTCAAAAATCAGGTGCAATTGGATCACATCTACATATTTTGTATATTTTGTATATACATATTTTGTGTATATATATTTTGTATTCGATGTATATTGGTATTTTTTTGTTGTATATTGGCGATTAAAGTGTTTTCAAACTTTTTGACAAACAAGTGTTTGTATTTTCTTCAAAATAAACAAATCAGTGCAAAGCACACCTGAACGCCTGAAACACAACCAGAATAACATATTTGTATAAATTGTAATTTCCTGCTTACACTTGAATGTAGGTACCCTAAGGTAATATTTTTTTTCCCCATTCGCATACATTGCTTAATTTTTTGTCTGCTAAATGATCGTTTTTAAATTCGTTCACTATGGTATCGAGCGAACTTTTCTTCACACATACATACATGAATCAAAATCACTTTACGATTACAGTTTGTCCATTGCCACAAAAACCATAACGCAATTCGTGATACTTTAGTCTTAGTTCAGGTTCAAATTAAACTTAACACTTAACAGAAATATACAGGAACTTTGAAAGTTAATCAACTGTATCGATTTTTAATTATTTTACTTAATGGCCATAAAAATATTAACAAATTACAACATACAAAATTTACTTTTTCCATTACAATATTAACACCGTCTAAACACTTTTACAAACTATTTACATTCCAATTTGCTGCACACCAGAGCAAGGAGGCAGGAATACGTACACTTGTAGCCCTTGATGATCAAGGAGGTGAGTCCACTATTAACACAACAATCTATCACTTTTTTTTAAGACATATATATACCTTATAACATATATTATATTTTTTGTATATAAATAATTTACAGCACAACATTAATCAAAGCACAACATTTATGAAAACAAATATGAAAACTTTCATAAATACATACGTACATATGTATAAAAATATTTTATTTTAGACTCTGCATTACTAATATAAATAAAGCACATGCCAATTATAAATGCGCATATGACTTTATTAATTTTTGTGTGGAAATTAAAAATTACAAAAAAAAAAAAAACCAATTTGTTTACAAAGAAAGAGTACATGATCAGTCACAAAATTGCAAGAAAAAACGTAAACTTCTCTTTTTTCGAGTAGCAATGTATAATAACTTTGTGCCAATAAGACGTGTAAGTAACAAAAAGTTAGGGTCAGCCAGGAAGGTATATAATGTTTAAAAATACGTTATTACATTGGATTTTATTTTGTTAGCGCAGTTTCTTTCTGTCTTTAATAATAGAAGTAAGAGTCAGATTACTCGAAACTCCAGCTACCCTGTATTTCTTCTATAGAAACATGAAAACTACTAAGATTCAATCACAATAAATTAAATATTTTCGCTTTTTTAGGCCTGCAAGTCTGATTCAAAAACACTATCCGTCCATATTTTTGCATGAAGTTCATCCTCAATAACTTCAAGAGCTCACATTAGCTTTAGGTTTAGGTTGGACCGGCCGCTTCTGCTAGGGCGAAGCGGTGAAGGGTGTCTTCGTCTCAGAAGTCGCATAGTATGGATGCATTTTTGGAAAAGGCCAGCAGCAACCTTGGTAGTAGCTGAGAAACGTCTCGACGATCATTGTGGCACGGCGAATCAAAGTATTTTAGACAGTGGCCAGTTAAAATGCCGAGCATTAGTCTGCAGTCTTTCCTTGAAAGCTGCATGACGAAATTTGTTAAATTGGTATTATTTGAAGTACACATCAGCCTTGCAGTTTTTTACGAGTTGGTATTGCGCCAGCTCGCATCCCACTGAAGTCTAGAGCGTACTTCAATTTCCCTACCTAGAGATCTCAGGGATATCGGCACATTGCTTGGCTTGGGATCCAGTAGATTCGTACGACCGCAGATGCGTTCAGGGACTCTACTGCCCTTCTCCATGACAACTTTGGACTTGACCACATCTGGGGAGATTGATCTTATTGCAGTCTGGCTATCAACAAAGATGTTAATAGAGTTGTAATTGTTCTGTATACCCCGAGCCATCTCTGCAGCCTTACCTAAGGAAAAAACTTCCCCCTGGAAGATGCTACAGTGGTCAGGGAGTTGGAAGGAGTGTTTGGAAACCAGGTTGGGACAGTATACGGCCGCGCCGACTCCGTCGTCCATCTTCGACTCGTCGGTAAAGAGGTTGAGGGCGTCGGGAATGCATAACTCTTCCACCCTGCAGCCCGGTTCCATGTAAATCGTATTAATATGGTCAGTGCAGGTAAGGGGAATAGTATAGTCCAAGTCTATACTAGTCTCCCTACCAATGGCTCTGTGGCCGTAGCCCAATACACCAGAATTGCCTGTTGCAGCGATCCTGAGGGCCGATTTAGACTCTATGGATTGTGCGTATAAGTTTAAGGGTTCCACACCAGCTATTACCTGATGGCGCCTGTAATGCACAGAAGCGCTTGACGCTGTGTCCTTTCCTTAATGGAGAGAGATGAGGGGAGAGGCCCCAAGTCCAACTAATCATTTTTTTTTGCCATATACAAGGCTCCGGTGGCGTTCTTAACCCTTTCTAGCACGTTGAGCTTCCACGTCAATTTGCTGTCCAGAACCACATCCATGTATTTTACTGCATGACTCGGCTTTAGCGTGGTACAACCAATTTTGAGGGGGTCCATTAGGGTACCTTAAATCTTTTCGCGAAGAGGATAAGGTCCGTTTTGTCCGCGTTAATGCTGGGCCCGGCTGATTCGCCCCATGCTTTAACTTGCCGTAAAGTATGTTCCATTGGTTAGGCATTTCCCAGTTAACAAAATGCTTATGTCATCGGCATAGGCAATTTACTTGGGGGCCCGTCTAATGAATTTTTGATGTAGGCTGTTCACAACCAGAATCCAAAGCAGAGACGGGAGAACCCCACTCGCACTTTCTTTGTAATGGACGAATCGCCCCACGTAGCCACCACCCGCCTGTCGCTAAGAAGGGGGTTGACCCACCTGTGGATCGCTGGAGCCGTGTTTACTGAGGTAAGGCTCTTCATAATAGCGTCAGTGGTGACGTTATCGAAGGCACCTGAAATATTTAGAAATGCACCCAAGGCATATTCTTTAAATTGGTCTGATTTTCCAATGGAGGCTACTAGAACATGAACATGCTGATTTGGGGACAACAGATGCATTGAGTTGCTTCTGATGTGCAAATCAAGTAGCTTCTCCAAAGTTCTTAGCAGAAAAGAGGTTAGGCTGATAGGCCGGAAGTCATTTGGGACCACATGACAGCATTTGCCCGCCTTGGGCAGGAGAATGACTTTTGAGGTCCTTCAAAGAGTGGGGATATAACACCATGCGAGGCATGGTCGAATAGATTCTTGATAGCCAAGGAACAATCGAGGCCGGGCGACCTGACCTTCGCAAAGGAGTCGATAGCCCTAATTATTTTATTATCTGTAATTAGACCGCCAGGGGGTCTCAGAACTGGGAGACTACGAAAGAGCTGCCATTCACTATTCTCTATTCTAATACATCCCGGGAAATGAGCTGAGAGCAATGCTTCAAGAGTTTCAGCACTGCTCTCCGTCCACACTCCATCGCCTCACTTGAGTAGACTAGGACTAGAAGCCTGCTTGAACAGCAGCTTCCTCAGTCTGTAGGTGTCTTTAATATTGTCGAGGACTGAGCAAAAGGTTCTCCATGAAGACCTTTTGGATGATCGGATCATCTTCTTGTAGGACTTCAGGAGAGACCTGTAGAGACATATACGTTGTCCGCCTTCTTAGCAAGTTGAAACATGCTAGTAAGCTCACCACGTAGCGATGAGAGATCTGGGTTCCACCAGAGTGGCTTCGATCTTCTCGTCGGTCTTGAGAGCCTACAGGATTGGCGAAACGCGGAAAGTCGTTCTGAGAGGACATTAACAGTTGTTTCTAGGCCCTGTACCGAGTTGATGATGCACGGCGGATCAAGAGACTAGGAAACAAGGCTGGATAATTTTTCCCAGCTCGTGTTACGGGGATTTCTGAACGGCTCAGCCGTAAGTACTTATGATCAGAGAAGGAGGATCTATCCAGGACTCTCCACTCCTCTACATTAGTGCACTCAGTCGCAATGGTTAAGTTCAGCACTTTACGAGAGGTAGGACCTACATATGTAAATTCCTCACCTCTGTTGGCTAGTCTCAGCTTATAATTTAGAATAAAATCAAGAATTGACTCACCCCTTTCGTTTATGTCGGGACTTCCCCGCTACGGTGGGCGTTGGCGTCCGTTAGAATTATTAGTTGTTTGTTGGAGGAGCAGACCATGTCCACCAGTCTCCGCAGCTCTTCAGGTGGAGCCGGTACGACGTGGGGCATGGATGCCAGCAGCATACAGCCTTCACAGCTCTCCAGCACCACTACGGTTAGATAGTTATTGCTGTAATTAGGTAGTAGATGAGCTTTTAGCCTCTTTTTTACAAGGGTGGCAGTTCTCGATCTACTTACTAATGTTGGTGTATAAATCATAATTGGGCGACTTCAGTCCAGCAACCGTTTTGCTCGACTCTTCCGGACTCTTCCTCCAGGGCGAGGCGCAGCTCCGCCGCCCGTCTGCATGGACAGTTCCTCCGCCACCTCCTCCGTCTCGTCAGTCAGGCTGCGGTGCGTGGCGTCGGTCATGCTCTCAAGACCGAGATCCGCCTCAACCTGCCCTGACCTCAATGTGTGTGAGTCGTTGACATTTGGATGGCGTTTTTTGAGGGGAAAGTACACGCTCCCTAAGCCCCACGCCATCTTACCGTTACGCTCATAAAGCAGATCGTCGGCCACTTTATTGATCTGAATGATCACGTGCTGCCCACCACTGGGTAAAGGTTCATCAACCTTCAGCACGGACCAATCACTCGTCGTCCTAAGCAGTTGAAGCGCTCACTCGCCCTGCACGGCGATAGGGAACAGAACCTTAGCCTATCCACCACGTCCAGCTTGACCCCCTCCTACAAGACGTCTAATTTGGGGACGGTCGCCTTCAACCAAATCAACGTTGGGTCGTCCTTGCATGCTAGAATTATGACGCCGTTCATCCAATCCGTGCCTTCAAAAGTAGGCATTCGGCTATCTGGGGCACTCCCACCGCTCTGCAAACATTTTCCCGTTAGGGTCCCCTCTGCCAATGAGAGCAAGGGCGAGATGCCGCCTAGCGGTTTCCGCAACTGTTGCTCTCTGTCTATGTCTGTTGCTGTTACTGTCCGTGTTATTGTTGGTGGAGCCAGGTACTCGCAGCCACTTGCCCAGTGGAGTCTCTTGCTTGGGACTCTCAGCAGGCCGTTGGCGCTTGCTTGCCATGGACTCCACCTTCGAGTTGGCAGAACCGGTAGAACCGGTCTGCACCTTATTGCTTTTTGGGAGGGGGCTAAGTTGCATTAGCCCAGGCAAGCCTATCCTTGTCCTGGACAGACAAGTTAGCTAGCGTAGCATGAATGCAGGTCGCCGCCTTATTTTTGGCCTTCTGCTTCAGCCCCCGTGTTACGCTGCGCTACCTTGGAAGCGCTGGCGATAGGCCGAGGTGACTAAAGAAGACTACTCCACCGTAAAGGTTGATGCAGCGCTCTCTTGGTCCGAGTCGGCTAAGACAACGGCACCCGCGCGCATCAACCTCGAGTTGTTGGTTGTGACAGTATTGTTACAACTGACTTGGCCTGTACCTGCCGCATCAGAGGTGTAACCGCTAGCGACACGCAGAGAGGATCTCTTCCCCCGTGCCCGCCGGTGGTAGCAGTCACGCCTTCCACCGACGTTTGGGCTGACATCCCAGCTCGAGTTGATTTTTATACCCGCTACCTATAGGGTAGAACGGTATTATAACTTTGTGCCGGAAGGAAATGTATGTAACAGGTAGGAGGCATCTCCGACCCTATAAAATATATGTATTCTTGATCAGGGTCAAAAGACGAGTCGATCTAGCCATGTCCGTCTGTCCGTATGAAACACTGGATCTCAGAGACTATAAGAGATAGAGCTATAGTTTTTTTGACAGCATTTGTTATGTTTGCACGCAGATCTGTCTCAAAATTTTGCCACGTCCACTTCCGCCCCCGCAAAGCTAGAGCTGCGAATTTTGGTATATAGAATAATAACAACATTAGTTGTGATTCCTGAAAATTTGGTTGCGATCAGATAAAAATTGTGGAAGTTATTAAAGAAATACTTTTGTATGGGCAAAAACGCCTACTTACTAGGTTGCTTTGGCCGACAATCTGGTACATTGTGTCGTGTATGGTATATTTTGAATGTGGTACTATATCGATATACCAAACATACCATTTGGTATATTTTTCGTATTTTCGGTATATTTTGAAAATAATACCGCAATATTTTGCTTTTATTCAAAATTGGTAGCGGGTATCTTGCAGTCGAGCACACTCGACTGTAACTTTCTTACTTATTTGAAATGCTCCATCTGAGACCTTCTGGCTAATTTTGGTCTAGGGAGCCCTCCATAGCGTTTTCAGTCTGACCGCCAGACACCTCGTACCATGGATTCTGCTTCTTATCATCAGACAGATGCTCGAAAGATAAGGAGCAGAGCCCTCACCTCGAATCGGCAGTACTTGAAACGTCGGCGCATAGTAGAGATCTGCTACCCGATGACAATGAGGTAATACAGATCCTACCCAGGCAGCACCCTCGAGGAGGGGTTCAGTAGAGGATTTGTGCCAGCCTAGGGCACACAATAAACATATGGGCAAATCCCACGTGTCGCACGCTACATTCGCACGATTTTAGCTAATGAAAATCAATTTTTTGGGGGATTTTTTAAAGATTTACCGTAAACTTTTGTTATGTGTTTAGAGTGAATTGAGAAGGGTATAAGATTCAATTTCACTGGAGTCACTGTTTTGAAAATAATTAATAAAATTGTGACGTGTCGCACGCTACACAAAGTGGAAGTTACTTTCAAAATTTTCATTTCAAACGCAATTTTAAGCGAATTCTGCAAAATAAACCCTATGAAAGTTAATATCCTAAAGAAAGTTAAGAATATTGGAAGACAAAGACCGATCGTTTGGTCTTAATAATGTTTATAGATCTTTAACAAAGCCGTAAACCCATTGTGTCGCACGCTACACTTTTTCCGCTGGCATTAACATCAGACAAAAATCTTTTTATTTTAACTAAACATTATTTATTATATTCATAAATATTATTATTATTATTATATGGCCATGACAACCATTTTATCGTGTCTCAGCCTGAAGCGCGATGTGCCTCCACGCGGCTCTGTCCTGAGCGCGCCTTCGCCAGTTGGTAACACCAAGTGTGGACAGGGTTTCCATCACCTGGTCCTGCCAACGCGTTCGGGGTCGTCCTCTCCTTCGTGTCCCAACAATCATCGCATCAAACACCTTACGAGCCGGAGCATCTTCATCCATACGGGCAACGTGGCCCAGCCAGCGAAGTCTTTGAGATTTCATTCGACTGGCCACGTCAACATCGCCGTATAGCTCATACAGCTCGTGGTTGTATCTGATGCGATAAACATCGTCCACGCAGATTGGACCAAAGATTTTGCGAAGAATTTTCCTCTCGAACACTCCAAGAGCAGCTGCATCTGACTGCGTCACAGTCCAGCACTCCGCACCATATAAGAGTACTGGAAGAATGAGCGTCTTGTAGAGTGTGGTTTTTGTGCGTCGAGAGAGAGCTCTACTATTGAACTGCCTACTGAGCCCAAAGTAACACCTGTTGGCAAGTGTTATTCGCCGCTTAATCTCCAGACTGACATCATTTGTACTTGTTATAGCAGTGCCTAGGTAAATAAACTCCTTGACGGACCCAAAGCTATAGTTTTCTGCAGTCAGCTGAGAATCAAGACGCCGCGATTCTCTGCTAGAGCACACCATAAACTTTGTTTTCTCCATATTCACCGCCAGTACTACTTTCGCTGATTCCTTTTCAATAGCCCCGAAGGCTCCTGTGACATCACGCTTGGTGCGGCCAATGATATCAATATCATCAGCGTAACCAAGGAGCTGGACACATCTGTTGGTTAATATCGTGCCCGTCCGATGTACACCAGCCTTTCTTATAATACTCTCCATTAAAATATTGAAGAGTATACAAGACAGCGAGTCACCTTGTCTGAGGCCACACTTGGTAGTAAAGGTTTCGGATTGGCCACATCCTACCTTGACAGAGCTGATGGTGTTGCTCAATGTCATTCTGCAAAGTCTAGTCAGCTTTGTTGGTATACCAAGCTCAGACATGGCGGCATATAGGCGATCTCGCCGGGGGCTATCAAATGCGGCTTTGTAGTCGACGAAGAGATGGTACGTGTCGATCTGGTTTTCGTAAGACTTCTCCAGGATTTGGCGCAAGGTGAAAATCTGGTCAACAGTGGATTTGCCAGGCCTGAACCCACACTGATAAGGTCCAATCAGTGCTTCAGCATGAGGTTTCAGTCTTTCACACAATACGCTCGTTAGGACCTTGTATGCAACTGGAAGAAGACTAATTCCGCGGTAGTTGGTGCGCACCGTGGCATCACCCCTCTTCAGGATGGGACAGATCATGCTGAGACTCCAATCTTCGGGCATGCTCTCCGTGAGCCATATCTTACTGATTAGTTGGTGCATGCTCCCTACCAACATATCACACGCTGCCTTAAACAATTCTGCCGGCAGGCCGTCAGCACCTGCAGACTTGTTGTTTTTAAGCCGTTGGATTGCATCCTTGACTTCGATATGACTTGGGATTGGCACTTCAATATCAGTGCCATAGATTGGGGTTCGTGGATCATAGTCTTCAGAGTCTGTGTTTGAGCCAGATAAGAGACTCGAAAAGTGATCCCTCCATAACCTCAGCACGACCTCTGCTTCTGTGACAAGGTTTCCATCATCGTCCCTGCACGCCACTGCACCAGACTTAAATCCTTGGGTCAGACGCTTGACCCTCTGGTAGAAGTTACGTGCTTCATTTCTGCATCTGCTGCTCTCTATGCTCTCACACTCTCGCCTTTCCTGCTCTTTCTTCTTGCGTCTGAAAAGGCGTTTTTCGTATCTTCTTCTCAACCTGTAGACATCCACAATAGCTCGTGTCGCCCCAGCCTGCAGTGTTCTTCTGTAGGCGGCGTCCTTTGCAGCTGTTGCGTCACGACACTCCTGATCGTACCATGGATTCCTTGTTAGAGGTCGCTGGAATCCAAGCACCTCTTCTGCCGAAGCTCGCAGGGAGTGAGATATGAGCGCCCACATACCGCTTATGTCTTGAGGTATTGAAGGTGCTCGGCTTAATAGCCCCGAGACGTGAGTGGAGAATGCATTCTTCGCCTGTTGTGATTGCAGCTTTCCGATGTCCAGCCTTCTTAACGCACTTCGACGTGCAATCTTCGCCACACATAGCCGTGTGCGAATCTTAGCTGCAACAAGATAATGGTCGGAGTCGATATTATAAATAAATAAGCTTAACAATTATTTCAGCGTGATTTACTTTGGATTTGTATGTGAGCCCAAGCAGAGGCAAAACATTGTGAAGAATACAATAGGGATTTGAAGGTGTGCGCAGAGCACGAATGTAAGTAAAATTATGAAAATTATAATGAAAATTAGGTTTGATAAAAATTTGTGCATTTATAATGATCGAAATTTTTTTTTTTTGCTTTAAATTCTTAAAATTCGATATCTACTTTAATGTTCCATATAAAGAAAAATTACAATGTGTGAAATTTAAAAATTGGTCGCTGGTGGACTGTTTCTGGGATTTGCCCATATAATAATAATACTAAAACTATATGTCAAACGGCATATTTGGTATATGGATATAACACTTCATTTAAGATATATGATATAGAGTGCAAATTATACCAGATTGTCAGCCAAAGCAACTAAGACCCCCAGTAAGTAGGCGTTTTTGCTCAAAATTATAAATATAATACTTGTCTACCCTACCCATAGGGCGGGTATAAAAATCTAATGACAATAATCAACTGGATTAAACATCGTTTAACCAAGAACTGCACATGTTAGTGTTCATATTATTAAAGTTTCACTGAAATTCCATAAGACGGGAAAGATGCGAAATTTTTGTAAAATGGACAAGAGTTCATATATTTTCAATAAAAATCAGAAAATCATTGTCGTACTCTCTCCTCATGCTACTGTAACTTTCAGCAGAAAGACACGATATTATGTTAAATGATCTTGTTGAAAATCCAATTATTCCTTGTTAATTCGCACAGATAATGTTCAGTTGAGCACGTCGACTTCTCGTTCATCAATCCTTATATAGTATCGCTTTATCAGTTTCATATATTTCAATGTAGTTTATGAAATAAAACACTTTTATATTTCACTCAGCAACTAGCGGACACGTCATTATTCTTTGAGGATTACGACAAAATAGAAGGAAGTTTAGAAAAAGTGACGCCATGTAAGGCCAATGAACAATTGATATTCGATATCTATATACATACATATATATATAAAATATACTGTTTCAATATTAGCGATGATGAGATGTTTCGATAATATATATATATATACTGTTTTGCATTCAATGTGATGTTACATTTCCACAGATCTAAAGGTCAATATAGAGTCTCAAAAAGGCTAATGAGCATTGGCAAAGAAAATTTTGAAAGAACCTTGCGACTTGCAACAACGAATTTACGACTTTTGCGAGCATGTGCAGCCATGCATCGATAGTCATCGTCACTATCGAACGTCTCTTCTTTTTTTTTTTGAACATTCCATATCGAATGTACAATCCAGTACTGTCAGATCTTGACCGAAAATCATTCATTCATTGAAAACATAATTACGCATTCTACTATATTTAAGTTGCAGGGAAACCACATGCTTGATGCATGGAAGCAGAGACAAACGGCTCTCAATTTAATTCTATTCCAAAAAGAAAAGCTTACATTTTTTATCTGATCACAAAGAAGCTTTAAGGAATCATATCTCTGTTTTTTATTTTTGTATATTTCGAAAATCGTGATTTTAAAACTTCTCAATAAATATTGCTGTCTAAAAAATTGTATATCGTATATATTTAAGTAAAACCCTTGTAACTTATAGGCAGGCACTCAACAACTTCAACAGAACATGTACATCATATCATATTTGCATATGAGAAACTGTGTTCCCGGCAACCACTCCTTGATCACTTTGACCAAAAAAAAACATCAAGTTGAAGATTGGCAGGAGTGTTTGTAGATGATCAACCCAAGTGAAGGAATGAACCTCCTAACATTTGCTATTTGACCTGTGCGTTCATGCTTTATCTGAGAGTCAGTACATGCATTTGGACTAAAAGCTTTATATGTACATGTATACCTAGATGACCAAATTCAACACGTATTGTTTAAAAACAATTATGTACAACATTCAAAAGATCAATAGTACTTTGAAATCGATTTGATGTGCTTAGGTAATAAAATGTTATGATTTCACTATTACTTACTATTATCATAAATGCACACTCAGGGAAGTTAAGATAAAGTTTAACATAGCTTCTACATCTAGGAATGAATTTATGATTCAACTATTACTTCTTATGTTGTGGATATTATTTTAGCCTAATGAAGTAACCCCGATTGCATTACACACATGTTGCGAATAATATTGTTTGAAAAAAAATCGTAGAAAATCTCCCATATTGGTAATAATTAATAAATGAACATGTATTTTTATTTAGAGCGCGGAAGTTGGGATGCGAAGCATCGTTATGTTGGACGAGCAAGGAGGTAAGGCATTCATGGTAAAGGAAGCTTTAAAAATCTAGCAATATGTTATTAATGTATATTCGCGTCTTAACCTTAACCTTACACATTTTGAGAAAAATCTAATGAGGGATATTTTGAGTTGAACATATTTAAAGTTAATGAAATATAAAATCTTTAATGGAGAATGCTTAAATACATGATGCTCTGTACCCATTGAATTGTAATTATAACACAAATTCCCACATACATTAACATTAAAGCAATATACATACTCGAACGTACATAGTTGCTTAATTAACACTTTGGCGTAAAATTTGTAATATATTATACATACAAAATATATGATAAATTAACTAAATGCATATGTAAAAAACAAAATTTTATCAAAACACCTTAGTCATTACAATTTATGTTTAGCAAAATATTCAAAAACAACATTGGTGCTGCGAGGTTAGGTTAGGTTCGGTCGGCCGCCCCTATTAGGGACGAAGCATAGACCAGTACAGGTCTGTAGCTGTACCGGTGGAAGGTGTCTTCGTCTCAGAAGCCGAGCAGTATGGAAGAATTTTTGACAAAACCAGCAGCATCCTAGGTGGTAGCCGATAAACATCACGAAGTTCGTTATGACACGGCGAATCAAGGTATTTCATCTGGAGGCCGGATAACGCTGGACATCTACAAAGAAGATGACTCCGGACTCGTTGCATTTCCTGCACTTGTCACTGTTCGTGATGATTATCTTTACAGCATGGACAGCCGACAGACAGTGGCCATTTAAAATGCCGAGCATTAGTCTGCAGTCTTTCCTTGAAAGCTGCATGGGGAATTTGGTTAAATTGGTATTAATTGAAGCACACAAGAGCCTTGCAGTTTTACACGAGTTGGTATTGCTCCAGCTGGTGTCCCACTGAAGTCTAGACCGTACTTGAATTTCATTTCCTAGAGATCTCAGGGATATCGGCACATTGCACATGTTAAAGACATCAAGCCCTACGCCCTCTTTGGCAAGACTATCTCCGATATCATTGCCATCGATGCCCTGGTGGCTTGGGATCCAATAGATACATACGACCGCGGATGCGTTCAGCGACTCTACTCCTCTTCTGCTTTCCACGACAACTTTGGACATCTGAGGACATTGATCTTATTGCAGCCTGACTGTCAACAAAGATGTTAATAGAGATGTCATTGTTCTGAATATTCCGTGCCATTTCTGCAGCGTTACCTATGGCGAAGACTTCCGCCTGGTAGATGCTACAGTTATGAGGGAGTTTAAAGGAGTGTCTGGAAACCAGCTTGGGCCGCGCCGACTCCGTCATCCATCTTCGACCCGTCGGTAAAGAGGGTTGGGAATGCATAACCCTTCCCGCCAGCAGCCCGGTTCCATGTATATCGTATTAAATTGGTCAGTACAGGTAAGGGGATAGTTTAGTCCAAGTCTATGCTAGTCTCCCAACCAATGGCCCTGTGGCTGTAGCCCAATAGACCCGGATTGCCTGTTGCAGCAATCCTAAGGGCTCATTTTGATGCTACGGATTGCGCGTATAAGTTCAAGGGTTTGACACAAGCTATTACCTCGAGAGCTTTAGTAGGCGTCGACCTGATGGCACCTGAATACCTGATGGCCATAAGGGTACCTTATATCTCTTCGTGAAGAGGATAAGGTCCGTTTTGTCCGCGTTAATGCTGAGCCCGGCAGATTTGACCCATGTTTTAACTTTCCGTAAAGTAAGTTCCATTACAGAACTTTGGGTGGTTGTGCATTTCCCAGTTATCAAAATTCTTATGTCATCGGCTTGGAGACCCATCTTGTGAATTTTTAAAGTAGGCTGTTCACAACCAGATTCCAAAGGGGAGGCGAGAGAACCCCACCCTGGGGAGTGCCACCTTGCACTTCCTTTGTAATGGACGAATCGCCCCACGTAGCCACCACCGGCCTGTCGCTAAGAAGGCGGTTGACCCACCTGTGGATCGCTGAAGCCGTGTTTACTGAGGTAAGGCTCTTCATAATAGCGTCAGTGGTGACGTTATCGAAGGCACCTGCTTTTCCAATAAAGGCTACTAGAACATGGAGAGCCGTCTCGATGGACTTGCCCTTAGTGTACGCATGCTGATTTGGGGACAACATATGCATTGAGTTGCTTCTGATGTGCAAATCAAGTAGCTTCTCCAAAGTTTTTAGCAGGAAATAGGTTAGGCTGATTGGTCGGAAGTCATTTGGGAACACATGACAGCATTTGCCCTCCAGGAAAAAGACCTTTGAGGTCTTCCAAAGTGTGGGGATATAACACCATGCGAGGCACGCCGAAAAGATTCCCGATAGCCAAGGAACAATCGTAGGTTTGCTGGTTTGCAGCATTGCTGGCGAAAGTACATCGAGACCGGGCGACCTGACTGGGTCGCGAAGGAGTCGATAGCCCAAATTATTTTATTGTCAATGATTAGACCTGCAGAGGGTCTCAAAACTGGAAGACTAGGAAAGAGCTGCCAGTCCCTGTTCTCTATTCCAATACATCCCGGGAAATGAGATGAAAGCAGTGCTTCAAGAGTTTCAGCGGTGCTCTCCGTCCACACTCCATCGCCCCACTTGACCAGACTAGGACTGGAAGCCTGCTTGGATAGCAGCTTCCTCAGTCTGGAGGTGTCTTTAATATTGTCGAGGTCTGAGCAAAAGGTTCTCCATGAAGACCTTTTGGATGATCAGATCATCTTCTTGTAGGACTTCAGGAGAGACCTCACCCCAGACATAGACGATGTCCGCCTTTTTAGCAAGTTGAAACATGCTAGTAAGCTCACCACGCAGCGATTAAAGATCTGGGTTTCACCAGGGTGGCTTCGATCTTCTCGTTGGTCTTGAGAGTCTACAGAATTGGCGAAACGCGGAAAGTAGCCATTTTGAGCGGACATTAATATATGTTTCTAGGTCCTGTACCGAGTTGATAGTGCTCGGCGGAGGGTCTATCCAGGACTTTCCACTCTCCTACATTAGTAGTTTCAGTCGCAATGGTTAAGTCCAGCACGTTACGAGAGGTAGGACCTACATATGTAAAATCCTCACCTCTGATGGCTAGTCTCAGCTTATAATTTAGAATAAAATCAAGAACTGACTCACCCCTTTCGTTTATGTCGGGATTTCCCAAAACGCTATGGTGGGCGTTGGCGTCCGTTCCGATTATTAAATGTTTATTGGAGGAGCAGATCATGTCCACCAGTTTCCTCAGCTCTTCAGGTTAAATCGTCATTGCTAAATTTAGGTAGTATATAAGGTTTTAGCCCCTTATTTACAAGGTTCTCAATCTACTTACCAATGTCGGCACTTATAAATTGTAATTAGGCGATTTCAGCCCAGCGATCGTGTTGCCCGACGCTATCCACGGTTCTTGGACCAAAGCCGCGTAGGCGGACTGTTCCTCCAGGGCGAGGAGTAGCTCCGCCGAAGCCGTTTTAGACTTATGGTGGTTGGTCATTAGAGGGTTGCAAACTTGCAAAGGGGCCCGTCTGCATGGGCAGTTCCTCCCCACCTCCTCCACAGGCTGAGGTGCAGGGTGACGTCGGTCATGCTCTCAAGACCGAGATCCGCCTCAACCTGCCCTGACCTCAATTTGTGCGAATCGTTGTCATTTGGATGGCGTTTTTTAAGGCAAAGGAACTCGCTCCCTAAGCGCGACGCCATCTTACCGTTGTGCTTATAAAGCAGATCGACGGCCGCTTTATTGATCTGAATGATCCCGTGCTGCCCACCACTGGGTAAATGCTCATCAAACTTCAGCACGGACCAATCACTCGTCGTCCTAAGCAATTGAAGCGCTCGCTCGCCCTGCACGGCTATAGGGAACAGGACCTTAGCCTTCGGTATGGACGGAATGTTGTTCCTATCCACCACATTCAGCTTGGTACCCTCCCACAAGCCGTCCAGTTTGGTGACGGGCGCCTTCAACCAAAGCAAAGTTGGGTCGTCATTGCATGCTAGGATCTTGACGCCATTCATACAGCCCGTGCCTTCAAAGTAGGCATTCGGCTGGCTGGGGCACTCTTCATCCTAACAAACAGTGCGTCGACCAGCTTGCTATGGGTCAACCGCCACCGCTCTGCAGACATTTTCCCGTTAAAGTCCCCTCTGTTAATAAGAGCAACGGCGAGATGCTGCCTAGCGGTTTCCGCAACCGTTGCTCTCTGTCGATGTCTGTTGCTGTTACTGTCAGTGTTTTTGTTGGTGGAGCCAGGTGCTCGCAGCCTCTTTCTCACTGGAGTGACTAGCTTGAGACTCTCAGCAGACCGTTGGCGCTTACTTGCTGTGGACTCCACCTTCGGGTTGGGAGAACCGGTGCACCTTATTGCCTTTTGGGAGGGGCCTTAGTTGGTTTTCTCGCATCCACGCATTAGCCCAGTCAATCTTCTCCTTGTCCGGGACAGACAAGTTTGTTACGTCACTACGTGAATGCGGGTCGCCGCCTTATTTTTGGCCTTCTCCTTCAGCCCCGGTCTATGCTGCGCTACCTTGGATGTGCTGGCGATAAGCCGAGGTGACTGAAGAAGACGACGTTTCTCCTCCACCGTAGAGGTTGACGCAGCGCTCTCTTGGTCCGAGTCGGCTAATACAACGGCACCCGCGCGCATCAACCTTGAGTTGTTGGTTGTGACAGTATTGTTACAACTGACTTGGCCTGTACCCGCCGCATCAGAGGTGTAACCACTGGCGACACGCAGAGAGGATCTCTTCCCCCGTGCCCGCCGGTGGTAGCAGTCACGCCTTCCACCAACGTTTGGGCTGACATCCCAGCCCGAGTTGATTGGATTCTGCTTCTTATCTACAGACAGATGCTCGCAAGATAAGGAGCAGAGCCCTCAGCTATGATTGGCCTGCCAAAATAATTTAAGAGAAAAATGTTATTGGTTAGGGGAACGGCAGCAACAATGTTGTCCCAAATCAAAATGTTCGAAAAAATATTCTCATATATATGCCTTCGGGTTGAAATTAAGGTATTAGTACTGTATTTTTAAAATTATTAATCCTGAATGATTCTTTGATAGAAAAATTTGTTTGTTTTGCTATGAACTGTGACAAAAGCTTTGTTCAAGGGACTTCAGGACTCCATCTACTTTGAACCATCAATGCCAGCGTGCTATATTGTATGTCTATGTGTATATGCTTGCAAGCCAACTGGTCTCGAATTCGGAGCCTTGATAGGTAGTAATTCCATTTGGCTAACTCAAGCGAGCTGTCCAACAGGACAAGAAATGGTTAGCTAGTAGTACTGGTCAAATCTCCTAGTTGGAATCAACATCTTCATGGGTCATCTTCAGATGGTTATGCTTATGTATTTTAGCACTGTGTGAATCAGTTGGTAACATGTTTTCTTAAGATTTTCCATACTTAATGTTGACGTATTTGACTTGACTGTAAACCAGTATGACTGTATGACTGTAAAGTCAGGAGCAAAATAAGTAACTGGGTCTTTTAAAGTTGGTGAGAAAAAGTCTCATTAGTAAGTATCATTAATTTGTATAACTTAATGATTTCTAGAGTTGAGCTTTCTTCAATACTTTGGTTATTGTTACTCAGTACAAAGGTGAGTGGGTGAGTGAGACCACACTATTGCGAACATTTGTTTTTATATCTGCTACTCATACTGAAGAAGGGTATTATAACTATGTGCCTCCAGGAAATGTATGTAAATAGCAGAAGGAAGTTTAGATTTTAGAAATATCATTTTTTTTCCAGAGCGCTTGTTATGTTTGCTCACAAACTAAGTTTGCTTCAAAATTGTGTCACACCTACTTCTGCCCCAGCAAAACAATAAACAAATCAAAGAACAAGCGTAATTTTGAAGCTAGAGGCACGATTTGGTACATGCAATAACCTACTGCAAGTTTGGCTAAATTAAAAGTGTAGAATTTATTTATGAAATGCTTTTGTATGGCACAAAACGATTACTTACAAGTTTTAGGTACTTTGGCTGATAATCTAGTATATTTTGCACTGTATTGTGTATTTTAAATCGTACTATGTCATGGTTCCACGGCAGTCGCATTAATGTCGCATACTACAGTACCAATAATTGGGAATGAGATATCCAAATGTAATAATTATAACAATAACAAACAACAACAAACTCATCAAGAAATTAATAATAAACAAAATTATTATATATGTACTATATAAATATAAATGTCAGAATTTTAAAAATAATATTAATATCAATTCAAAATTTTTAATAGCTAATTAAATTTAAATATTCCGAAAAAGTACGTTTAAAATAAATCGTATGATTTTGTTGAGAATGGACTTTATCCAAAGAAAAGTGTCATGTATTGATTATAAAAAGACTTTTTGTAAAGCTCAATAATTCACTACGTTAGGCCTTGCAAAAGGCTATCGTCAAATCGTAATTGAAGAAGAAACTTTTGAAGATAGAAACTTTTTTCATATACTTAAAAAATAAAGGTTGAATTGTTCGATTGGACAATTTATCACATGTACTAAAAATTTAGTGCTAATAATATATTTGTATATACCTTGACCATTAAATTCCCTGTTTAATCTTTTTTGTTTGATTTTCTATTTCAAGATAGAACTCACAGAAAATATCACAAGCTTTAGTGCCAATTCCATTTTTTGAGTGTCATAGACTATGTTAAGTATTGATAACAAAATACCAACGAAGACTAAACATTTTTAAAAATGGGTATTAGTGTTCTTGAAGTATTATAATTCAGAAAATATGGTCAATTTGATAATTTTTCTCAGAAGTCGCACGGTATCGATGCATTTTAGGCCAAAGCATCCTAGCGGATAGCCGTGAATTCTAAAAATCTTAGCCGGAGTCTGGATAGTACCGGACATTTACAGAGTAGAGGTTCCAAACTTTCCTTGACTCTCGACTCGTTGCATTTCCTTCACTGATCATTGTTTGTGATACACAGCCTTACCACATGAGCATCCAACAAACATTGATCAGTTAAAATGCCAAGCATTTTCCTGCAGTCTTTTCTTGATATCTGTATGACATACTTAATTACGTGAATGTCAATTGAAGTAGACATCTTCCTCAAGCCAAGCATTTGCCAGCAGTCTTTTCTTGATATCTGTATGGCATACTTAATTACGTGAATGTTAATTGAAGTAGACATCATCCTAAAGTCCCACCGAAGATAAGAATGTGCTTCAATTTCACTGTCAAAAGATCTCAGGGCAGCCGCACCCACTCCTCCAGGTATCTAAACTATCAGTCAAATTGTTGAGGCATTCCACAGTGGGCGATTTGGTCTCGCTTGCGGCATTTAATTCAAATTTTGAAATTTAAAAAGTGTTGATATTTTTTCACAAGTCGACAACAGATGCTTTGATTTTTAAAAGCTCTACGATCAACTGATCATCAGCTGTGAACGCACAAACACACCGTATGATGAATGCAAAGCCCTTCCCGCCAACAGCCCGGTTCCACTTATATCGTGTTAATAGAGTGCTGTTAAAGGCGAGTCAAGCTCGTGTCAATAAGAGTATTTCTATATATAGCGTTTTGATCATAGCGGCTGTCTATGTCCATTATGTCCCTTCCATGATGGATAGGTTCGTTCGTTTTTCAACGGTCTGCCACCATACCACAATACCATAGGTGAGAATTGAACTGAGAACAAAGATGCATACCCACCGCACGAGAGAGAGTGAGGCCCCATGTGCAACTAAGTATATTTTTTCATGTATTCATTGAGCTTCAGTTTGTTGTGCAGGATCACATCAAAATATATTGCTGCTCGGCTCGGCTTTAACGTGGTGCAGTCAATTTTCTGGGGGGAACAAATGGGAACATTATACTTTTTCGTGAAGAGTATAATTAAATATCATATTTCGTCGGAATGGACAATTATCTTGGGTCTGGTCAATTTTTAAAACAGACTTTTCATAACCAGATTCCAAAGGAAAGGCGAGAGAAGCCCACCCTGGCATGTCACCTCGCACTTTCCTTGTATTGCTTGAATTGTCCGACCAAGACAATTTCCACTAGTCGCTAGGAAGGCGGTTTATCCATCAATGGATCACAGGAGCCAAGTTGACTGAGGTAAGGCCATTAATAATGGCATCAGGTGTGACATAGACACATAATAAAGGCTTGTGATGTGCAGGTCAAGCACCGTCATAAAGAAGCAGCGCTTCATCTTCACAAAAATATTAGTTCATCAAGAAGCGATGGGACATTTGGGTTCGGCTAAGGTGGTTTCGATCCTCGTCGGCCTGGAGAGCCTGCAGGATTGGCGAAACGTGGAGAGTAGTCCTTCTGGGGGAATCACAGATGTTTCTAGGTCCGGCACCCAGTTGACTTTACTCGGCGGATCGTTTTGTTGGGCCATGTTCTGCAGCTACTGGCGATAGAAGAAAGGAGACGTTCTTCCTTACTTGTACAGATAGACGCAACAGATTATCATTACTTATTATTATTATTACTACATCTGACGGGGGCTGCATCTACCACATCAGAGTTGTGACCACTGGCTGGGTGGTGACTCCCGTCTTCACCGGCGTTTGGGCTTACATTGCAGCCCGAGTTGACGTTTTTATGTGCTCCATACTGAGACAGGTATAGCTAATTTTGTTCTTGTAAGCCCCTCTTAGCGTTTTCAGTCTGACCGATAGACACCTCATACTTGGCTTCGTGTTTCTAGGCACAAGAACCCATTAGACAAGGAGCTTTACAGTACGAAGTTAATATTATGATTAATATCTATCTATATAATAATGAATAATTATTTGTATTGATACAAATTATAGTGTTTGTTTGTAAAAATTATGTTTGAAATAACCACTTTTTATTAAATGCTTTTAGATGTAACAATTTAGTAAAAAGTATGTCGGCGTCTGTTCTGCCGAAGTCTGTTCGTTCATTATCGCGAAGCGCGTTCCGGTGCTTTCACAGGTGATTGCATAAGCACACTGCTCGCTCGATCCTTTTACTGCCTACGCCATAGCCTTCGAATCACACTTGGCGACAGCGACGAGACGCTGTCGCCCCGCAATAACTGTACTTGTCAAAGCAACAAAATGTAGACAACCAATCACAGCGCAAATAAAGGATGATGCAAGCTAACATGCACACTCTCAGTGTCAATGTGCCGATACGCACCTATGTATGTACAACCACGCAGTGTTAATGCGCCGACACGTGATGATGCATTCCTCCCTCTCCAACAAGTACATAAAATACGGTACATAAATAATAATAATAAATAAATAACATTTTTTACAATATTTGTCTGTCTGTTCCTTCGGTCTAGTTTGTAATACGACAGAAGAAAAGTTAATTTTTCTATTTAAAATTTAATATCCCAAACAGAAGTTATATTTATTTATATAATAAATTATATAAAAAGTACATACCAATACATGAAGCGTTTTTGAATCAGATTCATCGTCAGACTTTCATCGATAACATGACTGGTTTCTGTCTCTAATGATTGTGTGGAAGTGCATGGTAGAGCTGTGAAATTTTTACTTATTTTAGTTGCATTTTATTGACGTTATTCTACTTGTTTTCTTTTCCTTATTAGATTCTGGTAACCGGATAAATTATTTTTATACCCGCTACCCATAGGGTAGAAGGGTATTATAACTTTGTGCCGGCATGAAATGTATATAACATGTAGAAGGAGGCATCTCTGACCCTATTAAGTATATATATTATTGATCAGGGTCAACAGGCTCAACGATCTAGCCATGTCCGTCCGTATGAAATCCGTATGGATCTCAGAGACTATAAGAGATAGAGTTATGTATAATTTTCGACAGCATTTGATATGTTATTACAAGCGTAATTTTAAAGCTAGAGCTGCTAATTTTGATATATACAACTATAGTAATTGTGATTCCCGAAAATTTGGCTGCGATCAGATAAGTAAGTAAAATAAGTAAGAAAGCTACAGCCGAGTGTACTCGAAATATATTTTGCGGTATTTTTCTCAAAGTATATCGAAAATAGTGCAAAAATACTAAAAATATACCAAATGGTATATTTGGTATATCGATATAGTACCGCACTCAAAATATACCATAGACGGATCAATATACCAGATTGTCAGCTAAAGCAACTAAGACTCCTAGTAAGTAGGCGTTTTTGCCCATGCAAAAGAATTTTTTTAATAACTTCGACAATTTTTATGTGATCGCAACCAAATTTTCAGAATTCATAACTACTATAGTAATTATTGTATATACCAAAAGTCGCAACTCTAGCTTTAAAATTAATTTGTTATTCCATTTCTTTTTTGATTTGCTGGGGCGGAAGTGGGAGTGGCAAAAATTTGAATCAAACTTGATCTGCGTGCAAACATAACGAATGCTGACGAAAAAAATTATAGCTCTTATAGTCTCTGAGATCCAGTGCTTCATACGGACAGACACACAGACAGACATGGCTAGATCGTCTCGGCTATTGATGCTGATCAAGAATATATATACTTTATAGGGTCGGAGATGTCTCCTTTTACCTGTTATATACATTTCCTGTCGGCACAAAGGTATAATATCCTTCTATCCTATGGGTAGCGGGTATAAAAATAGTGACATCATGCAAAGATCCCAAATTCAAATATCTTGAGAAGCATAATCATTGCATATATTCTATACTATAATACTATACTGTATTGTAAATTTTCTAAATGAAGGAAATAGAGAAAATGATAATGCATAAGTAAAAACGAATTCGAAGTAAAACGAAAATGCATTACGAGCATTATGCTTTGCATAAAGGCTACGTATGTATATCAACAAGTGAGCGATACAACAAATTTATTTGGACGTTGACGTACTAACGGCAGTACTATCAAGTGGCCCAGCGATACCAAGCACGGGCTTGTTGACGCGCGGACGAAACAAAATAAATTTGAGAAGAGCATGCATTAATCAAAAACCGCGAATAAATATTAAAAGACGCTGGACAGCTAATTAATTTAACTTAAAATATGTTAGGTTATTTGTATAAAAATATGAAAAACAATTAAATACTCGATAAATATGCTAATAATAAGGTTTTGAGCAGAGGAATAGATTTACTAGACCAAACTAAGTTATTAAGATTATTATAATTCACACATAGCATACGGAAGGGACTATGGCAAGCAAAGTTAGTAGTTCTACGAGAAATGAAAAGAGGAAGAAAATTCCTAGTGATCCTGACCGGAACTGCAAAACTAATTTGACTTAACAGCTCCAAGGAGTCTATTTCACCATTAATTAGTCTCTTTATGAAAACAGCACCTTGCATAGTTCTACGATCAGAAGGAGTAGAAAGGTTTAGTAATAAAAGTCTGCTGCGATAAGGTGGTAATCTAATATTAGGATTCCAATTTAAACTACGAAGAGCAAATAACAAGAATTGTTTCTGCACCGACTCAATCTTATCTTGATAAACCCTATACTGGGGATTTCAAACAAGAGATCCGTACTCAAAGTTTTGGTAATGAAGGGATCGTTGAACTCCTTCGACCAGCGTTTTATAAATCCCAGAACTCATGGGAAGAACCCCTACAAAAGGTCATAAACTTACATTTATTGCTATTGAGATGTAACATATTTACTCTGAACCAGGATTCAAGACTATTAAGGTCACATTGCAACAGTGACATTGCAAGACTATCATTAAATGTCAGGCAAAGCTTGACGTCATCAGCGTACATAAGTACACGGGAATGCTCAATAACAGAAGGAAGATCATTTATAAACAAAGTGAACAATAGAGGACCCAAATGACTACCCTGAGACACACCAGAAGTAACTTGGACACATTTAGATACAATAAATATAATATAATTATAATAAACATTCTGAATTCTGTTGAGATATGTACATTCAATTAGGCTATGAGGAAACCCTAAAAGATTAAGTTTATATAATAAGAGGTGATGACTTACTGAGTCAAAAGCCTTACTAAAATCGGTGTAAATGACATCTGTTTGCATTTTATTCCCGAATCCTTTAATTACGATAGAAGAGAACTTTAATAAGTTAGTAGAAGTGGACCTAGATTTCACCAACCTATGTTGGTAAGGTGAAATTATAGATTTACACAGATGTTGCAGTTGAGAAGTTATGATTTTTTCAAATGCTTTCGGAATTGCAGACAATTTAGATATACCGCGATAATTTTGAACTTTAGATTTGTTCCCTTTTTTAGGATAGGTATAATGTATGACTTTTTCCAGATTTTTGGAAAAGATCAATAGTTTACGGACAATTCAAACACTTTAAAAAGCCGTTTACAGATACTACTAGCACATTATCTTAGCACACAACTAGGCATTCCATCCGGACCTGCCGAAAAAACAGGTTTTCTAGCCAATAGTTTCATTAAAATAGAGCTTTCGGTAATTAAAGGACCAAAAATACAATTAGATGAATTTAACTGATAAGGATAAGAAGAAAAATTTTGAAAACTTGGAAAAGAATATGTCGTTTGGAAAAAGTCCGCAAACAAATCGGCAATACCAGGACCATTAGACACTGTCATATTCTCCAAAGATATAAATACAGGCGATGACGCGGATCTACGCTTCGAGTTAACGAAGTCATAAAATCGCTTTGGATCACGCTGAAATCTTATTCTGCACCTACTCAAATAACTACAATAACACTCATTGTTATGAGTGCGAAAAGCAGCTTGAGCAACAGAATAGCGGAGAAAATCAAGAGAAGAGCCAGTTTCCTTGAATTTTTTTGTAAAGTCTCGACTTACGATTTTTTAAATCTGATAATTTCTTAGTAAACCATAAGGGTTTTTCGGACAAATGTGGAATTCTTGATGGAACACAAGCATCAAGTAGCGAGTTCAAAGTAGAATAAAAAAAATTCATCCGCTATATCCAAGTTCGTAGACAAAGAAAGTTGCGACCAGTCAGTTTGAGATATAAATCAGTTTTCCGAAAACAACGAGAACGCTCACCACAACGTACACTAGACTCTGACGCAATATATAGAAGCTCCAACGAAATTTCTAAAGTGGGATGGTAAGGGTCTTCGGGCGAAGATATGAGAGATGTTCTCGATAGAGAACACGAAACTGGGTCTAAAACAAAAATAGGGTATAGAGACCTGTTTAAACAATTTGGAATACATTAATCTGAGACAACGATACTCCGAAAAGACTATCAATAAAAACATGGGATATAGAGGGGCAAAGTCCATTAAAATTATTGGCGGAATGCCATGATATACCAGCAATATTGAAATCACCAACGGCTATAAAGTGATCACGATCAGAAAGCATGTTATTAATTATAGAAAAATGAGCTAAATACAAAGCATCATCTGAAGCAGGAGGGATATATAAACAAGAAATACAAATGTTAAAACTACCTAAGGATAATTTCACAGCCACTAGCTCAATATAATAAGTGTGATCAATCAATTCTGAAGCAAATTGAGCATCTACTGCAATTAAAACCCCACCACCACGACGAACCTTGCGATCACGTCTGTATAAGGAAAATCTACTAGAAAAGATTTCCGCATCAAGAATGTCAATCTTTAACCATGTTTCAGTAAAGGCAATGACATTGAAAGGGAAAGATATACTATTTAAATGCAGGTCAGTAAGTTTACTGCAAATGCCTCTTCCATTCTGATATCCAAGAAGTAAAGAGGATGTTAGTTTTTAGAACTGACAGGCATTGAAGGAGGCTTTGAAGTAATATTCTTGCTACTATTAGGAAGAGAAATCGGAGACCGATTTTTCTATTTAACAACAAATTCCTTGACTAATAGGTGTTCCGGCCAAAACTCTTTACTGCACATCATGCTTAATTGTTCAGCGGGAACCCTTATTTTAAAAGATCTCCCGTTCATACGAGAAATTAAATTTGTCCACCTTAATACTGGCTTGAGATTTTGACTTAATATAAGCCCGGACATCATCAGATGTCGTTTGAGGGGCAAGCCTTGAGACGAAAATCTGCTTAAGCGGTGGCACCGCAACTAACGTGTTGCGGACAGGTAATGCAGGAGCTGGAGGCAATTCTTCAATCGTTACAGCACTGGTGATATCGACTGAGAATTGTGGTGGTGGAATTTCTTCAACCATCTCCATCTCAGCCGACATCAAAATCGACGTAGTAGCAATAGTTCCATGCTTAATGACGTAATGTCATGGTGTGGAACTTCCAGAGTCACCGAGGGTTGAGGGGACGGAGAACTAAATGATATTAATTCGCCAGCAGCTGCTACAGATAAGCTTGGAACATCAACTGGGACAGAAAGCTCGATTGGGGTAATCGACAGAGGCGTATTGGCCTTTTTACGCTTCGGAGACTCGGTCAAGAGCTTCATACCTTAAACCCAGAATCCAAAGCGGAGAAGCTATCGGAGAGTTTTTTAAAGCCCGCCAATACATCTTTAAAACCAGTACGCGTCTGCCGTATAAACCCAGCAATATCACGTTCAGAGTCCCTAAAGTGTTCACAAGTCCATCTCAATCCTGACTTGGCTGAAATTAAGTCAACAATACGGTCGTTAAAGCCAGCACATTTCTCATGTGCAACGTTGTCGCATAACCTGCAACAAACAAAACCCATTTTGGCACCAACCGGCACCCGGCATTTCTTGTTATAGCATTGATTGATTGCAAACTAATATGATCTGTACGTACGAAGAGCACAAAACACAGAGAGTATGCACAGGTCGGGCGAGACGCAAGATAGAACGATAGCCAACTACAACTCCAAGAGAGGGAGAGTTAGTATTCTAAAGAGCGTTGTTAGCACGATATTGAGAGCACAAAGCACAAGCACAGAGAGTAAAGCGCGGGTCGAGCGAGACGCAAGATAGACGATAGCCAAGTTGGCCAACCCATGATACAATTATACAAGGTAGTCCCGTCGTCAAAAAACTGTCCGTAATCGACACCGTACATAAGTGCGAGTGAAACGACTGCGTCTAGTGAGTGCGAAAGAATCGACAGTAGAGCTTTGTGATTAACCCTTCAATGGCGCATAGGGTTTAATTGTTCCACTATATTAAAAAGAGTTGAAATGTTTTTTATAATTTAATTTTTAATAGTTTGGAATTCGATAGTAATCGTTGTTTTTGTTTTTGAATACTTATTTTTTTGTTGAGGTACTTAATTTTAAAATATATACGGATCTTAAAGTAAAATTGTTTTATGTCTAAATTAACATTTATATCGCTAGCAGCTAATAACAATTGTTCCTTTATATTTTTTTTTGAATTAAAATAATTTGAAACTATATTCATAAATTTTACACCGTGCACGTGCTTTCGGCAGAAATTGCAATACGTCATTTTTACCCAAGGGTTAATGTTCACAAAAAAATCGTCCGCACACAACCGTTCACTTCAACAAGCACGAGCGAACTGAGCGATAACACTCTGTAGCCGAACGAAAAAGCGTACGACGGAACTACCTTGTATAATTGTATCATGGGCCAACCCAACAGCAACACCAAGAGAGGGAGAGTTAACTATTGTAACAGCGTTGAGCGCAAAGAATATCAAATGAAAACAAAGAGCGCGAAAGTAACTAAAAATACAAAAACAAAGTGCAGCAGCAACGAAAACAGAATTGTTTTGCTAACAAAGCAAAGCTAGGCTTAACCACACAGTTTGTAAAATAATATAGTTAATACAGGAGAACACAGCGATTTAACAATCAGTAGTTAAGCAAAAGTAAATGGTTGAACACAGTAATATAAGTAGATATGAAATTGTATAAAAATCACAATGTTTAAGAGGGAAGAAAAAAAACACGTCCGACTGCGACTGCAAGCGAATTGAGCAACAAGCCATTTTGATAGTCTGCAGAAAATTATAAAGATCAATATGTCACACGGATTGTAGACAAGTTTATGTGAAATGAAAGATCGTGACTATATAGTTTATGCAAAGTGCAAAATATGTGTGAAAAAGCTTCTAAAGGTTTTAGAAAATTGATGTGCTATCATTTATCGCCGATAAGACTAGATTTGTGTTTGATTGCTTTCTTAAGATAAGAGATAAATTAAATAAGAAATTGTAAGAGTTTAAGGCATATGCAGAAAGTCAAGCTGACAGATGGTAAAAACTTTGAGGGCGGCAATGGACACGAATATTTAAGCGAGGTGTTTCAAAACTACCTGAAGATTAACGGCTTCATAAGGCAGCTTACAGTCCCGTACACTCCGCAGCAAAACAGCGTGGCAGAGCGTGTTAACCGGATCTTTGTGGAACTACGAAGTCGAAACGTTTATGTAATCTACCTAAACGGAATGTAATAGAAGCTTGAGATGTAATCGTTTTTGAATAACATATAGTTCTAGGATCTGGAATATGATGCAATGAACTAGATGATTGCACCATCCGAGCAGCCAGAAGACTGTTAACCTGTGCTAATTTCAAATGTGTCAACTAACTCGATAGCTGCTGGTGATAATGCTGGAGATGAACTAAGCAAAAAAAAAAATGCAAATCTATAATGCAGAATGAGTTTGATAGCTTGCGAACTCATTAGTTCTGGCTATTGGTTGAATTATCAAGGGGTAAAAGTTGTAATGGCTGTAAATAGGACTATGCTATAAAATCCGATAACCTTGGCAACATTAAGCGATTCAAGTCTCGATTGATTGCAAGAGCTGCATTCCGCATTACGGTATTAATTATTTTGAAATTTTTTTACCAGTAGCAAAATACTCGTCAATCCGACTAGTGGTGTATCAGATGGACGATTATCTCAACAGCGAATCCAATGAAGACATGTATATGAATTAAGCTTTCAAGTTCTATTTTTGTTAAGAACAATTTATTGAGGTTAGCTCGAAGGCATGATTAGAAATAAAATTGACAATGTTGAAATAATCTAAATAAATCTAAGTCGACGCTGCATGTCTTTTGTCTGATTGGCAGTCCTACGGTGCTAATGTTGGAATTTCTCGTGGCTTATGCCAATTTTCCAATTATCTCTGCGGTGCAACTGTCTCAAATTATGTCGGAGTGGTGCACTGAACTGACTGCAGGAGTGCAGTGGTCGAATTTTTGCGCGTGCTTACCTTTGGTGAGAACCGCTGACTTTGTGGCACGTGGAGTCGAAATGTGGGAACGGTCAACGAGCTTGGCCGACTTAATTAACATGTGCGACAGCGAGGGATTCGTCGATAAGGGCCATCCTGATGGCTTTAAGCAAAGTGGCCGCTAAATACCATTCCACAGGAGATTGGGTTTATTTCATATGCAAGTGAATATTGTGTGTTCACTCTTCAAGATGACCAACTATTCAGCATAATTGTTATACCCGCTACCCATAGGGTAGAAGGGTATTATAACTTTGTGCCGGCTGGAAATGTATGTAACGGGTAGAAGGAGGCATCTCCCACCCTATAAAGTATATATATTCGTGATCAGCGTCGACAGCCGAGACGATCTAGCCATGTCCGTCTGACCGTCTGTCCGTATGAACACCTAGATCTCAGAGACTATAAGAGATAGAGCTATAATTTTTTTTCGACAGCATTTGTTATGTTTGCACGCAGATCAAGTTTGTTTCAAATTTTGCCACGCCCACTTCCGCCCCGCAAATCAAAAATCGAATAACAAGCGTAATTTTAAAGCTAAAGTTGGTATATACAATAATTACTCTAGTAGTTATAATTCCTGAAAATTTGGTTGCGATCAGATAAAAATTGTCGAAGTTATTAAAGAAATACTTTTGTAGGGCAAAAACGCCTCTTTACTAGGCGTCTTAGTTGCTTTGGCTAACAATCTGGTATATTGTGCCGTCTATGGTATATTTTGAATGCGGTACTGTATCGATATACCAAATATACCATTTGGTATATTTTTAGTATTTTGCAGTATAATTGAGAGAAATACCGCAAAATATATTTCTTTTATTTAAAATGGGTAGCGGGTATCTCACAGTCGAGTACACTCGACAGTAGCTTTCTTACTTGTTGTGTATAAATTTAAGTACCTTGGTATTTATAATACCTCCTAAAATTATGCATTCTATTACCAAATTAGCCCAAAGGAATGTTAATCCATATCATGAGCACGAAACTGGAGCTAAGTGCTAAGTGCTAAGAGCTAATACTACGATACTTGAAGAGCACTGCGGATTTAAGTTTCCAGGCGACAAACGTGACTGCAAGTATAGCGGTTGGACTTTCTTTGCAACGGGAGCTGCGCTCACATAAGAATCAAAGAAGCTATGTATGGTCGCACTAAGCAGAGCTGATGCTGAGTACGTGGCGCTAATATTAGCGGCTATGTGTGCACTCTGTGTCAATTCTTTATAATTCTGATAGATCAACACCAACCTTGTTTGTATTATACCAATCTACAAAGCTTGGCGAGGTATTTTAACCTTTCTTTTCTTTTTGACATGAGATAGATAAAGTTATAAGACGCTTCGACCTTTATGTCAAAAGATCCCCTTCTTTTGCCAGCTAACTGTTTTTCATTTGATGATACCCCTCTCCTTTAATGCCTTCATTAGGGTAACTGATTAAAAAATAGCTTAAAATTTTAAAATCATGAATGTTTTAAGCCAAATTCAAAGCAATACTATGTGAAGGCAATCCAAGTCCACAGGACTTACAGACTTAAAGACAAAAGACCCACTTGTGTCCATAGGTGTTTTTTTTTTTTTTTGTTTTTTATTATTCAGTGTTAAAGCAATTTGTTTTAAATATGTATGTATATGAAGTTTTAGAAAAGTGCAGTGGTTGTTCTCTTCGATCGACTTATGACCATGAAGTCAATCAATTTATCAGCCTATTTTTCGTTCGTACCAGTCGTGTCGCTGTAGCTATAAAAACTTGTGTTGTGACTAGCAAGATTATAACGTTTAAAACAACATAGAAAATACTATTTGAAGAGAAATTCGTGGTGTTTTTTAGGTTTGTAAACGCCATCTACAAGTATACAAGTAGAGTTCAATTACTTTCTCTACCGAATTCCCAATATACGGACATAAATATAGGCGATTTTGAAGTATTTTGGATGTGATCTCGAAATAGACAAACCCGTGATCGCTATTACAAACCTGTTGAAATAGCTGTTTCTATGATTAAAAATATTGTCATAATTTGCAGGAAACTGGTGAAGTATCTCAAAAAATCAGAAATTAATGAAATGAATGAAGTGTCCTGAAAAGCTTTTGTCCCACACGATGGAAACCGTCTACTACTTGCTAAAGTATATTGAAATCAACTAGATAGAGTTTTAATAGAAACAAGTAAGAAAGTTACAGTCGAGTGTGCTCGACTGTGAGATACCCGCTACCCATTTTGAATAAAAGCAAAATATTGCGGTATTTTTTTAATAATATACCAAAAATACAAATATATTAGAAAATATACCAAACGGTGTATTTGTTATATCGATATAGTACCACGTTTCAAATATACCATAGACGGCACAATATACCAGATTGTCAGCCAAAGCAACTGAGACCCCTAGTAAGTAGGCGTTTTTGCCCATACAAAAGTATTTCTTTAATAACTTCCACAATTTTAATCTGATCGCAACCAAATTTTCAGGAATCATAACTACTATGGTTATTATTGTATACACAAAAAATGGCTGTAGCTTGAATTTTACGCGTGTTATTCGATTTTATTGATTTGCGGGTCGGAAGTGGGCGCGGCAAAAATTTGAAACAAACTTGATCTGCGTGCAAACATAACAAATGCTGTTGAAAAAAATTAGATCTCTATCTCTTACAATCTCTGAGATCCAGTGTTTCCTACGGACGAACGGACAGACACACAGACGGACATCGCTAGATCGTCTCGGCTGTTGATGCTGATCACGAATATATATTCTTTACAGGGTCGGAGATGCCTCCTTCATCTATAGTTACTTACAGTTACAGTAACGAAATGTCATATAATAGCCTTGTTTCTTTTCCCCCAACAAACTCATTATATTATTATGATAATTATAAAATTATTATGAATCACTTTGGCTGTAACGTAAAGAATATGGAAACGCCTTCACTAGACGCTGAATTTGCTGATTATTTTTTGGAGGTACACAAAGTTTCACACAAGGTGAAACAAGAAATTACAGTATATTCTAATATCAATGTTGCCTTAACTTGGTGGAATAAGACAAAGCAATTTTTCCGCTTTTGTTCAAACGAAGCTACAAAATATTTTGGATTTCAGCAAGCATCGCGGCTTCGGAACGCACAATTTCAAACGCGAGAGACTTAATTTCGGGGTTGTTGATGCGAGCACATTGTAGCTGAGTGGCACACTATCCGTTCCGCCGACCAAAAAGCACTCGATGCTTTTCGCTCACCCGCAATGCGCTCACGCGTAAGAAAGCACTCAGGATCCAGTTCGCTTAACTTCTCTCTCTCCCACAACTCTCCACCACAGAGCCGAGCTTTGCAAGGACTCGGCGCTAGATCTGCCGACGGCATTTTGCCTCTCCAGTATCGATCTACTTTTGCTGACAAGCGGTCACCCCCAATAACCCATTCTTTGTGCGTTTCATTGTCCGATAACCCGAAAGTTCAAATATATATAATAGTAAATATAAACGCGAGTGCTTTTATTCAATTTCGGGAAAGGGAAATCTGGAAACTATCTGCGCCACAACAACAGGGGTTATTAAGTTAAATAACAATCCTGAATTTATATATGAATACAAAAACGTATTTCATTGTTTTTAGTTGTCATTAGAATCATTCGAATGATGCGTCTCACTTTTGAATATTCTCACCCCATTCAATTCGATTCGATTTCTTTCATTCTTATGAGATTGAGTCGTACGTCACTCACTAACACCAGCTTGGCTTGCTTTTAAATAAACTCAACCCATTTTAAGCATTGTCCGTTTGAATGTGATTTTCTTGCCAATCATGCTGATGGCTCGTAATTGTATATACTTCAAAACGTTCGACTTGTGTCACCGTTACCTTACCAGATAAATAAAGTAAGTTGTATTCTGGAACTCATAATTACAAATAGTTCAATAATCGACAGTAGAGCTTTGTGATTAACCCTTCAATGGCGCATAGGGTTTAATTGTTCCACTATATTAAAAAGAGTTGAAATGTTTTTTATAATTTAATTTTTAATAGTTTGGAATTCGATAGTAATCGTTGTTTTTGTTTTTGAATACTTATTTTTTTGTTGAGGTACTTAATTTTAAAATATATACGGATCTTAAAGTAAAATTGTTTTATGTCTAAATTAACATTTATATCGCTAGCAGCTAATAACAATTGTTCCTTTATATTTTTTTTTGAATTAAAATAATTTGAAACTATATTCATAAATTTTACACCGTGCACGTGCTTTCGGCAGAAATTGCAATACGTCATTTTTACCCAAGGGTTAATGTTCACAAAAAAATCGTCCGCACACAACCGTTCACTTCAACAAGCACGAGCGAACTGAGCGATAACACTCTGTAGCCGAACGAAAAAGCGTACGACGGAACTACCTTGTATAATTGTATCATGGGCCAACCCAACAGCAACACCAAGAGAGGGAGAGTTAACTATTGTAACAGCGTTGAGCGCAAAGAATATCAAATGAAAACAAAGAGCGCGAAAGTAACTAAAAATACAAAAACAAAGTGCAGCAGCAACGAAAACAGAATTGTTTTGCTAACAAAGCAAAGCTAGGCTTAACCACACAGTTTGTAAAATAATATAGTTAATACAGGAGAACACAGCGATTTAACAATCAGTAGTTAAGCAAAAGTAAATGGTTGAACACAGTAATATAAGTAGATATGAAATTGTATAAAAATCACAATGTTTAAGAGGGAAGAAAAAAAACACGTCCGACTGCGACTGCAAGCGAATTGAGCAACAAGCCATTTTGATAGTCTGCAGAAAATTATAAAGATCAATATGTCACACGGATTGTAGACAAGTTTATGTGAAATGAAAGATCGTGACTATATAGTTTATGCAAAGTGCAAAATATGTGTGAAAAAGCTTCTAAAGGTTTTAGAAAATTGATGTGCTATCATTTATCGCCGATAAGACTAGATTTGTGTTTGATTGCTTTCTTAAGATAAGAGATAAATTAAATAAGAAATTGTAAGAGTTTAAGGCATATGCAGAAAGTCAAGCTGACAGATGGTAAAAACTTTGAGGGCGGCAATGGACACGAATATTTAAGCGAGGTGTTTCAAAACTACCTGAAGATTAACGGCTTCATAAGGCAGCTTACAGTCCCGTACACTCCGCAGCAAAACAGCGTGGCAGAGCGTGTTAACCGGATCTTTGTGGAACTACGAAGTCGAAACGTTTATGTAATCTACCTAAACGGAATGTAATAGAAGCTTGAGATGTAATCGTTTTTGAATAACATATAGTTCTAGGATCTGGAATATGATGCAATGAACTAGATGATTGCACCATCCGAGCAGCCAGAAGACTGTTAACCTGTGCTAATTTCAAATGTGTCAACTAACTCGATAGCTGCTGGTGATAATGCTGGAGATGAACTAAGCAAAAAAAAAAATGCAAATCTATAATGCAGAATGAGTTTGATAGCTTGCGAACTCATTAGTTCTGGCTATTGGTTGAATTATCAAGGGGTAAAAGTTGTAATGGCTGTAAATAGGACTATGCTATAAAATCCGATAACCTTGGCAACATTAAGCGATTCAAGTCTCGATTGATTGCAAGAGCTGCATTCCGCATTACGGTATTAATTATTTTGAAATTTTTTTACCAGTAGCAAAATACTCGTCAATCCGACTAGTGGTGTATCAGATGGACGATTATCTCAACAGCGAATCCAATGAAGACATGTATATGAATTAAGCTTTCAAGTTCTATTTTTGTTAAGAACAATTTATTGAGGTTAGCTCGAAGGCATGATTAGAAATAAAATTGACAATGTTGAAATAATCTAAATAAATCTAAGTCGACGCTGCATGTCTTTTGTCTGATTGGCAGTCCTACGGTGCTAATGTTGGAATTTCTCGTGGCTTATGCCAATTTTCCAATTATCTCTGCGGTGCAACTGTCTCAAATTATGTCGGAGTGGTGCACTGAACTGACTGCAGGAGTGCAGTGGTCGAATTTTTGCGCGTGCTTACCTTTGGTGAGAACCGCTGACTTTGTGGCACGTGGAGTCGAAATGTGGGAACGGTCAACGAGCTTGGCCGACTTAATTAACATGTGCGACAGCGAGGGATTCGTCGATAAGGGCCATCCTGATGGCTTTAAGCAAAGTGGCCGCTAAATACCATTCCACAGGAGATTGGGTTTATTTCATATGCAAGTGAATATTGTGTGTTCACTCTTCAAGATGACCAACTATTCAGCATAATTGTTATACCCGCTACCCATAGGGTAGAAGGGTATTATAACTTTGTGCCGGCTGGAAATGTATGTAACGGGTAGAAGGAGGCATCTCCCACCCTATAAAGTATATATATTCGTGATCAGCGTCGACAGCCGAGACGATCTAGCCATGTCCGTCTGACCGTCTGTCCGTATGAACACCTAGATCTCAGAGACTATAAGAGATAGAGCTATAATTTTTTTTTCGACAGCATTTGTTATGTTTGCACGCAGATCAAGTTTGTTTCAAATTTTGCCACGCCCACTTCCGCCCCGCAAATCAAAAAAAATCGAATAACAAGCGTAATTTTAAAGCTAAAGTTGGTATATACAATAATTACTCTAGTAGTTATAATTCCTGAAAATTTGGTTGCGATCAGATAAAAATTGTCGAAGTTATTAAAGAAATACTTTTGTAGGGCAAAAACGCCTCTTTACTAGGCGTCTTAGTTGCTTTGGCTAACAATCTGGTATATTGTGCCGTCTATGGTATATTTTGAATGCGGTACTGTATCGATATACCAAATATACCATTTGGTATATTTTTAGTATTTTTGCAGTATAATTGAGAGAAATACCGCAAAATATATTTCTTTTATTTAAAATGGGTAGCGGGTATCTCACAGTCGAGTACACTCGACAGTAGCTTTCTTACTTGTTGTGTATAAATTTAAGTACCTTGGTATTTATAATACCTCCTAAAATTATGCATTCTATTACCAAATTAGCCCAAAGGAATGTTAATCCATATCATGAGCACGAAACTGGAGCTAAGTGCTAAGTGCTAAGAGCTAATACTACGATACTTGAAGAGCACTGCGGATTTAAGTTTCCAGGCGACAAACGTGACTGCAAGTATAGCGGTTGGACTTTCTTTGCAACGGGAGCTGCGCTCACATAAGAATCAAAGAAGCTATGTATGGTCGCACTAAGCAGAGCTGATGCTGAGTACGTGGCGCTAATATTAGCGGCTATGTGTGCACTCTGTGTCAATTCTTTATAATTCTGATAGATCAACACCAACCTTGTTTGTATTATACCAATCTACAAAGCTTGGCGAGGTATTTTAACCTTTCTTTTCTTTTTGACATGAGATAGATAAAGTTATAAGACGCTTCGACCTTTATGTCAAAAGATCCCCTTCTTTTGCCAGCTAACTGTTTTTCATTTGATGATACCCCTCTCCTTTAATGCCTTCATTAGGGTAACTGATTAAAAAATAGCTTAAAATTTTAAAATCATGAATGTTTTAAGCCAAATTCAAAGCAATACTATGTGAAGGCAATCCAAGTCCACAGGACTTACAGACTTAAAGACAAAAGACCCACTTGTGTCCATAGGTGTTTTTTGTTTTTTTTTTGTTTTTTATTATTCAGTGTTAAAGCAATTTGTTTTAAATATGTATGTATATGAAGTTTTAGAAAAGTGCAGTGGTTGTTCTCTTCGATCGACTTATGACCATGAAGTCAATCAATTTATCAGCCTATTTTTCGTTCGTACCAGTCGTGTCGCTGTAGCTATAAAAACTTGTGTTGTGACTAGCAAGATTATAACGTTTAAAACAACATAGAAAATACTATTTGAAGAGAAATTCGTGGTGTTTTTTTAGGTTTGTAAACGCCATCTACAAGTATACAAGTAGAGTTCAATTACTTTCTCTACCGAATTCCCAATATACGGACATAAATATAGGCGATTTTGAAGTATTTTGGATGTGATCTCGAAATAGACAAACCCGTGATCGCTATTACAAACCTGTTGAAATAGCTGTTTCTATGATTAAAAATATTGTCATAATTTGCAGGAAACTGGTGAAGTATCTCAAAAAATCAGAAATTAATGAAATGAATGAAGTGTCCTGAAAAGCTTTTGTCCCACACGATGGAAACCGTCTACTACTTGCTAAAGTATATTGAAATCAACTAGATAGAGTTTTAATAGAAACAAGTAAGAAAGTTACAGTCGAGTGTGCTCGACTGTGAGATACCCGCTACCCATTTTGAATAAAAGCAAAATATTGCGGTATTTTTTTTAATAATATACCAAAAATACAAATATATTAGAAAATATACCAAACGGTGTATTTGTTATATCGATATAGTACCACGTTTCAAATATACCATAGACGGCACAATATACCAGATTGTCAGCCAAAGCAACTGAGACCCCTAGTAAGTAGGCGTTTTTGCCCATACAAAAGTATTTCTTTAATAACTTCCACAATTTTAATCTGATCGCAACCAAATTTTCAGGAATCATAACTACTATGGTTATTATTGTATACACAAAAAATGGCTGTAGCTTGAATTTTACGCGTGTTATTCGATTTTATTGATTTGCGGGTCGGAAGTGGGCGCGGCAAAAATTTGAAACAAACTTGATCTGCGTGCAAACATAACAAATGCTGTTGAAAAAAAATTAGATCTCTATCTCTTACAATCTCTGAGATCCAGTGTTTCCTACGGACGAACGGACAGACACACAGACGGACATCGCTAGATCGTCTCGGCTGTTGATGCTGATCACGAATATATATTCTTTACAGGGTCGGAGATGCCTCCTTCATCTATAGTTACTTACAGTTACAGTAACGAAATGTCATATAATAGCCTTGTTTCTTTTCCCCCAACAAACTCATTATATTATTATGATAATTATAAAATTATTATGAATCACTTTGGCTGTAACGTAAAGAATATGGAAACGCCTTCACTAGACGCTGAATTTGCTGATTATTTTTGAGGTACACAAAGTTTCACACAAGGTGAAACAAGAAATTACAGTATATTCTAATATCAATGTTGCCTTAACTTGGTGGAATAAGACAAAGCAATTTTTCCGCTTTTGTTCAAACGAAGCTACAAAATATTTTGGATTTCAGCAAGCATCGCGGCTTCGGAACGCACAATTTCAAACGCGAGAGACTTAATTTCGGGGTTGTTGATGCGAGCACATTGTAGCTGAGTGGCACACTATCCGTTCCGCCGACCAAAAAGCACTCGATGCTTTTCGCTCACCCGCAATGCGCTCACGCGTAAGAAAGCACTCAGGATCCAGTTCGCTTAACTTCTCTCTCTCCCACAACTCTCCACCACAGAGCCGAGCTTTGCAAGGACTCGGCGCTAGATCTGCCGACGGCATTTTGCCTCTCCAGTATCGATCTACTTTTGCTGACAAGCGGTCACCCCCAATAACCCATTCTTTGTGCGTTTCATTGTCCGATAACCCGAAAGTTCAAATATATATAATAGTAAATATAAACGCGAGTGCTTTTATTCAATTTCGGGAAAGGGAAATCTGGAAACTATCTGCGCCACAACAACAGGGGTTATTAAGTTAAATAACAATCCTGAATTTATATATGAATACAAAAACGTATTTCATTGTTTTTAGTTGTCATTAGAATCATTCGAATGATGCGTCTCACTTTTGAATATTCTCACCCCATTCAATTCGATTCGATTTCTTTCATTCTTATGAGATTGAGTCGTACGTCACTCACTAACACCAGCTTGGCTTGCTTTTAAATAAACTCAACCCATTTTAAGCATTGTCCGTTTGAATGTGATTTTCTTGCCAATCATGCTGATGGCTCGTAATTGTATATACTTCAAAACGTTCGACTTGTGTCACCGTTACCTTACCAGATAAATAAAGTAAGTTGTATTCTGGAACTCATAATTACAAATAGTTCAATATTAAATAAAATAAATAAAGCCTACTCTTTCCTCAGGGACTGATGCACCCAGCATGTGTGCTTAGGTATTGTGCTGAAGTTCTTGTAAGTCCTTTACATAATTCTTTTAATTTGTCCATTAATTTTTGTAGTATTCCAAATTGCTGGAAGGATTCATTTGTAGTTCCATTTTATAAAAAAGAAAATAAATCCAACAAAAAAATTTTAGATTTTAACAAATTATAGAGGTATTTTTAAATTACCTGCGATCCCTCAACATTTTTAAAAATTAATAACAGTTAAATTACAATATTTTTGTTGATTTATTATCTCCCCATATTAACGTGGTTTCATTAAATTTAGATCTACTATCACTAACATACTTGAGTTAATATCTTTGGTAATTGAGGTATTCCAAATGGCAATGGATATCAAATTAGTTAGATATCTTGCGGGATATCACAATACGCTGGTCAAATAAAACTTTGTATATTCCACTTGTTTGTTCTCTACTTAAGTATGGATCTTTTGTCAATAATCCCCAAAATAAGATAAACTACGAAGAACAAATATCAAAACTTGTTTGTGCACTTACTCAATCCTACCTTGATAGGTTTTGATATTTGTTCTTCTATGAGCGTATGAAGGCCATTCATTTCGATTTCCAAAAATATATAGGCACGCACCGTAGGCCTCTTCGCTTCGTTTCGAGCGCTAGAGACAGAATTTTGGACATCATAATTAATGTGTGTTTAAAGATTTTGATGCAAAAATTCAATTAATAAACAATATCTAGATGTGTTTGCAAATTAAATATAGAAACCTGCTTCTGAGAGTGAAATTACTTTGATTTTTTAATCCGTTAGCCGTTCAGGCTATGCGTTGATTTTTATTCTGCCAGTGAACGGACAAATACGATTGACAATGATATTTTTCTTGAATATTTTTAGAACAACTTGACCGAATCGAGGAAGGAATGGACCAGATCAATGCAGACATGCGAGAAGCTGAAAAAAACTTGAGTGGGATGGAAAAATGTTGCGGCATTTGTGTTTTACCCTGCAATAAGTAAATATTTCGATTTATTTAACTCCTTTATTTTACTACACTTGTGTTTTTTTTAAGTGCACGAGGTTTTTTTTAAATACATTATACAATACATACAATCATACAATACAAGACAAAAAACAAAACTATAATATAACATATAGCCATAAAAATACTTATGTACTTATGTACTTGTTGCGCTAATTATGAAAATTTCTGTTTACTTCCATTTTTTTATCGGTGGTACAAAAGAAATCAAAACCAACCAAATTGTTTTGATATACATATGTATGTATAAGAGGGTTGCTATTTAAGTTTCTGGTCTAGGTTACTTGTAGCCATATTTGGCTATTTCCCAAAAAAAGTGTATTGGCGCTGAAAGTCCCGACAAAGTTTTTCCCGTTTGCAAATAAAAACTCTCGCGTTTAATATTTTCTTAAATATGTATATATTTAAACGTTTGGGTTGTTAACAATAAAACGCACAGAGAGGAGGTTATTGGGGGTGACCGCTATTGAACAAACGTAGATCGATACTGGAGAGGCAAAATGCCGACGGCAAATCTCGGCTCTGCGGTGGAGAGTTGTGGGAGAGAGAGAAGTCGAGCGCACTGGATCTTGAGTGCTTTCTTGTGTTCTCGTTGGATCCCGCACAATTTGACAATTGCTAAAAAAGGCTTGTGTGGATTGGTTCAAAGAAATTTTGAAAAAATATATTCGCGGTGGTTCAACAGACATTTATAAGATCGTCACAGGTGACGAAGCAAGGATTTATGCTTATGAGCCCGAAACAAAACAGCAATCGACCGTGTGGGTCTTTGACGACAAGCCAAATCCAACGAAAATTGTTCGTGGAAGAGCCTGCTTCTTTGGTAAATCTGGTCATGTGGCGACTGTTCCACTTGAGCAACGTAGGACGGTCAATTCTGAGTGGTTTACTACAATATGTTTGTCTGAAGTCATTGTAGAAATTCGAAAAAACAAACAACAACAGTGGAAAAGCTGCTTCGACAATTGGTTTGAGCGCATTCAAAAGTTTTTAAATCTTGCTGGAGATTAATGTAAAAACAATAAATCCATATTTGATGATAAATATTTGCATTTTCATTATTATGCCAGAAGTATAAATAGCAACCCTCGTATAAATAACATTACTGTTCTAGAAAACTCATTAAAGTTTCAAAATATAGGAATAAACTATTTATACCCGTAGGGCATAGGGTAGAAGGGTAGGAAATGTATGTAACAGGCAGAAGGAGACATATCCGATCCTATAAAGTATAATATATGTATATATTGTTGATCAGCCGAAACGATAGCTATGTCCGTCTGTCTGTTCGTATGAACTATAAGAGATAGTTCAAAACGATCGAATAACAAGTGATAAGTAACGGACAGACAGACACACAGACGGACAGACGGACATGGCTAGATCGTTTCGGCTGTTGACGCTGATCAAGAATATATATATTTTATAGGGTCGGAGATGCCTCCTTCTACCTAATACATACATTTCCTGCCCGCACAAAGTTATAAACACAAATACTCTTAATACCGTCAAATATATGTTACTCTCAATACAGACACGATTTTGTGTGTGTATCAGAGAACGGCACGGGTATACACTAGGGCGGGTCAATTTGTTCCTGTCCAAAAAATCCTGAAAATCGTCCCCCATAATCGAAATCTACGAAGAATTCTAAGAAAATTTCACCATGAAACCATGTGTCTAAAATGAATTCCTAGTCCGCGCCGTGAAGCTTAAAGATTGCACTATGAGGTACATAAGGTATTTCGAGGTATTTAAGGCATTTTAATGTATTAAAAAAAAAATACGCATTTTCCAATTATGTTGGAGTCAATTCTGACTTATTTTTTACAACAAATTTTATAATTTTTTTTTAAATTTATTTAACTTATAATTTTTTTAATTCAACAAAATGAGCCAAACTAGCCATGTACTGAGCCTCATATAAGAAAGTAGGAGCAATGCGTCTGTAACTTTTTAACGAAGTAAGGTATCGGTCTGAAAATTGAAATATATATTCAAAGGCATTTTAAGCAACTAAATAAAATTAGGCGTGGCATGATAAAAGGCGGAATTTAATTTTATTTTTTATTTTAAAGTTTATTTGCTTTCCAACTCGTAATTTTTGCATTTTGTTGACTTGGAATATAACGGCATCTTATTAGAATCTCAAGTCTTTCTTTGACTCGATTTGAGGAACTTTGGAACGACTTTCTAAAGTCAATGACATAACAGCATCTCGATTCTGTGGCATAACTCGTCGTGAGACATGTGTTAACAACTGCACACATCGTTCGGTGCCCTGAATGTGCGATGGAATTGCTGGATCTGGCAGTGGTATTTCAGCAGAATTTATGTATTCCAGCAAGTGATCGTGTGGGATGTTTGCAGTAAATGGAGGTTCAAATAAGATGTCGTCATTATCCAAGTCAACTAAATGCATATAATCGGTGCAATCGAAATTAATGCGATTCTTTTTATAAGATCTAAGTTTAGTTGGGTAATATAATTTCTCACGATAATACATAATTTTATTAATTGCTCTTTCGCGAACTGTTTTTCTTTCATCGAAAAGCATTGTTAACAAAATATTTTCTGTATGGGCGAAGAATGCATTGTTTTGGATTGCTTTGTTTACAATTTCTCTTAGATTTTGTGGTAAAAATTGCGTTGATACAAAAGCTTTTTAATGTAATAATATATTTCTTTGCAAGCAAATAAACTTTATAATAAAAAATAAAATTAAATTCCGCTTTTTATCATGCCACGCCTACTTTTATTTAGTTGCTTATAATGCCTTTGAATATATATTTCAATTTTCAGACCGATACCTTACTTCGTTAAAAAGTTACAGACGCATTGCTCCTACTTTCTTATATGAGGCTCAGTACATGGCTAGTTTGGCTCATTTTGTTGAATTAAAAAAATTATAAGTTAAATAAATTTAAAAAAAAATTATAAAATTTGTTGTAAAAAATAAGTCAGAATTGACTCCAACATAATTGGAAAATGCGTATTTTTTTTTTTAATACATTAAAATGCCTTAAATACCTCGAAATACCTTATGTACCTCATAGTGCAATCTTAAAGCTTCACGGCGCGGACTAGGAATTCATTTTAGACACATGGTTTCATGGTGAAATTTTCTTAGAATTCTTCGTAGATTCCGATTATGGGGGACGATTTTTGCGAAAAAAAATTGACCCGCCCTAGTATACACACTCAACGGGTGCACCCGTTACTCATGTGCCTTTTCGGTAGCCTTACACTCGCGAGTGCGAGTGGCCAAAAATACACACACTCGCGAGCCTTATACTCATGAGCAATAAGTGTATCGCGAGCCTTACACTCGCGAGTGCGAGTGCTGAGGCATACTCGCCACTCGCGAGCCTTACACTCGCGAGTGCGAGTGCCGAGGCATACTCGCACTCGCGAGCCTTACACTCGCGAGCGCGAGTGCCGAGGCATACTCGGCAATTTGCGATCGGTGATTCTATGCACTCGGGTAAAGCCGGTGCCGGTGGTTATGGGTAAAAAATTATGAGTGGACCGGCACGATTGTACATACATACATACATATGTACGTTTGAGTGTATGTATATTGAGATGCAAGAAATGCCGTCGGCTTTTTGTATTGTTCTTGTTATGCATATATTTTTATGATTTTATTGTTTTTTAGGTAAAGAATTTCAAAAAATTCCAAAATTCCAACTAAATTTACCAACCTGACCTGATCCGACAAAATGTAACGCCCATTCATACCTAATTAATATTATAATTCAATAACCGGAAAATCAGAAATTTTATTACCTGTTTATAACACTATTGTAAATGCCTATATAATTACAAAAGGGTATTTTGCAAATTTGTGCAATTTCCATAAATTTCAGGAAAAACCACCTGATATTATATTTGACCATTTGTCAAAGTAAAAAAACACCCAAAAATCATTCAAAGAAGTCAAAAGTCATAAAATCTACCCGCGAGCCGTGACACACAAGCATCAATAGGGGTGGGGGAAAAACACCCGAGTATTTGCTCAGACACTCGCGAGTGTCTGATCAAACACTCGCGAGTGTCTGAGCATTTCGTCAAGAGTGTCTAAAATGATCGGTTGCACGAAGAACAACCACCCGCGAGACACAAGTGTGTACAAGCCGAGTGCCTAAAATGATCGGGTGCCGAATAGGCAAGTGCAAGAAAGGCTCGAGTATGACAATGACTCATACTCGCAGCACTCGCATGATTTTGAATAAGAGTGTGTCTCTCACTCGTTTTGCGAGTGCACGAGTAGCACTCGCACTCTTAAAAGTACGGGTGTGAGTCGAGTGTCGAAATTTGCCACCCGTGACGATGTCTGGTGTGTATCGATTACTTTGCTTGCAAGTAGTCTGTAGCACCGCCAAAGAAATTTCCGAAACTTGCTACCCTTGACATGGTCTGGTCGGTACTGTCAAAATATTTCTTAACTTGGTGGTGAGATTTGTCTACATCGCTTTTTAATCTAGTAAGGAAATCATAAAACATAGATAGTGATTAAACATAAATTTTTTATATTTATAGAAGTCAGTCGTTTAAAGAAGATGATGGAACGTGGAAAGGAAATGATGATGGAAAGGTTGTCAATAATCAACCACAACGAGTAATGGATGATAGGAATGGAATGATGGCTCAAGCTGGATATATTGGCAGGTAATTAAAAAAAAACATACATATTCTAGAAATATTAAAATTCGAATAATCTCCATATTTGCGACTTAACATACATAGGTCGTTTTATATTGATATATTATGCAATTAACTTTGTAACAATGGCCAGCGAGCCGATTTTTCGACGAAAATTCAAATTCTTCATAGAAAGTAATCCTATTTTAAGAATAAAATTTGAATAGTATATACTTTGACTAAAATGAATCAAAAGATTTTAATTGTTTTGCTGCATCCCTGAAATTTTGACAGCCCTGAATAGTCAGCTGTTTGATTGCATGCGTGCGAAACTAAAAAGCGCGGTAAAAATTTTGTTTACTTGCGAGCATGCCAACATTTTTGTGACTTAAGCAATTTTCACTAAAATTATGGAAAAGAAAGACAAAGGTATGTAGAATATTTATATTAAAAAAACCTGCTAACCCATCTGTTGTGGATTATAACAAATTTTGTGCCAACTTGTTCCAAAAAATAACTATGTATCATTAAAGTGCAAAGTGTATATAAACTAATTTTATTAATCTTTTTTGCTCCATTTTGCGCCGATATGTATAAATCTCACATGTTATAGATGTGATTGAGTTCGCCTATGAGCAACTGCTTGATATCCATAAACAAAACAATCGTAGCGCATCTGCCGTTTCGAGTTGGATTTATGATGAACTGAATTCGACTTAAGCACGGAGAAAAAGGAGGAAATCAACACCAAAGTGAGAAGCTTTCGCCATTACATACATAAGAACTTGGCAAAATGTAACGGAAGTATGACCAGATTTAAGACAAAGTATACTGAATGGCTTCTTCCAATATGGCTATAACAGTAAGTTCTTTCTTGTCTTCAAATCTAAAGCCGTCAACATTAAGACCAGTTGGACGCCCACCCATTGAACTTGTTAACGCCGGTCCCCGCCAGAAGATAAAATTGGAATCCGATTTAGCTGTTAATCAGGGTCACAACACATCTCTTCGTGTGCACTTCGCCACAGTTTTGGCCGAAAAACAACAACGAGAAACACAGCCCTTGTGTTGAAAAATACATTTCTTTTTCCGAGTGACCCTAATAAGGCTAGAAACAAATTTTTTTGTCAGAAAAATGACTCGGTTTGACTAAAGGAGGATGAAGCTTTAGCATATCTGCTTAAAAATTCATTGACTAAAAGTGAGTACAACAACTTTCGCGAGCTCAGCATTTCCCGATCTTGTGAACTTTTTCCTGCTTACAACAAAGTCAGAGAAGCTAAGTCAATAAATAAAAGATTTGTCTTCATATATCTGCTTCGTTGTAAATGGAAAATCAATTTCAGTTCAATATGATCTTCAAATGACACTTTTAGATGGAAAGGCTTTAAACATTTTGACTGAAACCAAAACTTGCCAATTGTGTCCGATATGCGGAGCGAGTCCAAAAGTCTACATGGAAAATGTTTAAATAGACACACCAAAATTTAAGCGAGGACATGAAGCATTAAAATATAGCATAAGTCCTCTACATGGTTGGAATCGTTTTTTTGAATTCGTTCTTAAAATTGCATACAGACTGAAACTAAAAAAATGGCAAGTAAGAGATGAAAATGAAAAAAATTAAATTGCGAAACAAAAAAACACCATTCGGAAGCAGATGTGGAATGCTATGGCCCTTCATGTGGATAAGCCCAAGAAGAATGACAATGGAAATAGCAACGACGGCAATACAGCAAGGATGGCGATTGCACAACCTAAGCTACTAGCTGAAATCCTAGGTCTTAATGAAATCCTTATTGCATATTTTAACAATATTTTAATTACTATTTCTTGCCACCTAAAAAAATATTGTCAGAAAACCATAACACTATATATGTCATATCATATCATATGTACCAAATTCTAAGAACCTAGCTTTAAAACTTTAATTTTCGTCGAAAAATCGGGTAGCTGGCCCAATGTGCAATGCACGATTAACTATCGCTAGCAGAAGTTGAGCACGGAATCTCCTCGCTAAGAATTTTGCACCCCATACCTAAATGTGCAAAGAATAAGTCCTTTTACTTCAACCTTTCCATCCTAAGTTTTACCTTGTGATATCAATATAATAATAATTCAAGCAGCTCTCTTTCTTTTTGCCACTGAGTGCATGAGAAAAAAAAGTATGTTCTGCGTCATCTATATTGGCATCGCCATACACGCAGCTTGGCTGTTGGCGTAGTCCTCTTTGGTGCAGGTACTTTCCGAAGTATCCGTGCCCAGAAAGCAGCTGCGTCAAATAGTAGTTTACTTCGCCGAAGTCTCGGTTGCTCCATATTTTTACGTCAGGTATTTGCTTGGCAGTCCACCTACCGGTTTCTTCGTTTGTCCAGCGATCTTGCCACTGTTGCATAGTTTCCTCTCTGGGGTCGGTGTCAGATTCGCTCTCTGGCCTTCAGATCTATAGGGATTTCGCTGCTAATCACCAAGACTGCTGCTGTCGACACTGTCCGGTATGCGGACGTTACTCTAAGTGCCGCCGTCCTCTGAACGGCCAACAGTGTTTTGCATTTTTGTGTTATGGTCAGGGTGTCTGCCCATGCTTCAGAGCCGTAAAGCAGTATTGAGTTTACTGTTGACATCAACAGTTTACGCTTACCCTCAGTTGGGCCACCAACGTTTGCCATCAGCTTACTGAGTGATGCCACTGCCCTTGACGCTTTTTCCACTGTATGGTGTATTTGGGTCCAGAAAGTCATTCTGGGGTCGATACGGATGCCTAAGTAGTTTAGTGATAGTTTCGTTTTTATTATGTCGTCGCTTACGTGCATGTTCACTTCGAGAGGGATGTACCGTTTTGTTAAAATTATTAGTTCAGTCTTCTCTGTGGCGAGCTTTAGACCATGGGTTTCGAACCAAGCCATTGCTCGCATCATGACTTGGTTTAGCTTTCGCTGCGCTTCCGTCATGTCGCGTGCCTTAATGATGGCGGCGATGTCGTCGGCGAACCCGACCAGGTTGCAGTCGTCTGGCATTTCTATTGAAAAGATGCTGTCATAGCTAGCGTTCCACAGGTCCGGGCCGAGGATAGAGCCCTGTGCTGCACCCGAAGTGACACTCTTTCGCCTGGTCCCACTTTCCGTCTGGTATATCAGCTCTCGTTTGCTTAGGTAGCTGCGGACCATGCGCATCAGGTAGGCTGGTGTTCCGAAGCGATTTTCTAGCGCGTCGATGACGTCAGTCCATCGCGGACTGTTGAAGGCGTTTCTTACGTCAAGAGCGGCCAGGAGCACTATTTTCTTGGAGTAGGCGTTTCCTCTCTGTGCATCGCTTACCCCTTCTATGACGCACTGCAGCGCTCCAGCTGTCGATCTACCTGGTCGAAAGCCATGCTGTCTATTTGATAGGCCACCTGCCATTTCTATGGCTGTAGATAGCCGAGGTTTTAATAATCTTTCTAGCAGTTTCCCCGCTGTGTCGAGCATGCATAGCGGGCGATATGCACTTGGGGTAGCTGGGTCTCCTTTCCCTTTATCTATTATCATTAGGTGCTGTCGCTTCCACACCTCTGGAAAAATTCCTTCTATCAAGCAAGCATTATACATGTTTAGCAGGATTTTCAGGCGTGCGTCTGTTATGGCTTTTATTGCTTCGGATGGAATCCCATCGGGTCCGGGTGCCTTGTTGTTTTTCAAAGATTTTGCTGCCGATCTGAGTTCATTCTCTGTAAAGAAAGGAGGCTCTTCGAGGGCGGGCATCTCTGGAGTCGGCCTTTGCGCTCCTAGCTTGCGCGTTACGATTTTGTAGCCGAGACCCCACGGGTTGGTATTTATGTCGTTTCGCAGCTCTTCCCATTTGCTCTTTTTGCTGTGGACAATGGCAAGTTTAAGGCGCTTTCTAGCTTCTTTGTGCTCCTCGATTTCCGCCGTAGCACTGCTCCGAGATCTGGCTCTAGTCATTTTCCTTCTCGCGCGTAGGCAGGCTCTTCGGAGCTCCGCGATCTGCTCGTTCCACCAGTAGGCAGCTTTCCTTTTAGGGAAGCTCGTCGTTTTGGGCATCGCTGCGGCACAAGAATGCTCTATGGCGCGCATGGTGTGGCGTACTATGCTTCTTGCGTATCTAGGGTCTACGCCTGTTTCCATACTTGCGTCTAGTACTTCGATGAGTTTCTCGGTGTCGAGTTTTTTCGCGATCCATCTTCGAGTGATTTTCTTATCATGATCGGGCCGACGTCTATGGTTTGAGTTTATGGAGAAGCAGATATACTGGTGGTCACTGCCCGTGTAGTCCTCCAAGACACCCCACTCCTGTAGTCTGTTCGCTGCTCTTTCTGTCGCCAGAGTGATGTCTGGGATTGTACCCTCGCATCCTGGTCTGCAAAAAGTGGGTGTGGAACCTTCATTTGCAACCACTAGCCCGAGCCTGGCAGCCAAGTCAAGTATCCGTCTGCCTCGGGGGTTTGTTGTCGGCATGCCCCACTCGATGGCTCTAGAGTTGAAATCACCCGCGATGATCAAGTCTTCGCCAAGCTGCTGTGCTTGGTCGTCTATTGCATCTAGCTTCGTCTTAAATTCATTTATACTGTCACTAGGCGTCAGGTAGCAGCTCATGATTGTACAGATTTTAGTTTGTGCCCATACGAAGCCTTGTCCGGCACCGCTTCTTGTGACGGTGAAGTTGTTTATGTTTGGCAGCCAGATGGCTCCGGTGCATGTTTGTTTGGAGGATCTTCATCTTTGGGCTCTTACCGATGCACATTTGCTAGAGGCAGGGATGTGGTCAACTGGTTTCAGTCCGGCCGTGACGCACACGCAGCATTTTGCAGGATTTTTGCATTCCTTGTGCTTGTGTCCAATTTCGCCGTACCGGATGCAAAGGTTTCTTCTGTCTGGGCCTTTGCACTCTCTTTGGGTGTGACCCGACTCGAAACATCTAAAGCAGCGCGTGGGGATTGTTTGCATCCGCATTCTGGCGCGAATCCAGCCAACAGTTATTTTTTCTGCTTTGAGAAGCGTCTCTGCAGCTTCAGTTTGGAGTGTGACACATGCTCTCACTTGTTCCCGACTATTTGGTTTTGTCACCACTACTTTTAGTCTTTTATGACTTTAGTCTTTTATTCTTTAATAATAATAATAATAATAATAATAATAATAATAATAATAATAATAATAATAATAATAATAATAATAATAATAATAATAATAATAATAATAATAATAATAATAATAATAATAATAATAATAATAATAATAATAATTTTTTTTTTTTTTTTTTTTGAGGTAGGGAAGAAAATGTCTACACACCACCATAGCGACGTCTCAAACTATGGCTGTGCGGGGATTGCATATGCATGCTGACCCGCTAAAAACTCCCCTTTCGCTGTTTCAGGGCGGAATTTCCCAGCCCGGAACCGCATTGAATGCGCATAACTTCAGGCTGGGCGCTCTGGTGTTTTTTAGCTCATCGTTTCGCCTGCGTCCAGGCGCCTCTTTTTGCGTCGGAGGATTCTCTCGACGTGTCTCGTTATTAATTTCCAGTTTTGCTCGTTACTTAAGAGCAGATTGGCAACGTTTTGAGGTCTCCAGATTCCATCGATCTGCGATTCAAGTAGCTCTCTTTCTGTTTGCCACTGAGTGCATGAGAAAAAAGTATGCTCTGCGTCATCTATATCGGCATCGCTATACACGCAGCTTGGCTGTTGGCGTAGTCCTCTTTGGTGCAGGTACTTTCCGAAGTATCCGTGCCCAGAAAGCAGCTGTGTCAAATAGTAGTTTACTTCACCGAAATCTCGGTTGCTCCATATTTTTACGTCAGGTATTTGTTTGGCAGTCCACCTACCGGTTTCGTCGTTTGTCCAGCGATCTTGCCACTGTTGCATAGTTTCCTCTCTGGGGTCGGTGTCAGATTCTTGGTTATTTTGGCGCCTTAGCCAGGTGCGCCGTCGCTCTCTGGCCTTCAGATCTATGGGGATTTCGCTGCTAATCACCAAGACTGCTGCTGTCGACACTGTCCGGTATGCGGACGTTACTCTAAGTGCCGCCGTCCTCTGAACGGCCAACAGTGTTTTGCATTTTTGTGTTATGGTCAGGGTGTCTGCCCATGCTTCAGAGCCGTAAAGCAGTATTGAGTTTACTGTTGACATCAACAGTTTACGCTTACCCTCAGTTGGGCCACCAACGTTTGCCATCAGCTTACTGAGTGATGCCACTGCCCTTGACGCTTTTTCCACTGTATGGTGTATTTGGGTCCAGAAAGTCATTCTGGGGTCGATACGGATGCCTAAGTAGTTTAGTGATAGTTTCGTTTTTATTATGTCGTCGCTTACGTGCATGTTCACTTCGAGAGGGATGTACCGTTTTGTTAAAATTATTAGTTCAGTCTTCTCTGTGGCGAGCTTTAGACCATGGGTTTCGAACCAAGCCATTGCTCGCATCATGACTTGGTTTAGCTTTCGCTGCGCTTCCGTCATGTCGCGTGCCTTAATGATGGCGGCGATGTCGTCGGCGAACCCGACCAGGTTGCAGTCGTCTGGCATTTCTATTGAAAAGATGCTGTCATAGCTAGCGTTCCACAGGTCCGGGCCGAGGATAGAGCCCTGTGCTGCACCCGAAGTGACACTCTTTCGCCTGGTCCCACTTTCCGTCTGGTATATCAGCTCTCGTTTGCTTAGGTAGCTGCGGACCATGCGCATCAGGTAGGCTGGTGTTCCGAAGCGATTTTCTAGCGCGTCGATGACGTCAGTCCATCGCGGACTGTTGAAGGCGTTTCTTACGTCAAGAGCGGCCAGGAGCACTATTTTTTTGGAGTAGGCGTTTCCTCTCTGTGCATCGCTTACCCCTTCTATGACGCACTGCAGCGCTCCAGCTGTCGATCTACCTGGTCGAAAGCCATGCTGTCTATTTGATAGGCCACCTGCCATTTCTATGGCTGTAGATAGCCGAGGTTTTAATAATCTTTCTAGCAGTTTCCCCGCTGTGTCGAGCATGCATAGCGGGCGATATGCACTTGGGGTAGCTGGGTCTCCTTTCCCTTTATCTATTATCATTAGGTGCTGTCGCTTCCACACCTCTGGAAAAATTCCTTCTATCAAGCAAGCATTATACATGTTTAGCAGGATTTTCAGGCGTGCGTCTGTTATGGCTTTTATTGCTTCGGATGGAATCCCATCGGGTCCGGGTGCCTTGTTGTTTTTCAAAGATTTTGCTGCCGATCTGAGTTCATTCTCTGTAAAGAAAGGAGGCTCTTCGAGGGCGGGCATCTCTGGAGTCGGCCTTTGCGCTCCTAGCTTGCGCGTTACGATTTTGTAGCCGAGACCCCACGGGTTGGTATTTATGTCGTTTCGCAGCTCTTCCCATTTGCTCTTTTTGCTGTGGACAATGGCAAGTTTAAGGCGCTTTCTAGCTTCTTTGTGCTCCTCGATTTCCGCCGTAGCACTGCTCCGAGATCTGGCTCTAGTCATTTTCCTTCTCGCGCGTAGGCAGGCTCTTCGGAGCTCCGCGATCTGCTCGTTCCACCAGTAGGCAGCTTTCCTTTTAGGGAAGCTCGTCGTTTTGGGCATCGCTGCGGCACAAGAATGCTCTATGGCGCGCATGGTGTGGCGTACTATGCTTCTTGCGTATCTAGGGTCTACGCCTGTTTCCATACTTGCGTCTAGTACTTCGATGAGTTTCTCGGTGTCGAGTTTTTTCGCGATCCATCTTCGAGTGATTTTCTTATCATGATCGGGCCGACGTCTATGGTTTGAGTTTATGGAGAAGCAGATATACTGGTGGTCACTGCCCGTGTAGTCCTCCAAGACACCCCACTCCTGTAGTCTGTTCGCTGCTCTTTCTGTCGCCAGAGTGATGTCTGGGATTGTACCCTCGCATCCTGGTCTGCAAAAAGTGGGTGTGGAACCTTCATTTGCAACCACTAGCCCGAGCCTGGCAGCCAAGTCAAGTATCCGTCTGCCTCGGGGGTTTGTTGTCGGCATGCCCCACTCGATGGCTCTAGAGTTGAAATCACCCGCGATGATCAAGTCTTCGCCAAGCTGCTGTGCTTGGTCGTCTATTGCATCTAGCTTCGTCTTAAATTCATTTATACTGTCACTAGGCGTCAGGTAGCAGCTCATGATTGTACAGATTTTAGTTTGTGCCCATACGAAGCCTTGTCCGGCACCGCTTCTTGTGACGGTGAAGTTGTTTATGTTTGGCAGCCAGATGGCTCCGGTGCATGTTTGTTTGGAGGATCTTCATCTTTGGGCTCTTACCGATGCACATTTGCTAGAGGCAGGGATGTGGTCAACTGGTTTCAGTCCGGCCGTGACGCACACGCAGCATTTTGCAGGATTTTTGCATTCCTTGTGCTTGTGTCCAATTTCGCCGTACCGGATGCAAAGGTTTCTTCTGTCTGGGCCTTTGCACTCTCTTTGGGTGTGACCCGACTCGAAACATCTAAAGCAGCGCGTGGGGATTGTTTGCATCCGCATTCTGGCGCGAATCCAGCCAACAGTTATTTTTTCTGCTTTGAGAAGCGTCTCTGCAGCTTCAGTTTGGAGTGTGACACATGCTCTCACTTGTTCCCGACTATTTGGTTTTGTCACCACTACTTTTAGTCTTTTATGACTTTAGTCTTTTATTCTTTAATAATAATAATAATAATAATAATAATAATAATAATAATAATAATAATAATAATAATAATAATAATAATAATAATAATAATAATAATAATAATAATAATAATAATAATAATAATAATAATAATAATAATAATTTTTTTTTTTTTTTTTTTTTTGAGGTAGGGAAGAAAATGTCTACACACCACCATAGCGACGTCTCAAACTATGGCTGTGCGGGGATTGCATATGCATGCTGACCCGCTAAAAACTCCCTTTCGCTGTTTCAGGGCGGAATTTCCCAGCCCGGAACCGCATTGAATGCGCATAACTTCAGGCTGGGCGCTCTGGTGTTTTAGCTCATCGTTTCGCCTGCGTCCAGGCGCCTCTTTTTGCGTCGGAGGATTCTCTCGACGTGTCTCGTTATTAATTTCCAGTTTTGCTCGTTACTTACGAGCAGATTGGCAACGTTTTGAGGTCTCCAGATTCCATCGATCTGCGATTCAAGTAGCTCTCTTTCTGTTTGCCACTGAGTGCATGAGAAAAAGTATGCTCTGCGTCATCTATATCGGCATCGCTATACACGCAGCTTGGCTGTTGGCGTAGTCCTCTTTGGTGCAGGTACTTTCCGAAGTATCCGTGCCCAGAAAGCAGCTGTGTCAAATAGTAGTTTACTTCACCGAAATCTCGGTTGCTCCATATTTTTACGTCAGGTATTTGTTTGGCAGTCCACCTACCGGTTTCGTCGTTTGTCCAGCGATCTTGCCACTGTTGCATAGTTTCCTCTCTGGGGTCGGTGTCAGATTCTTGGTTATTTTGGCGCCTTAGCCAGGTGCGCCGTCGCTCTCTGGCCTTCAGATCTATGGGGATTTCGCTGCTAATCACCAAGACTGCTGCTGTCGACACTGTCCGGTATGCGGACGTTACTCTAAGTGCCGCCGTCCTCTGAACGGCCAACAGTGTTTTGCATTTTTGTGTTATGGTCAGGGTGTCTGCCCATGCTTCAGAGCCGTAAAGCAGTATCGAGTTTACTGTTGACATCAGCAGTTTACGCTTACCCTCAGTTGGGCCACCAACGTTTGCCATCAGCTTACTGAGTGATGCCACTGCCCTTGACGCTTTTTCCACTGTATGGTGTATTTGGGTCCAGAAAGTCATTCTTGGGTCGATACGGATGCCTAAGTAGTTGAGCGATAATTTTGTTTTTATTATGTCGTCGCTCACGTGCATGTTCACTTCGAGAGGGATGTGCCGTTTTGTTAAAATTATTAGTTCAGTCTTCTCTGTGGCGAGCTTTAGACCATGGGTTTCAAACCAAGCCATTGCTCGCATCATGACTTGGTTTAGCTTCCGCTGCGCTTCCGACATGTCGCGTGCCTTGATGATGGCGGCGATGTCGTCGGCGAACCCGACCAGGTTGCAGTCGTCTGGCATTTCAATTGAGAAGATGCTGTCATAGCTAGCGTTCCACAGGTCCGGGCCGAGGATAGAGCCCTGTGCTGCACCCGAAGTGACGGTCTTTCGCCTGGTCCCACTTTGCGTCTGGTATATCAGCTCTCGGTTGCTTAGGTAGCTGCGGACCATGCGCATCAGGTAGGCTGGTGTTCCGAAGCGATTTTCTAGCGCGTCGATGACGTCAGTCCATCGCAGACTGTTGAAGGCGTTTCTAACGTCAAGGGCGGCCAGGAGCACTATTTTCTTGGAGTAGGCGTTTCCTCTCTGTGCATCGCTTACCGCTTCTATGACGCACTGCAGTGCTCCAGCTGTCGATCTACCTGGTCGAAAGCCATGCTGTCTATTTGATAGGCCACCTGCCATTTCTATGGCTGTAGATAGCCGAGGTTTTAATAACCTTTCTAGCAGTTTCCCCGCTGTGTCGAGCATGCATAGCGGGCGATATACACTTGGGGTAGCTGGGTCTCCTTTCCCTTTGTCTATTAGCATTAGGTGCTGTCGCTTCCACACCTCTGGAAAAATTCCTTCTATCAAGCAAGCATTATACATGTTTAGCAGGATTTTCAGGCGTGCGTCTGTTATGGCTTTTATTGCTTCGGATGGAATCCCATCGGGTCCGGGTGCCTTGTTGTTTTTCAAAGATTTTGCTGCCAATCTGAGTTCATTCTCTGTAAAGAAAGGAGGCTCTTCGAGCGTGTTGACTATATTGGGCATCTCTGAGGAGTCGGCCTTTGCGCTCCTAGCTTGCGCGTTACGATTTTGTAGCCGAGACCCCACGGGTTGGTATTTATGTCGTTTCGCAGCTCTTCCCATTTGCTCTTTTTGCTGTGGACAATGGCAAGTTTAAGGCGCTTTCTAGCTTCTTTGTGCTCCTCGATTTCCGCCGCAGCACTGCTCCGAGATCTGGCTCTAGTCATTTTCCTTCTCGCGCGTAGGCAGGCTCTTCGGAGCTCCGCGATCTGCTCGTTCCACCAGTAGGCAGCTTTCCTTTTAGGGAAGCTCGTCGTTTTGGGCATCGCTGCGGCACAAGAATGCTCTATGGCGCGCATGGTGTGGCGTACTATGCTTCTTGCGTATCTAGGGTCTACGCCTGTTTCCATACTTGCGTCGAGTACTTCGATGAGTTTCTCGGTGTCGAGTTTTTCGCGATCCATCTTCGAGTGATTTTCTTATCATGATCGGGCCGACGTCTATGGTTTGAGTTTATGGAGAAGCAGATATACTGGTGGTCACTGCCCGTGTAGTCCTCCAAGACACCCCACTCCTGTAGTCTGTTCGCTGCTCTTTCTGTCGCCAGAGTGATGTCTGGGATTGTACCCTCGCATCCTGGTCTGCAAAAGTGGGTGTGGAACCTTCATTTGCAACCACTAGCCCGAGCCTGGCAGCCAAGTCAAGTATCCGTCTGCCTCCGGGGTTTGTTGTCGGCATGCCCCACTCGATGGCTCTAGAGTTGAAATCACCCGCGATGATCAAGTCTTCGCCAAGCTGCTGTGCTTGGTCGTCTATTGCATCTAGCTTCGTCTTAAATTCATTTATACTGTCACTAGGCGTCAGGTAGCAGCTCATGATTGTACAGATTTTAGTTTGTGCCCATACGAAGCCTTGTCCGGCACCGCTTCTTGTGACGGTGAAGTTGTTTATGTTTGGCAGCCAGATGGCTCCGGTGCATGTTTGTTTGGAGGATCTTCATCTTTGGGCTCTTACCGATGCACATTTGCTAGAGGCAGGGATGTGGTCAACTGGTTTCAGTCCGGCCGTGACGCACACGCAGCATTTTGCAGGATTTTTGCATTCCTTGTGCTTGTGTCCAATTTCGCCGTACCGGATGCAAAGGTTTCTTCTGTCTGGGCCTTTGCACTCTCTTTGGGTGTGACCCGACTCGAAACATCTAAAGCAGCGCGTGGGGATTGTTTGCATCCGCATTCTGGCGCGAATCCAGCCAACAGTTATTTTTTCTGCTTTGAGAAGCGTCTCTGCAGCTTCAGTTTGGAGTGTGACACATGCTCTCACTTGTTCCCGACTATTTGGTTTTGTCACCACTACTTTTAGTCTTTTATGACTTTAGTCTTTTATTCTTTAATAATAATAATAATAATAATAATAATAATAATAATAATAATAATAATAATAATAATAATAATAATAATAATAATAATAATAATAATAATAATAATAATAATAATAATAATAATAATAATAATAATAATAATAATTTTTTTTTTTTTTTTTTTTTTTGAGGTAGGGAAGAAAATGTCTACACACCACCATAGCGACGTCTCAAACTATGGCTGTGCGGGGATTGCATATGCATGCTGACCCGCTAAAAACTCCCTTTCGCTGTTTCAGGGCGGAATTTCCCAGCCCGGAACCGCATTGAATGCGCATAACTTCAGGCTGGGCGCTCTGGTGTTTTAGCTCATCGTTTCGCCTGCGTCCAGGCGCCTCTTTTTGCGTCGGAGGATTCTCTCGACGTGTCTCGTTATTAATTTCCAGTTTTGCTCGTTACTTACGAGCAGATTGGCAACGTTTTGAGGTCTCCAGATTCCATCGATCTGCGATTCAAGTAGCTCTCTTTCTGTTTGCCACTGAGTGCATGAGAAAAAAGTATGCTCTGCGTCATCTATATCGGCATCGCTATACACGCAGCTTGGCTGTTGGCGTAGTCCTCTTTGGTGCAGGTACTTTCCGAAGTATCCGTGCCCAGAAAGCAGCTGTGTCAAATAGTAGTTTACTTCACCGAAATCTCGGTTGCTCCATATTTTTACGTCAGGTATTTGTTTGGCAGTCCACCTACCGGTTTCGTCGTTTGTCCAGCGATCTTGCCACTGTTGCATAGTTTCCTCTCTGGGGTCGGTGTCAGATTCTTGGTTATTTTGGCGCCTTAGCCAGGTGCGCCGTCGCTCTCTGGCCTTCAGATCTATGGGGATTTCGCTGCTAATCACCAAGACTGCTGCTGTCGACACTGTCCGGTATGCGGACGTTACTCTAAGTGCCGCCGTCCTCTGAACGGCCAACAGTGTTTTGCATTTTTGTGTTATGGTCAGGGTGTCTGCCCATGCTTCAGAGCCGTAAAGCAGTATCGAGTTTACTGTTGACATCAGCAGTTTACGCTTACCCTCAGTTGGGCCACCAACGTTTGCCATCAGCTTACTGAGTGATGCCACTGCCCTTGACGCTTTTTCCACTGTATGGTGTATTTGGGTCCAGAAAGTCATTCTTGGGTCGATACGGATGCCTAAGTAGTTGAGCGATAATTTTGTTTTTATTATGTCGTCGCTCACGTGCATGTTCACTTCGAGAGGGATGTGCCGTTTTGTTAAAATTATTAGTTCAGTCTTCTCTGTGGCGAGCTTTAGACCATGGGTTTCAAACCAAGCCATTGCTCGCATCATGACTTGGTTTAGCTTCCGCTGCGCTTCCGACATGTCGCGTGCCTTGATGATGGCGGCGATGTCGTCGGCGAACCCGACCAGGTTGCAGTCGTCTGGCATTTCAATTGAGAAGATGCTGTCATAGCTAGCGTTCCACAGGTCCGGGCCGAGGATAGAGCCCTGTGCTGCACCCGAAGTGACGGTCTTTCGCCTGGTCCCACTTTGCGTCTGGTATATCAGCTCTCGGTTGCTTAGGTAGCTGCGGACCATGCGCATCAGGTAGGCTGGTGTTCCGAAGCGATTTTCTAGCGCGTCGATGACGTCAGTCCATCGCAGACTGTTGAAGGCGTTTCTAACGTCAAGGGCGGCCAGGAGCACTATTTTTTTGGAGTAGGCGTTTCCTCTCTGTGCATCGCTTACCGCTTCTATGACGCACTGCAGTGCTCCAGCTGTCGATCTACCTGGTCGAAAGCCATGCTGTCTATTTGATAGGCCACCTGCCATTTCTATGGCTGTAGATAGCCGAGGTTTTAATAACCTTTCTAGCAGTTTCCCCGCTGTGTCGAGCATGCATAGCGGGCGATATGCACTTGGGGTAGCTGGGTCTCCTTTCCCTTTGTCTATTAGCATTAGGTGCTGTCGCTTCCACACCTCTGGAAAAATTCCTTCCATCAAGCAAGCATTATACATGTTTAGCAGGATTTTCGGGCGTGCGTCTGCTATGGCTTTTAGTGCTTCGGATGGAATCCCATCGGGTCCGGGTGCCTTGTTGTTTTTTAAAGATGTTGCTGCCGATCTGAGTTCATCCTCTGTAAAGAAAGGAGGCTCTTCAAGGGCGGGCATCTCTGGGTCGGTGCGTCGTTCGTGCTGTGGGAAGAGCGTGTTGACTATATTGGCCATGACGTTTTCGTTGAGCTCCGGAGTCGGCCTTTGCGCTCCTAGCTTGCGCGTTACGATTTTGTAGCCGAGACCCCACGGGTTGGTATTTATGTCGTTTCGCAGCTCTTCCCATTTGCTCTTTTTGCTGTGGACAATGGCAAGTTTAAGGCGCTTTCTAGCTTCTTTGTGCTCCTCGATTTCCGCCGCAGCACTGCTTCGAGATCTGGCTCTAGTCATTTTCCTTCTCGCGCGTAGGCAGGCTCTTCGGAGCTCCGCAATCTGCTCGTTCCACCAGTAGGCAGCTTTCCTTTTAAGGAAGCTCGTCGTTTTGGGCATCGCTGCGGCGCAAGAATGCTCTATGGCGCGCATGGTATGGCGTACTATGCTTCTTGCGTCTCTAGGGTCTACGGCTGTTTCCGTCCTTGCGTCGAGTACTTCGATGAGTTTCTCGGTGTCCAGTTTTTCGCGTTCCACCTTCGGGTGGTTTTCTTATCATGATCTGGCCGACGTCTATGGTTTGAGTTTATGGAGAAGCAGATATACTGGTGGTCACTGCCCGTGTAGTCCTCCAAGACACCCCACTCCTGTAGTCTGTTCGCTGCTCTTTCTGTCGCCAGAGTGATGTCTGGGATTGTGCCCTCGCATCCTGGTCTGCAAAAAGTGGGTGTGGAACCTTCATTTGCGACCACTAGCCCGAGCCTGGCAGCCATGTCAAGTACCCGTCTGCCCCGGGGTTTGTTGTCGGCATGCCCCACTCGATGGCTCTAGAGTTGAAATCACCCGCGATGATCAAGTCTCCGCCAAGCTGCTGTGCTTGGTCTTCTATTGCGTCTAGCTTCGTCTTAAATTCAGTTATACTGTCACTAGGCGTCAGGTAGCAGCTCATGATTGTGCAGATTTTAGTTTGTGCCCATACGAAGCCTTGTCCGGCACCACTTCTTGTGACGGTGAAGTTGTTTATGTTTGGCAGCCAGATGGCTGCCGTCCCGGTGTTGTCAGTTAGGAATGTACCATTGTTGGGAGTCTTGTACTGCTCACTGATGATGACAACATCAACCGCCTTCTCTAGCACGAGCTGAGAGAGAAGCGAGTCGGCTGTTTTGCTCCGGTGCATGTTTGCTTGGAGGATCTTCATGTTTGGGCTCTTACCGATGCACATTTGCTGGAGGCAGGGATGTGGTCAACTGGTTTCAGTCCAGCAGTGACGCACACGCAGCATTTTGGGGGATTTTTGCATTCCTTGTGCTTGTGTCCAATTTCGCCGCACCGGATGCAAAGGTTTCTTCTGTCTGGGCCTTTGCACTCTCTTTGGGTGTGACCCGACTCGAAGCATCTAAAGCAGCGCGTGGGAATTGTTTGCATGCGCATTCTGGCGCGAATCCAGCCAACAGTTATTTTTCTGCTTTGAGAAGCGTCTCTGCAGCTTCAGTTTGGAGTGTGACAAATGCTCTCACTTGTTCCCGACTATTTGGTTTTGTCACCACTACTTTTAGTCGGTCCCCTATGTCCGGGAGGATCTTCTGTATGGCTTCCTCGACTTCGTTGGCTGTAGTGAGTGCGTCTAGATCCCGGATTTCCAGCGTGCTCGTCGGCTTGAGTTCCTTTACTTCCGCTGTTTTTTGTAGGGCACCTTTGATTTTGTTAATGAAATCGGTGCTCACTTGAGTGCCTTTTTTCATTTCTAGTAGTAGCGCTCCAGACATTGTTTTCCGAACTGCATGAATTTTAATGTCAGCGTCGTTTGGGTCCACAGTTTCCTTAAGGCTTTTAAGTATGTCTGCATAGGTGTGTCCATCGTTTGGTTTCACGAGAAGGGCTTCATTTTTTGGCCGTCTTTTTTGAGTGCTGCCTTTCTCTGAGTTTGGCTTGACTCCTGAGGGTTTATTTTGTTCGCCGCCAGTTGTTTGTTTGGGAGCGATGGATTTTTGCTTGTGTGCTTTATCAGTCTTTGAATGCACAACCTGCCAGTTTGCGCCTGTGCTTGTGGCGCATGGTTTCTTTGTGTTTGGTGTGTCGACGTCCACTGGGCTTGGGAGGGGCCGTTTTGACTGCGGAGCGGCAGAGGTTTTCGGTGTAGTCGATTCATCCACATTGTTTTTCTTAATGTCACTTATGCGTTTACCTTCAGCCTCCTGACTTAGCCAGTTTCGTCGGTATGTTTCCACTTGGTCGAGGATTTCATCAAGTTCGCCGACTCCTTGCTTAACATCTCTAGAAATGTTTTTTTGGATCTTCATTGCGGCTTTCATGTTCCGCAAAACCCGCCGGCACTCTTGCAGTGCATTTTCTTCTTCCCGTCGCATCTTTTGTATGAATTCTTGCCGTGGGGAAGAGTTGATCCTTGTTTGTTGCGCTGGATTTGTGTTTGTTTTTTGCGCTGTGAGTGGTGCTACATCGTGTGGAATCCTTGGTGTTTCTATGACACCTACCCTCGAGAGTAGAACATTTCTAGGTGTGCTATCATCGTTTTGTTGTAGTTTGGGCATGCTCGTGCTCAGGGAGTCAGCTTTGTTTGCTTCCATGGTGTCAGCCTGCTTAGGTGGTGTTCTCGCTGTTTTCGTGTTTTTGTTGAAGATATTTTCTTCCATCTCTTTCTCTTTTGTTTGTGTGGTTTTTGTTGTTTGTATGTTCATGCTATATGGGTCCAAACTTTAGGCCGCTATCTCCTCGCGTATGTACAGTTACCTTGTTTCGTCCCCATGGGTCCCTTTGCAAGCAGTGAGGTCCATGCGATGGGTTGATACGAGCTCTTATGGAACTCGTATTCAGAGCCAGGACGGCGTTAAGCAGGAGTGAAACTCAACTGCACCTGTACCATCGAATCAACGATGATCACGGTTTGAACGTACCTAAAGACTCGCTACGTTTTAATAGGGCGGAGGTAACCTTAGCATTTGCCCGTCAGCCATTTCGCCAGGGGTTCAATCTGGGTACTGAGGTGAAAGATTGCCTTGGTTATCAGCGAGCGAATCTTCTTTTGTGTCTCCCGATCCGGAGAAAGACATGTTTGATAGCCGTCCAATGTGGAACAGACGCTAACCAGTTTGCCGCCCGATTCGGGAACAGACGCATACTGGATTTTTACGCCTTCTCACCTTAGCTAAGAAGCTATCGGATGATAGCTGCTTATTTGCCAGGGTCGCCGCGAGGAGGCGGTGAGATGCTTGAGACACGTTAGTATGGATCACGCTGGACTTTGCCAAGTTAAAGCCGATCAGACGCTTTGCCGTAAAAACAATGGCTCCGACCCCATAATAATAATAATAATAATAATAATAATAATAATAATAATAATAATAATAATAATAATAATAATAATAATAATAATAATTTTTTTTTTTTTTTTTTTTTGAGGTAGGGAAGAAAATGTCTACACACCACCATAGCGACGTCTCAAACTATGGCTGTGCGGGGATTGCATATGCATGCTGACCCGCTAAAAACTCCCTTTCGCTGTTTCAGGGCGGAATTTCCCAGCCCGGAACCGCATTGAATGCGCATAACTTCAGGCTGGGCGCTCTGGTGTTTTTTAGCTCATCGTTTCGCCTGCGTCCAGGCGCCTCTTTTTGCGTCGGAGGATTCTCTCGACGTGTCTCGTTATTAATTTCCAGTTTTGCTCGTTACTTACGAGCAGATTGGCAACGTTTTGAGGTCTCCAGATTCCATCGATCTGCGATTCAAGTAGCTCTCTTTCTGTTTGCCACTGAGTGCATGAGAAAAAAGTATGCTCTGCGTCATCTATATCGGCATCGCCATACACGCAGCTTGGCTGTTGGCGTAGTCCTCTTTGGTGCAGGTACTTTCCGAAGTATCCGTGCCCAGAAAGCAGCTGTGTCAAATAGTAGTTTACTTCACCGAAATCTCGGTTGCTCCATATTTTTACGTCAGGTATTTGTTTGGCAGTCCACCTACCGGTTTCGTCGTTTGTCCAGCGATCTTGCCACTGTTGCATAGTTTCCTCTCTGGGGTCGGTGTCAGATTCTTGGTTATTTTGGCGCCTTAGCCAGGTGCGCCGTCGCTCTCTGGCCTTCAGATCTATGGGGATTTCGCTGCTAATCACCAAGACTGCTGCTGTCGACACTGTCCGGTATGCGGACGTTACTCTAAGTGCCGCCGTCCTCTGAACGGCCAACAGTGTTTTGCATTTTTGTGTTATGGTCAGGGTGTCTGCCCATGCTTCAGAGCCGTAAAGCAGTATCGAGTTTACTGTTGACATCAGCAGTTTACGCTTACCCTCAGTTGGGCCACCAACGTTTGCCATCAGCTTACTGAGTGATGCCACTGCCCTTGACGCTTTTTCCACTGTATGGTGTATTTGGGTCCAGAAAGTCATTCTTGGGTCGATACGGATGCCTAAGTAGTTGAGCGATAATTTTGTTTTTATTATGTCGTCGCTCACGTGCATGTTCACTTCGAGAGGGATGTGCCGTTTTGTTAAAATTATTAGTTCAGTCTTCTCTGTGGCGAGCTTTAGACCATGGGTTTCAAACCAAGCCATTGCTCGCATCATGACTTGGTTTAGCTTCCGCTGCGCTTCCGACATGTCGCGTGCCTTGATGATGGCGGCGATGTCGTCGGCGAACCCGACCAGGTTGCAGTCGTCTGGCATTTCAATTGAGAAGATGCTGTCATAGCTAGCGTTCCACAGGTCCGGGCCGAGGATAGAGCCCTGTGCTGCACCCGAAGTGACGGTCTTTCGCCTGGTCCCACTTTGCGTCTGGTATATCAGCTCTCGGTTGCTTAGGTAGCTGCGGACCATGCGCATCAGGTAGGCTGGTGTTCCGAAGCGATTTTCTAGCGCGTCGATGACGTCAGTCCATCGCAGACTGTTGAAGGCGTTTCTAACGTCAAGGGCGGCCAGGAGCACTATTTTTTGGAGTAGGCGTTTCCTCTCTGTGCATCGCTTACCGCTTCTATGACGCACTGCAGTGCTCCAGCTGTCGATCTACCTGGTCGAAAGCCATGCTGTCTATTTGATAGGCCACCTGCCATTTCTATGGCTGTAGATAGCCGAGGTTTTAATAACCTTTCTAGCAGTTTCCCCGCTGTGTCGAGCATGCATAGCGGTCGATATGCACTTGGGGTAGCTGGGTCTCCTTTCCCTTTATCTATTAGCATTAGGTGCTGTCGCTTCCACACCTCTGGAAAAATTCCTTCCATCAAGCAAGCATTATACATGTTTAGCAGGATTTTCGGGCGTGCGTCTGCTATGGCTTTTAGTGCTTCGGATGGAATCCCATCGGGTCCGGGTGCCTTGTTGTTTTTAAAGATGTTGCTGCCGATCTGAGTTCATCCTCTGTAAAGAAAGGAGGCTCTTCAAGGGCGGGCATCTCTGGGTCGGTGCGTCGTTCGTGCTGTGGGAAGAGCGTGTTGACTATATTGGCCATGACGTTTTCGTTGAGCTCCGGAGTCGGCCTTTGCGCTCCTAGCTTGCGCGTTACGATTTTGTAGCCGAGACCCCACGGGTTGGTATTTATGTCGTTTCGCAGCTCTTCCCATTTGCTCTTTTTGCTGTGGACAATGGCAAGTTTAAGGCGCTTTCTAGCTTCTTTGTGCTCCTCGATTTCCGCCGCAGCACTGCTTCGAGATCTGGCTCTAGTCATTTTCCTTCTCGCGCGTAGGCAGGCTCTTCGGAGCTCCGCAATCTGCTCGTTCCACCAGTAGGCAGCTTTCCTTTTAAGGAAGCTCGTCGTTTTGGGCATCGCTGCGGCGCAAGAATGCTCTATGGCGCGCATGGTATGGCGTACTATGCTTCTTGCGTCTCTAGGGTCTACGGCTGTTTCCGTCCTTGCGTCGAGTACTTCGATGAGTTTCTCGGTGTCCAGTTTTTCGCGTTCCACCTTCGGGTGGTTTTCTTATCATGATCTGGCCGACGTCTATGGTTTGAGTTTATGGAGAAGCAGATATACTGGTGGTCACTGCCCGTGTAGTCCTCCAAGACACCCCACTCCTGTAGTCTGTTCGCTGCTCTTTCTGTCGCCAGAGTGATGTCTGGGATTGTGCCCTCGCATCCTGGTCTGCAAAAAGTGGGTGTGGAACCTTCATTTGCGACCACTAGCCCGAGCCTGGCAGCCATGTCAAGTACCCGTCTGCCCCGGGGGTTTGTTGTCGGCATGCCCCACTCGATGGCTCTAGAGTTGAAATCACCCGCGATGATCAAGTCTCCGCCAAGCTGCTGTGCTTGGTCTTCTATTGCGTCTAGCTTCGTCTTAAATTCAGTTATACTGTCACTAGGCGTCAGGTAGCAGCTCATGATTGTGCAGATTTTAGTTTGTGCCCATACGAAGCCTTGTCCGGCACCACTTCTTGTGACGGTGAAGTTGTTTATGTTTGGCAGCCAGATGGCTGCCGTCCCGGTGTTGTCAGTTAGGAATGTACCATTGTTGAGAGTCTTGTACTGCTCACTGATGATGACAACATCAACCGCCTTCTCTAGCACGAGCTGAGAGAGAAGCGAGTCGGCTGTTTTGCTCCGGTGCATGTTTGCTTGGAGGATCTTCATGTTTGGGCTCTTACCGATGCACATTTGCTGGAGGCAGGGATGTGGTCAACTGGTTTCAGTCCAGCAGTGACGCACACGCAGCATTTTGGGGGATTTTTGCATTCCTTGTGCTTGTGTCCAATTTCGCCGCACCGGATGCAAAGGTTTCTTCTGTCTGGGCCTTTGCACTCTCTTTGGGTGTGACCCGACTCGAAGCATCTAAAGCAGCGCGTGGGAATTGTTTGCATGCGCATTCTGGCGCGAATCCAGCCAACAGTTATTTTTCTGCTTTGAGAAGCGTCTCTGCAGCTTCAGTTTGGAGTGTGACAAATGCTCTCACTTGTTCCCGACTATTTGGTTTTGTCACCACTACTTTTAGTCGGTCCCCTATGTCCGGGAGGATCTTCTGTATGGCTTCCTCGACTTCGTTGGCTGTAGTGAGTGCGTCTAGATCCCGGATTTCCAGCGTGCTCGTCGGCTTGAGTTCCTTTACTTCCGCTGTGCCTTTTTTAGGGCACCTTTGATTTTGTTAATGAAATCGGTGCTCACTTGAGTGCCTTTTTTCATTTCTAGTAGTAGCGCTCCAGACATTGTTTTCCGAACTGCATGGATTTTAATGTCAGCGTCGTTTGGGTCCACAGTTTCCTTAAGGCTTTTAAGTATGTCTGCATAGGTGTGTCCATCGTTTGGTTTCACGAGAAGGGCTTCATTTTTTGGCCGTCTTTTTTGAGTGCTGCCTTTCTCTGAGTTTGGCTTGACTCCTGAGGGTTTATTTTGTTCGCCGCCAGTTGTTTGTTTGGGAGCGATGGATTTTTGCTTGTGTGCTTTATCAGTCTTTGAATGCACAACCTGCCAGTTTGCGCCTGTGCTTGTGGCGCATGGTTTCTTTGTGTTTGGTGTGTCGACGTCCACTGGGCTTGGGAGGGGCCGTTTTGACTGCGGAGCGGCGGAGGTTTTCGGTGTAGTCGATTCATCCACATTGTTTTTCTTAATGTCACTTATGCGTTTACCTTCAGCCTCCTGACTTAGCCAGTTTCGTCGGTATGTTTCCACTTGGTCGAGGATTTCTTCAAGTTCGCCGACTCCTTGCTTAACATCTCTAGAAATGTTTTTTTGGATCTTCATTGCGGCTTTCATGTTCCGCAAAACCCGCCGGCACTCTTGCAGTGCATTTTCTTCTTCCCGTCGCATCTTTTGTATGAATTCTTGCCGTGGGGAAGAGTTGATCCTTGTTTGTTGCGCTGGATTTGTGTTTGTTTTTTGCGCTGTGAGTGGTGCTACATCGTGTGGAATCCTTGGTGTTTCTATGACACCTACCCTCGAGAGTAGAACATTTCTAGGTGTGCTATCATCGTTTTGTTGTAGTTTGGGCATGCTCGTGCTCAGGGAGTCAGCTTTGTTTGCTTCCATGGTGTCAGCCTGCTTAGGTGGTGTTCTCGCTGTTTTCGTGTTTTTGTTGAAGATATTTTCTTCCATCTCTTTCTCTTTTGTTTGTGTGGTTTTTGTTGTTTGTATGTTCATGCTATATGGGTCCAAACTTTAGGCCGCTATCTCCTCGCGTATGTACAGTTACCTTGTTTCGTCCCCATGGGTCCCTTTGCAAGCAGTGAGGTCCATGCGATGGGTTGATACGAGCTCTTATGGAACTCGTATTCAGAGCCAGGACGGCGTTAAGCAGGAGTGAAACTCAACTGCACCTGTACCATCGAATCAACGATGATCACGGTTCGAACGTACCTAAAGACTCGCTACGTTTTAATAGGGCGGAGGTAACCTTAGCATTTGCCCGTCAGCCATTTCGCCAGGGGTTCAATCTGGGTACTGAGGTGAAAGATTGCCTTGGTTATCAGCGAGCGAATCTTCTTTTGTGTCTCCCGATCCGGAGAAAGACATGTTTGATAGCCGTCCAATGTGGAACAGACGCTAACCAGTTTGCCGCCCGATTCGGGAACAGACGCATACTGGATTTTTACGCCTTCTCACCTTAGCTAAGAAGCTATCGGATGATAGCTGCTTATTTGCCAGGGTCGCCGCGAGGAGGCGGTGAGATGCTTGAGACACGTTAGTATGGATCACGCTGGACTTTGCCAAGTTAAAGCCGATCAGACGCTTTGCCGTAAAAACAATGGCTCCGACCCCATAATAATAATAATAATAATAATAATAATAATAATAATAATAATAATAATAATAATAATAATAATAATAATAATAATAATTTTTTTTTTTTTTTTTTGAGGTAGGGAAGAAAATGTCTACACACCACCATAGCGACGTCTCAAACTATGGCTGTGCGGGGATCGCATATGCATGCTGACCCGCTAAAAACTCCCTTTCGCTGTTTCAGGGCGGAATTTCCCAGCCCGGAACCGCATTGAATGCGCATAACTTCAGACTGGGCGCTCTGGTGTTTTTAGCTCATCGTGTCGCCTGCGTCCAGGCGCCTCTTTTTGCGTCGGAGGATTCTCTCGACGTGTCTCGTTATTAATTTCCAGTTTTGCTCGTTACTTACGAGCAGATTGGCAACGTTTTGAGGTCTCCAGATTCCATCGATCTGCGATTCGAGTAGCTCTCTTTCTGTTTGCCACTGAGTGCATGAGAAAAAAGTATGCTCTGCGTCATCTACATCGGCATCGCCATACACGCAGCTTGGCTGTTGGCGTAGTCCTCTTTGGTGCAGGTACTTTCCGAAGTATCCGTGCCCAGAAAGCAGCTGTGTCAAATAGTAGTTTACTTCACCGAAATCTCGGTTGCTCCATATTTTTACGTCAGGTATTTGTTTGGCAGTCCACCTACCGGTTTCGTCGTTTGTCCAGCGATCTTGCCACTGTTGCATAGTTTCCTCTCTGGGGTCGGTGTCAGGTTCTTGGTTATTTTGGCGCTTTAGCCAGGTGCGCCGTCGCTCTCTGGCCTTCAGATCTATGGGGATTTCGCTGCTAATCACCAAGACTGCTGCTGTCGACACTGTCCGGTATGCGGACGTTACTCTAAGTGCCGCCGTCCTCTGAACGGCCAACAGTGTTTTGCATTTTTGTGTTATGGTCAGGGTGTCTGCCCATGCTTCAGAGCCGTAAAGCAGTATTGAGTTTACTGTTGACATCAACAGTTTACGCTTACCCTCAGTTGGGCCACCAACGTTTGCCATCAGCTTACTGAGTGATGCCACTGCCCTTGACGCTTTTTCCACTGTATGGTGTATTTGGGTCCAGAAAGTCATTCTGGGGTCGATACGGATGCCTAAGTAGTTTAGTGATAGTTTCGTTTTTATTATGTCGTCGCTCACGTGCATGTTCACTTCGAGAGGGATGTGCCGTTTTGTTAAAATTATTAGTTCAGTCTTCTCTGTGGCGAGCTTTAGGCCATGGGTTTCAAACCAAGCCATTGCTCGCATCATGACTTGGTTTAGCTTCCGCTGCGCTTCCGACATGTCAAGTGCCTTAATGATGGCGGCGATGTCGTCGGCGAACCCGACCAGGTTGCAGTCGTCTGGCATTTCTATTGAAAAGATGCTGTCATAGCTAGCGTTCCACAGGTCCGGGCCGAGGATAGAGCCCTGTGCTGCACCCGAAGTGACACTCTTTCGCCTGGTCCCACTTTCCGTCTGGTATATCAGCTCTCGTTTGCTTAGGTAGCTGCGGACCATGCGCATCAGGTAGGCTGGTGTTCCGAAGCGATTTTCTAGCGCGTCGATGACGTCAGTCCATCGCAGACTGTTGAAGGCGTTTCTAACGTCAAGGGCGGCCAGGAGCACTATTTTTTTGGAGTAAGCGTTTCCTCTCTGTGCATCGCTTACCGCTTCTATGACGCACTGCAACGCTCCAGCTGTCGATCTACCTGGTCGAAAGCCATGCTGTCTATTTGATAGGCCACCTGCTCTTTCTATGGCTGTAGATAGCCGAGGTTTTAATAATCTTTCTAGCAGTTTCCCCGCTGTGTCGAGCATGCATAGCGGGCGATATGCACTTGGGGTAGCTGGGTCTCCTTTCCCTTTGTCTATTAACATTAGGTGCTGTCGCTTCCACACCTCTGGAAAAATTCCTTCCATCAAGCAAGCATTATACATGTTTAGCAGGATTTTCGGGCGTGTGTCTGCTATGGCTTTTAGTGCTTCGGATGGAATCCCATCGGGTCCGGGTGCCTTGTTGTTTTTCAAAGATGTTTCTGCCGATCTGAGTTCATTCTCTGTAAAGAAAGGAACCTCTTCGAGGGCGGGCATCTCTGGGTCGGTGCGTCGTTCGTGCTGTGGGAAGAGCGTGTTGACTATATTGGCCATGACGTTTTCGTTGAGCTCTGGAGTCGGCCTTTGCGCTCCTAGCTTGCGCGTTACGATTTTGTAGCCGAGACCCCACGGGTTGGTATTTATGTCGTTTCGCAGCTCTTCCCATTTGCTCTTTTTGCTGTGGACAATGGCAAGTTTAAGGCGCTTTCTAGATTCTTTGTGCTCCTCGATTTCCGCCGTAGCACTGCTTCGAGATCTGGCTCTAGTCATTTTCCTTCTCGCGCGTAGACAGGCTCTTCGGAGCTCCGCGATCTGTTCGTTCCACCAGTAGGCAGCTTTCCTTTTAAGGAAGCTCGTCGTTTTGGGCATCGCAGCGGCGCAAGAATGCTCTATGGCGCGCATGGTGTGGCGTACTATGCTTCTTGCGTCCCTAGGGTCTACGGCTGTTTCCATACTTGCGTCTAGTACTTCGATGAGTTTCTCGGTGTCCAGTTTTTTCGCGTTCCACCTTCGGGTGCTTTTCTTATCGTGATCGGGCCGACGTCTATGGTTTGAGTTTATGGAGAAGCAGATATACTGGTGGTCACTGCCCGTGTAGTCCTCCAAGACACCCCACTCCTGTAGTCTGTTCGCTGCTCTTTCTGTCGCCAGAGTGATGTCTGGGATTGTGCCCTCGCATCCTGGTCTGCAAAAAGTGGGTGTGGACCCTTCATTTGCGACCACTAGCCCGAGCCTGGCAGCCATGTCAAGTACCCGTCTGCCCCGGGGGTTTGTTGTCGGCATGCCCCACTCGATGGCTCTAGAGTTGAAATCACCCGCGATGATCAAGTCTCCGCCAAGCTGCTGTGCTTGGTCTTCTATTGCGTCTAGCTTCGTCTTAAATTCATTTATACTGTCACTAGGCGTCAGGTAGCAGCTCATGATTGTACAGATTTTAGTTTGTGCCCATACGAAGCCTTGTCCGGCACCACTTCTTGTGACGGTGAAGTTGTTTATGTTTGGCAGCCAGATGGCTGCCGTCCCGGTGTTGTCAGTTAGGAATGTACCATTGTTGGGAGTCTTGTACTGCTCACTGATGATGACAACATCAACCGCCTTCTCTAGCACGAGCTGAGAGAGAAGCGAGTCGGCTGTCTTGCTCCGGTGCATGTTTGCTTGGAGGATCTTCATGTTTGGGCTCTTACCGATGGACATTTGCTAGAGGCAGGGATGTGGTCAACTGGTTTCAGTCCGGCAGTGACGCACACGCAGCATTTTGGGGGATTTTTGCATTCCTTGTGCTTGTGTCCAATTTCGCCGCACCGGATGCAAAGGTTTCTTCTGTCTGGGACTTTGCACTCTCTTTGGGTGTGACCCGACTCGAAACACCTAAAGCAGCGTGTCGGGATTGTTTGCATGCGCATTCTGGCGCGAATCCAGCCAACAGTTATTCTTTCTGCTTTGAGAAGCGTCTCTGCAGCTTCAGTTTGGGGTGTGACATATGCTCTCACTTGTTCCCGACTATTTGGTTTTGTCACCACTACTTTTAGTCGGTCCCCTATGTCCGGGAGGATCTTCTGTATGGCTTCCTCGACTTCGTTGGCTGTAGTGAGTGCGTCTAGATCCCGGATTTCCAGCGTGCTCGTCGGCTTGAGTTCCTTTACTTCCGCTGTTTTTTGTAGGGCACCTTTGATTTTGTTAATGAAATCGGTGCTCACTTGAGTGCCTTTTTTCATTTCTAGTAGTAGCGCTCCAGACATTGTTTTCCGAACTGCATGAATTTTAATGTCAGCGTCGTTTGGGTCCACAGTTTCCTTAAGGCTTTTAAGTATGTCTGCATAGGTGTGTCCATCGTTTGGTTTCACGAGAAGGGCTTCATTTTTTGGCCGTCTTTTTTGAGTGCTGCCTTTCTCTGAGTTTGGCTTGACTCCTGAGGGTTTATTTTGTTCGCCGCCAGTTGTTTGTTTGGGAGCGCTGGATTTTTGCTTGTGTGCTTTATCAGTCTTTGAATGCACAACCTGCCAGTTTGCGCCTGTGCTTGTGGCGCATGGTTTCTTTGTGTTTGGTGTGTCGACGTCCACTGGGCTTGGGAGGGGCCGTTTTGACTGCGGAGCGGCAGAGGTTTTCGGTGTAGTCGATTCATCCACATTGTTTTTCTTAATGTCACTTATGCGTTTACCTTCAGCCTCCTGGCTTAGCCAGTTTCGTCGGTATGTTTCCACTTGGTCGAGGATTTCATCGAGTTCGCCGACTCCTTGCTTAACATCTCTAGAAATGTTTTTTTGGATCTTCATTGCGGCTTTCATGTTCCGCAAAACCCGCCGGCACTCTTGCAGTGCATTTTCTTCTTCCCGTCGCATCTTTTGTATGAATTCTTGCCGTGGGGAAGAGTTGATCCTTGTTTGTTGCGCTGGATTTGTGTTTGTTTTTTGCGCTGTGAGTGGTGCTACATCGTGTGGAATCCTTGGTGTTTCTATGACACCTACCCTCGAGAGTAGAACATTTCTAGGTGTGCTATCATCGTTTTGTTGTAGTTTGGGCATGCTCGTACTCAGGGAGTCAGCTTTGTTTGCTTCCATGGTGTCAGCCTGCTTAGGTGGTGTTCTCGCTGTTTTCGTGTTTTTGTTGAAGATATTTTCTTCCATCTCTTTCTCTTTTGTTTGTGTGGTTTTTGTTGTTTGTATGTTCATGCTATATGGGTCCAAACTTTAGGCCGCTATCTCCTCGCGTATGTACAGTTACCTTGTTTCGTCCCCATGGGTCCCTTTGCAAGCAGTGAGGTCCATGCGATGGGTTGATACGAGCTCTTATGGAACTCGTATTCAGAGCCAGGACGGCGTTAAGCAGGAGTGAAACTCAACTGCACCTGTACCATCAAATCAACGATGATCACGAGTCGAACGTACCTAAAGACTCGCTACGTTTTAATAGGGCGGAGGTAACCTTGGCATTTGCCCATCAGCCAGGGGTTCAAGCTGGGTACTGAAGTGAAGGATTGCCTTGGTTATCAGCGAGCGAATCTTCTTTTGTGTCTCCCGATCCGGAGAAAGACATGTTTGATAGCCGTCCAATGTGGAGCAGACGCTAACCAGCGTGCCGCCCGACTCGGGAACAAACGCGTGCTGGATTTTTACGCCTTCTCACCTTAGCTAAGAAGCTATCGGATGATATCTGCTTATTTGCCAGGGTCGCCGCGAGGAGGCGGTGAGATACGTTAGTATGGATCACGCTGGACTTTGCCAAGTTAAAGCCGATCAGACGCTTTGCCGTAAAAACAATGGCTCCGACCCCATAATAATAATAATAATAATAATAATAATAATAATAATAATAATAATTTTTTTTTTTTTTTTTGAGGTAGGGAAGAAAATGTCTACACACCACCATAGCGACGTCTCAAACTATGGCTGTGCGGGGATTGCATATGCATGCTGACCCGCTAAAAACTCCCCTTTCGCTGTTTCAGGGCGGAATTTCCCAGCCCGGAACCGCATTGAATGCGCATAACTTCAGGCTGGGCGCTCTGGTGTTTTTTAGCTCATCGTTTCGCCTGCGTCCAGGCGCCTCTTTTTGCGTCGGAGGATTCTCTCGACGTGTCTCGTTATTAATTTCCAGTTTTGCTCGTTACTTACGAGCAGATTGGCAACGTTTTGAGGTCTCCAGATTCCATCGATCTGCGATTCGAGTAGCTCTCTTTCTGTTTGCCACTGAGTGCATGAGAAAAAAGTATGCTCTGCGTCATCTACATCGGCATCGCCATACACGCAGCTTGGCTGTTGGCGTAGTCCTCTTTGGTGCAGGTACTTTCCGAAGTATCCGTGCCCAGAAAGCAGCTGTGTCAAATAGTAGTTTACTTCACCGAAATCTCGGTTGCTCCATATTTTTACGTCAGGTATTTGTTTGGCAGTCCACCTACCGGTTTCGTCGTTTGTCCAGCGATCTTGCCACTGTTGCATAGTTTCCTCTCTGGGGTCGGTGTCAGATTCTTGGTTATTTTGGCGCCTTAGCCAGGTGCGCCGTCGCTCTCTGGCCTTCAGATCTATGGGGATTTCGCTGCTAATCACCAAGACTGCTGCTGTCGACACTGTCCGGTATGCGGACGTTACTCTAACCAACAGTGTTTTGCATTTTTGTGTTATGGTCAGGGTGTCTGCCCATGCTTCAGAGCCGTAAAGCAGTATCGAGTTTACTGTTGACATCAGCAGTTTACGCTTACCCTCAGTTGGGCCACCAACGTTTGCCATCAGCTTACTGAGTGATGCCACTGCCCTTGACGCTTTTTCCACTGTATGGTGTATTTGGGTCCAGAAAGTCATTCTTGGGTCGATACGGATGCCTAAGTAGTTGAGAGATAATTTTGTTTTTATTATATCGTCGCTCACGTGCATGTTCACTTCGAGAGGGATGTGCCGTTTTGTTAAAATTATTAGTTCAGTCTTCTCTGTGGCGAGCTTTAGACCATGGGTTTCAAACCAAGCCATTGCTCGCATCATGACTTGGTTTAGCTTCCGCTGCGCTTCCGACATGTCGCGTGCCTTGATGATGGCGGCGATGTCGTCGGCGAACCCGACCAGGTTGCAGTCGTCTGGCATTTCAATTGAGAAGATGCTGTCATAGCTAGCGTTCCACAGGTCCGGGCCGAGGATAGAGCCCTGTGCTGCACCCGAAGTGACGGTCTTTCGCCTGGTCCCACTTTGCGTCTGGTATATCAGCTCTCGGTTGCTTAGGTAGCTGCGGACCATGCGCATCAGGTAGGCTGGTGTTCCGAAGCGATTTTCTAGCGCGTCGATGACGTCGGTCCATCGCAGACTGTTGAAGGCGTTTCTAACGTCAAGGGCGGCCAGGAGCACTATTTTTTGGAGTAGGCGTTTCCTCTCTGTGCATCGCTTACCGCTTCTATGACGCACTGCAGTGCTCCAGCTGTCGATCTACCTGGTCGAAAGCCATGCTGTCTATTTGATAGGCCACCTGCCATTTCTATGGCTGTAGATAGCCGAGGTTTTAATAACCTTTCTAGCAGTTTCCCCGCTGTGTCGAGCATGCATAGCGGTCGATATGCACTTGGGGTAGCTGGGTCTCCTTTCCCTTTATCTATTAGCATTAGGTGCTGTCGCTTCCACACCTCTGGAAAAATTCCTTCCATCAAGCAAGCATTATACATGTTTAGCAGGATTTTCGGGCGTGCGTCTGCTATGGCTTTTAGTGCTTCGGATGGAATCCCATCGGGTCCGGGTGCCTTGTTGTTTTTTAAAGATGTTGCTGCCGATCTGAGTTCATCCTCTGTAAAGAAAGGAGGCTCTTCAAGGGCGGGCATCTCTGGGTCGGTGCGTCGTTCGTGCTGTGGGAAGAGCGTGTTGACTATATTGGCCATGACGTTTTCGTTGAGCTCCGGAGTCGGCCTTTGCGCTCCTAGCTTGCGCGTTACGATTTTGTAGCCGAGACCCCACGGGTTGGTATTTATGTCGTTTCGCAGCTCTTCCCATTTGCTCTTTTTGCTGTGGACAATGGCAAGTTTAAGGCGCTTTCTAGCTTCTTTGTGCTCCTCGATTTCCGCCGCAGCACTGCTTCGAGATCTGGCTCTAGTCATTTTCCTTCTCGCGCGTAGGCAGGCTCTTCGGAGCTCCGCAATCTGCTCGTTCCACCAGTAGGCAGCTTTCCTTTTAAGGAAGCTCGTCGTTTTGGGCATCGCTGCGGCGCAAGAATGCTCTATGGCGCGCATGGTATGGCGTACTATGCTTCTTGCGTCGCTAGGGTCTACGGCTGTTTCCGTCCTTGCGTCGAGTACTTCGATGAGTTTCTCGGTGTCCAGTTTTTCGCGTTCCACCTTCGGGTGGTTTTCTTATCATGATCTGGCCGACGTCTATGGTTTGAGTTTATGGAGAAGCAGATATACTGGTGGTCACTGCCCGTGTAGTCCTCCAAGACACCCCACTCCTGTAGTCTGTTCGCTGCTCTTTCTGTCGCCAGAGTGATGTCTGGGATTGTGCCCTCGCATCCTGGTCTGCAAAAAGTGGGTGTGGAACCTTCATTTGCGACCACTAGCCCGAGCCTGGCAGCCATGTCAAGTACCCGTCTGCCCCGGGGTTTGTTGTCGGCATGCCCCACTCGATGGCTCTAGAGTTGAAATCACCCGCGATGATCAAGTCTCCGCCAAGCTGCTGTGCTTGGTCTTCTATTGCGTCTAGCTTCGTCTTAAATTCAGTTATACTGTCACTAGGCGTCAGGTAGCAGCTCATGATTGTGCAGATTTTAGTTTGTGCCCATACGAAGCCTTGTCCGGCACCACTTCTTGTGACGGTGAAGTTGTTTATGTTTGGCAGCCAGATGGCTGCCGTCCCGGTGTTGTCAGTTAGGAATGTACCATTGTTGGGAGTCTGTACTGCTCACTGATGATGACAACATCAACCGCCTTCTCTAGCACGAGCTGAGAGAGAAGCGAGTCGGCTGTTTTGCTCCGGTGCATGTTTGCTTGGAGGATCTTCATGTTTGGGCTCTTACCGATGCACATTTGCTGGAGGCAGGGATGTGGTCAACTGGTTTCAGTCCAGCAGTGACGCACACGCAGCATTTTGGGGGATTTTTGCATTCCTTGTGCTTGTGTCCAATTTCGCCGCACCGGATGCAAAGGTTTCTTCTGTCTGGGCCTTTGCACTCTCTTTGGGTGTGACCCGACTCGAAGCATCTAAAGCAGCGCGTGGGAATTGTTTGCATGCGCATTCTGGCGCGAATCCAGCCAACAGTTATTTTTCTGCTTTGAGAAGCGTCTCTGCAGCTTCAGTTTGGAGTGTGACAAATGCTCTCACTTGTTCCCGACTATTTGGTTTTGTCACCACTACTTTTAGTCGGTCCCCTATGTCCGGGAGGATCTTCTGTATGGCTTCCTCGACTTCGTTGGCTGTAGTGAGTGCGTCTAGATCCCGGATTTCCAGCGTGCTCGTCGGCTTGAGTTCCTTTACTTCCGCTGTTTTTTGTAGGGCACCTTTGATTTTGTTAATGAAATCGGTGCTCACTTGAGTGCCTTTTTTCATTTCTAGTAGTAGCGCTCAGACATTGTTTTCCGAACTGCATGAATTTTAATGTCAGCGTCGTTTGGGTCCACAGTTTCCTTAAGGCTTTTAAGTATGTCTGCATAGGTGTGTCCATCGTTTGGTTTCACGAGAAGGGCTTCATTTTTTGGCCGTCTTTTTTGAGTGCTGCCTTTCTCTGAGTTTGGCTTGACTCCTGAGGGTTTATTTTGTTCGCCGCCAGTTGTTTGTTTGGGAGCGATGGATTTTTGCTTGTGTGCTTTATCAGTCTTTGAATGCACAACCTGCCAGTTTGCGCCTGTGCTTGTGGCGCATGGTTTCTTTGTGTTTGGTGTGTCGACGTCCACTGGGCTTGGGAGGGGCCGTTTTGACTGCGGAGCGGCAGAGGTTTTCGGTGTAGTCGATTCATCCACATTGTTTTTCTTAATGTCACTTATGCGTTTACCTTCAGCCTCCTGACTTAGCCAGTTTCGTCGGTATGTTTCCACTTGGTCGAGGATTTCATCAAGTTCGCCGACTCCTTGCTTAACATCTCTAGAAATGTTTTTTTGGATCTTCATTGCGGCTTTCATGTTCCGCAAAACCCGCCGGCACTCTTGCAGTGCATTTTCTTCTTCCCGTCGCATCTTTTGTATGAATTCTTGCCGTGGGGAAGAGTTGATCCTTGTTTGTTGCGCTGGATTTGTGTTTGTTTTTGCGCTGTGAGTGGTGCTACATCGTGTGGAATCCTTGGTGTTTCTATGACACCTACCCTCGAGAGTAGAACATTTCTAGGTGTGCTATCATCGTTTTGTTGTAGTTTGGGCATGCTCGTGCTCAGGGAGTCAGCTTTGTTTGCTTCCATGGTGTCAGCCTGCTTAGGTGGTGTTCTCGCTGTTTTTGTTGAAGATATTTTCTTCCATCTCTTTCTCTTTTGTTTGTGTGGTTTTTGTTGTTTGTATGTTCATGCTATATGGGTCCAAACTTTAGGCCGCTATCTCCTCGCGTATGTACAGTTACCTTGTTTCGTCCCCATGGGTCCCTTTGCAAGCAGTGAGGTCCATGCGATGGGTTGATACGAGCTCTTATGGAACTCGTATTCAGAGCCAGGACGGCGTTAAGCAGGAGTGAAACTCAACTGCACCTGTACCATCGAATCAACGATGATCACGGTTTGAACGTACCTAAAGACTCGCTACGTTTTAATAGGGCGGAGGTAACCTTAGCATTTGCCCGTCAGCCATTTCGCCAGGGGTTCAATCTGGGTACTGAGGTGAAAGATTGCCTTGGTTATCAGCGAGCGAATCTTCTTTTGTGTCTCCCGATCCGGAGAAAGACATGTTTGATAGCCGTCCAATGTGGAACAGACGCTAACCAGTTTGCCGCCCGATTCGGGAACAGACGCATACTGGATTTTTTACGCCTTCTCACCTTAGCTAAGAAGCTATCGGATGATAGCTGCTTATTTGCCAGGGTCGCCGCGAGGAGGCGGTGAGATGCTTGAGACACGTTAGTATGGATCACGCTGGACTTTGCCAAGTTAAAGCCGATCAGACGCTTTGCCGTAAAAACAATGGCTCCGACCCCATAATAATAATAATAATAATAATAATAATACTTTTTTTTTTTTTTTTTGAGGTCGGGAAGAAAATGTCTACACACCACCATAGCGACGTCTCAAACTATGGCTGTGCGGGGATCGCATATGCATGCTGACCCGCTAAAAACTCCCCTTTCGCTGTTGCAGGGCGGAATTTCCCAGCCCGGAACCGCATTTGAGTGCGCATAACTTCTGCGATTCAAGCAGCTCTCTTTCTGTTTGCCACTGAGTGCATGAGAAAAAAGTATGTTCTGCGTCATCTATATCGGCATCGCCATACACGCAGCTTGGCTGTTGGCGTAGTCCTCTTTGGTGCAGGTACTTTCCGAAGTATCCGTGCCCAGAAAGCAGCTGCGTCAAATAGTAGTTTACTTCGCCGAAGTCTCGGTTGCTCCATATTTTTACGTCAGGTATTTGCTTGGCAGTCCACCTACCGGTTTCTTCGTTTGTCGATCTTGCCACTGTTGCATAGTTTCCTCTCTGGGGTCGGTGTCAGATTCTTGGTTATTTTGGCGCTTTAGCCAGGTGCGCCGTCGCTCTCTGGCCTTCAGATCGCTGCTAATCACCAAGACTGCTGCTGTCGACACTGTCCGGTATGCGGACGTTACTCTAAGTGCCGCCGTCCTCTGAACGGCCAACAGTGTTTTGCATTTTTGTTTTATGGTCAGGGTGTCTGCCCATGCTTCAGACCCGTAAAGCAGTATTGAGTTTACTGTTGACATCAGCAGTTTACGCTTGCCCTCAGTTGGGCCACCAACGTTTGCCATCAGCTTACTGAGTGATGCCACTGCCCTTGACGCTTTTTCCACTGTATGGTGTATTTGGGTCCAGAAAGTCATTCTTGGGTTGATACGGATGCCTAAGTAGTTGAGTGATTATTTTGTTTTTATTATGTCGTCGCTTACGTGCATGTTCACTTCGAGAGGGATGTGCCGTTTTGTTAAAATTATTAGTTCAGTCTTCTCTGTGGCGAGCTTTAGACCATGGGTTTCGAACCAAGCCATTGCTCGCATCATGACTTGGTTTAGCTTGCGCTGCGCTTCCGTCATGTCGCGTGCCTTAATGATGGCGGCGATATCGTCGGCGAACCCGACCAGGTTGCAGTCGTCTGGCATTTCTATCGAAAAGATGCTGTCATAGCTAGCGTTCCACAGGTCCGGGCCGAAGATAGAGCCCTGTGCTGCACCCGAAGTGACAGTCTTTCGCCTGGTCCCACTTTCCGCCTGGTATATCAGCTCTCGTTTGCTTAGGTAGCTGCGGACCATGCGCATCAGGTAGGCTGGTGTTCCGAAGCGATTTTCTAGCGCGTCGATGACGTCAGTCCATCGCGGACTGTTGAAGGCGTTTCTAACGTCAAGGGCGGCCAGGAGCACTATTTTTTTGGAGTAGGCGTTTCCTCTCTGTGCATCGCTTACCGCTTCTATGACGCACTGCAGCGCTCCAGCTGTCGATCTACCTGGTCGAAAGCCATGCTGTCTATTTGATAGGCCACCTGCCATTTCTATGGCTGTAGATAGCCGAGGTTTTAATAATCTTTCTAGCAGTTTTCCCGTTGTGTCGAGTATGCATAGCGGGCGATATGCACTTGGGGTAGCTGGGTCTCCTTTCCCTTTATCTATTAGCATTAGGTGCTGTCGCTTCCACACCTCTGGAAAAGTTCCTTCCATTAAGCAAGCATTATACATGTTTAGCAGGATTTTCGGGCACCCGGACCCGATGGGATTCCATCCGAAGCACTAAAAGCCATAACAGACGCTTATGGCTTTTAGTGCTTCGGATGGAATCCCATCGGGTCCGGGTGCCTTGTTGTTTTTCAAAGATTTTGCTGCCGATCTGAGTTCATTCTCTGTAAAGAAAGGAACCTCTTCGAGGGCGGGCATCTCTGGGTCGGTGCGTCGTTCGTGCTGTGGGAAGAGCGTGTTGACTATATTGGCCATGACGTTTTCGTTGAGCTCTGGAGTCGGCCTTTGCGCTCCTAGCTTGCGCGTTACGATTTTGTAGCCGAGACCCCACGGGTTGGTATTTATGTCGTTTCGCAGCTCTTCCCATTTGCTCTTTTTGCTGTGGACAATGGCAAGTTTAAGGCGCTTTCTAGCTTCTTTGTGCTCCTCGATTTCCGCCGTAGTTCGTTCCACCAGTAGGCAGCTTTCCTTTTAAGGAAGCTCGTCGTTTTGGGCATCGCTGCGGCGCAAGAATGCTCTATGGCGCGCATGGTGTGGCGTACTATGCTTCTTGCGTATCTAGGGTCTACGCCTGTTTCCATACTTGCGTCTACTACTTCGATGAGTTTCTCGGTGTCCAGTTTTTTCGCGATCCATCTTCGAGTGATTTTCTTATCATGATCGGGCCGACGTCTATGGTTTGAGTTTATGGAGATGCAAATATGCTGGTGGTCACTGCCCGTGTAGTCTTCCAAGACACCCCACTCCTGTAGTTTGCTCGCTGCTCTTTCTGTCGCCAGAGTGATGTCTGGGATTTTACCCTCGCATCCTGGTCTGCAAAAAGTGGGTGTGGAACCTTCATTTGCAACCACTAGCCCGAGCCTGGCAGCCAAGTCAAGTACCCGTCTGCCTCGGGGGTTTGTTGTCGGCATGCCCCACTCGATGGCTCTAGAGTTGAAATCACCCGCGATGATCAAGTCTCCGCCAAGCTGCTGTGCTTGGTCTTCTATTGCGTCTAGCTTCGTCTTAAGTTCATTTATACTGTCACTAGGCGTCAGGTAGCAGCTCAGAGTAATATCGAAATCGATGTGTCTGCCGAGCAGTGTTGACAGGTATTGAGCTCGCAAATAGGCTAGATTTTGGGTAAAAATAGGCTAGAATAGGCTAAAATTCAGAAAAATATGCTGAAAAATAAGCTATATATCCAATAATATCTACCAAAGTAAAGTAATTTTCATGTGTTTATTATATTAAACACGTTAGCAAACTTTCAATATCGCCGTTCTCCCCGTCATTCAAATATTTGTCTTTTTTTTTAATTTGGGCAAGATACTTTTGTGGCAACGAATAGGTATGACAGCATTCATTGTGTCTTCGTAACCCATATCTGTAACATTGATGTTGTGGTGGCGCAGATAGGTTCCAGATTTCCCTTTCCCGAAATTAAATAAAAACACTCGCGTTTATATTTTCTATTATATATATTGTAAACTTGTCGGGTTGTTAGTTACAAAACGTACAGAGGGGGTTATTGGGGGTGACCGCTATGAAACAAACGTAGATCAATACTGGAGAGGCAAAATGCCGACGGCATTTTGCAGATCTAGCGCCGAGCCCTTGCAAAGCTCGGCTCTGCGGTGGAGAGTTGTGGGAGAGAGAAGCTGAGAGCACTGGAGCTTGAGTGCATTCTTACGCATTGAGCGCATTGCTGGTGAGCGAAAAAGCTTTTAGTGCTTTTCGGTCGGCGGAACGGAGGTGTGCCCCTCACCTACAATGCGCTCGCATCAACAATTGAAATATATTATTATTAAAATATAAATAAGTTTGACACAATTTAAAAACTATATAACTATATTTCGATTATCCAATATCCATCAATAAGTCTTCTATGAAGTGCACTGCCAACACATTGTTTATAATCTGCGTGCACTTCGTCCGCCCAAGGTGTATTTGTGCGGCTGCACTGCACGCTTTAAATTGTTTCACACACAATTTCGACAAGTGGTCCACAGGTGATATTGCCGTGTGCTCAGCCACATACAAACATAGTGCAGCTTCCTGCTCCTCTGTTCCAGCATTTGGAAGGAAAACTTAGTTTTTGTGTTTGACCAATTGCGCCCATTGTTGAAGTATGTTTTTTGGACACTGCATGTTGCCGTATGTCGTATACCTTAGCTGCTACTGAGCATTTACAATAGCAACACAATGCCTTGGCTGGATCAGCTGGCATTTTCCGGAGCCAGTCCTTAAAAGCACTGTTTTCCAACCAAGCATCGCGAAATAATTGTTTGTAAATGGCTTTCGCCATTTTGGCACGTACGCTTCGATTCACTTTTATTTCACAATTAATTATTAGAGATCACATAACATAATGCGATAACATATCGCACGATCCAAAAAATCTATCGATCAGAAAGCACGATCATATGAATAAAGTTCACGTAACAATCAGCAAAAAAGAACCAGCAAAACAATGAACACCAAAAATAAAATTTTTCGTTGGTCACAAATACATTAAAAAAATATGCTAAATTTTTTTTAAAAATAGGCTAGATTTATTGCTATAGGCTATTTACAAATTTTATAGGCTAGATCATTTAAAAATAAGCTAGATCTAGCCTGAAATAGGCTAAACTGGCAACACTGCTGCCCAGTGTCGTGCACTATCCAAAAAGGAGAGAAATATAAATGTAAAGTTTTTATTTGTGTTTTTTTTTTGTTGAAAATAATAAAAAAAGTATCATATATTTATTCCAAAAAATATATGTGTCTTTCCGCGACATCTTGTGACTCAGAATGCAATTTCAGTGTATAGTAGGACAACTCCTATCGGATAGTCGATTCTCGCTGAAACTGGCCTTGGTTGACAAATTATTATTTTCACATAGTAACTACGGTCTAATAACTAATTAATTTTTCTTTGAACAGTAAAACTATATCTCTTAAAAGTGAGGGTAAAATTATAGTTGACGACTTCAGAAGTGTCAATGTTTTCTTTGCTCAAAACATAGGAAGCATCGATGTCACCAACATCGCTGCTTTCCAAGCTCTGTTAGGTAGGTACAGCAGGCTGTCCCTTGGAGAGCGGTAGCTTCGTCTCATAAGTCGCACCATTCAATGTGTTTCAGCCGGACTCGGGATAACGCCGGGCATACACAGACGAGTTGTTCCACTGACTTCGTAACTACGGAGTCGTAGTCCTGCCTTGATCACCAACAAAGATGTTGGTGATTCATGGTACCCTTACATCACGAATAGTGATCAGCTTAAATGCCGAGCATGAGCCTGCAGTTTTTCTTGACAGCTGCATGACATACTTGGTTAACTTGATGTTGACTGAAGCACACATTAGCCTTGCGGTTTTGAACGAGTTAGTAAAGCCATCTCAATGGATTTGCTTTTCGTAAGCGCATGCTAGTTGTGAGGCTTCAAATGTATTGCATTGCTTCTAATGTGCAATGTGCAAGTAGCTTCTCCAAAGTTTTTAGCAAGAAATACGTTATGCTGATTGGCTAGAAGTCGTTTGGATACTTGCCTTCGGCAGGAAAGATATATGAAAGGTACTCCATAGAGTAGAGATATGATACCAAAAAAATACACGCCGAATAAATCTCGTTAGCCATAGAACAATCGCCGATTTGCTGGAGCAGCATTGCTAGCGACAGTCCATCGAGGCCGGATAACCTAATAATATCTCACTTTATTTTATTTATTGTTATTCCGCATTATCGTTATTCGATATTCTGCGGCTCAAAAGCTTCAGTACTGCAATAGTCCCACAGTCCATCACTCGTCTTAAGCAAACTAGGACTAAAATTCCTTAGTTTTAAACGTTGTTCAGGCACAAGCAGATAGCTGGAAATAAAGCCCTTCTGGATGAGCAGCGAATTATCTTTCCAAACACTTATGTTATCCGCCTGCTTAGCAAGTTGAAACATGCTAGTAAGCTTACTACGGACAGATCTGGGATTTATCAAAGTGGTGGGTTCGTCTTGAGTAATGTAGAAGGATGCTAGCAGCACACATCCATCCATACATCCACAACTTTCCAGCACCACGGAGGAGTAGCTCCGTGGTAGCCATTTTCGACTCATGTAGGCTGAGATTATGGAGGTTGAGCTGCGTAGGGGTCTGTTTACATCGACAGTTTCTCCTCCACCTTGTCAGTGAAATTGGAATGCAGGGTGGCATCGATAACACTGTCCAGACATTTTTTAAGGCGTAGTTAGACGCTCCGTAAGCTCTCCATTAAATCGCTGGCGACTTCTGTTTTTCTCCTTTAGTATATAAAAAACAAGTAATAAAGCTACAGTCGAGGGTGCTCGACTGTGAGATACCCTCTACCCATTTTGAATAAAAGCATAATATTGCGGTAATATTCTCAAAATATTAAAAAGAAATATGCATGTATTCTCGATCGGGATTTGAACTCGAGCACCACCGACCGGGTGGTTAAAAAGAAAAAAGTTTTTACCCGAGCGGACTCGAGCCCGACCACAACATGCTCGGCTTGCACTCTACCACCTGAGCTATCGCATTGCTTATGACCCCCTATGCATACAGATACTAATATAGACGAACATGTGTATACGTATACTCATACATAAAATACATAGCAGGCGTTTTTGCCCATACAAAACTATTTCTTAAATAACTTAAACAATTTTTATATGATCGCAACCGAATTTTCAGGAAGCACAAATACCATTGTTATTATTGTAGGAGTATATATCAAAATTTAATATTACGCTTGTTATTCGATAATTATTGATTTCCGGGGGGCGGAAGTGGAGTGGCAAAAATTTGAAACAAACTTGATCTGCGTGTAACATAACAAATGCTGTCGAAAAAAATTATAGCTCTATCTCTTATAGTCTCTGAGATATAGGTGTTTCACACGGACAGACTGCAGACACACAGACGGATAGACGGACATGGCTAGATCGTCTCGGCTATTGATGCTGATCAAGAGTATATATACTTTATAAGGTCGGAGATGCCTCCTTCTACCTGTTACATACATTTCCTGCCGGCACAAAGTTATAATATCGGGTATAAAAAGTGCGGCCAAAGCTGTGAGCGAATAAAATATTAATAATAAGTTTAATGTATATCAATATTACTTAATTAAAATAAATATTACCCTTTTTTTTTAATATTTTTAGAATTACAAATGATGCAAGGGAGGACGAAATGGAGGAAAACATGGGGCAAGTTAACACCATGATTGGTAATCTTCGCAATATGGCATTGGATATGGGCTCAGAACTTGAAAATCAGAATCGCCAAATAGATAGAATTAATCGCAAGGTATGTACATTAAGACTACTTTAGAGCATATTAGTTTATTTTATTCGTTTTACAAATGTGTAATGCATAAAACTTGGTTTACAACCGCTCATCAGTAATATAAATGGTTTTTGTAACTAATTCAGGAAATGAGTATATCTCGTAATGTGATGAAAATTGAAGAAGCCTTTGACAACTCCTTAATCCTGAAAAAAATCGTATCTTTGTCAATTACACGGCTATATTAGGTAGCCTTATAAGCGATTACTTATAGCATATGACTATCGGACTCACGATCAAAACCATAACCTTGTGGCTCAAGAATTTTGCGTTATTTCGGTTTACATTGTAATGTCACTATTTTCTTTAAAAGTTTTTTTTATCTTCGCAAACGCAGTATACATCGATATAGAGGGACTCTGCAAATTTAATGCCACTTTTTCGTGAATAACTTTTTCGAAAATATAATTCAACCGCTGTATTCATGCTCGTACACAATGAAAGTTTCGACCAGGCTGAGATACAAGCAAGGCAAATTTCTCAAAATCGGAATCAAAAACAGAATAAATATATGAGGAAGAATGAAAAATTATAAAACTACCAATGGATTATATTGCATCCACTAGCTCAATCTCGATCAGTTCTGATGGAATTTGAGCATCTACCATCACGACGCAGCGATCACGTATGTTTAAGAAAAATCGACTAGAAAGAATTTCAGTATCAAGAATGTCACACTTTCACCATGTTTCAGTGAAGGCATGGAAAATTTATTCTTTTTAAGTATACATAGGTTAGTTAGTTTTCTACAAATGTCACTTACCTAGTTTTTTGAGCTTACAGACATAGGGTTAGGAAGTAACCGGACACCAATTTCTTTTACTAGCAAATAATTTTTTAAATTATAGGTGTGCAAGTCAAAACTTTTTGTCCGACCAATATCAAATGTCCTATTAGAAGCTTACCTTGAAACAAACATGTGTATATTATGTATAGCTGAAGTAGAAACTGTAGAAGTGATTCTTCAATAGTTAAAGGACTGATGATTTCGATAGAGGGCTGCGCAGATTGAATTTCTTTAACCATCCTCAGCTTTGGCGACACCAATATCGGAGCAGGAGTAGACACTTCGACATTTAATGACGCAATTATTTTTTTGTGGAACTTCAAGAGATACCGAAGGTTGAGGTGAAGGAGAACTATATGACATTAGTTCCCCAGCAGGTGGTACAGACAAAAAGGAAAAATAATTAGGGATAGAAACCTCATTCGAGGCTATGACAGACGTATTTTGGCCTTTTTATGTTTTGGAGACTCACTCAAGAGCTTAAAATCAGAATCCAAAGCCTAAAAATTATCCGAGAGTTTTTTAAAGCTCGCGAATACTTCTCTAAAGGTCGTCCGCGTTTGCCAAATAAATCCAGTGATATCACGTTCAGCGTTCCTGTAATGTGCGTAGGTTCATTATAATCATGACTTAGATTAATTTGCGCCAAAAATTCGTCTGTTAAAGCCAGCACATTTCGTGCAATACGTTGTCGTACCCGGCATTTATTGTTATGACATACAAACATATTGATAAAAAGATAAATAAAAATCCTCTTTTTGACTCTTTACGAAAAGCCTCAGAGAGAAACCGATCTATGGGTTCTTGAATGAGTTTCCTCGCGCTCAGAGCGAAACCGTTTTTATACCCGTTACACATAGGGTAGAAGGATATTATAACTTTGTGCCGGCAGGAAATGTATGCAACAGGTAGAAGGAGGTATCTCCAACCCCATAAAGTGTATATATTCTTGATCAGCGTCAACAGCCGAAACGATCTAGCCATGTCCGTCTGTTATAATATTTTCCTAACCTATGGGTAAGACGTACAGATAATACATGAATGATAAAGTTCAAGAGGTGCTTTAAGATCTGAATGTGAATAGATTACTCGATTGTCCATCAGAGATCTGAATGACTTGGTCAATAGATTTAACATTCAATTCAACTTGTGAGCAATTAAGTTTTTGCTATAGGTAAAACTGGAACTAATCTAGCAAAACGTGTCTGAAGCGCCAATAGTTAAGTGTATGAGTGAGTCCTTCAGATAAACAAACAGCAAATCAGTACTACACTTCACGTGACCGCATGACGATAATTTACTTGATAGCCCAACATAACTCGACGAACTCTAATAAAAGACATTTGCAAAAGCTATTATTCGAGAAAACTCAAGAAAACTCAAAATTCAGATGTTCTCGGTTTACATTTTTTGTTTATTTATTTGTTAAGTGGAGAATCTGCATAACATATTTAGAGGACCTTTATAAGACAGGGGTAGCAAATATAAAAAAAAAACCAAACCTCAACACAAATATGAGGATTACATACATATTAATTGTTTTGGCAAAGCCTTGCTCTTCAAGACACCTCAATGGTCTCGCTGGAAGTAACTTCCTCGCTAGTAGGCTGCGATGTCTTTGAAGTTTATCACTATAACGGCTTGTGTCCACGAACCAGGGCAATCTGTTAGGTTTCGTAGTAACCGATTCTGCAACACCTGAATCCGTTTATAGTTGGATTTGGCTGCGATCCCCCAGATCTGAATACCATAGTTTTGTATAGGTTACATTTCTTAACTGTGGCATTTAAATGTGGCCCAAATGTAAGGCGCTTGTCCAGTGTAACGAATAGCTCGTGTTCGAAGACGCCTTTTACTTTTTAGTAACTCTCTAGCTTCCCTTGTGAGAACAATACCATAGCTTATAGGATAATAATATAATCAGAAACAGCTCTATATAAAGAGTGATCCATTACGACCTTTTTTTAATAGGCCTTTTCGTGCATTTTACGAGTGACTCGTGTCAAGCTGTCATAACATTTCTATTCAGTAATGTTTGGCAAATCATCATGGAAAGACCCACACCGCAACAACGACTCTAAATTATTCAGCTGTATTACGAAAATCAGTTTTCTGCGAAAAAGTTTTTCGCGCAATTCGTGCAACATATGGTACGCATAATTGGCCTTCCGAGCCCACCATTGCCAATACCATCCGTAAATTCGAGTCGCAATATTGGCTATTGGATGATAGGCGACCGAATAGACCACATCCAGCCCGAGGTAAGGAAAATATTGCGGCTGTAGTCGAAAGTGTGGCTGAAGACCGCGAAGAATCGATTCGGCCCCGATCTCAACATTTGGGCTTATCGTACGGAACAACTTGGCGAATTTTGCACAAGGATCTTGGTTTGCAGGCTTACAAAATCAAACTAGTGCAAGAATTAAAGCCAGCAGACTTGAATTTGCGATTTAATTTCAGTCGATGGGCTCTGGATCACCTTAACGAAGACTCACTGTTTTCACGCCGAATTTTGTTCAGTGATGAGGCACATTTCTGGCTCAATGGTTACGTGAATAAGCAAAATTGCCGCATATGGGCTGATGAGCAACCTGAAGAGACTCTCCAACTTCCGTTACATCCACAAAAATACACCGTTTGGTGTGGTGGAACCATCGGTCCGTACTTCTTCAAAAATGAGGTCGCACAGAACGTTACTGTGAATGGACACTCGACGACATTTGGTTTCAACACGACGGAGCCACTTCCACTCCCACAGTGCGCGAAACAATGGGTTTATTGAGGAATCATTTCGGCGAGCAGTTAATTTCACGTTTTGGACCTTTAGACTTTTTTCTTTGGGGCTACGTGAAGTCAAAAGTCTTTGCCGATAAACCAGCTTCAATTCAGGACTTGGAAGGCAACATCACTCGCGTAATTCGGGAGATGCCGGCCGAGATGCCGGAAAGAGTGATCCTAAATTGGACCTTCCGAATGGAGCACCTACGACGCAGTCGCGGCCCACATTTGAATGAAATTATTTTCAAAAAGTAAATGTCAATGGATGTTCTTTATGCACATAATAAAGATTCGGCCATCCAATTTCAATTTGTGTGTTTTATTTACAATTAAAAAAAAAATTTCTTAATGGATCACCCTTCTTATTATCAGTTAGAATTTCGATTGTATTCTCAATGTCTTCTTTGGAGTCCAGAATTGAATTTTGTTAAAAAAAAAATAGTTATAAAGAATTTGTTTAAAAGTGAGATCAGTACGACTTGTGATTAACCGAGGACTTGGTCTGACATTAGTACCATTTGTTAGCAGATTAACAATTAGGGATATGTGATCAGACTCCAGGTCACAGCATTGGCAGATGTCTATTTGAGAATCCAGTATTCAATGGTAAAATGCGAAATTAATGCAAGTAGCTGTGTGCCTAGGTACTTATGGGTATCGCGTTGGAAGTAATGTCAGGTGAGCATTGCGTGAGATGCGCATAATTTTTATCCATGTTCGCGGTGGAGCAAACATTGCTGATTGCCGTAATTTATGCAGTTGCCATAGTGAAAACAGTATTACTAGTAGCACTTGCAAATGTAAGCGTTAAAGTTCTGAGTTACAGAACACAGTGGGCGTTGATCACTAATGATTTCTGACCGAATCGCCAAATGTGATTAACCAGCCACTTGGTGCATTTTTTCATATTCAAACTGCTTATTGCAAAGCTAAGAGTTAGAAAAAATTTTTCCATCCTTTACCAAATATTTAACTAACTAAATATTACTTAATAGTTGCAGTTTGGCCTCGAACAGCAAAAGTTTCTGCTTAGTTTTGTCAAGAACAAAAGTCAGATCGCTTGACAGATAAACGCAGATTTTATTACCCCTCTTGAGCGGCTGCGCGAGTTACCAATAGATTGATAACACTATTGGTGTAGATGCTTTCTTTTGGTGGTGTAAATCAAAACGCTCAGTTGTTTTTATTCCTTTCTTTCTTTTTTTATTTCGACGTCTGTTCTGTTCCTCTCTTAACACTCGACTGACTAGTCGAACCAAACGTCACTTCGCAAATTTGTCTTCTCTTTGTCGTTTTTTATATAACGGTCGTTCCGATTGTGTCCAGTCGGATCGTGCCTCTTTACGTTTGTCGTAGACTCTACATCTCTACGAATAGGGTAGAGAGGGTAACTCGCGCAGAGTGAGGGGTACTACCCAAGTCTTATCGCACTATAGTTATGTTTTTGTTGTTGTTCAGCTGCCGGTATTGCAGAAGCCAGCGTCGTCAAACTAAAAAAAAAAAAAAAAAACAAACGGGAATTACACTTGCTTTGCTTTGTGTTTGCTTATCCGCAACACAACCGATCTCATCAAGAGCAGATAATCGACTTCTCGATTTAAATGAACTTTAATAGAGGTTCTAAGATTATGGCGAAGATGCCTATTATTTGAATTTATTTTTATTTATTGAATCTTCTTTTTGGTTAAGACTAACAATAAGTAATTAAATCGTACACTTAATATTAATCAACAGTACTCTTGCACTTTAATTAGGATGCAGACTAGAGTATCTGCGCAACCTTCGGAGTTTCCACGCGAGATGGTTTTGGATATTTTCTTGTGTTCGGCTATTACATCTCTTACATCTCTCTTATTTTATTTTTAGATAATATATATTTTACTTTATATATTAGAAATATAGTAATTTTCTTGCTGAAAAACGTATATATTCTATCTTAAAGCATTGTCATTATGAATGTCATCTATAGGCAATCGTTTTATATGCATATATTATATGTTTATCCATATATACGTTCTATTATTCTGTGGTTAATTAGCACGCAAAGTTGCTGCATCATTCCGCATATACAATATATTATATTAAGATCTTTCTGTATGTTTACGTTTCCAATACCCCAGTAATAATTCCCAAAATTTAACTGGGCTCTTTTGACTAGTACTTTATCAATATACCTAAAATAGCCGTTTTAGTATTTGTGGTATATATTAATTAGGTACATATATTTTGCAATTAATATCACACAATTTTGCTTTCATTCAAAATGGGTAGCAAGTCAGACGAAGACCTAAATGGACTAAGCATCTTTAGCGCAGCTAAGAATAGCTGTATTGTAGTGGATGTTATTATTTTATTATTAATTATTCGGATAATTTCGATATAGACGACCTGCGCAAGACTTTCACGCTTCTTCCAAAATAAAAATTAAAGAGAAGAAATTTTATTATTTATTTTTACGAGTAAAATTAGGTGGGTGAGAAGAAATTTTCGAAAAGGCCGATAAAAATTAATAGGTCTACATGAAGGGACACGTGGCAGTTTTCCTAAATGTCACAAAAGAGACATTAGTCATATTTGGTAAGATTATCATCATGTGGCCTAACGCAATTCGATCGTACGCAGAAGACTTCTCGCAATTATTTATTATTTATTATTTTACACGACTGACCATGTAGTTTGTGGAAAACATACTAGCTTAAGTTTATAAACTTAGAGTCGCGGACTCGACTGGTACCAGGAGATGAACTTATTGGCAGGATTCTCCAAGAATAGAATACGTTAAAATACGTTGAAATAGGGCTCAACATCGCTAATTGCATAATAGCGGCTTGCGTTTATGGCTTGTACTTTTTACCCCATACCAAGGTTTTACTATAATTATATAATATTATTACCTAGGGTTCATATTGTTATGAGTACGAATGGTATATACAGGACATTTTTCAAAATTCATTTAAAGTTATACGAAGTGGAGGTGGTATGAGGACTCCCAGGCTATATCAAGAGCTGTAACAATATAAATAAATAAATTGTAATTGTATTTTTAAAATGTAGCATTAAACAAATAGTATTCTATTCGTTATATGATACATGAACATAAATATTGATCCAAAATCTGATTTCATACCCTAATATATATGTTCTTTATTCCAGGGCGAGTCAAACGAAGCAAGAATAGCAGTCGCTAATCAAAGAGCACACCAGCTTTTAAAATAAAGTGATCTCAGGGAGATGAAATGTACATATAAACAGAATTTTGTATATGATCTTGGATTTAACCTCTTTTAAATTTCATAGTTTTGTGTAAATGATTAGTGCTCCAGCAAATAAATAAATTACACAAGAACTTTTCCGAAAATACTTTTGTAAAATTACAATACGGCAATGTCAAAAAAGTTAATTCAGTATACATATATACACGATACAATGCTCAAATTTGTAAGAACTCTCACTACTGTCGACATACAATACTCAAAAATATTACGTAAATGTTTATGTACCCACTTTTTCTTCATTCTATTTCTTATTTCTGAAATTGCAATAATCGATCAATTTCTAAATTTATTAAGCAATTTTGGTATCTGAAATATTTAATGGTATGACAAAAAATACGTTTACAGCAAACTAGTCTGTAATATATAAATATGAGTTGCGCAATGCCTCCAACTCAGTAAATGTATCTATAAAAACCATGTTTGTTTTGTTTCCACATACCTACATTGCTTATGATGTTTTTTATTTTAAAACGATATCTACAATATATGTATGTATATGTAAGCAACGCTTTTCTTGTATGCATTATTACGAAAAATACGCGTATTCTTTGTTGACAGAAGATATTCAAAAACTATTTTAATTCAATTATTTACTTCAGAACAACTTTTTTAATGTAAAATAACAAAATCCTACATTATTCAGAAGATTAAAATAATAAATTGTCTATCCATACATATTTAACAAAAAAATATTTAAGGCTGTAAAATAGAAAAAAATGTTTTTAAGAAGTATGCATAAAAATGTAATAAATAATTTACTCTCGCATGTTTCTATTAAAAATATACTACAAATTTGTAGTACATTTCTTTTTTTGTAAGATAAGTTAAATTAAATTAATTTTAATTAAAAATATTATTAGTGATAAAACGAGACGATATAAGTAATATTTTTTGCTCACTTGAAAATGTTACTAAAAGAGTCTCAAGTATGTATAGGTAACAATTACAAATACATTCCGTGTTATTTTAAAAATTAAAATAAATTATCGTTCAAAACAAATTTTTTATTTTTATTACGCAAAGATCATCTAGCGATACCTCAACGATAAAGAAGAATAACAGTCAGCGACTGACTTTTATACTCTTATCTACTATTTCTCTGCCTTACCTAACGCACGTCTGATTGTCAAATTACGTTATATTATGTTACAGAAGGATTACAGGACATGTTGTATTACATTGATCTTATGTATTTTTGATATACTAACAACTATTATAAAATTTTATATTTAATTATTTATTTACTTTACTTGGACTTTTGACAACGTCACCTATTATGATGTACTTTACATCTACCGCCCACCAGACAGAGAGGTGCACCTCATAGCGTGCAGTGTCGGAAGATCACAGACACATGTATATGTATCTTAAATCTATCTATTTATATCTAGATGTATTATGTTGCTATACACTAGACAAATAACATTAAATTAAAGTACGTAGGGATGAAATAGACTAGGCGTTACTACTTGTAATTGGAAAAAAAATATTACATAGTGAGCAAGAAATTCCACATATTTTCGCTGTATTCTAGTAATTTTCAAACTAATTTGGCTAGTCAATTATGAGGAATAGATTCCTTCAATAATCAACTTGTATCCAAACATTATTTCAAGCATAGTTCCACGATCAAAGAGAATGAGAAATGGAGACTTATAAGTCGCAGGCAGAGTGAGTGTTAGAATTTCAACTCAGGTCACGAAGAGCGAAGAGCAATAATTGTTTGTGGACCGATTCCATTCTATCTTAAGGAACCTTATAATGGGGCTCAATATACAAAACCCATATATACCCCCACAGATTTAAGAATCGGAAAGCCAAGTAAAATATATAGTTAAAATATATGTTAGGTTAGATCAGCAGCTCGTAGAAGAGTAAGTTTCATAATGAAATTGAGGGTAGTTGGGTACCTTCCTGTTATCAAAACGCTTAAGTGCAATAATGCAGGTTATTCATAGTACAATTCAAAAGGAAGGGCAAGAGAAACTTACCCTGTGAAATATCAACTCCCGGTACCTTAGTGATTGTTGAATCACCCCACTTAGGTACCATCTACTGTCGCTAAGAAAGCAGTTGACTTATCGATGGATCACTAAAGGTAAGGCCCTTCATAATGGCGTTAGTACACATATTATTAAAGGTGCCTGAAAGCATGAAAGCCTGGTTAAGCGTAATCACATGCACTGCATTGCTTTTGAATTGTAGATCAAGAAGCTTTTAAGAGGAAGGACGTAAGATTGGCCAAATGTCTTTGATACCCACAATAATGTATTTTCCCGTCTTCGACGGGAAAATGATTTTGGAGTTCCCCCAGAATGTGGGGATATATTTCTTAAATACCTTCCACAATTTTTATCTGATCGCAATCAATTTCGGAGGCGGAACGGGGCGTGGCAAAAATTTAAAACAAACTTGATCTGCGTGCAAAAATTATAGCTTTATCTCTTATAGTCTCTGAGATCTAGGTGTTCATACTGACGGACGGACAGACGGGCATGGCTAGATCGTCTCAGCTGTTGACGCTGATCAAGAATATATTTATCTTTATAGGGTCGGAGATGCCTCCTTCCACCTGTTACATACATTTCCTGTTGGCACAAAGTTATAATAGCCTTCTACCCTATGGGTAGCGGGTATAATCAACTTTTTCGTACAACACTCACAAATGACGCCTGATACACAAATCCCGAGTTTAGGACCAGACTTCTAGCAGGAATTGGTCATGGTTACGTAAATCTGCAGTTTCTTGAGAAAAGTAGGCGTTAGGAATTACGCGTTGCGTTAAGAGGGTGCGTATATCTGTCATGTTGGCGGATACAGTTTGCGTGACGAGTCATCCAGCGGTCTACTGTACTGTTTGTCAGTCACGGGTAAGGCATAACACGAAACAGAATTGGGAATTCTTATAAGACGTTAGGAGAACTTCACCCAGTCGATATTGTAAGGGTTTTCGGAAGGCTTAGCAATGGAATTCCAGTTTAATTCAATTTTAAATATAATTATGAGGTGGGACCTATGTATATACGTTGAGTATGATGAGTTTTGTGTTAATTATAAAATCAATTATTGATTCTTAAGATCTGAACTTCCCGCTATGGTGGTCATTGGAGTCAGTGCCGGCGTCTAGCTGCCAAAATATCCTTGACATCTCTCTAGGACCGCCATAGTTTTGATCGTCATTGCTTAAATTAGGTTGTACATACATATATGAGTTTCTAACTCCTTCCTGATAAGAAAGGCTATTCTTGATATACTTACCGTTGTCAGGATGAAGCGATTGAAGTTAGACGACTTCAGTCCGGAGACGGGATTGTAATTTGTCTCCATGGACAGTTCCTCTCCCCTTGACCACATTCAATCAACCCACGCCTTGGCCTGTCTGGGTCGTTCTCCATCGTGAGAAACAGTGCGTCGAACAGATTGGCATGATTCTACTGCCACAGTTTTGTGTAAATTTTCAGAAACATCGATGTTTTTTTAAAAAAAAAAATAAGAAAGAAACAGCAGAAAGAACAGAATCAGTTCAAACAATAACAATAAAGTTTATTTGAGATCGTTAAAATAAGTAATCTATATATATAAAAGAAAGTCTATAAAGTTTCACCACTTATAAATCAAGAACGGCAGAACAGATTTGAGTGAAAATTGATAGGGAGGTAGCTTAGAGCCAGGAGACTGCTATAGGATACTTTTTATCCCGTTCGACATCGCGAATTTTACTCCACCGACATGGCTGCACTTATAGTAATGAATAACAGTAAGTAGGCTGTGAGCGTAACGTATCATACTCGATATTGCGATATTATGTATTTATATGAACATTTACATTTATTTTACAGTCAGCAAAGCCGCGAGCAAGACGATCGAAAAAAAAAAAATCGATATATTTAAAAGAAATAAAGTTTTGAAAATTGAAAAAATGTAAAAACTTTGCAACGTTGGGTTATCATTCTTATGACATACACCATTGATATTCAATATCGTGCTACAGCAGCACATGGCAACGCCGATGCTCTTTCACGCCTTCTAGTAGGTATGGAAAGTGCTCTAAACGGAGATTAACGGTGGAGACTGTCACTGGCAACGATGGTTATCCGCTGTATTGGCGTCGATCAACGAAAGTGAAAAGAATGGATTTCGTTGTCGACAACAGTTCGATTGTTCCATATTCGCCACTTAATTCTAAAACGTTCAAGACACATTGCAACGTTGAATACTGCAGCAATTCAGGTAAGTCAATAAAATATATTTGCAAATATGTCACGAAAGGCAGTGATATGGCGGTTTTTGGATTGCAATCCTCGAATACCAACGATGAAATTTCACGCTATCAAGTCTGTCGTTATGTGAACTGTAATGAAGCGATTTGGCGTATATTCGCATTTCCCATTCACGAACGTCATTATACTGTTATGCATTTGGCGGTCCATCTGGAGAATGGCTTCACGGCTTCGAATGCTATGTGCGTGGGCCAACGTCATTTAAGATACTACTAGCTGTTAATGGTGTAATATTCCCAACATATCGTGCTGCATGTGAAGAATTGAACTTATTAGAAAACGATACCCATTGGGATACGAAAATCGCTGAAGCCATTATCTCTGCATCTTCAAGTCAGATACGCACATTATTCGCTATCATAATTTCGACATGTTTTCCATCAAACCCGTGTAACCTGTGGCACAAATACAAGGATAATATGTCAGAGGATATTTTACATCGAATTCGTGTCAGTTCCAGAAATCACGTTATTGAGATGAATGAGGAGATACATAATCGTGCTTTACTCTTGATCGAAGATATGTGTGGGGTAATTTATTAATCAGGTTAGGAATGCCAGCGTCATATCGTGAAATGAATGACACATTTAATTGAGAATTGGAACGGGAACGGCAATATAATCACCAAGCATTAGATTTAGTAGTTCAATCGACTGTACCCCTGTTAAATTACAACAAAAGCAAGTTTATGATACTTTAATGAATCGATGATGAAAATGGTGTTTATATTTTCTAGATGCCCCTGGTGGTACTGGCAAGACATTCCTCATGTCATTAGTTTTAACAACTGTTCGGGCGAGATCAAACATAGTTGCAGTTCATTCTTCTGGAATAGCAGCCACATTGTCATTCAGCATTACTACATTACATTACATAACTTTACACTATTGAAGAACCAACGTGTAATATTGCAAAACACTCAGCAATGGCCAAAGTTTTAACAGTATCGAAAATCATAATCTGGGACGAATGCACAATGGCGCATAAACATGCATTAGAAGCACTTAACCGAACATTAAAAGATTTACGCAACGACTCGAGATGTTTTGGAGGAGCACAGTCTTCACTGTCTGGCAATTTCCGCCAAATACTGTCTGTAATTCCAAATACTGACAGTAATTCCGACGAAATAAACGCTTGCCTCAAATCGCCAAGTCTTTGGCGCTATGTGAAGAAACTACAGCTGACAACAAACATGAGAGTTACATTGCCTAATGATACATCTGCTGAAGATTTCTCGGAGCGATTGCTAACTATCGATAATGGTCAAGTACCTGTCGATGAATCGAGCGGATTAATATCATTTCCAAATAATTTCTGCAATTTTGTCTCATCAAAAGACGAACTTATCAACAATGTATTTCCAAACATTATTTCTAACTACAAAAATAATAAATGGTTGAGTGAGCGAGTAATTTTAGCGGATATATACATAGATGTAGATGAACTGAATTACTTAATTTAAAATAAGATCATTGGAACAATGCAATCATTCAAATCTATTGACAGCGTCACATATGAAGATGAAACCACCAACTATCCAATTCAATTTTTAAACTTTTTGGATGTGCCTGGCTTACCACCGCACAATTTACGCCTATAGGTTGGCTCCTTATTAATAATGCTTCGAAACATATACCAATCAAAACTGTGCAATGGTACCCGTTTGGCGGTTAGAAAATTGATGAACAATAATGAGTGAAAATTCAAAGGTTAGGAAGTTCTTATTCCGAGGATCCCGATAATCCCAACCAATATGCCGTTTGAATTTAAAAGAATTAAATTTCCGATACGTCTGCATTTGCCATGACCATCAACAAATCACAAGGCCAATCCTTAAAAGTTTGTGGTTTAAATCTAGAACATTCATGTTTATACCCGCTACCCATAGGGTAGAAGGGTATTATAACTTTGTGCCGGCAGGAAATGTATGTAACAGGTAGAAGGAGGCATCTCCGACCCTATAAAGTATATATATTCTTGATCAGCGTCAACAGCCGAGACGATATAGCCATGTCCGTCTGTCCGTCCGTCCGTATGAAACACTGGATCTCAGAGACTATAAGAGATAGAGCTATAATTTTTTTCGACAGCATTTGTTATGTTTGCACGCAGATCAAGTTTGTTTCAAATTTTTGCCACGCCCCCTTCCGCCCCCGCAAATCAAAAAAATCGAATAACAAGCGTAATTTTAAAGCTAGAGTTACGAATTTTGGTATATACAATAACTACTATAGTAGTTATGATTCCTGAAAATTTGGTTGCGATCAGATAAAAATTGTGGAAGTTATTAAAGAAAGACTTTTGTATGGGCAAAAACGCCTACTTACTAGGGGTCTCAGTTGCTTTGGCTGACAATCTGGTACATTGTGCCGGTATATTTTGAATATCATTTGGTATATTTTTAGTATATTTTTTAGTATTTTCGGAATATTTTGAAAATGATACCGCAATTTTTTGCCTTTATTAAAAATGGGTAGCGGGTATCTCACAGTCGAGCACACTCGACTGTAACTTTCTTACTTGTTTTACCATGGTCAATTAACAACTACTTCCGGTTTAAGCCTCGTCCTGCGATCAGAAGTAGTTTGTCCACTTTTGCTGAACACTTTTTCTGATTCGCAAGATGAGGCTTATATAGAGAAATATTTTTTACAACCAATGTTGGTGTTGTCATCAGTAAAAAATATTTGTTTTTTAATTTTAATTTAATTTAATTTTAAAATTATACCTCTCAATACTTCAGGGGGTTGCAGTAATCAGGAATGTTTTCTTTTGCTTTGCAAAAATGAAAATTTGGATTGTGGCTTATTTGACTTTGGTACTGGTGGTGTGTAATGACGCCGTGGAATTGCGGACTTTACCGAAAGAAATCCCTGCTCCAATGCTTTGGCTGTGTGGTCTGCATTTGAGCATCTGAGAAACCCCTCTTATTTGAAGCGAGGATCGATAAAAGTAGTGATGGAAGTTGCGAGGAATTGTGCGCGTTTCTAAATTATCCAGTCTTTCGACTATCCTTAGTAAAATATAAAATAAAATATTTCTTCTTTCGTTCTTAAAGTTGAATTTAATTTATTCATTGTATTATGCAACTCGGTATTGTATTATGAGAAGATCACATCTTCGACTTCCAGTCTTAAAACATCCTGAGCAAGAAAATTAATAGTGTGTGCCAAACAGGGAAAATGTTTAAATTGAAGAATTTCGCACGCTTTTTCCATAGTACTATCATTGTCGATTGTAACGATGACAACGTCAGGTAAAAGACCCCACTCAGCCAAATTTAAATTCAATGAGTCGGTGTGATTTGTGGGGGCCATCGACAGCCATCAATAGCAGTGCAAACGTCAATTTAAAGGTGTCTGCTATAAAATGACATGTGATCGTTATAAAGCCTTCGTTAGCTACAAATGTCCGCAGATCAGTAGTCAAACCATCATGCTCAACAGTTTCGATAACAGCATTCACCTTCACCTTTAGCAGATTATATTCGGTTGGAAGCATAATATCACGAATATATGTAAGTTCTGCTTGGCAACTTATAGCACGGGACTGCTTCTTGTACGAGTTCAAAAAATTCTCCGCCATTAACGCAACTGAAAGGGCGCACGTCTTTGGCAATCATATTCATCACGTTCTTATCAAATCTCTTTGTCTCTTATTGAGACTACGCACTTCATCACTGATTTTTTTGATTTCCCATACAACTGATCGCTCTCTTTTCCGTTTTTGTGCTGACTCCGGCTCCAATTCCTCCGTCGGTTCCGCTCCTATTACATCAATAAATCAATAAAACATTTTAGTAAACTGTATGTAATTTACAATATTCTCTAAACAACATAATAAAACAAGAGCTACTTTATTTTAAGGCTTGCGCATAATTGTTGAGGCCTTAGTTATTTTGCGCCAAATTAATGAATGCATGTGTGTACATTAGGGCGGGTCAATTTTTTTTCGCAAAAATCGTCCCCCATAATCGGAATCTACGAAGAATTCTAAGAAAATTTCACCATGAAACCATGTGTCTAAAATGAATTCCTAGTCCGCGCCGTGAAGCTTTAAGATTGCACTATGAGGTACATAAGGTATTTCGAGGTATTTAAGGCATTTTAATGTATTAAAAAAAAAAAAATACGCATTTTCCAATTATGTTGGAGTCAATTCTGACTTATTTTTTTACAACAAATTTTATAATTTTTTTTTTAAATTTATTTAACTAAAAATTTTTTTTTTAATTCAACAAAATGAGCCAAACTAGCCATGTACTGAGCCTCATATAAGAAAGTAGGAGCAATGCGTCTGTAACTTTTAACGAAGTAAGGTATCGGTCTGAAAATTGAAATATATATTCAAAGGCATTATAAGCAACTAAATAAAAGTAGGCGTGGCATGATAAAAGCGGAATTTAATTTTATTTTTTATTATAAAGTTTATTTGCTTGCAAAGAAATATATTATTACATTAAAAAGCTTTTGTATCAACGCAATTTTTACCACAAAATCTAAGAGAAATTGTAAACAAAGTAATCCAAAACAATGCATTCTTCGCCCATACAGAAAATATTTTGTTAACAATGCTTTTCGATGAAAGAAAAACAGTTCGCGAAAGAGCAATTAATAAAATTATGTATTATCGTGAGAAATTATATTACCCAACTAAACTTAGATCTTATAAAAAGAATCGCATTAATTTCGATTGCACCGATTATATGCATTTAGTTGACTTGGATAATGACGACATCTTATTTGAACCTCCATTTACTGCAAACATCCCACACGATCACTTGCTGGAATACATAAATTCTGCTGAAATACCACTGCCAGATCCAGCAATTCCATCGCACATTCAGGGCACCGAACGATGTGTGCAGTTGTTAACACATGTCTCACGACGAGTTATGCCACAGAATCGAGATGCTGTTATGTCATTGACTTTAGAAAGTCGTTCCAAAGTTCCTCAAATCGAGTCAAAGAAAGACTTGAGATTCTAATAAGATGCCGTTATATTCCAAGTCAACAAAATGCAAAAATTACGAGTTGGAAAGCAAATAAACTTTAAAATAAAAAATAAAATTAAATTCCGCCTTTTATCATGCCACGCCTAATTTTTTTAGTTGCTTAAAATGCCTTTGAATATATATTTCAATTTTCAGACCGATACCTTACTTCGTTAAAAGTTACAGACGCATTGCTCCTACTTTCTTATATGAGGCTCAGTACATGGCTAGTTTGGCTCATTTTGTTGAATTAAAAAAAAAAATTATAAGTTAAATAAATTTAAAAAAAAAATTATAAAATTTGTTGTAAAAAAATAAGTCAGAATTGACTCCAACATAATTGGAAAATGCGTATTTTTTTTTTTAATACATTAAAATGCCTTAAATACCTCGAAATACCTTATGTACCTCATAGTGCAATCTTTAAGCTTCACGGCGCGGACTAGGAATTCATTTTAGACACATGGTTTCATGGTGAAATTTTCTTAGAATTCTTCGTAGATTTCGATTATGGGGACGATTTTCAGGATTTTTTGGACAGGAACAAATTGACCCGCCCTAATATATACATATATACAATAACAATTATAGTAATTGTGCTACCTGAAAATTTGGTTGCGATCAGAAAAAAATTATGGAAGTTATTAAATAAATAGAAATACAAGAACGCCTACTTAATACTAGTGGTCTGAGTTGCTTTGGCTTTCAATCTGGTATATTGTGCCGTCTATGGAATATTTTGAATGTGGTGCTATATAACTTGATCTGCGTGCAAACATAGCAAATGCTGTCGAAAAAAATTATTGATATATCTCTTATAATCTCTGAGATTTAGATGTTCATAAGAACAGACGGTCATAGCTAGCTCGTCTCGGCAGCTGACGCTGATCAAGAATATATATACTTTATGGGGTCGGAGATGCCTCCTTCTACCTGTAACATACGTTTCCTGCCGGCACAAAGTTATAATATCCTTCTACCCTATGGGCAGCGGGTATAATGATTATTGTACTTAAATTTTTTTCTAAGAAAAAAATGAATAATTTCGAAAATCGACTTATTTATTGCCTTTAATGCGGAACAGAGTTCGCTGGCAACGCGCCCACGAAATCCGCAGCGATCGGCTCCAGGTTGGGGACAACGAGAGCGTTATGGCCGTGGAGGACATTATTTCTCGATATACGAGCGGTTTCTCTCACCAGTCGGAGGAAAGATTACGCAAGTATCTGTGCCAAACAGGTTTGAACCGCCAGTGTGTCTTTTCTATTTCGGGGTTGCTGCCTTCCACCATGTTACACATAAGTTTTCCGTAGCGATTATTTACGTTGGTTCACATTCTGTGATCTCTTCACAGACATCTACGTCAACAATCTGAAGTTGACAGCGGTCGAGAAAATGTTTTACTTGAACTCGAAGATCGCTGGCCAACGAAATAATCGGCAGATTTCCACTCATGAGCGATGGTTTCGCGTTGGCTTGGTGGACGGGAACAAACGCTGGCTTGTTACCAGCCAACTTAAGATTCTGTTCAGCCTGTCCACGCCCTATTCAGAGATGCTTAACCGCATACTGAAATTTTCACCTTATCCCCACTTGCAAAGCGTAAAAAGTTTACCCTTTCGTTATGGAAGCAGTCTTTGGCGGATAGGTTAAAAAATTCCGGCATGACAGGACCTGAGCACTTTCTTCATTATCGAACACTCGAAGCGATTAAGGACGTGAGCCAATCCAACTCGTCAACATCAAAGTTCGAAATGAGTTAAGACTTTCATTGCCCGAGTCATTCACAAGGGCAAGTGAGTTATGTTTTAAAGAGAATCATCCTGCCCGGGAGTGTTCTCGATTCCTTCCAATGTCGGACAACGGGGCGGATATCCTTCCATCAGTCATTCTAAGCGGCTCCTGGCCAAATATTTGTGGCTCGCTCCTTTGGCATGAAACTGTGTTTCGCTGGATTCTCACTGGCTGCGTCATCCAGAATGTGCCGAAATCTGTCTCTGCGTTTTCGTCTGGAGTTGACATGATGACACTACCATGAAGACGCAGGTCGCTTTCAACATTTCATTTCCTTCCTCAAATGAAGAAAGTCTAATTGATATACTTTTGATAAGTTTTCAATGCGGACATAACGAATATGTATCACAAGATCGTTATGGACTCGAAGCACACACCCCTAGCGCGTTTCTTAGCTCTACGGGTTCTCCAGCAACTCCCTCCTGATATACACATGCAGTATCCTCTCGCCAGCCATGTTATTTTCGGCAGCCGGACCATTACGGAGGTGTATGCCTACACCTGTCTCTGCGTTATCAACGAGAGTCGTCATTCAAGCAACCGATAAGCTTGACAAGCTTATTTTCAAGTTTTGGGAGGTGGAGGATGTTTTAGCGAAGCTGATTAAAGAGTCGGACTTCATTTGCCAAGAAAACTTGGTAAATACAATGCTGTCTTGCAGGATTATGTTTTCAGATCCTCAAGTGGTAATACGTTCGATATGTTTTCAATGTGGACATAATGAAGATATATCGCAAGATCATTATGGACTCAAAGCATACACCGTTACAAAGTCACGGACGGTCACGTCGGTGACTACGAGTTAAGCACCGTTATGTTTGGTGCTATGCTCCGGCAGCGTGTACGTGGACGGCTGACTATTATGAAGGTGTACAGTCCTGGACAGCGCTGCACAGTAGTTGGGCTTGTATAGGGCCGCGGCCATAAGTAGATAGATAGTTTAGATAGTGAAACGAAATTGCCACCAAAATTCTAAAAATATATTTTAAATGTATAGTAAAGAATGTGGCCACATCGTACGTCTATATTATATAGCTGCGATAGGAACTATAGGATAGAAAAAAGTATTTAGTATGAAGAACTTTTTTGTTTTTCAAGATATGTAAACCAAACTTACAGATTGTGTGGCTAGCAAAAATCCTCTACTGAACCCTCCCCGAGGGTAGGATCTGTTTTACCTCATTTTCAACTGGTAGCAGATCTCTACTAGGCGCCGACGTTTCATGTACTGCCGATCCTGGCTGAGGGCTCTGGTCCCTAGCTTTCGGGCATTTGTCTGTTGAGAAGAAGCAGAATCCATGGTACGAGGTGTCTGGCGGTCAGACTGACAACGCTATGGGGGGCTCCCAAGAACAAAATTAGCTAAAATGTCTCAGATGGAGCATATCAAAAAATAACTCCGGCTGGGATGTCAGCCTAAACGTCGGTGGAAGACGTGACTGCTACCACCGGCAGTTGTAACAATACTGTCACAACCAACAACTCGAGGTTGATGCGCGTGAGTGCCGTTGTCTTACTCGACTCGAACCAAGAGAGAGCTGCGTCAACCTCTACGGTGGAGGAGGAACGTTGTCTTCTTCAGTCACCTCGGCCTATCGTGAACACCTCTGCAGCGTGGCACGGGGGGCTGTAGGAGAAGGCCAAAAATGAGGCGGCAACCCGCATTCACGCTAGACTTAGAGGCGTAGCTAACTTGTCTGTGCAGGTCATGGAGAGGCTTTCCTGGACCAATGCGTGGATACGAAAAAACCAAATTAGCTCCCTCCCAAAGGCAATAAGGCGCAGACCGGTTCTACCAGTTCTGCCAACTCGAAGGTGGTGACCACGCCAAGCAAGCGCCAACAGTCTGCTGAGAGTCCCAAGTAAGGGGTTCCAGTGAGCAAGAGGCTGCGAGCACCTGGCTCCACCAACAAAACAAAGTAATGGCAACAGACATAAACAGAGAGCTAGAGCTAGAAAAAATTCGATGTTTGGGACCATCGATGTTTTTGAAAGAATGTTCGATGTTTCATCGATGTTTTCAAATAAAACATAAAAATAACAATTAACAAGTGGTTTTCATTAGAGATCATAATTGTTATTTAAGAACAACAATGTTTAATTTTAATTTTAATGCGCATCTCCTTGGGTATAATTTGTCCAGCTTTGCTGAACGCTCGCTCTGAAGCGCAGGAAGATGCTGGCTCGCATTGCTAATGCTGTTTTATCATTTATGTACGCCTAAAATAAAGAGAAAATATTTTTGGGTTTACGAATACATTACATATTACATTGATAATTACCTCCCAATACTCAAGTGGATTCATTTCTTCTCCTTTATGGGCAACTTCAAAATATTGGCGCAAAATTATTAACGCGTCAGCTTTGTTCGATTTGACTTTGTCTTCCAGCTTTTTGCTTATAAAAGAAAAGCGTTTTGGTTGCGGTGGTGTTGGCTTTGGCTGTGGAAGCTGTACAGTTTTGGACAAGAAAGATACTTCCTGTTGTGAAATTGCAATGGTATAACTTTAGACTAAGTGCTTTGTATTGCAAAACACAATGGTTTAGTATTGTGATCTTTATTTTGGAGCAACATGTAGGGGTCGCTCCAATTGTTGGACAATATCTGTTTTGTACAAAATCATTAAGGCTATGCTTAGACTAAGCCGCGTAGCTGCGCTGCTGGTAAAGCCAGCAGCGGAGCGGCTGCATTATGTACACATATATAATATATATGTTTTTATATATTGGCGGAAGGAATGTGCGCGCTCTTTGTTATGTATGTAAAAGCGTGGTCAGCACTTTAAGTTCATAACGCATATATGTGATCATGTTACACATGCACTTGAATTGGGATTATTATATTTGGACGTTTACGTACTAACGGCAGTACCATCAAGTGGCCCAGCGATACCAAGCACGGGCTTGTTGACGCGCGGACAAAACAAAATAAATTTGTGAACAGCATGCATTAAACAAAAACAGTGAATAAATATTAAAAGACGCTGGACAGCTAATTAAATTAGATTAAAAATATGTTAGAATATATGTATAATAAGATAAATAACAATAAAATACTCGATAAAAAGGCTAATAATAAGGTAATCTAATATTAGGATTCCAATTTAAACTACGAAGAGCAAATAATAAGAATTGTTTCTGCACCGATTCAATCCTATCTTGATAATCCCTATACTGGGGATTCCAGACAAGAGATCCGTACTCAAGGATAGGACGAACCAGTGAGACGTATAAAGTCTTAGTGATGTATGGATCATTAAACTCTTTCGACCAGCGTTTTATAAATCCCAGAACACCCATGGCCCTATTTACAGCAGACAGAATATGTTTATCGAATTTTAGTTTTGCATCAAGCAGAACCCCTAAGTCATTCACACCTTCAATTCGCTCAAGAGGCGTATCATATAACATATAGTTATTTAACTGGGAAGAACCCCTACAAAAGGTTATAAGCTTACACTTATTGCAGTTTAGATGTAACATATTTACTCTGCACCAAGATTCTAGACGATTAAGGTCACATTGTAACAGTGAGCTCCCAAGACTATCATTAAATGTCAGGCAAAGCTTAACGTCATCGGCGTACATAAGTACACGGGAATGCTCAATAACAGAAGGAAGATCATTTATGAACAAAGTGAACAATAGAGAACCCAAATGACTGCCCTGGGGCACACCAGAAGTGACTTGGACACATTTAGATACAAAACCATTATAATAAATGTAAAGACCCGTGATATCAAGTAATAAACACGCACTTTGTGGTACTTAAATTAGGTTTATTTAATTTCTTTACTTCACGCACGTCTGTCGTGCTCGCTCACTTATGTTGAACTAACTCTCGTCTCTCTTGACACTCATCGCTCGTGTCCGCTGCTAGCATCGTCGCTCTCCTTGCCGATCTCGCTGCTCTGTGCAGATTCCCACATCCCTCCTTTATTAACAAATTTCAGCTTCAACGGTTGATGTAAACTTTCCGCCAACCGCTCCGTTCGATGTTCCTTGTTTTCCCCATCTTCCTGGTAGTCCTGTACCGATGTCCTATTATCTCGAGCGTTACCTAAAGGAGAAATTACAGATGCCGTTGCCTCGCTTGTCGTTATTGGAATCTTCTTGACATGGGACACGTTCCTAATAAGTGTCTTACCCTCTGCCGTAATTTTAATAATATTATTGTTTCTTTCTACTACTTCATATTCGGTGTCGCCAAAAGTTGGAGTTAATTTGTTTGTAAAAATTACATTTTTCAAAAACACCTTATCCCCCACCTTTATTTCGATTTCTTTAGCCCCTCTCTTTTTGTCTGCCTGTTCTTTCCCTTTTTGTTTTAGTATACAATCTCTATCCCTTTCAGCCGAGTCTGTAAATTGTTCATCAATGTCATCTATACATGGAACTTTGTCGCGAACGACCCTATTGAACATAAGCTGAGTTGGAGCTACTCCTGTAGTCCCGTGTGGCGTCACATTGTGCATGAGTACGAACTTCTGAATCTCCTCTTTGTAATTATTTGAATTTGAATACGCGATTTTTAATCGTTTCACTAAAGATCTATTCATGTTTTCTACCTCCCCATTAGCCTGAGGCCAATAGGGTGGTGTCTTCACCTGCTCTATTCCGCAAATTTTGCAATATTCCGCGAATTCTGAGCTGATATATTGTCGACCGTTGTCAGTTCTTAAGTATTTTGGATAACCTAATCTACAAAATATTTCCTTCATTACTTCAATGAGGCTAGCTGACGAAATAGAGCGTAAAAATTTAAATTCCATATAGCGAGAGTAGTAGTCTATAAAAATCAGGATGAACTCGTTATTGGGTAAAGGACCCAGCAAGTCGGACGCTACCCAAATCCATGGGCCAGTTGGAAATGGATTTCTATCCATGGGCGCTGGTCTGGCTGGTTGAGAAACCAGGAGGCAATCTTTGCAGCGTTTTACGAATTTTTCAGCGTCGCGGTCGATCCGAGGCCACCAAATTTTCGATCTTAACCGCCTTTTCATGGCCGATTCTCCTGGGTGCCCTTCATGAGCCAGCTCAAGAATCCGATTTCGAAGTGATGTTGGAATAACGATACGATTACCACGCAGAAGGAGAGGTCCTATTGTTGACAACTCATACCGGAATGGATAAAATTGCTTTGGGGACTCCGATTTCCACTCGTCGTTCTCTACACAGGCCATCGCATCAATGATTTCTTCGTCTTTCACCGAGTCCTTAGCAATTTCCGAGATGGTCATCGATTTTGGAATACTGTTTTCGATGATATGCAGGATACTGTATTCGGTTTCTCTTTCACAAGTGTTGGGTGGTGTTAGCGGACAAAGTCGTGATAACGCATCAGAAATGTTCTCTTTTCCTGCTTTGTACACTACTTTAAAATCGTATGACTGCAGACGTAGGAGCCACCTCTCTATACGAGCTGGTGGTTTCGATGTTGGTTTGAAAATTGCTTCCAAAGGTTTGTGGTCGGTCACCAGTTCAAATCGAAGTCCAGCCAGATAGTAGTAAAATCGCTCCACTGCCCAGACTAGGGCCAGACTTTCTTTCTCCGTTTGCGAATAACGTTTCTCAACATCCGATAATGCTCGGCTTGCAAATGAAATAATTAAGGGATCATTGTTAGCCGAGAACTGCAATAAAACTGCTCCGAGTGCTACAGGACTGGCATCTGCTATGAGACGGGTGCGATTTCCAGGGTTGAAATATTGAAGATTTGGCACATATGCCAGTCGATTCTTTAAGTTGAGAAAAGCGTTTTTCTCTGTTTCGCCCCAGCTGAATTTCGTGTCCTTCTTTAAAAGTTGACATAGAGGTTCCGTACAGTCTGCTAGATCAGGAATAAATTTCCCTACATACGTCACCAGACCGAGAAAACTTCGTATCTCCTCTTTATTGATTGGCTCTCGAAATGCTTTAATAGCATCAACTTTATCGGGATCGACTTCAATGCCTCTATCGGAAAGAATGTGGCCAGGAAATTTAAGTTTTTTGCTTTTCCAAACGCATTTTTGGTCATTAAGCAGTACGTTGTTTTCCCTGAATACCTTGCAGACATCTCTTACGGTTTTGTCATGTTCCTCTTGACTTTCTCCGAAGATAATAACGTCGTCGATGTAGTTCATAACATTTCGAAAATCTACTAACAGCTGCTCGAGATGACGTTGAAAAATTTCTGGAGCAGAATTTACTCCGAACATCAGTCTTTTATATCGAAAAAGTCCCATTGGTGTTATAAAGGTTGTGATTTCCCTGCTGTCTTCATCCAGTTCCAGCTGATGATAAGCGTCTTTCAAGTCTAAGCGCGAAAAGAATCGTGCACCTTTAAGTTTGGTCATAAAAGATTCAAATGTTGGTAATGGATACATTTCTCGACGAATTGCCTTGTTCGCCAGACGCATATCCACGCAGAGTCGAATATCGCCATTCTCCAGGACAATTGGGGAGATCCATCGACTCGGACTCGTAACAGATTCAATAATGTCTCGCCTCAAAGCTTCATCCAGCTTCGCTGCAACTTTATCTTCAAGTGCCACTGGGATCCTCCGCACCGGCTGCTGAACAGGCTTGATTTGTGGATCAATGCACAGCTTTATTTCGACACCTTTCCATTTGGGAAATGGTGCGGTCGTTTCAACCCGATTGACACTTAGGCCAAGACGAAGAACATTTAGCTTTATGGCTGTCTCACGCCCCAGTAATGACTGTCGTCCATTTTTAATAACAAAAAATGTAGCAATCACCTCGACATCTGGTACCGCTGATATCGGTGCTTCAAAAACACAAATTACTTCTAGTAATTGATCAGAAGCATATCCTCGGAATTGTTTTTGTGAATGTGATCTCACATTAAACACCGCCGGGGTTTTCCTTTTCAGTGTTTCCCAGTCTATATGGCTGATGAGGTTGAATCGCGAACCAGAATCGATAATAAGAGAAACTTCTTGGCCTCCAATTTTGCAGCTGATAAGCTCTTCTTCCTCGTCGCTGCATATTCTAAAGCAATTCGAGCTTTCCTTCTTCCTTTTGAAATCAGGTCGACCCTCTCCAGCACAATCGTCATCTAGTCGACGCTTGAGGTTTCCATTTTTAGGCTGAGGATATTGTTTCGACTTGCATTTGCGTGCAAAATGCCCTATTTTCGAGCATTTATTGCATTTGGCGAGTCGCGCCGGGCAAACGGGATCACTATTGCCATGACCCATCCGACCACACCTAGAACATTCCACTCCCGGTTTTGCTTTACGAGCCACAATTTTGTTTATTGCCTCAACGGTTGGCTTCTGCATGGCTTCGGCTTGTTTGTTAATTTGCTCCTCGACTTGACACGCCTCAATAATCTCGTCTAGGGAGTGCTCTTTACTCAGAAGTTTCTTCTTTAATTCAGGAGATGCCCACGAGTCCAGTATTTTGTCCTTAAGACAGATTTCCTCGATTTCCTTTTTCGATTCGCCAAAGAAGCATTTATACATTTGTTGTCGTAGCCGAAGAATAAATTTCGAGAAATTTTCCCCTTCCTGTGGAGCCAAATTGCGAAAAAGGTGTCGTTCGAACGTGGAATTTTGCTTAGGTGAAAAATAGGCATTTAACTTCTCAATTAAAATACCGCAAACATCATTGTCCAGCTTTTCATCATATTCAATTATTGCGCCTGGTAGTGAGTATGCAACAGTCTGCAACTGTACTCCACCCAAATGAAGAAGTTTTGTTCTCTTGGTTTTTGGTGACTCAATTTGGTCAACCTCCATAGCTATGGTGAACGCTCTTAACCATTTTTCCCACTCATTTCTGAGCACCGATTTTTCAATCGTGTCACATAGAAATGGTTTAAGAATATTATCAGTCATCTTATCTGAAACACAAGATTTTATTATAAGTAAATATTGGCTTGTTATTACTCAGCCTTTTACATGTTTTCTTTTTATCGACTTGTATTTTATACACGATCGATTTAATATTTGGCTTACGCAAGACGAAACTCTTTCGCACAGCCTTCTCTTTGTACGTACATATGTATATTCGTACTTATTTGCATCTGTATATGTAGCTTGCATAGGTTTATCTCCCACACTCAGCCTTTTCCATATACAATGTCTCTCTTAATATTTTGGCTTGATTGACACCCAGCCTCTCTTTGTTAGAATAATTTCACTCTTTTGGCTCACATACAAACGTGTGTACGTTGCCGCGATGGACTTGTTAAATTTAACACTTCATCATTTTCTCCTTCTCTTTCCTTTTACTCTATGCTTAGAGATTTCGTCTTGCGTGGAGAACATCGTCTCTGAGAGCGAAGCCTCTCACGCCAACATAGACACAAAAGCCGTTATTTTTCGTTTTGTGTCCTACTTTCGCCCTCCTTTTTCGTTCGTTTTCATGTACCTACATTGGAATTATATTCCAATTCACTGGAATTGAGTTTCACTTAGAAATATTAAATTTCAAAATGCACTTATAAATTCAATTCCTATTTATTTTGCACAAGATAGTAAATTTACCTCGTCGCCAATGTAAAGACCCGTGATATCAAGTAATAAACACGCACTTTGTGGTACTTAAATTAGGTTTATTTAATTTCTTTACTTCACGCACGTCTGTCGTGCTCGCTCACTTATGTTGAACTAACTCTCGTCTCTCTTGACACTCATCGCTCGTGTCCGCTGCTAGCATCGTCGCTCTCCTTGCCGATCTCGCTGCTCTGTGCAGATTCCCACAATAAACATTCTGAATTCTGTTGGAAAGCTATGAGGATATCCATTCAATTAGGCTATGAGGAAACCCTAAAACATTAAGCTTATACTGTGAGAGGTGTTGATTAACAGAGTCAAAAGCCTTACTAAAATCGGTGTAAATGACATCCGTTTGCATTTTATTCTCGAATCTTTTAATTACAATAGAAGAGAACTCCAATAAGTTAGTAGAAATGGATCTAGACTTCACAAACCCATGTTGGTAAGGTGAAATTATAGATTTACACAGATGTTGCAGTTGAGATGTTATAATTTTTTCAAATGCATTCGGAATCGCAGACAATTTAGATATACCGCGATAATTTTGAACTTTAAATTTGCTTTATTTTTTTAGGATAGGTATAATGTATGATTTTTTCCAGATTTTAGGAAAAGAACATGAGTTAACGGATAATTCAAACAATTTAAAAAGCGGTTTACAGATACTACCAGCACAATACCTTAGCACACAACTAGGTACTCCATCCGGACCAGCCGAAAAAAAACAGTTTTTATAGCCAATAGTTCCGTTAAAATAGAGCTTTCAGTAATTAAAGGACCATAAATACAATTAGATGAATTCAACTGATAAGTATATGAAAAGGAATTTTGAGAACTTGGGACAGAATATGTCGTTTGAAAAAAGTCCGCAAATAAATCGGCAACATCATGACCATTAGAAAAGTCGTAAAATCGCTTTGGATCACGCTGAAATCTTATTCTGCACCTACTCAAATAATTATTATAACATTTATTGTTGTGAGTGCGAAAAGCAGCTTGGGCAACAGAATAGCGAAGAAAATCAAAAGCCAGTTCCCTTGACTTGACTTACGATTTTTTAAATTCGATAATTTCTTAGTAAACCATAAGGGTTTATCAGACAAATGTGGAATACTTGATGGAACACAAGCATCAAATAGCGAGTTCAAAGTAGAATAAAAAAATTCAACCGCTATATCCAAGTTCGTAGACAAAGAAAGTTGGGACCAGTCAGTTTGAGATATAAGCAGAGAAAGTTTCTCAAAATCGGTTTTCCGAAAACAACGAGAAAGCTCACCACAACGTACACTCGACTCTGACGCAATAAATGGGAGCACCAACATAATTTCCAAAGTGGGATGGTAAGGGTCTTCAGGGGAAGATATAGGAGATATTCTCGATAGAGAACATGAATTTGGGTCTAAAACAAAAATAAGGTCTATAGACATGTTTGAGCAATTTGGAATACCATCAGCAATATTAAAAGCACCAAGGACTATAAAGTGATCACGATCAGAAAGCATATTAGAAATGTTATTAATAATAGAAAAATGAGCTAAATTTAAAGCATCATCTGAAGAAGGGGGATATATGAGCAAGAAATAAAAATGTTAAAACTATCAAAGGATAATCTAACAGCCACTAGCTCAATATCAGAAGTGTGATCAATCAATTCTGAAGCAAATTGAGCATCTACTGCAATTAAAACACCACCACCGCGACGTACCTTGCAGTCACGTCTGTATACGGAAAATCTACTAGAAAAGATTTCCGTATCAAGGATGTCATTTTTTAACCATGTTTCAGTAAAGGCAATAACATTGAAAGGGAAAGATACACTATTTAAATATAAGTCAGTAAGTTTACTACAAATACCTCATACATTCTGATAGCCAAGAAGTAAAGTAAAAAAGTTTTTTGAACTGACAGAGATATCATAGAAGAAGGCTTTGAAATAGAATTCTTGCCACTACTAGGAAGAGAAATCGGAGACCGATTTTTCTTTTTAGCAACAAATTCTTTGACTAATAGGTGTTCCGGTCAAAACTCTTTACTGCACATCATGCTAAATTGTTCAACCGGAACACTTATTTTAAAAGACGAAATCTCCCGTTCATACGAGAAATTAAATTTATCCACTTTAACCCTGTCTTGAGATTTGGATTTAATATAAGCCCGAACATCATCAGATGTCGTATCAGGGGAAAGCCTTGAGACAAATATCTGTTTAAGAGGTGGCACTGCAACTAATGTGTTGCAGACAACTGAGGTAGGAGCTGGAGGCGATTCTTCTATAGTTACAGCACTAACGATCTCAACAGAGGCTGGTGATGGTTGAATTTCTTCAACCGTCTCCATCTCAGTCGACAACAAAATCGAAACCGGAACAGGAGATTCCAATCTTAATGACGTAATGTCTTGATGTGGAACATCCAGAGCTACCGAAGGTTGAGGAGAGGGACATTAATTCCCCAGCAGGTGGTACAGATAAACTTGGAACATCAACTGGGACAGAAAGCTCGATTGGGGTAATCGACAGACGCGTATTGACGGGTATCAAGAGCTTCATACTCTTAAACCCAGAATCCAAAGCAGAAAAGCTATCGGAGAGTTATGTTTTATTATTTTTGATTTCTGGCATTTTTGACATTTCTGGATATGCTGTGTTATATTACGAGTCATACCTTTCCAGTAATAATGTCTTTTGACCTTGGCCAAGGTTTTTGTAATGCCTGAATGACCTCCTTGTATTGGATCATCATGTAGTGTAGACAGTATACTGCAGTATAGCTTCTTTCTCTTTATTTGTATTTATTATAGTCACCGGGTTGAGTAGCGCTACTCTTAATGTGTTCAATATTTCATTGCCAATATTTTTGAAATTATCTATTGAAATTTTTTCAAAGATATTTTCCCACGGTGCTATTTTTAATTGGCTTATTTTTAATATACCGGCTTCTTTTTCAAACCTTGGGAATAGTTGACCTAAATCAATATTTCCATTGTATATATATCGCCAATATCTATTCTTGCTATAATTTTCTTACCATTTCTAAAGAGACATAGCATATCTTTTATATGCAAGGTCACTACTTTACGTACTTCGGCATTATTAATGACGTTGTATACGTTGGGCTGAGAAGCTGTTTCTGTAGATTGCCTTAGCAATTCTACTTTTTTATTTTCTGCGCAGAAATTCTTTCTACTTTGGTACTTGGTAGTAGAGTTGGGCGCGTGTCGTGTTAATTCTCGTGTCACATCGTGACACGACTCAACACGCGTGTTCGTGTTGCACGCAATCAAATTTCGCGTGTTCGTGCGTGCTCGTGCTGCGCACTCCAACACGACAACACGAAACAACACGACAACACGAAGCAAAAAATTTGATTTTTTTTGCCTTATTGGCAATATTGCTCGACTGCACTATTTTTTAGTATATTTCCTCAGCAAGAATTGGCCACACTGTAGACCACATACGATCACATTGTTTCTTTGAGCTGGATGCTAGAAAGATAAAAATGGAGAGGCGCATTCAAATTCAAGAAGCGATTGCCAAAGGGGACGAAAAATACAAATTAATTAACAATTCGAAAGCCAAAAGTCTTATTTGGCAGACGTTTAATTTAATTGAATGCTGTGGTGAGATCCTAAACTTTGTGTGCTGCAAAAGTGCAAAGTTGTATTCGCATACACGCCGAAGACCGGAACCGGCGTATTAAATCGTCACAAATGTGCCGTTCAAGCGGACGCACGCCAACCTACTTTGCCGTCTTTTGTGCATAAAAAAGTTCCGCAAAATGTCATAAATAACCTGGCCATCAAACAGTTGGCTTTCGTGGCTAAGGATTTACAGCCTCTCAGCGTCACCGAAGGTGAGTTAAAATATATGCAATATATGTACACATATACATTTACACACATTCATATGTACAGTGCCGAGTTTATTTGTGTGAATATGAGTGTTAAATTAGTGGTACCCAAGCTCATAACTCGCTGTTTTTGTATCATCGGATCAATGTTTTTTATTTGTGTGTATTGTGGAAAAGAGCTACTGAGCTTGGGCACCTGTGGATTAAATATTAATTAATATGTATATATATGTAATTACTTTTTATTTTGTTTAGGCGAAGGATTCCAGGAGTATGCTCAAGCCCTTATAAATCTAGGAGCTGCATATGGCGTTCAAAAATATAAGGATGTATCCGTATCGAGAAAAACTCTTACTTACTCCGTCATGATAAAGGAATACGAGCGTATACATAAGGAGCTAAGCACAGCGCTTATAGAACAACAATTAGCCTTCACAACGGATATGTGGACCGACTCGTACACGCAGCGGAGTTTTGTAAGCTTAAGCGCTCATTATATATGTGCTGAATTTAAGTTAAATGTTAAAATATTGGGTGTTAAAGAATTCGAGGCAGAGAAAAACCGGAGCTAATATTTTATTGCATGTAACCGACATTTTAAAACAATTTAACATCGATAATAAGTTGATAAACTCTGTAATTGTCACCGACAACGGAGCAAATGTTGTTTCGGCTTTTAATAATTTTAAGAGACTATCGTGCGCATGCCACAATTTGAATCTTTTAATGACCGATGTCCTCGAAAAGGATCCAATTTATGAAATTAGGCAGCTTATTGATGCGTCGAAGAAATTGGTTAAATATTTCAAGCATTCAGAGTTGAACAATAAATTAAGCAAGTCACTAAAACAAGATGTACAAACTAGATGGAACTCGGTGTATATTATGCTTCAAAGTATATTTGACGTTAAGGATGAAATAAAATATCTTTTAAGTGAAAAATCAATCGAATCGAATTGCTGATATTGACTTTGAAATTATAAATCAAGTTCTAGAATTCTTAAAACCTTTTAAAGAATGTTCTGAAAAATTTAGTTCCGAAAAAGAACCCACCATACATATTTATGTTCTTTGGTACAACAAATTAAAATCACACTGTAATCAAAAAATGTTAGATTCATTTGTTATATCTCAACTTAAAACTAATACTCTCTTACAACTTGATAAGCGTCTTAAGCCAACCAACCTGCATTACGTCGGTCTTTTTTTAAACCCGCCGTTTAGGCAGCTTAATTTTTAACAGAAACGGAAAGAAATGACACTTTTGCTACGATCAAAGGCATATTATCTGAATATTCAATTGAAAATACCAGTCCTGAGAAAAGCACATCGGCTAATGAAGCCCAGGATTTTTTTGAATTTAGAGATGAAACCAATGCTAAAAAGGTTAAATTAGTGCGCAGCGCTGTCGACATTGAAATAGATAACTATTACAAATGCGGCAAAGAAAATGAAAACAATGTTTTAGAGTTTTGGAGAAACGCTAATAACCTTAAGTGTCTTCAAAAACTGGCAAAGCAAATTTTAAATATACCAATCAGCTCAGCTACGAGCGAAAGAGTGTTCTCAACGTCTGGCATGGTTCTGTGCGAGCGCAGAACAAGATTGCTCAGCAGCAATTTGATAAACTGGTATTTTTATACAAAAATATGAATTAATTTTAATGTTTTTTATGTTAACTTTCGCCATGCGCATTTACCTTTAATGTAATAAAAAGTGAATAAAGTACCATTACTTTTAATAAGAAATTTAGCGCGTCTTTTTATTTATCCGGGCTCCAACAAAGGTTATTGTTAATAAAAGCTCACTGACTCAAAATAATCATTACATTGTAATGTAATATGATACAAAATTGAAATAAATATGAAAAAAAAATTTCGTGTTGTTCGTGCGTGTTTCGTGCGTGTTCGTGTTGGACCAAAATCGACCGTGCGTGTTCGTGTTACACAAAAAAAAATTTTTCGTGTTCGTGTTGTGTCGTGTTGAAAATTTTAGACACGCGCCCATCTCTACTTGGTAGTGACTTTCAGGATTTTATTTTGTATGTCTTTTAATTGAGACATTGTTATCATGGATACAGCGTCTGCTACAAAATTGTCTTTACACTTTAGATACTCGACTGTAAAGTCATATTCTTCTAATTCTAACCGCATAGGTGTCAAGTTTGAGCTTCGAGCTATGTTAAAGGTCTGTGATCCGTTTTAATTATAAAATGTTTGCCATATATATATGGTCGAAAATGTAATATCGCCCAGTGAGTTGCTGCTAATTCCTGTTCTGTAGTACTTTTATTGCATTCACCTTTTTTGAACGCTCTCGATGCGTATGCAATTGGAAGTTGGAGTTCGTTATAGTTTTGGGTTAAAACTGCTCCACATGCTTGCTTACTTGCATCAGTGATTATGAAAAATTCTTTGTGTTGTGGTGGCGCAGATAGGTTCCAGATTTCCCTTTCCCGAAATTAAATAAAAACACGCGCGGTTTATATTTACTATTATATATATTTGAACTTTCGGGTTATTGGACAATGAAACGCACAGAATGGGCTATTGGGGGTGACCGCTTGTCAACAAAAGTAGATCAATACTGGAGAGGCAAAATGCCGACGGCCCCTAGCATCGACTCGCTGACACTCGCGTTTCGAAAGCCGCTGTCCCCATGTCTAGCCTGACCGCAGCGGTGGGGAGTATGCTCACTCTTTTGCACTTGAAAGTGCCGTTTGGTGGAGCTAGGCACGGGCCTGGTGCGTGGGTGAGTGGGCCTGTGGATGCCGGCCTGGGAAACGTTGGCATGGGACGTCCTTCGTGGTTCTTCTCTGGAGGGTGCCGGGTGATCGCGTCGGCCCTTGGGTTGGCGCGAGGTTGTGCCGGTCAAAGGGTCAACTTGGGGAGCCTCGAAGAACACAAGAAAACCAGGGTGCAATCCCAATTCTCTGTGTCGATTCTCGAGTGCTCCAAGGCTGTCAGGCACCCTTGAATGGTGCTCTGCAACTCCTAAATAGCTGCACCCGACTCTTGCCCAATGGAGGGCAAATTGAACAAAATTCTCAGCTGACTGTTTACGAGCATCCGTTTGTTCTCGAAACGCTCAGTCAAGCTGGACCAAGCCGACTGAAACCCTGCATTTGTTAAAGGAGACTTTGAAACAATAGCATGGGCTTCACCACTGGTCTTGGAGTTGAGATAGAAAAGTTTCTCAACTTCCGACAGTCTCGGGTTCTGTATATAGAGAGCCGTGAATAAATCCCGGAAGGTGGGCCAGCGAGTGTAATCGCCTCCGAAAACTTCGGTGTCGCACGGAGGTAATCGACACCCTGTGGGCATGAATTGCACAGCTTGTGGTTGTACGGGTGTACGGGGGGTGAGCGCCTGGGATGCGTTGGCTATTTGCTCACCTAACTGAGCTGCACACCGCTCGTAGACAGCATAGCAGTACTCGTATTTGGCCTCAACAGTAGGGAGCTCTTCTGTGGTCATCTCCTCAGACATGACGCAAGAGCAAGCCTCGTACTCATTCTCGACCTTCTTCCATAAGGAACGCATCTGGTCCCTTCGGACTTGGCACGTATACAGGGATGGGCTATCAGCCCAAGGATTGTTGATTCTCGCCGCAAAGTGACTGATACGATCAGTCGCGGCGATGAATTTCGTCAACGCTGTATCTACTTTGTTTTGTGCCATGCTTCCCTGAGAGCGAGAGATAATTGGGAGGCGATGGATCGGGACGGAAGGAACCTTGGTCTTAGGATCGGACGAAGGCTGTGTGACCAAGATCAGCGGCTTAGATTGGACTGCAAGCCTGGTGCCAGAAGCGGGCGAAACGCTAGCTGACCGTGCGGGGACCTCCCTTTTCGATTGCGAATAAATCGGCGAAGTGTTGGATGCACGAAGAGCCGACTCCTTCTTGGATTTAGGTAAAGGGGGGCTTATCGAGGTTCTAGCGGCGCTAGTAGAGGGCACGGACAGTCGAGCTTTACTTTTATCGGGTTTGCCCGATGACATGCTACGCAAAGAGGATGAACACTAACTGGGCGCTCTTACAGTCCGACAAGGATACGGACTGTATACTAATTTTTCTCAGAAGCGAAAAATCAAGAAAATATACCAAAAAATACCAAATAGAAGTTGTTTTTTTTTGCCTGAAATCGACCCAGAAGTGAAAAGGATACGGAAAGAGCGTAGCAAACAGACAATAAAAAAAGAAAAATCGCTTTGGATCACGCTGAAATCTTATTCTTCACCCACTCAAATAATTATTATAACATTTATTGTTATGAGTGCGAAAAGCAGCTTGGGCAACAGAATAGCGAAGAAAATCAAAAGCCAGTTCCCTTGACTTGACTTACGATTTTTTAAATTCGATAATTTCTTAGTAAACCATAAGGGTTTATCAGACAAATGTGGAATACTTGACGGAACACAAGCATCAAACAGCGAGTTCAAAGTAGAATAAAAAAATTCAACCGCTATATCCAAGTTCGTAGACAAAGAAAGTTGGGACCAGTCAGTTTGAGATATAAGCAGAGAAAGTTTCTCAAAATCGGTTTTCCGAAAACAACGAGAAAGCTCACCACAACGTACACTCGACTCTGACGCAATAAATGGGAGCACCAACATAATTGGAAAAATGAGCTAAATTTAAAGCATCATCTGAAGAAGGGGGATATATGAGCAAGAAATAAAAATGTTAAAATTATCAAACGATAATCTAACAGCCACTAGCTCAATATCAGAAGTGTGATCAATCAATTCTGAAGCAAATTGAGCATCTACTGCAATTAAAACCCCACCACCGCGACGTACCTTGCGGTCACGTCTGTATACGGAAAATCTACTAGAAAAGATTTCCGTATCAAGGATGTCATGTTTTAACCATGTTTCAGTAAAGGCAATGACATTGAACGGGAAAGATACACTACTTTAAATATAATTCAATAAGTTTACTACAAATACCTCTTACATTCTGATAGCCAAGAAGTAAAGAGGATGTTAGTTTTTTGAACTGACAGAGATATCATAGAAGAAGGCTTTGAAATAGAATTCTTGCCACTACTAGGAAGAGAAATCGGAGACCGATTTTTCTTTTTAGCAACAAATTCCGGTCAAAACTCTTTACTGCACATCATGCTAAATTGTTCAACCGGAACACTTATTTTAAAAGAGGAAATCTCCCGTTCATACGAGAAATTAAATTTATCCACTTTAACCCTGTCTTGAGATTTGGATTTAATATAAGCCCGAACATCATCAGATGTCGTATCAGGGAAAGCCTTGAGACAAATATCTGTTTAAGAGGTGGCACTGCAACTAATGTGTTGCAGACAACTGAGGTAGGAGCTGGAGGCGATTCTTCTATAGTTACAGCACTAACGATCTCAACAGAGGCTGGTGATGGTTGAATTTCTTCAACCGTCTCCATCTCAGTCGACAACAAAATCGAAACCGGAACAGGAGATTCCAATCTTAATGACGTAATGTCTTGATGTGGAACATCCAGAGTTACCGAAGGTTGAGGAGAGGGAGAACTAAATGACATTAATTCCCCAGCAGGTGGTACAGATAAACTTGGAACATCAACTGGGACAGAAAGCTCGATTGGGGTAATCGACAGACGCGTATTGACGGGTATCAAGAGCTTCATACTCTTAAACCCAGAATCCAAAGCAGAAAAGCTATCGGAGAGTTATGTTTTATTATTTTTGATTTCTGGCATTTTTGACATTTCTGGATATGCTGTGTTATATTACGAGTCATACCTTTCCAGTAATAATGTCTTTTGACCTTGGCCAAGGTTTTTGTAATGCCTGAATGACCTCCTTGTATTGGATCATCATGTAGTGTAGACAGTATACTGCAGTATAGTTTCTTTCTCTTTATTTGTATTTATTATAGTCACCGGGTTGAGTAGCGCTACTCTTAATGTGTTCAATATTTCATTGCCAATATTTTTGAAATTATCTATTGAAATTTTTTCAAAGATATTTTCCCACGGTGCTATTTTTAATTGGCTTATTTTTAATATACTGGCTTCTTTTTCAAGCCTTGGGAATAGTTGACCTAAATCAATATTTCCATTGTATATATATCGCCAATATCTATTCTTGCTATAATTTTCTTACCATTTCTAAAGAGACATAGCATATCTTTTATATGCAAGGTCACTACTTTACGTACTTCGGCATTATTAATGACGTTGTATACGTTGGGCTGAGAAGCTGTTTCTGTAGATTGCCTTAGCAATTCTACTTTTTTATTTTCTGCGCAGAAATTCTTTCTACTTTGGTACCTGGTAGTGACTTTCAGGATTTTATTTTGTATGTCTTTTAATTCAGACATTGTTATCATGGATAGAGCGTCGTCTGCTACAAAATTGTCTTTACACTTTAGATACTCGACTGTAAAGTCATATTCTTCTAATTCTAACCGCATACGCATACTTTGAGCTTTAACATAGGTCTGTGATCCGTTTTAATTATAAAATGTTTGCCATATATATATGGTCGAAAATGTAATATCGCCCAGTGAGTTGCTGCTAATTCCTGTTCTGTAGTACTTTTATTGCATTCACCTTTTTTGAACGCTCTCGATGCGTATGCAATTGGAAGTTGGAGTTCGTTATAGTTTTGGGTTAAAACTGCTCCACATGCTTGCTTACTTGCATCAGTGATTATGAAAAATTCTTTGTGTTGTGGTGGCGCAGATAGGTTCCAGATTTCCCTTTCCCGAAATTAAATAAAAACACGCGCGGTTTATATTTACTATTATATATATTTGAACTTTCGGGTTAGTGGACAATGAAACGCACAGAATGGGTTATTGGAGGTGACCGCTTGTCAACAAAAGTAGATCAATACTGGAGAGGCAAAATGCCGACGGCCCCTAGCATCGACTCGCTGACACTCGCGTTTCGAAAGCCGCTGTCCCCATGTCTAGCCTGACCGCAGCGGTGGGGAGTATGCTCACTCTTTTGCACTTGAAAGTGCCGTTTGGTGGAGCTAGGCACGGGCCTGGTGCGTGGGTGAGTGGGCCTGTGGATGCCGGCCTGGGAAACGTTGGCATGGGACGGTGGTGGTTCTTGGTGGTTCTTCTCTGGAGGGTGCCGGGTGATCGCGTCGGCCCTTGGGTTGGCGCGAGGTTGTGCCAAAGGGTCAACTTGGGGAGCCTCGAAGAACACAAGAAAACCAGGGTGCAATCCCAATTCTCTGTGTCGATTCTCGAGTGCTCCAAGGCTGTCAGGCACCCTTGAATGGTGCTCTGCAACTCCTAAATAGCTGCACCCGACTCTTGCCCAATGGAGGGCAAATTGAACAAAATTCTCAGCTGACTGTTTACGAGCATCCGTTTGTTCTCGAAACGCTCAGTCAAGCTGGACCAAGCCGACTGAAACCCTGCATTTGTCAAAGGAGACTTTGAAACAATAGCATGGGCTTCACCACTGGTCTTGGAGTTGAGATAGAAAAGTTTCTCAACTTCCGACAGTCTCGGGTTCTGTATATAGAGAGCCGTGAATAAATCCCGGAAGGTGGGCCAGCGAGTGTAATCGCCTCCGAAAACTTCGGTGTCGCACGGAGGTAATCGACACCCTGTGGGCATGAATTGCACAGCTTGTGGTTGTACGGGTGTACGGGGGGTGAGCGCCTGGGATGCGTTGGCTATTTGCTCACCTAACTGAGCTGCACACCGCTCGTAGACAGCATAGCAGTACTCGTATTTGGCCTGAACAGTAGGGAGCTCTTCTGTGGTCATCTCCTCAGACATGACGCAAGAGCAAGCCTCGTACTCATTCTCGACCTTCTTCCATAAGGAAGGCATCTGGTCCCTTCGGACTTGGCACGTATACAGGGATGGGCTATCAGCCCAAGGATTGTTGATTCTCGCCGCAAAGTGACTGATACGATCAGTCGCGGCGATGAATTTCGTCAACGCTGTGTCTACTTTGTTTTGTGCCATGCTTCCCTGAGAGCGAGAGATAATTGGGAGGCGATGGATCGGGACGGAAGGAACCTTGGTCTTACGATCAGACGAAGGCTGTGTGACCAAGATCAGCGGCTTAGATTGGACTGCAAGCCTGGTGCCAGAAGCGGGCGAAACGCTAGCTGACCGTGCGGGGACCTCCCTTTTCGATTGTGAATAAATCGGCGAAGTGTTGGATGCACGAAGAGCCGACTCCTTCTTGGATTTAGGTAAAGGGGGGCTTATCGAGGTTCTAGCGGCGCAAGTAGAGGGCACGGACAGTCGAGCTTTACTTTTATCGGGCTTGCCCGATGACATGCTACGCAAAGAGGATGAACACTAACTGGGCGCTCTTACAGTCCGACAAGGATACGGACTGTATACTAATTTTTCTCAGAAGCGAAAAATCAAGAAAATATACCAAAAAAATACCAAATAGAAGTTGTTTTTTTTGCCTGAAATCGACCCAGAAGTGAAAAGGATACGGAAAGAGCGTAGCAAACAGACAATAAAAAATACAGAAAAAATACCAATGGCAGTGCTGCGGTGTTTTACACCTAGATGGGTACGGAAATAGCGGACACAGACGAAGAACGCAAAAGGACTGGGGCGGGGGAAATTTCCCGAAACAACAAAAGATGTTCGTCGTAAAAAAAGAAACAACAACAAAAAAACAATCGTACGAAAAAATACCAGAGAGCAAGAAGCTGGAAAAAACAAAAAAGTATATATGTATGTGTATGAAGGTATTTTGAAACAAAAACGACAATTGTTTCTTAATTGCTGTTGGATTAGAAAAAACAAAAAATAAAAATAAATTATATTATTTGTGTAGTGAAGTATGATTATATATGTGTGTATATGTGTGTGTGTATGTCTGTGTATGTTTGAACACTGCACTATGTTGAATTTGACCCGTTTTTGTGGCCAAAATTAAAATATTTGAAATTAAAAAGATTTTTGAATGCAGCTTTCTTGTATAATGAAGGTTATTACTATAGAAAGGTATTTTAAAAAAGTGGGCGTGTCGACGCCCACAGAAATCGAAAAAAAGCGAATATCTAAAGCAGTTTTCAAGTTAGAGACCCCAATTTTGGAACACAAGAAGAATGTCCTATTTCAATTGCGTTCTGCAAATTTGGTCCAGATCGGATAAAAAATATGGAAGTTATTCAAGAAAAAAAAATCGCAAAGGCTTGACCAAGGACTTTTTTATCATTTTGCGAAAAGTTACGGTTTTTTCAGGGTTTAACGCAAGTAATCATAATAGGACAGCAAGATCAACAAGTTATGAGAGTGTAAATGACATTTTGTTTCTCGCAAAAGCTCCTTGCTTAAGCCACACTTCTAGCAGTTCTGCAATTCTGATCAAAATGTTGCTCCCTAATAATTCAAATTGCGCAAAAATCCGCAAAAAACGCATAATGAGCTTACATATTATGAATTCAGAATTGACAGATCTACAACATGTATATGGACACTCACTGAACAAATTTGAACATTGTAGTTAAAACCTTTTGGAAAGTTCAACTTTCTTTCGAAAAGTGACAAGGGGACAACACTTGCTAAATATACAAATTGTTAGAAAAATACAAACAAAACACGCAACATATTAGTATTAACACATAGTAATAACTTGAAGAAGTAATATTCCTTTTGAATTTTATTATTTAATGATTTTTTGTGGAAGATATCCCAATTTGAAATTGCACCGCAAATTTAACATTTAACACTGCACGTGGTGTCTGCTTGCAACAGCTTACTTTAACAGCTGTTATTTTAACATTAAACTGTTAAGTTAACATTTTAGGTATACAATATCGCGATTTGATCATTTCTCAACATGGTAACATTAAAAAAACGGATATTTGAATACTTGCGAAAAATGAGTTTTGGCCACGAAAACGGGTCAAATTCAACATAGTGCACTGGCTGGAGTAAAGCCCATAAACACACAATTGAGCTGAGAGTTGCTCTTCTGGTACACACACAGAATATATCACTTGGAAAAAATGAAAAGGGTAGGGTATGTCGAGTGCGACTACCGCTGCCCTGCCAATCTTTACTTCACTCGCAGAAGTACTTGCAGTATGTACGTATGTATGTATGTCTGCACTGCGCTGTCAAACGTTTGAGCAGGTACGTGCACGTATGTTTCTTATTCGGAGAGAGAGAGAGCACGCCGATGCGCTTCCGAATAGAGGTGGGCGAGGGCCTGTATTTTAAGGCCCGGGCCCGCACGAAAACGAACTCTTTTTTGAGAGGCCCGGCCCGGACGAACACGAAACTTTTTCACTAAGGCCCGGCCCGGCACGAAACTTATTTACACATATAAGGAAATTCAAAAGACATGTAATTTATATATACATACATATATATATTTATTAAGTTATTTATATTGAATATTGTTATGTATTCAATGAAAAACAAATTAATTCATATTTTTATTTAAAAATAAAATTTTTTCTACATTTTTGCTTTTTAGCCTAGTGCGTTTTTCATTTAAACCATGGCCCACAGATTTGGTAATTTCACAATAGGCCGCCAATTTTGAATTAGTGGTGTGCAAACAAGTAAAATATTGTATAACCAAATCAATAGTAGCATCGATAAGCAACTAAAATGCGATAAATGGCGGTTCTAATTCGATCAAATCAAAATTGTTTTCTGGCCTACTTCGGGTTTTTACGGGCCGGGCCTTTTTTCTAAGGCCCGGGCCCGCACGAAGCCCGTACGAATCTTAATTATAAGGCCCGTGCCCGCCCGAACCCGCTCCGGGCCTGTGTAAGCCCGCGGGCCACGAAAAAAAAGCCCGGCCCGTGCCCACCTCTACTTGCGAACAAGAGCGAGTGCACAAAAGTATGTGTGTATGTGACGAGAGAGCGAGAGCAAGCGCGGCTGCAAGCAGCGTTGCCAATTTAGCTATTTCCCCGCTAGATCTGACGGTTTTCAAAAGCAAAATGCGGGATAAAATGAAAACTAGCGGCTAGCGGGAAATATAGCTATTTTCAAAACATAACTTATGGAACTTTAGTTTTTTTTAAATATCTGGTACTTTTGTGTATTTTTATGTTTTACTATGCCACACTTTAAAAACTTGCAGTATTTTTGCATTGCAATGGTAAAAAACATCGATATGCCAAAAGATCTTTGCATTTTTATCGATTTATAGTTTATACTAGTTTTATACTATATTACATGACCATCTGTGTATTTCACAATTCCCAAAACGATCGTGTGGGGCAGTTAAAATGCCCAAGATTTATAAACCCCTTCTTTAAGAATTGGTTAGCACTAGATGCAGCCGATGATCAAATATGCTTTTGAAAATATTGCAAATGTACCATTAATGCGAAACTTTGTGATTTGCAAGCACATGCCAAGACAAACAACTATAAGTCTTCGTCATCTGCATTTTCACAGACGAACAAAATAACGTTTGTTCCGACTGTCTCTAAAAAAAACTGCCAGCAAGAGGCGGCATTTCTCTTTATATGGGCATATATTGCGACGCATTCATTGGTCAGCCCCATTGACCATTTGGGATTGTTGTGGTGCATGATTGACGAAATTTACTACTCAAAAATACTTAATAAAAAAATCCAATTAATAAAAATATTGTTTTACTAACGTAGCTTTATATTTTGGTTATCATCCTAATTTTCTGGCGGTTTCTAGCGTTTTTCATATGTTACTTTAGCTATTTTATGAGCAGAAGAATTGGCAACACTGGCTGCAAGCCGGTGCGCTTGCGGACAAGAGAGAGTGGACAAAGTATGTGTGTATGTACACTAAGCAGAAAAAGTCTGCGTACAAACTTAACGCGCAACTTTGATGTTAAATAAAAATAGTTGTATTGAAGATATTGGCTTCATTTTTTTTTAAATTAACAACATATTTATTATGAAAAAATATAACCAGTCTCCAAATATTTCCATCAGCAACTTTTTTAATTAAAATCAAAAAACAAAAAATATACCTGTTTTCGAATCAGAAAAAGTCTGCGTACAAACTTAAATTAGTTTAAAAAAAGCCATTTATTAATAAAACATTACAAAAATTAGTACGAGGTAGGATAAATAGGAAGGTTTATTGTGCCAATCAAGCGTTTTGTCATTGATTAAACCAATTTTTGGTGAATTCTGGTGGTATTTCGATCCACTCATCCAAAATGGCTCCCGAGGGAGGAAACCGTTCGTCAAACTGGACCAAAAAGGGAAATCTCAGCGGGAAATTGTCGAATTTGTTTTTAAAACGCAATCTATGATTAAAAAGTCCAAAAAAATTGAAATCAAACCGGCACAGTTCAATCAAAGCCACATTCTGGTAGGCCTCCAAAGCTGACCGATCGAGAAGAGCGGGAGATTTTGATGTCGGTGAGGCGTAATCCTGGGTCAACTGCCGCAAAAATTGGTCAGGACATAAAGAAGAACTATAAGAAGGATTGACATGATAAAACAATCCGAAAAATTTCCAAAAAGTAGGACTTTTATGCCAGTGTTGCTCACGCTGCCACCACCGTACTTAACTGCTGGCGCAAGGTTATGCACATCAAGGGCTGTGCCAGGTTTGCGCCACTCAAATTTTCGCCGTTTTATGTCAAATTGCTCCAATAATTGAAAATAACTTTGTTCCAAAAGGCTAAAGGCTCTTGGATGCATTTCAAAGCGCTTCGCTTTACTGACGGGTGATATGAGAATCTTCTTCAGCGCAACACAGGCATGAAAAATAGAATAACACATTAATAATTATATATATATATAAATTTATATTTTATGTATATATATAAATTTATATATGTAAATATAAAAAAATATATATTTAATTTCAGAAAAACAATGTATTATTGCTATCAATTCAGATACAATAAACAAAATTATGTTTCTGCATTTAGTCATTGAAAAATAAAATACATAAATTATACACATATAATAATTATTTCATGTATTTATATTTTTCTATGTATGCCTTGTATTGAAAAGCAATACAAAAACAACAAAAACAAACACGCAATAAATTTGACGTCTCCAATGCGGCGCACAACTAACCGAGTACTCGGTCGCGAAACTCATTCGGTTATTGCGTCGCCGTTCGGATAGAGTAAATTTTCTACTCATGCCTTTACCACATTTGCCAAATCCGTTTTACTCAATGTCTCACTCAGTCAGTCCGAACTTTGAGTGAGAGTACCAAATGCTGCTTTGAGTGCATTCATGCAGACCTCTAGTACACACAGCTTCGATTTTAGTTATTATGTATGTTTATATATGTATGTATGGAATATACAATATATAATATTTGCACTTTAGTAGCTCTCTTAATAATTTACACTTTTCACTAATATGCACTTGCACTTACAAAAAAAAACACACATGCATACATACGTACGCGATTGGCGGAACAAAAAAGAATATGTTATTATCAATAATAGTAAATATCTTGGAGTAAAGATATTTAAGACAGCAATTGGAAAGTATGGAAAACGGTCGTCCGGAAAATATGAGTGAATTTACAAATCTTATATTTGGTTACCATACGAAAAAGAATGTAGAACGCCGGACGACCGTGGGGAAAGAGAGAGTAAATAAAGGAGAAATGATTTAAAACTTATCTGCGATATGCTTGCTGGAGAAGCAAACGATGATGAGCAGCTCCGGCTCGAAGGACCAAATGTTGTCGTGGCGCAGATAGGTTCCAGATTTCCCTTTCCCGAAATTAAATAAAAACACGCGCGGTTTATATTTACTATTATATATATTTGAACTTTCGGGTTATTGGACAATGAAACGCACAGAATGGGTTATTGGGGGTGACCGCTTGTCAACAAAAGTAGATCAATACTGGAGAGGCGCCGAGCCCTTGCAAAGCTCGGCTCTGCGGTGGAGAGTTGTGGGAGAGGGAGAAGTTGAGCGCACTGGATCTTGAGTGCTTTCTTACGCGTGAGCGCATTGCGGGTGAGCGAAAAGCATCGAGTGCTTTTCGGTCGGCGGAACGGAGAGTGTGCCACTCACCTACAATGCGCTCGCATCAACACTTTGCTAAAATCGGGGTATTGCAGCAGGGTTGGTTCCATAAGTTTCTTTTTTTAAATACAGGAATGCTTTTTGGCATTCGTCTGTCCATAAAAAAGGGACATTCTTTTTACATAATCTTATTATGCGCCGTGAATAGTCGGCGAAGTTTTTTATAAAACGTCGATAATAGTTGCAGAAGGCAACGAATCGTCTAGCACTGTCCGCATCATGTGGTACGGGATAATTCATGTTGCTGTTTTATATTTTTAAAATTTTCTTAAATTTTATCCAGGTTATTTGCCTGGCTTAAATATTTTTTTCTTAGGCACTTATTGTGCAATTTTTTTTTTTTTTTTTGATGACTTTGCTTTTATTTATTGAATCTTCTCTAGATTTTGAGACTAACAATAAGTTTACGAATCTTAACATTAAAATTTAGCTAACAGTGTGTTAAAACTGCATTCTGGTTGCGCGTCCCTCAGGTCGGTCGCTGGGTAGGTAAGTCATTGCGACGAAGACGTGATTGGTTGCTCAACCTTGTTAGACCTCTCGCCAGGTGGTTAGGGTGCAACAGTAGCTTGGTAAAGTACTTTTCCTTCTGTTCTGCGATCACTTCTTTGACTGGTAGGATGTTTAAATCGCGTTGTAAGTTTTCGTTGCGAACGTACCACGGTGCCCCGGTGATGGTTCTCAAGATTTTCGACTGAGCTCGCTGGACTATGTCAATATTACTATTGCTGGCACTCCCCCATAATTGGGAGCCGTACATCCATATAGGTTTTAGTACCGAGTTATACAGCAGGACTTTATATTCAAGGCTAAGGGGAGACCGAGCGTTGATAAGCCAATGAAGGCTGCTGGCTTTTAGCTTTAGGTGTGTTCTTTTGGCTTCAATGTGACGGCGCCATGTGAGTCTTCTGTCGAGGTGTACTCCTAGATATGTCACTTCGTTTGCTTGCGGGAGTAGAGTGTTGTTTAACGTTAGCGGCGGGCAGTTTTGTCTGTTCAGGGTGAATGTAACGTGCTTGCATTTTTGTTCGTTCACTCTAATTCGCCAATCTGATAGCCATTTTTCAACATCGATTATATGAAGAGCTAGCTGCGCAGTTGCTTGCCTCGGGCATTTTGAGCAGCTAAGAATAGCTGTATCATCAGCAAACGTAGATGTTGTTATTCGTGTGCTTGTCGGGATGTCTGCTGTGTAGAGGACGTATAGTGTTGGCCCTAGCACACTACCTTGAGGAACTCCAGCTCCAACAGTGAAAACATCAGATATAGCAGAGTTGCATCTCACAACAAATTTTCTGTCGTAAAGGTAAGACTCTAAAAGCTTATGGGTGTTGCTGGGGAGCATTGTCTTGATCTTGTACATTAGACCTTCTAGCCAGACTCTGTCAAATGCTTGAGAGACATCTAAAAATATGGCAGTTTTTCGAACGCGTTCCGAATTTCTGATGTTATCCGGTTGACCTGCTCAATTGTTCCGTGCTTTTCACGAAACCCAAATTGATGTGACGGGATTCCTTCCTGGAGTCTTAGGTATGTGTTTATCCGAATCAAAACGCATTTTTCAAAGAGTTTAGATAAGCATGAAAGTAGGCTTATAGGTCTATACGACGTGGGGACTGTGTGGTCTTTTCCCGGCTTTGCTATCATTATTATAATTCACTTCTTCCATCTCACTGGATAGTAGCCAAGTTTTGCGATGGTGTTGAAAAGCTGGGTGATAGTGCAAACGGCGCAATATGGGAGCTCGATTATCATTTTGGGAGTTATGAGGTCGCATCCCGGGGATTTTTTCGGGTTCAGTTGATTTTTGATGATGCTAACGATTTTATTTGGGCGAAATTCGATTGGCTCACGTTAAAGGTGAGGCTCGTTTGATAAAGTCAGCAGAGTAAACGCACTCGTGGCAGGATTTGGTTGGAATACATTTTTAAGATGGTTGGCAAACGTGCTGGCTCTGTCTGCATCGCTACGCGCCCAGCCTCCTGTGGGATTTCTTATAGGCATCACGGTTTCTTTCGGTGAGCTCAGAGTAGGGTGAGCTCTCCATAGTGAGTTTTTCGTACTAGAAGTACACAATTGCTCTATGTAGTGGCGTTGGACATATGCTTCTTCTTGCTGTAGAGCTTTAGTAAGTTCACGTGAGGCATGTCTTAAGCGTTGCTTAGAAGATGGCGATCTGTGGAATTGCCACTCTCGACGTAAGCGTCGCTTTTCGAGGACGAGCTGCTCGATTTGTAGATTTGTCTTCTTTCGATTGCTTTGTGTATTTATGGTTTGAGGTGTTGAAGCTTGGGCTGCAGAGAGAAGTACAGACTCCAGTGAATTAACAAAGCTGTCTACGTCGGCTTCATTATTGAGATGGGGACTTAGCTCAATGTGTGAGCTTATATACTTTCTGTACTTAATCCAATTAGTTTTCTGTGAGGTCAATTTTAGTGATTGTTCCAATGTTCCTGGATGCCGGAGTAGAATAAACAGTATAGGCAAGTGGTCAGATGAAAGATCCGAAAGGCATTCGGCGCTTATCAGATTTTTTGGAATGTTTTTGGTAATCGCAAAGTCTATTAAATCGTGCAGTTTCTTTGGATCTGCCGGCCAGTATGTTGATGTGCCAGGAGAAACATAGTCGAGCTTGTTCTTGGCGTTAATAATGGCATTGTAGAGCTGCTTTCCTTTTGGAGTCACGAGACGAGATCCCCAGTGTGTGTGCTTGGCATTGTAGTCTCCTGCTGCTATGAAGTGGTCTCCTAGTGAGTTGAAAAACTGCATAAACTCATCTTCAGCTATAGTGAAGCGAGGGGGGCAGTATACGGCGGCTAGTGTAAGTTCGTTGCCGGTATTTAGTTTTATATTTATAGATGTGGCCTGTAGGTAGTTTTTAGCAAATTTGTTATGATAGTAATGCTTAATACGGCTTCTGATTAGAATTCCAGTCCCATCATGTGCTTTACCGTCTGGATGATTTGTTCCGTAGAAAGTATATCCTCGTAGATGAAATTTGTATTTGTTTGTAAGGTGTGTTTCTGAAAGCAGCATTACGTCGATTTGATTGTCGAGTAGGAATTGAGCTAACTCAAGTTTATGCTGTGAAACGCCGTTAGCGCTCCACGTAGAGATCCGTAGGGGAGTCATTATTAGGATTGTTGTAAAACCAGCATTTCAATCAATAGATTTTGGTTTCGCATTAAATCTTGCATAGTTGTGCGCATTAATGACATAAATTCTGTAAGGCTTTGTTGTAAGCTGCATATTATAGCTTCGAAGTTGCTTTTTGACTGCTCCGGCGATTGATGTTGCTGAGCCATGTTCGGTTCTTGGTATGCTGATTGCAGAAATGAGCTTTTTGAGGCAGGGATAGCCGGTCCTGATTTTAAAGCGCTTGCGTATGTCACACTTTTGTCAGAGTTAATAGGTCCTAGTGAGGATCTGGCTGCAGTCGAGAAGAAGACTTCAGGGTTTGATCTGGAGACTTTCAACGTTTTATTTTGGGTGCGGGCGGTAATTGTATGACCATATTCTTGGCAGTTCGCACATTGTATCGGACCATTGCGTTTGTGCGGTTCCTCAACTGTGATTCGGCGATGCAGCAGGAACTGAAGATTGTATATAGGGTGCACTTCGTATTTCTTCAGGGGCTTATTGTCTGGCTCGAGCTCAACCTTAAAGAGTGGCTGCGGCTTTCTATCCCTGTTAAGGATGTTGAAGACTGTCTTTGCGCTAAATCCCTTCTCTTGTAGTGCCTTTGTTATCTCTGCAGGCGTTACTTCAGATTCTATACCCTTGAGTACGACTTGCAAGCCCTTGCTGCTTTTAAGCTGATACGTGTAAAAGTTCTTTTTATTATCGGTAAGATATTTCGATAATACTCTGTAATTATCTTCAGACTTCATTTGAACTTTTGTTTCGTGAATGTTGCCCTTTACAAGGGGTATTATGTGGAAGTTATCCTTGCCAATAAGCTCAATAATTTTGTTGACGAGAACATTGGAACTTTTTTCTCGTATATAAATAGGCGGAGGCTTTGGCTTCCTTTTCTCAACTTCAGTAGATTCGGCCGCCTCAACCTCATAGGCGTCTGCCAAGATTTTGAATCGGTTCGAGTTCATGTCCGTTTCTATTGCAGCTAGGCTAATTTGAATGTAGCGATCCATACCGGTCTGCACAGCTGGCTTAATAGGTTCATTGTTTTTTTTCCTTTTTTTCGGGCAGCGCAGCGACAGACGTAGTAATGTTTGCGCTGCTAGCTGATGATGTCGTTAAACGCGCTGTCGATACAGTTGCGGTTTTTGTTGTTGTTACGGTTGACGTTGTCAGCGAAATTGCGGTGCTGGTTACTGCGCTCTTAGGCTGCAGACATCGATGGTAGCGAGGGAGAGCATGAGCGCGCTCTATTACTCTCTACGTTTAAGAATTCGGTCGAGTTGGGGGTAATTGACCGCACTTGATTAGAGCTTGCATTATATTCGGTCGCTTTAAAAGAGAAGTACGCGTTGTTTCGTTGTTGTGAGAGCCGTCTCTCATCTTGCTCACGGTGACGTTGTGCACGAATGTCGTTTTGACTCATTGTAATCGAGATTGATTAATTAGAGTTTTAATTGTTATGATTTATATTAATTAATTAATCAATCAATATAAACATTAGCGATTTCATCGCAAAGAGCGTCTTTTCGCGTTATTGTAGATTTTTTAAACCAGTCACTGCACTTATGTGATCTTATTGAATATTTTTTCCCGGAGCACAATAAATACACGTCTGCATGCGACGACGGTTACGATGGTTGGTGTGACAGTTTCCTACCTAATTTTCGTACAGCTATACGGGCTGCACTGCTATCGAGCAAAAAGGGTTTCGCACGATTTTACAATTTTGTTTTATATTATTAATATTTTATTTATATTCCATATTTAACATTTGATGTTTCCTGCACTCTTTGTAGTGCAGCCAGATTCTGTGCCCTCTGTGGCACTGTCGGTTCCTTGGCCAGCTTGTGCGTGGCGTTGCCGGTGCTGGGTTGGCACAGGCTATTGCTCCTTCTGGTTGCAAAATTGTAATGTGGTGAGAACAGCGGTCCCTCGCAGTCAAAAGGACATCTCTTCTTTAGTTTCGGCAGTACCGCTGGTATGTGGATAGGTTTTAATTTTAACAAGTTCTTTATTTGATTATTATTATCTGGCCAGTTAGAGTGAGAGGCTTCTTTTTTAACCCGTAGGGTCTCTATAAGATGGTCAAGTTCAGTTTGTAACTTCTGGGCTGTAGACCATGCTGGCGATTGTTTGTATATTAGCCACTTTAGTTTGGCTTTTTTTTTTGTGGTTTATACCACCGCGCTGCTTACCCATTACTCAACTCTACTCACTCAGATGTGGTTTTTTTTTTCTTGTTGTCCATCAGTTTTATGGTGAAATGTTTCCTTTGCCGATGTCGCTGTTGTTGTTGATGTTACTTCTGTCCTTGGTCTTACAAGACCGCTGTCACGGTCGCCATGTGATGAAATTGCAATGGTATAACTTTAGACTAAGTTCTTTGTAATGCAAAACACAATGGTTTAGTATTGTGATCTATATTTTGGAGCAACATGTAGGGGTCGCTCCAATTGTTGGACAATATCTGTTTTGTACAAAATCAATAAGGCTATGCTTAGGCTAAACCGCGTAGCTGAGCTGCCGGTAAAGCCAGCAGCGGAGCGGCTGCATTATGTATACATATATTTATGTTGTTATATATTGGCGGAAGGAATGTGCGCGCACTTTCTTATGTATGTAAAAGTGCGACGGCCAGCGAGGAAACGCGTTCAGTTCATAGTGCATATATGTGATCATGTTACACATGCACTTGAATTGGGATGTTTACACCCAGCAAGCAAAGTTAGGAGGGCTCTAAATTATGTGTCCAAAAAGAGCCGATTTTAAGAGTGTTTTCTGAGTAGGCACATAAATAAGAGTATTTTCTGAGCAAATTTGGGGGTTGTTCCACACAGGCTCAAAAAGAGCTCATATGTGTGAGCATATTCGAGCTACGGTAAGTAAGAACAAAGTAAAAACACAGCTTAAAATAACGGTGTGCAGATCACTTGGGGGTTGTTCCACATAGGCTCAAAAAGAGCTCCTATGTGTGAGCATATTCGGAGCTACGGTAAGTAGGAATAAAGTAAAAACACAGCTTAAATTAACGGTGTGCAGATCGCTTATCGCAAAATGTTTGAAAATTGGCAATTTTAGTTAGTTTGAACATTGAAGAAGTGTAAGTCTGATGTGCTCAGAAAAGTGTAACAGAGTGCCTAGAATTAAGTAAAAGAAAGTGTTTCAACTGAAATTTAAAACAAAAAGTGCTTAACAAAAGTGTAACGAAGTGTTTAAAATTTAAAGCCAAAATGAGTGTCCAGAGATCAAGCCGGTCTGAGTGTAGACAAATAATAAATGCCCTGAAGGCAAAGAATCGACGCTGTGAGGAGCCTCTGCCAACAGAGGACGTCATCAATATACCAATAAAGAATTCAGGACCTATTTTGGAGCAAAATTTTATGGAAAATGATGGATACTTCACTGATAGCAGTCACCTGTCTGAACCTTCAAAAGACCTCGAGATCAAATCTCTTCGAGATAAATTGTCGAACTGGGCTGTTGCATTTAATATTTCATGCTCGGCTTTAAATGAGCTTCTTAAAATCTTGCGGCATATATCACCTGATTTGCCGTGGGATTCCAGAACTTGAAAAAAACACCTAAAGACAGTTTTTGTGTCCCAATGAATGGCGGCGAATATATTCATTATGGAATGATTGTTTGACCGATTTTTTTGAAAACTTTTCTTTTAATGAAAAGGCATTACATATTAATATAAATATTGATGGATTACCTCTCTTTAAAAGTTCCAACATACAGGCATGGCCAATTTTAATAAATGTTGACAGAACTTCCCCTGTATTGCTAGCAGGCGTCTATTGTGGAGAGAGCAAGCCAAAAGATATTAATGAATACCTTAATTTATTTATTTCTGAACTTTCTTCTCTTATTTCTTCTGGTTTTTTATACAAATCATATCATTTCGAAGTAAGGGTTAGAGCCTTTATTTGCGAGTCGCCCGCTAGAGCTTTTGTTCTTGGAAATAAAGGCCATAGCGCCTATTTTGGTTGCCACAAGTGTCATCAACGTGGTGAGAACTTCCAAAGAAGAATAATATATCAACTTCAAGAAAGTTTACCAAGAACAGACGACCAATTTAGAAATAGATCACAAGTCCAACACCGTAACATTCTGCTTCCACTTAAAATTGAAGAGCTTCCAATAGACATAGTCCGCCAATTCCCATTCGATTATATGCATACAGTTTGCCTCGGGGTAGTGAAAAGTATGTTGAATGGATGGATAAAAATTAGAGGCCAGAGCTACTCCCTAAATAAAGAAAAATAGATTATTTAAATAACCTGCTCATGTCTTTAAAGACAGATATATGTAAGGAATTTGCCAGAAAACCCAGAAGTATGTTGGATATGGATAGGTGGAAAGCCGTTGAGTTTAGGCAATTCCTACTATATACTGGACCAGTAGTTTTAAAAGGAGTTTTAACTGAAAGCAGATATGAACATTTTATGCAATTAAGCATTGCTATAAGAATTTTGCTCAGTGATGAATATTGCTTAAGTAAAAATGTGTGCGCTAGAGAATTGATTCGTAGTTTTATAAGCAAATTGCCAGAGCTTTATGATGCAACTTTTCTTAAATATAATTTTCATTGTTTATCGCACTTGGCAGATGAATGTATTTTTTACCAGTCCAATTTACATTCTTTTAGTGCTTTCAAATACGAAAGTTATTTATGCAATGTAAAGAAAATGGTTAGAAAGGGAACACAAGTTGCTACACAGATATATAATCGTCTTGTAGAGCAGAGTATAAATAGCACGTTAAGAAGAGATTCGAAATCAAAAGTTTTAAAAGATGTGTGGATGGAGATATTTCCTCAATTCAAAACAAAATCATATATATGTCCATAAATGCTCCAGACCACGTATACATTGTAGATTCTAGGGTTTTTAAAATTAATAATTTTGTGGAAGAAAACAACGAAGTATTTGTAAAATCAAATGAAATTTTACTTAATGAAGACCTTTTACGTCACCTCTACAATCAAGCCTTTTAGGCATACAATTATCCCAATCATTAGCAATTAGTGACATACCAATAGTTCACAAAGTAGCAGACGTTACACGAAAAGCTATTATTTTTAATCTTTCGACACCAGCGTGCATAATCGTTATCCCTTTAATGATTTCACTGACCAATTTTTGAGCAATGGCACGCATTCAGCTGTATCAACTTTGGCGAATGAAGTTGCCTATACCCAGCTAACTTCTAGCTATGCGAATCCATCCACATCAAGTAAGTATAGTTATGAAAATCGATCTTTAAAGCAAACTAAATAATTTTGCCCTTTTTAGATATGTTGCAGCAGATTTACGACCAACTGCAAAAATTAAACAAAAATGTGGAAGGTATAGAATAATGACTTTTAAATTTACAGACTATAAAAAATATATTTTTATAGATCTTAATGAACGCGTAATTAAATTGGAAGCTGATAACACTATCATTCAAACTCGAATTTTAACGGAAGTGATAGCACAACGAAAGCTTGTTCAAGGAAATAAGCATCGTATGTTGCTAACACCAAAATCCTTCAATAAAATTGATGACATCGAAAAATTTGAAGAGGATTTAAATAATTCAGCAGAATTATGTAAACAGCTGGTAAGAAAAATTAAAAATGCTCTGTAATTTTCAATAACACGCAGTCGGTTTCTTTTTTTTATATTTCTATTTTCTATAGGATGCTGAAATCAAAAATTACAACATTTCTGATCCTGCCAAATTTTTGCGCACAATGTGGAAGAAAATTTTTTCGGATGAGATTGCTCTTAAGTATTCGTGGAAGGGGACTCACACTAAAAAGTGTGTTCTGAGCATGGCGATAACGACAGCCGGTAGAAGAAATAATTGTTGCACTTTAAATATTTGACTTTAATCCATTTTTCCATCCTTTTCCCAAATGAATTTTCTATGTTTTAATACAACGTTTTTTTTTACTCTTTTAAGGTGCTTTTAATCAAAAATTTGCCGTGGATGAAAAACAGTCTTCATCAATTTCCAGCAAATGGTTTCAAACTGCAATGACAGAAATAAATATTATAACAAAGCTAAAAACATTTGACTAAGGAAAATTAATAGTTTATATATGGGTTAAAATTTAAGATATTGTTTGTAAGATTTCCATATTTTTTATAAAATAATACACATATGCATTGAATTTAAGAATTAATTTGTAAGATTTCCATATTTGTTATTTAATAATACACATATATAGAATTTAAGAATTAATATTTAAGATTTTTCCAATTTTCACTATACTTTTTCAGAAAAATAAAAAACAAATATAAAAAATAAATTTTATTGATTTAAATTACTTCAAAAAAATGTTTCAATTATGTGTCTGAAATGAACCTTTTTCGTGGAGATTTAAGTGTAAATAAATGATACTTTTATGAGTATTTTCTCAGCGTTTTCAATGCTTGATTAGGAGGGTTAAAGCACTTATTTCTGTGTCAAAAAAGAGTCATATTAGACTCAGATATTGCCCTCTTAAAGTGCGACTGTTTTCACGGAAAAAAACGCTCTATTCAGACTCTTTTTTGGGCACTTTATGATGTAAAATGCTCATAAAAAACTATCAGAAAACTGTCACAAAACGCTCAAATTGCTTGCTGGGCAATAACATTGCAACAAAATGTCACAGTGTATTCATACATATACATTATGTATGTCTTGGTGCTGTATATAAGTACAGTAGGGATTCGATAAGTGCGCATAGTACACTAAGGCTTTTGTTGCCTCTCAGCATTTGATAGCTGCAGGAATCCATCCTTTTTGAACCGTGGGTCCATAATGGTTGCAAGCCTTGTCGCTGGTCGCGTCTCGTACGGTGAAAATCTTTCTATCATTCGGACTTTTAGGTACTCGACGACTTGTTTAGACTCTGAAGATATGAAAGAGTTCATTTCAGATATTCTTTGGCGCAGCTCGCAGCATGTTGGAATAATCACTGTTATTGTCACTTTTGTGTCTGCAGAAATGGATATGGTTGCATCCTGAAATGGATTGAGTATCTCAATCAATTCTCTTATATTACTATATGTCTGCGGTAAACGGCGGTAGAGACTTTGGTGTTTTTAATAGAACTTTCGAAATAATTAACGCCTTTCTCTTCTTTATGCTACATTGCTTGATTTAAAAAATTTGACTGTGCGCTTGCACTTTAAAATTATGTCTTGAACATATGGAAGCCTCAACATATCTTGTACGAGTAAATTGATTGTATGCGAAAAACAGGGAATATGCACGATTTTAAGATGCTCGCATGTACCCATAGAGTAGAAGGGTATTATAACTTTGTGCCGGCAGGAAATGTATGTAACATGTAGAACGAGGCATCTCCGACTCTATATAGTATGTATTCTTGATCAGCGTCAACAGCCGAGATGATCTAGCTATGTCCGTCTGTGTGTCTGTCCGTCCGTCCGTATGAACACCTAGATCTCAGAGACTATAAGAGATAAAGAGAGCTATAATTTTTTTTTTGAGAGAGCTATAATAGTATTTTTGTAGTATATTTGGTATATTTTGAGAAATATACCGCAAAATATAATGCTTTTATTCAAAATGGGTTGCGGGTATCTCACAGTCAAGTACACTCGACTGTAGCTTTCTTACTTGTTTTCTTAAGGATAGTGACAGAGGGAAAACATCTGCGGTACAAATTCGCAAATTTTTTTGATCCAATCTGTAGGCAACGTGCAAAAAATATTCGAAGAATCTTATATATGCGTGCAATGATGATAATCCAAACTCGAAGTAGTTTTCATTAACACTCTTCTCCAAACACTTTTCTAAGTCATTCATTTCCGTTGGCTTTGCTTTACAAATGTAACATTTGACTGCAGACGTATCGCTGAGGGCATTACATATTTTTCCATCTACCGTGCTCAATTGCAAGCTGTGTGTAGCGAACCATCACAACGCCGGGGTAACTAGCGCTGTACAGGGGTCGAAATAAGAAATTTGTGTTTGCTGACACTCTACAAGTCGAGACCAATCTTCGTACCTGATCGGGGCGGAGATCTTGATGGGAAAGGAAAGACACAGTAGCTGGTTTTGAATTTCTTTATTTATTGCTTCACGGGTTCTGGATAATTAACGGAAATATTTGTATATATGCTTCTGGGATTGTCCTTAGGTCCAGCGTCGATTAAAATGTACAATTGTTTTGTGGGTGGATATAGACACACTACCACTATGTCAATATATGAACAGTGGGTTTGGCTGTAGCTGATTGGCGAGGAAACACGAGGAGTACGGCGCGGGTGTCAGTGCGTAAGCACACTGATTTCGCTGCACTGTACACACTATTTCGGTGTTGACTGTAGTAGTTTGAAGTCACACTACTACAGCTAACGGGAAGATGCTGTGTTTCTCGCGAACGATAGAAAACGAGACACGCACAGTGTAGTAGTTTGTAGTCACACTACTACAGCTAACGGTAAAATTCTGTGCGTACCCGAAGAGTATGCCTTGGCTGCGGAGTTAAATTCGTGGTTGTTATTTGCACTTTGTAGTCTTTGATAAAGACAACTTAACTTTTCTTGACACTCGCGACTCGCGAGCAAAGGTCTACGCACCACTGGATTCTAATCAGGAGAGAGAAAGTTTGTCCTCTTAATCTCGCTTTTATTTAGGTCAAGGTCTTGGCTCTGCTAACTCGCTTTGTTTTCCTTTCGCCTAAATTTGCACATGCGCCGTTAACTCGATTTGCGCTGCTTACGTTGCACATCCGCTGTTACTCGATTGATGCTGCTTACGTTGCGCATGCGCTGTTAACTAGGCACAGCTGGCTCTATCTGAGTGATCGTATGTTTTCGAGTGACTGAGTGGTATATATTGGTATACTGGTATATATTATTTATATATTTATTGAGGCGCAATATGGTGCGTCACATGTGTTTAACCTCGATTATTTTATTGCCGATATCGCATACAGTCTGGTTTAGCTTATTAATTTGTTCCTTATAATACCTATCTTCGTTTAAAGCTAATTGAGCCGTTTCTTTTTCAAGTTGGAACTTCATTGGACTGCAAAAGCGTGTAAATGACGGTCGGGGATTTTTCCAAATTTTTTTTTTACCTTTGCGATTACTTGAATTTGTAATCAGCTGCAATGGAACGTGCATATGAGGTAACAAAAAGAGTAGAGTCGTCCAAATTATTGTTAAGCGCTTTCTGTTTATATTCAGACTATCCGGTGCTACCATCGAATCACCATTTTCCTATCAAAATTAAGTTTTTAACGTAATCATCCTTAATGTTCTCAATAACGACATGCTGAAGTTTTAAAATCCGTGAAGCTATATGGTTTATGCTTCAGTAACGCTGATATCTTCTGGGTAGCTGTTTGTTTTTGCTTTCAAAACCGGCTCGTAACTTGGCAATACATCAGCGAATAAGTAAGTATTGATGTTTTGATAAATTCGTCTCTACAAAAAAAATTTTTTTTTTTTTTTTTTACACTCTATCTATCTAAAGATAATAAGTAAATTCTATGTCGAAGAGAATGACAAAAAACTTTATATGTAGGGGATATTTACAAGAAATTGTGTTAACTATCACTCTTTGGGTGGCCTAAAGGGGTGATCAAGGGGTGGTGTCTTTTCAGCCGTCGGCGATGTTGGCTATTGTCAAGCAGGTTAACGGCCAGCGGGTTGCAGTGCACTATGGTTCCAGAAGTCGATTTTAATTCTAAAAATAGAGTTACAGACCTCAAACTTTACACATTGTGTTTTATTTTCGAAAGTATAAGTATATAAAAAAATTTGGTGTCTGTGCGACCACGCCTTTTATTGCCTCCCATACAAACCAATTCGTAGTATTATTAGTAGAAATTACGTATGACGCTGAATTCAAACAATAGATTTACATTTACTTCAGGAATTACTTAAATATCCTTATATAAATGTGTGGTTGGCAAAAATCCTCTGCTGAACCCTCCCCGAGGGTGCTGGCTGGGTAGGATCTGTATTACCTCATTGTCAACGGGTAGCAGATCTCTACTGTATGTCGAGATCCTCTCTGCGTGTCGCCAGCGGTCACACCTCTGATGCGGCGGGAGCAGGCCGAATCAGTTGTAACAACACTGCCACCAAAAATTCGAGGTTGGTGCGCGCGGGTGCTGTGGTCTTAACCGACACGGACCAAAAAAGCGTTGCGCCAATTTCTACGGTGGAGGGGGAACGTCTTCCCCTTTAGGCACCCCTGCCTATCGCCAGCACCTCCAAGGTTGCGCAGCGGGGCACGGGGGGCTGAAGGAGAAGGCCAAAAATAAGGCGGCGACCCGTATTCACGCAAGGCTCAGTGGCGTAGCAAACCTGTCCGTCAAGGACCAGGAGAGGCTTGCCTGGGCCAACACGTGGATGCGGGAAAACCAACTTTGCCCCCTTCCAAAAGTCACTAAAGTGCAGACCGGTTCTACCGGCCCTGCCAACAACAAGGTGAAGTCCATGGCAAGCAAGCGCCAACGGTCCGCTGAGAGTCCCAAGCAAGGGGCCCCAGTGAGCAATAGGCTGCGAGCACCTGTCTCCACCAACACGGACAAGACGAGACAGAGAGCAACGGTTGCTGAAACTGCCAGGCGGCATCTCGCCGTTGCTCTCATAGACAGAGGGGACCCTAACGAGAAAATGTCTGCAGAGCGGTGGCGGTTAACCCATAGTAAGCTGGTCGACGCACTGTTTGTCAGGATGGAGAATGTCCCAAACAGTCCAATGCCTACATTCGAAGGCACTGGCTGGTTGAATGGTGTCAAGATCCTGACATGCAAGGTCGACCCAACATTGCAGTGCACTATGGGCAAAAAGTCGCAAAGTGCGGCATTTTTACATTTTTTTTTGTGTTCGGTATCATTAAGTTGACTTTATTTTTTGAATTAGAATACTTCAAGAATACTGAAATATATTTTTAAAAAATTTTAGACTTCGTTGGTAATTTGTTATTCGCCCACATTTAGAGACTATGGTCTGGACCCTCTGAAAAAAAAAAATTGGCGGGAAAATTTGTGATTTTTTCTGTCAATTTTATATTCAAATACTAAATCAAACAAAAAAGCTTGAATATGGAATTTAATCGTCAAGGTATGTCATATTAATTATTGGCACTAAATTTTTAGTACATGTGATATATTGTCCAATCGTGCAATGTGTTGTTGGTATGTTTTTAGGTCCGTGGTAACAAATGCATTTGTGTTTCTGTGGAGAGTAACTAGTGCGTCTAGGCCGGTCGAGGCAATATTAAAGCTGAATGTTATTAACCAAACTGTTAACAATCAAGAAGTGGTTAACATTTTTGCCCGTTTTTGCCCGATTTACGGCAAAACTTAATGTTGCAGTTGTATTTACGTCTTGTTATTCAACGTTACTTGATTTTTGGAGCAACAACAACCTCCAACAAACCGCTGTGAAGCAGTTTGTTTTTGCAAAATATCGATGAAAATGAATTAAGTGATGTTCAGCAAATCTTAACAAAAGATAAGCTTATTCAGTTTTTCAGATTGAATAACACTAATTTACGAAAATGCAACAGAAAAGCCTGCGCAATGGCTTGCATCTTCGTTCATAATTAAATTTCTTAAGATGATGTTCCACGCGAAAAGCCTGATCGTAAAAGCTTAACGTATACTGAGGCAGGACCAAGGTTAAAGTGAAAATTAGCATTTGAACTAGTCTATTAAACACAAAATTCAATGCTATTGTTGCCTGCCGTTTTGAAAAGTGTTTATATAATTTTAATTGTTACATAATGTGAGTTTGAGGTATGCCCATCAAAACTTAGAGTAGGTACTTGATGTACTTATACATTAATACTTATAAGTGGTATCCAATATCTCAAATTTTGCATAAAGTACTGGTACATTGGCACCAAATTATGGAAACCTCCGTACTTTTTCTAGTAGCTCTCCGTGAAAATGCGTCAGAGGAGCGCAAAAAATTGTACAAACTCGATATGTTTTCTCATGCAAGGAAAAACAGCCGCCTGAATACTATATCAGATGTGTTTAATAGAGCTTTGGATTCCTCTGATCCACTGATTTCAACTATAAATCTAAAGGAACGCCAAAGATTAAACTATAAAAAAGCCCACCAAGAGATGTTATAGCTCTTTTGGAATCTCCTGATATTGAGCCTCCAAAAACATAGGCATGTGCAGACAATAATGATAATCAGATAGAAGAAGGCGGAGATTGTGAGCTCGACATTTTCGGGCAAAGTTCCCTGGAGTTGGAGGAAGAGCTTTGTGAAGAATAAATTATTAACTGGGCACCAAGGTATGGAGTCACAAAACATAATATTAGACTCTAATTAATTTTTGATTTAAATTTGCATGGATCCAAATCAAATTTAAAATGCGAATTTGCCATACATATATTAATTTAATAAATTTTGTTTAATTGTATTAAATATATTACATTAAAATATTTTAAAACAAATTTTTAGAAAAAAAAATCGAAAATTATAACCTCATGGTTAGGTGGGCGGGAAGGAAGGCGTGGTCCAATTGAAAAAAGAACAAATCCAAAATTCTATCTTTATTTTTTAGGTATATGTACAAAGTTTCATGTTTCTATCTTCAAAAATGGTAAAAATGCCGCAATTCGGGACTTTTTGCCCATAGTGCGCTGATCAAGAATATATATACTTTATAGGGTCGGAGATGCCTCATTCTACCTGTTACATACATTTCCTGCCGGCACAAAGTTATAATACCCTTCTACCCTATGGGTAGCGGGTATAAAAAGGGAACAAATCTAAAGTTCAAAATTATCGCGGTATATCTAAATTGTCTGCGATTCCGAAAGCATTTGAAAAAATCATAACTTCGCAACTGCAACATCTGTGTAAATTAATAGAAATAGATAACCAATATTTCATATTGCAATTTTTATATGGATCGCTAATTAACAGATAGTTTTTATGCACTATAAAACTATTTAATTAAGAATCCATATCATTATATGGCAATGGACCATCGGCAAATGCCCAGCCCTAAGAAACTTAAGGTTCCCCAGGCGCAATGAAATTAAGCTGCCAGCAAAACAAAAAAAAAAAAAAAACAAACTTCTTTCGGACTATAAACTTTGCATTCAACAGATTCAATGCAAAACAAGTAAGAAAGCTACAGTCGAGTGTACTCGACTGTGAGATACCCGCTACCCATTTTGAATAAAAGAAATATATTTAGCGGTATTTTTCTCAAAATATACCAAATATACTGCAAAAATACTGAATGGTATATTTGGTATATCGACATAGTACCGTATTCAAAATATACCATAGACGGCACAATATACCAGATTGCCAGCCAAAGCAACTAAGACCCCTAGTAAGTAGGCGTTTTTGCCCATACAAAAGTATTTCTTTAATAACTTCGACAATTTTTATCTGATCGCAACCAAATTTTCAGAAATCATAAATACTATAGTTATTATTGTATATACCAAAATTCGGAACTCGATTTTTTTGATTTGCAGGGGCGGAAGTGGGCGTGGTAAAAATTTGAAACAAACTTGATCTGCGTGCAAACATAACAAATGCTGTCGAAAAAAAATTATTGCTCTATCTCTTATAGTTTCTGAGATCCAGTGTTTCATACGGACAGACGGACAGACACACAGACGGACAGACGGACATGGCTATATCGTCTCGGCTGTTGACGCTGATCAAGAATATATATACTTTATAGGACCGGAGATGCCTCCTTCTACCTGTTACATACATTTCCTGCCGGCACAAAGTTATAATACCCTTCTACCCTATGGGTAGCGGGTATAAAAATCTCTAATGCGTACAATATGTAAATAAAAAGTTGTGTATAAGAAAAGCTCACTTACATCATTCTCCAGCGACGAAAGATCTTTCACAGCCGGTGATATGTGTGTGTGTGTGTTGTTTTTGTTGTTGTTGTTTCAGCTGTGGAGCAAAAGTTTAAAGCCCTGACCAAAAGCTTTCTACTTGAATGGTGATCTGAGCTTTTATGTCAGATGTTCCATTGTTTTGGTAAACAAATATGACTTAAATTTTAAAATTGCAAATCTTGACAGAAAACATAAATATTGACGGACAAGATATATGTAGGACAACTTATTGTAACTCATGAAGTTTATTTACCTCTGATACCTAGTATATTATACCACGTAATCATATGTAAATTTACAACACAGTTTGTCATTCAACATATATACATGTACGAAAACAATACATTAAAGGAACAAAATATAATACAAAAACGATCTAATTAAATGGCATAAGGCCCAAAGAACTAACGCAGATATAAATTAAATAACAACAAAAAACATCTATGGGCGCGGACATCAGCTGCGCCAACTCTTTGGGTGGTACTATGACACTTTTGCAGGTGGACGCACGGTCACTAGCACAAATCCAACATCCATGGTAATGCTGGCGTCATCCTTGCTAGTCCGCTCAGGGACAAATCTCAACGAAATTTCAGGTGGCGGCTGCGCAGTATCGCTGCAAAACGCTCCTCCTAATTTCTGCCAGATGGCAGAGCTTGCTGTTCGCTTGTAGCTATCAGCTGATCCGCTGTAGCTTTCGAAGCGGTGGGGGGGCGGTGGTAATTTCACTCAAATATATATATTAGATTTTTTTTTCTTTTTCCCGCACTGTTCACTATTTATTTATATATGTCACTTTTGGTCTTTTACTTGGCGATATATGTATATAATATATTTTTTTCTCTATTTTGTGAGAACTGCCCTGACAAAATGAACAAGTGACTTGCGAGAGAAATGACTAGCACGAATCAAAAATCTAAGCCTTGTCAAACGGACATTAAACTTTGATCCATTCTTATCTTCCCATTCTTTGCCATTCGCTGCCTTAAGATGCATCTATCGCGAAAATCTTTCTGCAATGTTGCTAAGCCCCACACACAGAGGGCGCTAATTAATATTTCCTAACAAAATACATATATCCCACAAGTTTATACTAACACGAAACAATTATTATACATCTAACATTTAACTAACAAAAATTGGATTATTAACATATATAAACATACCTTTAATAAATATATTACGTTAACTACTTTTTCTACAAAAAAGAGCCGTGGCGCTGAAGTTTTTCCACTATCAAAAAAAACTTTGCCTACTTTTAGGCCCAAAAAAGAAATTTGCTCGGCCCAAGCGACCACTAAAGTAGTTTGCTCTAGTTAATATATTCCTCTGCTCAAAACCCTATTATTAGCATATTTATCGAGTATTTAATTGTTTTTTATCCTATACATATATCCTAACACATTTTTAATTTAATTTAATTAGCTGTCCAGCGTCTTTTAATATTTATTCGCGGTTTTCGATTAATGCATGCTGTTCACAAATTTATTTTGTTTTGTCCGCGCGTCAACAAGCCCGTGCTTGGTATCGCTGGGCCACTTGATGGTAATGCCGTTAGTACGTCAACGTCCAAATAAATACAGACTGCGATGGCTCTGCCTAACATGATGTGGTGTGCCGGTTCTACATATGTACATTTTTTTTTTAATGCGGTTTATATTTTTTTCATTCTCTTTCAAGCTTATTGACAGAAGAAGAACTAATTGCGTATTGATTTTGATGACTGTCTTAGATGCTTAGAGTTACATAGCACCTGCATATGGACTGCGTTGGATCTAGTGATAGGTTGGAAGCCCAACAAGTTGTGGTGCTCGAGTTTTAATTCTGATCGAGATTACATGCATATATATTTTTTATTTTGTAATATTTTGGGAATATTACCGCGATATTTTGCTTTTATTCAAAATGGGTAGCGGGTATCTCACAGTCGAACACACTCGACTGCAGCTTTCTTACTCTCTAGCTTTAAAATTACGCTTGTTATTCGATTTTTTTGATTTGCGGGGGCGGAAGTCGGCGTGGCAAAAATTTGAAACAAACTTGACCTGCGTGCAAACATAACAAATGTTGTCGAAAAACTTAAAGCTCTATCTATTATAGTCTCTGAGATCTAGGTGTTCACACGGACAGACGGACAGACACACAGACGGACATGACTAGATCGTCTCGGCTGTTGATTCTGATCAAGAATATATATAGTAATATATCCACCACCAGAATAATTTCTCGTACGTGACACATACTCATAATTATTCCCCTATCTTCCAAATTCTTTCCCACAAGTCATACCATAAACATAAACACTTGTCGCGACGGGACCAACTGTCACTAACAAAAAGATCCTATTACATTGGCGATCATGCCACTTTCAAAAAGTCCAAAGTCAATTAAAAATTTCCATTGCAACTTGAGGACTCAGCATTATTGCACTAACACAAACACAAACATCACACGTATGTTAGCTTTAAGTCGTAATAAGAACTTTCATGTTAAAGCTCAGCATATTGTGAGTTTAGTTTTTAAAGACACTTTCCTCGCCTAAGACGCGTAGCCCGCGAGCTTATAAATAACAATAAGTAGTCTATTAAGTAAACAAAAAATAAATCCTTGTATTTTTATTTTTTTTACTGTTCGTGCACCGCGAACATATAATTGGCGCAGCCGGTAGGATACGTCGTACTAGTTACTGAATCAACAAAGCAGTCGTGAACCGCTAGAAGGACTCTAACATTGTCCTGGGTAAACGCGTCCTAGTTGTGAACTATACAAAACGTATCCGCAAAAAGAACATCTACGTGTGTGCGTGAATTATCAAAACGGCAATACAAAAAACATTGTAAAAAATCCGTCATAATAAAAAAAACTCAAAAACCCGAACCACGTGTGTAAATTAATAACAAATCAAAAAAATGGCAACCGAACTAACAGAAGCATATCTAAACCAGTGTCTAAATCAAATCAAACACGTGCCAGCGTTTGATAACGGAGCAGAAAATCTGTCGGCATTCATAAAGAGAATAGACTTTATTCTGTCTCTATGCCCAACAAATGATGTACGCCAAAGTAGCGTAATCTTCGGAGCTATTGAACGACAACTGTACGGAGAAGCATTGCGTACAGCCCAAATCACGCAATCCAACAACTGGATATCATTGAGATCATCACTCGTCGAAGAATTCAAGACGCAGACACCCTATGAAGAATTACTAAGAAGACTATACAACACCAACTGGAATGGAAGTCTACGTAAGTTCATAGAAGAACTCGAAAGAAAATTCTATATTGTTAGCAATAAGTTAGCACTAGACAATGATGCTAACACAGCAATAATATATAGAAATGCACTAAAAATAACTACAAAAAATGTAATAACTAGAAATCTACCAGACAGGATATACATGACCTTAGCAAGGCATGATATAACTTCAATAAGCAAGCTAAAAGCCGTTGCTCAAACAGAAGGCATTTATGAGTCTTATGAGACTCAGAATAACCATAAAAGCGAAAACAATAGTCGCAGAAATCAAAATAAATCTTACGCAAACTATTCAAACAATTTTCATTCAGATGATTCGTCCAATTCGAAACCACAAAACAATTACTGAAATTCAAATCAGAATAATCAAAACCTTCACCAAGAATTCAATAAAAAACTAAAAGAAGCTCAAACCCAAAACCCTTATAACTATTCGAGGGACACCTCAACAAGCCGTGGGCCTAACCCACCGATGAAAAGACAAAGGGAAAGCCAAAGTGGCCAGTTCAAAATGGAGCAAGGTGAAAATTTTCATCAAAGTGCCTCGGAACAAAATGCAGAGCAAACACACCATACATAAAAATCAAAATGAATGAAGTAAACCTAAAATGTATCATTGATACAGGTTCTTCAATAAACCTTTTAAAACAAAATAATTTCAGTTTTCCAATTTATAAAAATCCAATCAATGTTCAAACAATTAATGGCACTACCGAATTATCAGAAAGTATACTTTTTGGTCCCAGCAGACTTTGCTCTACAAAACAAAAATTTTACATTCATAATTTCTCTGAAAATTATGATTTGCTATTAGGAAGAGAATACTTAAAAGCTAGTAAATCCCAAATTGATTATGAAAATGCCACAGTTACATTAGGAGAATATAAATTTAAATTTCAAAATGAAGAAGAAGATTATTCTGAAGAAACTAACACAGAAAACTATGCAAATCCACCTTTGACCGAAGATAGGCCCTTCAATTTCGAAATTGAAGATGAATTTAAGGAGTGTATTGAGTTCAGATTAGAACATCTTAACACTGAAGAGGTAGAAGAATTAAAAAAGGTTTTATACGAATTTCGCGATATTCAGTACCGGGAAGGTGAAAATTTGACTTTCACCAGTACGATTAAGCACTCAATTCAAACAAAACACGAAGACCCATTATATAAAAGACCCTACAAGTATCCACAGGCTTACGATCAAGAGGTCAATAAACAAATTAACGAAATGATAGAGCAGGGCATAATTAAAAAATCAAGGTCCCCTTACTGTTCACCCATCTGGATTGTTCCAAAGAAAATGGACGATTCAGGAAAGCAAAAATTCCGGTTAGTCATTGACTACCGAAACCTCAATGAAATAACCATTGATGACAAATTCCCCATACCAAATATGGATGAGATCCTAGACAAGTTAGGTAAATGCCAATACTTCACTACGATCGATCTTGCAAAGGGTTTCCATCAAATCCAAATGGATCCCGATTCAATTGCAAAAACTGCCAACCAAGCATGGTCACTACGAATTTACTCGTATGCCCTTTGGGCTTAAAAATGCTCCATCGACTTTTCAACGCTGTATATTTCCGTTCATATCTATTCGGTAGAAAATTCCAGATCTTAAGCGATCACAACCCACTAGTTTGGCTCAGTAACATTAAAGAACCAAACATGAAATTACAAAGATGGAAAATCCGATTAAACGAATACGATTATCAAATCAAGTATTTGCCAGGAAAAGAAAATAACGTAGCAGATGCACTTTCACGTATAAAAATAGAAGAGAATTTCTTAGGAGAAGATGCAATTAGCACAGGAGCAACTATACATAGCGCTCAAGAGGACAGTCAATATCACATACCAATAACTGAAAGACCTTTAAACTACTTTAACAGGCAAATAGAATTCATAAAAGGTAACGATAATAAAGTTGAAACAACTCACTATTTTCATAAACTTAACATAAAAATTTCTTATAAGGAAATGAATAATCATTATGCCAAAGATATGATAAAGGAATATCTTTGCTCGAAAAAGAGTATTGTCTATTTTTACAACGAAATAGATTTTCCAATTTTCCAAAGAGCTTATTTAGAAATAATAAGTCCAAGTAATATTACTAAAATAATGAAAACAAGCTTAAAATTAATTGACTTACAAACCTTCACAGAGTTTAAAGAATTGATTTTAAAAACACATAAAAAGTTGTTACATCCAGGAATAGAAAAAACAATAAATTGGTTTAAGGAAAAATACTATTACCCTGATTACCAGAAACTAATACAAAATCTAATTAATGAATGTGAAATTTGCAACATAGCCAAAACCGAACATAGAGATATAAAATTTACGTTCGAAATAACACCCGAAGTACTTAATGTTAGGGATAAATATGTAATAGATTTTTATATGATAGATAAGAAACAATTTCTTTCTTGTATAGATGTTTATTCCAAATTCACGACATTAGTTGAAGTTTAAAGTAGAGATTGGCTAGAAGCTAAAAGAGCTTTACTTAAAGTTTTCAATGAAATGGGAAAACCCATAGAAATAAAAGCAGACAAAGATTCAGCATTTATCAGTGCAGCTTTGAAAATTTGGTTACAAGAAGAAGGCATACAAATTAATATAACAACAAGTAAAACAGGAATATCAGATATAGAAGGGTTCCATAAAACTATAAATGAAAAGTTAAGAATAATAAGAAGCGACGATAATATAGAGAATAAAATAACAAAGTTTGAAACAATATTATATACTTGTAATTATAAAACAAAACATAAGGCAACTAATAGAACTCCAGCAGATATTTTTATTTATGCAGGAACCCCTGAATATAACTCACAAGAGAATAAAATAAACCAAATAAATAATCTCAATAAAAACAGAAATGATTTTGAAGTACATACAAGATTTAGACAAGCTCCATTGGTTAAATCAAAAACAACAAATCCTTTCAAAAAACAGGTAACATCAAAAAGCTTGATGAAAAACACTTCGAAGAAACTAATAGAGGCAGAAAAGTTACACACTACAGATCAAAGTTTAAAAAGAAGAAAGTAATTAACAAAAGTAAATATGTTAATTCCAGCCCGAATGATGAAACATCCTCAATTGCTGATGTTACTTATATAATCAATTATTTGCACAACCATAAACGCTCAACAAGTCGAAGTAAATCCAATTCAAAACGACCAAGGATTCATTCTATTTGAGTCAGGAACAATTCATTTACCAATATCCTTCGAACATCATTGTTTAACTATAAACGTAACACAAATAGAAAACTCTTTTGATTTATTATTAACTCAAAACCATATCTTTAACAAGTACCCCCAAATAAAATATTTAATGAATAAATTAGAAAAGCAAATGGCAGGTTTCAGAATAACAAGTCGTACTAAACGAGGTTTATTCGATTTCATAGGATCATCACTTAAATTCCTTTTTGGCACACTAGATGAAGAGGATAAGAAACAATTTGAGAACCAAATTAACATTATTGCCCATAATTCAATTCAGGGAAATAATCTTAATGGCATTAATATTATAAATAATCAAAGCAAAATTTTGGAAGAAGAAAAGCAATTAAATTCATTTATTTTTAACATTGAACATTTTACCGAATATATAGAAGATATCAAACTAGGCCTACAATTAACTCGCTTAGGAATATTTAATCCAAAATTACTTAAACACGATCAAATAGATCACATTAATCACGAAAAGTTTATGAATATTAAAACTTCTGCTTGGTTCAGTACACTTACGAATGAAATTTTCATTATGTCCCATATTCCATTGAGTAATCTTGAAACTAAAACTTTCCAAGTAATCCCATACCCAGATAAGAATGGACAAATCATCAATGAAAATGTTGAAGGAAAATTTTATCTACATAATAATTTTGTTTCGAATTCTATCTCTATAAGATCATAAATGACCAATGCATAAATAATATAATAAAACATGAAACTCCAGTTTGCACTTTTAATAAATATCGTAAACAAGAATTTATACAAATAGTAGAACCGAATATCATAATAACCTGGAACTTAACCAGAACCAAACTAAATCAGAATTGTAATGATTTAGATATGTACATCGAAAAAGATAAAATAATAAAAATATTTAATTGTACCATTGAATTAAAAAATGTTAAAATTTCAAATAGAGCGCAACAATTCACAACTATTATGTTTACAGAATACAATGTAACTAAAATAGAACCACTATCACATATTGAAATAAAAGAAATGATTATGTATAACAATAGAGAAAACAATAATTATAAATATTCAATAATTACGATTGTATTAGTATTAATCCTCATTGTTATATACAACCTAGTAAATAAGAAAATTAAAACACTATTCAACATAATAACACAAAAATTTGTAAGAACACAAGACACAAACATAAGTGCTAATGCTGAAACCTTCTTTAGATAGATAGATTGTAAATAAATAAAGAATATATATAAAAAAAAAAAAAAAAAAATGCTGAAACCGATAATATTGAAATTCCAGTCCCACTTATGTACCCCGAACTAAACGCTTGAGGACAAGCTAACCTCTATAGGTTGGGGGAGTAATATATCCACCACTAGAATAATTTCTCGTACGTGACACATACTCATAATTATTCCCCTATCTTCCAAATTCTTTCCCACAAGTCATACCATAAACATAAACACTTGTCGCGACGGGACCAACTGTCACAAAAAAAAAGATCCTATTACATTGGCGATCATGCCACTTTCAAAAAGTCCAAAGTCAATTAAAAATTTCCATTGCAACTTGAGGACTCAGCATTATTGCACTAACACAAACACAAACATCACACGTATGTTAGCTTTAAGTCGTAATAAAAACTTTCATGTTAAAGCTCAGCATATTGTGAGTTTAGTTTTTAAAGACACTTTCCTCGCCTAAGACGCGTAGCCCGCGAGCTTATAAATAACAATAAAGTAGTCTATTAAGTAAACTAAAAATAAATCCTTGTGTTTTTATTTTTTTTACGGTTCGTGCACTTTATAGGGTCAGAGATGCCTCCTCTTCCTCCATTTCCTGTCGGCACAAAGTTATAATACCCTTCTACCCTATGGGTAGCGGGTATAAAAACGCCGACGGCATTTCGCTTATCTAGCACCGAGTCCTTTGAAAAGCTCGGCCCTGCGGTGGAGAGTTATGGGAAAGAGAGAAGTTGAGAGCACTGGAACTTGAGGGCTTGCTTGTGCGTGAGCGCATTGTGAATGGGCGAAAAGCATTGAGTGCTTTTCGATCGGCGGAGCGGAGACCTACAATGCGCTCGCCTCAACAGGGTCAGTCCTTTTTATGATATTCTTTACACACTCATCATGTATTTCTTTGTTATTTTGGTTATACATTTTACCTTGCTCTTCAAAAAAAGTATATTTTTCTACATAATCAATGTAATAACCAATACTATCAGGATATGAGCGTTTCTTTGCTTAATAGGGATGTGAGATATGATAAATGTTTGAATTGTATTAATCTAGGTTGAAGTTTTGGATACAAGTATGCTACGACTATCTACATTTTCTAACTTGTCGTAATTTAATAATTTTGGATAGAAAACTCGAGAAAGTCGCATTTCCAATGCAGTATCTTCTCTATATTCGGTGAATTGGTCTAGTTCGAATAATAGCTGTATCATATTAGTCTGATTATTTTCAAATTCCTTAATATTCTGCATGTTATTCATGACCATTTTGTTGAGATCAAGCATTTCATTTACATTAATTGCTCCTATTGCTACTGCTTCTACGGTTATGGTGTTAAATTAGAATTTAATGCGTAGATATTAGGTCTGCATGAATATGACTGCAGGTGTGACCACTCAGGCCAGCTGACAGTGTGGTCGCGATCGCCTGTTATCGATAGCGACAAAAGCTAGTATACTGTGCGTGTGACCTTGTCATACGCGCAGTCACACTGATCTAGGTTTCCTCTAGTGATGGTCACCCTGCCCTTTTTAGTGCTTTTCTGCATTTACATATGTTCAAATATTCTTCTGGCGCACATGACAAGTGTATTTTCTACAAGTGAAATAAAAGTTCTGAAAAGTTAAAAAACTGCTACAATTCAAAAGTGAAAGTGTTTTTATTAGATTGGCAAGCATCCCCCTACACATTTGGGTCCTTCGAGCCGGATCTAGCACCAAGCGACTTTTTTTTGTTTCCTCAACTTTAAACTGCGCTCGGCGGACAGAGATTTTCGTCAAATTATGAGGCAATCTATTTCGTGAACTCGTATTTTGCAGATAAAGACGCCAAGTACTATTTGGAAGGGTTGCAGAGATGGGAGAATCGCTGGGAAAAGTGTGTGGAGTTACAAGGAGAAAAAAAAAATTTTTTTTTTTGAAAAAGTCTCCTTGTAACTCCACAAACTTCTCCCAGCAATTCTCCCATCTCTGCAACCCTTCCAACAAAATGAGTAGGGGGGGTGTCTTCGGATAAATAAACAACACTTTCACTTTTAGAATTAATACAATTTGCAACCTTTACAATTACTTTTATTGCATTTGAAAATACACTTGTTGTGCCGAGAATAGTAGAAACATATGTATTTTCAAGTGCAATAAAAGTAATTGTAAAGATTACAAATTGTATTAATTCTAAAAGTGAAAGTGTTGTTTATTTATTTGAAGACGCCCCCTACACATTTTGGTCCTTCGAGCCGGATCTTGGATAGCTCGATCCCAGCATCAGCATTGGTTGTTTGTTTCAAGATAAGTAATACACTTTTTTTCCCTCCATACATTTTGTGTAAGTGTCGTGCTCGCGCCATATTTCTTTTCCTTGTACCTTATATATATGTGACACAGCATATATAAAAGTACATAAGCGTTCTACCGGCATTTTTTTCGGTATCTTTTCTACTTTGTGTATACGTTGCACAGTATATATATATATATATATATCCCTATATGTATATGTATGTGTAATTATCTATACAGTTTAAAAGAGCTCGCTTATATTTTCTGTTTTGGCCGCTGTTGTATGTACTTTGTTACTTTTCTGTCGTTTCGCGTTGGTCTGCTTTTGACACACTCCAGTGTATGCAACCTCTTCGTGTTGTTGTACTCTAAATAACAAGAGAGTTGCACTCTATCAAAACCAAGCGCGCGTAGATCCACTACACTCCACATATGTATATACAGCTATGATCTTTGAAACATCTACACATTTAAAGTTGAAAAATACTATTATAAACACAACTTCGAGACAAAATTTTTTTATAACAGCTTAATATATTTAATTTGCGATAATTAAACATATTTTTCATTTTGGATAATTCAATATTTTTCCGAATGTGGATATTAACATATGAAAATGTCCGTATTATGAAGAACATTGAAATAGCAGTGAAAAAAACAAATATGTAATAAATTTAAAAAAATCTTATAAATAACTTAATCCTACTAAATTACGACTTGATTAGGACTTAATATTTTGTTGTGTAGCCTTTATTGGCTATAAGAGCTTCACAGCTACGTGGCATGGAGTCCACCACGTCCTCGCAACGCTTGCAGAGATTCTGGCCCTATACCTCCTGTACAACTAGTCAAAGGTGTTATAGTGTATTGTCGTATAAACCATAATAATAAACCAAATTAAACTCACTTTTCATAAAATTAAAAACAATTTCGGCTTTTTTCGTGGACGAAAAGAAAAAACTCCTAATCTAATGTTCAGCCCAAAAGGGGTGCGCTTGTGTAAAAATATCAATATTTCAGAAAAACTGAACAAATCTAACGGGGTTTTTGGTAGTTTCTTATCTATATGTTCCATTTTAAATAATGTGCCGGGGATCAACTAACAAAAAGGAATATAAGAAAAATCCGTTATTTTGTTTTTTCTTGTGTCGCACTGCTATTTCAAAGATCACAGCTGTATATATATATATATACATATACATACGACACATATACATACACATACGACACATATACATACACATACGACACACATACATAAACGTTCACTTCCATACACGACACTTACACACATATACACTCCGTATATTTATTGATATTACATATTCAAGTCCATTATTACACATATAATATATATATATATTATCACATACATACACGTACACTTCCGTACACGATACATATACACTCCGTATATGTTCCTTATACATATATTGATATTATATATTCATTATTATACATATAATATATATATATTATCACATACATACACGTACACTTCCGTACACGATACATATACAGGCAACTCCCCGTTCCGTCCAAGCTAAACTTAGCGAAACCCGTGCGATGGCTCTCAGCAACTTCGTCACCGTCTCTGACAGACTGGTGCACTTTGAGAGTCGGGTCAGAGGGCCTGCACCCGAAGACGATAATGTACACACGTACGAGATCCCTCGTGACCGGCTGCAAGTCCTCTGGGACAGTGTCGAGGCCGCCTATTCCACATGCGCTGATGCACTGCATCGAGACGGCGACAATGAAGGCATACAGGCCATGGAGGCGAAATACGATCACTGCTATGCAGTGTATGAGCGGTGTCTCGCCCGCGTTAAGGGGCAAATTACCCAAGTTTCCGGGTCCACCAGGAGTGAAGCAATCGTTCCTCCTGTATACTCCAGTGGCTGCCGGCTCCCTCAAGTCGACACCGAAGTATTCCGTGGGGATTACTTGTGGTGGCCGACCTTCCGTGACCTTTTCACGGCCATCTATGTCAACAATCCGAGGTTGACCCCGGTTGAGAAACTTTTTCATTTAAATTCGAAGACCGCAGATGAGGCCCATGAAATCGTAGCCAAATTTCCGCTGACGAACGATGGTTTCGCGTCGGCTTGGGGTGCTCTCTGCGAACGATTCGAGAACAAGCGCTTGTTAATAACGAGCCAATTAAAAATACTTTTCAACCTGTCCACTGTTTCACAAGAGTCGGGGGCAGCGATTAAGGAGCTGCAGAGCACGATTCAGCGTTGCTCGACCGCTCTCGAGCATTCAGACATTTCTGTCTGTAGCCCGTTCGCAGATTGCATCCTCGTGTTTCTCTGCTCGTCCAAACTCCCCAAGCTCACACTCTCGTTGTGGGAGCAATTTTTTGTGGACAAAGCGAGAATTCCCGCTCGAAGCGATTGAGGACGTGAAACAGACTGCCAACTCACAGAACGCGACTGCTGGACCATCCCGTCCGCAGAGTTCCAAGCGAGTCAATTCCTTTGAGGCCCGAGTCACTCCGAAAGGAAAATCGTGTGACTTGTGCTTAAAGGAGAATCCCCTGTCCGGGTGTGTCCGCGATTTTTCAAATGCCGGTCAATGAGAGAATGACCTACATCAAACAGAAAAGTCTCTGTTTAAACTGTTTCGCAAGAGGTCACAAACTCCGAGAGTGTACGAGTGCGCACAATTGCTTTACATGCAAAGGGCGGCACAACACTCTTCTCCATCGGGGCGACAGTGCCCACAATGGTGCCTCTTCATCTTCCAATATACAGTGCACTCCAAATCCAACAGCAACAAATGTGCAAAATTTCTTTGCCAATAATGCTCATAATGTCCTTCTCGGCACTTGGGTCATCAATGTATGCCACTTGGGCACTACATACACCGCACGTGCGCTAATTGATTCCGGGTCCGAAGCAACCTTCATTTCTGAGCGTCTGTTCCAACGCATTAAGTTGCCTTTCCAGTCCGTGCGAGCCCAAGTATCCGGCCTAAATCATGCAGTTGCGGCCCAATCGCAGAAGTTATGTCACTTCAGCATTGGTTCTCCGACGAAGCCGAGGCTCCATATCGAGACTTCGGCATTCGTAATTCCACAGTTGGCAGGCAAACTGCCCTCCTTCAATATGCCGCAAAGTTTTCTAAGGGATCTACCAGCGATCGAACTGGCAGATCCACATTTCTACAAGAGCGCTCAGATTGACATTCTAATTGGCGCGGATATCCTTCCGTCGGTCATCTTGAGCGGCTCCCGGCCAAACATTTGTGGCTCACTCCTTGGGCAAAAACCGTGTTTGGCTGGATTCCCACCGGCCCCGACTCCCAGAATGTGTCGACAACTGTTTCTGCGTTTTCGACAAGAGTCGCCCTCCAAGCAGGCGAACAGCTCGACAGCCTACTTTCCAAATTTTGGGAGGTGGAGGATATTCCAGTGAAGCTGATAAAGGGGTCAGACAAATGTGACAGATATCGGGTGACTCTTCCATTGCGGAAGCCCGACGGCATTGAACTGGGTCATTCCACATCCATAGCGCTTGCTCAATTCCTCAAGAACGAGAATCGTTTGTCTAGAAACGATTCTCTAAAGGAACAGTACAATGCCGTTCTCCAGGAGTACGTGGACTTGGGTCATATGACACCCATATCGCTTCAGGCGATTGTCACGACTCCTAATTTCTATCTGCCTCACCATGCCGTATTCAAACCAGATAGCACCACAACGAAGGTGCGGGTCGTTTTTAACGCTTCCTGTCCATCCTCAAATGGCAAGTGTCTGAATGATATCCTTCATTCAGGGCCCATTCTGCAATCTGATCTCACGTTGCAGATCCTCAGAAAACGATACTATCGATATGTGCTCAATGCGGACATAACGACGATGTATCGCCAAATCCTCATGGACTCGAATCACACACCGTTCCAACGAATTCTGTTTCGTACGTCGGACGGTAAGATCCGTGACTTCGAGTTAAACACAGTGACATTCGGTGTCAACTGTGCGCCTTTCCTAGCCCTACGAGTCCTCCAGCAACTTGGTGAAGACATACGCTTGGAGTATCCTCTCGCACGCCGAGTCACTTCCAGCAGCATGTACGTGGACGACGTCCAGGCTGGGGACTCACACGAAGGAAGAGGCCATCCGGACCATTGCGGAAGTGTGTGCAGCCCTGGACAGCGCTGGCTTCCCGCTGAGGAAGTGGACGTCGAACAATAAGACCGTGCTGAAGGACATCTCAAAGGACCATCTACTTCGAGAAGACTTCCTCGAACTCGAGGACTCCAGTACGGCGAAAACTCTGGGCATCAGGTGGCAAGCTCACGATGACGAGTTCTTCTTCATGCCACCAGAAGTTGCCCATCAGGACTCCTACACGAAGAGGGAAGTGTTTTCGCAAATTGCTAAGCTTTTCGACCCAGCCGGGTGGCTGGTCCCTTTCGTTATCCGAGCCAAGATCTTCATGCAGGAGATCTGGCTGAAAACGCTCGAATGGGACGAGCCTTTACCCACGGATCTTTTACTCCAATGAAAGGAGTACCTCCAGAGCTATCCTGCTCTGGGAAAGATCCGGATTCCAAGATGGGTTCAATTCCAGCCACGAGTGAAGCTCCAGTACCACAGATTCTGTGATGCTTCAGAAAGGGCGTATGGAGCGGCGATCTACGTCCGTGTGGAGACGGCGAACAAGGTTTCCACACATCTCCTCACTGCGAAGACAAGGGTGGCTCCTGTCAAGTCTCTCTCAGTGCCATGTTTGGAGCTTTGTGGCGCAGTCCTGTCGGCTGAGTTATATTCGGCCCTCCTCCTGAATCTTCCAGCAGAAAGTTTCCAGACTTTCTTTTGGACTGATTCAACTATTGTTCTCGCCTGGTTGAACAAGCCACCCTGCAGATGGACAACCTTTGTGGCCAAAATCGTCCAAGCCAGCGACGCCAAGAACTGGTCGCATGTGCGATCCGAGACCTTGCAAGCCGAGGTGTCCTGCCACAAGAATTGATTCGTAATGCTTTGTGGTGGCATGGACCAGAGTGGCTTCATCTCCCGTCGGATCATTAGCCAACATGTCCAAGACCATTCCGGAGACTCTACTGGAGCAGCGGATTAAGTGTAACATCGCTAAGTTACCTCCTACTCCTGATTTCCTGAGTAAGTTCTCTGAGTTTGGCAAGGCACTGCGCACGTCTGGCCATGTTCTCAGATTCATCGATAGAAGTCGGAAATTGGCAGTTCCAAGCTCTACCGTGGTCCAAGCGGATGAGCTGTCGCGGATCCAAGAGCGGCTAATCATCAATGCTCAACGACAAGCTTTTTCACAAGAATACCACTGTCTGCAGTCCAAGCAGCAGGTTCCTTCTTCGAGTTCAATCCGAAACTTGAACCCTGGATTCCAAGACTGAAGGTCCTCGTCAAATCCACCATCAACTCTTGCAAGGTTTGCGTGATCTATAAGAAGAGATTGCAGACCCAAATGATGGGGGACTTGCCCAAGGAAAGGGTGTCCTACTCGAGACCTTTCACGCACACTGGAGTCGACTTCGCCGGGCCATTCGAAGTAAAAAATTACACTAGCCGAGCCTGCCTTATCACCAAAGGGTATGTCTGCGTATTCGTGTGCTTCAGCACGAAGGCGATCCACTTGGAGGCAACATCGGATCTCACGAGGGAGAAATTCCTGGCTGCTTTCTCCCGTTTCATTGCACGGCGCGGATGTCCACACCAAATGCATTCGGACAACGGGAAAACCTTCGTTAGAGCTGACAAGGTGTTCTCTACCAACTTCCTGGATGCGACGAGGGAGTGCATTATCGCACAACATGCTCACAAAAGCCTATCCTGGCACTTCAACCCGCCGGGCGCCCCACATATGGGTGGACTATGGGAAGCCGGCGTAAAGAGTTTTATGGCACTCTTTTACAAGGCGACCTCCACCACGAAGTATACGCTCGAAGAGTTGTCCACCCTTCTCGCCAAGATCGAAGCCTGCCTGAATTCGAGGCCGATCCCTCCTATGTCCGAGGACCCTTCGGACTTACTAGCGCTCACTCCTGGCCATTTCCTCATAGGTGGCCCACTTATTTCAAACGGACGAAATGGCAATCCCCTACACGGAACCTTCGGATCGGTGACATGGTCGTCATAAAAGAAGACAACCTCACTCCGGAAGTGTCAGCGATTCCTTAGGCTAACAGCGAAGAGAGCAGTACTCATCAACAAGTACTGCTCTAACTGTTTGGCCCACCAACACTCCGGGCAATCCTGCCGCAGCGCGGGAAGTTGCAGGGTGTGTCATGGGGACCACCACACGCTGCTGCACTTTAAGGAGGCACGCAGCGCTCGCCCCAATCGTCAGCGACGAGGCGACGACCGACCGGACTCGACCCGGTCCCGAACCCCAGCACGGCCACATTCTCGAACCCCAGCACGGTCACGTTCCCGCTCGCCGTCTCCACATCGACCGGCCTCACCTACCCTCGAGGGGGCCTTTCCGCCGTCGCGCACATCCTTGCTGCAGGAAAAGGCTGTGAGCATGCTTCCAACGGCCAACATCCTAATTGACACGGAATGTAAAACGTTCGAGATGCGAGCGCTGATCGACCCGTGTACGGCGACCAGCCGTATCAGCGCATCCTTGGCAACAGCCTATCGGCTATCCGTCACCCGCGTTGGTTGGGAGGGCGTGTACGGCGACCAGCCGTATCAGCGCATCCTTGGCAACAGCCTATCGGCTATCCGTCACCCGCGTTGGTACGGAGGGCGTCTGCACGGCGATCATCCGCTCGCGGACGTCCGAGTTCCGTCGAAAGGTGCTGCTGCAGGTGGATTCTCAACTCTGCTGCCGCACCCCCTCCGACCAGTCTATGGCGAGAACTTGCAGCAGTTCCACAGCATTACGCTCGCCGACGAACGCTGGATCCAGCCATCGATGGTGTCCCTGGTGCTCGGCAATGACGTGTATCCTCACATCATCCAACCTGGCCTCCTGCCGAGCACCAACGGTTTGCCAATGGCCCAGAATTCCACATTGGGTTGGATTCTGTCCGGTCCATATGAAAAATGATACCGGTGGCAACTCATTGCAAGGGGGGGAGGATGTTGATGCCAGATGACTGCAGGTGTGACCACTCAGGCCAGCTGACAGTGTGGTCGCGATCGCATGTTATCGATAGCGACAAAAGCTAGTATACTGTGCGTGTGACCTTGTCATACGCGCAGCCACACTGATCGAGGTTTCCTCTAGTGATTGTCACCCTGCCCTTTTTAGTGCTTTTCTGCATTTACATATGTTCAAATATTCTTCTGGCGCACATGACAAGTGTATTTTCTACAAGTGAAATAAAAGTTCTGAAAAGTTAAAAAACTGCTACAATTCAAAAGTGAAAGTGTTTTTATTAGATTGGCAAGCATACCCCTACACACAGTCAAAGCAGCATTCGGTACTCTAACTCAAAGTTCTGACTGACTGAGTGAGACATTGAGTAGCACGGATTTGGCAAATGTAGTGAAGGCATGACACAGTGGGCGATTTGGTCTCGCTAGCGGCATTTAATTCAAATTTTCAAATTTAAAAAGCGTTGATATTTTTTCACAAGTCGACAACAGATGCTTTGATTAGATTTATCAAAGCGTTTTAAAAACTCTACGATCAACCTGTGAACGGTCAAGCACACCATTTGATTTTGCAAAGAGCTCTAGAAAATTCTTTCTTTTTTCGAGTTCCTCAAAAATTTAGAATTTTTATTAAATTTGTTAAAAGTTTGGCTTTTTATTATCTTCAAGGTATGTATTACAAAAAAAAAACAAGTAAGAAAGCTACAGTCGAGTGTACTCGACTGTGAGATACCCGCTACCCAATTTGATTAAAATTATATTTTGCGGTATTATTCTCAAAATATACCGAATATACTGCAAATATACTAAAAATACTAAGAATATACCAAATGGTATGTTTGGTATATGGATATAGTACACCATTCAAAATATACCTTAGATGGCACAATGTGCTAGATTGGCGGCCAAAGCAACTCAGAAAGCAACTAGTAAGTAGGCGTTTTTGCCCAAAAGTATTTCTTTAATAACTTCCACAATTTTTATCTGATCCATCCAAATTTTCAGGAATCATAACTACTATAGTAATTATTGTATATACCAAAATTCGCAGCTTTAGATTTAAAATTACGCTTGTTATTCGATTTTTTTGATTTGCGGGGGCGGAAGTGGGCGTGGCAAAAATTTGAAACAAACTTGATCTGCGTGCAAACATTACAAATGCTGTCGAAAAAAAATTATAGCTCTATCTCTTATAGTCTCTGAGATCTAGGTGTTCATACGGACGGACGGACAGACACACAGACGGACAGACGGACATGGCTAGATCGTCTCGGCTGTTGACGCTGATCAAGAATATATATATACTTTATAGGGTCGGAGATGCCTCCTTCTTCCTGTTACATACATTTCCTGTCGGCACAAAGTTATAATACCCTTCTACCCTATGGGTAATGTTTGTGACCGGTCTATAAATGTGTAGCTCATAAAACGTAGTGGTAATTCAGTGTATTACAACGAGTCCGGTTTAGCGTACACCTGTCTTTCGTGGAATCGAACTTACTGGATTCAAGTGGATTCAGTCTAACTCTTTTATTAGCCGAAAGTGTGAATCAGTGGCGTCCAAAATGTGTAATATGAACTGCTATTACCTGCTAGCCTTCAAACTATGGTACTTTTTAGGCACAGTGTTAGTACCAAAAAGGGATCTTTTGTTAGTATTGCACTCAGAAGTTATCCCATTTTTTTTCCATCATCCCATCATTTTTTAGATAAAGCTAATATATGAAATTTGTTAATTAAAGTTAAAAAAATAAAAGTAAAACAAAATTTTATATTTTTTTTTAATTACAAAAAAAAAATGTAAAAAAAAATTGTTATTAACTTAAAAAAATCTATGACTTTTTTCTGATCAGTGAAAAAAAACCTTCTGAAGACATCTATTTTATTATAGAAGACCAAATCGCCCACTGTGCGGCTGTTATCTGGTCGAATGGGTGTGGGCAAAACAAAAATTATCCTTTCCGCTACGTGCTTCCATAAATTAACTAAATTATTAAAAAATTCGCGTACTTACATAAGTTGGAGGGGGAAAATGGGGAAGAGACATACAAGGACAGTAAACAAAAGAGTTAGAAGAAAACTACAGAAAAGACAAGTTAGGGATCTACCTTCGACTTGGAGAACTTCTCCTTTACGGTGCACTCATTGGTGCAGACGCCCACCCTACCATGATCCTGCAAAGCCAACGTAAATATCAATTTAAATAACAGGATCCCTCAGAGAAGCTCCTCGTCACTCAACCCTCCTCATACAAACGCTGCATGGTTCTAAATTTAAAGAATTTCTAGCACATAATAAACATTATAAACAATTTATTTAAATTAAGATACATAAATAAACGGCAATTAAGGCAATCAAAGAAGGCATGGACGGAATAAGAATAATAAGAGAAATGTGGAAATATTAAAGCTAAATAATATCTATTTCATAAATTCTTAGAAACTAAATAAATAGGTAAATAGAATAAATATGAGTAATAGAAATAAATAACCAATATTTCATGTTGCAATTTTTTATACCCGCTACCCATAGGGTAGAAGGGTATTATAACATTGTGCCGGCAGGAAATGTATGTAACAGGTAGAAGGAGGCATCTCCGACCCTATAAAGTATATATATTCTTGATCAGCGTCAACAGCCGAGACGATATAGCCATGTCCGTCTGTCCGTCTGTGTGTCTGTCCGTCCGTCCGTATGAACACCTAGATCTCAGAGACTATAAGAGATAGAGCTATAATTTATTTTCGACAGCATTTGTTATGTTTGCACGCAGATCAAGTTTGTTTCAAATTTTTCCACGCCCACTTCCGCCTCCGCAAATCAAAAAAATCGAATAACAAGCCTAATTTTGAAGCTAGAGTTACGAATTTTGGTATATACAATAATTACTATAGTAGTTATGATTCCTGAATTTGGTTGCGATCAGATAAAAATTGTGGAAGTTATTAAAGAAATACTTTTGTATGGGCAAAAACGCCTACTTACTAGGGGTCTGATTTGCTTTGGCCGACAATCTGGTGCATTGTGCCGTCTATGGTATATTTGGAATGGTGTACTGTATCGATATACCAAACATATCATTTGGTATATTTTTAGTATTTTCGGAATATATTGAAAATGATACCGCAATATTTTGCCTGTATTAAAAATGGGTAGCAGGTATGTCACAGTCGAGCACACTCGACTGTAACTTTCTTACTTGTTTATATATGGATCGCTAATTTACTAATAGTTTTTATGCAATATAAAACTATTTAATTATGAATCCATATCATCGTTCAACAATGGACCATCGGCAAATGCTCAGCCCTAAGAAACTTAAGGTTCCTCAGGTGCAGCGAAATTAAGCTGCCAGCAAAAACAAAAGAAAAACTTCTTTTGGATTATAAATTTTGCATTCAATAGACTCAATTAAAAAAAAACCTCTGATACGAACAATATGTGAAAAAAGATATGTATGTATGTACGTGAAGGATGGCACTACTGGTTGCTGGCAACGAGTGGCAACGCGAGCTTAGTGAAAAGATATGGCAGCACTGATCATGAAAGCAAGATCGACGAGAAGTCAGTTGGTGTGTCGGCGTTGACAGGAACAGTTGTCCTCTAATCGTGTTGATCATTAATCTATTTATTTCATCATTACTTCATTATATATTCATTCATTCATTTTATATTTTATATCAATAAACTACTTTGTTACATGTATACGAGTATAAAGCTCACTTAGATCATTCTCCAGCGACGAAAGATCTTTCTCAGCCGGTGATATGTGTGTGTGTGTGTGTGTGTGTGTGTGTTGTTTTGTTGTTGTTGTTTTGAGCTGTGGAACAAAAATTTAAAGCCCTGACCAAAAGCTTTCTACTTGAATGGTGATCTGAGCTTTTATGCCAGATGTTCCATTGTTTTTGTAAACAAATATAAATTCAATTTTAAAATTGCAAATTTTCACAGAAAACAAAAATGTTTACGGATAAGATATATGTATGACAACTTATGGTAACTAATGAAGTTTATTTACATCTGATGCATAGTATAATATACCACGTAATCATATGTAAATTCACAACACAGTTTTTCATTCAAGATATGTATATACATGTACGCAAACAAGACATCAAATTAACAAAATAGAATACAAAAAAACTAATTAAATGACAGAAGGCCCAAAAGAAATAACGTTGATATATGCTACACAATCAAAGCATCTATAGGCACGGACATCAGCTGCGCCAACTCCCGAGATGTACGAACGAAATCACTTCTGCATTTGGTCGTACAGTCGATTGCACCAATACAACAGTGGTAATGCTGGCGTTCTCCTTGTTATCCCTCTTGGAGACAACTTCCAGGTAATATTGGAGGTGGCGCAGTATCGCTGCAAACTCGCTCCTCGTAATTGCTGCCAGATTGCAGAAATTGGCCTCTCGCTTGCAGCTATCAGCTGATCCACTGCAGCTTTCAAAGCTGTATTGTAGAAGCTTTAAAAGCTTTCCAGCAAACTTTTTGATGCCGGGTGACGATGCGGAGGGGATGGAATTTAATTTGTGGCTTAACTTCGTATGAAGCGCCTACACCAACAACATCCAAAAGAACAATTTAAGACTGCGTGTCGTCTGATTTTTAAAGAAATATCAGAGCATTATTATATGTACACTTTACATCTGCCGTGAGCAATATTTAACGTCGCTTTTGTAGCGGCGACGGAAGAGTCAAAACAAAACAAATAAAGAAATACTATTGCAATATCAGCTGTATCAGGGATGCTTATAAATTGCAATATCAGCTGCAGCAGGGTTGCTTAGAAATTGCAAGATCAGCTGTAGCAGGGATGTTTAGAAATTGCAATATCAGCTGCATCAGGGCTGCTTAGAAATTGCAAGATCAGCTGCATCAGGGATGCTTAGAAAAGCTGCAAGGTCAGCTGTTTCAGAGATGCTTAGGAAAGCTGTAATATCATCTGTTTTGCATTTCATGTAACCTAGATGGAATGCACGTTAATTGGTCCACATTCTTTTCGTTCGAAACTGTCATAGAGTGCAGACGCGCTTCTAGCTACTTTCCGTGAAATAAGTGTTTTTTTTCGGCGTGCAAAGGCGGCAAGTGCTAAGTTGTGTTGTTTGGTTGAAAAAAAAGGGAAAAAACCTCGTAAGTTTCCAAATATCCGTATGCGTCGGTTTCAGTTCATTTATCCTTATACGCAAATCTAGCATATTTGTTTTGTGCGAGACGGCGAGCGCGAACGAAAGAATAGCGGAAAAGAGACAGCCTAATTGGAGTCCCTTGGCTAGCTGTGGCCGCGCGGAGCGCCGGCAAAATTGCTATTTTTTTTCAATATTTTTTTTCTGTGTCGATCTCACTGGAAGTTGGCAGGTGATTATGGGAAAATGTTTTGCTTTGTGTCCAGGGTACTTATTGTGGCCGTTTAAATTGTCAGCTCATTTGCGGCCCACTCCAAGCACTCCAGGAGCCCTCCATGAGGTGCAGAGGTTAGAATCGACCAGAGTCCCCTTCAGATAATGTGAGAAATACAAGATGGCCGCTTCCCACCTAACCTCAAAGGCGGCAGAAATATAATCTTTTTTTCTGCCGGAATACGAGCCGTACGAAGGTGCCTGGTATTCTGAGGCAGCCGAAGCCTTGCGAGCATGAGGCTGTTGAGCCGAAATCAACGTTGGAAAATGTATCGAAAATTTTATTTTTTTGTCCAGCTTGCGGCACATTTTTTTGCAACCAATATTTCTTTAACCTCAATCTAGTCAGATTAATTAAAGCCAATTCAAAAATGTCTATTTCTATATTATAGTTTTATTTAATTTTTGACCATCTAATTTTTTTTAGTTTTGATTGCCCCTCTAGAAAGGACAAAAATAGTGAATACGAAATAATCTGAAGGTTTTTTCCTTTAAGAAAAGTGAAGTGAAAACGAAAAAAACTGAATCGGTATGAATATAAAAGAATTTTTTTTTATTTCTTATTTTTTTTTTTGTGTGAAAAATTTCTCGAAACAATTGGCCATCAATTTATTTAAATTCCCATTTCACTAATTTGTATGACATCTCCCTACTAATTAAACCAAGCAAAACCGAACTAACAAAAATTTTTATTTAAATAATTTATTTGAGCAAATTTTTAAAACTAATGGAACACGCAAATTTGTAATATCCCAAAATTCAACTCATTAACAAACTATTTTGGTTTACGGTATGATTTCATATATATTTTTTTTTTTTTTATATTCTTGCTGATTTTTGGTTCCACGCTTTCACTAACACACAAATTATTAAAATGTTAATTTAAATAAGATTTAATAACATCCAAACACATATATTGCATACCATAATCTTGTAAATTATAATTTTTATTAACTTTAAATTTTCTCCACATTGTTATTATAATAATATTTGCGAATTTTATAAGTATAATTTTATATATTAAATTAATTAAAATTATGGTCTACTGTAATCAAAAATCCCCGTATCACGAACTGGGTGAAATTCTCCAGTCTCGTTTCCAATTCTCTTGGTCCACCGAGCACTATCAACTTGGTACAGGACCTAGAAACATCTGTTAATGTCCTCTCAGAAGGGCTACTTTCCGCGTTTCGCCAATCCTGTAGTTTCTCAAAACCGACGAGAAGATCGAAGCCACCCTGGTGGAATCCAGATCTCTCATCGCTACGTGGGGAGCTTACTAGCATGTTTCAACTTGCTAAGAAGGCGGACAACGTCTATGTCTGGGACGAGTACAAGTCTCTCTCATGGAGAACCTTTTGCTCGGACCTGGAGAATATTAAAGACACCTCCAGACTAAGGAAGCTGCTTTCCAAGCAGGCTTATAGCCCCAGTCTGCTTAGGTCGGGCGATGGAGTGTGGGCAGAGAGCAGTGCTGAAACTCTTGAAGCACTGCTCTCAGCTCATTTCCCGGGATGTATTGGAATAGAGAACAGCGACTGGCAGCTTATTCCTAGTCTCCCAGTTTTGAGACCCCCTGCCGGTCTAATCATTGACAATAAAATAATTTGGGCTATCGACTCCTTTGCGAAGGTCAGGTCGCCCGGTCTCGATGGACTTTCGCCAGCAATGCTGCAAGCCTGCAAATCTACGATTGTTCCTTAGATATCGGGGATCTTTTCGGCGTGTTTGGCATGAGGTTATATCCCCACTCTTTGGAGGACCTCAAAAGTCATTTTCCTGCCCAAGGCGGGCAATGCAGTCATGTGGTTCCCCAAATGACTTCCGCCCAATCAGCCTAACCTCTTTCTGCTAAAAACTTTGGAGAAGCTACTTTATTTGCACATCAGAAGCAACTCAATGCATCTGTTGTCCCCAAATCAGCATGCGTACACTAAGGGCAAGTCCATTGAGACGGCTCTCCATGTTCTAGTAGCCTCCATCGAAAAAGCAGACCACTTTAAAAAATATGCCTTGGGTGATTTTCTAGATATTTCAGGCGCCTTCAATAACGTCACTACTGACGCTATTATGAAAGTATTCACTTACCTCAGTGAACACGGCTCCAGCGATCCACAGGTGGATCAACCGCTTTATTAGCGATAGGCGGGTGGCTACGTGAGGCGATTCGGCCATTACAAACGAAGTGCGACGTAGCACTCCCCAGGGGGGTTCCCTCGCCTCTCCTTTGGAATCTGGTTGTGAACAGCCTACTGTAAAAATTCGTTAGACTGGCCCCCAGGTTTATTGGTTATGCCGACGGCATAAGCATCTTGATAACTGGGAAATGTCCAACCACCCTCAGCAATGTAATGAAACTTACCTTAGGGGAAGTTAAAGCTTGGGCCGAGCCGGGCTCAGCATTAACGCGGACACAACGGGCCTTATCCTCTTTACGAAGAGATGTCGGTAACATGTGCAATGTGCCGATGTCCCTGAGATCACTTGGCAGGGATATTGAAGTACGCTCTTGACTTCAGTGGGACTCGAGCCGGCGCAATACCATCTCGTGCAAAACTGCAAGGCTGATGTGAGCTTCAATTAATACCAATTTAATTTCAAGGAAAGACTGCAGACTAATGCTCGGCATTTGAACTGTCCACTGTCTGTCGGCTATCCATGCTGTAAGGTTGAGCATCACGAACAGTGACCAGTGTAGAAAATGTAACGAATCCGGAGTCAAGGACACACTTGAGCATCTTCTTTGTAGATGTCCAGAGTTATCCCGGCTCCGGATGAAATAGCTTGCTTCGCCGTTTCGTAACGAACTTCGTGATGTTTCTCGGCTACCACCCAGGATGCTGCTGGCTTTTGCCAAAAATACATCCATACTATGCGACTTCTGAGACGAAGACACCCTCCAGCTACGGACCTCTACTGGTCTATGTTTCGCCCCTAGTAGGGGCGGCCGGTCTAACCTAACCTTAACCTAACCTATTGTCAACTTCTATTGGATATGCACGTTTACTATGTGGGTAAATTAATGAATCGGAAAGAGTTCTCATTTTATTGACAGCAAAGAGACTAGAAATTAAGGAGTCCTGAGACTGAACAGATCAGTTATTGCAGAAGAAATTAGCAATATTCTGTTGACTTGTGATTTTTTGATTACAAGGTGGAATAATACACTATCCTTAGTAGGATATATACCGCAATAGAGTCTTTTATTTTACTATATAGATTTTAGCGATCGGGGGAGAAGGGTTAATCTCTTCAGTAAATTTATAAATGGATTGTCTTTTGGCTGCGTTTAGAGAATTTTTCCTTCTAAAATCGATGATATTTTCCGTAGAAGTATATCTTTTAATTGTTCACCACGTAGAGTTTTTTAAGCTGAGTAGTGCTTCTAGATCTTTATTCAACCCCGAAACTGATTATGAAATTAATTGAGCAACTTTGGGGATACTTTGATGGGCACTAGATAAAATAATTTTATTCAAGTTGGCTGATTCTTTGTTAATGTTGGAACTGATAGGGGTAGATTGGTTTTTAGAATCAAGGACAAGGATTAGAAAGGTTTCCAATCAACTTTGCTAAGTTTAAAAGACGATCTAACGGTTTTAGCATGGGACTGCGTGTACTAGAAAAGGCGGGAAATAATGGGTAGGTGATCACTACCAAAGAAAGTAATCTTCAGTTCTCCATTCCGAGTCAATTGGAGCTGGGATCTATGTGAGTAAGAGTGTTATGTGAACTGAGGTGGGCAGGGCATTTATCATTAAGAAGAATTAAATTAGATTGGGTTAAAAATTTATCAAGAATTAAGTCCTTCTTAATATTGAGCGTTTATGCCCGTTATTAAAATCTCCAGTTATTAGCTTAGTTTTGTTATTGGGAGGGGAAAACCCAGAAATTAAGTTGGCAAGGGTAAAGACAACTGTAGGTTGGAGGTAGGTAAAAATAATATTTAATTGTTTTTTTTTACGGGTTTCGACGCATATGGCATGGAATTCTGTAGAGAGGCAAATTTCTTTGTATTGAATGGATTTATGTATGAGTATGGCAACACCACCATAAGATGGCAGTAAGTTGCGCGAGATCATTCTGTAGTTTATGGGATGAATGGAATAAGATGGGTCCCTTGAAGGCAAATAATTTGAGGTTTGTATTTGGCTACTAGAACTTGCAGCTCACTGTAGTTATTTGTGAAGCCATTAATATTCCATTGGAGAACTGTTAATTGATAAATGATGTATTGTTAAGGAGGAAATAGCCGATATGCATATATAATTAACAATATATTAGTTTGTATGTGACCGTAAATGCATATGAATAAGTATATACAGCCAAAAACTACAGTGAGTAAAAAATGAAAATATAAAACTGCAGATTCCTTCGTCCCCAGCCCGCCAAGCCCACTCTCTATTTAAAACAACAATGGATGGTCCCGGCGGGATGACGTAGAGGGAATCGAGCAGTTATGTAAGTGAATGGATTGTTTAAGTTGTATATCCATCATCAGGAGAGAAATCTATGTCGGATTTGTCCGTGCTGTTGGAAAGAATATAATCTGGAGATTGTTTCATATTTTGTTTTAGCAACGTAGTGGTGGTGGGATAAATGCCCTCACTTTAACTGATGCATACCCGATTTTAATACTTTCCGGAAAAGAGGCGCTTCTGAAAGTTAAAATTAATAGGCCTGTTTCAACTAGTTGATCGTTAATCTTCTTCTTGATTTTTTCACTTGGTGCAGTAAGCTCGTTTTTAATGACTCTTTCTTCAAGATGTCGCAAGTCATTGGAGTAAATAACTCCTTTAGAGGAGTTGAGCGAGATGTTCCTTAACTTCCCCAGGAAAATCATTAATGTTGTCATCTTTACCAATTTTTAGCGAATCGCTTATCGCTTATCAAATAAGGATTGCATTTGTACTCTTCTTATCATAACTTATCAACAACAATGAACCGTATATCGAGACATTGACATTGCTTTCACATAATTGTCATAGGTGAGTTGAAACGCTCGCACCATTCCAAGAGCCTCACCATAGAGACATGACTGCAGTCGCAGTCGGACGTGGTTTTTTTCTTCCCTCTTAAACTTTGTAATTTTTCATTAAATTTCATATTTATTTACAATTAATATAACATTAATTTTACTCTCTCACTTGTGTTTAACTACAGATCGTTAAATCGCTGTGTGCTTTCTTGTATTTAGCATATTATTATCATTTTTCTGAAAATATAACAACAAATTGTGTGGTCAAACTTTGTTAGCAAAACAAATCTGTTTTCGTTGCCGCTGCACTTTATTTTGTATTTTTGTTTACTTTCGCGCTCTTCTTTTTATACCCGCTACTATTTTTATACCCGCTACTATGGGTACGGGTAGAAGGGTATTATAACTTTGTGCCGGCAGGAAATGTATGTAACAGGTAGAAGGAGACATCTCCGACCCTATAAAGTATATATATTCTTGATCAGCGTCAACAGCCGAGACGATATAGCCATGTCCGTCTGTCCGTATGAACACCTAGATCTCAGAGACTATAAGAGATAGAGCTATAATTTTTTTCGACAGCATTTGTTATGTTTGCACGCAGATCAAGTTTGCATCAAATTTTTTCCACGCCCACTTCCGCCCCTGCAAATCAAAAAAATCGAATAACAAGCGTAAGCGTAGAGCTAGAGTTACGAATTTTGATATATACAGTAATAACTATAGTAGTTATGATCCCTAAAAATTTGGTTGCGTTCAGGTAAAAATTGTCGCAGTTATTAAAGAAATACTTTTGTATGGGCAAAAACGCCTACTTACTAGGCTTCTTAGTTGCTTTGGCTGACAATCTGGTATATTGTGCCGTCTATGGTATATTTTGAACGCGGTGCTATATCGATATACCACATATACCATTTGGTATATTTTTAGTATTTTTGCAGTATATTTGGTATATTTTGAGAATAATACCGCAAAATATATTGCTTTTATTCAAAATGGGTTGCGGGTATCTCACAGTCGAGTACACTCGACTGTAGCTTTCTTACTTGTTTCACTTGCTATTCTCTGCGCTCAACGCTGTTACAATAGTTAACTCTCCCTCTCTTGGTGTTGTAGTTGCCTATCGTTCTATCTTGCGTCTCGCTCGACCTGTGCATACTCTCTGTGTTTTGTGCTCTTCGTAAGTACAGATCATATGAGTTTTCAAATAATTTACCTATTTTGATTTATTTCTTTTTTGTTTTTTTAATTTTGTAATTGGTTTAATAATCTTTGTTTTAGCAATATGTTAGTCTGCTATAACAAGAAATGCCGGGTGCCAGTTGGTGCCAAAATGGGTTTTGTTTGTTGATGGTTATGCGACAACGTTGCACATGAAAAATGTGCTGGCTTTAACGGCCGTATTGTGGATTTGATTTCGGCCAATTCTGGATTAAGATGGACTTGTAAACACTGTAGGGAGTCTGAACGCGATATTGCTGGGTTTATACGGCAGACGCGAACTGGTTTTAAAGATATATTGGCGGGCTTTAAAAAACTCTCCGATAGCTTTTCTGCTTTGGATTCTGGGTTTAAGAGTATGAAGCTCTTGATCGAGTCTCCGAAGCGTAAAAAGGCCAATACGCGTCTGTCGATTACCCCAATCGAGCTTTCTGTCCCAGTTGATGTTCCAAGCTAATCTGTACCACCTGCTGGGGAATTAATGTCGTTTAGTTCTCCGTCCCCTCAACCTTCGGTAGCTCTGGATGTTCCAGATCATGACATTACGTCATTAAGATTGGAGTCTCCTGCTCCGGCTTCGATTTTGTTGTCGACTGAGATGGAGACGGTTGAAGAAATTCAACCATCACCATCCTCTGTTGAGATTGTTAGTGCTGTAACGATAGAAGAATCGCCTCCAGCTTCTACCTCAGTTGTCCGCAACACATTAGTTGCAGTGCCACCTCTTAAGCAGATTTTCGTTTCAAGGCTTTCCCCTGATACGACATCTGATGATGTTCGGGCTTATATTAAGTCCAAATCCCAAGCCAGGGTTAAAGTAGATAAACTTAATTTTTCGTATGAACGGGAGATTTCGTCTTTTAAAATAAGTGCAGTAAAGAGTTTTGACCGGAACACCTATTAGTTAAAGAATTTGTTGCTAAAAAGAAAAATCGGTCTCCGGTTTCTCTTCCTAGTAGTGGCAAGAAATCGATTTCAAAGCCTTCTTCTATGTCTGTCAGTTCAAAAAACTAACATCCTCTTTATTTCTTGGCTATCAGAATGTAAGAGGTATTTGTAGTAAACTTACTGACTTATATTTAAATAGTGTATCTTTCCCTTTCAATGTCATTGCCTTTACTGAGACTTGGTTAAAAAATTACATCCTTGATACGGAAATCTTTTCTAGTAGATTTTCCGTATACAGACGTGACCGCAAGGTACGTCGCGGTGGTGGGGTTTTAATTGCAGTAGATGCTCAATTAAATTCAGAGTTGATCTGATATTGAGCTAGTGGCTGTGAAATTATCCTTAGGTAGTTTTAACATTTGTATTTCTTGTTAATATGTATATCCCTCCTGCTTCAGATGATGCTTTGTATTTAGCTCATTTTTCTATTATTAATAACATTTCTAATATGCTTTCTGATCGTGATCACTTTATAGTGCTTGGTGATTTTAATATTGCTGGGGTGTCATGGCATTCCGCCAAGAATCTAAATGGACTTTGCCCCTCTGTATCCCATGTTTTTATTGATAGTCTCTTCGGGGTATCATTGTCTCAGATTAATGGTATTCCAAATTGCTTAAACAGATCTCTAGACCTTATTTTTGTTTTAGACCCATTTTTATGTTCTCTATCGAGAATATCTCCTATATCTTCCCCTGAAGACCCTTACCATCCCACTTTAGAAATTATGTTGGAGCTCCCATTTATTGCATCAGAGTCGAGTGTACGTTGTGGTGAGCTTTCTCGTTGTTTTCGGAAAACCGATTTTGAGAAACTTGCTCTGCTTATATCTCATACTGACTGGTCCCAACTTTCTTTGTCTACAAACTTGAATATAGCGGTCGAATTTTTTTATTCTACTTTGAATTCGCTATTTGATGCTTATGTTCCATCAAGTATTCCACATTTGTCTGATAAACCCTTATGGTTTACTAAGAAATTATCGAATTTAAAAAATCGTAAGTCGAGATTTTACAAATAATTCAAGGGAACTGGCTCTTCTTTTGATTTTCTCCGCTATTCTGCTGCTCAAGCTGCTTTTCGCACTCATAACAATGAGTGTTATAATAATTATTTGAGTAGGTGCAGAATAACATTTCAGCGTGAGCCAAAGCGATTTTACGGCTTCGTTAACTCGAAGCGTATATCCGCGTCATCACCAGCATTTATGTCCTTAGAAAATATGACAGTATCTAATGGTCATGAAATTGCCGATTTATTTGCGTACTTTTTCCAAACGACATATTCTGTCCCAAGTTCTCAAAATTCCTTTTCTTATCCTTATCAGTTAAATTCATCTAATTGTATTTTTGGTCCTTTATTTACTGAAAGATCTATTTTAACGGAACTATTGGCTATAAAACCTATTTTTTTCGGCTGGTCCGGATGGAGTACCTAGTTGTGTGCTAAGGTATTGTGCTGGTAGTATCTGTAAACCGCTTTTTAAATTGTTTGAATTATCCGTTAACTCATGATCTTTTCCTAAAATCTGGAAAAAATCATACATTATACCTATCCTAAAAAAAGGGAGCAAATCTAAAGTTCAAAATGATCGCGGTATATCTAAATTGTCTGCGATTCCGAAAGCATTTGAAAAAAATTATAACTTCTCAACTGCAACATCTGTGTAAATCTATAATTTCACCTTACCAACATGGGTTTGTGAAGTCTACATCCACTTCTACTAACTTATTGGAGTTCTCTTCTATTGTAATTGAAGGATTCGAGAATAAAATGCAAACGGATGTCATTTACACCGATTTTAGTAAGGCTTTTGACTCTGTTAATCATTACCTCTTACTGTATAAGCTTAATGTTTTAGGGTTTCCTCATAGCCTAATTGAGTGGATATCCTCATACCTTTCCAACAGAATTCAGAATGTGTATTATAATGGTTTTGTATCTAAATGTGTCAAAGTCACTTCTGGTGTGCCCCAGGGCAGTCATTTGGGTCCTCTATTGTTCACTTTGTTCATAAATGATCTTCCTTCTGTTATTGAGCATTTCCATGTACTTATGTACGACGATGACGTTAAGCTTTGCCTGACATTTAATGATAGTCTTACGAGCTCACTGTTACAATGTGACCTTAATCGTCTAGAATCTTGGTGCAGAGTAAATATGTTACATCTCAACTGCAATAAGTGTAAGCTTATGACCTTTTGTAGGGGTTCTTCCCAGTTAAATAACTATGTATATGTTATATGATACGCCTCTTGAGCGAATTGAAGGTGTGAATGACTTAGGGGTTCTGCTTGATGCAAAACTAAAATTCGATAAACATATTCTATCTGCTGTAAATAGGGCCATGGGTGTTTTGAGATTTATAAAACGCTGGTCAAAAGAGTTCAATGATCCCTACATCACTAAGACTTTGTACGTCTCACTGGTTCGTCCTATCCTTGAGTACGGATCTCTTGTCTGGAATCCCCAGTATAGGGTTTATCAAGATAAGATTGAATCGGTGCAGAAACAATTCTTATTATTTTCTCTTCGTAGTTTAAATTGGAATCCTAATATTAGATTACCACCATATCGCAGTAGACTTTTATTACTAAACCTTCCTTCTCTTTCTGACCGCTAAACTATGCAAGGTGCTGTTTTTATACAGAGACTAATTAATGGTGAAATAGACTCTTTGGAGCTGTTAAGTCAAATTAGTTTTGCAGTTCCTGTCAGGATCACTAGGAATTTTCTTCCTCTTCTCATTTCACGTAGATCTACTAACTTTGCTTGCCATAATCCCTTCAGTATTCTGTGTGTGAACTATAATAACCTCAATAACGTAGTTTGCTCTAGTAAATCTATTCCTTTGCTTAAAACCTTATTATTAGCTTATTTATCGAGTATTTAATTGTTATTTATCTTATTATACATTTATTCTAACATATTTTTAATCTAATTTAATTAGCTGTCCAGCGTCTTTTAATATTTATTCGCGGGTTTCGTTTAATGCATACTGTTCACAAATTTATTTTGTTTTGTCCGCGCGTCAACAAGCCCGTGCTTGGCATCGCTGGGCCACTTGATGGTACTGCCGTTAGTACGTCAAAGTCCAAATCAAAAAAACATAGAGCAGAAGAGAACAGTAGTAATTTAGAATGATTGTCGTACAAACCCAAAAACGACCACAAGCGACAAACATTCTACTAACATACAACATAAAACTTATTTTAAAAAACAAATTATACATATTTCAAAAAACGGCATAACCTTAGAAATAGTCAAACCATATTTACTTGACCATTTTTGTTCTAAAAGCAGTTCTTTGTATATAGACAACGATGCAGATTTCGAAATGACTTAAAGTCCAGTGACTGAGGGAACATACGAGGTCTCATATGCAAGTAAGATTCAAGAAGATGCTAGAAGGAAGCTTACCAACAAAACGACTGTGTTGTGTTGACTTGGAGTTGCCGGATCTGCGTTGTTTCCATGTGGCTAGAGAGAGGGGCATGTTAACTCGCGCAAGCCTGAATATTACAGTGACAAGTTAGTAATAGATTTTTATTTGTCTGAAGGAAATCACTATTTAAGTTGCCCAGAATTTTGAAAAAAGATTGGTAAGTGTTGAAAATCCAATTATTCCGATTTAATCCACACAGATAATGTTCTGTAGTGAGCTTGCAATGCAATCACTTCAGATTAAGTTCTTTATTATGCCATGTGGTGAAGTTGCAATGCAATCACTTTAGATAAGTTCTTCATTATTCAAACACATTGATTTAGTATTGTGATCTTTATTATTTGGAGCAACATGTACGTGTCGCTCCAATTGTTGGACAATATCTGTTTTGTACAAAATCATTAAGGCTATGCTTAGGCTAAGCCGCGTAGCTGCGCTGCCGGTAAAGCCAGCAGCGGAGCGGCTGCATTATGTATACATATATTTATGTTGTTATATATTGGCGGAAAGAATGTGTTATGCGCGCTCTTTGTTATGTATGTAAAAGCGCGACGGCCAGCGAGGAAACGCGTGGCCAGCACTTTAAGTTCATAGCGCATATAACATATGTGATCATGTTACACATGCACTTGAATTGGGATGTTTACAATAACATTGCAACAAAGTGTCATAGTGTATTCATACATACAAATTATGTATGTCTTGGTGCTGTATATAAGTACAGTAGGGATTCGATAAGTGCGCATAGTACGGTTCAGTTGAACTCGACGACTTCTCGTTTATCAATCCTTATATTGTATAGCTTTATAATTTTCATATATTTTAATATAGTATACGATATAAAACACTGTTAGATTTCTCTCATCAACTCGCGGACACGTCATTATTCTTTGAGGATCAAGAGAAAAGAGAAGAATTTATATACAAAGGTAAGGCAGTGGAAGTATAAAAAAAATCGATATTCGATTTCTATATATATATAGTGATATATCCACTACCACACTCATTTCTCGTACGTGACACATTCTCGTAATTATTCCCCTATCTTCCAAAAGATGCTATTGCATTCACAAAAAGATTGTATTCTAAACATAAACTCGTCGCGACGGCGACCAATCGTCACAGACATAAAGATCCACTTCACGCCACTTTCGAAGTCCAAAGATCAATTCAAATTTTCCATGGCAATTGAGGACCCAGTCGCAATAAGTCGCAATAAGAAATTTTTTGTTCAATCTCAACATATTGCAAAGTTAGTTTTTAAAGACACTTTTCTCAGACCAGACGCGTTGCCCGCTTTCTTACAATCCCAATAAAGTTCGTCTTTAAGTACATTAAAATAAAATAGTTTGTTTTATTTTTTATTTACCCTTCGTATAACGCGAAAAACATAATTGGCGCAGCCGGTTGGATATGTTCTAAAAGAATTAATCAACAAACAGTCGTGACCGCTAAAGGATTCTAACATTATCCAAGAACAACGCGTATAATGTTGTGTCTTTTTAAATACATTTTCGCTAAAAACATCTACGTGCGTGAAGTGCAGTGAGAAATCGGAAAAACCAAGACATTTGTGTATCCGAATAATAAACCGCAATAACCCGTACTAAAAACCCACGTGTGAAAATAAAAACACAAAACACTAATCATGGCAGTTGAGCTCTCCGAAGCACACATAAATCAGTGGCTTAATTAACTCGAACATGTGCCCGCTTTTGATAACGGAGATGAAAATATATCAGCATTCATTAATAGGATAGATTTTATTCTATCATTATATACAACGAGATGCGTCAGACAAAACAGTGTAATATTTGGAGCCATCGAGAAACAGCTGGAAGGAGAGGCTCTGAGGACAGCCCAAGTCACGCAATCAAACAACTGGACAGCAATAAGAAAAGCACTAATCGAGGAATTCAAAACCCAAACACCATATGAAAAACTGCTGAGACGATTATAAAACACCAACTGAAATGGAAATCTACGTAAGTTCACAGAAGAACTTGAGAGCAAGTCCTATATTGTCACTAACAAATTAGCATTAGATAACGACCCTAATAACACAATATTGTATTCAGTTGCTTTACAAACAACAGTTAAAAATGTTATAACGAAAAAATTACCTGATATTTATGGTCTTTGTATGGCATGACATGACTACAATAAGTAGACTAAAAGCAATTGCGCAACAAGAGGGAATTTATGAATATTTTGAAAATCATAATAACTCCAAAAGTGAAAACAATAATAAAAGAAATAATAACAGATCTTATGCAAACTATGCAGCTAACAATTCTTATTCGAATGATCAGTCCAGTTCTAAACCTCAAAATAATTATTCGAATCAAAACTCAAGTAATCAAAACCTTCATCAGCAATACAAACAGAAGCTAAAAGAAGCTCAAAGCCAGAATCCTAATAATTATCCAGGAAATCAAATAGTCGTGGGCTAAACCCACAAAGAAAACCAAAGTGGTCAATTTAAAATGGAGACAGGTGAAAAGTTTTCATCAAAATGCCTCGGACCCAAATGTAGAATAAATACCCCTTTTATAAAAATTAAAATGAACGAAAAATTTAAAATGTATCATTGATACAGGTTCATCTATAAATCTCATCAAAGAAAATATTTTTAATTTTAAAAACAATAAAAATCCAATTAAAGTCCAAACTATAAACGGTATCACCGAATTATCGGATATTATCTCTTTCGGTCCTAGTAGACTTTGTCCCACATATCAAAAATTTTATATTCAAAACATCTCTGAAAATTATGATTTATTATTAGGACGCGAATATTTAAAAGCTAGTAACTCGCAAATCGATTACCAAAACGAAACGGTTACCTTAGGAGATTATAAATTATAAATTTAAATTTCAATATAATGAAGGAAACTCCGCAGACACTTACATGGAGGATTGTGCAAATCCACCTTTAACAGAAGATAGACCTTTCAATTTTGCAATAAAAGACGAATTGCAATGAATTCAGGTTAGAATACCTCAACACCGAAGAAGTAAAAAAACTGAAAACAAATTTTATATGAATTTCGCGATATGCAGTACAAAGAATGTGACAATTTGACATTCACCAGTACTATAAAGCATTCAATTGAAACAAAACATCCAATTTACAAGAGACCTTATAAATATCCACAGGCATATGACCAAAAAGTAAACTCTTGATGATAGAACATGGCATAATTAGAAAGTCTAATACTCCATATAGTTTTCTCTAATCTGGATTGTCAAAAAATAAATTGACGCTTCAGGTAAACAAAAATTCCGGTTAGTCATCGACTACAGGAATCTAAACGAAATAACCGTTGACGACAAATTTCCCATAGCTTTGGGATTGGTTTTATGTTAATGCTTATTTATTATTTCATAAGTTTAATCCTTAGTTATTATTGTATTTAGTTTATTGATTAATTAAATTATTTTAATAAATTCGTCGCGGTCGTCGTTAGCACGTCTTGCTTTTCTCGTTGTCGTCACAAAAGTATATTCTATCGACTTCCTTCTCAATCGATACTCCTTTCTTACTTTCATCGATAGGTTGATAGATTGGCGTTGCCAGACTCATTCCCACAACTCGGCCATCCTCTCATGCATTTGCCTCGAATGCGTCGTCGTTGCAGTCGCCTTCTGGAACCCATGGTTTCATGAATTCCGCACATGTGGTAGGTTGTTTCGATCCCTCATAGAACACCGCATCTTTGGTTACATCATAGGTATCATTCGTTTTTGATTTCGTCACACGGTACGGGCCAAAATATTTAGCTTTTAAATCCTAGTTGAGTGCGTTTTATAGCTACAAGGTCGTTGACTTTGTAAGTTGTAGCTGGCTTTCGTCGAAAATTGTAGGAGCGCTTATTCTCATTTTGAATAGTCGCAATCTGCTGTTTGGCGTGCAATACAATACGTCGACAATACGTCGAATTGATGGTTTGTTGCCCACGTGCTTATACCATTTGGAAGGGTCGTCGATCGACATCTTAGATAGCAATGAAATGATAATAGAATTTAATCGTTCAACTTGTCCGTTGACCCTTGGTAAACCAGTCGTTATTAAATGATGAGCTATGTTCTCTAATTCACAATAACGTTTGAACTCGTCTGATGTGAATGCGGAACCTCTGTCGGTGAGGATTTGGATTGGATTTTCAAATATTAAGCTCTGCGTCTGTAGCCTCATTGTGACTTCTTGCGCTGACGTCGTCTTTGTCGGGTAAAGACAACAGAACTTCGTGAATCCGTCAATAATAGTTAGGATATGCTTGTATTGCTTATGTGTAGATTCCAGAAGCCCAAAAAGTCGATGTGGAAGGTTTGCAGTGGTTCTTCTTTCGGAATCGGATGCAGCTCTCCCTCCTTCCTGCCACTTTTACGACTAAGCACAATGCAAGGTATACAACATCGAATTTGTTGTTGTATTTTCTCCTCCAACTTCGGAATGTGATACTGCTTTCCAATAATTTCTTTTGTCTTTTTTACGGAGAAATGACCTCTCTCGTGCGCTGACTTAATAATCTCGCGTTGCATACTCAAAGGAACCACCATTAACTCATTGTCGTTGATAAGTTTGTGTGGAAGTCCGCCTTTTATGAGAGCTTCTATCTCGTAGAACGTCAATAATGGCCTTCAACTCGTCGTCCTGCACTTGGATGGATTTTAGTCTGCTATATACGGTATCGTCGGTAATCATCATCATTGTAGGGTAACGGCTAAGAGCACCGGCATGACGCATTTCGTTGCGGCTCTGTGCTCAGGAGTGTAGCTAAATTCTTGAAGAACCATGTTATGTTTATTTATCGATTTAATGGATGCATCGCAATAGCTTATGAGCTTAAAGTGCTTGCCCAGATAATAAACACGGAACTTTCTCAATGCTACTACCACTGCCAAAAGTTCTAATTCGTAGCTCGTGAGACGTCGTTCAGCATCTGAAGTTTTTTTGCTCATGTAGTATACTGGGTGTACACTTCCATCATCAGGTGTTTTCTGGAGCAAGACAGCACCAAATCCATCAATCGATGCGCCAGTGTACAATTCGGTTTCGTGTTTTGGGTTGAATATTTTTAAGGCAGGCTTCATTGTTATTAGCGATTTCAAACTGTTAATCGCACTCAGCGCTCTATCGTCAATTGAAAATTTGGCATCTTTCTTCAATAAATCGGTCAACAGTTTTGCAATGATTAAGAACATTGGAATAAACTTTCGAAAATATCCTAATAGGCCCAAAAAACTTTGAAGTTGTTTATGGTTCACTGGAATTGGGAATTTTGTAACGGCGCATGTCTTCTCATCAGATATTTTTATTTTATTGTTCTCTATAATATGTCCTAGGAATTGTATTTTTGTTTTCAGGAAACTACATTTCTTGAAATTTATATTTAGTCCATACTTTTGGCAACGTTGTGTAACGAACACGTCTTGGGCGTCGTCTTATAATAAGACGACCCGTTGAGTGGGCAGCAAACTGGAAGCATACTCTGCCTACATTGTCGACTAAAGCTCAGGGAAAGTGGGGTGGGTCTTTTGCCACCTAGTAAGCTACCGTGCCACACAGATAAAAGAAGGTATACAGAGTTAAGACGGGAACAGACAGAATAGGCTATCAACCGATAGACCGGTTAAGAAGTATATGCATTCAATATATAAATATGAAGAACGAAGATGGTTATGTTCTTCTTCTTGACCCTCCCAACCTGTAAAAGCTTCTGGCTCTATGCCTTTACCCAATTTAAGCAACAACAAGTAATATCAGGTGTCCATTAATTTATAATTTATTTCGACTTCATGATTATTCCAAGAGATTAATACCAAAAGAATTAAAAAATGCTATAATGCATGTACTTAACTTCATTTTATGCATTAGTTGCCAACTATATTAATTTCGCCTAGTATTTCCTAATAGGAAGGGTATGAATATAATACTAATAAGAATAATAATAACAAAAATAATAGCTGTCATATATAAATTACAAACGATTTTTGTGCGGCTATGCCGTACTTACACATACTCATTATACGCTGATTTTTTTATACTGCATCGATATCGACAGGCCTGTGATGATTGATGAGTTGATGAGCTGGGTGAACTTCAAAAAGGATTAGAATATATAACAGCTTTGATATATTATATACATACCATACCCATATGAGGACTTACTATTGGATTATATCTAACTTAAAATATAATACTAAATATAAAATTTCAATTTAAATTCAAATATGAATTTCATTTCAATACTATTTTTAATTGAATTTACGTTATATTGTTGAACATTTTGTATGGACAAGAAAAATTGTATACGAGAAAAGAAACGGCAACCAAGGTGGCAGTGAGTGCAACAGCACTATCGGCGGCGTCAGGAGCAGCAACGAAAATCAGCAGTGGCCTCCAGTGACAATCGCACTGTCAACACAACATCCAATCAGGGATGCGACGACGAGTGGCGGCAAAGATTTCAATGCCGACGAGTGGTGCGGGCTCGGCAACACATAGCAGCGAGTCGTAGCAACGAGTCTGCGAAACGCGCAGCCTCAGCAGCGCATGGTGCACTTCCACGATGATAATGAGAAGTGACAACGATCAGCTCTGTGCTAATCCGTTCTCTCTCAGAAGGGTTTATCAGATGCTTGTGTTCCCTCTGGAACCGTTTTAGCAACGCATGGCGTCGCCTCTACATCCTCTTGCTGTCCTCGGCGTCACTAAACTGGTGACTTAAGTGCAAATATCTAGGAATATGGTGGCAACTCCCTTTGCAAAGTTGTTGCCACGCCTTTTGGCGCGGGGCCTCTGCAGTTGCAGATCAGTTGATGTGTGCTGTACTGTGGTCGTTGCCACGTGATTGCACACACAATATCCTACACCAGGAAAATCGTACTAATTAGAATTATGAAATGTGGTTTTCTCGCTACGTACCTTGTAAAACCAACAAGAGGGCCAAAGAAAATAAAAATAATGCACTTTGAAAAGTGCGCACTCCCGAACAACACCAATAAAATATATATATAATATAATGACGGATGCCGTCAGATTTATTTTTAACCCTCTAGTGCCCAAATTTTCTTTTCCAAAAAAAAAATTATTTTTGGATTCAGTATGTATCAAAAGTGAATGTTTGTTTAAAAAAAAAATTATTTTTGCTCGGATCGAGTTTTATATGACTATAACCTTGGACCGCCTAGAGGCGGCTTTGGGAAGCTAGGCCAACAAAAAATTAGGTAATCAATTCTTTTGTTCACATGTTTTATTATAAATGATATTAAGATGAGCACCAATAACAAATAAAATAACAATTAAAACTAAAGTTACTTAAATTCACAAAGCATCAAATATTTGTGTACAAAGAGTTCGTTTACTTATTTGTGATGAAAATCATAGAAACAGTCTTTTTTTCTGGGAAAAGCACAGGTTTATATTACATTTACGGCAGACAATTTGAGTTTCGGAAGTACAACCAGGAAGCTTACAAGTTTTTTTGTCAGCGCGTGATAAAAACATTGGAAAATGCTCGACGGCATCATAACGTACATTATTAATCGGAAGGAAAGTTTTCCTCCCTGTGCATTTATTTTCCTTTCCTTCAACTTGTCGAGGGCGCCCGGGTCCTTTTGGATGATTAGGAGTTTGTAGCATACAAAGCACATATGCGATCTCTGATCGAAAGTTTGGCAATTGGTATTTTGCGTTATTAGCGTCTGGCTGGTTTATTCGGTGGAACAAAATGTAAGCGTTTACCATGGCCAAATCAAGCATATGCGTAAATAGTCGATTTGTATACTTGTTGCTCTTTACGGGAATTTTATATCGACCTATAAGTCCGTCCATTAAGTCGACACCGCCCATGTGGCTATTGTTTTCGTGGATAACATTTGGGCAATTTATGTCAACGTACTTTTTTTTCGGAACGAACAAAACGTGAAACCTGACTTTTTGGATTCGTTTCATTCAGGAAAGGCTTTATGCCCGCGTAAGTCGAAGCAAGTCGGACTGCCTTATTGTCCTTCCAAATCGTCAAAGACAGTTCGACTCCTGATACAGATCCACAAAATTCTGTAGAATATCCACGCACTTGTTTTTTGAGGTCGCTGTCAGTTGGCAGCTTACAATTTCGAATGCGATTCGAGCGAATAGTTCCCAAAGAAAATATTCCACGGGACTTGAGATATACAAGAAGCGGCAACGAAGTATAATAATTGTCAAAGTAGATTATCTGATTTTTGAAATCCGGAACAATTCGAGACAATCGAACAACTACATTTGCTGCCGCACCAAGATCTGGTGAGCCTGTTTGAACAACGTTGTCACCTGCTCCACAATATATCTCGAAATTACAGCAAAAGCCAGAAGAATCACACAAATTGAAGAATTTCACTCCCCACTTGTGTGGTTTGTCTGGTAAGTATTGTCTAAGAAAGGTCTTCATCTTCGTTGCACACATTTGTTCATCCACAGATAAGCGTTGGCGCATCGGAACTAATTGAAACTTGTCATTGAAATGATTCACGAGCGGCCGTATTTTGTATAAAGGATCGTGGTCGGCAGAATCCTTGGAGGGCAACTTACTGTTATCATTAAAATGCAAATTTTCTCGTATTTTTTCAAAGCGATTTCTTGACATTGTGTTTTGTATTGTTCCAAATGCGTACTCCCCCCCAATATGAACGAACATTTGGGTAGCGAAAAACTGACATCAAAAATAGAATGCCAATAAATTATCGAATTTCTAAATTTGTTGTGGAAAACAGGTATTGACATCCTTTTGGGTAGCATACAAATTTGTATGCTGGGTGATATGTTCAATAATAGTATCATTAAAAAAAAAAATTGAAAACACTTGAATGGCGTATCCAGAAGGATATTGCAGATTTATCCATGACTAGGTTCGTTTGGCGCCACAACATCTTTTCAAAACAGATCCACATTCAACTATTGTGCTTTCTTTAACATGAGCAGTATTATGCTCAGCATGCGCTTTACGTTTGCGTTTCTGTGCTTGAGGTGAATTGGACGCAATCGAACTTGAGGGTGACAATAATTTTGCAAAAGGAGTAGGACTTCCGCGTGAAGTTACACAAATCTCTCTAGCCAACAAAGAATCCGACATATGTAGCACTCTTTTAATCGCTTCTTCATCTTCCTCATTGACAGGAAGTGCTGCCTCGCAAACATCATTAGTCAAATCGTCCTCCAACTCTTCTTCTCCATCCGTATCAATATCAAAATCAATAGAATTTAAAAATTTTTCAATCTCCACGTCGGAAAGAGCTGATAGCTTATTCACTTGTCGTCGTTCCATGTCTACAGAAGCAATTATTTGTACTTAAATATGTCATAGGTAGTTTCCCTTTCAAACTTACCTCATAAATTTTTTTTCCCGAATTGTCCCAAGACCGCCTCTAGACGGGCTACTTTATAAATGCAATAAAAAGCTAACGAAAACTTATTTTTAGTGTGGGTTGCGTTTTTTGCGTCCTTGAGACTATCAGCAACACGGTACAATTTTTTTGCCAGCAGCAAACTATTTATAATATTTTAAAAAAATATTTACATTATGCACTTCTTACAAAATAATTACTTCGTCCGAGTTGCACAAATTTTCTACTTCAAATGAATACAGCAGCTTGCGCAAGCTCTAGTATGTATACCAACCGCAACCAACTTAATTTTTGGACTTCCCGAATTAGAAAAAACGCTAAACCGAGTCAAAAGGAATGAAAAGAATAAAATAACGGTACTTTTATCATTACCCGTCTAGAGGCGGTCTTGGGCACTAGAGGGTTAATATTTTTCTGCCGCACAACTTGTCTTTGTAGCTTTCGAATTGAAAAGAGATGGTCTAGCCTAGATTAAGCGTGGATATCGATATTGCTTGATTTATCTAAGTTCGATATCGATATTATTTAATACGATACTTATGTGAATGGCAAAAGTGATCCTGCCAACTCACTGCAAATATTCGATAGATAATTAATAATATACTAACATCTGTTGGCGATTGCATCAATCATCGAATGCAGATGTTATCGCGAGCAGCTGTTAGCTTGCACAACAGTCGCGTCGCAAATATCGATACCGCCATACAATTCAAATTCAAATTGCAATTAACGGACATTGCTCACCCCTACACCACAAGTTCAATGGGAGTCTTTACGACGAAGATTGAATTTGAAAAAGGGTGAACAAGAAACTACCAAAGGTCTTTAGCATGGAATGTGCCTAATTCTTTCCCTGTTAGATCTTCCAATAAGTATAAAGAATTGCCAATTTTCTTTTTAATGCGAGCGTTGATTCCAACAGGAGCTAACTTGGCATTAAAATTTGTTGCTGCATTGCTTAATGCAAAATTCCGTTTGACCACTTGTTGTCCAACTTCAAAAGAACGTGGTCTACTACGCAAATTATACATCTGCTGATTTGTGAGATGTTTTTCAATGTCTGCACGAATCTTCTGAAATTGATCAATTCTATTTAAACCTTTCGTTCCATCGCTAAGCAAGTCAAGATTTCTAAGCAATTTAAAATCTTGACCGTGTGTAGTCATATGTTGTCCGAATACTACAAGATATGGAGATATGCCAATCGACTGGTGTATGGAATTTCTTAAAGCCGCATTGGTACTTGGCAAATAAATGTCCCACACCCGCTGATCACTCCGTATATAAGCTCTTAAGACTGCGTTAATAGAGCGATTAACTCTTTCGGCTGCATTTGATTGCGGAGCATACGCACCTGTTCTTATATGCTGAACTCCGAATTTGGAAATAAAGTTAGTGAACTCATGGCTTTTAAATTGAGTGCCATTGTCGCTAACTATAACTTCCGGTACTCCAAAACATGCAAAGATATCATCTCTTAAATAATTGATAATAACTTGCGATGTAAATTTCTTTACTGGTTTAAGAAAGGTAAACTTAGAAAAATGGTCAAGGATGATGAAAATTCCTACGTTGCCTTGTTTAGTGCGCGGAAAAGGACCAATAAAATCGATGTATAACCTCTGAAAAGGTCTGTCACTCGATACTTTATTTCCCATCGGAGGTTTTAAGTTGCACGTTGGATATTTAGTGGTTTTACATATATCGCAATTTTTAATATAGTTACGAACATCGACAACCATCTTGGGCCAAAAGAATCTCCTTCTCAGTCGTTCTAAGCATTTAGCTATGCCACAGTGACTAGAAGTTGGCTGATCATGAGCAGCTCTTATCACTGATTGTCGTAATTCGCCTGGAACGAATAATTTCCAACAATCCTGATTAAATGCGCAAAGATGATAAATGAATTGGTCGATTACTTGAAAATCAGGTAAAGCAGCTTCTTGATAGCTATCTCTTAACTTACAATATTCAGGTGATTGAAAGGCAGCGGAATCGAGATTTATTTCCGGGAACAGTTCTAACTCTACTGCAGCGATTTATGTCACTTCTTCGAAGGATCTAGAAAGTGCATCAGCTACTACATTTTCACTTCCTTTTCTGTGTTCAATATCAAAAGAAAAGCCCTGTAATTTAATTGCCCATCGAGCCAGCCTCCCACTCAAGTCTGATTGGTTCATCAACCAACGTAGGCTTGCGTGATCAATAACGACTTTAAAAGACTGTCCTTCGATATACATTCTAAATTTTTTTATTGCAAGAACAACCGCTAACCATTTAAGCTCAGTCACTGTGTAGTTTCGTTGGGCTTTATTTAGCTTTTTGGACATATAAGCGATGGGTCTCTCGCTTCCTGATTCATCCACTTGAGCTAATATAGCGCCTACTCCATAAGACGAAGCGTCGCATTGTACAACGAATGGCTTTAAATAATTCGGATGAATTAGAAATGGAGCAGTACACAGCTTGCGTTTGACTTCATCAAAGGCCACTTGAGCTACGTCATTCCATTCATACGATTTTCCTTTTAATAATTCAGTTAGGGGAAATATGCCTGTCGAATACTGGGAAATTAATCGCTGATCCAGTCATACCTAAAAATCTTCTTAGTTGTTTCCATGTTTTTGGAGCTGGGAACTCATCCACTGCTTGTATTTTGTTAGGGTTTATTTGGAGAGTACCTTCTCCTACAATATATCCAAGATAATCTACTTAGCGTAAACCCAACTGACTTTTTCCGACATTTATCGTCAGTCCCGCTTTATGCAATTGTGTAGAAACTGTAGACAAATGCTCCAAGTGCTCATCAAAACTTACTGACATGACTAGCAGATCATCAAGATATACAAATATATGCGATTTTAACTGATACGGTATAACTTGATCCATCAATCTGCACATAGTCTGAGGAGCATTAGTAATACCAAAAGGCATACGTTTAAATTGATATAGAGGTCGGTTGGGTATTGTAAAAGCAGTTTTCGGACGAGAATCCGAATCCAAACGTATTTGCCAAAATGCGTCTTTTAAGTCGATTTTCGATATGCATTGCACCGAAGGAAGTCGACTTAAGAGACCATCCAACATAGGCATGGGATAGGCATCTTTTACTGTCGCCGCGTTGAGTTTGCGAGCATCTAAACAGAATCGAACCTTCCCTGGTTTAACGACTAACGTGACAGGAGAAGACCACGGCGAAGTGGGAGCTTCTTCGATTACGCCTATCTTAATCATTCGATCTACTTCCTCGACAAAGAGTAGAATCTTTGCTTAATGGGTTTGATATTGCCTGTATCAATATTATGCTCTATGAGTGAGGTTTCACCTAGGCCATCACGTTCTGATGAAGGAAAATATCCGATTACGGAATTCAATTTAGCTCTCTGCGACACAGAAAGATCAAGGCCAGATGAATCAACTGACGACTCCGCTTTGATCTCATTAATAGTGAACGAAGGCGAACTGGAAATGTCAAAGGCCTTCCAGAAATCCATACCACAAATCACATCTTGTTTAATGGACGGTACGAGCAAAAATTCGAAATCCTTAATCTTAGAATTAAAAGTAATGGGAATGGTAACTGTACCAGCAACAGCTTGCTTTAAACCATCCGCAGTATGAACAAAACCTTTAATTTTCTTAAATTTGTGTTTCATAGAGATAATGTGTTCTGCAAGAGCGTATCCAATCACACTTTTATTAGCGCCACTATCGAGGAGAGCTAAATAAGATTTGTCGAAAATACAAATCTGTGTAAACGGACGAATATCATTGTTCTTGTGCACTATAGAAGAAATAGTAAAGCATTTTAATCTTCGTCTATTTTCCCAAAATCCTTCGTTAAGTTTTCCTGTGCTGGTCGACATTTGGGACAAGTAGGGCGATACATGTCTTTTAAGCCACAACCAAAACAGAAAATGCGACGAGTTTTTAAACAATCGTGATAACGATGACCAGATTCATCACAATTTCAACATTTTAACTTTTGTTTTTCAAGTAAGGCACAGATTTCTTCATTTGATTCAGGTTCTGATACAGATTGATTATCAGAATCCCCATCATGAGAAATGGCATTGACAACTCTCCTAGAAATATTCTCACGCTGTCTCGAACGCGTGTTTCTAAAGAAATCTTCGTGCCTATGGCATTCTCTTCGCAATATAGCTAGACTAGGTGTATCTATATGCAGTAACTCGTGCTTCAGATCAGATCTCAGATTATGTCTGACTTCTGTTATGATATCAAACTCCGACAACGGGTTTTTGAGAGAATCTGCGATAGCCACCATCGAATCCAGAAAGTCATCAAATGTCTCATTGGTTAATTGCTTTCGGTGCCTCATAGCCTGCTTAATATCTCGATCCGATCTTTGATCTTGATAACGTTCTCGTAACTTATTACATAGCTCAAACCAATTCATATGACCTGCTGTCTTATGAACTCGCCAATAAAAGGAAAGAGCAGAACCGGAAAATAGCAAATTGCCATTGAAATATTTGGTCGTAAGACAATTAATTCGATATATAAAATTTTCGATGGGAAGATCATTGGCTGAACCAGAAAACATAATTTTCCAATTAGAAATAACATTGGAAATTCGGTCAGGCCTATCAGTGGAGTAGTCACTCATGTTCGTACGTCCACCTGAGGCTCTGTTTCTCAAATTAAAGTCATTTGCTCTTGGCACATTGTCAGGAATCTCGTTATCCCATTCGAGCTGTGACTCGTCTCGAGATCCTCTTCGAAAGGAAGAAAGATTCAAGTTACGTAAAGCCGTGTTAATTTGCTCAGACACTGCTGCAGCAATACTTGTTCTATGAGCTTCTAAAGAACTTGATATCATTTGTTGAATGTGATCCTCATTACTCACATTACTAATAGGAACGAATCTACCCGAGTCTGGCCTAGTTGCAGAACCAACTGATTGGCGTGTATTTTGGGTGTTTCTATTGATCGACCTAGTTACTGGACGATTTCTTGGAATAGCTCCGGCGGGATTATTACTCGCACCTCGAGGTCTACCCGATGTGGTTCGTGAATTGGCACCTGCCATACATGACAAATTCTCGGCACTATGTGTAAGAGTACATGGCTGCCTACAATTTGGACAAGTGGTATTACCATTTAACCACTCTGACAAACAAGAACTATGAAATTTATGTTTACACCGTGTTTCGGTATAAACTGTTTCAGAATTGACGTCGTTGCAAATAGTGCAGAGAATGGATTCTTGGGCCACGTTGCTTAACGAAACTAAATCCTCTGTACTACGCATAACTGCGATAATGAAATTTGCTTTCTCTATACAATTTTAAATTCGGAAAATAATATTCAACAATATTATTATATAACAACAGCAATAAAATAATATTCAACAATATTATTTAAATTCGGAAGATAATATTCAACAATATTATTTATTCTCTCTCAAAAATCTTTTAATTGGGACTTATCCTTTTATTACTTGTTGCATAAAAACAAATATATATATCCTGCAATACTTCTTAGTAAATGAACTGAATCTATAAACTTCTTTGATTAGTTGATGAAAGAAAACAGGAACTTGCCGAAATAATCCAACAAGAGCAATCTCAATTTTCTCACTCATTCAAACAGAATATAAAACTTACTGATAACTGAAATCTATCACTTGGTTTAGATCAACCTGAGGTTAATTCTAACATTCCAGAGTGATAAGATGACAAGAGACAAGCTTTAGAGACTACTAACTATGGTTAGTATTATATTGGCCAACTTGATTGATTATTGGTTAGGCTCCACGAAAATTAGCAGACTACCTACACTTCCGAATAATCAAACAGCTGACACACTGCACTACTAAAGATTTGGATGGCGGTTGAGGAAGGAAATGGGAATATGAAAAAGGTAACCGGAAGCGCGGGGATGCGATACCTAGATTCTGGATCGCTAATTGGTTGGACATTTTATTCTAACACAACTTCGGCTCGACGTTCGGGCACCATTTTATTAAATGGCGACTCCATTTAGAGCGCATCTTTTTTGTATTACTATCTCCGGCTCCACGTTTGGGCGCCATTTCATTTAAATGGCGACTCCATTTAGAGCGCATTTTTTTGTATTACTATCTCCGGCTCCACGTTTGGGCGCCATTTTATTTATGTAAATGGCGACTCCATTTAGAGCTGCATTTCTCCGGCCCCACATTTGGGCGCCATTTTATTTATATAAATGGCGACTCCATTTAGAGCGCCTTCTTTTTTTGTATTGCGATCTCCGGCTCCACGTCTGGGCGCCATTTTATTTATGTAACTGGCGACTCCATTTAGAGCTGCATTTCGCTGTATCACGATCTCCGGCCCCACGTTTGGGCGCCATTTTATTTATGTAACGAACACGTCTTGGGCGTCGTCTTATAATAAGACGACCCGTTGAGTGGGCAGCAAACTGGAAGCATACTCTGCCTACATTGTCGACTAAAGCTCAGGGAAAGTGGGGTGGGTCTTTTGCCACCTAGTAAGCTACCGTGCCACACAGATAAAAGAAGGTATACAGAGTTAAGACGGGAACAGACAGAATAGGCTATCAACCGATAGACCGGTTAAGAAGTATATGCATTCAATATATAAATATGAAGAACGAAGATGGTTATGTTCTTCTTCTTGACCCTCCCAACCTGTAAAAGCTTCTGGCTCTATGCCTTTACCCAATTTAAGCAACAACAAGTAATATCAGGTGTCCATTAATTTATAATTTATTTCGACTTCATGATTATTCCAAGAGATTAATACCAAAAGAATTAAAAAATGCTATAATGCATGTACTTAACTTCATTTTATGCATTAGTTGCCAACTATATTAATTTCGCCTAGTATTTCCTAATAGGAAGGGTATGAATATAATACTAATAAGAATAATAATAACAAAAATAATAGCTGTCATATATAAATTACAAACGATTTTTGTGCGGCTATGCCGTACTTACACATACTCATTATACGCTGATTTTTTATACTGCATCGATATCGACAGGCCTGTGATGATTGATGAGTTGATGAGCTGGGTGAACTTCAAAAGGATTAGAATATATAACAGCTTTGATATATTATATACATACCATACCCATATGAGGACTTACTATTGGATTATGTCTAACTTAAAATATAATACTAAATATAAAATTTCAATTTAAATTCAAATATGAATTTCATTTCAATACTATTTTTAATTGAATTTACGTTATATTGTTGAACATTTTGTATGGACAAGAAAAATTGTATACGAGAAAAGAAACGGCAACCAAGGCGGCAGTGAGTGCAACAGCACTATCGGCGGCGTCAGGAGCAGCAACGAAAATCAGCAGTGGCCTCCAGTGACAATCGCACTGTCAACACAACATCCAATTAGGGATGCGACGACGAGTGGCGGCAAAGATTTCAATGCCGACGAGTGGTGCGGGCTCGGCAACACATAGCAGCGAGTCGTAGCAACGAGTCTGCGAAACGCGCAGCCTCAGCAGCGCATGGTGCACTTCCACGATGATAATGAGAAGTGACAACGATCAGCTCTGTGCTAATCCGTTCTCTCTCAGAAGGGTTTATCAGATGCTTGTGTTCCTTCTGGAACCGTTTTAGCAACGCATGGCGTCGCCTCTACATCCTCTTGCTGTCCTCGGCGTCACTAAACTGGTGACTTAAGTGCAAATATCTAGGAATATGGTGGCAACTCCCTTTGCAAAGTTGTTGCCACGCCTTTTGGCGCGGGGCCTCTGCAGTTGCAGATCAGTAGATTATCTGATTTTTGAAATCCGGAACAATTCGAGACAATCGAACAACTACATTTGCTGCCGCACCAAGATCTGGTGAGCCTGTTTGAACAACGTTGTCACCTGCTCCACAATATATCTCGAAATTACAGCCAAAGCCAGAAGAATCACACAAATTGAAGAATTTCACTCCCCACTTGTGTGGTTTGTCTGGTAAGTATTGTCTAAGAAAGGTCTTCATCTTCGTTGCACACATTTGTTCATCCACAGATAAGCGTTGGCGCATCGGAACTAATTGAAACTTGTCATTGAAATGATTCACGAGCGGCCGTATTTTGTATAAAGGATCGTGGTCGGCAGAATCCTTGGAGGGCAACTTACTGTTATCATTAAAATGCAAATTTTCTCGTATTTTTTCAAAGCGATTTCTTGACATTGTGTTTTGTATTGTTCCAAATGCGTACTCCCCCCAATATGAACGAACATTTGGGTAGCGAAAAACTGACATCAAAAATAGAATGCCAATAAATTATCGAATTTCTAAATTTGTTGTGGAAAACAGGTATTGACATCCTTTTGGGTAGCATACAAATTTGTATGCTGGGTGATATGTTCAATAATAGTATCATTAAAAAAAAAATTGAAAACACTTGAATGGCGTATCCAGAAGGATATTGCAGATTTATCCATGACTAGGTTCGTTTGGCGCCACAACATCTTTTCAAAACAGATCCACATTCAACTATTGTGCTTTCTTTAACATGAGCAGTATTATGCTCAGCATGCGCTTTACGTTTGCGTTTCTGTGCTTGAGGTGAATTGGACGCAATCGAACTTGAGGGTGACAATAATTTTGCAAAAGGAGTAGGACTTCCGCGTGAAGTTACACAAATCTCTCTAGCCAACAAAGAATCCGACATATGTAGCACTCTTTTAATCGCTTCTTCATCTTCCTCATTGACAGGAAGTGCTGCCTCGCAAACATCATTAGTCAAATCGTCCTCCAACTCTTCTTCTCCATCCGTATCAATATCAAAATCAATAGAATTTAAAAATTTTTCAATCTCCACGTCGGAAAGAGCTGATAGCTTATTCACTTGTCGTCGTTCCATGTCTACAGAAGCAATTATTTGTACTTAAATATGTCATAGATTGTTTCCCTTTCAAACTTACCTCATAAATTTTTTTTCCCGAATTGTCCCAAGACCGCCTCTAGACGGGCTACTTTATAAATGCAATAAAAAGCTAACGAAAACTTATTTTTAGTGTGGCTTGCGTTTTTTGCGTCCTTGAGACTATCAGCAACACGGTACAATTTTTTTCCAGCAGCAAACTATTTATAATATTTTAAAAAAATATTTACATTATGCACTTCTTACAAAATAATTACTTCGTCCGAGTTGCACAAATTTTCTACTTCAAATGAATACAGCAGCTTGCGCAAGCTCTAGTATGTATACCAACCGCAACCAACTTAATTTTTGGACTTCCCCGAATTAGAAAAAACGCTAAACCGAGTCAAAAGGAATGAAAAGAATAAAATAACGGTACTTTTATCATTACCCGTCTAGAGGCGGTCTTGGGCACTAGAGGGTTAATATTTTTCTGCCGCACAACTTGTCTTTGTAGCTTTCGAATTGAAAAGAGATGGTCTAGCCTAGATTAAGCGTGGATATCGATATTGCTTGATTTATCTAAGTTCGATATCGATATTATTTAATACGATACTTATGTGAATGGCAAAAGTGATCCTGCCAACTCACTGCAAATATTCGATAGATAATTAATAATATACTAACATCTGTTGGCGATTGCATCAATCATCGAATGCAGATGTTATCGCGAGCAGCTGTTAGCTTGCACAACAGTCGCGTCGCAAATATCGATACCGCCATACAATTCAAATTCAAATTGCAATTAACGGACATTGCTCACCCCTACACCACAAGTTCAATGGGAGTCTTTACGACGAAGATTGAATTTGAAAAAGGGTGAACAAGAAACTACCAAAGGTCTTTAGCATGGAATGTGCCTAATTCTTTCCCTGTTAGATCTTCCAATAAGTATAAAGAATTGCCAATTTTCTTTTTAATGCGAGCGTTGATTCCAACAGGAGCTAACTTGGCATTAAAATTTGTTGCTGCATTGCTTAATGCAAAATTCCGTTTGACCACTTGTTGTCCAACTTCAAAAGAACGTGGTCTACTACGCAAATTATACATCTGCTGATTTGTGAGATGTTTTTCAATGTCTGCACGAATCTTCTGAAATTGATCAATTCTATTTAAACCTTTCGTTCCATCGCTAAGCAAGTCAAGATTTCTAAGCAATTTAAAATCTTGACCGTGTGTAGTCATATGTTGTCCGAATACTACAAGATATGGAGATATGCCAATCGACTGGTGTATGGAATTTCTTAAAGCCGCATTGGTACTTGGCAAATAAATGTCCCACACCCGCTGATCACTCCGTGTATAAGCTCTTAAGACTGCGTTAATAGAGCGATTAACTCTTTCGGCTGCATTTGATTGCGGAGCATACGCACCTGTTCTTATATGCTGAACTCCGAATTTGGAAATAAAGTTAGTGAACTCATGGCTTTTAAATTGAGTGCCATTGTCGCTAACTATAACTTCCGCTACTCCAAAACATGCAAAGATATCATCTCTTAAATAATTGATAATAACTTGCGATGTAAATTTCTTTACTGGTTTAAGAAAGGTAAACTTAGAAAAATGGTCAAGGATGATGAAAATTCCTACGTTGCCTTGTTTAGTGCGCGGAAAAGGACCAATAAAATCGATGTATAACCTCTGAAAAGGTCTGTCACTCGATACTTTATTTCCCATCGGAGGTTTTAAGTTGCACGTTGGATATTTAGTGGTTTTACATATATCGCAATTTTTAATATAGTTACGAACATCGACAACCATCTTGGGCCAAAAGAATCTCCTTCTCAGTCGTTCTAAGCATTTAGCTATGCCACAGTGACTAGAAGTTGGCTGATCATGAGCAGCTCTTATCACTGATTGTCGTAATTCGCCTGGAACGAATAATTTCCAACAATCCTGATTAAATGCGCAAAGATGATAAATGAATTGGTCGATTACTTGAAAATCAGGTAAAGCAGCTTCTTGATAGCTATCTCTTAACTTACAATATTCAGGTGATTGAAAGGCAGCGGAATCGAGATTTATTTCCGGGAACAGTTCTAACTCTACTGCAGCGATTTATGTCACTTCTTCGAAGGATCTAGAAAGTGCATCAGCTACTACATTTTCACTTCCTTTTCTGTGTTCAATATCAAAAGAAAAGCCCTGTAATTTAATTGCCCATCGAGCCAGCCTCCCACTCAAGTCTGATTGGTTCATCAACCAACGTAGGCTTGCGTGATCAATAACGACTTTAAAAGACTGTCCTTCGATATACATTCTAAATTTTTTATTGCAAGAACAACCGCTAACCATTTAAGCTCAGTCACTGTGTAGTTTCGTTGGGCTTTATTTAGCTTTTTGGACATATAAGCGATGGGTCTCTCGCTTCCTGATTCATCCACTTGAGCTAATATAGCGCCTACTCCATAAGACGAAGCGTCGCATTGTACAACGAATGGCTTTAAATAATTCGGATGAATTAGAAATGGAGCAGTACACAGCTTGCGTTTGACTTCATCAAAGGCCACTTGAGCTACGTCATTCCATTCATACGATTTTCCTTTTAATAATTCAGTTAGGGGAAATATGCCTGTCGAATACTGGGAAATTAATCGCTGATCCAGTCATACCTAAAAATCTTCTTAGTTGTTTCCATGTTTTTGGAGCTGGGAACTCATCCACTGCTTGTATTTTGTTAGGGTTTATTTGGAGAGTACCTTCTCCTACAATATATCCAAGATAATCTACTTAGCGTAAACCCAACTGACTTTTTCCGACATTTATCGTCAGTCCCGCTTTATGCAATTGTGTAGAAACTGTAGACAAATGCTCCAAGTGCTCATCAAAACTTACTGACATGACTAGCAGATCATCAAGATATACAAATATATGCGATTTTAACTGATACGGTATAACTTGATCCATCAATCTGCACATAGTCTGAGGAGCATTAGTAATACCAAAAGGCATACGTTTAAATTGATATAGAGGTCGGTTGGGTATTGTAAAAGCAGTTTTCGGACGAGAATCCGAATCCAAACGTATTTGCCAAAATGCGTCTTTTAAGTCGATTTTCGATATGCATTGCACCGAAGGAAGTCGACTTAAGAGACCATCCAACATAGGCATGGGATAGGCATCTTTTACTGTCGCCGCGTTGAGTTTGCGAGCATCTAAACAGAATCGAACCTTCCCTGGTTTAACGACTAACGTGACAGGAGAAGACCACGGCGAAGTGGGAGCTTCTTCGATTACGCCTATCTTAATCATTCGATCTACTTCCTCGACAAAGAGTAGAATCTTTGCTTAATGGGTTTGATATTGCCTGTATCAATATTATGCTCTATGAGTGAGGTTTCACCTAGGCCATCACGTTCTGATGAAGGAAAATATCCGATTACGGAATTCAATTTAGCTCTCTGCGACACAGAAAGATCAAGGCCAGATGAATCAACTGACGACTCCGCTTTGATCTCATTAATAGTGAACGAAGGCGAACTGGAAATGTCAAAGGCCTTCCAGAAATCCATACCACAAATCACATCTTGTTTAATGGACGGTACGAGCAAAAATTCGAAATCCTTAATCTTAGAATTAAAAGTAATGGGAATGGTAACTGTACCAGCAACAGCTTGCTTTAAACCATCCGCAGTATGAACAAAACCTTTAATTTTCTTAAATTTGTGTTTCATAGAGATAATGTGTTCTGCAAGAGCGTATCCAATCACACTTTTATTAGCGCCACTATCGAGGAGAGCTAAATAAGATTTGTCGAAAATACAAATCTGTGTAAACGGACGAATATCATTGTTCTTGTGCACTATAGAAGAAATAGTAAAGCATTTTAATCTTCGTCTATTTTCCCAAAATCCTTCGTTAAGTTTTCCTGTGCTGGTCGACATTTGGGACAAGTAGGGCGATACATGTCTTTTAAGCCACAACCAAAACAGAAAATGCGACGAGTTTTTAAACAATCGTGATAACGATGACCAGATTCATCACAATTTCAACATTTTAACTTTTGTTTTTCAAGTAAGGCACAGATTTCTTCATTTGATTCAGGTTCTGATACAGATTGATTATCAGAATCCCCATCATGAGAAATGGCATTGACAACTCTCCTAGAAATATTCTCACGCTGTCTCGAACGCGTGTTTCTAAAGAAATCTTCGTGCCTATGGCATTCTCTTCGCAATATAGCTAGACTAGGTGTATCTATATGCAGTAACTCGTGCTTCAGATCAGATCTCATATTATGTCTGACTTCTGTTATGATATCAAACTCCGACAACGGGTTTTTGAGAGAATCTGCGATAGCCACCATCGAATCCAGAAAGTCATCAAATGTCTCATTGGTTAATTGCTTTCGGTGCCTCATAGCCTGCTTAATATCTCGATCCGATCTTTGATCTTGATAACGTTCTCGTAACTTATTACATAGCTCAAACCAATTCATATGACCTGCTGTCTTATGAACTCGCCAATAAAAGGAAAGAGCAGAACCGGAAAATAGTAAATTGCCATTGAAATATTTGGTCGTAAGACAATTAATTCGATATATAAAATTTTCGATAGGAAGATCATTGGCTGAACCAGAAAACATAATTTTCCAATTAGAAATAACATTGGAAATTCGGTCAGGCCTATCAGTGGAGTAGTCACTCATGTTCGTACGTCCACCTGAGGCTCTGTTTCTCAAATTAAAGTCATTTGCTCTTGGCACATTGTCAGGAATCTCGTTATCCCATTCGAGCTGTGACTCGTCTCGAGATCCTCTTCGAAAGGAAGAAAGATTCAAGTTACGTAAAGCCGTGTTAATTTGCTCAGACACTGCTGCAGCAATACTTGTTCTATGAGCTTCTAAAGAACTTGATATCATTTGTTGAATGTGATCCTCATTACTCACATTACTAATAGGAACGAATCTACCCGAGTCTGGCCTAGTTGCAGAACCAACTGATTGGCGTGTATTTTGGGTGTTTCTATTGATCGACCTAGTTACTGGACGATTTCTTGGAATAGCTCCGGCGGGATTATTACTCGCACCTCGAGGTCTACCCGATGTGGTTCGTGAATTGGCACCTGCCATACATGACAAATTCTCGGCACTATGTGTAAGAGTACATGGCTGCCTACAATTTGGACAAGTGGTATTACCATTTAACCACTCTGACAAACAAGAACTATGAAATTTATGTTTACACCGTGTTTCGGTATAAACTGTTTCAGAATTGACGTCGTTGCAAATAGTGCAGAGAATGGATTCTTGGGCCACGTTGCTTAACGAAACTAAATCCTCTGTACTACGCATAACTGCGATAATGAAATTTGCTTTCTCTATACAATTTTAAATTCGGAAAATAATATTCAACAATATTATTATATAACAACAGCAATAAAATAATATTCAACAATATTATTTAAATTCAGAAAATAATATTCAACAAAATTATTTATTCTCTCTCAAAAATCTTTTAATTGGGACTTATCCTTTTATTACTTGTTGCATAAAAACAAATATATATATCCTGCAATACTTCTTAGTAAATGAACTGAATCTATAAACTTCTTTGATTAGTTGATGAAAGAAAACAGGAACTTGCCGAAATAATCCAACAAGAGCAATCTCAATTTTCTCACTCATTCAAACAGAATATAAAACTTACTGATAACTGAAATCTATCACTTGGTTTAGATCAACCTGAGGTTAATTCTAACATTCCAGAGTGATAAGATGACAAGAGACAAGCTTTAGAGACTACTAACTATGGTTAGTATTATATTGGCCAACTTGATTGATTATTGGTTAGGCTCCACGAAAATTAGCAGACTACCTACACTTCCGAATAATCAAACAGCTGACACACTGCACTTCTAAAGATTTGGATGGCGGTTGAGGAAGGAAATGGGAATATGAAAAAGGTAACCGGAAGCGCGGGGATGCGATACCTAGATTCTGGATCGCTAATTGGTTGGACATTTTATTCTAACACAACTTCGGCTCAACGTTCGGGCACCATTTTATTAAATGGCGACTCCATTTAGAGCGCATTTTTTTGTATTACTATCTCCGGCTCCACGTTTGGGCGCCATTTCATTTAAATGGCGACTCCATTTAGAGCGCATTTTTTTTTGTATTACTATCTCCGGCTCCACGTTTGGGCGCCATTTTATTTATGTAAATGGCGACTCCATTTAGAGCTGCATTTCGCTGTATCACGATCTCCGGCCCCACATTTGGGCGCCATTTTATTTATATAAATGGCGACTCCATTTAGAGCGCCTTCTTTTTTTGTATTGCGATCTCCGGCTCCACGTCTGGGCGCCATTTTATTTATGTAACTGGCGACTCCATTTAGAGCTGCATTTCGCTGTATCACGATCTCCGGCCCCACGTTTGGGCGCCATTTTATTTATGTAACGAACACGTCTTGGGCGTCGTCTTATAATAAGACGACCCGTTGAGTGGGCAGCAAACTGGAAGCATACTCTGCCTACATTGTCGACTAAAGCTCAGGGAAAGTGGGGTGGGTCTTTTGCCACCTAGTAAGCTACCGTGCCACACAGATAAAAGAAGGTATACAGAGTTAAGACGGGAACAGACAGAATAGGCTATCAACCGATAGACCGGTTAAGAAGTATATGCATTCAATATATAAATATGAAGAACGAAGATGGTTATGTTCTTCTTCTTGACCCTCCCAACCTGTAAAAGCTTCTGGCTCTATGCCTTTACCCAATTTAAGCAACAACAAGTAATATCAGGTGTCCATTAATTTATAATTTATTTCGACTTCATGATTATTCCAAGAGATTAATACCAAAAGAATTAAAAAATGCTATAATGCATGTACTTAACTTCATTTTATGCATTAGTTGCCAACTATATTAATTTCGCCTAGTATTTCCTAATAGGAAGGGTATGAATATAATACTAATAAGAATAATAATAACAAAAATAATAGCTGTCATATATAAATTACAAACGATTTTTGTGCGGCTATGCCGTACTTACACATACTCATTATACGCTGATTTTTTTATACTGCATCGATATCGACAGGCCTGTGATGATTGATGAGTTAATGAGCTGGGTGAACTTCAAAAAGGATTAGAATATATAACAGCTTTGATATATTATATACATACCATACCCATATGAGGACTTACTATTGGATTATATCTAACTTAAAATATAATACTAAATATAAAATTTCAATTTAAATTCAAATATGAATTTCATTTCAATACTATTTTTAATTGAATTTACGTTATATTGTTGAACATTTTGTATGGACAAGAAAAATTGTATACGAGAAAAGAAACGGCAACCAAGGCGGCAGTGAGTGCAACAGCACTATCGGCGGCGTCAGGAGCAGCAACGAAAATCAGCAGTGGCCTCCAGTGACAATCGCACTGTCAACACAACATCCAATCAGGGATGCGACGACGAGTGGCGGCAAAGATTTCAATGCCGACGAGTGGTGCGGGCTCGGCAACACATAGCAGCGAGTCGTAGCAACGAGTCTGCGAAACGCGCAGCCTCAGCAGCGCATGGTGCACTTCCACGATGATAATGAGAAGTGACAACGATCAGCTCTGTGCTAATCCGTTCTCTCTCAGAAGGGTTTATCAGATGCTTGTGTTCCTTCTGGAACCGTTTTAGCAACGCATGGCGTCGCCTCTACATCCTCTTGCTGTCCTCGGCGTCACTAAACTGGTGACTTAAGTGCAAATATCTAGGAATATGGTGGCAACTCCCTTTGCAAAGTTGTTGCCACGCCTTTTGGCGCGGGGCCTCTGCAGTTGCAGATCAGTTGATGTGTGCTGTACTGTGGTCGTTGCCACGTGATTGCACACACAATATCCTACACCAGGAAAATCGTACTAATTAGAATTATGAAATGTGGTTTTCTCGCTACGTACCTTGTAAAACCAACAAGAGGGCCAAAGAAAATAAAAACAATGCACTTTGAAAAGTGCGCACTCCCGAACAACACCAATAAAATATATATATAATATTATGACGGATGCCGTCAGATTTATTTTTAATATTTTTCTGCCGCACAACTTGTCTTTGTAGCTTTCGAATTGAAAAGAGATGGTCTAGCCTAGATTAAGCGTGGATATTGATATTGCTTGATTTATCTAAGTTCGATATCGATATTATTTAATACGATACTTATGTGAATGGCAAAAGTGATCCTGCCAACTCACTGCAAATATTCGATAGATAATTAATAATATACTAACATCTGTTGGCGAGTGCATCAATCATCGAATGCAGATGTTATCGCGAGCAGCTGTTAGCTTGCACAACAGTCGCGTCGCAAATATCGATACCGCCATACAATTCAAATTCCAACTGCAATTAACGGACATTGCTCACCCCTACAGTTGGATCACGATTGAAAGATTTTTCACAGCTTCTTCTTCGCTGTGCAATGCCTTTACGCGTCAAATCTCGAAATATGGCATTTACGTGTTTTTGAAAGACACCAGGTGAATTGCTGAATCCAAACGGCACTTTGCGGAACTGATACTGACCGCTGTGTGTTATAAATGATGTATATTTTCGGCTGTGTTGGTTAACATCGACATGAATGAAACCATTTTTAAGGTCAATAGTGCTGAAGAAACTGGCTTCCTTGAATCTGTCAAGTTGATCCTCAATCAGTGGCAACGGAAATGGATCTCGCACTATTACCTTGTTTAACCGTCTATAATCGATGCATAACCGTGGGGTGCCATCACCCCACCCCAAGCACCACGGGTCTACAGTACTGTGAGTCAGAATGCTGGACTATGCCACTTTGCAACCACTGCTCTACTTGATCATCGATTATGCATCGTTCTGTGAAAGGAAATCTGCGTGGCCGTGAATATTTCGGAGTCTCATCATTTACCACTATTTTCATTTCAATGTTTGTCGACCTTGTACACTCCGGCTTGTAGTTTTTGATGAGTTTACTCACATAGTCAATTGAGGTTTTACTAGATTTTTCATCGATATCAATCATATTAATTTCAGCACTGTCAATTTCTATTTTCATCATCATATCTATTTCATTTGCAGAGTCATAATTTGGTTTTTGATTGTTACTTACTCTTGACTTTTCGAACTGTTAAACCATCCGGTTTTATAATTATTTCGGCATTTTTAGCAAAAGTTTAACCTAAACTATTTCGTTGGGAAGTATTTCTGCGGTAACCACCAAAAATTCTGTCTCATATTCTTCACCGTCAATTAATAGTTTTTCTTTAAACGATCCGATTGGTTTTATTTTATTTTTAGATTCAAAACCCGTTAAATAAATATTCACTTTATTTAAGACTGAACTGTTCAAACTTTTGTACGAAACGTCATTCATGATATTGTACTTTCTTCCCGAATCAAAGAAGGCTATGAAATTCTTATCTTGAACTCTCACTCGTTTGTACATCACCGAATCTTCGTCAACAATTTTTCGCATATTACTCTCACTTTCGGCTTTGTTATTATTATTTTGACAATCTTTCGAAATGTGAGCAAATCTTCTGCAATTAAAGCATCTCTTGCCTTTACTCTTATGATCGCAATTCTCGGAAACATGTTCCTTGCCGCCACAATTATAGCAGTTTATAGCGTTATTATTATTATCTTTGTTGTTATATTTTTCCTTTGCGTCACTCCACTGTTCTTTTTTATTTGTATTTTTTGAATAATCATCGTTTTTCACATAGTTCACTTTTCCCTTCATTTTTTCGTACGCTTTTAGTTTTTCTTTGAACTCTTTGATATCTCTTTGATATTTATTAACACTTCGATCATTTATACCATCTATCACGTAATGCATAATAGCTTCATTATCTATATTTCCGCACGTTGCTAGTTCCTTCAATACCAGTAAGTACTCTAGGACACCTTAAATTCGTTTCATTTTTCTTTCACTCATCTGTTTGTGAAGTTCTGCACTATTCGTTGTCATTTTGAATTCACTAAGAAGTGTTTGTTTTAATGCTTGCCACGTTGATGTGCCACGCTCGATGCAAACATACGAGCCAAACCTCTAAGAGATCGTTTTGCAAATATAAACTTGTGTAAGCTGTCCCACTGCATTATAGAAGCCATATCTTAAAAATCATTAATCCACACTTCGATTGATAATGTATCATCACCACTAAACAAACGGATTGAATTCTCGATATCTCGAAAATTAAGAGCGAATCTTGGCACGTTCCCATTGCATATTGGGATTTTTATTGTGTATTTATTTATTTATTTTTGTTTTGTTTTTAATCACCTCTAAATCGTTTTCCGGAAAATCATTCGGAATTACCCAGTCAAAAGTAGCGTTAACATTGCGATTTGTATCCAGCCAAGCTTCTAGTAAGTCACCTCGACGAATAGCAAACTTGCTTGCATCTATTGAAATATTAAACCCCCGCAAATTCCCGCAAATTATTTAAATGCTATCTGAATATACACATAATAACTCATACTACCACATAAATTGTTATTTGAATCCTGATGTATCTTGCGAGATATGCTCCACGAAACACAAATATTTTAAGGTTAGAATGAACAAAACTACTGCTTACGTATTTCATTAAAAATATGACAACACAAAAGCACATATTATTAAACACTGTTGATGCCAGATGACTGCAGGTGTGACCACTCAGGCCAGCTGACAGTGTGGTCGCGATCGGAAGGTATCGATAGCGACAAAGCTAGTATACTGTGCGTGTGACCGTGTCATACGCGCAGTCACACTGTTCTTGGTTTTCCTCTGAAGATGGTCACCCTGCCCTTTTTAGTGCTTTTTCTTCTCCACTTTGTTCATATGTTCAAATTTCTACACCAAACCACATGTATATTTTCAAGTGAAAATAAAATACGACACAAGTTTAAGTTATAATAATTAGAAAAAAGTGAAAGTGTTTTTATTTCGACGAACAAGCATCCCCCCTACAAACATTTGGTCCTTCGAGCCGGATTTCTGGATAGCTCGACCCCATCAGCAGCATTGGTTGTTTTGTTTCAAGATAAGTAATACACTTTTTTTTTCCATCCATACATTTTGTGCAAGTGTCGTGTTCGCGCCATATTTTTATACCCGCTACCCATAGGGTAGAAGGGTATTATAACTTTGTGCCGGCAGGAAATGTATGTAACAGGTAGAAGGAGGCATCTCCGACCCTATAAAGTATATATATTCTTGATCAGCGTCAACAGCCGAGACGATCTAGCCATGTCCGTCTGTCCGTCTGTGTGTCTGTCCGTCTGTCCGTATGAAACACTGGATCTCAGAGACTATAAGAGATAGAGCTATATTTTTTTTTCGACAGCATTTGTTATGTTTGCACGCAGATCAAGTTTGTTTCAAATTTTTGCCACGCCCACTTCCGCTCCCGCAAATCAAAAAAATCGAATAACAAGCGTAATTTTAAAGCTAGAGTTACGAATTTTGGTATATATAATAACTACTATAGTAGTTATGATTCCTGAAAATTTGGTTGCGATCAGATAAAAATTGTCGAAGTTATTAAAGAAATACTTTTGTATGGGCATAAACGCCTACTTACTAGGGCTCTTAGTTGCTTTGTCTGACAATCTGGTATATTGTGCCGTCTATGGTATATTTTGAATGCAGTACTATGTCGATATACCAAATATACCATTTGGTATATTTTTTTAGTATTTTTGCAGTATATTCGGTATATTTTGAGAAAATACCGCAAAATATGTTTCTTTTATTCAAAATGGGTAGCGGGTATCTCACAGTCGAGTACACTCGACTGTAGCTTTCTTACTTGTTTTCTTGTAACTTATATATATGTGACACAACATATATATAAGTACATAAGCCATCTTTTCTACTTTGTGTATACTTGGCACAATATATATATATATATATATCCTTATATGTATATGTATGTGTAAGTATCTATACAGTTTAAAAGAGTTCGCTAATATTTTCCGTTTTTGGCCGCGGTTGTGTGTATTTTGCTATTTCTTTTTTCTGTCGTATCGCGTTTGTCTGTTTTCTTTTAACACACTCCTGTGTAGGCAAGCTCTCTATTGGTTATATTCAAATAACAAGAGAGTTGCTCCTCTCATAGCAAACGCGCGTAGATCCACTACACTCCATATATACATACGACATATACATCCACACACAACACACATACACACACGTACATTTCCATACACGACACTTACACACATATACACTCCGTATATGCTCCGCAAATATTAAAACTATACAGTATTTTCACATCCACTGTTGCATATAATATATATATTATCCATTACTACACATACCCATATATTATTCACTTCCGTATACGTATATAAACAGCAGCAATCACATCGAGAAATAAAGATTCACGCTGCTGTTTGTGTTTTACTTAAACATTTTTTGATTTTTCCAACAGCGATTTTGTTCCTCGTCTGTTTTCTTGTGTCGGCTTTGCTCACTATCCTGTGACAGCCGAAGTTCTTTTCCGTTTTGTGCTTGCTTTCGGCTGTCCGCTTTACCGTGAGTCTTTGTTGAGAAAAGACTCTAAAGTGACTGCCGAAGCATAGTATGTCCAAGAGCCAAAAGAGCGAAAAGGACTCAAAACACTCGCTAAAGCTTCCGACCACAGTTCGTCGCCTGTCGTCCGCTTCGCCCGCTCCTTCGGGGTCCCAATCCGCCACACCTGCCGCTCCACTCCGAGTAAAGGTCGATCGTCCGTCGCCGTCTGCATCTGCAAAGACTCCGCTGTTGCGTACATCTTCGACTGCTCTACGTAGTCAGGCAACTACCCGTTCCGTCCAAGCTAAATTTAGCAAAACCCGTGCGATGGCTCTCAGCAACTTCGTCGCCGTCTCTGACAGACTGGTGCATTTCGAGAGTCGGGTCAGAGGGCCTGCAGCCGAAGATGACAATGTACACACGTACGAAATCCGTCGTAACCGGCTGCAAGTCCTCTGGGACAACGTCGAAGCCGCTTATTCCACATGTGCTGATGCACTGCATCAAGACGGCGACAGTGAAGGCACACAGGCGATGGAGGCAAAATACGATCACTGCTATGCAGTGTACGAGCGGTGTCTCGCCCGTGTTAAGGGGCAAATTACCCAGATTTCCGGGTCCAGCAGGAGTGAAGCATCCGTTCCTCCTGTATACTCCAGTGGCTGCCGGCTCCCTCCAGTCGACACCGAAGTTTTCCGTGGGGATTACTTGCGGTGGCCGACTTTCCGTGACCTTTTCACGGCCATCTATGTCAACAATCCAAGGTTGACTCCGGTCGAGAAACTTTTCCATCTGAATTCGAAGACCGCAGATGAGGCCAATGAAATAGTAGCCAAATTTCCGCTGACGAACGATGGTTTCGCGTCGGCTTGGGGTGCTCTCTGCGAACGTTTTGAGAACAAGCGCTTGTTAATAACAAGCCAGTTGAAGATCCTGTTTAACCTGTCCACGGTTACCCAAGAGTCGGGGGCAGCTATCAAGGAGCTGCAGAGCACGATTCAGCGTTGCTTGACCGCTCTTGAGCATTCAGACATTTCCGTCTGTAGCCCGTTCGCAGATTGCATCCTTGTTTTCCTCTGCTCGTCCAAACTTCCCAAGCTCACACTCTCGTTGTGGGAGCAATCGTTGGTGGACAAAGCGAAAATTCCCGCATGGCAGGATATGAGCACGTTCCTCAATGAGCGCTACCGTACGCTCGAAGCGATTGAGGACGTAAAACAGACTGCCAATTCACAGATCGCGACTGCAGGACCATCCCGTCCGCAGAATTCGAAGCGAGTCAACTCCTTTGAGGTCCGAGTCACTCCGAAAGGCAAATCGTGTGACTTGTGCTCAAAGGAGAATCACCCTGTCCGGGTGTGTCCGCGTTTTTGCAAATGTCGGTCAACGAGAGGATGACATACATCAAACAGAAAAGTCTCTGTTTGAACTGTTTCGCAAGAGGTCACCAACTCCGAGAGTGTACAAGTGCGCACAATTGCTTTACATGCAAAGGGCGGCACAACACTCTTCTCCATCGGGGTGACAGTGCCCACGGGGTGAGCGTTTGTTCCAACGCATTAAGTTGCCTTTCCAGTCCGTGCGAGCCCAGGTATCCGGGCTAAATCACGCAGTTGCGGCCCAATCGCAGAAGTTATGTCACCTCAGCATTGGTTCTCCGACGAAGCCGAGGCTCCATATCGAGACTTCGGCATTCGTAATTCCACAGTTGGCAGGCAAACTGCCCTCCTTCGATATGCCGCGAACTTTCCTCAAGGATCTACCAGCGATAGAACTGGCAGATCCACACTTCTACAAGAGCGCTCAGATCGATATACTAATTGGCGCGGATATCCTTCCGTCGGTCATCTTGAGCGGCTCCCGGCCAAACATTTGTGGCTCACTCCCGGCCCCATCTCCCAGAGTATGTCGACAACTGTTTCTGCGTTTTCGACAAGAGTCGCCCTCCAAGCAGACGAACAGCTCGACAGCCTACTTTCCAAATTTTGGGAGGTGGAGGATATTCCAGCGAAGCTGATAAAGGAGTCAGACTTTGTTTGCGAAGAAAACTTCGTTAAGACTACTTCTCGTAGCACATGTGGCAGATATCGGGTGACTCTTCCATTCCGGAAGCCCGATGGCATTGAACTGGGTCATTCCAGATCTATAGCGCTGGCTCAATTCCTCAAGAACGAGGATCGTTTGTCAAGAAACGATTCTCTAAAGGAACAGTACAATGCCGTTCTCCAGGAGTACGTGGACTTGGGTCATATGACACCCATATCGCCTCAGGCGATTGTCACGACTCCTAATTTCTACCTGCCTCACCACGCCGTGTTCAAACCAGATAGCACCATAACGAAGGTGCGGGTCGTTTTCAACGCATCTTGTTCATCCTCAAATGGCAAGAGTCTGAATGATATCCTTCATTCAGGACCCATTCTCCAATCGGATCTCATGTTACAGATCCTCCAATGGCGATACTATCGATATGTGTTCAATGCGGACATAACAAAGATGTATCGCCAAATCCTCATGGACTCAAAGCACACACCGTTCCAACGAATTCTGTTCCGCACGTCGGACGGTGAGATCCGTGACTTTGAGTTGAACACAGTGACATTCGGTGTCAACTGTGCGCCTTTCCTGGCTCTACGAGACATACGCTTGGAGTATCCTCTCGCAAGCCGAGTCATCTCCAACAACATGTACGTGGACGACGTCCTAGCGGGGACACACACGAAAGAAGAGGCCATCCGGACCATCGCGGAAGTGTGTGCAGCCCTGACAGCGCTGGCTTCCCGCTGAGGAAGTGGACGTCGAACCATAAGGGCGTGCTGAAGGACATTCCAAAGGACCATCTACTTCGAGAAGATTTCCTCGAACTCGAAGACTCCAGTATGGCGAAAACTCTGGGCATCAGGTGGCAAGCTCACGATGACGAGTTCTTCTTCATGCCACCAGAAGTTGCCCATCAGGACTCCTACACGAAGAGGGAAGTGCTTTCGCAAATCGCTAAGCTTTTCGACCCAGCCGGGTGGCTGGCCATTTCGTTATCCGAGCCAAGATCTTCATGCAGGAGATCTGGCTGAGAACGCTCGAATGGGACGAACATTTACCCACGGATCTTTCACTCCAATGGAAGGAGTACCTCCAGAGCTATCCTGCTCTGGGAAAGATCCGGATTCCAAGATGGGTCCAATTCCAGACACGAGTGAAGCTCCAGTACCACGGATTCTGTGATGCGTCAGAACGGGCGTATGGAGCGGCGATCTACGTCCGTGTGGAGACGGCGAACAAGGTTTCCACACATCTCCTTACTGCGAAGACAAAGGTGGCTCCGGTCAAGTCTCTCTCAGTGCCACGTCTGGAGCTTTGTGGCGCAGTCCTGTTGGCTGAGTTATATTCGGCCCTCCTCCTGAATCTTCCAGCAGAAAGTTTCCAGACTTTCTTTTGGACTGATTCAACTATTGTTCTCGCCTGGTTGAACAAGCCACCCTGCAGATGGACAACCTTTGTGGCCAAAATCGTCCAAGCCAGCGACGCCAAGAACTGGTCGCATGTGCGATCCGAGATCTTGCAAGCCGAGGTGTCCTGCCACAAGAATTGATTCGTAATGCTTTGTGGTGGCATGGACCAGAGTGGCTTCATCTCCCGTCGGATCATTAGCCAACATGTCCAAGACCATTCCGGAGACTCTACTGGAGCAGCGGATTAAGTGTAACATCGCTAAGTTACCTCCTACTCCTGATTTCCTGAGTAAGTTCTCTGAGTTTGGCAAGGCACTGCGCACGTCTGGCCATGTTCTCAGATTCATCGATAGAAGTCGGAAATTGGCAGTTCCAAGCTCTACCGTGGTCCAAGCGGATGAGCTGTCGCGGATCCAAGAGCGGCTAATCATCAATGCTCAACGACAAGCTTTTTCACAAGAATACCACTGTCTGCAGTCCAAGCAGCAGGTTCCTTCTTCGAGTTCAATCCGAAACTTGAACCCTGGATTCCAAGACTGAAGGTCCTCGTCAAATCCACCATCAACTCTTGCAAGGTTTGCGTGATCTATAAGAAGAGATTGCAGACCCAAATGATGGGGGACTTGCCCAAGGAAAGGCATCCTACTCGAGACCTTTCACGCACACTGGAGTCGACTTCGCCGGGCCATTCGAAGTAAAAAATTACACTAGCCGAGCCTGCCTTATCACCAAAGGGTATGTCTGCGTATTCGTGTGCTTCAGCACGAAGGCGATCCACTTGGAGGCAACATCGGATCTCACGACGGAGAAATTCCTGGCCGCATTCTCCCGTTTCATCGCACGGCGCGGGTGTCCACACCAAATGTACTCGGACAACGGGAAAACCTTCGTTGGAGCTGACAAGGTGATCTCCAACGACTTCTTGGAAGCGACGAGGGAGTGCATCATCGCACAGCACGCCCACAAGAGCCTATCCTGGCACTTCAACCCGCCGGGCGCCCCGCATATGGGTGGATTATGGGAAGCCGGCGTAAAGGGTTTTAAGGCACTCTTTTACAAGGCGACATCCACCTCGAAATATACGTTCGAAGAGTTGTCCACTCTTCTCGCTAAGATCGAAGCCTGCCTGAATTCGAGGCCGATTTCCCTATGTCCGAGGATCCTTCGGACTTACTAGCGCTCACTCCTGGCCATTTCCTCATAGGTGGCCCTCTTATTTCGGTGTTGGAACCTCCAATTAACCAACCGGCCACCTCCATCCTCAATCGATGGCAGCGACTGAAGGCTCTTCACCAACAATTTTGTTTCCGTTGGAAAGATGAGTACCTGAAGGAGCTGCACAAACGGACGAAATGGCAATCCCCTACCCGGAACCTTCGGATCGGTGACATGGTCGTCATCAAAGAAGACAACCTCCCCTCGAACGAGTGGCGCCTAGGACGGGTGCTGACGACGTGTCCAGGCACCGACGCCAAGGTCCGAGTGGTAGATGTGCTCACGGCGCGGGGTACCATCCGAAGACCCGTTGCCAAACTTATCCTACTCCCGATGGACAGCAAGACTGACCCCTCCACATCAGAAGGACTGAAGGACGAATAACATCCTATCCTGTACTCTTATTCGTCGTCCTGTGTTGTCCTATGCTGTCCTGTTCCGTGTGTCATTGACACTGCAAAGAGGCTATTATACTAATCGTCTGTTTCTTTTTTTTTGTTTTCATTTCATGTAGTATGCCATCTCACACATCCACCCACCAGAACCGCCCCGCTGGCACCAACTCGTTCCGGTGTCGCGTGTGCCGTGGGATCCACCCACTCCGGAAGTGTCAGCGATTCCTGAGGCTGACAGCGGAGAAACGGTTGAGAGCAGTACTCGTCAACAAGTACTGCTCTAACTGTCTGGCCCACCAACACTCCGGGCAATCCTGCCGCAGCGCGGGAAGGTGCAGGGTGTGTCGGGGGGACCACCACACACTGCTGCATTTCAAGGAGGCACGCAGCGCTCACCCCAACCGTCAGCGACGAGGCGATGACCAACCGGTCTCCACCAGGTCCCGAACCCCAATAAGGCCACGCTCGCCAAGGCCACGGTCACGTTCCCGCTCGCCGTCACCCCATCGACCGGCCTCACCGACGTCCGAGGAGGCCTTTCCGACGTCGCTCGCATCCTTGCTGCAGGACAAGGCTGTGAGCATACTTCCGACGGCCAACATCCTGATCGACACCGGATGCAAGACGTTCGAGATGCGAGCGCTGATCGACCCGTGCGCGGCGTCCAGTCGTATCAGCGCATCTTTGGCAACGGCCTACCGGCTATCCGTCACCCGCGTTGGTACGGAAGGCGTCTGCACGGCGATCATCCGCTCGCGGACATCCGAGTTCCGCAGCATCACGCTCGCCGACGAACGCTGGTTCCAGCCATCGATGGTGTCCCTGGTGCTCGGCACTGATGTGTATTCTCACATCATCCAACCCGGCCTCCTGCCGAGCACCAACGGTTTGCCAATGGCCCAGAATTCCACCTTGGGTTGGATTCTGTCCGGTCCATTTGGACAATGATACCGTTTGCAACTCATTGCAAGGGGGGGAGGATGTTGATGCCAGATGACTGCAGGTGTGACCACTCAGGCCAGCTGACAGTGTGGTCGCGATCGGAAGTTATCGATAGCGACAAAGCTAGTATACTGTGCCTGTGACCGTGTCATACGCGCAGTCACACTGTTCTTGGTTTTCCTCTGAAGATGGTCACCCTGCCCTTTTTAGAGCTTTTTCTTCTCCACTTTGTTCATATGTTCAAATTTCTACGCCAAACCACATGTATATTTTCAAGTGAAAATAAAATACGACACAAGTTCAAGTTATAATAATTAGAAAAAAGTGAAAGTGTTTATATTTCGACGAACAAGCATCCCCCCTACAAACAAACACTTATACAAATATTTTCTACATACCATGCGAAACATTTTTCATTTTAAAGTATTTTAATTGGTCAAACTGTTTAAAAATACGAGAACGTCAAAATTAAGAAACTTGACTAATCAGCAAGCTTGCACGCACCACGTCGCAAGAACAGCTGACTTTCAACGGCTGGTGCAAGACAAGGGCTGCACAATAAAATACCAATTATGTAAATATTTTCGATGTCTACGGACTTTTCTTAGCTTTCGAAATAACACCTGAAGTTCTTAACGTTAGAGGTAAATATGTAATAGATTTCTATATGATCGATAAAAAACAATTTATTTCTTGTATAGATTAAAAACAAGAAAGCTACAGTCGAGTGTGCTCAATATTTTGCTTTTATTCAAAATGTCTCACAGCACACTCGACTGTTAATTTCTTACTTGTTGTAAATACGATAAAAAAAAAAAAGTTTGTACCCCGAGCGGGTTCGAGCCTGAGTACCCCGAGTACCACAACATGTTGGGCATGCACACTACCACAAGAGCTATCGAAGGGCCTCTAAGCATAGAGATACAAATATAGAGCAGAGCATGTATATACGTATTCGCATCAGTGTTGCCAAAGTTTGTTGAGAAAAAAGCTGTTTTTGACGGGTAGAACGATGCAAAAAAGCTGAAAAATTAGAAAAAAAAGGCTATACAAAAAGCTGATTTCTCAATTCATGGATTCTCTATATTTTTCTGATAGTCACAGGGTGAGCTCACGAAATCGGTTATCTAATATTTACAAGATTTGGAAAATTTCATTAAAACTATCCTCATTCTTCTCATTTTTATTGTCATATATTCATCCAGTTCCTATCATTTTTAGGAATTTATTAGGAAGGTTATATCTTTAGCAGCATTTGTCAAGTCTACGCAAGCCATAACTGAAAATGCATGATTTAGAATAAAATGTATTTTCATTTTAAGTAGAAAACAACGAGTAGAAAAACGAATAGCGCTGTCGTCTTCAAAGTATTTAACGACTAGGTTTCCTAAATGATCCAATTGAGTCGGCCACAAAAAGACATAGCACTGCTTCTTGCTCCATCGTCTTGACCGTCAAAGTTACAAAATCTATTTGGTTTGTTTGCATAAAGCCGCAACTAGCACTTTTATGCTTTTTGGTCAAAGCATTGGCAAATCAGAAAGTTTTACGGTGATTATACATTTGCAGTAACTGTCATCCGTGTCGTCCTCTTCCTTTAGTGACGCTACGATAAGAATTGGAGTGTACTTTGAGATTGCTTTACAACACTATACAATCGATTTGTCACTAAAAATGTTGGCAAGCATCGACAGAACAGCTACAGCAAATATATTTCCATAATTTTGGGCAAATAAAAAAAAAATCTAAAAAAAAGCATTTAAGTAAAAAAAAGCCAGAATTCCCGCTGCCCGCTGTTTTCAATTTTTTCAAGCAAATGACTCTGGCAACACTGATACGCATACATACAACACATCCATTGCAAAAATTTGAAACAAACTTGATCTGCGTGCAAACATAACAAATGCTGCCGAAAATTATAGCTCTATCTCTTATAGTCTCTATCTCTTATAGGCAGACGGACATGTTTAGATCGTCTCGGCTGTTGACGCTGATCAAGAATATATATCCTTCTACCTGTTACATACATTTACTGTCGGCACAAAGTTATAATACCCTTCTACCCTATGGGTAGCGGGATTAAAAACTGCAGTCGAATTAGCAGAAGTCGCAATATTTTTGCTATTCACTACTTCAACTGCGAGCGATATCAAAAAATATGCAATTGCTTTTGCTTCTACTTCTGAAAAAATCAGAAGTCGCAGTCGAAGCATAGACAACAATAAACAATGAATAAAAGCAAAAAAAATCCGGTTTTATTTTTAAAATATACCGAAAATACTAGAAAAATACTAAAAATATACCAAGCGGTATATTTGGTATATCGATATGGTACCACATTTAAAATATACCATAGACGGCGCAATATACCAGATTGTCGGCCAAAGCAACTCAGACCCATAGTAAGTAGGCGTTTATGCCCATACAAAAGTATTTCTTTAATAACTTCCACAATTATTATCTGATCGCAACCAAATTTTTAGGAATCATAACTACTATAGTTGTTATTGTATATACCAAAATAGCTCTAGCTTTAAAATTACGCTTGTTATACGATTTTTTTGATTTGCGGGGGCGGACGGGGGCGTGGTAAAAATTTGAAACAAACTTGATCTGCGTGCAAACATAACAAATGCTGTCGAAAAAAAAATTATAGATCTATCTCTTATAGTCTCTGAGATCCAGTGTTTCACACGGACAGAAACACAGACGGACATGGCTAGATCGTCTCGGCTGTTGACGCTGATCAAGAATATATATCCTTCTACCTGTTACATACATTTACTGTCGGCACAAAGTTATAATACCCTTCTACCCTATGGGTAGCGGGTATAAAAACTGCAATGCTGCACCTAACGTGAAAGTTGTCTATGAGGATCTACGACTGAAAAAGTTGCAAATCGCTAAAGTTGTGGAAGATGCGCTAGTGGATACTGGAGCTGACGTTTCAATCATTAAAGACGCAGTGGTCAATACAATTAACGGCGTCTAATTACAACAGAGTGTTTCAACATTACGAGGTCTTGCAAGAGGTATGACTCGTCCTCTGGGTTATTTGAATGCAGAGGTGAAGATCGACGAAATGCAGCTGACACACAGGTTCCTACTTGTTCCGCATGATGTCATTGCCTGTGATGCTTTACTGGGATACGACTACGTGGCAAAATTTCGAGTGCAGATGAAAGCAGCCGGCTACCAGTTTTCTCCCCCTGCTGGGGAGGAAACTGTAGAATCAAATCAGTTAAGAATTCTTAATATTTTAGAAACCAACACTGATATTGATACCTCTCCGCAATATGGGGAAGCAGTGGAAACAATGATTGGCAATTTCAATGCGATGGAGAAAACAGCTGAGTGCCCAATTCAACTCAAGATGGTGCCGGATGCCAACATTATGCCCTTCGGCAGGCACCCAGTCGAATTGCTGTTAGCGAGGCTGAAACGGTAAAACATCAAATTAACAAGTGGCTGGATACATTCGTAATTCGGCAGTCCGCAATAATTTTGCCAGCCGCCTAATTGTTGTTTAGAAGAAGGATGAAAGCAACCGCATTTCTGTCGACTATCGCCAGCTCAAGAAAATGGCTCTCAAAGACTGCTTCCCAGTACCGGTGATTGACGACGTGTTGGAGAAACCGCAGAAAGCCAAGTTTTTCACCGTTTTGGATTTGGAAAACGGTTTTCTCCACGTGCGGGTGGAAGAAAATAGCAAGAAGTTCACAGCTTTTATTTCGAAGGAAGGCCTTTTCGAATTCAACCAAGCCCCATTAGGATTTCGTAATTCGCCAGCGATCTTTATTCGATTTGTCAACCATGTTTTCCAAAAGCTTATAAACGAAGATGTTTTAGATATTTAAATTGATGACATAATCATACACGCAGTCACACCGAACGAATGTCTCAAGAAAATGGAGAGCGTGTTTTGCAAGTCAGCAGAGTTTGTCCTGAAAACTAAATGGAAAAAGTGTAATTTTCTCCAGACGAAAATCCATTTTCTCGGCCATATAATTGAAGAATGATTATTTCTACTGAAATTTCTGCCAGACTGAAAAATGCACAGGAAGGTGATGACATGGTAATATCGATTCTAGAGATCTTGTCCAGCTGCCCATTTGAAGACTTCAAAATTAAAGGATGCCTGTTGTACAAAGCTGTCGAAACTATTGGATTGAACATTTGGAGGGAAAGGTATCCAAGGTCATAAGTAACTGCGTGAAATGGATCATATACAGCAAAAAACAAGTAAGAAAGCTCTACTGTGAGATACCCGCTACCCATTTTGAATAAAAGAAAAATGTTACGGTAATAATCTCAAAATATTAAAAATTAATATGCATATATTCTCGATCGGGATTTGAACTCGAGCACCACCGACCGCGTGGTTACAAAAAAAAAAGTTTGTACCTCGAGCGGGCTCGAACCCGAGCACGACAACATACTCGGCTTGCACGCTACCACCTAAGCTAACGCATTGCTTATGAACTCCCTATGCATACAGATACTGTTTGTAGGGGGGATGCTTGTTCGTCGAAATAAAAACACTTTCACTTTTTTCTAATTATTATAACTTGAACTTGTCGTATTTTATTTTCACTTGAAAATATACATGTGCTTGTGCGTAGGAATTTGAACATATGATCAAAGTGGAGAAGAACAAGTAAGAAAGCTACAGTCGAGTGAAGTCGACTGTGAGATACCCGCTACCCATTTTGAATAAAAGCAATATATTTTGCGGTATTATTCTCAAAATATACCAAATATACTTCAAAAATACTAAAAATATACAAAATAGTATATGTGGTATATCGATATAGTACCGCATTCAAAATATACCATAGACGGCACAATATACCAGATTGTCAGCCAAAGCAACTCAGACCCCTAGTAAGTAGGCGTTTTTGCCCATACAAAAGTATTTCTTTAATAACTTCGACAATTTCTACTTGATCGCAACCGGGATCATAAATACTATAGTTATTACTGTATATACCAAAATTCGTAACTCTAGCTTTAAAATTACGCTTGTTATTCGATTTTTTTGATTTGCAGGGGCAGAAGTGGGCGTGGCAAAAATTTGAAACAAACTTGATCTGCGTGCAAACATAACAAATGCTGTCGAAAAAAAATTATAGCTCTATCTCTTATAGTCTCTGAGATCTAGGTGTTCATACGGACAGACGGACAGACGGACGGACGGACAGACGGACATGGCTATATCGCCTCGGCTGTTGACGCTGATCAAGAATATATATACTTTATAGGGTCGGAGATGCCTCCTTCTACCTGTTACATACATTTCCTGCCGGCACAAAGTTATAATACCCTTCTACCCTATGGGTAGCGGGTATAAAAAGCACTAAAAAGGGCAGGGTGACCATCTTCAGAGGAAAACCAAGAACAGTGTGACTGCGCGTATGACACGGTCACACGCACAGTATACTAGCTTTGTCGCTATCGATAACTTTCGATCGCGACCACACTGTCAGCTGGCCTGAGTGGTCACACCTGCAGTCATCTGGCATCAACATCCTCCCCCCCTTGCAATGAGTTGCAAACGGTATCATTGTCCAAATGGACCGGACAGAATCCAACTCAAGGTGGAATTCTGGGCCATTGGCAAACCGTTGGTGCTCGGCAGGAGGCCGGGTTGGATGATGTGAGAATACACATCAGTGCCGAGCACCAGGGACACCATCGATGGCTGGAACCAGCGTTCGTCGGCGAGCGTGATGCTGCGGAACTGCTCCAAGTTCTCGCCATCGACGGGTCGGAGGGGGTGCGGCAGCAGAGTTGCGAGTCCACCTGCAGCAGCACCTTTCGACGAAACTCGGATGTCCGCGAGCGGATGATCGCCGTGCAGACGCCTTCCGTACCAACGCGGGTGACGGATAGCCGGTAGGCCGTTGCCAAAGATGCGCTGATACGACTGGACGCCGCGCACGGGTCGATCAGCGCTCGCATCTCGAACGTCTTGCATCCGGTGTCGATCAGGATGTTGGCCGTCGGAAGTATGCTCACAGCCTTGTCCTGCAGCAAGGATGCGAGCGACGTCGGAAAGGCCTCCTCGGACGTCGGTGAGGCCGGTCGATGGGGTGACGGCGAGCGGGAACATGACCGTGGCAAGCGTGGCCGTGGCGAGCGCGGCCTTGGCGAGCGTGGCCTTGGCGAGCGTGGCCTTGTTGGGGTTCGGGACCTGGTGGAGACCGGTTGGTCATCGCCTCGTCGCTGACGGTTGGGGTGAGCGCTGCGTGCCTCCTTGAAATGCAGCAGTGTGTGGTGGTTCCCCCGACACCCTGCACCTTCCCGCGCTGCGGCAGGATTGCCCGGAGTGTTGGTGGGCCAGACAGTTAGAGCAGTACTTGTTGATGAGTACTGCTCTCAACCGTTTCTCCGCTGTCAGCCTCAGGAATCGCTGACACTTCCGGAGTGGGTGGATCCCACGGCACACGCGACACCGGAACGAGTTGGTGCCAGCGGGGCGGTTCTGGTGGGTGGATGTGTGAGATGGCATACTACATGAAATGAAAAACAAAAAAGAAACAAACGATTAGTATAATAGCCTCTTTGCAGTGTCAATGACACACGGAACAGGACAGCATAGGACAACACAGGACGACGAATAAGAGTACAGGATAGGATGTTATTCGTCCTTCAGTCCTTCTGACGTGGAGGGGTCAGTCTTGCTGTCCATCGGGAGTAGGATAAGTTTGGCAACGGGTCGTCGGATAGTACCCCGCGCCGTGAGCACATCTACAATTCGGACCTTGGCATCGGTGCCTGGACACGTCATCAGCACCCGTCCTAGGCGCCACTCGTTCGAGGGGAGGTTGTCTTCTTTTATGACGACCATGTCACCGATCCGAAGGTTCCGAGTAGGGGATTGCCATTTCGTCCGTTTGTGCAGCTCCTTCAGGTACTCATCTTTCCAACGGAAACAAAATTGTTGGTGGAGAGCCTTCAGTCGCTGCCATCGATTGAGGATGGAGGTGGCCGGTTGGTTAATTGGTGGTTCCAACACCGAAATAAGAGGGCCACCTATGAGGAAATGGCCAGGAGTGAGCGCTAGTAAGTCCGAAGGATCCTCGGACATAGGGGAAATCGGCCTCGAATTCAGGCAGGCTTCGATCTTAGCGAGAAGAGTGGACAACTCTTCGAACGTATATTTCGAGGTGGATGTCGCCTTGTAAAAGAGTGCCTTAAAACTCTTTACGCCGGCTTCCCATAATCCACCCATATGCGGGCGCCCGGCGGGTTGAAGTGCCAGGATAGGCTCTTGTGGGCGTGCTGTGCGATGATGCACTCCCTCGTCGCTTCCAAGAAGTCGTTGGAGATCACCTTGTCAGCTCCAACGAAGGTTTTCCCGTTGTCCAAGTACATTTGGTGTGGACACCCGCGCCGTGCGATGAAATGGGAGAATGCGGCCAGGAATTTCTCCGTCGTGAGATCCGATGTTGCCTCCAAGTGGATCGCCTTCGTGCTGAAGCACACGAAGACGCAGACATACCCTTTGGTGATGAGGCAGGCTCGACCAGTGTAATTCTTTATTTCGAATGGGCCGGCGAAGTCGACTCCAGTGTGCGTGAAAGGTCTCGAGTAGGACGCCCTTTCCTTGGGCAAGTCCCCCATCATTTGGGTCTGCAATCTCTTCTTGTAGATGACGCAAACCTTGCAGGAGTTGATGGTGGATTTAACGAGGACCTTCAATTTTGGAATCCAGAATCTGGAACGGATCAGCCGCATGACGACTTGGTTACCCCCATGTAAGGATATACGATGGGTGAAACGAACCAGTAGTCGTGCAAAGGACGAGGAATACGAGAGGATTATTGGATGACTCTCATCATAACGCAGCGAGTGGGACGCCCTCAGACGCCCACAGGCCCGTAGAATCCTCTTGCCATCGAGGAAAGGGTTCAAGTTTCGGATTGAACTTGAGGAAGGAACCTGCTGCTTGGACTGCAGACAGTGGTATTCCTGAGGAAAAGTGTGTCGTTGAACCATGACGATTAGCCGCTCTTGGATCCGTAACAGCTCATCCGCCTGGACCACGGTGGAGCTTGGAACTGCCAACTTCCGACTCCTATCGATGAATCGGAGAACATAGGCAGACGTGCGCAGTGCCCTGCCAAACTCAGAGAACCTGCTCAGGAAGTCGGGAGTCGGAGGTGACTTAGCGACGTTGCACTTAATCCGCTGCTCCAGCAGAGTCTCCGGAATGGGACTTGGAGAAGTTGGCTATTGAACCGACGGGAGATGAAGCCACTCTGGTCCATGCCACCACAACGGTCCATGCCACCACAACTGGCTTGCCAGATTTGCCGGATTGTGCTCGGATCGCACATGCGACCAGTTCTTGGCGTCGCTGGCTTGGACAATCTTGGCCACTCGATTAGCCACAAAGGTTGTCCATCGGCAGGGTGGCTTGTTCAACCAGGCGAGAACAATTGTTGAGTCGGTCCAAAAGAAAGTCTGGAAACTTTCTACTGGCAGATTCAGGAGGAGGGCTGCAGATAACTCAGCCAACAGGACTGCGCCACAAAGCTCCAGACGTGGCACTGAGAGAGACTTGACCGGAGCCACCTTTGTCTTCGCAGTAAGGAGATGTGTGGAAACCTTGTTCGCCGTTTCCACACGGACATAGATCGCTGCTCCATACGCCCGTTCTGACGCATCACAGAATCCGTGGTACTGGAGCTTCACTCGTGTCTGGAATTGGACCCATCTTGGAATCCGGATCTTTCCCAGAGCAGGATAGCTCTGGAGGTACTCCTTCCATTGGAGTGAAAGATCCGTGGGTAAATGTTCGTCCCATTCGAGCGTTCTCAGCCAGATCTCCTGCATGAAGATCTTGGCTCGGATAACGAAAGGGGCTAGCCACCCGGCTGGGTCGAAAAGCTTAGCGATTTGCGAAAGCACTTCCCTCTTCGTGTAGGAGTCCTGATGGGCAACTTCTGGTGGCATGAAGAACTCGTCATCGTGAGCTTGCCACCTGATGCCCAGAGTTTTCGCCGTACTGGAATCTTCGAGTTCGAGGAAATCTTCTCGAAGTAGATGGTCCTTTGGAATGTCCTTCAGCACGCTCTTATGGTTCGACGTCCACTTCCTCAGCGGGAAGCCAGCGCTGTCCAGGGCTGCACACACTTCCGCGATGGTCCGGATGGCCTCTTCTTTCGTGTGTGTCCCCGCTAGGACGTCGTCCACGTACATGTTGTTGGAGATGACTCGGCTTGCGAGAGGATACTCCAAGCGTATGTCTCGTAGAGCCAGGAAAGGCGCACAGTTGACACCGAATGTCACTGTGTTCAACTCAAAGTCACGGATCTCACCGTCCGACGTGCGGAACAGAATTCGTTGGAACGGTGTGTGCTTTGAGTCCATGAGGATTTGGCGATACATCTTCGTTATGTCCGCATTGAACACATATCGATAGTATCGCCATCGGAGGATCTGCATCGTAAGATCCGATTGGAGTATGGGCCCTGAATGAAGGATATCATTCAGACTCTTGCCATTTAAGGATGGACACGATGCGTTGAAAACGACCCGCAGCTTCGATGTGGTGGTATCTGGTTTGAACACGGCGTGGTGAGGCATGTAGAAATTAGGAGTCGTGCCAATCGCCTGAGGCGATATGGGTGTCATATGACCCAAGTCCACGTACTCCTGGAGAACGGCATTGTACTGTTCCTTTAGAGAATCGTTTCTTGACAAACGATTCTCGTTCTTGAGGAATTAAGCCAGCGCTATAGATCTGGAATGACCCAGTTCAATGCCATCGGGCTTCCGGAATGGAAGAGTCACCCGATATCTGCCACATGTGCTACGAGAAGTAGTCTTAACGAAGTTTTCTTCGCAAACAAAGTCTGACTCCTTTATCAGCTTCGCTGGAATATCCTCCACCTCCCAAAATTTGGAAAGTAGGCTGTCGAGCTGTTCGTCTGCTTGAGGGCGACTCTTGTCGAAAACGCAGAAACAGTTGTCGACATACTCTGGGAGATGGGGCCGGTAAGAATCCAGCCAAACACGGTTTCCTGCCCAAGGAGTGAGCCACAAATGTTTGGCCGGGAGCCGCTCAAGATGACCGACGGAAGGATATCCGCGCCAATTAGTATATCGATCTGAGCGCTCTTGTAGAAGTGTGGATCTGCCAGTTCTATCGCTGGTAGATCCTTGAGGAAAGTTCGCGGCATATCGAAGGAGGGCAGTTTGCCTGCCAACTGTGGAATTACGAATGCCGAAGTCTCGATATGGAGCCTCGGCTTCGTCGGAGAACCAATGCTGAAGTGACATAACTTCTGCGATTGGGCCGCAACTGCGTGATTTAGCCCGGATACCTGGGCTCGCACGGACTGGAAAGGCAACTTAATGCGTTGGAACAAACGCTCAGAAATGAAGGTCGCTTCGGACCCGGAATCAGTTAACGCACGTGCGGTATATGTAGTGCCCAAGTGGCAAACATTGATGACCGCCGTGCCGAGAAGGACATTCTGAGCATTATTAGCAAAGAAAGTCTGCACATTTGTTGCCGTTGGATTTGGAGTGGACTGTATGTTGGACGATGAAGAGGCACCATTGTGGGCACTGTCACCCCGATGGAGAAGAGTGTTGTGCCGCCCTTTGCATGTAAAGCAATTGTGCGCACTTGTACACTCTCGGAGTTGGTGACCTCTTGCGAAACAGTTCAAACAGAGACTTTTCTGTTTGATGTATGTCATCCTCTCGTTGACCGACATTTGCAAAAACGCGGACACACCCGGACAGGGTGATTCTCCTTTGAGCACAAGTCACACGATTTGCCTTTCGGAGTGACTCGGGCCTCAAAGGAGTTGACTCGCTTCGAATTCTGCGGACGGGATGGTCCTGCAGTCGCGATCTGTGAATTGGCAGTCTGTTTTACGTCCTCAATCGCTTCGAGCGTACGGTAGCGCTCATTGAGGAACGTGCTCATATCCTGCCATGCGGGAATTTTCGCTTTGTCCACCAACGATTGCTCCCACAACGAGAGTGTGAGCTTGGGAAGTTTGGACGAGCAGAGGAAAACAAGGATGCAATCTGCGAACGGGCTACAGACGGAAATGTCTGAATGCTCAAGAGCGGTCAAGCAACGCTGAATCGTGCTCTGCAGCTCCTTGATAGCTGCCCCCGACTCTTGGGTAACCGTGGACAGGTTAAACAGGATCTTCAACTGGCTTGTTATTAACAAGCGCTTGTTCTCAAAACGTTCGCAGAGAGCACCCCAAGCCGACGCGAAACCATCGTTCGTCAGCGGGAATTTGGCTACTATTTCATTGGCCTCATCTGCGGTCTTCGAATTCAGATGGAAAAGTTTCTCGACCGGAGTCAACCTTGGATTGTTGACATAGATGGCCGTGAAAAGGTCACGGAAAGTCGGCCACCGCAAGTAATCCCCACGGAAAACTTCGGTGTCGACTGGAGGGAGCCGGCAGCCACTGGAGTATACAGGAGGAACGGATGCTTCACTCCTGCTGGACCCGGAAATCTGGGTAATTTGCCCCTTAACACGGGCGAGACACCGCTCGTACACTGCATAGCAGTGATCGTATTTTGCCTCCATCGCCTGTGTGCCTTCACTGTCGCCGTCTTGATGCAGTGCATCAGCACATGTGGAATAAGCGGCTTCGACGTTGTCCCAGAGGACTTGCAGCCGGTCACGACGGATTTCGTACGTGTGTACATTGTCATCTTCGGCTGCAGGCCCTCTGACCCGACTCTCGAAATGCACCAGTCTGTCAGAGACGGCGACGAAGTTGCTGAGAGCCATCGCACGGGTTTTGCTAAATTTAGCTTGGACGGAACGGGTAGTTGCCTGACTACGTAGAGCAATCGAAGATGTACGCAACAGCGGAGTCTTTGCAGAAGCAGACGGTGACGGACGATCGACCTTTACTCGGAGTGGAGCGGCAGGTGTGGCGGATTGGGACCCCGAAGGAGCGGGCGAAGCGGACGACAGGCGACGAACTGTGGTCGGAAGCTTTAGCGAGTGTTTTGAGTCCTTTTCGCTCTTTTGGCTCTTGGACATACTATGCTTCGGCAGTCACTTTAGAGTCTTTTCTCAACAAAGACTCACGGTAAAGCGGACAGCCGAAAGCAAGCACAAAACGGAGTAGAACTTCGGCTGTCACAGGATAGTGAGCAAAAGCCGACACAAGAAAACAGACGAGGAACAAAATCGCTGTTGGAAAAAACAAAAAAATGTTTGAGTAAAACACAAACAGCAGCGTGAATCTTTATTTCTCGATGTGATTGCTGCTGTTTATATACGTAAACGTGAATGAATAATATATATGTATGTGAAGTGATGGATAATATATATTATATACAACAGTGGATGTGAAAGTACTGTATAGGATTAATATGATCGGAGCATATACGGAGTGTATATGTGTGTAAGTGTCGTGTGGAAATGTACGTGTGTGTATGTATGTTGTGTTTGGATGTATATGTCGTATGTATATGTGTGTATATATATATATATGTATATATATATATATATATATGGAGTGTAGTGGATCTACGCGCGTTTGCTATGAGAGGAGCAACTCTCTTGTTATTTGAATATAACCAATAGAGAGCTTGCCTACACAGGAGTGTGTTAAAGAAAACAGACAAACGCGATACGACAGAAAAAGAAATAGCAAAATACACACAACCGCGGCCAAAAACGGAAAATATTAGCGAACTCTTTTAAACTGTATAGATACTTACACATACATATACATATAAGGATATATATATATATATATATTGTGCCAAGTATACACGAAGTAGAAAAGATGGCTGAGAAAATGCCGGTCGAACGCTTATGTACTTATATATATGCTGTGTCACATATATATAAGTTACAAGAAAAAAAATATGGCGCGAACACGACACTTGCACAAAATGTATGGATGGAAAAAAAAGTGTATTACTTATTTTGAAACAAAACAACCAATGCTGCTGATGGGGTCGAGCTATCCAGAAATCCGGCTCGAAGGACCAAATGTTTGTAGGGGGGATGCTAGTTCGTCGAAATAAAAACACTTTCACTTTTTTCTAATTATTATAACTTGAACTTGTCGTATTTTATTTTCACTTGAAAATATACATGTGCTTGTGCGTAGGAATTTGAACATATGATCAAAGTGGAGAAGAAAAAGCACTAAAAAGGGTAGGGTGACCATCTTCAGAGGAAAACCAAGAACAGTGTGACTGCGCGTATGACACGGTCACACGCACAGTATACTAGCTTTGTCGCTATCGATAACTTTCGATCAGCTTGCCTGAGTGGTCACACCTGCAGTCATCTGGCATCAACAGATACTAATATAGACGAGCATGTTTATATGTACGTATACGCATACATACAATACATACATAGCAGGCGGTTTTGCCCATACAAAAGTATTTGTTTAATAAAATCCACAATTTTTATGTATAATTGTTGTAAATAGGATTTAAAAAAAAAAAAATTTTGTACCCCGAGCGGGCTCGAACCCGGGCACCACAACATGCGCGGCTTGCACTCTACCACCTGAGCTATCGCATTGCATGCATACAGATACTAATATAGACGAGCATGTATATATGTACGTATACGCATACATACAATATATACATAGCAGGCGGTTTTGCTCATACAAAAGTATTTCTTTAATAAAATCCACAATTTTTATTTATAATTGTTGTAAATACGATTACCAAAAAAAAAAAAAGTTTGTACCTCGAGCGGCCTCGAACCCGAGTTCCCCGAGTACCACAATACGAATATGCTTGCACTCTACGAATAGAGCTATCGCAGTGCCTCATGCATACTGACACAAATATAGAGGTGAGCATGTATATATGTACATACGTATACGCATACATACAACACATAACACATGGGCTGAAAAGTCCCGGGCCTGACAAAGAAAACTTGCTTTTTTTGGATCAAAATTGGCGTTACACATAATTTTAATCTTTATCAAGAGCATCGAAATCATTCCAGAGCTGCTGTAACATTTCAATATAAATTTTTCAGCTCGATTTATTTTTTGCCTCAAAATAGGCTTCAATTTCAGTGATAACCTCTTCAATCGTGCGAAATTTTTTATCGGCGAGCATTTTTCCAGGACTGCTAACCTCCAGAAGTCGCTGGGAGCCTAATCTGGCGAATTAGTGGATGTGGGAGCAATTCGAAGTTAAATTCATGTAGTTTTGTCACTGTCATTGAATCGTGAACACATTCTTGTTGTTGGTCAAAAGTGAGCAAACGCGGCAGCCATTTTGAAGAGATTTTTTCATAGTCAAATGCTCATGCAATATTAAGCCAACATGTTCTTTTGATATCTTTACGATGTTAGCTAACTGACGCAAATTTAATTTTCGATCATTCAAAATGATTTTGTGGATTTTTTTGATGTTTTCTGGTGTGACCTCCCCATTTGGACGTCCACTGGGGTCTGCATCATCGGTGTCTCTACGACCATGTTTGGAGAGGAGTCCCCATAACACTTTTCAAACCAAAGCTGTGCTTGACCGGTATTTTTTCTCATCAAGAAACAGTGTAAGATTAGAACACGAAATTGCTTTGGATCCATTGTTTTGAAAATAGCAAAAGTAGTGTCACTCTTAGCTCAATAACTTCCAAACTAATGAATAGAATACCATGAAATTTTAGCAGCTGTCTTCTGAAGGATTGTATTAACTGAAAAAAGGTGACTGCAATAAAACTAGCACAATATATGTGTAAGGCCCGGGACTTTTCAGCCCACGTGTTACATAGAAGGCGGTTTTGCCCATACAAAACTATTTCTTTAATAGCTTAAACAATTTTTATCTGATCGCAACCAAATTTTCAGGAATCACAAACACCATTGTTATTATTGTATTTACCACGTCTAGCTTTAATATTACCCTTGTTATTATTGATTTGCAGGAGCGGTAGTGGGCGTGGCAAAAATTTGAAACAAACGGAAGGCAAGAAGGAAGGATTCCTTTATAAGATCGACAAGGGAGCGGAACCGTTGCATACCGTACATGTGACCACCTGGGAGTAATGGATGGTTTTACAAAAATTGTCTGGTCGTATCCAACTAAGAGCACGAGCAGTGAGGAAGTTCTGCAGAAGCTGAAAAAAATGGTCAGACGTTTTCAGAAATCCTTGCCGAATCATTAGCGATCGTGGATCGGCGTTTACTTCAGCTGCATTTGAGACGTATGTATGTTAAGGAGAATGGAATCGAGCACATTTGGAGCACCACCGGAGCCCCGAACGCGTTAATCGCTCAGTCAATCGCTTATCGAAGCGCTCACCATTCGAGCTTATGTTTGGCGTTAAGATTATAAACAAGAAGCCATGCGAGTCATCGTTTTCAGCAGTATAAAATTATCAATTATCTTAAACTTACCTTATATAAAACTATATTATAAGAAAACTGAGGCAGCTAGCCTCATATATAAAAGTTAATTATTTATTTTGAAATAATAACAAAAATATATTTGATTACGGCTCCGATTGGAACCGTTCTTTATTGAAATCAAATTAATTAACAATTAAAAACTATTTCTAAAGCTGTGAGTTTCAGCAGCGGCGTTGACAGCGCTGCTTCTGGTTCACGAATTGGGTGCATTGCTCGATGTTCTTGGGATAGCTTGCACCGGCATGTGACGGATGTGCTGGGCAACTTGGGTTTGGTCTTCTTGGGAATATTGCAATTGCACTCAGCGCGTGCAGGAAGTTGGTCAGACGCTGACTCTGTATATTGGATTGTGGGATTTACTTTTAGACAAACTTTATTAGGATTGCAAGAAGCTAACTTTACAATATGTAGTTTGAATAAGAAATTTCCTATTGCGACTTAGAGCTAACATATGTGTAATGATTATACCCGCTACCCATAGGGTAGAAGGGTATTATAACTTTGTGCCGGAAGGAAATGTATGTAACAGGTAGAAGGAGGCTTCTCCGACCCTATGTTATGTTTGCACGCAGATCAAGTTTGTTTCAAATTTTTGCCACGCCCACTTCCGCCCCCGCAAATAAAAGAAAATCGAGTAACAAGCGTAATTTTAAGGGATTTAGTTATTTTGGCCGACAATCTGGTATATTATGCCGTCTATGGTATATTTTAAATGTGGTACTATATCGGTATAACAAATACCATTTGGAATATTTTTAGTATTTTTGGTATATTTTGAAAAAATTCCGCAATATTTTGCATTTATTCAAAATGGGTAGCGGGTATCTCACAGTCGAGCACACTCGACTGTAACTTTCTTACTTGTTTTGTTTGTGACGATTGGTCGCTGTCGCGACAAGTTTATGTTTAGAATATAATATAATCTTTATGTGAGTGCAATAGGACCTTTTGGAAGATAGGGGAATAATTAAGAGAATGTGTCACGTACGAGAAATGAGTATAAAAATTAGCTTGTCCTCAAGCGTTTAATTCAGGGTACATAAGTGGGACTGGTTATTTTGTAATTTCAATTTCAGCATTAGCACTTGCGTTCGTTTCATTTTTTCTTGCATATTTTTGTATGATTGCGTTGAAAAGTGTTTTGATTTTCTTACTTGCTAAGTAGTATATAACAATAAGAATTAATATTAATACAATTGTAATTGTTGAATATTTGTAAATAATAGTTTCCTCTGTGTTATTCTTTCTGTTTTTATTTTAGTTACATTGTATTCTGTAAATATAAGTGTTGTGAATTGTTGGGCTCTATTTGATAATTTTACATTTTTTAATTCGATTGTACAATTAAATATTTTGATTATTTTATCCTTTTCAATGTAAATGTCTAAACTGTTACAATTTTGGTTTAGTTTGGTTCGTGTTATATTCCAAGCTTTTACAATAATTCGTTCTACTATTTGTATAAGATCTCGTTTGCGATATTTATTGAAAGTACAAACTGGTGTTTCATATTTTATTATATTTGCAATGCATTGGTCATTTATGATCTTTGAAATAGCATTTGAAACAAAGTTATTATCTAAATAAAATTTCCCTTCAATATTTTCACTACTGATCCCTTCATTTCCGTCTGGGTATGGAATTATTTGGAAATTTTTAACTTCGACATTGTTAAGTGATATATGAGACATCAGAAAAATTGGATTTGTAATTGGATGCTGAAGTTTTTATATTAATTAATTGTTCATGATTGGTATGATCTATTTGATCATATTTAAGTAGTTTCGGAATAATGATACCTAAGAACATTGGTTGTAATATTTGCTTTTATTAATTACTTTTTTCTTTTTAAATTTTGATTTATAATGGGTGACTTTCCTTCCTCTGTTTGTTTCTTCAAAATGTATTGGATCGGATGTGATTAAGACTTTGAACTTTTCAAATGCGGACACATATGTTGGGCCTTTTATATTTATGGTTGCGTTTTCCTTCAATTTATGTGTCATTGGCTTTGCAATGTTTGCAAAGTTGGGATTGAATTTGCGGTCAAATCCGCATAAGCCTAGAAATGATTTGATTTCTTTTGACGTTTTTGGTATTGGAAAATCAACAATTGCTTTCATTTTGTTTGGGTTTGATTTTATGCCTTCCGTGGTAATTATATGTCCAAGAAATTAGGTTTCCTTTTTCATTATTTCACATTTGTCTAGTTGAAGTTTCAAGTTGGCTTCTCGAAGCTTTGAAAAGACTTTAGAAAGGGGTAATATATGTTCCTCCAATGAAGTGGAGTAAATAATGATATCATCTAGATATACAAGACAATCTTTAAAGATCAAGTCTTCAAATAAGTTATTCATACAGCGCGGAAAGTCACTGGAGCATTTTTAAGCCTAAAGGGCATACGAGTGAATTCGTAATGACCATGCTTGTTTGAAAAGGCGGTTTTTGCAATTGAGTCGGGATCCATTCGATTTTGATGGAAGCCCTTTGCAAGATTGATCCTAGTAAGGTATTGGCATTTGCCTAATTTATCTAGAATCTCATCCATATTGGGTATGGGGGATTTGTCATCAATGGTTATTTCACTGAGATTTCTGTAGTCAAATGCTAATCGGAATTTTTGTTTGTCTGAAGCGTTCATTGTTTTTTTTTTTTTAACAATCCAGATTGGAGAACAATAGGGGGATTTCGATTTTCTAATTATGCCATGTTCTATCATCTCATTCATTTGAGTGTTTACTTCTTGGTCATATGCCTGTGGATATCTATAAGGTCTCTTGTACATTGGATGTTTTGCTTGAATTGAATGCTTTGTAGTACTGGCGGATGTCAAATTGTCACATTCTTTGTACTGTATGTCATATAAAATTGTTTTCAGTTTTTTTACTTCTTCGGTGTTGAGGTTTTCTAACCTGAATTCATTGCCCTCTCTTGTAGGGGGCGTCGCTTGATGAAAATAATAACACTTTCACTTTTTTTTCTATTTTAAACTTTAACTTTTTGTGTAGTATTTTATTCACTTGGAAATATTACATGTGTTGTGTGCGTAGAAAATTTGAACATATGTAGAAGGCGGAATGGAAAAAAGCACTAAAAAGGGCAGGGTGACCATCTTCAGAGGAAACCAAGAACAGTGTGTCTGTGCGTATGACACGGTCACACGCACAGTATACTAGCTTTGTCGCTATCGATAACTCTCGATCGCGACCACACTGTCAGCTGGCCTGAGTGGTCACACCTGCAGTCATCTGGCATCAACATCCTCCCCCCCTTGCAATGAGTTGCAAACGGTATCATTGTCCAAATGGACCGGACAGAATCCAACCCAAGGTGGAATTCTGGGCCATTGGCAAACCGTTGGTGCTCGGCAGGAGGCCGGGTTGGATGATGTGAGAATGCACATCAGTGCCGAGCACCAGGGACACCATCGATGGCTGGAACCAGCGTTCGTCGGCGAGCGTGATGCTGCGGAACTGCTCCAAGTTCTCGCCATCGACGGGTCGGAGGGGGGTGCGGCAGCAGAGTTGCGAGTCCACCTGCAGCAGCACCTTTCGACGGAACTCGGATGTCCGCGAGCGGATGATCGCCGTGCAGACGCCTTCCGTACCAACGCGGGTGACGGATAGCCGGTAGGCCGTTGCCAAAGATGCGCTGATACGACTGGTCGCCGCGCACGGGTCGATCAGCGCTCGCATCTCGAACGTCTTGCATCCGGTGTCGATCAGGATGTTGGCCGTCGGAAGTATGCTCACAGCCTTGTCCTGCAGCAAGGATGCGAGCGACGTCGGAAAGGCCTCCTCGGACGTCGGTGAGGCCGGTCGATGGGGTGACGGCGAGCGGGAGCGTGACCGTGGCGAGCGTGGCCGTGGCGAGCGCGGCCTTGGCGAGCGCGGCCTTGGCGAGCGCGGCCTTGGCGAGCGTTGCCTTGGCGAGCGTGGCCTTGTTGGGGTTCGGGACCTGGTGGAGACCGGTTGGTCATCGCCTCGTCGCTGACGGTTGGGGTGAGCGCTGCGTGCCTCCTTGAAATGCAGCAGTGTGTGGTGGTTCCCCCGACACACCCTGCACCTTCCCGCGCTGCGGCAGGATTGCCCGGAGTGTTGGTGGGCCAGACAGTTAGAGCAGTACTTGTTGATGAGTACTGCTCTCAACCGTTTCTCCGCTGTCAGCCTCAGGAATCGCTGACACTTCCGGAGTGGGTGGATCCCACGGCACACGCGACACCGGAACGAGTTGGTGCCAGCTGGGCGGTTCCGGTGGGTGGATGTGTGAGATGGCATACTACATGGAATGAAAACAAAAAGAAACAAACGATTAGTATAATAGCCTCTTTGCAGTGTCAATGACACACGGAACAGGACAGCATAGGACAACACAGGACGACGAATAAGAGTACAGGATAGGATGTTATTCGTCCTTCAGTCCTTCTAACGTGGAGGGGTCAGTCTTGCTGTCCATCGGGAGTAGGATAAGTTTGGCAACGGGTCGTCGGATAGTACCCCGCGCCGTGAGCACATCTACAACTCGGACCTTGGCATCGGTGCCTGGACACGTCGTCAGCACCCGTCCGAGGCGCCACTCGTTCGAGGGGAGGTTGTCTTCTTTTATGACGACCATGTCACCGATCCGAAGGTTCCGAGTAGGGGATTGCCATTTCGTCCGTTTGTGCAGCTCCTTCAGGTACTCATCTTTCCAACGGAAACAAAATTGTTGGTGGAGAGCCTTCAGTCGCTGCCATCGATTGAGGATGGAGGTGGCCGGTTGGTTAATTGGAGGTTCCAACACCGAAATAAGAGGGCCACCTATGAGGAAATGGCCAGGAGTGAGCGCTAGTAAGTCCGAAGGATCCTCGGACATAGGGGAAATCGGCCTCGAATTCAGACAGGCTTCGATCTTAGCGAGAAGAGTGGACAACTCTTCGAACGTATATTTCGAGGTGGATGTCGCCTTGTAAAAAAGTGCCTTAAAACTCTTTACGCCGGCTTCCCATAATCCACCCATATGCGGGGCGCCCGGCGGGTTGAAGTGCCAGGATAGGCTCTTGTGGGCATGTTGTGCGATGATGCACTCCCTCGTCGCTTCCAAGAAGTCGATGGAGATCACCTTGTCAGCTCCAACGAAGGTTTTCCCGTTGTCCGAGTACATTTGGTGTGGACACCCGCGCCGTGCGATGAAACGGGAGAATGCGGCCAGGAATTTCTCCGTCGTGAGATCCGATGTTGCCTCCAAGTGGATCGCCTTCGTGCTGAAGCACACGAAGACGCAGACATACCCCTTGGTGATGAGACAGGCTCGGCCAGTGTAATTCTTTATTTCGAATGGGCCAGCGAAGTCGACTCCAGTGTGCGTGAAAGGTCTCGAGTAGGACGCCCTTTCCTTGGGCAAGTCCCCCATCATTTGGGTCTGCAATCTCTTCTTGTAGATGACGCAAACCTTGCAGGAGTTGATGGTGGATTTAACGAGGACCTTCAATTTTGGAATCCAGAATCTGGAACGGATCAGCCGCATGACGACTTGGTTACCCCCATGTAAGGATATACGATGGGTGAAACGAACCAGTAATCGTGCAAAGGACGAGGAATACGAGAGGATTATTGGATGACTCTCATCATAACGCAGCGAGTGGGACGCCCTCAGACGCCCACAGGCCCGTAGAATCCCCTTGCCATCGAGGAAAGGGTTCAAGTTTCGGATTGAACTTGAGGAAGGGACCTGCTGCTTGGACTGCAGACAATGGTATTCCTGAGGAAAAGTGTGTCGTTGAACCATGACGATTAGCCGCTCTTGGATCCGTGACAGCTCATCCGCCTGGACCACGGTAGAGCTTGGAACTGCCAACTTCCGACTCCTATCGATGAATCGGAGAACATAGGCAGACGTGCGCAGTGCCCTGCCAAACTCAGAGAACCTGCTCAGGAAGTCGGGAGTCGGAGGTGACTTAGCGACGTTGCACTTAATCCGCTGCTCCAGCAGAGTCTCCGGAATGGGACTTGGAGAAGTTGGCCATTGATCCGACGGGAGATGAAGCCACTCTGGTCCATGCCACCACAACGGATTACGAACCAATTCTTGTGGCAGGACACCACGGCTTGCCAGATCTGCCGGATTGTGCTCAGATCGCACATGCGACCAGTTCTTGGCGTCGCTGGCTTGGACAATCTTGGCCACTCGATTGGCCACAAAGGTTGTCCATCGGCAGGGTGGCTTGTTCAACCAGGCGAGAACAATTGTTGAGTCGGTCCAAAAGAAAGTCTGGAAACTTTCTGCTGGCAGTTTCAGGAGGAGGGCTGCAGATAACTCAGCCAACAGGACTGCGCCACAAAGCTCCAGACGTGGCACTGAGAGAGACTTGACCGGAGCCACCTTTGTCTTCGCAGTAAGGAGATGTGTGGAAACCTTGTTCGCCGTTTCCACACGGACATAGATCGCTGCTCCATACGCCCGTTCTGACGCATCACAGAATCCGTGGTACTGGAGCTTCACTCGTGTCTGGAATTGGACCCATCTTGGAATCCGGATCTTTCCCAGAGCAGGATAGCTCTGGAGGTACTCCTTCCATTGGAGTGAAAGATCCGTGGGTAAATGTTCGTCCCATTCGAGCGTTCTCAGCCAGATCTCCTGCATGAAGATCTTGGCTCGGATAACGAAAGGGGCCAGCCACCCGGCTGGGTCGAAAAGCTTAGCGATTTGCGAAAGCACTTCCCTCTTCGTGTAGGAGTCCTGATGGGCAACTTCTGGTGGCATGAAGAAGAACTCGTCATCGTGAGCTTGCCACCTGATGCCCAGAGTTTTCGCCGTACTGGAATCTTCGAGTTCGAGGAAATCTTCTCGAAGTAGATGGTCCTTTGGAATGTCCTTCAGCACGCTCTTATGGTTCGACGTCCACTTCCTCAGCGGGAAGCCAGCGCTGTCCAGGGCTGCACACACTTCCGCGATGGTCCGGATGGCCTCTTCTTTCGTGTGTGTCCCCGCTAGGACGTCGTCCACGTACATGTCGTTGGAGATGACTCGGCTGGCGAGAGGATACTCCAAGCGTGTGTCATCAGCAAGTTGCTGGAGGACTCGTAGAGCCAGGAAAGGCGCACAGTTGACACCGAATGTCACTGTGTTTAACTCAAAGTCACGGATCTCACCGTCCGACGTGCGGAACAGAATTCGTTGGAACGGTGTGTGCTTTGAGTCCATGAGGATCTGGCGATACATCTTCGTTATGTCCGCATTGAACACATATCGATAGTATCGCCATCGGAGGATCTGTAACGTAAGATCCGATTGGAGAATGGGCCCTGAATGAAGGATATCATTCAGACTCTTGCCATTTGAGGATGGACAAGATGCGTTGAAAACGACCCGCACCTTCGTTGTGGTGCTATCAGGTTTGAACACGGCGTGGTGAGGCAGGTAGAAATTAGGAGTCGTGACAATCGCCTGAGGCGATATGGGTGTCATATGACCCAAGTCCACGTACTCCTGGAGAACGGCATTGTACTGTTCCTTTAGAGAATCGTTTCTTGACAAACGATTCTCGTTCTTGAGGAATTGAGCCAACGCTATAGATCTGGAATGACCCAGTTCAATGCCATCGGGCTTCCGGAATGGAAGAGTCACCCGATATCTGCCACATGTGCTACGAGACGTAGTCTTAACGAAGTTCTCTTCGCAAACGAAGTCTGACTCCTTTATCAGCTTCGCTGGAATATCCTCCACCTCCCAAAATTTGGAAAGTAGGCTGTCGAGCTGTTCGTCTGCTTGGAGGGCGACTCTTGTCGAAAACGCAGAAACAGTTGTCGACATACTCTGGGAGACGGGGCCGGTAAGAATCCAGCCAAACACGGTTTCCTGCCCAAGGAGTGAGCCACAAATGTTTGGCCGGGAGCCGCTCAAGATGACCGACGGAAGGATATCCGCGCCAATTAGTACATCGATCTGAGCGCTCTTGTAGAAATGTGGATCTGCCAGTTCTATCGCTGGTAGATCCTTGAGGAAAGTTCGCGGCATGTCGAAGGAGGGCAGTTTGCCTGCCAACTGTGGAATTACGAATGCCGAAGTCTCGATATGGAGCCTCGGCTTCGTCGGAGAACCAATGCTGAAGTGACATAACTTCTGCGATTGGGCCGCAACTGCGTGATTTAGCCCGGATACCTGGGCTCGCACGGACTGGAAAGGCAACTTAATGCGTTGGAACAAACGCTCAGAAATGAAGGTCGCTTCGGACCCGGAATCAATTAACGCACGTGCGGTATATGTAGTGCCCAAGTGGCAAACATTGATGACCGCCGTGCCGAGAAGGACATTCTGAGCATTATTAGCAAAGAAATTCTGCACATTTGTTGCCGTTGGATTTGGAGTGGACTGTATGATGGACGATGAAGAGGCACCATTGTGGGCACTGTCACCCCGATGGAGAAGAGTGTTGTGCCGCCCTTTGCATGTAAAGCAATTGTGCGCACTTGTACACTCTCGGAGTTGGTGACCTCTTGCGAAACAGTTCAAACAGAGACTTTTCTGTTTGATGTATGTCATCCTCTCGTTGACCGACATTTGCAAAAAACGCGGACACACCCGGACAGGGTGATTCTCCTTTGAGCACAAGTCACACGATTTGCCTTTCGGAGTGACTCGGGCCTCAAAGGAGTTGACTCGCTTCGAATTCTGCGGACGGGATGGTCCTGCAGTCGCGATCTGTGAATTGGCAGTCTGCTTTACGTCCTCAATCGCTTCGAGCGTACGGTAGCGCTCATTGAGGAACGTGCTCATATCCTGCCATGCGGGAATTTTTGCTTTGTCCACCAACGATTGCTCCCACAACGAGAGTGTGAGCTTGGGAAGTTTGGACGAGCAGAGGAAAACAAGGATGCAATCTGCGAACGGGCTACAGACGGAAATGTCTGAATGCTCAAGAGCGGTCAAGCAACGCTGAATCGTGCTCTGCAGCTCCTTGATAGCTGCTCCCGACTCTTGGGTAACCGTGGACAGGTTAAACAGGATCTTCAACTGGCTTGTTATCAACAAGCGCTTGTTCTCAAAACGTTCGCAGAGAGCACCCCAAGCCGACGCGAAACCATCGTTCGTCAGCGGAAATTTGGCTACTATTTCATTGGCCTCATCTGCGGTCTTCGAATTCAGATGGAAAAGTTTCTCGACCGGAGTCAACCTTGGATTGTTGACATAGATGGCCGTGAAAAGGTCACGGAAAGTCGGCCACCGCAAGTAATCCCCACGGAAAACTTCGGTGTCGACTGGAGGGAGCCGGCAGCCACTGGAGTATACAGGAGGAACGGATGCTTCACTCCTGCTGGACCCGGAAACCTGGGTAATTTGCCCCTTAACAAGGGCGAGACACCGCTCGTACACTGCATAGCAGTGATCGTACTTTGCCTCCATCGCCTGTGTGCCTTCACTGTCGCCGTCTTGATGCAGTGCATCAGCACATGTGGAATAAGCAGCTTCGACGTTGTCCCAGAGGACTTGCAGCCGGTCACGACGGATTTCGTACGTGTGTACATTGTCATCTTCGGCTGCAGGCCCTCTGACCCGACTCTCGAAATGCACCAGTCTGTCAGAGACGGCAACGAAATTGCTGAGAGCCATCGCACGGGTTTTGCTATATTTAGCTTGGACGGAACGGGTAGTTGCCTGACTACGTAGAGCAGTCGAAGATGTGCGCAACAGCGGAGTCTTTGACGAAGCAGACGGCGACGGACGATCGACCTTTACTCGGAGTTGAGCGGCAGGTGTGGCGGATTGGGACCCCGAAGGAGCGGGCGAAGCGGACGACAGGCGACGAACTGTGGTCGGAAGCTTTAGCGAGTGTTTTGAGTCCTTTTCGCTCTTTTGGCTCTTGGACATACTATGCTTCGGCAGTCACTTTAGAGTCTTTTCTCAACAAAGACTCACGGTAAAGCGGACAGCCGAAAGCAAGCACAAAACGGAGTAGAACTTCGGCTGTCACAGGATAGTGAGCAAAAGCCGACACAAGAAAACAGACGAGGAACAAAATCGCTGTTGGAAAAAACAAAAAAAATGTTTGAGTAAAACACAAACAGCAGCGTGAATCTTTATTTCTCGATGTGATTGCTGCTGTTTATATACGTAAACGTAAATGAATAATATATATGTATGTGAAGTGATGGATAATATATATTATATACAACAGTGGATGTGAAAGTACTGTATAGGATTAATATGATCGGAGCATATACGGAGTGTATATGTGTGTAAGTGTCGTGTGGAAATGTACGTGTGTGTATGTATGTTGTGTTTGGATGTATATGTCGTATGTATATGTGTGTATATATATATATATGTATATATATATATATATATATGGAGTGTAGTGGATCTACGCGCGTTTGCTATGAGAGGAGCAACTCTCTTGTTATTTGAATATAACCAATAGAGAGCTTGCCTACACAGGAGTGTGTTAAAGAAAACAGACAAACGCGATACGACAGAAAAAGAAATAGCAAAATACACACAACCGCGGCCAAAAACGGAAAATATTAGCGAACTCTTTTAAACTGTATAGATACTTACACATACATATACATATAAGGATATATATATATATATATATTGTGCCAAGTATACACAAAGTAGAAAAGATGGCTGAGAAAATGCCGGTCGAACGCTTATGTACTTATATATATGCTGTGTCACATATATATAAGTTACAAGAAAAAAAAAAATATGGCGCGAACACGACACTTGCACAAAATGTATGGATGAAAAAAAGTGTATTACTTATCTTGAACCAAAACAACCAATGCTGCTGCTGGGGTCGAGCTATCCAGAAATCCGGCTCGAAGGACCAAAATGTGTAGGGGGGCGTCGCTTGATGAAAATAATAACACTTTCACTTTTTTTCTATTTTAAACTTTAACCTTTTGTGTAGTATTTTATTCACTTGGAAATATTACATGTGTTGTGTGCGTAGAAAATTTGAACATATGTAGAAGGCGGAATGGAAAAAGCACTAAAAAGGGCAGGGTGACCATCTTCAGAGGAAACCAAGAACAGTGTGTCTGTGCGTATGACACGGTCACACGCACAGTATACTAGCTTTGTCGCTATCGATAACTCTCGATCGCGACCACACTGTCAGCTGGCCTGAGTGGTCACACCTGCAGTCATCTGGCATCAACACAAAAGCCGCAGCCACTCTTTAAGGTTGAGCTCGAGCCAGAAAATAAGCCCCTGAAGAAATTCGAAGTGCACCCTATATACAATCTTCAGTTCCTGCTGCACCGCCGAATTACAGTAGAGGAACCGCACAAACGCAATGGTCCGGTACAATGTGCGAACTGCCAAGAATATGGTCATACAAGGTCGTACTGTAAACTGCGCCCGGTGTGTGTAGTTTGTGGAGAGCTTCATGACTCCGCACACTGCCCAGCGAGCAAAGATGACTGTAACTCGAAAAAGTGCGGCAACTGCGGTGGCAATCACACTGCTAACTATAGAGGTTGCCCAGTTTATAAGGATCTGAAAAGCCGCATTCATCAAAAAGGAATTACCGCCCGCACCCAAAATAAAACATTAAAAGTCTCCAGATCAAACCCTGAAGTCTTCTTCTCGACTGCAGCCACATCCTCACTAGGACCTATTAACTCTGACAAAATTGTGACATACGCAAGCGCTTTAAAATCAGGACCCCTGCCCCAAAAGTTCATTTCTGCAATCAGCATACCAAGAACCGAACATGGCTCAGCAGCATCAATCGCCGGAGCAGCCAAAAAGCAACTTCGAAGCTATGATATGCAGCTTACAACAAAGCCTAACAGAATTTATGTCATTTATGCGCACAACTATGCAAGATTTAATGCGAAACCAAAATCTATTGATTCAAATGCTGGTTACACAACAATCCAAATAATGATTCCCCTACGGATTTCTACGTGGAACGCTAACGGCGTTTCGCAGCATAAACTTGAGTTAGCTCAATTCTTATTCGACAATCAAATCGACGTAATGCTGCTTTCAGAAACACACCTTACAAACAAATACAATTTTCAACTCCGAGGATATACTTTCTACGGAACAAATCATCCAGACGGTAAAGCACATGGTGGGACTGGAATTCAGAATCAGAAGCCGTATTAAGCACTACTATCATAACAAATTTGCTAAAAACTACCTGCAGGCCACATCTATAAATATAAAACTAAATACCGGCAACCAACTTACACTAGCCGCCGTATACTGCCCCCCTCGCTTCACTATAGCTGAAGATTAGTTTATGCAGTTTTTCAACTCACTAGGAGACCACTTCATAGCAGCAGGAGACTACAATGCCATGCACACACACTGGGGATCTCGTCTCGTGACTCCAAAAGGAAAGCAGCTCTACAATGCCATTATCAACGCCAAGAACAAGCTCGACTATGTTTCTCCTGGCACACCAACATACTGGCCGGCACACCCAAAGAAACTGCCCGATTTAATAGACTTTGCGATTACCAAAAACATTCCAAAAAATCTGATAAGCGCCGAATGCCTTTCGGATCTTTCATCTGATCACTCGCTTATACTGTTTATTCTACTCCGGCATCCAGGAACATTGGAACAATCACTAAAATTTAACTCACAGAAAACCAATTGGATTAAGTACAGAATGTATATTAGCTCACACATTGAGCTAAGTCCCCATCTCAACAATGAAGCCGACGTAGACAGCTTTGTTAATTCACTAGAGTCTATACTTGTCTCTGCAGCCCAAGCTTCAACACCTCAAACCATAAATACACAAAGCAATCGAAAGAAGACAAATCTACAAATCAAGCAGCTCGTCCTCGAAAAGAGACGCTTACGTCGAGAGTGGCAATTCCACAGATCGCCATCTGCTAAGCAACGTTTAAGACATGCCTTATGCTCACCCTACTCTGAGCTCACCGAAAGAAACCGTGATGCCTATTAGAAATCCCACAGGAGGCTGGGCGCGTAGCGATGCAGACAGAGCCAGCACGTTTGCCAACCACCTTAAAAATGTATTCCAACCAAATCCTGCCACGAGTGCGTTTACTCTGCCGACTTTATCAAACGAGTCTCACCTTCAACGTGAGCCAATCGAATTTCGCCCAAATGAAATCGTTAGCATCATCAAAACTCAACTGAATCCCAAAAAAAATCCCCGGGCTGCGACCTCATAACTCCCAAAACGATCATCGAGCTCGCATATTACGCCGTTTGCACTATCAAAAAGTCAATTATAATAATGATAGCAAAGCCGGGAGAAGACCACACAATCCCCACGTCGTATAGACCTATAAGCCTACTTTCATGATTATCTAAACTCTTTGAAAAATGCGTTTTGATTCGGATAAACACATACCTAAGAAGGAAGGAATCCCGTCACATCAATTTGGGTTTCGTGAAAAGCACGGAACAATTGAGCAGGTCAACCGGAAAACATCAGAAATTCGGAACGCGTTTGAAAAACAAGAGTACTGTACTGCCATATTTTTAGATGTCTCTCAAGCATTTGATACGAGTCTGGCTTGTAATATGCACGTATGTCATACATATCGGGTGTACACTGTGATTACCACTTGTATCGAGTCTACACTGTGTTTGGCACTTACATATGTGCAGCCACATACAAATCATAATAAACAATAACAAACTCAAGTGAGCGCGTAACATGATCGGCCACTTGCGAATTCGGCTAAGTCAGCATATGCACGCTGACCGCCAGTGCCCTATGCATAAGTGCGTAATACTCTCTCTCACTCTAAAGAATTTATGTAAGGCAAAGCATGCTTGTCCATTGTCGCCTTAGTATAAGAATATACATATAAGAAATATATAATGCAGCCGCGCCTCTGCCGGCTGAACCGGCAGCACAGTGCGCGCTGAACTTATGTACTTAGGGTAAGAGAACATTTTACTTCAAATAAAAGAACATTATTAAAACCAAACTAAAACTGCACTGACGTGCACGAGTTTATCATTGAACTTGAAATTCAACAGCTCAAAGATTCAACTACCAACTGTGACGTTTTATACAACATGGCGACCGTGACAGCGGTCTTGAAACAAGACACAGAAAAGCGACATCTGCAACAGTAACAGCGACATCGGCAACAACAACAGCGACATCGGCAGAAGAAACATTTCACCATAAAACTGATGGACAACAAGAGAAATCAAATCTGAGTGAGTAGAGTTGAGTAATGGCCAAGCAGCGCGGTGGTATAAGCCACAAGATAAATAAAAGAATAGCCAAACTAAAGTGGCTAATATATTAACAATCGCCACCGCCTGCATGGTCTACAGAACAGAAATTACAAACTGAGCTGGACCATCTTATAGAGACCCTACGGCTTAAAAAAGAAGCCTCTCACTCTAACTCTCACTCTAATAACAATCAAATAAGGAATTTATTAAAAAACAATCCCGCCCACATACCAGCAGTTGTGCCGAAACTACAGAAGAGATGTCCTGTTGACTGCGAGGTCTAATGTACAAGATCAAGACAATGCTCCCCAGCAACACCCATAAGCTTTTAGAGTCTTACCTTTACGACAGAAATTTGTTGTGAGATGCAACACTGCTATATCTGATGACTTCACTGTTGGAGCTGGAGTTCCCCAAGGTAGTGTGCTATGGCCAACACTATACGTCCTCTACACAGCAGACATCCCGACAAGCACACGAATAACAACATCTACGTTTGCTGATGGTACAGCTATTCTTAGCCGCTCAAAATGCCCGAGGCAAGCAACTGGCTATCAGATTGGAGAATTAGGCAAAAAAAGATTAGGCAAAACTGTCCGCCGCTAACGTTAAACAACACTCTACTCCCGCAAGCAGACGAAGTGACATATCTAGGAGTACACCTCGACAGAAGACTCACATGGCGCCGGCACATTGAAGTCAAAAGAACACATCTTAAGCTAAAAGCCAGCAGCCTTCATTGGCTTATCAACGCTCGGTCTCCCCTTAACCTTGAATATAAAGTGCTGCTGTATAACTCGGTACTAAAACCTATATGGATGTACGGCTCCCAATTATGGAGGAATGCCAGCAATAGTTACATTGACATAGTCCAGCGAGCTCAGTCGAAGATCTTGAGAACCATCACCGGGGCACCGTGGTACGTTCGCAACGAAAACATACAACGCGACTTAAACATTCTACCAGTTAAAGAAGTGATCGCAGAACAGAAGGAAAAGTACTTTACCAGGCTACTGTTCCACCCTAACCACCTGGCGAGAGGTCTAACAAGGTTGAGCAACCAATCACGTCTTCGTCGTAATGACTTACTTACCCAGCGACCGACTTGAGGGACGCGCAACCAGAATGCAGTCTTAACACACTGTTAGCTAAAATTTAATGTTAAGATTCGTAAACATATTGTTAGTCTCAAAATTTAGAAGAAGATTCAATAAATAAAAGCAAAGTCCTCAAAAAAAAAAAAAAAAATAATGTCTCAGTATGGAGCATATAAACAAATCAACTCGAGCTGGGATGTCAGCTCAAACGTCGGTGGAAAGCGTGACTGCTACCACCGGCGGGCACGGGGGGAGAGATCCTCTCTGCGTGTCGCCAGCGGTCACACCTCTAATGCGGTGGGAGCAGGCCGAATCAGTTGCAACAAGACTGCCGCCAACAAAAACTCGAGGTTGGTGCGCGCGGGTGCTGTGGTCTTAACCGACTCGGACCAAAAGAGCGCTGCGCCTATCTCTCGGTCTTGAGAGCGTGACCTACGCCACCCAGCACCTCAGCTTGACTGATGAGACGGAGGAGGTGGGGGAGGAACTGTCCATGCAGACGGACCCCCCCTAACTTCTAATGAGTGTGCTGCAACTCAACCTCCATAAGTCCAAAACGGCTTCGGCAGAGCTATTCCTTGCCCTGGAGGAAGTGTCCGCCTACGCGGCTTTGGTCCAAGAACCGTGGATAGCGTTGGGCAACACGGTTGCTGGGCTGAAGTCGCCTAACTACGATTTATACGACCCGACATTGGTAAGTAGATCGAGAACTGCCATCCTTGTAAAAATGGGGCTAAAAGCTCATCTACAGCAATGACGATCTAACCGTGGTGGTGCTGGAGAGCCGTGAAGGATGTTTGCTGCTGGCATCCTGCTACATGGCCCACGACATGACGGCTCCACCTGACGAGTTGCGGAGGCTGGAGGACATGGTCTGCTCCTCCAATAAGCATATTATAATCGGAACGGACGCCAACGCCCACCATAGCGTCTGGGGAAGTCCCGACATTAATGACTGGGGTGAGAAAGTTCTTGATTTTATCCTTAACTATAAGCTGAGACTAGCCAACAGAGGTGAGGTATCTACCTACAGTGGCGTGCAAGTGTGAGTACATGTTTGCAACTGCTGACTTTGGGCTCGCATAAAAAAGTTATTAGTAAAGTAAATGAATTAAAATTTTTTGTGTTTATTGTTTGAATATTTATTAACAAAATCGTGTACAAAATATAACAAAAAAAACTAATTGGTTTATTTAAGAAATAAAAAAACAAAAAAAACTCGCATGTACTCAGTTATGCTTATTTTGAACTTTTTAACAAACTCTTATTTTTTAGTACTTGGTCCAAAGACCCTTATTTCTAATTACGCTTTCTATGCGATCTGGCATACTTTCTACCAAATTTTCAATGATTTCTTTGGGGATAGCTCTCCATTCCTGCTGGACTCGTTGAAATAACTCGTGCTGGTTTGCTGGTACCGATTCGTAGAGTCCCAATCGTCTTTTCACTATCGACCACAAATTTTCGATAGGATTGAGATCAGGACTCTGTGCTGGCCACTCCATTAGCCTGAAACGCTGTTTTGCAATCCATTCTTTAACGATTTTGGACGTATGCTTTGGGTCCCCATCTTGTTGAAATGTGATTTCACTCTCCCTATATGGACATTTGTCAACAAAATCGCAAAGATGGGTCTGCAGAATACCATCAATTTTTTTAATTGGCCCGACGCTCCACCAAGAAAAACAGCTCCAGACCATCACATTGCCTCCTCCATGTTTCACTGTTTCGCGTACGTGGCGTCTCTGCAGCGACTCTTTAGGCTTCTTCCAACAATATTGCTTTCCATCCAACTGGAATCGATTGAATTTAGATTCATCAGACCATATAACTATCTTCCAGTCGTCCAGATCCAATTTTTATGCGCCCTCGCAAATTTTAATCGCGCTTTTATATTTTTGTTGGACAAGGCCGGTTTCTTCTTTTTTACTTCTGAGATGTATCCAATGCGCCTAAGTGCTCGACACGCTCTGCATCAGTCAAAATTCGTCGTGGTCCACTTCTTTGCACCTTGGGTACAGCGTTGCGCCTTTTTTGCACACGAATGACTACTGATTGACTGATTTTCAACTTTTCGGAGATCATTCGTGTCGAATATCCATTTTCAGTTAAGTTAACAACTGAATCTTCAACGACCGTAGGCAATTTCTTCATTTTTTTAGTTTTCATACAAAAGAGCAAAAACACGTGAGATTTCGTATGTTTTTAGTTAAAAGCTATCATAAAGCACTTCAAAACAAAAGCTTCTCAAAAACAAACGGTAAAATTCTGTAATTAAGGTTTCAATTGCATCAGCTGTGCAACATTTGTTAAAAAGTTCAGAATAAGCATAACTGAGTACATGCGAGTTTATTTTGTTTTTTATTTCTTAAATAAACCAATTAGTTTTTTTTGTTATATTTTGTACACGATTTTGTTAATAAATATTCAAACAATAAACACAAAAAATTTTAATTCATTTACTTTACTAATAACTTTTTTTTTACCAGCCCAAAGTCAGTAGTTGCAAACATGTACTCACACTTGCACGCCACTGTATGTAGGTCCCACCTTTTGTAATGTGCTGGACTTAACTATTGCGACTGAGTGTACCAATGTAGTAGAGTAGAGGGTCTTGGATAGACCCTCCTTCTCGGATCATAAGTACATTCAATTTACCATTCCTTTTAACAGGGTACCTGCGGCTCAGCCGTTCAGAAAGCCCCGTATTACGAACTGGGCGAAATTCTCTAGCCTTGTTTCCAAGTCTCTTGATCCGCCGTGTAACATCATCTCGGTACAGGACCTAGAAACAACTGTCAATGTCCTCTCAACAGGCCTACTTTTTGCGTTTCGCCAATCCTGTAGGTTTTTAAGACCGACGAGAAGATCGAAGCCACCCTGGTGGAACCCAGATCTTTCATTGCTACGTAGGGAGCTTACTAGCATGTGTCAACTTGCTAAGAAGGCGGACAACGAATATGTCTGGGATGAGTACAGGTCTCTCCTGAAGTCCTACAAGAAGATGATCCGATCATCCAAAAGGTCTTCATGGAGAATCTTTTGCTCAGACCTGGACAATATAAAAGACGCCTCCAGACTGAGGAAGCTGCTGTCCAAGCAGGCTTCCAGTCCTAGTCTGCTCATGTCGGGCGATGGTGTGTGGACGGAGAGTAGTGCTGAAACTCTTCAACTTATTTCCTGGGATGTATTGGAATAGAGAACAGTGACTGGCAGCTCTTTCGTAGTCTCCCAGTTATGAGACCCCTTGCCGGTCTAATTACAGATAATAAAATAATTTGGGCTATCGACTCCTTTGCGAAGGTCAGGTCGCCCGGTCTCGATGGACTTTCGCCAGCAAGCCCGTGATTGTTCCGTTGCTATCGGGAAGCTTTTCGGCGTGTTTGGCATGGGGTTATATCCCCACTCTTTGGAGGACCTCAAAAGTCATTTTCCTGCCCAAGGCGAGCAAATGCAGTCATGTGGTTCCAAATGACTTCCGGCCTATCAGCCTAACCTCTTTCCTACTAAAAACATTGGAAAAGCTACTTGATTTGCACATCAGAAGCAACTCAATGCATGTGTTGTCAGCATGCGTATACTAAGGGCAAGTCCATTGAGACAGCTCTTCATGCTCTAATAGCCTCCATCGAAAAAGCAGACCATTGCAAAGAATATGCCTTGGGTGCATTTCTTGTTATTTCAGGCGCCTTCAATAACGTCACTACTGACGCTATTATGAAGGGCCTTACCTTAGTTAACACGGCTCCAGCGATCCACAGGTGGGTCAACCGCCTTCTTTGCGACAGGCGGGTGGTAGCTACGTGGGGCGATGCGGCCATTACAAAGAAAGTGCGACGTGGCACTCCCCAGGGTGGGGTTCTCTCGCCTCTCCCTTGAAATTTGGTCGTAAATAGCCTACTTCAAAAATTCACTAGACGGGCCCCCAAGTTAATTGCCTATGCCGACGACATAAGCATTTTGATAACTGGGAAATGCCCAACCACCCTTAGTTCCGTAATGGAACTTACTTTACGGGAAGTTAAAGCATGGGCCGAATCAGCCGAGCTCAGCATTAACGCGGACACAACGGACCTTATCCTCTTCACGAAGAGGTATAAGGTACCTGCGTGGTCCCCCCCAAAAATAGGCTGCACTATGCTAAAACCGAGCCAAGCAGTAAAATACCTAGGTGAAGGCCACCGGAGCCTTGTACATGGCGAAAAAGATGCTTAGTTGCACTTGGGGCCTCTCTCCTAATCTAATGTGGTGGATATAATTCTCAGTTGTTCGCCCTATCCTCACCTATGGTGTTCTAGTGTTGTGGTAGGCCACGGAAAAAAGGACGTACCTATCCATCATGGAAAGGACACAGCGTCAAGCGCTACTGTGTATCACAGGCGCTATCAGGTCGACACCTACTATAGCCCTCGAGGTAATAGCTGGTGTCGAACCGTTGAACCCATAAGCCCTCAACCTCTTCACCGACGGGTCGAAGATAGATGGTGGTGTCGGAGCTGCCGTATACTGCCCAGACCCGGTCTCCAAACATTCCTATAAACTCCCTGACCATTGCAGCATCTTCCAGACCGAAGTTTTTGCCATTGGCAAGGCTGCCGTATTGGCTCGGGGTTTACAGCGTAATCACAACTCAATTAACATCTTTGTTGACAGCCAGGCTGCAATAAGATCAATCCACTCTGATGTAGTCAAGTCCAAAGTTGACCTGGACAGCAGAAGAGCAATAGAGTCGCTGAACGAATCTGCGGTCGTGCGTATCTATTGGATCCCAAGCCACCAGGGTATCGATGGCAACGAGATCGCAGACTCTCGCCAAAGAGGGAGTGGGGCTCGATGTCGGTAACATGTGCAATGTTCCGATATCTCTGCGAACTCTAGGCAGGGAAATTGAGGTGCGCTCTAGACTTCAGTGGGCGCAATGTCAACTCGTGCAAAACTGCAAGGCTGATGCGTGCCTCTACTAACAAAAACTTTACCAAATTCGTCATGCAGCTTTCAAGGAAAGACTGCAGGCTAATGCTAGACATTTTAACTGGTCACTGTCTGTCAGCAGTCCATTCTGTAAAGCTGGGTATCACCAACAGTGATCAGTGCAGGAAATGCAACGAGCCCGGGGTTAAGGAACACTTGACACACACCAGCGTTATCCCGACTCCGGCTGAAATACCTTAATTCGCCGTGCCACAACGATCTTCGGGACGTTTCACGGCTACCTCCTAGGATGCTGCTGGCTTTTGCCAAAAATGCATCCATACTGTGCGACTTCTGAGATAATGATACGTTACCGGTACAGCTACGGACCTCCACTGGTCTATGCCTTGCCCCGTACAGGGGCAGCCGGTCCCACCTAACCTAACCTTGAATTAAATCAATTAAATTTATTTTAAAATTTTATAGATGAACCTGTATCAATGATACATTTTAAATTTTTTTCATTATTTTAATTTTTATAAAAGGGGTATTTATTCTTTGAGTCCGAGGCATTTTGATGAAAATTTTCACCTGTCTCCATTTCAAATTAACCACTTTGGCTTTCTTTTTGTCTTTTTACAGGTGGGTTTGGCCCACGACGACGACTGAAGTATTTCCTGGATAATTATAAGGATTCTGGCTTTGAGCTTCTTTTAGCTTCTGTTTGAATTGCTGATGAAGGTTTTGAAGGTTAAGATCTGTTATTATTTCTTTTATTATTGTTTTCACTTTTGGAGTTATTATGATTTTCATAATATTCATAAATTCCCTCTTGTTGCGCAATTGCTTTTAGTCTACTTATTGTAGTCATGTCATGCCATACAAAGACCATAAATATCAGGTAATTTTTTCGTTATAACATTTTTAACTGTTGTTTGAAAAGCAACTGAATACAATATTGTATTATTAGGGTCGTTATCTAATGCTAATTTGTTAGTGACAATATAGGACTTGCTCTCAAGTTCTTCTGAGAACTTACGTAGATTTCCATTCCAGTTGGTGTTATATTATCGTCTCAGGAGTTTTTGATATGGTGTTTGGGTTTTCAATTCCTCGATTAGTGCTTTTCTTATTGCTGTCCAGTTGATTGCGTGACTTGGGCTGTCCTCAGAGCCTCTCCTTCCAGCTGTTTCTCGATGGCTCCAAATATAACACTGTTTTGTCTAACGCATCTCGTTTGGTATAATGATAGGATAAAATCTATCCTTTTGATAAATGCTGATAGGTCTTCAGCTCCGTTATCAAAAGCAGGCACATGTTTGAGTTGATTAAGGCAATGATTAGAGTACGCTTCGGAGAGTTCAACTGCCATGATTATTGTTATGTGTTTTCATTTTCACGGGTTATTGCGGTTTATTATTCGGATACACAAATGTCTTGGTTTTTCCGATTTCTCACTGCACTTCACGCACGTAGATGTTTTCAGCGGATATGTATTTGTTGCAGCACCGTTGTTTTCCGACATCGTAATAGCACAGCGAGTTTCGGATTCGGATGCCTGCACCGTCCCCTCTTCTTTCTATGCTTACCACCGAACCACACTTGGCGACAGTGGCACTACGCTGTCGCCTTGCTAAAACGACGCTTCTTAAAGCGACAACATATACACAACCAATCACAGCACAATTAGTGACTGATGCAATATACCTATAATGATGAAATTAAGCATCTGGTGAAATTCCCACGACAGCATACCCATACACTCATACCAACATCCACACACTCTTAGTCTGCGCCGACATATTTAAAAAGACACAACGTTATACTCGTTTACCTTGGATAATGTTAGAATACTTTAGCGGTCACGACTATTTAGAACATATTCAACCGGCTGCGCCAATTATGTTTTACGCGTTATACGAAGGGTAAATAAAAAATAAAACAATCTATTTTATTTTAATGTACTTTAAGACGAACTTTATTGGGATTGTAAGAAAGCGGGCTACGCGTCTTGTCTGAGAAAAGTGTCTTTAAAAACTAACTTTGCAATATGTTGAATTTGAACAAGAAATTTCTTATTGCGACTTATTGCGACTGGGTCCTCAATTGCCATGGAAAATTTGAATTGATCTTTGGACTTCGAATGCAATAGCATTTTTTGGAAGATAGGGGAATAATTACGAGAATGTGTCACGAACGAGAAATGAGTGTGGTAGTGGATATATCACTATATATATGTATGTATATAGAAATCGAATATCGATTGTTCTTTAGACTTCCACTGCCTTACCTTTGTATATGTCGCAGTGTGATTCCCAGTAAATGTAGCATTCTGGTAATTTGGGAATTCGGGGAATTCCCTGCTTCTGCTTTACTCGTTGATATTGAGCGAATGCACGGCAGCAGAGGCAGAGACGCTCTGCTGCTGAGTGAGGCTCGATGGTAAGATACCAAGAGTCTTGAGTAAGACAGAGGTGGCTGTATACGCTCGACTTGAGTGAGTTTATGACGTGAGCGCGTATGTAAGAGTCAGTTGAGCTTGGGTATTCGAACCAAACGGAACTCGCTGTGCAGCTGCGAAAATCAATAAAAGCATCAAGATGGAAAACATACCCTTGCCGCCGACATCAGAAGTGGGATCTGCTTTGCCTACTGCTCATGCCACCGATCCGTATTTGTCAGCGTTGGAGCTACAAAACCGCAACCTACTGGAAATCATCAAAAACATGCAGACACCAAGGGCACCGCCAGCCGATGGAAAAGCGTCATATGTGACTCTTCCAAAATTCAATCCTGACATCGCTGGAGCGGATGCTTCCTCTTGGTGTTCAACAGTTGATCTAATTTTTGCGGATAACGTGCTCGAGGGTAGCAACCTGGTGATCGCCCTAAGCAAGGCACTAGAAGGCTGCGCATCACAGTGGCTTCCCCAAATTTGCTTTGCCGGCATCACTTGGGCGCAGTTCAAGGAGCTGTTCATACAACGCTTTGTTGGAATTGAGACTTCTGCCGCCATGCTATTAAATGTTCTGAATGGTCGACCAAAGCCAGAGGAGGGCTTCGCCGAATACGTCAGCCGTATTGTGACACTACTTATGTGAAAATGGAAAACCAAGGATTTGGAAGAAATAGACAACAAGTTGACGCGCTGGGTTTTTACAAACAACGTGAAAACTCGCAATGAGCTACAACAACAGTTACACGCACACTCTTTCAAAAAGCGCAGTATGGACGACGATTCAACAGGCTCGGAGCGCAAGAAGTTCAAGTTTCCGACACCGATGAAATGCAATTATTGTGGAAAGGCTGGCCATAAATACGCCGAATGTCGTGCTCGCTTGGAGAAGGGCCAGAGCAAAGGCAAAATCCACAGCGCACAGTGGATCCGCTTGTATGGAAGAGCGGCCAAAAATACTAATAATGGTCATAACGTGCTGAAATTTATAACAATAATTTAGCAAATTTGTCTAAACATATAGCAACAAAAATCGGACATATCGATCGGCTATATCCTATAGCTCCCATAGGAACAATCGATACCGAATTATAAAAACATATTTGTTTAATCTAATTTATTAAGATTTTGGTATGGAAGATATTTTTCGTAGTTATACATATTCTTAAAAAACTAAAATAAAAATCAACAAACAAAATATAAATGAAACAAAAATTTTAAAGCATCATCAAGTAATTCGTAGACAGATGTAAGCAAACTCGACCTATCTTTTTTAGGAAGTTGTCTCTGTCCTGTTAAAAATGGATCTGAACGCAATAATAAATAGTTCATGACATCTGTGTTTGTTAAAGTACGAGATACTTTCCGACTGTGTTCTACATTTTTGTAGTTCCTTGTTATTGGACTCTGCTGCTTCCTCTGAAAGCTCTCCTATCGACACTAATGCATACTCTATTACAGCTGAACCATGAATTAAGACCTTATAGACGGTAGCCGGTAAATAGTACCATGGATATGCAGCAATAAGATATTTGGCTGTATCCAGCGCGTAATTTTCAAATTTCTCCACATTAATTTTGAATCCCGATGCCATGGCTTGCAATAATGTTGCACATCTGTGAATCAAAGATCCATCGATTCCTGTTATTTCTGAGCTCAAATCTGAATTACAAAAGAATTTCCTTGCGTCATTTCCGTCGACAACAACATCAGTTTCGTCTGTATACCCGATACCGTCGATCGTTCCACCTGGTGTGTCAGCTGAGTTTGCACTGACAAACGCACCAAGTAAAAAGCAAGGTTTGACCATACAGACTGGCATGGATCGCTACGTAAACATTAAAAGAAAACAAAGTCCACAGGGTTCGAAAATGGGTAACGTTGCAAAAATCAATCGGGCTTCCTCCGATCAAGGAACTATGCAGAACCCTAATACAGCAAATAGATTTGAAATTTTGGCTGACATCTCCAACGAAATCCCTTCTACAGTCACGGATGCGGACAAAAGCAAAGCGAAGCCGCCTCCGCTATACATCCGAGAGAAAAATTCTAACAACCTTGTGAACACTATTATCGATCTTATTGGTAAAGATAGCTTCCATGTAATCCCCTTGACTAAAGGAGACATTCATGAAACCAAGGTCCAAGTGAAAAGCGAAGAAAACTTCAGAAAATTGACGGAGCTCCTAAACGCCAAGAAAAAAAGTTACTACACTTATCAGCTAAAAAGTAGCAAAGGACAACAAGTGGTCATAAAAGGCATCGAACCAGATGTTGACACTACTGAAGTAGAACAGGCACTAAAAGACAAAGGTTTCAACGTAAAAACCGTTATAAATATCCGCAATAGAAACAAGCAGCCGCAACCTCTCTTCAAAGTGAAACTCGTTCCTGACTCCAAGGCCCTCAAGAAAAACGAAGTACATCCCATCTACAATCTTCAGTTCTTACTGCACCGCAGAATTACAGTCGAAGAGCCGCACAAACGTAATGGCCCGGTCCAGTGCGCAAATTGCCAAGAATACGGACACACTAAATCTTACTGCACACTCCGCTCTGTATGCGTAGCTTGCGGAGGACTGCATACATCAGCTGAATGTAAAGCACAAAAGGACCCAACCACTAAAAAATGTAGTAACTGTGGAGGAAACCACACCGCAAACTACAGAGGCTGCCAGTACACAAGGAGTTAAAAAGTCGTATCAACCAAAAAGTCTTAACAACGCGATCCCACAACGCACCATTACACAGTGGTTCCGCCCATAGGCCAAAAATAAAAAAAGTCATAACAACAAAAATTTACGAAAAGTAAACAAATCGTTACTAAAATGTCCAAGCTTCTTCATTGCAAACTTGATTTTTCTGGAAATCTAACGGGACATTCTAAAAATAGAATGCAAAGTGTGAACACGTCTTCAATTTTGCTGCTGCAACTGCGTTTAGTGAGCTTTTCGTCAAAACAAAAGTGAAGTTCAAAGTGGTCGGACGTTCGCAAAAATGCACCAAATTGAAATATTTAAAAAGGGTATTAAAGTTGAAGATATTTACTTTAACAAGTTCTTTTACTGAAATTAATTTGAATTATTAATTATTTGTTATTGTTTAATTTTAATTAATACTAATTTTCAGTGAATTGTGATCGTCATTATCTCTGTTTAAGTAGATTTTTAGGTATGTTGCCCCCCGATTCCCCCTTTATGAGTGATATCAGTGCATTTGCCAATGTTTTCAGGTAATAAAAATGTTAAGTTCAGCTGTAGATTTTGGCAGATGTGTATATACTCATTAATAAACCCAAGCTATCTTACTGTTTTCAAGGTCAAATTTGCGACGCAATCTGCTGCTCCTTCTTTGCCTTTGTGATTTTTTTTGTGTTTGTGGACAATTTTACATATTCTTTTTTCGCTTATTTTTATATTATCATTTTTTATTGGCGCTTCTTATAACTACGAGCTTTTACGCATGTACATCTTTGATCTTTGGTGCATAGAAGAAGGCACGAATGCAGAAAAAACTCGAAAAGTAATTAGTTTAGTAGAAGAAAGCAGAAAGGTAATTTAAATACTCTTATATATATCTTGGATGCTAATAATCAAATTTTAGCACTGTAACTCCACCGGAAGTATTTTGGCGCACTATCGGCATATAAGCCATACTAAGGTTGTATGGGAGCTATAGGATATAGTATTCCGATCTAGACAATTTTTTTACTATATATACAAAATATTTTTATAGAATTTTGGGCAAAATTTCATAGCAATATAACAACTAGAAGTATTTTTGGCCGCATCTCCCATACTGGCGGAACCACAGTGCATTTATACCGTCCAAACTCACGCCTGAAGTTTTCTTTTCGTCAGCAGCCAGGTCATCACTCGGTAGTTCCAACGTAACAAAAAACGTAAGCTTTGCAAGCGTTATAAAATCGAATCAGGCGAGCCCTGCTTGCATTGACCAATCACCACCTACAGTCCCTTACCAACCCTTAGAGCACAAAGAATATAAAATGGAAACGATGATACTCAGACTGCAACAAAGCATGGAGGAATTCATTGCTTTTATGAGAACAACCATGCAAAGTCTGATGACAAATCAAAATATTTTGATTCAGATGCTCCAAAACACTCTATCAAAATAATCAATGGCTCCCCTACGCATTGCACTGTGGAATGCCAACGGCGTTCCACGGCACAAAATTGAGTTAGCACAATTCATGAATGACAATGAAATCGACGTAATGCTACTAGCAGAAACCCACCTTACCAACAAATACAATTTCCAAATCCGAGGGTATTTGTTCTACAGTACAAATCATCCTGATGGAAAGGCCCATGGAGGCACTGGAATACTGATTAAAAACCGCATTAAACACCACTTCCACAATGCGTTTGCAACTAGCTATCTGCAAGCCACATCTATCATTATACAGTTGGATTGTCACAATATAACACTAGCCGCGGTATACTGTCCTCCTCGCTTTACGATATCCGAAGCCCAATTTATTGACTACTTCAACTCGCTAGGCAACTACTTTATAGCAGCAGGAGACTATAACGCTAAGCACACGCACTGGGGATCTCGCCTCGTGTCCCCAAAAGGAAGACAGCTGTATCAAGCAATTATAAAACCTAGCAACAAGCTTGACTGCGTTTCCCTGGTTCACCAACTCACTGGCCTAGTGATCCAAGAAAATTGCCAGACTTGATTGACTTCGCAGTTACAAAAAACATCCCACGTAATCTGATTAGCGCCTGTTCTCTACCGGATCTATCATCAGACCACTCGCCTGTACTCTTTGGCCTAAACCAACAGCCAGTTAGTAATGACAACCCCGTCATGCTAACCTCTAACAGCACAAACTGGCTTAAATTCAAAAATACATAAGTTCACACATTGAACTTACACCACGGCTAACCGACGAAGATGACATCAACAGAACCGTAAACAATATCGAAACAGTTTTGGTTTCAGCGGCTCGAATCGCAACACCACGTAGGCAAAATATAACACATAACACCAAGCACACGAATGCAGAAATAGAGCAGTTAGTTCTGGCAAAGCGTCGCTCCCGGCGCGAATGGCAATTATCTCGATCGCCATCTGCAAAACAACAGTTAAAAGAAGCTTCACGTCGACTCACCCAGGCTCTACGATAAGAAGAAGACAGATCCATACAGCGCTATATAGAGCAACTATCTCCAACCAGCTCAAAATTTCCACTTTGGAAAGCTCACTCAACACTGAGCGCACCAACAGCAACGGTTACGCCAATACGGACCCCTGCAGGTTGCTGGGCCCGAAGCGACAAAGACCGAGCCGACACATTCGCTGCCCACCTTCAAAATGTTTTCCAGCCAAATCTAGTAACAAACCTGCCTAATATACGTTTACAAACAGAAGTAGACTTCCCTATTGCCGAACCAATTGTATTTCGAGTATGCGAAGTCATAAAAATTATAAAAGAGCAGCTGCAACCGCGAAAATCTCCGGGCTGCGATCTAATAACATCAAAAATGCTTATTGAACTCCCACTATGTGCTGTTGGTACCATATGCCAACTCTTCAACGCGATGACAAGAATCGGCTGCTTCCCGAAAAGGTGGAAAAAGTCAATCATCATAATGATACCAAAGCCAGGAAAAGACCACACTCTCACCTCCTCATACAGACCAATAAGCCTACTTTCGTGTCCATCAAAACTCTTTGAGAAATGCCTTTTAACCCGTATCATACCATACTTAAGAAGACACAATAGCATCCCAGCACATCAATTCGGTTTTCGCGAAAAGCATGGAACTATCGAACAGGTGAACCGCATAACATCAGAAATTCGAACAGCATTCGAGAATAGGGAGTACTGCACTGCGGTATTTTTGGACGTCTCTCAAGCATTCGACAGAGTATGGCTTGACGGCCTAATGCACAAAATCAAAATAATGCTCCCTAACAGCACGCATAAACTCTTGAAGTCATATCTTTACAACAGGATATTTGTAGTGAGATGCAATACCGTCATGTCAGCTGAACATTATATCGAAGCTGGTGTTCCTCAAGGCAGCGTTCTCGGGCCAACTTTATATCTACTCTACACTTCTGATATTCCTACGAGTAGACAACTGACTATGTCTACGTTTGCCGACGACACCGCGATCCTTAGCCGATCTAAATTTCCACAACAAGCTTCAGCGCAACTTGCGACCCATCTAGACGCTGTAGAGAAATGGCTCTCAGACTGGCGTATAAAAGTAAATGAGCAAAAATGTAAACACGTAACTTTTACCTTAAATAGACGAAATTGCCCCAACCTTACACTAAACAACACCGTGCTTCCCCAATCAGACGAAGTAACGTATCTTGGCGTACATCTCGACAGACGGCTCACCTGGCGCACGCACATTGAAGCTAAAAGAACTCACCTAAGGCTGAAGGCAAACAGTCTGCATTGGCTTATAAACTCCCGCTCCCCCCTTAGTCTGGATTACAAGGTCCTGCTCTATAACTCCGTTCTGAAACCAATCTGGACTTATGGCTCTCAGTTGTGGGGGAGCGCCAGCAACAGCAACGTAGAGATCGTGCAGAGAGCCCAAGCAAAGATCCTTAGAACTATCACCGGGGCACCGTGGTACGTTCGGAGTGAAAACATTCAGAGAGACTTGAATATACTTCCCGTCCGAGATGAAATAGCACAACACATGGAAAATTACTACATCAAGCTTTCGAACCATCCAAATCACCTTGCTAGAGCACTAACATTAGTATGCAGCCGTTCCCGACTTCGTCGTAACGACCGTCCCATCCAGCGACAATTACTAGGACCGCCTACCATAAATACAGTTTAAGAAACTGTTAGAATAATGTAGTATTTTTAAGATTTAAACACATTTTGTTAGTCCATTTTGTATTGTATTGTCCATTAGTATTCCCATAATTTCCGGCCCCGATGAGCACTTTCCTCTATTTGATTTGATTTGCAATAGGGGCGTTTTATTGAAATTGATTCTTTTTTATTAAGCCATCCAGATTTATGCAGATTTTGTCCGTTTGTAATTTTTCCAAAAAGTTACAATTGTTTTGCAGAGGTTCTCAATTTTATTGGATACATTGCTCAACTCTGGAATAATGTAAGAAATCAATTTCATCATTTTTTCGGCGTTGGTTCCATTACCTGTGCACCACATATTAAAAATATGCAGACGTGGAAAAACACATTTTTGCGATGCACCTATCAAAATCCAAAATCAAAATTTAAATAATAATTTACAAATTAATATTTTTGCAAAAACACAAACCACTAAAGACGAAGACAAAGCAACAGCGCAAAAGCGCAACAGCACAATAAGCAAAGACTCACCTTTAACTGCTTTAGTAATATTAGTAGAAAACACACATCGGCAAATTTCGGCAGCTAATTTTAAAATATTTAGTAACCTAAAATAAGACGATCACAAAAACATACATACCAAGTTCTGGGTTTTCTTGGAACATAACTAACTAAACATAAAATATACTTTCAAAAAATACACAAAAAAGGGTTATTCGATCAAATTAGTTTTACGAAAAAACTTTTTCAGGAAAGTTAATTATTAATATCTCAATTTAAAGTAAATACCTTCAATTTCATAATTCATGTTAAATTATTCAAATCGGAGCATTGCAGCGTAGGTCTGATCACTTTAAAGGGCGAATTGAAAGAGAGAAATAACTTCCAAAGCGCAGCTGCGTTGCCAAAATGAACACGTGCTCACGATTTCAAATCTATTTTTAGAAAGTACCGTTCAGTCGTTCAGTCAGTTCAGTCGCGAACGTCGGCGAGTGCAGACGTGCTTTCTTTTTGTCTTCTTATCGTGCAACGAAAATTAAATAAAAACAAAGCATAGTGCAGTGCAAGCTCTAAACAATAATAAACAGTGAGCGAAAAGACGCTTAGTGCGATGAACTTCGTACTTTTTGTGTAAATAAAAATAAGAAAATCAAAAACATTAAGCTATGAGTGAATTCGACACTCATACGGTGCTCCAACGTCAGCAAGACGAGCGTCGACTCTCTTTGCAACGTAACAACGCATACCACTCATTCGTGTCAACGCAAGACAACGCGACCGCAAACCCAACAAAAAATAACCAACCGCGATCAATAACCCCAAGCCCGAGTAATGAACTCAATCCAACATCGCAAGGCAGGGCGCGTTCTTGCTCTCCTGCGCTCTCGTTGGATAAAACCCCATACCCTTCCCTCATGCCTACCTGCATAGCCACGGTCACCAGTACAGTGACGTCATTATCAACTGTATCGGCAACTATTACAACAATTACAATGGTATCGACTGCTCGCGCAATACCATCTACTGTAATAACGGAAACTGCTGTGCAAGCAAATAATGCAGCACCTTACATCAGCGTGCTCTCTTCAAAACAACGTTCGGCCGTACAGACTGGTATGGATCGCTACATACAAATAAAACGTAAGCTTAACCCGCAGAACTCTAGACTTGGTAACTCTGCTAAAATAACTCGAGGCGCCTCAAAACAATCTACAATAGAGAAGCCCATAGAAGCAAACAGATTTGCTATTTTGGCAGATAAATCCGATGATAGACCTCCTAAAGACATCGTAAACTCGATACTGAATCTAATAGGACCAGACAATTTCCACATAATTCCATTAACAAAGGGAAATATTCATGAAACAAAAGTTCAAACTAATACGGAAGTAAACTACAGAATTTTGTCGAAGTATTTAAACGACAATAATAAAAACTTCTACACGTACCAATTAAAAAGCAGTAAGGGCCGGTATTGAGCCGGAAGTAACACCAGCTGAAGTTACAAGAGCACTGATGGAGAAAGGTTTTAATGTAAAAAATGTTATTAACATTTTGAATAGAGAAAGAAAGCCTCAACCTCTTTTCAAGGTAGAACTTGAACCCGAAACCAAATCCAACCCTCTGAAAAAAAATGAAGTGCATCCAATCTTTACTCTCGAGTTCCTACTACACCGCAGAATTACGGTAGAGGAGCCGCATAAAAGAAATGGACCGGTGCAGTGTAATAATTGTCAGGAATATGGCCACACAAGGTCTTATTGCACGCTTCGTCCAGTATGCGTTGCTTGTGGAGACCTTCATGAATCTCACAAATGCCCAAAAAATAAAAAGGATCCCAGCAGCAAAAATGTGTGGAAACTGTGGAGGCAACCATACGGCTAACTACAGGGGCTGTCCAGTCTACAAGGAACTCAAAAGTCGTACACACCAAAGAGTGACCACTGCTCACTCACATACACCACCTATGAAATCTACACGTAATGTCTTCCCCCCTACAGCTGTCAAATCTTTAGCCAATAATGAGTTCACCGACAAATCCGCAAGCTTTGCAACTGCTCTAAAATTGGGTCTTAAAAGTACCGCTCCCACCAATCCAAGATCATCAGTTTCCCCTCATCAACCAGAAGAACAGTCACGAACAAACTTGAAACAATGATATGTAATCTTCAACAAAGTATGATGGAGTTCATGTCATTCATGCAGACAACTATGCAAGATCTTATGCGAAACCAGAACGTTTTGATTGAGCTGCTTGTTGCTCAAAAACAGACTTAATAATAAATGGCTCCACTCCGTATATCACTGTGGAACGCCAACGGCGTCTCATAGCGCAAACTCGAGCTAACTCAATTCCTTAATAATAACCATATCGATGTAATGCTACTCGCAGAAACTCATCTCACAAATAAATATAATTTTCAAATTCGAGGCTACCTATTCTACAACATGAATCACCCAGACGGGAAAGCACATGGAGGCACTGGGATTCTGATTAGAAATCGCATCAAGCACTGCTTCCACAATAGCTTCGCCACTAACTTCATGCAAGCTACATCAATAGATGTGGAAATGGATATCCGATCTTTAAAGCTTGCAGCCGTATACTGTCCTCCTCGGTTTACAATATCAGAATCCCAATTCATGGAATATTTCAACTCTCTGAGCGAACAATTTATAGCAGCAGGAGACTTCAATGCCAAGCATACGCACTGGGGATCTCGACTTGTGACTCCTAAGAGAAGGCAGTTGTACAATGCAATGATAAAAGCAAGCAACAAGCTAGACTGTGTGTCACCTGGGACACCTACATATTGGCCAACAGATCCTAGAAAACTGCCAGACTTGATAGATTTTGCAGTCACAAAAAACATTCCTCGCAACCTGATAAGTGCCAACTCCTTATCAGATCTATCGTCTGATTACTCGCCTGTACTTCTTCATCTAAATCTACATCCAGTTGCGGTAGATAAACCATTCAGACTAACAACGAATAAAACCAATTGGCTTAAGTACAAAAAATATATAAGTTCGCACATTGAGTTGAATCTACGTTTGAATGACGAAGCTGATATCAACCTTTCCACAAACACTCTTGAATCCGTCTTGGTCGCAACAGCTCGCGTATCAACTCCACAAACGCAAAAAACATCGTACAATAATAGATACACGATCGTTGAAATAGAGCAGCTCGTTCTAGCAAAGCGACGCTCACGGCGAGAATGGCAATCCAACAGATCATCATCCGCAAAACAAAGATTAAAAGACGCTACACGGAGGCTCTCAGCTGCACTTCGTCATGAAGAAGAAAGGTCCCAAAAACATTACATAGAACAATTATCCCCTATGAGCTCCAAGTTCCCACTTTGGAGAGCACACTCATCTCTCTGCGCACCAATCGAATCTGCAATGCCAATAAGGACATCCACAGGCAACTGGGCTCGAAGCGACGAAGAAAGAGCCGTCAGATTTGCAGAGCATCTTCAAAATGTATTTCAGCCCAACACATCATCAAACGGGATCTCACTGCCAGCAACATCAGATATCGAGTCATCAACGTATGAACCTATTGTATTTAGGCCACATGAGTTACTCAAAATCATAAACGAACAACTCAACCCAAAAAGATCTCCAGGATGCGACCTAATATCACCAAAAATGATTATTGAACTTCCTTTCTGTGCTGTTCGAGCTATTTGCCAGCTCTTCAATGCAATAACGAGACCCGGACACTTTCCAGAGAGATGGAAAAAGTCGATCATTATAATGATACCAAAACCTGGCAAAGACCGCACAATCGCTTCATCATATAGACCAATTAGTTTACTAACGTGTATATCAAAACTCTTTGAAAAATGCTTCTTGGCACACATTACGCCATATCTCAGAACACACAACAAAATCCCGATTCATCAATTCGGTTTTCGAGAAAAAAACGGAACCATTGAGCAAGTCAACCGCATAACCTCAGAAATCCGAAATACATTCGAACAAAGGGAGTACTGCACTGCGATATTTCTGGACGTATCACAAGCTTTCGACAGAGTATGGTTAGAAGGTCTAATGCACAAAATTACAGAGATGCTCCCAACCAACACTCACAAACTTCTGAAGTCATACCTATACAACAGGAAATTCTCAGTAAGATGTAATTCAGTCATGTCCGATGACTACATCATTAGAGCCGGAGTTCCTCAAGGCAGCGTGCTTGGACCAACACTCTACCTTATCTATACTGCGGACATCCCAACGAGCAGGAACTAACCACATCCACTTTTGCAGATGACACAGCGATCCTAAGCCGCTCGAGATGCCCCAAGCAAGCAACGGCGCAACTTGCTATGGACCTGGTGGCAGTGGAGAAATGGCTATCCGACTGGCGAATCAAAGTTAACGAACAAAAATGCAAACACGTAACGTTCACTCTTAACAGGCAAGGCTGCCCTCCACTTATCCTTAACAACACAGTGGTTCCGATAGCAAATGAAGTACATATCTTGGCGTACACCTCGATAGACGGCTTACCTGGCGCAGCCACATTGAAGCCAAAAGAACGCATTTAAAGCTCAAAGCCAACAGCCTCCACTGGCTTATCAATAGCCGCTCGACCCTTAGCTTGGACTACAAGGTACTCCTATATAACACCGTCTTGAAACCAATCTGGATGTACGGCTCCCAGTTGTGGGGGAATGCCAGTAACAGCAGTGTGGATATAATGCAACGAACTCAATCAAAAATTCTCAGAACCATCACCGGGGCACCGTGGTACGTTCGGAATGAAAACATTCACAGGGACCTTCACATACCACTCGTCAGAGAAGAGATAGCACAAATCAAAACAAAGTACTACAACAGGCTATCAGTACATCCAAATCATCTCGCGAGAGCGCTCACGCGAGTTTCCAGCAGTTCTCGTCTTCGCCGCAACGACCTTCCAATCCAGCGCTAATTATTAGGACCACGTAATCTCTATTTCAGTTCAAAACAAATTGTTAGATATTGTATTATTTTAAGATTTGCAACCTTATTGTTAGACTCATAAAGAGAAGATCCAATAAAAACAAACTAAGCTTAAAAAAAAGAAAGTACCGTTAGATTTCCAGTAAAATCCGGTATGCCAAAGAGAAGTTTGGACTCTTAAGAGACAATTTTGATACATTTTGCTTAAAAAATATGTCATCACATTTTTTGATTTTTGGCCTCTGACGGAACCACTGTGCGGCAGCAACATGACTGGACCGAAGGATCGCTCAAGTGTTAAGTGCTTTAAGTGTGACGAAATAGGACATTTTGCATCTGCCTGTCCAAAAGGCCGAACGTATGAGAAGCGGGTAGATATCTGCACAGTAGCTCCACCGTCTGGAATAATAAGGGCATCCGGTGAGTCTATTCCATTTTGCTTTGATTCGGGTGCTGAATGCTCTTTAGTGAAGGAAAGCGCCGTGGATAAATTTAAGGGAAAAAAAATAAATAACATTGTAAAACTTAACGGTATAAGTAATGATGCCATTTGTTGTACTCAGCAAGTATTATGTAATATAAATATTGAACAATACTGCTTTGAAATTTTGTTACACGTAATTATGGATAAGTATCTGAAATACGATGTGTTGGTTGGTCGTGAAATCCTTAGCCAGGGCTTTGGAGTAACAATAGACGCCGACAAATTCCAAATTTATAAAATAAAAAGGGTAGATGTTTTGACTGTAATTGATTACAGAGATATTATAAATGCTGATATTGATTTAGTCGAATCAGATAAAATGGCCTTAACAAACATCCTAAAGTGTTACTCCGATTGGTTTATCAGCGATATTCCAAAAACTCGAGTCTCGACAGGGCAGTTAGAAATTAATTTAATAGATCCACTAAAGACAGTGCAACGACGTCCTTACAGGCTAAGCGAGGAAGAAAAAAAAACCATGTGTGCTGTAAAATTGATGAATTATTGAAAGCAAATATTATTCGTCCAAGTTGCTCACCTTTCGTCAGCCCTATGATGTTGGTAAAGATCGTCTTTGTGTGGACTATAGGATATTAAATGAGAATACCGTTGCTGATAGGTATCCTCTTATCGCAGACCAGATTGCCAGGCTTCGCGGTGCCAAATATTTCTCGTGCTTAGATATGGCCAGTGGTTTCTATCAAATTCCAGTACATGAAAATGCAATAGAGCGAACCGCGTTTGTAACGCCAGAAGGGCAGTACTAGTTTTTGACCATGCCTTTTGGCTTGAACAATGCACCTTCTGTGTTCCAGAGGGCCATAATAAGAGCATTAGGAACTCTAGCACACACATATGCTATCGTTTATATTGATGATGTGTTGGTTATAGCCGAAACCAAAGAAGAGGCGTTGGAACGGTTGCATACTGTACTCGAAACATTAAGTAATGCCGGATTTTCGTTTAATGTAACTAAGTGCTCCTTTCTTAAAACTCGTATAGAGTATCTGGGGTTCGAAATAAGCAACGGGGAAATTAGGCCAAACGCACGTAAGATAAAAGCATTGATTGATTTACAGACTCCACAATCTGTGTCGCAGTTACGACAATTTATTGGATTGGCTTCATATTTCAGACAGTTCGTTCCAAAATTTTCGGAGACGCTTAAGCCTTTGTCACTGACGCCAGTTCAATTGGCTATGGAGTAGTGCTGCAAAAACATCGGCACACTATCGATACTATCGATGTTTTTATTTTTTAAAGAAAACATCGATGTTTTTTTGCGCTATCGATGTTTTGTTTGAATGGATTACCATCACAAAATTTACTAAAAGCGCGCGAAGCAGGTTTGGGTAACATTATAAATTACAGATTATTTTAAAAGCTTGGCTTAAATTGGTGTTGGCGGTCGTACGATGGCTAGTCCTGAAAATAGAAAGCGTAAGTACATGTTTCTAATCTGTTTGAAGGTGATTAATTCATGGCTTGTGTGTTTTCAGGCAAGGCAACTATCACAACAGGCAACGACAATGCGGCAAGCAATTGCGAAATAAATGATTCAGATGAGGAGAATAGTAGCTGTATTCTGAGCAGCAATGCAGCAGCTATGCCTGGCAAGTCAAAAGTTTGGCAATTTTTTGAAAACTCGAAGGATGGCAAATTTGCGAAATGTAAGTCGTGCGCAAAAATATATAAGACTAGTGGTAATACTACCAACTTAAGAGATCATTTAAGACGTTTGCACCCATCTCTTAAAGTGAGTGACCTGCCGAAATCATCAAATACCATTTTGCCATTCATAAATAAAAAATATGGAAATGCGCTACAAGGAAATGACTGCAAAGTTGATGTCAATATTACAGGATATTGAAACTGTAGCTATCACCACTGACTTGTGGACGTCAGTAGCAAATATGTCATACATTACTATAACATGCCATTTTGTTGACAACAATTATATTTTGCGTTGTGCTGTTCTATCCACAATGTCTTTAAAAGATGAAACAAACCACTCCGCCAATAATATTGGTGACACATTAAGTGATGTGCTTCAAAAGTGGAACATATTGGACAAGGTTTCCACAATTGTGACTGACAATGACAGATCTATGATCAAAATGTGTGAAAATTAAAAAAAACATCTGCCTTGTTTTGCCCACACTCTTAATCTTATAGTAAGAGAATGTCGTTCAGTAGACAACATTCAAATTGTAGTAATCAAATGGAAAAAAATTGTCACATATATTAAACAAAGCAACATCGCATATGCGAAATTCAAAGCGGCACAGTTGCCAAACAAAACATATGGCTTAAAGCAAGAAGTGCCTACCAGGTGGAACAGCGCCTATGCCATGTTAGAGAGAATACTTGCGACCAGAGAAGCACTTGGACAAGTTCTGCTGACCACTCCCAAGTCACCGCCACCTCTAACTGCGGAAGAAGTAAATGTAATAATGGACATTGTAAAGTTGCTCGCACCGAAGAAAAAAATTGTCGAAGTGATTCTATTATAACCCTGCGACAGTACTACCAAAGTGCCAACATTGACGAAAATCGAGATCCGTTGAAGTATTGGAAAGTAGGGTAAAAATTATTTATTAGTTAATGCATTATTTAATTGTAATTTTATCTCATGCAGCGAGCCATCAACGACACAGCTCTCCAATTGTATGCCAAGAGAATTTTGTGTGTTCCAGCAACGTCAATTGAGAGCGAGAGGATTTTCAGCAAAGCTGGAATTATAATTTCAAATAAAAGGGCATCCCTTAAGCCCTCAAATGTGGATAAAATAGTGTTTATTAGCAAAAATCAATGGATAAACGAATAATTATTATTACTATTAACATTTATTATAAGTCCAACGATCTCAACAGATCTCAAAGCAGAGCTTTTGGCCTTGAAGGCTGTTATTATTATTTTGTTGATTTGTTATTTTTGATTTGCTTACTATTCATTGAATTAAATTTATTATTTGTTTTGGTTTAGAAAAAAAACTCGCTTTTATTTAAGATTTTAAACTTGTATATCAAATAATTACAAAAAAATCGTTCTAAACATCGATACTATCGATGTTTTTTTTTAAAAACATCGGAAACCTCGATGGTGCCAAACCTCGATGTTTTTGCAGCACTACTATGGAGCTATACTATTGCACAAAATTGATAACAAACCCCATGTCGTTGAATATTTTAGTAAATGCACATCTCCTGCCGAGTCAAAATATCATTCTTATGAATTAGAGACGCTAGCGGTAGTTAACGGTATCCGACATTTCCGCCATTACTTGCAGGGACGTAAATTTGTAAATACAGACTGCAATTCTTTGAAGGCTAGTCGCACAAAACTCGACTTAACGCCGAGGGTACATAGGTGGTGGGCATTTTTGCAATCGTTTGACTTTGACTTAGAGTACAGAAAGGGTGAACGAATGGCGCACGTAGATTGTCTATCTCGGAATCCAGTGCCTGAGAAAAATAATGATCAAACCAAAATACCTGAGGAAAATAGTGTTCAGAATAAAATACCTGAGAAACGAATAAATTTGACTGAGGTAACCGACAACTGGTTAATTTCGGAGCAACAGCGTGATAGTGAGATTTTAGATATATCAACTAAATTAAGAAATAATGAATTACCAGATAATTTAGATAAAACATATGAATTACGAAAATGTATTTTGCATAGGAAAATACAGCGAAATGGTAAAACTAAATGTCTACCGGTAATTCCAAGGTCATTTAGATGGGCAATTATCAATCATGTCCACGAATCAATAATGCATTTGGGATGGGAAAAGACATTAGATAAGGTTTATAGCTATTATTGGTTTGAAAACATGTCAAAATATGTGCGTCGGTTCATAGAAAACTGTATCACTTGTAAACTATCGAAGCCACCCGTAGGTAAAGTGCAGGCAGAGTTACATTCTATTCCCAAAATTATTATCTATTATCTATTCCCGTGGCACACGGTACAAATTGACATAACAGGAAAATTGAGTGATGAAAATGACTTAAAAGAATACGTTATTGTCTTAATAGACGCATTTACAAAATTCGTTTATTTTTACCACACTTTGAAAATAGATACGGAAAGTTGTGTTAAGGCCGTAAGATCAGTTGTTTCCTTATTTGGCTTGCCTACCCGAATTATAGCGGATCAAGATCGTTGTTTTGCAAGTTCAGATATTCGTGAGTTTTGTTCCTCTCAAAAAATTAATTTGCATTTAATTGCCACCGGCGCGAGTAGGGCCAATGGTCAGGTCGAGCGAGTAATGAGTACACTCAAAAGTATGTTGACGGCTGTGGAAACCGGTCAGAGATCGTGGCAGGATGCGTTGGCCGAGGTGCAATTGGCAATGAATTGTACGTCGAATAGAGTAACTAAGTTTAGCCCATTATAATTGTAAATTGGTAAGGAAGCTAGACATTTTGGCTTACTACCAATAGATGAAAAAGTTGATGACAAAATTGACAGAGAAAATCTAAGAAAACAAGCCAAACAAAATATGGAAGACGGCGCACGATATGATAAGCGCAGGTTTGATAGTAATAAGGCGAAAATTATTAAACATAGTTTAGGCGATCACGTATTGATTAAGAATGAGGAGCGTCATCAAACTAAGCTTGACCCTAAATTTAAAAGGCCGTTTGAGATTGTCAAAATACTTGATGGAGATAGATATCTGTTAAAGTCCTTAACAAGTAAGCGAACTTACAAATACTCCCATGAATTCTTAAGAGCTTTGCCGAATAATGAGCTAATACGCTAAGATAGAGACGGCACGATGGAAGATGCGTCTGACAATCAGTGTTGCCAAAGTTTGTTGAGAAAAAAAGCTGCTTTTGACGGGAAGAACGATGCAAAAAAGCTGAAAAATTAGAAAAAAAAACTATAAAAAAGCTGATTTTTCAATTCATTGGATCCTCTATATTTTTCTGATAGTCACAGAGTGAGCGCACGAAATCGATTATATTGAAACATATATATAGAATTTGTACAGCAGCTGCTCTAATATTCACAGTATTTGGAGAATTTCATTAAAACTATCCTCATTCTCCTCATTTTTATTGTCATATGTTCATCCAGCTCTTATCATTTTTAGGAATTTATTAGAAAGGATCATCTATATCAGCATTTGTCATGTCTGAGCAAGCCATAACCATAAATGCATGATTTAGAATAAAATGTATTTTCATTTTAAGTAGAAAACAACGTGTAGAAAAATGAACAGCGCTGTCGTCTTCAAAGTATTTAACTACAAGGTTTCCTAAATGATCCAAATGAGCCAACAATGTACGCTCGGCCACAAAAAGACAGCACTGCTTCTTACTCCATAGCCGTCAAAGCTACAAAATCTATTTGGTTTGTTTGCATAAAGCCGCCTCTAGCACTTTCATGCTTTTTGGTCAAAACATGGGCGCGCAAATCAGAGAGTTTTGCGGTGATAGTACATTTGCAGTAACTGTCTTCCGTGTCGTCCGATATTTTTGTTTAAAGTCTTTTGACTTTTTTTTTTAAACAATCAAAACACCCTGAACTTAAGATCAATTCACTTTCGCCTTTAGTGACGCTACGATAAGAATTGGCGTGTTCTTTGAAATTGCTTAACAACACTATACAATCGATTTGTCACTAAAAATGTTGGCAAGCATCGACAGAACAGCTACAGCAAATATTGTCCCATAATTTTGGGCAAATAGAAAAAAATCTAAAAAAAAGCATTTAAGTAAAAAAAAAGCTAGAATTACCGCTGCCCTCTGTTTGCAATTTTTTCAAGTACATGGTATTTGAAAAAAGCCAGTTTTGACGGGAAAAAAGCGACTCTGGCAAGACTGCTGACAATCAAGAAAGAGAATCATAAAAAACAAGTAAGAAAGCTACAGTCGAGTGTACTGTGAGATACCCGCTACCCATTTTGATTAAAAGCAATATATTTTGCGGTATTATTCTCAAAATATACCGAATATACTGCAAAAATACTAAAAATATACCAAATGGTATATGTGGTATATCGATATAGTACCGCATTCAAAATATACCATAGACGGCACAATATACCAGATTGTAAGCCAAAGCACCTAAGACCCCTAGTAAGTAGGCGTTTTTGCCCATACAAAAGTATTTCTTTAATAACTGCGACAATTTTTCTGATCGCAACCAAATTTTCAGGGATCATAACTACTATAGTTATTACTGTATATACCAAAATTCGTAACTCTAGCTTTAAAAATACGCTTGTTATTCGATTTTTTTGATTTGCAGGGGCGGAAGTGGGCGTGGCAAAAATTTGAAGCAAACTTGATCTGCGTGCAAACATAACAAATGCTGTCGAAAAAAAATTATCGCTCTATCCCTTATAGTCTCTGAGATCTAGGTGTTCATACGGACAGACGGACGGACGGACAGACGGACAGACGGACATGGCTATATCGTCTCGGCTGTTGACGCTGATCAAGAATATATATACTTTATAGGGTCGGAGATGCCTCCTTCTACCTGTTACATACATTTCCTGCCGGCACAAAGTTATAATACCCTTCTACCCTATGGGTAGCGGGTATAAAAAGTGTTAAAGGAACTACACTAATGTTATTGTAATGTGTTAAAGGAACTACACAAATGTTAACAAGTAAGAAAGCTACAGTCGAGTGTACTCGACTGTGAGATACCCGCTACCCATTTTGAATAAAAGCAATATATTTTGCGGTATTATTCTCAAAATATACCAAATATACTGCAAAAATACTAAAAATATATCAAATGGTATATGTGGTATATCGATATAGTGCCGCATTCAAAATATACCATAGACGGCACAATATACCAGATTGTCAGCCAAAGCAACTCAGACCCCTAGTAAGTAGGCGTTTTTGCCCATACAAAAGTATTTCTTTAATAACTTCGACAATTTTTATCTGATCGCAACCAAATTTTCAGGGATCATAACTACTATAGTTATTACCGTATATACCAAAATTCGTAACCCTAGCTTTAAAATTACGCTTGTTATTCGATTTTTTTGATTTGCAGGGGCGGAAGTGGGCGTGGCAAAATTTGAAACAAACTTGATCTGCGTGCAAACATAACAAATGCTGTCGAAAAAAAATTATAGCTCTATCTCTTATAGTCTCTGAGATCTAGGTGTTCATACGGACAGACGGACAGACGGACAGACACACAGACGGACAGACGGACATGGCTATATCGTCTCGGCTGTTGACGCTGATCAAGAATATATATACTTTATAGGGTCGGAGATGCCTCCTTCTACCTGTTACATACATTTCCTGCCGGCACAAAGTTATAATACCCTTCTACCCTATGGGTAGCGGGTATAAAAAGTGTTAAAGGAACTACACTAAAGTTATTGTAATGTGTTAAAGGAACTACACAAATGTTAAAAAGTGTTAAAGGAACTACACTAATATATTGTAAGATGAGTTACAGGAATTACACAATTGTTAAAATGTGTCAAGGGAAATGCACAAATGTTTTATTTTACAAAAGAGAATAATGTTATTAAAGAATAACTAAATGAATTAATAAGATTATGTTTAATTGAAGTAATGTAATGAATACAGAAGATTTGATATTTATATAAGTGATTTTTATTTTGAAAGCTTTTGTCCAATACATGAAATAAAAATATCTGTTTAAAAATAATATAATATGTAATATCTGTTTCGTGAAATTGAGTGACGTGGTATTGAAAGCTAAACACACGAGGACGTGTGATAGGTCAGGAAGGCCGTGTCGCAGTGTGATTCCCAGTAAATGTAGCATTCTGGTAATTTGGGAATTCGGGGAATTCCCTGCTTCTGCTTTACTCGTTGATATTGATCGAATGCACGGCAGCAGAGGCAGAGACGCTCTGCTGCTGAGTGAGGTTCGATGGTAAGATACCAAGAGTCTTGAGTAAGACAGAGATGGCTGTATACGCTCGACTTGAGTGAGTTTATGACGTGAGCGCGTATGCAAGAGTCAGTTGAGCTTGGGTATTCGAACCAAACGGAACTCGCTGTGCAGCTGCGAAAATCAATAAAAGCATCAAGATGGAAAACATACCCTTGCCGCCGACATATATGTATAAATTCTTCTCTTTTGTCTTGATCCTCAAAGAATAATGACGTGTCCGCGAGTTGATGAGAGAAATTTAACAGTGTTTTATTTCGTAAACTATATTAAAATATATGAAAATTATAAAGCTATACAATATAAGGATTGATAAACGAGAAGTCGCCGAGTTCAACTGAACTGTACTATGCGCACTTATCGAATCCCTACTGTACTTATATACAGCACCAAGACATACATAATTTGTATGTATGAATACACTATGACACTTTGTTGCAATGTTATTGTAAACATCCCAATTCAAGTGCATGTGTAACATGATGACATATGTTATATGCGCTATGAACTTAAAGTGCTGACCACGCGTTTCCTCGCTGGCCGTCGCGCTTTTACATACATAACAAAGAGCGCGCATAACACATTCTTTCCGCCAATATATAACAACATAAATATATGTATACATAATGCAGCCGCTCCGCTGCTGGCTTTACCGGCAGCGCAGCTACGCGGCTTAGCCTAAGCATAGCCTTAATGATTTTGTACAAAACAGATATTGTCCAACAATTGGAGCGACACGTACATGTTGCTCCAAATAATAAAGATCACAATACTAAATCAATGTGTTTGAATAATGAAGAACTTATCTAAAGTGATTGCATTGCAACTTCACCACATGGCATAATAAAGAACTTAATCTAAAGTGATTACATTGCAAGCTCACTACAGAACATCATCTGTGTGGATTAAATCGGAATAATTGGATTGTCAACACTGACCAATCTTTTTTTCAAAATTAGCGATTAGATTAGATGTCTGGGCAACTTAAATAGTGATTTCCTTCAGACAAATAAAAATCTATTACTAACTTGTCACGATAATGTTCAGGCTTGCGCGAGTTAACATGCCCCCTCTCTCTAGCCTCATGGAAACAACGCAGATCCGGCAACTACAAGTCAACACAACACAGTCGTTTTGTTGGTAAGCTTCCTTCTAGCATCTTCTTGAATCTTACTTGCATATGAGACCTCGTATGTTCCCTCGGTCACTGGACTGTAACTCGCGCAATTTTCATGTTTCGCCGAAAAGTATTGCAGTTTTCTAAATTCCTGGATGCAAGAGTTTCTCATGTGTGGTTAAAACTAATTCTTTAAATATTGCATAATTGAGTTAATTTTGTAGCAAAATAAGACTTCGGAAATTATTGGTATATTTTGGATTCACGGTTTCTTTAAACGCACTTTAAATCATTTCGAAATCTGCATCGTTGTCTAAATACAAAGAACTGCTTTTAGAACAAAAATGGTCAAGTAAATATGGTTTGACTATTTGTAAGGTTATGCCGTTTTTTGAAATGTGTATAATTTGTTTTTTAAAATAAGTTTTATGTTGTATGTTAGTAGAATGTTTGTCGCTTGTTGTCGTTTTTGGGTTTGTAGGACAATCATACTAAATTACTACTGTTCTCTTCTGCTCTATGTTGTGTAATCATCTTATTTCATGTCTCTATGGTGAGGCTCTTGGAATGGTGCGAGCGTTTCAACTAACCTATGACAATTATGAGAAAGCAATGTCAATGTCTCGATATACGGTTCATTGTTGTTGATAAGTTATGATAAGAAGAGTACAAATGCAATCCTTATTTGATAAGCGATAAGCGATTCGCTACGATGGGGACAGATGAGTCATCTGAGATGACCCACCCGATAAAAACAAATCTGAGACCAGATTTATTGTTGTTAAACGACTAGATGACAACTCAATGTCAAATATTTCACCGTTTGTTATTAAGAAAATTATTGACCACTCCTGCGGCGGTGAAGTTTTTTTTTGCAAAGAAGACCAAACTAAGAATGGAACACAAGCCCAAAAATTGGTAAAGATGACAACATTAATGATTTTCCTGTGGAAGTTAAAGAACATCTCGCTCAACTCCTCTAAAGGAGTTATTTACTCCAATGACTTGCGACATCTTGATGAAAGAGTCATCAAAAACGAGCTTACTGTACAAAATGTTCACCAAGTGAAAAAATCAAGAAGAAGATAAACGATCAACTAGTTGAAACAGGCCTATTAATTTTAACTTTCAGAAGCGCCTCTTTTCCGGAAAGTATTAAAATCGGGTATGCATCAGATGAAGTGAGCGCATTTATCCCACCACCACTACGTTGCTACAATTGCTTCAGATTTTGACATATTTCAAATTTATGCCGCAACAAAAAAAATCTGCATTAATTGCGCCAACGAATACCATACTGAAGACAACGAACAATGCTTAAATGGAAAACGCTGCATCAATTGCAACGATGCAAAATTACTGGACTGTGATTTTTCTTCGGTATTCAGAAAGTGCCCACTCTTCGTTAAACACCAGGAAATCCAAGCGATCAAAACGCTTGATAAGGTTGACATGAAGATAGCTAGCTATAAACACCTACAAAACCAGACACGCCCACGATGGATCTCTCTATTCTAGCGTTGATAAAAGCAATAACAGTATAAACACTACTCAACAAACTCTTTCCAATTTAGTTCAGAGCAGTACCCCTATCCCACCTTTTACTCAAAATATAATTACCTACAATGACATAACAATTGACCCTAAACCAACATCTATCCTACCTCTGAGCCATTAAACCCAACTCTTCAATAAAAATTCTCCCTAGAACCAACTTTAACCGAATTAAAAGACAACTTAAAGGTAAAGCAAACTTACAATCTAAATCTTTAAAACAAAATATGAAACAATCTCCAGATTATATTCTTTCCAACAGCACGGACATATCCGACATAGATTTGTCTCCTGACATACACATACAAACTAATTTATTGTTAATTATATATATCGGCTATTTCCTCCTTAACAATACATCATTTATCAATTAACAATTCTCCAATGGAATATTAATGGCTTCACTAATAACTACAGTGAGCTGCAAGTTCTAATAGCCAAATACAAATCTCAAATTATTTGCCTTCAAGGGACCCACTTAGCATCTTATTCCATTCATCCCATAAACTACAGAATGATCTCGCGCAACTTACTGCCATCTTATGGTGGTGTTGCCATACTTATACACAAATCCATTCAAAACAAAGAAATTTGCCTTAAAATTTGCCGTAAAAAAAAACAATTAAATATTATTTTTACCTACCACCTAAAGTTGTCTTTACCCTTGCCAACTTAATTTCTGGGTTTTTCCCTCCCAATAACAAAACTACGCTAATAACTGGAGATTTTAATAACTGGCATAAACGCTCAATATTAAGAAGGACTTAATTCTTGATAAATTTTTATCCCAATCTAATTTAATTCTTCTTAATGATAAATGCCCTACCCACCTCAGTTCACATAACACTCTTACTCACATAGATCCCAGCTCCAATTGACTCGGAATGGAGAACTGAAGATTACTTTCTTTGGTAGTGATCACCTACCCATTATTTCCCGCCTTTTCTAGTACACGCAGTCCCATGCTAAAACCGTTAGATCGTCTTTTAAACTTAGCAAAGTTGATTGGAAACCTTTCTAATCCTTGTCCTTGATTCTAAAACCAATCTACCCCTATCAGTTCCAACATTAACAAAGAATCAGCCAACTTGAATAAAATTATTTTATCTAGTGCCCATCAAAGTATCCCCAAAGTTGCTCAATTAATTTCATAATCAGTTCCGGGGTGGAATAAAGATCTAGAAGCACTACTCAGCTTAAAAAACTCTACGTGGTGTACAATTAAAAGATATACTTCTACGGAAAATATCATCGATTTTAGAAGGAAAAATTTTCTAAACGCAGCCAAAAGACAATCCATTTATAAATTTACTGAAGAGATTAACCCTTCTACCCCGATCGCTAATACCATACTGAAGACAACGAACAATGCTTAAATGGAAAACGCTGCTTCAATTGCAACGATGCAAAATTACTGGACTGTGATTTTTCTTCGGTATTCAGAAAGTGCCCACTCTTCGTTAAACACCAGGAAATCCAAGCGATCAAAACGCTTGATAAGGTTGACATGAAGATAGCTAGCTATAAACACCTACAAAACCAGACACGCCCACGATGGATCTCTCTATTCTAGCGTTGATAAAAGCAATAACAGTATAAACACTACTCAACAAACTCTTTCCAATTTAGTTCAGAGCAGTACCCCTATCCCACCTTTTACTCAAAATATAATTACCTACAATGACATAACAATTGACCCTAAACCAACATCTATCCTACCTCTGAGCCATTAAACCCAACTCTTCAATAAAAATTCTCCCTAGAACCAACTATAACCGAATTAAAAGACAACTTAAAGGTAAAGCAAACATACAATCTAAATCTTTAAAACAAAATATGAAACAATCTCCAGATTATATTCTTTCCAACAGCACGGACATATCCGACATAGATTTGTCTCCTGACATACACATACAAACTAATTTATTGTTAATTATATATATCGGCTATTTCCTCCTTAACAATACATCATTTATCAATTAACAATTCTCCAATGGAATTTTAATGGCTTCACTAATAACTACAGTGAGCTGCAAGTTCTAATAGCCAAATACAAATCTCAAATTATTTGCCTTCAAGGGACCCACTTAGCATCTTATTCCATTCATCCCATAAACTACAGAATGATCTCGCGCAACTTACTGCCATCTTATGGTGGTGTTGCCATACTTATACATAAATCCATTCAATACAAAGAAATTTGCCTTAAAATTTGCCGTAAAAAAAAACAATTAAATATTATTTTTACCTACCACCTAAAGTTGTCTTTACCCTTGCCAACTTAATTTCTGGGTTTTTCCCTCCCAATAACAAAACTACGCTAATAACTGGAAATTTTAATAACTGGCATAAACGCTCAATATTAAGAAGGACTTAATTCTTGATAAATTTTTATCCCAATCTAATTTAATTCTTCTTAATGATAAATGCCCTACCCACCTCAGTTCACATAACACTCTTACTCACATAGATCCCAGCTCCAATTGACTCGGAATGGAGAACTGAAGATTACTTTCTTTGGTAGTGATCACCTACCCATTATTTCCCGCCTTTTCTAGTACACGCAGTCCCATGCTAAAACCGTTAGATCGTCTTTTAAACTTAGCAAAGTTGATTGGAAACCTTTCTAATCCTTGTCCTTGATTCTAAAAACCAATCTACCCCTATCAGTTCCAACATTAACAAAGAATCAGCCAACTTGAATAAAATTATTTTATCTAGTGCCCATCAAAGTATCCCCAAAGTTGCTCAATTAATTTCATAATCAGTTCCGGGGTGGAATAAAGATCTAGAAGCACTACTCAGCTTAAAAAACTCTACGTGGTGTACAATTAAAAGATATACTTCTACGGAAAATATCATCGATTTTAGATGCAAAAATTCTCTAAACGCAGCCAAAAGACAATCCATTTATAAAGGACTCCTTAATTTCTAGTCTCTTTGCTGTCAATAAAATGAGAACTCTTTCCTATTCATTAATTTACCCACATAGTAAACGTGTATATCCAATAGAAGTTGACAATAGGTTAGGTTAAGGTTAGGTTAGACCGGCCGCCCCTACTAGGGGCGAAACATAGACCAGTAGAGGTCCGTAGCTGGAGGGTGTCTTCGTCTCAGAAGTCGCATAGTATGGATGTATTTTTGGCAAAAGCCAGCAGCATCCTGGGTGGTAGCCGAGAAACATCACGAAGTTCGTTACGAAACGGCGAAGCAAGCTATTTCATCCGGAGCCGGGATAACTCTGGACATCTACAAAGAAGATGCTCAAGTGTGTCCTTGACTCCGGATTCGTTACATTTTCTACACTGGTCACTGTTCGTGATGCTCAACCTTACAGCATGGATAGCCGACAGACAGTGGACAGTTCAAATGCCGAGCATTAGTCTGCAGTCTTTCCTTGAAATTAAATTGGTATTAATTGAAGCTCACATCAGCCTTGCAGTTTTGCAAGAGATGGTATTGCGCCGGCTCGAGTCCCACTGAAGTCAAGAGCGTACTTCAATATCCCTGCCTAGTGATCTCAGGGACATCGGCACATTGCACATGTTACCGACATCTCTTCGTAAAGAGGATAAGGCCCGTTTCGTCCGCGTTAATGCTGAGCCCGGCTCGACCCAAGCTTTAACTTCCCCTTAGGTAAGTTTCATTACATTGCTGAGGGTGGTTGGGCAACTAATAAACCTGGGGGCCAGTCTAATGAATTTTTACAGTAGGCTGTTCACAACCAGATTCCAAAAGAGAGGCGAGGGAACCCCCCTGGGGAGTGCCACGTCGCACTTCGTTTGTAATGGCCGAATCGCCTCACGTAGCCACCAGCCTATCGCTAATAAAGCGGTTGATCCACCTGTGGATCGCTGGAGCCGTGTTCACTGAGGTAAGTGAATACTTTCATAATAGCGTCAGTAGTGACGTTATTGAAGGCGCCTGAAATATCTAGAAAAGCACCCAAGGCATAATTTTTAAAGTGGTCTGCTTTTTCGATGGAGGCTATTAGAGCATGTAAAGCCGTCTCAATGGACTTGCCCTTAGTGTACTCATGCTGATTTGGGGACAACAGATGCATTGAGTTCCTTATGATGTGCAAATAAAGTAGCTTCTCCAAAGTTTTTAGCAGAAAGAGGTTAGGCTGATTGGGCGGAAGTCATTTGGGGAACCACATGACTGCATTGCCCGCCTTGGGCAGGAAAATGACTTTTGAGGTCCTCCAAAGAGTGGGGATATAACCCCATGCCAAACACGCCGAAAAGATCCTCGATATCCAAGGAACAATCGTAGATTTGCTGGCTTGTAGCATTGCTGGCGAAAGTCCATCGAGACCGGGCTACCTGACCTTCGCAAAGGAGTCGATAGCCCAAATTATTTTATTGTCAATGATTAGACCGGCAGGGGGTCTCAAAACTGGGAGACTAGGAATGAGCTGCCAGTCGCTGTTCTCTATTCCAATACATCCCGGGAAATGAGCTGAGAGCAGTGCTTCAAGAGTTTCAGCACTGCTCTCTGTCCACACTCCATCGCCCGACCTGAGCAGACTGGGGCTATAAGCCTGCTTGGACAGCAGCTTCCTCAGTCTGAAGGTTTCTTTAATATTCTCCAGGTCCGAGCAAAAGGTTCTCCATGAGAGAGACTTGTACTCGTCCCAGACATAGACGTTGTCCGCCTTCTTAGCAAGTTGAAACATGCTAGTAAGCTCCCCACATAGTGATGAGAGATCTGGATTCCACCAGGGTAGCTTCGATCTTCTCGTCGGTCTTGAGAAACTACAGGATTGGCGAAACGCGGAAAGTAGCCCTTCTGAGAGGATATTAACAGATGTTTCTAGGTCCTGTACCAAGTTGATAGTGCACGGTGGACCAAGAGAATTGGAAACGAGACTGGAGAATTTCACCCAGTTCGTAATACGGGGATTTTTGAACGGCTCAGCCGTAGATACCCTGTTTAATGGAATTGTAAACTGGATCGAAGAAGGAGGGTCTACCCAGGACTTTCCACTCACCTACATCAGTACAATCAGTCGCGATGGATAAGTCCAGTACGTTACGAAACGTGGGACCTCCATAGGTAGATTCCTCACCTCTGTTGGCTAGTCTCAGCTTATTATTTAGGATAAAATCAAGAACTGACTCACCCCTTTCGGTATGGGCGGAATGTTGTTGCCTTCATGTAGGCATTGGGCTGTCTGGGGCACTTTCCATCCTAACAAACAGTGCGTCGAGCAGCTTACTATGGGTCAACCGCCACCGCTCTGCAGACATTTTCCCGTTAGGGTCCCCTCTGTCTATAAGACCAACGGCGAGATGCCGCCTAGCGGTTTCCGCAACCGTTGCTCTCTATCTATGTCTGTTACTGTCTGTGTTTTTGTTGGTGGAGCTAGGTGATCGCAGCCTCATGCTCACTGGAGCCCCTTGCTTTGAGGCTCTCATCAGACCGTTGACGCTTGCTTGTCGTGGACTCCACCTTCGGGTTGGCAGAACCGGTCTGCACCTTATTGCCTTTGTAGTGGTCGCTTGGGCCGCACAGATTTCTCTGCTGGGCCTGAAAGTAGGCAGTTTTTTTGCCAAGTGGAAAAAAACGCCAGTGCCACGGCACTATGTGTAGAAAAAGTAGTTAATGTAATATATTTATTAAAGTTATGTTTATATATGTTAAGAATCCAATTTTTGTTAGTTAAATGTTAGATGTATAATAATTGTTTAGTGTTAGTATAATCTTTTAGGACAATTGTATTTTGTTAGCCAAAAATTTATTAGCTCCATCTGTGTGTGGGGCTTAGCAACATTTACAGATTTTTAGCGATAAATGCATCTTAAGGCAGTGAATGACAAAGAAAATGGGAAGATAAGAATGCATCAAAGTTTAATGCCCGTTTGACAAGGCATATAGTTTTCATTCGTGATGGGTTTCTCGCAAGTCACCTGTTAATTTTGTCGTGGCAATTCTCACAAACTAGAGAAAAATAAAAAATATATTGGATATATCGCCAACTAAACGACAAAAGTGACATAGTTAAATAAATAGTGAATAGTGCGAGAAAAGAAATTGTGTGAAATCACCATCCCCATTTCGGCCAGCAGCCAACGGAGAGTCGGCTCTAGCAGTTCACGGCTTCTGCTCGTCGGCTTTGGGGGTGGAGGTCTTGCTTGGACGGACTCTATCACTTACCACACATTACTATTATTAAATCCAGAATTGAGCGTGCTTGCGACAAATAGAAGGAACAGATAACTAGACCGGAAGAATTCGAAAAATAAATTCGGAAATAAAGAAATACGGACAGACAGAGAGAAGACTAAAATTTTTAACAAGACACAGATGTTGTTGTTTTTGTGAATTGCCCACCCTACCTATGATCACCGGCCGCTAGAGCATTGCTCTGGTGATCCCTTAGACACCCTACATCCGGGTAGAAATCAGCTTAGTTCAAACAGAATTATGGATTTCATGATTCAGTTTAATTCATACTTAAGGAAAACAAAATTTGTCTAAAATTAATACGATTTTTTTTTAATTATTTCCAGTTTCGGGGTTTCAATGCAGACCGATTGATTATATAAGCAAAATGTTTTATATACATTTAAGGTGGACGTATCGGTCTGTGAGCGAAAGTAGACCATAATTTGAATTAGTTTAATATATAAATCTATACTTATAAAATTAGCAAATATTATTATAATAACAATGTGGGGAAATTTAAAGTTAATAAAAATTCTAAATTATAAGATTATGGTATGCAATATATGTGTTTGGATGTTATTAAATCTTATTTAAATTAAGATTTTAATATTTTGTGTGTTAGTGAAAGCGTGGAACCAAAAATCAGCAAGAATATAAAATAAAAATATATGTGAAATCATACCGTAAACCAAAATAATTTGTTAATGAGTTGAATTTTTGGATATTACAAATTTGCGTGTTACGTTAGTTATAAAAATTTGCTCAAATAAATTATTTAAATAGAAATTCTTGTTAGTTCGGTTTTGCTTGGTTCAATTAGTAGGGAGATGTCATACAAATTAGTGAAAAATTTTCAATGTATATGTACAAAAGAACCACTCACTGCATATCCATCGGCGAAAGATCGATCTCTGCTTAGGTTTGCTGTAAAAGAATTTATCACCAAGGACTCTGGTCGATTCTAACCTCTGCACCTCCTCATGGAGGGCTCCTGGGGTGCTTGGAGTGGGCCGCAAATGAGCTGACAATTTAAACGGCCACAATAAGTACCCTGAACACAAAGCAAAACATTTTCCCATAATCACCTGCCAACTTCCAGTGAGATCGACACAGAAAAAAAATATTGAAAAAAAAATACCAATTTTGCCGGCGCTCCGCGCGGCCATAGCCAGCCAAGGGACTCAAATTAGGCTGTCTCTTTTCCGCTATTCTTTCGTTCGCGCTCGCCGTCTCGCACAAAATAAAAATCCTAGATTTGCGTATAAGGATAAATGAACTAAAACCGACGCATACGGATATTCGGAAACTTACAAGGTTTTTCACTTTTTTTTCAACCAAACAACACAACTTAGCACTTGCCGCCTTTGCACGCCGAAAAAAAACACTTATTTCACGGAACGTAGCTAGAAGCGCGTCTGCACTCTATGACAGTTTCGAACGAAAAGAATGTGGACCAATTAACGTGCATTCCATCTAGGTTACATGAAATGCAAAACAGATGATATTACAGCTTTCCTAAGCATCTCTGAAACACCTGTCCTTGCAGCTTTTCTAAGCATCCCTGATGCAGCTGATCTTGCAATTTCTAAGCAACCCTGCTGCAGCTGATATTGCAATTTATAAGCATCCCTGATACAGCTGATATTGCAATAGTATTTCTTTATTTGTTTTGTTTTGACTCTTCCGTCGCCGCTACAAAAGCGACGTTAAATATTGCTCACGGCAGATGTAAAGTGTACATATAATAATGCTCTGATATTTCTTTAAAAATCAGACGACACGCAGTCTTAAATTGTTCTTTTGAATGTTGTTGGTGTAGGCGCTTCATACGAAGTTAAGCCACTAATTAAATCCCATCCACTCCGCATCGTCACCCGGCATCAAAAAGCTTGTTGGAAAGCTTTGAAAGCTTCTGCAATACAGCTTCGAAAGCTGCAGCGGATCAGCTGATAGCTGCAAGCGAGAGGCCAATTTCTGCAATCTGGCAGCAATTACGAGGAGCGATTTTGCAGCGATACTGCGCCGCCGCCACCTCCAATATTACCTGGAAGTTGTCTCCAAGAGGGATAACAAGGAGAACGCCAGCATTACCACTGTAGTATTGGTGCAATCGACTGTACGACCAAATGCAGAAGTGATTTCGTACATCTCGGGAGTTGGCGCAGCTGATGTCCGTGCCTATAGATGCTTTGATTGTGTAGCATATATCAACGTTATTTCTTTTGGGCCTTCTGTCATTTAATTAGTTTTTTTGTATTCTATTTTGTTAATTTGATGTCTTGTTTGCGTACATGTATATACATATCTTGAATGAAAAACTGTGTTGTGAATCTACATATGATTACGTGGTATATTATACTATGCATCAGATGTAAATAAACTTCATTAGTTACCATAAGTTGTCATACATATATCTTATCCGTAAACATTTTTGTTTTCTGTGAAAATTTGCAATTTTAAAATTGAATTTATATTTGTTTACAAAAACAATGGAACATCTGGCATAAAAGCTCAGCTCACCATTCAAGTAGAAAGCTTTTGGTCAGGGCTTTAAATTTTTGCTCCACAGCTCAAAACAACAACAACAAAACAACACACACACACACACATATCACCGGCTGAGAAAGATCTTTCGTCGCTGTAGAATGATCTAAGTGAGCTTTATACTCGTATACATGTAACAAAGTAGTTTATTGATATAAAATATAAAATGAATGAATGAATATATAATGAAGTAATGATGAAATAAATAGATTAATGATCAACACGATTAGAGGACAACTGTTCCTGTCAACGCCGACACACCAACTGACTTCTCGTCGATCTTGCTTTCATGATCAGTGCTGCCATATCTTTTCACTAAGCTCGCGTTGCCACTCGTTGCCAGCAACCAGAAGTGCCATCCTTCACGTACATACATACATATCTTTTTTCACATATTGTTCGTATCAGAGGTTTTTTTTTAATTGAATCTATTGAATGCAAAATTTATAATCCAAAAGAAGTTTTTCTTTTGTTTTTGCTTGCAGCTTAATTTCGCTGCACCTGAGGAACCTTAAGTTTCTTAGGGCTGAGCATTTGCCGATGGTCCATTGTTGAACGATGATATGGATTCATAATTAAATAGTTTTATATTGCATAAAAACTATTAGTAAATTAGCGATCCATATATAAACAAGTAAGAAAGTTACAGTCGAGTGTGCTCGATATGATATGTTTGGTATATCGATACAGTACACCATTCCAAATATACCATAGACGGCACAATGCACCAGATTGTCGGCCAAAGCAAATCAGACCCCTAGTAAGTAGGCGTTTTTGCCCATACAAAAGTATTTCTTTAATAACTTCCACAATTTTTATCTGATCGCAACCAAATTCAGGAATCATAACTACTATAGTAATTATTGTATATACCAAAATTCGTAACTCTAGCTTCAAAATTAGGCTTGTTATTCGATTTTTTTGATTTGCGGAGGCGGAAGTGGGCGTGGAAAAAATTTGAAACAAACTTGATCTGCGTGCAAACATAACAAATGCTGTCGAAAATAAATTATAGCTCTATCTCTTATAGTCTCTGAGATCTAGGTGTTCATACGGACGGACGGACAGACACACAGACGGACAGACGGACATGGCTATATCGTCTCGGCTGTTGACGCTGATCAAGAATATATATACTTTATAGGGTCGGAGATGCCTCCTTCTACCTGTTACATACATTTCCTGCCGGCACAATGTTATAATACCCTTCTACCCTATGGGTAGCGGGTATAAAAAATTGCAACATGAAATATTGGTTATTTATTTCTATTACTCATATTTATTCTATTTACCTATTTATTTAGTTTCTAAGAATTTATGAAATAGATATTATTTAGCTTTAATATTTCCACATTTCTCTTATTATTCTTATTCCGTCCATGCCTTCTTTGATTGCCTTAATTGCCGTTTATTTATGTATCTTAATTTAAATAAATTGTTTATAATGTTTATTATGTGCTAGAAATTCTTCAAATTTGGAACCATGCAGCGTTTGTATGAGGAGGGTTGAGTGACGAGGAGCTTCTCTGAGGGATCCTGTTATTTAAATTGATATTTACGTTGGCTTTGCAGGATCATGGTAGGGTGGGCGTCTGCACCAATGAGTGCACCGTAAAGGAGAAGTTCTCCAAGTCGAAGGTAGATCCCTAACTTGTCTTTTCTGTAGTTTTCTTCTAACTCTTTTGTTTACTGTCCTTGTATGTCTCTTCCCCATTTTCCCCCTCCAACTTATGTAAGTACGCGAATTTTTTATTAATATCGTTAATCTATGGAAGCACGTAGCGGAAAGGATAATTTTTGTTTTGCCCACACCCATTCGACCAGATAACAGCCGCACAGTGGGCGATTTGGTCTTTTATACTAAAATAGATGTCTTCAGAAGGTTTTTTTTCACTGATCAGAAAAAAGTCATAGATTTTTTTAAGTTAATAACAATTTTTTTTACATTTTTTTTTGTAATTAAAAAAAAATATAAAATTTTGTTTTACTTTTATTTTTTTAACTTTAATTAACAAATTTCATATATCAGCTTTATCTAAAAAATGATGGGATGATGGAAAAAAAATGGGATAACTTCTGAGTGCAATACTAAAAAAAGATCCCTTTTTGGTACTAACACTGTGCCTAAAAAGTACCATAGTTTGAAGGCTAGCAGGTAATAGCAGTTCATATTACACATTTTGGACGCCACTGATTCACACTTTCGGCTAATAAAAGAGTTAGACTGAATCCACTTGAATCCAGTAAGTTCGATTCCACGAAAGACAGGTGTACGCTAAACCGGACTCGTTGTAATACACTGAATTACCACTACGTTTTATGAGCTACACATTTATAGACCGGTCACAAACATTGATTATACCCGCTACCCATAGGGTAGAAGGGTATTATAACTTTGTGCCGACAGGAAATGTATGTAACAGGAAGAAGGAGGCATCTCCGACCCTAAAAAGTATATATATTCTTGATCAGCGTCAACAGCCGAGACGATATAGCCATGTCCGTCTGTTCGTCTGTCCGTATGAAACACTGGATCTCAGAAACTATAAGAGATAGAGCAATAATTTTTTTTCGACAGCATTTGTTATGTTTGCACGCAGATCAAGTTTGTTTCAAATTTTTGCCACGCCCCCTTCCGCCCCTGCAAATCAAAAAAATCGAATAACGAGCGTAATTTTAAAGCTAGAGTTCCGAATTTGGTATATACAATAATAACTATAGTATTTATGATGATTATTTGGTTGCGATCAGATGAAAATTGTCGAAGTTATTAAAGAAATACTTTTGTATGGGCAAAAACGCCTACTTACTAGGGGTCTTAGTTGCTTTGGCTGACAATCTGGTATATTGTGCCGTCTATGGTATATTTTGAATACGGTACTATGTCGATATACCAAATATACCATTCGGCATATTTTTAGTATTTTTACAGTATATTTGGTATATTTTGAGAAAATACCGCAAAATATATTTCTTTTATTCAAAATGGGTAGCGGGTATCTCACAGTCGAGTACACTCGACTGTAGCTTTCTTACTTGTTTTGCATTGAATCTGTTGAATGCAAAGTTTATAGTCCGAAAGAAGTTTGTTTTTTTTTTTTGTTTTGCTGGCAGCTTAATTTCATTGCGCCTGGGGAACCTTAAGTTTCTTAGGGCTGGGCATTTGCCGATGGTCCATTGCCATATAATGATATGGATTCTTAATTAAATAGTTTTATAGTGCATAAAAACTATCTGTTAATTAGCGATCCATATAAAAATTGCAATATGAAATATTGGTTATCTATTTCTATTAATTTACACAGATGTTGCAGTTGAGAAGTTATGATTTTTTCAAATGCTTTCGGAATCGCAGACAATTTAGATATACCGCGATAATTTTGAACTTTAGATTTGTTCCCTTTTTATACCCGCTACCCATAGGGTAGAAGGGTATTATAACTTTGTGACGGCAGGAAATGTATGTAACAGGTAGAAGGAGGCATCTCCGACCCTATAAAGTATATATATTCTTGATCAGCGCACTATGGGCAAAAAGTCCCGAATTGCGGCATTTTTACCATTTTTGAAGATAGAAACATGAAACTTTGTACATATACCTAAAAAATAAAGATAGAATTTTGGATTTTTTCCTTTTTCAATTGGACCACGCCTTCCTTACCGCCCACCCTACCATGAGGTTATAATTTTCGATTTTTTTTCCTAAAAATTTGTTTTAAAATATTTTAATGTAATATATTTAATACAATTAAACAAAATTTATTAAATTAATATATGTATGGCAAATTCGCATTTTAAATTTGATTTGGATCCATGCAAATTTAAATCAAAAATTAATTAGAGTCTAATATTATGTTTTGTGACTCCATACCTTGGTGCCCAGTTAATAATTTATTCTTCACAAAGCTCTTCCTCCAACTCCAGGGAACTTTGCCCGAAAATGTCGAGCTCACAATCTCCGCCTTCTTCTATCTGATTATCATTATTGTCTGCACATGCCTATGTTTTTGGAGGCTCAATATCAGGAGATTCCAAAAGAGCTATAACATCTCTCGGTGGGCTTTTTTATAGTTTAATCTTTGGCGTTCGTTTAGATTTATAGTTGAAATCAGTGGATCAGAGGAATCCAAAGCTCTATTAAACACATCTGATATAGTATTCAGGCGGCTGTTTTTCCTTGCATGAGAAAACATATCGAGTTTGTACAATTTTTTGCGCTCCTCTGACGCATTTTCACGGAGAGCTACTAGAAAAAGTACGGAGGTTTCCATAATTTGGTGCCAATGTACCAGTACTTTATGCAAAATTTGAGATATTGGATACCACTTATAAGTATTAATGTATAAGTACATCAAGTACCTACTCTAAGTTTTGATGGGCATACCTCAAACTCACATTATGTAACAATTAAAATTATATAAACACTTTTCAAAACGGCAGGCAACAATAGCATTGAATTTTGTGTTTAATAGACTAGTTCAAATGCTAATTTTCACTTTAACCTTGGTCCTGCCTCAGTATACGTTAAGCTTTTACGATCAGGCTTTTCGCGTGGAACATCATCTTAAGAAATTTAATTATGAACGAAGATGCAAGCCATTGCGCAGGCTTTTCTGTTCCATTTTCGTAAATTAGTGTTATTCAATCCGAAAAACTGATCTTATATTAAGATTTATATCTTTTATTAATTCATTTTCATCGATATTTTGCAAAACAAACTGCTTCACAGCGGTTTGTTGGCGGTTGTTGTTGCTCCAAAAATCAAGTAACGTTGAATAACAAGACGTAAATACAATTGCAACATTAAGTTTTGCCGTAAATCGGGCAAAAACGGGCAAAAATGTTAACCACTATTTGATTGTTAACAGTTTGGTTAATAACATTCAGCTTTAATATTGCCTCGACCGGCCTAGACGCACTAGTTACACTCCACAGAAACACAAATGCATTTGTTAGCAGGGACCTAAAAACATACCAACAACACATTGCACGATTAGACAATTTATCACATGCACTAAAAATTTAGTGCCAATAATTAATATTACATACCTCGACGTTTAAATTCCATATTAAAGCTTTTTTGTTTGATTTAGTATTTGAATATAAAATTGACAGAAAAAATCACAAATTTTCCCGCCAATTTTTTTTTTTCAGAGGGTCCTGACTATAGTCTTTAAATATGGGCGAATAACAAATTACCAACGAAGTCTAAAATTTTTTAAAAATATGTTTCAGTATTCTTGAAGTATTCTAATTCAAAAAATAAAGTCAATTTAATGATACCGAACACAAAAAAAATGTAAAAATGCCGCACTTTGCGACTTTTTGCCCATAGTGCGCTGGCGACACGCAGAGAGTATCTCTTCTCCCCGTGCCCGCCGGTGGTAGCAGTCACACCTTCCACCGACGTTTGGGCTGACATCCCAGCCCGAGATGATTTATTGAAATACTTCATCTGAGACATTTTGGCTAATTTTGTTCTTGGGAGCCCCTCATAGCGTTTAAAGTCTGACCGCCAGACACCTCATTCCATGGATTTTGCTCCTTACTTATCTACAGACAGATGCCCGAAAAATAAGGAGCAGAGCCCTCAGCTAGAATCAGCAGTACCTGAAACATCGGCGCATAGTAGAGATTTGTTTCCTCATGACAAAGAGGTAATACAGATGCTACTCAGCCAGAACCTTTGGGGAAGGTTCAGTAGAAACGCAATATATTTTGCAGTATTATTCTCAAAATATAACAAATATACAACAAAAATACTAAAAATAGACCAAATGGTATATATATGATATATACCCCCTAGTAAGTTGACGTTTTTGCCCAAAAACTACAAAACTATTTCTTTAATAACATTCACAATTTTTATCTGATCGCAAATTTTCAGGAATCATGACTACTATAGTTGTAATTGTATATACCAAAATTCGCAACTCTAGCTTTAAAATTACGCTTGTTATTTGATTTTTGATTTGAGGGAGCGGAAGGGGGCGTGGCAAAAATTTGAAACAAACTTGATCTGCGTGCAGACATAACAAATGCAGTCGAAAACAAGTAAGAAAGGTACAGTCGAGTGTACTCGACTGTGAGATACCCGCTACCCATTTTGAATAAAAGCAATATATTTCGCGGTATTTTTCTTGAAATATACCAAATATACTGCAAAATACCAAAAATATACCAAATGGTATATGTGGTATATCGATATAGTACCGCATTTAAAATATACCATAGACGGCACAATATACCAGAATGTCAGCCAAAGCAACTAAGACCCCTAATAATAAGTAGGCGTTTTTGCCCATACAAAAGTATTTCTTTAATAACTGCGAAAATTTCTATCTGATCGCAACCAAAAAATCATAACTACTATAGTTATTATTGTATATATCAAAATTCGTAACTCTAGCATTAAAATTACGCTTGTTATTTGATTTTTTTGATTTTCGGGGGCGGAAGGGGGCGTGGCAAAAATTTGAAACAAACTTGATCTGCGTGCAAACATAACAAATGCTGTCGAAAAAAAATTATAGCTCTATCTCTTATAGTCTCTGAGATCTAGGTGTTCATACGGACAGACGGACAGACACACAGACGAACAGACGGACATGGCTAGATCGTCTCGGCTGTTGACGCTGATCAAGAATATATATACTTTATAGGGTCGGAGATGCCTCCTTCTACTTGTTACATACATTTCCTGTCGGCAAAAGTTATAATACCTTTCTACCCTATGGGTAGCGGGTATAAAAAATTATAGCTCTATCTCTTATAGTCTCTGAGATCCAGTGTTTCATACGGACAGACGGACATGGCTAGATCGTGTCGGCTATTGATGCTGATCAAGAATATATATACTTTATAGGGTCGGAGATGCCTCCTTCTACCTGTTACGTACGTTACGGGTATAAAAACTAGGCCTTGAATTTGTGCTAATTTTTTTTCCAGTGAAAATACTATTTTGTGTCTGACCTTTGTACAACGTTGTGTATTAATAGGTGCTTAAATTTACGCCCATGAGTTGGACATTAGAGAGATTAAGCGAGAAATTGATAGTGACGATAGTGAAGCAGCAGGCTTCCACTCTCAGAAGATACATAGAACCGATACAGAAATGGACATTGAACCGTTAAAAGCTCTAATACAAAGCACAGTTAATGACGCTCTCGCGGAGCAAGAACACCGTCTAAGACAACAGTTTGCAGTAGAACTAAATGCTGTCAGATCCCAAGTAGATGCGTTGCAGATATCTGCACCATGCATCAAAGTATTCGAAAAGGTTACAATCAATCCAAATGTAAAATGTGAAGTGAGACTTGACATAATCAAGTCTGTACCGACTTTCGAAGGTGTGCAGAGTGAATATGTGCCCTGGAGGCAATCTACCTTGGACGCATACGAAATCTTCAGACGTTACAATGGTAGCGAAGCACATTACGAGGCGGTAGCTATTTTACGAAATAAAATATGCGGAGCAGCTAGATCAGTCTTGACATCACATAACACTGTTCTTAATATTGACGCAATTATTACGAGGTTAGATTGTACGTACGGAGACAAAACGTCCTTGCGCGTACTCAGGCAGCAGTTACAAATGGTCAGGCAAGATGAATTAGGTTTGATGGAATATTACAAGGTTGAGAAAAAGCTCACCCTTGTCACCAATAAAATTGTCATGACTCATGATGAGCCACGATTCGAGATGATACGCATTCATTGCAGGTCTTAAGCGATCCCTAAAAGCATTCGTGCTACCAGCTCAGCCTCGCGAGGCTGAGAATAGCATCGAAAGAAGTATGTTTGCAGCTTCTTATGCAAAGGTAATCGAAGACCGGGGGCGGCATGAAAGTAACAAACAGGGAAATCGACAACAGTCGAAGCCCAATAGAACTACGTGAAACACTTGTCCACACCCCATTAACTGTGAACTCTATACATGGATACAGTGAAATCAAAGGAAAATGTTCTATGAAAATTCTTGGAAAATCCGCACAGTTCTTGATATTAGACACCCTTGACGCCTTTGATGCCATAATGGGTTTCGATCTGCTAACGCAGGCGGGCGCCATTCTAAACGTGAAAAACAAATGCTTAAGTTACGGCAACAGGTGTGAACCATTGCAATTCCATTCATATGAAAATGTGAATTTCACTCAAGTGAACGAAATAACAGTCCCCGAAAGTATAAGAGACGAGTTCAGGTAGATGATATCGAGGAGAATTAAAGCGTTTTCGACCTCCAACGAGGCATTACCATTGAATACATCAGTAGTCGCCACAATTCGTACTATATTCGAGACTATACCCGTACTAGGGTTGTGCTGATATGCAAAAATATCGTATCAGTGATATATCGTTTTTCAAAAATATATCAAATTGATAAAAATATTTATCACCCAAAAATATCGATATATCAAGTATTTTTGATATTTAATTTTTTTTCATTAACCAAAATTTAACTCCAACATTTTTTTTTTAACGATTTTAAAAACACCCGTTGTGTTACATGAAGGTCCGTCATGCGGCTTCGGGTGTCATATACCACACATTTTATGGCAGACGCCAACCTCTCTGATGGTACTGAACTACCTGGTGTAATAAGGTAGCCCAATGCTAGCTTTGATAGCCTTGGCAATGTCTTCTTTTGAGAGTTCCAAAATGATATTGGGTCGCTGTCCCATGAAGTGAAGGGAAGACTCAAAAACAATTTGATCTCCTTGTTTTCCGTTACTTCCAAAGGTTCAAGCGTAGCAATGGACCTGACATGCGCCTCCAGAAATCCTTAATTTTTAGAACAGGCTTCTTCTTCTGCTACGTTATCATTTGCAGGGCGCAGTAAGTCCTATAAATAAATGGTATTCTAATTTAGTTTCAAAATTTTGTAATAAAAATAAAAATATTTTGTTAAAGTAAACTATTTTAAGTTTCGTATTATTTTATAAAACATTAAAGAGTAACTAAGAAGTATTTCATAACAGTGTTTATGTGGGTTAAAACATAATTTTACGTACTTCTTCAATATTTTTGTTTTCAGACATTTCAAAAGCAATGTCCTTGACAGCTTCAAGGGCTGTGAGAGGAAAAGATAAACTTTCTCGGATCCAACAAAGACGATTGGACAAGAATTTTGTTGTTCTGCAAAAATTTAAAGCCGTTAGCATCTTCGGCAATCCTTTTACAGTTGTTGATCTATTAATTAGGACTATCGCTACTTTATTCGAAATACTTAAGAACAAAATAAGCATGTCCAGACAGGGGTTCCACCTTGTGTCCACACTTTGCACGAGAGTTTTAATGCGACCTTCTGCTGTTCCTTCGTCGGCCTGTAGTTTCCGCAACATGTCCATCGCAGCTGAGCTTGAAATGAGTAACAATTTTCTTCACTTTATCCAAAACGTTTGAAAAAAAAAAGTTATGTCGTCGACTACCAAATGAATGGTATGAGCGAAACATGAAATGTGTTTGCCACTTCCCAAAAATAAATTTGAGGCCTCCTTCATGTTGTTTGCGTTATCTGTAGTTAAAGTACGACACTTCAAGCGCTTCGATATCAAATTAGTTACACACCCTCTTCAGTAAGACACATATATACTCGCTAGTATGTTTTTTTTTTTTTTGTGAGGACTTTGCTTTTATTTATGGAATCTTCTCTAGATTTTGAGACTAACAATAAGTTTACGAATCTTAACATTAAAATTTAGCTAACAGTGTATTAAAACTGCATTCTGGTTGCGCGTCCCTCAAGTCGGTCGCTGGGTAGGTAAGTCATTACGACGCAGACGTGATTGGTTGCTCAACCTTGTTAGACCTCTCGCCAGGTGGTTAGGGTGCAACAGCAGCTTGGTAAAGTACTTTTCCTCCTGTTCTGCGATCACTTCTTTGACTGGTAGGATGTTTAAGTCGCGTTGTATGTTTTCGTTGCGAACGTACCACGGTGCCCCGGTGATGGTTCTCAAGATTTTCGACTGAGCTCGCTGGACTATGTCAATATTACTATTGCTGGCACTCCCCCATAATTGGGAGCCGTACATCCATATAGGTTTTAGTACCGAGTTTTACAGCAGGACTGAGCGTTGATAAGCCAATGAAGGCTGCTGGCTTTTAGCTTTAGGTGTGTTCTTTTGGCTTCAATGTCGAGGTGTACTCCTAGATATGTCACTTCGTTTGCTTGCGGGAGTAGAGTGTTGTTTAATGTTAGCGGCGGACAGTTTTGCCTGTTCAGGGTGAATGTAACGTGCTTGCATTTTTGTTCGTTCACTCTAATTCGCCAATCTGATAGCCATTTTTGAACATCGATTATATGAAGAGCTAGCTGCGCAGTTGCTTGCCTCGGGCATTTCGAGCGGCTAAGAATAGCTGTATCATCAGCAAAAGTAGGTGTTGTTATTCGTGTGCTTGTCGGGATGTCTGCTGTGTAGAGGACGTATAGTGTTGGCCCTAGCACACTACCTTGAGGAACTCCAGCTCCAACAGTGAAATCATCAGATATAGCAGAGTTGCATCTCACAACAAATTTTCTGTCGTAAAGGTAAGACTCTAAAAGCTTATGGGTGTTGCTGGGGAGCATTGTCTTGATCTTGTACATTAGACCTTCTAGCCAGACTCTGTCAAATGCTTGAGAGACATCTAAAAATATGGCAGTACAGTACTCTCGTTTTTCGAACGCGTTCCGAATTTCTGATGTTATCCGGTTGACCTGCTCAATTGTTCCGTACTTTTCACGAAACCAAAATTGATGTGATGGGATTCCTTCCTGGAGTCTTAGGTATGTGTTTATTCGAATCAAAACGCATTTTTCAAAGAGTTTAGATAAGCATGAAAGTAGGTTTATAGGTCTATACGACGTGGGGACTGTGTGGTCTTTTCCCGGCTTTGCTATCATTATTATAATTGACTTCTTCCATCTCACTGGATAGTAGCCAAGTTTTGCGATGGTGTTGAAAAGCTGGGTGATAGTGCAAACGGCTCAATATGGGAGCTCGGTTATCATTTTGGGAGTTATGAGGTCACATCCCGGGGATTTTTTCGGATTCAGCTGATTTTTGATGATGCTAACGATTTCATTTGGGCGAAATTCGATTGGGTCACGTTGAAGCTGAGGCTCGTTTGGTAAAGTCGACAGAGTAAACGCACTCGTGGCAGGATTTGGTTGGAATACATTTTTAAAATGGTCTGCAAACGTGCTGGCTCTGTCTGCATCGCTACGCGCCCAGCCTCCTGTGGGATTTCTAATAGGCATCACGGTTTCTTTCGATGAGCTCAGAGTAGGGTGAGCTCTCCATAGTGAGTTTTTCGTACTAGAAGTACACAATTGCTCTATGTAGTGGCGTTGGACATATGCTTCTTCTTGCTGTAGAGCTTTAGTAAGTTCACGTGAGGCATGTCTTAAACGTTGCTTAGAAGATGGCGATCTGTGGAATTGCCACTCTCGACGTAAGCGTCGCTTTTCGAGGACGAGCTGCTCGATTTGTAGATTTGTCTTCTTTCGATTGCTTTGTGTATTTATGGTTTGAGGTGTTGAAGCTTGGGCTGCAGAGACAAGTACAGACTCTAGTGAATTAACAAAGCTGTCTACGTCGGCTTCATTATTGAGATGGGGACTTAGCTCAATGTGTGAGCTTATATACTTTCTGTACTTAATCCAATTAGTTTTCTGTGAGGTCAATTTTAGTGATTGTTCCAATGTTCCTGGATGCCGGAGTAGAATAAACAGTATAGGCAAGTGGTCAGATGAAAGATCCGAAAGGCATTCGGCGCTTATCAGATTTTTTGGAATGTTTTTGGTAATCGCAAAGTCTATTAAATCGGGCAGTTTCTTTGGGTCTGCCGGCCAGTATGTTGGTGTGCCAGGAGAAACATAGTCGAGCTTGTTCTTGGCGTTGATAATGGCATTGTAGAGCTGCTTTCCTTTTGGAGTCACGAGACGAGATCCCCAGTGTGTGTGCATGGCATTGTAGTCTCCTGCTGCTATGAAGTGGTCTCCTAGTGAGTTGAAAAACTGCATAAACTAATCTTCAGCTATAGTGAAGCGAGGGGGGCAGTATACGGCGGCTAGTGTAAGTTGGTTGCCGGTATTTAGTTTTATATTTATAGATGTGGCCTGCAGGTAGTTTTTAGCTAATTTGTTATGATAGTAGTGCTTAATACGGCTTCTGATTAGAATTCCAGTCCCACCATGTGCTTTACCGTCTGGATGATTTGTTCCGTAGAAAGTATATCCTCGGAGTTGAAAATTGTATTTGTTTGTATGGTGTGTTTCTGAAAGCAGCATTACGTCGATTTGATTGTCGAATAAGAATTGAGCTAACTCAAGTTTATGCTGCGAAACGCCGTTAGCGTTCCACGTAGAAATCCGTAGGGGAATCATTATTTGGATTGTTGTGTAACCAGCATTTGAATCAATAGATTTTGGTTTCGCATTAAATCTTGCATAGTTGTGCGCATAAATGACATAAATTCTGTTAGGCTTTGTTGTAAGCTGCATATCATAGCTTCGAAGTTGCTTTTTGGCTGCTCCGGCGATTGATGCTGCTGAGCCATGTTCGGTTCTTGGTATGCTGATTGCAGAAATGAACTTTTTGGGGCAGGGGTCCTGATTTTAAAGCGCTTGCGTTTGTCACAATTTTGTCAGAGTTAATAGGTCCTAGTGAGTATGTGGCTGCAGTCGAGAAGAAGACTTCAGGGTTTGATCTGGAGACTTTTAATGTTTTATTTTGGGTGCGGGCGGTAATTCCTTTTTGATGAATGCGGCTTTTCAGATCCTTATAAACTGGGCAACCTCTATAGTTAGCAGTGTGATTGCCACCGCAGTTGCCGCACTTTTTCGAGTTACAGTCATCTTTGCTCGCTGGGCAGTGTGCGGAGTCATGAAGCTCTCCACAAACTACACACACCGGGCGCAGTTTACAGTATGACCTTGTATGGCCATATTCTTGGCAGTTCCCACATTGTACCGGACCATTGCGTTTGTGCGGTTCCTCAACTGTAATTCGGCGGTGCAGCAGGAACTGAAGATTGTATGTAGGGTGCACTTCGTATTTCTTCAGGGGCTTATTTTCTGGCTCGAGCTCAACCTTAAAGAGTGGCTGCGGCTTTCTATCCCTGTTAAGGATATTGAAGACTGTCTTTGCGCAAAATCCCTTCTCTTGTAGTGCCTTTGTTATCTCTGCAGGCGTTACTTCAGATTCTATACCCTTAAGTACGACTTGCAAGCCTTTGCTGCTTTTAAGCTGATACGTGTAAAAGTTCTTTTTATTATCGGTAAGATATTTCGATAATACTCTGTAATTGTCTTCAGACTTCATTTGAACTTTTGTTTCGTGAATGTTGCCCTTTACAAGGGGTATTATGTGGAAGTTATCCTTGCCAATAAGCTCAATAATTTTGTTAACGAGAACATTGGAACTTTTTTCTCGTATATAAATAGGCGGAGGCTTTGGCTTCCTTTTCTCGACTTCAGTAGATTCGGCCGCCTCAACCTCATAGGCGTCTGCCAAGATTTTGAATCGGTTCGAGTTCATGTCCGTTTCTATTGCAGCTAGGCTAGCATTGCCACGGGTTATTTTGCATTGAGAATTTAGAGGGCTCATCTTTCTCTTTTCTCGCTAGTATGTGACTGCATTAAATGAAAGGTAATATTTAAATTAATTTTTTTTCCCTGACATTTTTTTTTGTATATAGAAAACACAAACACATAGACACTTGACGAACCACAACATAAGTACAAACACTTAAGATATTTTTAAAAACGCTTACCTGTGTCATTCTAACTGCTTGCAAGCAAACCGATTGTAGGCAATTATTTTCGATGAAGTGAGCAGTTACTGGTAGGTAAGATCGAGTTGAATTTGTTATTGTTAGTCCGTCACAGGTGAACGCAAAGTCTTTTACATCTTGAAGAATGGTCTTCATCCTAGCTACAAGGCTGTCGTATTTCGCTTCGATCATATTAGTTACCTGTAAAAATTATGTTATTATAATCCTGATATTATTTCGCCTATTATGTTAAATCTCTTCCCCAGAAAAATCATCAGACACACGCGTCCAAGGGTTCACAATTTCGAGGAAATACACACATGCCACTTTTTATGATTTAATTACCTTTGTACACTTTAGATATGCGTTCCGATGCCTGTTTCTAAGGTGATACAGCAAGTTCGACGAGCTGCCGCTCGTTTTGACAATTTTACTGCAAATGTTCCAGGTTGCAGACTGATTTTTAATTAAAAAAAAAAAATGTTTGCCGTCCTCATCTTTACAGGAAGTTAAGTCAAATCAAAGTTACCAAATAGGAAATATCAAAAATATATGAAAAAAAAATATTTTCCACAACCCTAACCCAAATCCAAACGGGGAAGCAGATTTCGTCAACAACGACATTACACAACTATTGCAAGGAGGCATCATCAGACCGTCGAGGTCTGCGTACCATAGCCCGGCTTGGGTTGTTGACAAAGAAAGAGTAGGCGCCGAAGGCAACAAAAATAAGCGACTCGTTATTGATTTTAGAAAGTTAAACGATCGAACCATTGCCGACCGCTTTCCAATGCCAAGTATACCAATGATTTTAGCGAATCTGGGAAAAGCTAAATAGTTCACAACTCTTGATCTTAAGTCCGGGTATCATCAGATATACCTGGCAGAGAAGGATCGATAGAATCTCAGTCAACGGCGGGAAATACGAATTCTGCCGACTGCCTTTTGGGTTAAAGAATGCGGGAAGCATTTTCCAAAGAGTTATTGACGGCGTGCTTAGAGAATAAATCGGAAAATAATGCTACGTCTACGTCGACGATGTAATAAATAATTTTCTCAGAAAATGAGCATGACCACGTCCAACATATCGACATTATACTCCAAAAGTTATACGAGACAGACATGAGGATGTTAACAGAGAAAACCCATTTTTTTTAGCTTGTGTCGAATATCTTGTGGCCAGAAATGGAGCCAAAACTGATCCTGAGAAAGTCAAAGCGATTCAGGAATACGTCGAACCGACAAACGCTGAGATCATTTCTGGGCCTAGCTAGCTACTATAGAGATTTTGTGAAAGATTTCGCTTCGATAGCTAGGCCATTGACTAACATGCTCAAAGGCGAAAATGGGACTGTGAGCAAGCACATGTCGAGGAAAATTTCAATAGAGTTCGACGATACCCTACGGGATGCATTCCAACGCCTAAGACACATTTTGGCGTCGAAAGATGTCATATTAATGTACCCAGATTTTAAAAAACCTTTCGATCTAACCACTGACGCTTCGGCGAGTGGTATTGAAGCAATGCTATCACAGGAAGGAAAGCCAATTACAATGATTACGCGCACATTAAAACAATGCGAAAATCATTATGCTACCAACGAAAGGGAACTCTTGGCCATTGTATGGGCCCTGGGTAAACTGCAGAATTATCTGTATGGAACCAGGGAATTACGCATTTACACTGACCACCAACCACTCACTTCTGCAGTGTCTGAAAAGAGCACTAACGCGAAAATCTAAAGGTGGAAAGCATTCATAGAAGAGCACAACGCTTTCTTTTGATTTTGCAGCAACTTAAGTCGCAAAAATCAAGAAGCGTCCGATTCTGATTAGCTACGACTTTAAAGAAATGTTTTGCAATTACTTACATATAGTGTACTTGAATTTTTTTATACCCGCTACCCATAGGGTAGAAGGGTATTATAACTTTGTGCCGGCAGGAAATGTATGTAACAGGTAGAAGGAGGCATCTCCGTCCTTATAAAGTATATATATTCTTGATCAGCATCAATAGCCGAGACGATCTAGCCATGTCCGTCTGTCCGTTTGTGTGTCTGTCCGTCTGTCTGTCTGTCCGTGTGAAACACTGGATATCAGAGACTATAAGAGATAGAGCAATAATTTTCGACAGCATTTGCTATGTTTGCACGCAGATCAAGTTTGTTTCAAATTTTTGCCACGCCCACTTCCGCCCCCGCAAATCAAAATAATCGAATAACAAGCGTAACTTTAGAGCTAGAGCTACGAATTTTGATATGTACAATAATATTTATAGTAATTGTGATTCCTAAAAATTTGGTTGCGATCAGATAAAAATTGTGCCCTTTTGTATGGGCAAAAACGCATTCTTTTTGCTTTATCCGACAATATGGTATGTTATGCCGTCTATGGTATATTTTGAATGTGGTACTATATCGGTATAACAAAAATACCATTTGGTATATTTTTAGTATTTTTTATATTTTAAAAATAATACCGCAATATTTTGCCCTTATTAAAAATGGGTAGCGGGAATCTCACAGTCGAGCACACTCGACTGTAACTTTCTTACTTGTTTATTTTTCTGTTCATTTTCAATGTTTTTAATTTTTCTTAGGTTTACAAAAATAAAACACTAAATCAAAATTCGTTGGAATGAAATAATCCAAAAACATAACAGTAAATTAATTTTACATTCAATACTCATTTTTTGATTATTCATTAAAAAGTTCCTCTTGTTAAAAAAGTGGCAATGCCCATGTCCAGAAAACTGGGATTTAATTTTACGAGCAATATGTTCTCAAGAACATAGTGGCTTAATCGATTGCGATAGTCAGTAAGCACCAGTCTTAAAGAAGAGAAAACTCGTTCAATCGACACCTGTTATAAATATAATAAATAAATGACAAAACTTTAATTAATTAGGCCATTTTCATTTACCTGAGTTGGGAGTACGGCATAACAAACATTACTAATTGCGTATAATTTCTGGTCGGTATACGTTTTCCTTTCCAATAAGACAAAACGTCTATGTTGTAGGGATGAGCAACGTCCGTTAATTGCAGTTTGAATTTGAATTGTATGGCGGAATCGATATTTGCGACGCGACTGTTGTGCAAGCTAACAGCTGCTCGCGATAACATCTGCATTCGATGATTGATGCACTCGCCAACAGATGTTGGTATATTATTAATTATCTATCGAATATTTGCAGTGAGTTGGCAGGATCACTTTTGCCATTCACATAAGTATCGTATTAAATAATATCGATATCTAACTTAGATAATCAAGCAATATCGATATTCACGCTTAATCTAGGCTAGACCATCACTTTTCAATTCGAAAGCTACAAAGATAGTGTGCCGCAGAAAAATATTAAAAATAAATCTGACGGCATCCGTCATAATATTATATATATATTTTATGGGTGTTGTTCGGGAGTGCGCACTTTTCAAAGTGCATTGTTTTTATTTTCTTTGGCCCTCTTGTTGGTTTTACATTACGTAGCGAGAAAACCACATTTCATAATTCTAATTAGTACGTTTTTCCTGGTGTAGGATATTGTGTGTGCAATCACGTGGCAACGACCACAGTACAGCACACGTCAACTGATCTGCAACTGCAGAGGCCCCGCGCCAAAAAGGCGTGGCAACAACTTTGCAAAGGGAGTTGCCACCATACACCTAAATATTTGCACTTGAGTCACCAGTTTAGTGACGCCGAGGACAGCAAGAGGCTGTAGAAGCGACGCCATGCGTTGCTAAAACGGTTCCAGAAGGAACACAAGCATCTGATAAACCCTTTTGAGAGAGAACGGATTAGCATAGAGCTGATCGTTGCCACTTCTCATTATCATCGTGGAAGTGCACCATGCGCTGCTGAGGCTGCGCGTTTCGCAGACTCGTTGCTACGACTCTCTGCTATGTGTTGCCGAGCCCGCACCACTCGTCGTCGCATTCCTGATTGGATGTTGTGTTGACTGTGCGATTGTCATGTATTATATTTTAAGTTAGATATAATCCAATAGTAAGTCCTCAAAGCTGTTATATATTCTAATCCTTTTTGAAGTTCACCCAGCTCATCAACTCATCAATCATCACAGGCCTGTCGATATCGATACAGTATAAAAATCAGCGTATAATGAGTATGTGTAAGTACGGCATAGCCGCACAAAAAAATCGTTTGTAATTTGTATATGACAGCTATTATTTTTGTTATTATTATTCTTATTAGTATTATATTCATATCCATCCTATTAGGAAATACTAGGCAAAATTAATATAGTAGGCAAATAATGCATAAAATGAAGTTATGTACATGCATTATAGTATTTTTTGAATTCTTTTGGTATTAATCTCTTTGAATAATCATGAAGTCGAAATAAATTATAAAGTAATGGGCACCTGATATTACTTGTTGCTTAAATTGGGTAAAGGCATAGAGCCAGACGCTTTTACAGGTTGGGAGGGTCAAGAAGAAGAACATAACCATCTTCGTTCTTCATATTTATATATTGAATGCATATTCTTCTTAACCGGTCTATCGGTTGATAACCTATCCTGTCTGTTCCCGTCTTAACTCTGTCTACCTTCTTTTATCTGAGTGGCACGGTAGCTTACTAGGTGGCAAAAGACCCACCCCACTTTCCCTGAGCTTTAGTCGACAATGTAGGCAGAGTATGCTTCCAGTTGGCTGCCCACTCAACGGGTCGTCTTATTATAAGACGACGCCCAAGACGTGTTCGTTACAATGTCAATCCATTGATAAGAAAGTTTCAGGTTTTCAATTTATGAATAGACATTGATTGTACTGTTGTCTTCTGATTTACCGCCTTGAGATAAGTACGCTTCTAACAATTCGTCTTCCTCATCAAAAAAAAAAAAAAATAGTTCTGCATTTCATTAGAGCTGGAATTCGGAGTACATATTGCCAGTAGGGTGAAAACTATTAAGTCTATCCAAAATAGGTTTTAAATGATTTATTGCGTAATTTTTTTGTTGCGGCGATAATATTATATATGTTGAAAACGTGGATCCAAAAACAAGCAAGAAACTATAAATGTGTTGTTAAACATTATTTTTGTTCGTTTTCAATAGAATTTAAAATTGCATTTCCAATAGTTTTCGTTAAATTCTGATTTGCATCCTTTACTAATTTTTCTGTAGATAGAAGTTTGAGCCATTGGGCGTAAAAGCTACTTTAATGTAATTGTTCCTCTTGAAATTTTTTTTATGTTTTTTTGCAAGGGACTGAAAACATTGCAATATGCCTCAATAAAATCCCAAAACGCGGAATCCAGATCAAAATTCTCTTCATCCGATTGCTTGTAATATATTCTTAACTTAAAATATCTTTAGCCTCTGTTGATGCCAGATGATAGCAGGTGCGACCACTCAAAACAGCTGACAGTGTGGTCGCGATCGATTGATATCGATAGTGACAAAGTTAGTATACTGTGCGTGTGACCTTGTCACACGCGCAGTCACAGTGATCTAGTTTCTCCTCATGTTGGTCACCCTGCCCACTTTTCGTGCTTTTCATAATAACATATGTTCTACACTCTTTGACCGGCACAACAAGTGTTTTTTCAAGTGCAATAAAAGTCATTGTAAACGTCTATAAAGCTACAAAAATACAAAGTGAAAGTGTTCTTTATTTATCTGAAGACGCCTCCCTACACATTTTGGTCCTTCGAGCCGGATTGGATATACATTTTGTGCAAGTGTCGTGTTCGCGCCATATTCTTTTTTTCCTTGTACCTTATATACATATATGTGACACAGCATATATATAAGTATATAAGCATTCCACCGGCATTTTTTCCGCTATCTTCTCTACTTTGTGTATACGTTGCACAGTATATATACATACATAGCCGTATATGTATATTTCTGTGTAAGTATCGATACAGTTTAAAAGAGTTCGCTTATATTTTTCGTTTTGGCCGTTGTTGTATGTACTTTGTTACATTTCTGTCGTTTCGCGTTTTGTCTGCTTTTTAACACACTCCGCTACACTCCTACTATATGTACACATACGACACACATACACTTATTTATTTATACACGACACTTACACTCATATCAAAACATATATTCCATATCCAAACATTTTCATACATATACGTATATGAACAGCAGCAACTTGAGATCCAACAAGTTTAATAAAGATTCACGCTGCTGTTTGTGTTTTATTTAACATTATTGTTTTTTCCAACACCGAAACATTTTTGTTCTTTTCCAACAGCGATATTTCCGTCTGTTTTTTTGTGTCGGCCTTGTTCACTATCCTGTGACAGCCGAAGTTCCTCTCCAATTTGTGCTTGCTTTCGGCTGTCGGCTTTATCTTGAGCCTTTTTCGAAAAAAAGAATCTAAAATGACTGCCGAAGCATATTATGTCCGAAAGCCAGCAGAGTGAAAACGACTCTAAACTTTCATTAAAGCTTCCGACCACAGCTCGTCGCCTATCGTCCACTTCGCCCGCTCGTTCGGTGTCCAAATCCGTCACTCCTGCCGCTCAACTCCGAGTCAAAGTTGATCGTCCGTCGCCGTGTGCTTCTTCGTCGGCAAAGACTCCGTCGTTGCCTAAATCTCCAACTGCTCCACGTAGTCAGGCAAGTACTCGTTCCGTCCAAGCTAAACTTAGCAAAACCCGTGCGATGGCTCTCAGCAACTTCGTCACCGTCTCTGACAGACTGGTGCACTTCGAGAGTCGGGTCAGAGGGCCTGCAGCCGAAGACGACAATGTACACACGTACGAGATCCGTCGTGACCGGCTGCAAGTCCTCTGGGACAATGTCGAGGCCGCTTATGCCACGTGCGCTGATGCATTGCATCGAGACGGCGACAATGAAGGCTAAGGCCATGGAGGCAAAATATGACCACTGCTATGCAGTGTATGAGCGGTGTCTCGCCCGTGTAAAGGGGCAAATTACCCAAGTTTCCGGGTCAACCAGGAGTGAAGCATCCGCTCCTCCTGTGTACTCCAGTGGCTGCCGCAGATAAGGCCAATGAGATCGTAGCCAAATTTCCGCTGACGAACGATGGTTTCGCGTCGGCTTGGAGTGCTCTCTGCGAGCGTTTTGAAAACAACCGCTTATTGATAACGAGCCAATTAAAAATACTCTTCAACCTGTCCACGGTTTCGCAAAAGTCGAAGAAGCGATTAAGGAGCTGCATGGCACGATTCAGCGGTGCTTGACCGCTCTTGACCACTCAGACATTTCAGTCTCTAGTCCTTTCGCCGACTGCATCTTGGTCTTTCTTTGCACATCCAAGCTCCCTAAACTTACACTCTCACTATGAGAGCAATCATTGGTGGACAAGTCCAAGATTCCCGCATGGCAGGACATGAGCACATTCCCCAACGAGCGTTATCGTATGCTCGAGGCTGTTGAGGACGTGAAGCAAAACAACTCGCAGAACTCTACCGCTGGACCATCCCGTCCACAGCAGAGTTCAAAGCGAGTTAACTCTTTCAAGGCCCGAGTCACTCAGAGAGGCAAATCGTGTGACTTGTGCTCAAAAGAGAATCACCCTGTCCGGGTCTGTCCAAGCTTCTTTGAAATGTCGGTCAATGATCGGATGAGCTACATCAAACAGAAGAGCCTCTGTTTGAATTGTTTTGCAAGAGGTCACCAACTCCGAGAGTGTACGAGTGCGCACAATTGCTTCTCATGCAAGAGGCGGCACCACACTCTCCTCCATCGGGGCGACAGTGCCCACAATGATGCCTCTTCCACTTCAGCCACACTTCCCAACATACAGTCCACTACGAATCACTCGGCAACAAATGTGCAAAATTACTTTGCTATTAACGATCAGAACATCCTTCTCGGCACGGCGGTTGTCAATGTATGCCATCTAGGTACTACATACACCGCACGAGCCCTAATCGACTCGGGGTACGAAGCGACTTTCATTTCTGAGCGTTTATTCCAGCGCATAAAGTTGCAATTCCAATCCGTGCAAGCCCAAGTATATGTGCTGAATCATGCAATTGCGGCCCAACCGCAGAAGTTATGCAACTTCAGCATTGGTTCTCCAACGAAGTCGAGGCTCCATATCGAGACCTCAGCGTTTGTTATTGGCAGACAAACTGCCATCATTCCGTGTGCCGAAAAGCTTCCTGAAGGATCTACCAGCGATTGAACTGGCAGATCCATACTCCTAAAAAAGTGCTCAGATTGACATCTTAATTGGCGCGGATATCCTTCCGTCAGTGATCTTGAGCGGCTCCCGGCCAAACATTTGTGGCTCACTCCTTGGGCAAGTAAGTGTTTGGCCGGATTCTCATCGGCCCCGTCTCCCAGAATGTGTCGACAACTGTCTCTGCGTTTTCGACGAGATTCGCCATCCAAGCAGACGATCAACTCGACAGATTAAGCTCCAAATTTTGGGAGGCGGAGGATATTCCGTCGAAGCTGGTTAGCTGCGAAAACACAACTTCACGTAGCAGATGTGGCAGATATCGGGTGCCTCTTCTATTCCGGAAGCCCGTCACCACTCCTAATTTTTATCTGCCTCATCATTCATTCAAACCAGATAGGCACCGACACAAAGACGAATAACTTCTTTCCGTCATTCTGTGCTGTCCTATACTGTCCTGTTCCATGTGTCATTGACAATGTAAAGAAGCTACTGTAATAATCATTTGTTCTTGTTTCATTCCATTTCATTTCATCCCTTCTCCGTGTGGATGGGCCTTAACTCGCTCGTACACATTATGATGTATTCTTATTACATGATTGCTGCCATGGGACCCAAGTACCAGAAATTCATTTGGTAGAAGAAGTACCTGACCACCTTCTAAATGTCGTAATCCGTGGCCATCTTTCTACGATTTCTACAAAGCCAAATACGTGAATGACTGCGCGTGTGACAAGGTCCCATCGATATCAAACGATCGCGACCACACTGTCAGCTGTTTTGAGTGGTCACACCTTTCATCATCTGGCATCAACATACTTCCCCCCTTGCAATGAGTTGCAAACGGTTTCATTGTCCACATGGACCGGACAGAATCCAACCTAACGTAGAGTTCTGGGCCATTGTCAAACCGTTGGTGCTCGGCAGGATGCCAGGTTGAATGATGTGAGGATACACATCAGTGCCGAGCACCAGGGACACCATCGATGGCTGGAATCAGCGTTCGTCGGCGAGCGTAATGCTGCAAAATTGCTCCAAGTTCTTGCCATCGACTGGTCGGAGGGGGTGCGGCGGCAGAGTTGGGTATCCACCTGCAGCAGCACCTTTCAACGGAAATCGGATTTCCGCGAACGGATGATCGCCGTGCAGAAGCCCTCTGTACCGACACGGGTGACGGATAGCCGATAGGCCGTTGCCAATAGTGCGCTTATACGGCTGGTCGCCGTGCACGGGTCGATCAGTGCTCGCATCTCGAACGTCTTACATCCGGTGTCGATAAGGATGTTGGCCGTCGGAAGGATGCTCACAGCCTTATCCGGCAACAAGGATGTGAGCGACGTCGGAAAAGCCCCCACGGGCGGAGGTGAGGCCGGTCGATGGGGTGACGGCGAGCGGGAACGTGACCATGCTGAAGTTGAGGGCCGAGTCGAGCCCAGTCGATCGTCGCCTAGTCGCTGACGACTGGGGCGAGCGCTGCGTGCCTCCTTAAAGTGTAGGAGCGTGTCGTGGTCCTTGTGACACACCGCTGCGCTGCGTGCCTCCTTAAAGTGTAGGAGCGTGTTGTGGTCCTTGTGACACACTTTGCAACTTCCCGCGCTGCTGCAGTATTGCCCGGAGTGTTGGTGGGCCAGACAGTTAGAGCAGTACTTGTTGATTAGTACTGCTCTCAACCGTTTCTCAGTCTGAGCGATCGCTGACACTTCCGGAGTGGGTGGATCCCACAGCACACACGACATCGGAAAGAGCCGGTGCCAGAGGGGCGGCACTGGTCGGCGGCTGCATGTGATGGCATACTACATGGAATGAAACAAAAGAAACAAATGATTATTATAGTAGCCTCTTTACATTGTCAATGACACATGGAACAGGACAGTACAGGACGACGAATGGAGAAACGAAACATGTGGTTATTCGTCCTTCTGATAGAGAGTGGTCAGTCTTGCTGTCAGGAGTAGAATTAGTTTGGCGACGGGTCTTCGGATAGTGCCCCGCGCCGTGAGCACATCTAGGGATGGACACCCGTCCTAAGCGCCACTCGTTGGAGGGAAGGTTGTCTTCCTTTACGACGACCATGTCACCAATCCGAAGGTTCCGTGTAGGCGATTGCCATTTTGTCCGTTTATGTAGATCCTTCAGGTACTCATCTCTTTGGAATCTCTTTGCTGGAAGATTCAGGAGGAGAGCCGAAGAAAGCTCAGCCAGCAGAACTGCGCCACAAAGTTTCAAACGTGGCACTGAGAGTGACTTGACAGGAGCCACCTTTGTCTTCGCAGTGAGGAGATGCGTGGTCACTGTGATCGCCGACTCTACGCGGACATAGGTTGCCGCTCCATACGCCCTTTCTGAAGCATCACAAAATCCCTGGAACTGCACCTATCTTGGAATCCGGATCTTACTCAGAGCAGGATAGATCCCGAGATACTCCTTCCATTGGAGTAAAAGATCCGCGGGTAAATTTTCGTCCCATTCGAGCGTTTTCAGCCAGATCTCGATAACGAAAGGAGCTAGCCACCCGGCTGGGTTGAAGAGTTTGGCAATCTGCAATAGTACTTTTCTTTTCGTGTAGGAGTCCTAATGGGCAACTTCTGGTGGCATGAAGAAGAACTCGTCATCGTGAGCTTGCCACCTGATGCCCAGAACTTTCGCCATACTAGAGTCGTCGAGTACTAGAAAGTCTTCTCGGAGTAGGTGGTCCTTTGCGATGTTCTTCAGCACGCCCTTATTGTTCGACGTCCACTTCCTCAGCGGGAAGCCAGCGCTTTCCAGGGCTGCACACACTTCCGTAATGGTCCGGATGGCCTCTTCCTTCGTGTGTGTCCCCGCCAGGACGTCGTCCACGTACATGCTGCTGGAAATGACTCGGCGTGCGAGAGGATACTCCAAGCGTATGTCTTTAGCAAGTTGCTGGAGGACTCGTAGAGCTAGGAAAGGCGCACAGTTGACACCGAATGTCACTATGTTCAACTCGAAGTCACGGATGTCACCGTCCGACATACGAAACAGAATTCATTGGAACGGTGTGTGCTTCGAGTCCATAAGGATTTGGCGGTACATCTTAGTTATGTCCGCATTGAACACATAGTGATAGTATCGCCATTTGAGGATCTGCAACGTGAGATCCGATTGAAGAATGAACCCTGAATGAATGAGATCATTCAGACTCTTGCCATTTGAGGATAGACAAGAAGCGTTCAAAACGACCCGCACCTTCGTTGTGGTGCTATCTGGTTTGAGGACGGCATGATGAGGCAGATAGAAGTTAGAAGTCGTGACAATCGCCTGTGGAGAACGGCATTGTACTGCTCTTTTAGAGAATCGTTTCTTGACAAACGATTCTTCAGGAATTGAGCCAGCGCTATGGATCTGGAATGACCCAGTTCAATGCCATCGGGCTTCCGGAATGGAAGACTCACCCGATATCTGCCACATTTGCTACGAGAAGTAGTCTTTACGAAGTTTTCTTAGAAAACGAAGTCTGACTCCTTTATCAGCTTCGCTGGAATATCCTCCACCTCCCAAAATTTGAAAATTAGGCTGTCAAGCTATTCGTCTGCTTGGAGGGCGACTCTTGTCGAAAACGCAGAGACAGCTTTCGACACCTTCTGGGAGACGGGGCCGGTAAGAATCCGGCCAAACACTTACTTGCCCAAGGAGTGAGCCACAAATGTTTGGCCGGGAGCCGCTCAAGATGACTGATGGAAGGATATCCACGACAATTAGAATGTCAATCTGAGCGCCTTTACAAAAATGTGGATCTGCCAGTCCGATCGATGGTAGATCCCTTAGGAAACTTGTCGGCACATCGAGGTAGGGTAGCCTCTTTGGCCTCTTTGCCTTCATTGTTGTTTCCGTGGGGGCGCTGAAAAGTTCCAAGGTTTTTTCTTCCCGAAAATAAAAACACTCGCGGTTTTTTCTAATAATATATTTGTATATTGCAAACTGTTCGGGTTGTTAGACGCACAAATTGGGGGGTGTTTTATAACCGATGGTAGAGAGACGTGGTTTAGAACTGGTCTTAGAAAAAATGCCGACGGCATTTCGTCGATCTGTTGCGCCCAGCCGCACTCAGCGGTGGTGAGTTGTGGGAGAGAGAAGCTGAGAGCACTGGAGCTTGAGTGCATTCTTACGCGTGAGCGCATTGCTAGTGAGCGAAAAGCTTTGGGTGCTTTTCGGTCGGCGGAGCGGAGGTGTGCCACTCACTTAGCAATGCGCTCGCACCAACATTCTCCCCCCTTGCAATATTGGGATTGCAAAAGACCAGTCAGTAGCACTTGCCTGACAGAATCCACCCCAGGGTGGAGTGCCATAGACAGTCCGCCTTGGCTGGGGAGGATACCCGGCAGCACTACGTCCGGGTACACATCAGCCCCCAAGACTGCCGAGACCGTTGCCGAGCGGAACCAGTCTTTGTCAGCCAAGGTTGCTGAAAAAACTGGGCCCGGCTGGTGTGACAGTCCTGGTGGGCGTCGTTGTTTGGAGCTACGGATCCGTTTTGAAGACGACCTTCCGGCTCATGGGGGACGTCTTGGAGCGCAACGTTGCCGTCCACACTCCTTCTGCGCCCACGCGAGTGATTGGGAGGCCCATGGCCACTGCCATCGACTCGCTGATGCGGTTTACTGGACAGCACGGATCCATGAGCACTCGCGCTTCGAAGGCCGTCTTCCCCGTGTCTAGCCAGACCGCCGCGGTGGAGAGAATGCTCACTTCCTTGCACTGGAGTAGTGCCGTCAATGTCATGACGGGGCTAGGCACGGGCCTGGTGTGAGGGGCAGTGCGCCGGTTCATCCGGGATGATGATGGTCCTCCTCTGGAGGGTGCCGGTTGGTCGCGTCGGCCCCTCGTTTGTCGCGCCAACCGCTGCTTGGAACTGAGGTCCCGCATGTGCAGCATGGTGTGGTGGTCCTCGCCACAATGCCTGCACCGTCCACCGCTGCGGCAAGTGCCCCCGGAGTGCTGATGAGCCAAGCAGTTGGGATAGTACTTATTGATAAGTACTGCCGGAGCCGCTTCTCTGGCGTCAGCTGGGCAACCCGTGGACACTTGCGCAGTGCATGGACACCGCGGGACACCCTACAGCGGATCGAGTTTGTGCCGTCAGGCACATACCCACCCCGCTGGGGGTGACCCGGCGAGGCACGGAAACCCCACGCGGAGTAACCGGTGCTACCGGTACAGGAGAGGGCTCCGTCTCCATCGGGGCGACTTGTCTCGGCGGAGAGGCGGCTGTCGGAGGCGAAATGGGGCGCGCTGGGGAGAAGAGCCTTCGCAAACACACCTCGTCGGAGAAGGAGCAGGATGAGCTTCTGGAGGACGCCATGGTGAACTGTAATGGGATGAAGCAAAAGAACAAGAAAAAAATGAAAAACAAATGGAAGAGAAAAAAAAAGAAACAATAGATTAAATGAAGAACATGGCGCGGTATGAATTGCATAAGCCGGAAGAGAAAACCACAGGATAGTGGATGGCAATAGAGAGAAGAATGGGCAAACAACGCGAAGCTTTGTGGTGGTGCTGTCGGGCTTGAGAACAGCGTGATGCGGCAAATAATAGTTGCCGGAACTGGATGGGGGGACTTGAGTCATATGACCCAAATCCAGATTCTCTTGAATAACGGAGTCTTATTGTTCCTTCAGAGAGTCGTTTCTCTTTAAAAGGCTCTCGTTTCTCAGGAACTGAGCGAGAGCGGTAGCCCTCGAGTGACCCAGGTGAACGTGACCAGGATCGCGGAATGGGAGCGTGACCATGTAGCGACCAGTTGAGGTTCGCACGGTCGTGGCGTTGAAATTAGCCTCACAGAAAAGGTCAGACTCTTTCGCTGGGCTAGCCGGCAGGTTCTCCACCTCCCAAAATTTGGAGAGGAGTTCCTCCAATGGCGGAATTCGCTCGACGGACAGTCAAGCTGAAAAGGACAAAATGGACTTTGAAGTGGATCCCGACACAGGGCCAGTCAGGATCTAACCGAAAATGGTCTCTTGACCAAGGAGGGTCCCACAAATGTTACGGTGAGAGCCGCCGAGTAGAATGGACGGGAGGATATCAGCGCCTAGTAGCACATCAATCTGCGAACTCTCAAAGAACTTGGGGTCTGCCAACTGGATGCTTGGCAGATTTTCGAGGAGTGTTTGTGGGACTGTACATGAGGGCAGATTCCCCGCTAACTGGGGAAGGACGTACGCCGACGCCTCAATCTGCAAATCGGGTCTGACCGGGGAGCCAATTAAGAATTGGCAATACTTTCGGGGCTGGGCTGCCACAGCTTGAGTCAGCCCAAAGACGCGCGCTTGCACGGATGTATACGGCATCCTCAAGCGCTTGAACAATTTCTCTGAAAGGAAGGTGGCTTCTGATCCGGAATCGATCAGAGCCCGAGCTGTATAGCGGAAACCGAGATGGCATACGTGAATGACAGCTGTGCTCAGCAGAACACCTTGCAGCTTACACATGCCATGAATGATTGGACGTTAGCTGACTGGGTAGAAGTGGACTGTATTGGAGATGGAGTGAGGGTTGTGACTGTCGGCGCCGGGTTCACTCGATGCAAGAGTGTACGATGACGACCCTTGCAAGTAAAGCAGCTGTGCGCACTTGTGCACTCGGCCAGGATATGGCCTCGTGCGAATTAATTTAGACACAGCTTCTGTTGCTTTATATAGTTGACCCTTTCATTGACACCCATCTGAAGGAAACGAGGGCACAAGCGAATCGGATGATTCTCCCGGGAACACAATTTGCAGGACTGGGTCTCCGAATCTCAAAGGAGTTGACCTGCTTGGCGACGGGGGCCTCCTTGCGTAAGGCCCGTGAAACCGTCGGAGCGCTCGTGCTGGCTGACACTTCCGCTATCGCTTCTAGGGTGCGATACCGTTCTAGAAGGAAAGCGTTCATGTCAACCCACGTTGGAATGTCGCTCTTATTTTGGATCGACTGTTCCCAAAGAGAAAGGGTCAACTTGGGGAACCTCGAAGAACACAAGAAAACCAAGATGCAATCTCAATTCCCTGTGTTGATCCTTGAGTGCTCTAAGGCCGTCAGGCACCCTTGGTGGTGCTCTGCAACTCCTGAATGGCTGCACCAGACTCTTGCTCAATGTCGGGCAAATTGAACAGGATCCTCAGCTGACTGTTTACGAGCAACCGTTTGTTGTCGAATCGCTCAGTCAAGCTGGACCACGCCGACTGAAACCCTTCATTGGTCAAAGGAGACTTTGACACAATGACATGAGCTTCACTGCTGGTCTTGGAGCTGAGATGGAAAAGTTTCTCAACTTCCGACAGTCTTGGGTTTCTGATATATATAGCCGTGAATAAGTCTCGGAAGTTAGGCCAGCGAGTGTAATCGCCTCCGAAAACTTCAGTGTCGCACGGAGGTAATCGACACCCTGTGGGCATGAATTTCACGACTTGTGGTTGAACAGGTGTACGGGGGTGAGCGCCTTAGACGCGTTGGCTATTTGCTCACCTAACTGAGCTGCACACTCGTAGACAGCGTAGCAGTAGTCATATTTGGCCTGAATAGTAGGGAGCTCTTCTTTCGTCAACTCCGACAAGACGCAGGAACAAGCCTCGTACTCCTTCTCGACTTTTTCCCACAAGGCACGCATCTGGTCCCTTCGGACCTGGCATGTGTACAGGGATGGGCTGTCAGTAGAAGGCTTGTTGACTCGCGCCGCAAAGTGACTGATACGGTCAGTCGCGGCGATGAACTTGGTCAATGCTGAATCTACTTCATTGGGTGCCATTTTACTTTGCGAACGAGTTACAATTGGCAGCCGAGGGATTGGGACGGAAGCAACCTTGGTCTTAGGACCGTGCGGGAACCTCCCTTTTCGGGTGAACCGGCGCTGTGCTGGATGCACGAAGAGCCGACTCCTTCTTGGATCTAGGCAAAAGGGGGCTAATTGAAGTTCTAGCGGCGCTAGTAGAAGGCACGGGCAATTTAGCTTTAGTCTTATCGGGTTTGCCCGATGACATGCTACGCACTGAAGATGTGAAAGTAACTGGGCGCTTTTACAGTCCGTAAAGGACACGGACTGTATATTCTTTTGAAAACCAGAAAATCAAATAAATATACCAAAAAAATACCGAATGGAACTTGGTTTTTTCTAGCAGGAAAACGACCCAGATGGTAGAAACGAGACGGAAAGAACGTAGCAACTAGTAAATAAAATATTCCAAAAAATACTAGAAAAAATACCACAGGCAGTGCTGAGGTATTTTACACCCAAATGGGTACGGACTGCGGACACAGACGACGAAAGCAAAGGGGCGGGGCAGGGAAATTTCCGGCGACAATCAAAACAAATGTTCGTCGAAAAATGCAAGAACAAAAAAAGAGTGCACAGAAAAAATACCAAAAAACAATATGCTGGAAAAAACTCAAATGTAGGTAAAATGTGCTGGATTGAAAAACAATAAATAAATTATCACAATAAAAATTATTTATATTATATATTTATATTGTATGGATATTGATATGTGATGGAAGTATAATCGTGTGTATATGTGTGTGTGTATGTCTGTGTATGTGAAACACTGGCTGGAGTAAAGCCCATACACAGACAATTGAGTCTGGGAATTGCTCTTAAAATACACACACAGAATATATCACTTGGCAAAAAAAAAGGGCAGGGTATGTTGAGTGCGATTACCGCTGCCCTGCCAATCTGTTACTTCGCAGAAGTACTTATGCACGCTGTTACAGCATGCAAATTAATCAATTCAGTTGTACTGGATAGAAAAAATATATTTGTTTGTTGGAAGCTGCAAGCTTCCGCTTTATTCGGATATCAAATTAGAACTAAAGTACAAAAGTGAACTTATGCTGCAAGTCAGCTAAGATGGAACAAAGCTTCTTTTTTATGTTTACAAAACGGATAATGAAATCAAAGATCGAAGTGTGAAATGCAATTGTGTTTACAATTGCGTTTTGACATGTCAGCATTCGCTGTTGAGTTTACATTTAGGTTTGCGCATTATGATCTGGGCTTTACGTTAATTGTGTTTATGCTAAGGCATAATTGTTTACATCAAAAATGACTGGAATTGGACTAATGGGAAATATGCTGAAGTGAGAAATTGAAAGAGTTTATATTTCCAATAAGATTTAATTTACTTAAAGTATCAAGCTCTAATTCTTGATTTGGTAAATTATAATTTTTAGTAGTTGGAATATCAAGTTTTCTCACAAATCTAATCCTCATGCAAGGAAGTGTTAATTAGGGTCACCTGTCATTAATGTCAAGAGTGAGGTAATAAAGATGCAATTTAATTAGGGTCACCTGTGGAAATGTCAAGTGTGGGATTTGTGTGATGAATCGTACGTGACCCGAGACGGGGCGATGGAAGGATCGGGATCGGGGGCGTTTTGTGATACAAATCCGTTATCGATTCTTCGAAGTCGGGGTCGGGGTCGAGGTCGCTTCTCCCGACACGCCCTCGGGGTCGGGGTCGCACTCGGGGTCGCAGTCGAAATCGATTCTTAGATCGTGGACGAAAACGTGTTCGTCACACATGCTACGACACGATCTTATCATTAACGAACGTAGCGTACATTATCAATCAGGGGCGCAGCGCTGTACCCAAAACGATCGAGCGCGTGAACGTTCAGCTCGAAGACGTAGTCGGAGTCGGGGTCAAGGTCGCGTGTCCTGAGACGGGACGGTGAGGGGATCGGGGTCGTAGTCGAATTACGATTCGTAGATCGTGCCCGAAAACGTGAGACGAAGACGTTCTACGAAAACGTGAAACGCTTTTTAACGAACGTAGTGTACGAACGCGAGCACCCACCTCGAAAACGTAGGTCGTGGGGCAACGTATCATACTAGATCGAAACGTTACGAAACGAAAGGACGGAAACGTGACGCAGCGCCACATCCAAGACGATCGAATATGTGAACGTCTAACACGAATCGACGTTACGAAACGTGATGAAATATGCTCGGAAGCCCAACGCTATCTGAAAAACGATCGAAGGCGCCATGCACGTGACGCATCGCTACCTGTAAAACGATCGTAGGCGCCACGCACCTGACGCAACGCTACATCCAAGACGATCGTACGTCTAACACGAATCAACGTTATGAAATGTGATGAAATATGTTCGGAAGCCCAACGCTTCCTGTAAAACGGTCGAGGGCGCCACGCTCACTTATCTCATTAATTCGAATGTATTCGAAATCGGAGCGGAGGAAGGATCACGTGATGAACGTTAAAAAGGATGGGAACGTGATGGAATTCAGACGAAAGTACAACACCATTTCCAAGACACTTGAAGATAAAATAGAAAATCTGAAAGAAAAACCCAATAATGCTGTAAAAATTCCATTTCCCTTAAAGATATACTATTCTTCTTTTCATGTTCTGTATGTAACATAATTTTATTTCCAAATACATTGTTTAAAATCGATTCTGTAAATGAACATACATTTTTATAATTTTTTTTATTTTTGTGAGCGAACAGTATAGAAATGACAGGCACATGTATCGACTCCATCCTCCACATCGTTATGAGCCCAACAGCAGGATGTGAAATGTTGTCCATGAACATTAGAAACCAATGGCCCATCACATATTCTATTATTAAAATATTTCAATGATTCTGATAAATATTCCATGTGTTCAGGAAAAATTTTATCCTTAAACATTTTAATATAATTATTTATTCCAGTTATAAGTTGTTGTATCGAAATATGAGTTGTGGAGTTGTTTTTGTTTTCAATCAATATCATTTTTTAAATTTCTTTCAATCCGTTGACGTCTACTCGTAATGATTTCCAAAAGGTGAATAAAGCAATATTTTGAGAAATCATTATACGATACGTGGAACTAATCCGGTCAGTGGACTATATTCAACTAGACGATCGTGAATGAGAAGACAATATACCTTTGTATTCAACTCACTTGGTACTCTTAGTTCAGTTGAAATTTTAACATCAATTGGCCCTGATTTGACCGACTCGTTTTGATATGAAAGATCAACAACAACAACAGAGCCTTTGACTTGAAGTCTAGTGGTGATAAAAGTGGACGAGGCTCCCGGTTGCAGTAACTCTCTTGAAATTTCATGTACATATCATACAAGGCAGCAAACCGATTTTCATTGAATTTTACATTTAAATCTTCATATGGATAGACTTCAGAATTTAAATACACTTTTGCATTTCTCAAATTAATTGTAATTAGATTACCATTTAATGTAAACGCAATGACTGCAAACCGTGGACGTTCTCTATTTGCAGCTAGCTTAACGTTCCATACATGATGAGTCCCCTGTACCAACGAGGGATTTATATAACAATCCCAGCTGCGGAATGAAAGTGGAAGTGTAGCTTCACTTTTGACTACATTGAACATTTTAATTTTAGTAGTATCGCTTGGAACAATGTGGGGTACTTTCCAACTAATGCTCTGTATAGCAATTTGATGTTCAACACCTCCGACTGTTTTTTCAAACATATTGTTGATGCCAGATGACTGCAGGTGTGACCACTCAGGCCAGCTGACAGTGTGGTCGCGATCGAAAGTTATCGATAGCGACAAAGCTAGTATACTGTGCGTGTGACCGTATCATACGCGTAGTCACACTGTTCTTGGTTTTCCTCTGAAGATGGTCACCCTGCCCTTTTTAGTGCTTTTTTGCTTCTCCGCCTTTATCATATGTTTTCAAACCAACTCAAGCAGCACATGTAAAGTTTTCCAAGTGAAAATAAATACTACACAAAGTTAAAGCTTAAAATAATCAAAAGTGAAAGTGTTATTACTTCAACAAGCGTCGCCCCCCCTACACATTTTGGTCCTTCGAGCCGGATTCATATCGCTCGACCCCAGCAAGCAATTGGTTGACAAGATAAGTAATACACTTTTTTTTCACCATACATTTGTGCAAGTGTCGTGTTCGCGCCATATTTTTTTCCTTGTAACTTATATATATGTGACACAGCATATATATAAGTAGCGTTCGACCGGCATTTTCTCAGCCATCTTTTCTACTTTGTGTATACTTGGCACAATATATATATATATATATATCCTTATATGTATATGTATGTGTAAGTATCTATACAGTTTAAAAGAGTTCGCTAATATTTTCCGTTTTTGGCCGCGGTTGTGTGTACTTTGCTATTTCTTTTTCTGTCGTATCGCGTTTGTCTGTTTTCTTTTAACACACTCCTGTGTAGGCAAGCTCTCTTCTATTGGTTATATTCAAATAACAAGAGAGTTGCTCCTCTCATAGCAAACGCGCGTAGATCCACTACACTCCATATATATATATATATATATATATACATATATATATACACACACACATACGACATATATACATCCACACACATACACACACGTACATTTCCATACACGACACTTACACACATATACACTCCGTATATGTTCCGCAAATATTGAAACTATACAGTATTTTTAAATCCATTGTTGCATATAATATATATATTATCCATTATTACACATACACATATATTATTCACTTCCGTATACGTATATAAACAGCAGCAATCACACCGATAAATAAAGATTCACGCTGCTGTTTGTGTTTTACTTAAACATTTTTGTTTTTTCCAACAGCGATTTTGTTCCTCGTCTGATTTCTTGTGTCGGCTTTGCTCACTATCCTGTGACAGCCGAAGTTCTTCTCCATTTTGTGCTTGCTTTCGGCTGTCCGCTTTACCGTGAGTCTTTGTTGAGAAAAGACTCTAAAGTGACTGCCGAAGCATAGTATGTCCAAGAGCCAAAAGAGCGAAAAGGACTCAAAACACTCGTTAAAGCTTCCGACCACAGTTCGTCGCCTGTCGTCCGCTTCGCCCGCTCCTTCGGGGTCTAAATCCGCCACACCTGCCGCTCAACTCCGAGTTAAAGTCGATCGTCCGTCGCCGTCTGCTTCTGCAAAGACTCCGCTGTTGCGTACATCTTCGATTGCTCTACGTAGTCAGGCAACTACCCGTTCCGTCCAAGCTAAATTTAGCAAAACCCGTGCGATGGCTCTCAGCAACTTCGTCGCCGTCTCTGACAGACTGGTGGATTTCGAGAGTCGGGTCAGAGGGCCTGCAGCCGAAGATGACAATGTACACACGTACGAAATCCGTCGTGACCGGCTGCAAGTCCTCTGGGACAATGTCGAAGCCGCTTATTCCACATGCGCTGATGCACTGCATCAAGACGGCGACAGTGAAGGCACACAGGCGATGGAGGCAAAATACGATCACTGCTATGCAGTGTACGAGCGGTGTCTCGCCCGTGTTAAGGGGCAAATTACCCAGGTTTCCGGGTCCAGCAGGAGTGAAGCATCCGTTCCTCCTGTATACTCCAGTGGCTGCCGGCTCCCTCCAGTCGACACCGAAGTTTTCCGTGGGGATTACTTGCGGTGGCCGACTTTCCGTGACCTTTTCACGGCCATCTATGTCAACAATCCAAGGTTGACTCCGGTTGAGAAACTTTTCCATCTGAATTCGAAGACCGCAGATGAGGCCAATGAAATAGTAGCCAAATTTCCGCTGACGAACGATGGTTTCGCGTCGGCTTGGGGTGCTCTCTGCGAACGCTTTGAGAACAAGCGCTTGTTAATAACAAGCCAATTGAAGATCCTGTTTAACCTGTCCACGGTTACCCAAGAGTCGGGAGCAGCTATCAGGGAGCTGCAGAGCACGATTCAGCGTTGCTTGACCGCTCTTGAGCATTCAGACATTTCCGTCTGTAGCCCGTTCGCAGATTGCATCCTCGTTTTCCTCTGCTCGTCCAAACTCCCCAAGCTCACACTCTCGTTGTGGGAGCAATCGTTGGTGGACAAAGCGAAAATTCCCGCATGGCAGGATATGAGCACGTTCCTCAATGAGCGCTACCGTACGCTCGAAGCGATTGAGGACGTGAAACAGACTGCCAACTCACAGATCGCGACTGCAGGACCACCCGTCCGCAGAATTCGAAGCGAGTCAACTCCTTTGAGGCCCGAGTCACTCCGAAAGGCAAATCGTGTGACTTGTGCTCAAAAGAGAATCACCCTGTCCGGGTGTGTCCGAAGCGACCTTCATTTCTGAGCGTCTGTTCCACCGCATTAAGTTGCCTTTCCAGTCCGTGCGAGCCCAGGTATCCGGGCTAAATCACGCAGTTGCGGCCCAATCGCAGAAGTTATGTCACTTCAGCATTGGATCTCCGACGAAGCCGAGGCCCCATATCGAGACTTCGGCATTCGTAATTCCACAGTTGGCAGGCAAACTGCCCTCCTTCGATATGCCGCGAACTTTCCTCAAGGATCTACCAGCGATAGAACTGGCAGATCCACACTTCTACAAGAGCGCTCAGATCGATATACTAATTGGCGCGGATATCCTTCCGTCGGTCATCTTGAGCGGCTCCCGGCCAAACATTTGTGGCTCACTCCTTGGGCAGGAAACCGTGTTTGGCTGGATTCTTACCGGCCCCGACTCCCAGAGTATGTCGACAACTGTTTCTGCGTCTTCGACAAGAGTCGCCCTCCAAGCAGACGAACAGCTCGACAGCCTACTTTCCAAATTTTGGGAGGTGGAGGATATTCCAGTGAAGCTGATAAAGGAGTCAGACTTCGTTTGCGAAGAAAACTTCGTTAAGACTACTTCTCGTAGCACATGTGGCAGATATCGGGTGACTCTTCCATTCCGGAAGCCCGATGGCATTGAACTGGGTCATTCCAGATCTATAGCGCTGGCTCAATTCCTCAAGAACGAGAATCGTTTGTCAAGAAACGATTCTCTAAAGGAACAGTACAATGCCGTTCTCCAGGAGTACGTGGACTTGGGTCATATGACACCCATATCGCCTCAGGCGATTGGCACGACTCTTAATTTCTACCTGCCTCACCACGCCGTGTTCAAACCAGATAGCACCACAACGAAGGTGCGGGTCGTTTTCAACGCATCTTGTCCATCCTCAAATGGCAAGAGTCTGAATGATATCCTTCATTCAGGGCCCATTCTCCAATCGGATCTTACGTTGCAGATCCTCCGATGGCGATACTATCGATATGTGTTCAATGCGGACATATCGAAGATGTATCGCCAGATCCTCATGGACTCAAAGCACACACCGTTCCAACGAATTCTGTTCCGCACGTCGGACGGTGAGATCCGTGACTTTGAGTTGAACACAGTGACATTCGGTGTCAACTGTGCGCCTTTCCTGGCTCTACGAGTCCTCCAGCAACTTGCTGATGACATACGCTTGGAGTATCCTCTCGCAAGCCGAGTCATCTCCAATAACATGTACGTGGACGACGTCCTAGCGGGGACACACACGAAAGAAGAGGCCATCCGGACCATTACGGAAGTGTGTGCAGCCCTGGACAGCGCTGGCTTCCCGCTGAGAAAGTGGACATCGAACCATAAGAGCGTGCTGAAGGACATCTCAAAGGACCATCTACTTCGAGAAGACTTCCTCGAACTCGAGGACTCCAGTACGGCGAAAACTCTGGGCATCAGGTGGCAAGCTCACGATGACGAGTTCTTCTTCATGCCACCAGAAGTTGCCCATCAGGACTCCTACACGAAGAGGGAAGTGCTTTCGCAAATCGCTAAACTTTTCGACCCAGCCGGGTGGCTGGCCCCTTTCGTTATCCGAGCCAAAATCTTCATGCAGGAGATTTGGCTGAGAACGCTCGAATGGGACGAGCATCTACCCACGGATCTTTCACTCCAATGGAAGGAGTACCTCCAGAGCTATCCTGCTCTGGGAAAGATCCGGATTCCAAGATGGGTCCAATTCCAGACACGAGTGAAGCTCCAGTACCACGGATTCTGTGATGCGTCAGAAAGGGCGTATGGAGCAGCGATCTATGTCCGTGTGGAAACGGCGAACAAGGCTTCCACACATCTCCTTACTGCGAAGACAAAGGTGGCTCCGGTCAAGTCTCTCTCAGTGCCACGTCTGGAGCTTTGTGGCGCAGTCCTGTTGGCTGAGTTATCTGCAGCCCTCCTCCTGAATCTGCCAGCAGAAAGTTTCCAGACTTTCTTTTGGACCGACTCAACAATTGTTCTCGCCTGGTTGAACAAGCCACCCTGCCGATGGACAACCTTTGTGGCCAATCGTGTGGCCAAGATTGGCCAGTCCAAGCAGCAGGTCCCTTCCTCAAGTTCAATCCGAAACTTGAACCCTTTCCTCGATGGCAAGAGGATTCTACGGGCCTGTGGGCGTCTGAGGGCGTCCCACTCGCTGCGTTATGATGAGAGTCATCCAATAATCCTCTCGTTTTCCTCGTGCTTTGCACGACTACTGGTTCGTTTCACCCATCGTATATCCTTACATGGGGGTAACCAAGTCGTCATGCGGCTGATCCGTTCCAGATTCTGGATTCCAAAATTGAAGGTCCTCGTTAAATCCACTATCAACTCCTGCAAGGTTTGCGTCATCTACAAGAAGAGATTGCAGACCCAAATGATGGGGGACTTGCCCAAGGAAAGGGCGTCCTACTCGAGACCTTTCACGCACACTGGAGTCGACTTCGCCGGCCCATTCGAAATAAAGAATTACACTGGCCGAGCCTGCCTCATCACCAAAGGGTATGTCTGCGTCTTCGTGTGCTTCAGCACGAAGGCGATCCACTTGGAGGCAACATCGGATCTCACAACGGAGAAATTCCTGGCCGCATTCTCCCGTTTCATCGCACGGCGCGGGTGTCCACACCAAATGTACTCGGACAACGGGAAAACCTTCGTTGGAGCTGACAAGGTGATCTCCAACGACTTCTTGGAAGCGATGAGGGAGTGCATCATCGCACAACACGCCCACAAGAGCCTATCCTGGCACTTCAACCCGCCGGGCGCCCGCATATGGGTGGATTATGGGAAGCCGGCGTAAAGAGTTTTAAGGCACTCTTTTACAAGGCGACATACACCTCGAAATATACGTTCGAAGAGTTGTCCACTCTTCTCGCTAAGATCGAAGCCTGCCTGAATTCGAGGCCGATTTCCCTATGTCCGAGGATCCTTCGGACTTACTAGCGCTCACTCCTGGCCATTTCCTCATAGGTGGCCCTCTTATTTCGGTGTTGGAACCACCAATTAACCAACCGGCCACCTCCATCCTCAATCGATGGCAGCGACTGAAGGCTCTCCACCAACAATTTTGTTTCCGTTGGAAAGATGAGTACCTGAAGGAGCTGCACAAACGGACGAAATGGCAATCCCCTACTCGGAACCTTCGGATCGGTGACATGGTCGTCATAAAAGAAGACAACCTCCCCTCGAACGAGTGGCGCCTAGGACGGGTGCTGACGACGTGTCCAGGCACCGATGCCAAGGTCCGAGTTGTAGATGTGCTCACGGCGCGGGGTACTATCCGACGACCCGTTGCCAAACTCATTCTACTCCCGATGGACAGCAAGACTGACCCCTCCACGTCAGAAGGACTGAAGGACGAATAACATCCTATTCCGTACTCCTATTCGTCGTCCTGTGTTGTCCTATGCTGTCCTGTTCCGTGTGTCATTGACATTGCAAAGAGGCTATTACAATAATCGTTTGTTTTTTTCTTGTTTCATTTCATGTAGTATGCCATCACATACATCAACCCACCGGGACCGCCCCGCTGGCACCAACTCGTTCCGGTGTCGCGTGTGCCGTGGGATCCACCCACTCCGGAAGTGTCAGCGACTCCTGAGGCTGACAGCGGAGAAACGGTTGAGAGCAGTACTCATCAACAAGTACTGCTATAACTGTCTGGCCCACCAACACTCCGGGCAATACTGCCGCAGCGCGGGAAGGTGCAGGGTGTGTCGGGGGGACCACCACACACTGCTGCACTTCAAGGAGGCACCCAGCGCTCACCCCAACCGTCAACGACGAGGCGATGACCAACCGGTCTCCACCCGGTCCCGTACCCCAACAAGGCCACGCTCGCCAAGGCCGCGCTCGCCAAGGCCGCGCTCGCCAAGGCCGCGCTCGCCACGGCCACGCTCGCCACAGTCACGCTCCCGCTCGCCGTCACCCCATCGACCGGCCTCGCCGACGTCCGAAGAGGCCTTTCCGACGTCGCTCGCATCCTTGTTGCAGGACAAGGCTGTGAGCATACTTTCGACGGCCAACATCCTGATCGACACCGGATGCAAGACATTCGAGATGCGAGCGCTGATCGACCCGTGCGCGGCGACCAGTCGTATCAGCGCATCTTTGGCAACGGCCTACCGGCTATCCGTCACCCGCGTTGGTACGGAAGGCGTCTGCACGGCGATCATCCGCTCGCGGACATCCTAGTTCCGTCGAAAGGTGCTGCTGCAGGTGGACTCACAACTCTGCTGCCGCACCCCCCTCCGACCCGTCGATGGCGAGAACTTGGAGCAGTTCCGCAGCATTACGCTCGCCGACGAACGCTGGTTCCAGCCATCGATGGTGTCCCTGGTGCTCGGCACTGATGTGTATTCTCACATCATCCAACCTGGCCTCCTGCCGAGCACCAACGGTTTGCAAATAGCCCAGAATTCCACCTTGGGTTGGATTCTGTCCGGTCCATTTGGACAATGATACTGTTCGCAACTCATTGCAAGGGGGGGAGGATGTTGATGCCAGATGACTGCAGGTGTGACCACTCAGGCCAGCTGACAGTGTGGTCGCGATCGAAAGTTATCGATAGCGACAAAGCTAGTATACTGTGCGTGTGACCGTGTCATAAAATGAAAGGTAGTAATTTAATTGAATATTAAATCCAAGTGATTTTAAAATCAGTTTATTTTCTAATGATACCGCAGGACGTGGATATGATGGTCCTCGAGATGATAATGATGATGGTGTTTTCACTTCACCTTTAATGGGAGTTGTGAGGTGATGTGCGATCTTTTATTATAAATAATCATTCTGTTGCTCGTAAATGAAGTCGAATTGATATAGTTTCCCCTCGAAAATGGATTAATTCCCCCTCCTGATCAGTTATCCGTACTTCGAGCGTACTTATTTCGCTAGTGTTGATAGGTAAATAAATCAAGTTTCGTGGTGTAATACTCATTTTATATCCCGGAGGAACATTGATCCCAAATTCATGAAGCACATGATTTGGTCTATTACCCACATATGAGCCACTGATCATGTTGCATTCCAATCTAATTGTATTTACTTTTAAAATATTCACAGGGTTATTTGAGACATCAAATTCAGTATTATGCGGTTTTAGAATACGTGCACCAAATCCAAATAGCTTTCCAATACTTCGTTCACGATTAAAATATACTGTTTCTTTTTTAGTGATAACTTGAACTTTCAGCGTATTGTTGTTGGTTTCTATTTTTAACGCATCATAAGAACCATACTACTTTAGGACATCAATAATAAATGTTGCAATCTCTTCGAGTTCATACGACCCAACAGGTATTTCTATACATTTATTTCCAATATGAAATAGATTGTTCCCTCTTTCTACGTTTGGTATAGAATTGTATGTGTGAAAGTCAATGAGAGCACACTCATAATTTCTATTTAATTCAATTTGTGGGAAAAAAATGTTCGGTTATAACTGATGTGTTTCCATTTAATGCAAATGTTAGTGATGTAGACATTTTGAAGTCTGAGTTTGGACTGTTGTTTAATCATCATATCATTAGTTTTATATCCATATTTTTAAAGTATAATGAATTGATCAAAACCTTTTCTGTATCGCCAATTTTTCATATCATCATCTTTAGAGATTAGTAGATATCCAAATTTCTCCTCCCAGCATTTTCGTGAAATTTCCATAAATGATTCATAGTCCATGTCACTGTCTACGTGATCTTGATATATATGACGCATGTTCAAATCATCTTGTTTAAACATTATAATAAAATTAGCATTGTCACGTATTAAATGTTTCGGTATATGTGTGTATGTTTGACATAAATAGAATGAATCAATATTCTTATGTCTTCCCATACAAAAATAGTTTCGGATATTATCCTGCTTTTCACATGCCACATCGTCGAATATCATAATGTAATTATTATACCCGCTACCCATAGGGTAGAAGGGTATTATAACTTTGTGCCGGCAGGAAATGTATGTAACAGGTAGAAGGAGGCATCTCCGACCCTATAAAGTATATATATTCTTCATCAGCGTCAACAGCCGAGACGATTTAGCCATGTCCGTCTGTCCGTCTGTGTGTCTGTGTGTCTGTGTGTCTGTCCGTCCGTCCGTATGAAACACTGGATCTCAGAGACTATAAGAGATAGAGCTCTAATTTTTTTTCGACAGTATTTGCTATGCTTGCACGCAGATCAAGTTTGTTTCAAATTTTGGCCACGCCCACTTCCGCCCCCGCAAATCAAAAAAATCGAATAACAAGCGTAATTTTAAAGCTAGAGTTTCGAATTTTGGTATATACAATAATTACTATAGTATTTATGATTCTTGAAAATTTAATTGCGATCAGATAAAAATTGTCGAAGTTATTAAAGAAATAGTTTTGTATGGGCAAAAACGCTTTCTATGTTGTGTTGTATGTATGCGTAATACGCATTGCGTATACGTGTATACATGTTCGCCTCTATATTTGTATCTGTATGCATAGGGCAATGCTCGGGGTACAATTTTACATTTTTAAATTTTGTTTTAATCGTATTTTCAATAATTATAAATAATAATAATTATAAAAATTAATTTTTAATAAAAATACTTTTGTATGGGCAAAAACGCCTGCTATGTATGTATTGTATGTATGCGTATACGTATATACATACATCCTCGCCTATATTAATGTCTGTATGTATAGACGGCTCATAAGCAGTGCGATAGCTCAGGTGGTAGAGTCCAAGCCGGGCATGTTGTGGTTCTCGGGTTCGAACCCGCTCAGGGTACAAGCTTTTATACCCGCTACCCATAGGGTAGAAGGGTATTATAACTTTGTGCCGACAGGAAATGTATGTAACAGGAAGAAGGAGGCATCTCCGACCCTATAAAGTATAATATATTCTTGATCAGCGTCAACAACCGAGACGATCTAGCCATGTCCGTCTGTCCGTCTGTGTGCCTGTGTGTCTGTGTGTCTGTCCGTCTGTCCGTCCGTCCGTATGAACACCTAGATCTCAGAGACTATAAGAGATAGAGCTCTATTTTTTTTTCGACAGCATTTGTTATGTTTGCACGCAGATCAAGTTTGTTTCAAATTTTTGCCACGCCCACTCCCGCCCCCGCAAATCAAAAAAATCGAATAACAAGCGTAATTTTAAAGCTAAAGCTGCGAATTTTGATATATACAATAACTACTATAGTAGTTATGATTCCTGAAAATTTGGTTTTGATCAGATAAAAATTGTGGAAGTTATTAAAGAAATACTTTTGTATGGGCAAAAACGCCTACTTACTAGGGGTCTGAGTTACTTTGGCCGACAATCTAGCACATTGTACAATGGTGTACTATATCGATATACCAAACATACCACTTGGTATATTCTTAGTATTTTTTAGTATATTTGCAGTAAATTCGGTATATTTTGAGAATAATACCGCAAAATATATTGCTTTTAATCAAATTGGGTAGCGGGTATCTCACAGTCGAGTACACTCGACTGTAGCTTTCTTACTTGTTTTTAGCTTCGTGCGGTGATAACACTGCATCGTTTCCGGAGAACGTAAAATATCCCATTCCTTGAATTGGTTTGATAAGTTTTTCCAAATATTCACATTTGGGTTGGTATAAACTCTTTGAAAATACATAAATATTTTCAAGTTTGAGACCATTGGGACTCTCTATAAGACTAAGCATCACATTGGTTTTTCCACAATTTGATGGTCCAACAATTAATGCTCTAATTGTATTGGGTAGCAAAACACTATGTCGAGGTTGTTGATTATTCTCTCCATGTCCACCACCCTCAATGTTTCGTACTAGTAAGCTTTTCTTATGTCTTAAAAAACGCATGTTAGTGAGAGAAGTACTTCATTCAATGGGAAACGTTTGTTGATTGAGGTTGCTATAAAATGGTCAAACGTTTTTATAATTTAATTAGTTCAAAATCAAAACTCAAACAGGGTAGTGGTCTTCTAAACAATATAATAGACTCTCTACCTTTTGAGGCTCATATACCTGGATACAATTACTGTGGACCTGAAACAAAGTTAGAGAAACGATTAGCACGTGGCGATCGTGGAATTAATGGTTTGGATGAAGCGTGTAGAGAGCATGATATTGCATATTCAAACAGTAAAGTGTTGAGTGAACGTCATAAAGCTGACTTAGTTTTAATTGAAAAGGCTTGGAATCGTGTAAAAGCGTTAGACAGTAGTATTGGAGAGAGAGCAGCAGCATACTTTGTAACAAACATGATGAAGACGAAGAAAAATTTGGAATGGGATCAAATCAGGAGAGAAAGAAAAGAGTGAAAACATCATTGACTACAATAATCAAAAAGGCTACAAAGGAATTGAAAAAGAATATAAAGTTGCACGTAAAGCAGTATCGAACTCGATGGACTCAGGTAGTGCAGCAATAGTAAAATCTATTAACAATGCAAAGATGGCTAAACAACATCTAGAGGAAAACAAGAGGCATAATAAAAAAATAGAAACGGTTGCATTGGGAGCTGGCTTGTATTTACAACCATACAAAAATGGATATGGTATATCATTTGCTAGAAATAATCAAAGACAAAAACGCGTTCAAAAAAACTAATAGGTAAGCTACCCAAGAGAGCATTATCAAACTTTGATATAATGAAGTTTGCCTTTAGAAAGATTCCTCATTTTCGAGGTGTTTATATGAAGGATCAATTACCCAAATTTCCACATCATTTCGAGTGTGGAATAATAAATTTAGCAGACTCAATATCGAATGGAACGCATTGGGTAGCATATTACAAGAGAGGATCAGATTCTTATTATTTTGATAGTTTTGGGAATTTACAGCCATCATTAGAAGTAGTCAGATATTTAGGAAAAAACATTAAGTACAATTATGAACGTTTACAAAATTTTGGGACTGTAAACTGTGGACATTTGTGTTTGGATTTTTTAATGAGGTGTATGTCGGTTGAAGGGTAGAGAGACACTTATCAGTGGGATGGTTGTCCTTCTCTAGCACTTGAGAAGTCCTACAGGCAGCAACAGGTAGAAAGTCAACCAATCAAAGGAAAAAGTCTTTAGGCAATGAAAACCTTTCAAAACAACAGTGGAAGGGGAAAGTGACAAGTATAAAATCAGTCAGCCACTCGAAGGAAAATATCATTCGGTCATCAGCACTCAGCACTCAACAACACCAGCAGTAGCAGTATCATCACCGCCAGGAGCATACACGACCAACACTGAACAGCAGGAGCAGTAGCAGCACTTAATAGCACCAGCACACTATGTTGAATTTGACCCGTTTTTTTGGCCAAAACTCATTTTTCGCAAGTATTCAAATTTCCGCTTTTTCAATGTGACCATGCTGAGAAATGATCAAATCGCGATATTGCATACCAGAAATGTTAATTTAACAGTTTCATGTTAAAATAGCCGCTGTTAAAGTCAGCTGTTGCAAGCGGACACCACATGCTATGTTAAATGTTAAATTTGCGGTGCAATTTCAAATTGACATATCTCCCACATAAAATCATTAAATTACAAAATTCAAAATGAATATTAATTCTCCAGGTTTGTACTATGTGCTTATACTAATATATTGCGTGATTTGTTCGTATTTTTTTAACAATTTGTTTCTTTAACAAGTGTTGTCCCCTTGTCATTTTTGGAAAGAAAGTTGAACTTTCCAAAAGGTTTTAACTAAAATGTTCAAATTTGTTCAGTGAGTGTCCATATACATGTTGTAGATCTGTCAATTCTAAATTCATAATATGTAAGCTCATTGTGCGTTTTTTGCGGTTTTTTGCGTAATTTGATTTTTAGGGAGCAACATCTTGATCAGCAATGCAGAACTGTTAGAAGTTTGGCGTAAGCAACGGAGCATATGCGAAAAACGAAAAGCCATATACAATTTCATAACAAAAAATATTGATGACAGCGTTTTGGAACAAAATGTTCGTTATTTAAAAGATAAAGCCAGCAATTTCTCTGTAAATTTATGGCGAGTTTGGCAAAAATGCTTTAGGAAATTGGATACTTTTAAAACCATATATTCGAACTGGATGGAAGGTTACATGAGCCTTACTTTAACTATAGAAATTGCCAAAGGAGAAGAAACAAAAAGACCAGTGGGTCCAAAAATGACATTCAATATCAAAGGTAAAAGAGCTCAAAGAAAGCAAGCAGCCGATCTCTCCGCGGGACAAAAACATAACGCAAGGTTACTGACTCAAGCGGCAAGCATAGCTGCTCGTAGGCGCGGGCTTGTTGATCTTGCTGCACTATTAAGATTACTTGCGTTAAACCCTGGAAAAGCCATCACTATTCGCAAAATGATAACCAAGCCCGTGGTAAAGCCTTTGCGATCTTCCGCTGAAGAGGCGTTGGCCTTGATTTTGGATCAAGGTTTCACAACTGATCAATATTGCGCAATTCGAGAGGAGGCAAATTGCAGGAAAGCCAGTATATTTCCGAATTATCATGATGTAAGTGAAAAGAAAAAAGACTGCCGACCAGACAATATTATTGTAACGGACACCGTAGCAAAAGTTTCTTTGCAAGACCTATTAAATCACACTACAAGTCGAATAGTTGATTACCAAAAAGAGGTTATTGCAACGGCACTGAACATGCAGCAGTCTGACTTTTTATCTGCCGAATTGATATTGAGTTATGGGTTTGATGGCAGCACGGGACAAGCTAACTATAATCAGGCTTACACTGACGGCCAGTCCCAAGATGCAGACTCCTCACTTTTTGCCACGACAGTTATGCCTCTTCGTCTGATTGATTCGTCCGGCAATATATTGTGGAACAATCAAACTCCGCAAAGTATACGGTTTTGCAGACTGTTAAAACTACAATTTCTTAAAGAATCCACAAAAGTCATTGAGGACGAGAACATACGTATGGAAAGGGAAATCAGTGCATTAAATGCTATTAAAATAAATCTCAATGAAAGGCAATGTATATATGTAAGGTTTAGCTTGTATTTGACTGTAATTGATGGCAAAGTGCTAAATGCCCTAACAAATACGAAATCTTACCAAGCTTGCCCAATCTGCACTGCGACACCTAAAGATTTTCTTGGTAACAAAAATTTTAAGTGTATGAAATTTGTTCCCATTATCCACAATTTAAGACACGGTTCCATTGCATTGTTGGATTAGATTTTTTGAATTCGTGATTCATGCTGGGTATAAAATGGATGTGAAGAAATATTCGCCATTTCTTCACATCCATTTTATACCAAGCCAAGACGACAAAAAGATTGTGTTGCAAAAAAAAAAAAATATATTCAAGGAATGTTTTGGGAAATGCTGTCCCTGAAAGTTGACCAACCTAAACAAGGAGGATTCGGAAGCACAAATGTTGGAAATACTGCACGCCGTGCATTCAATAAATATGAAGCTTTCGCAGCAATAACTGGCGTCGATACACAAATTATTTTCAACATGAGGAATATACTTATTTCATTATCCTGTCAGCTGCCAATAAATGCCGAAAAATTTGAAAAACTTTGCCATCAAACTGGTCACCTGATAATTGACAAATATCCATGGCTACCAATGACAGCGACGGTCCACAAAATTCTTGTTCACTCAAGAGTTATATTGGAAAACACTGTTCTTCCAGTCGGTTATTTTGGTGAGGAAGCAGCTGAATCGAGAAATAAAATATATAAATCCGACAGACTCCACCATGCAAGGAAAAACAGCCGGATTAACAACCTTACAGATGTTTTCCACAGAGCAATGGATACTTCCGACCCCATAATCTCATCCTTTAATTTGAAAAGGCGGATCCAAAAACATAAGAGACTTGCTTTGCCAGTAGAAGTCATACAGCTGTTGACTTGTGAGGTTGAATCTGCAGATGAGTCTGCAAATGATATCGACGCAAGGGAAGACGACGATGCATATTTTTTTTTATAATAATAATGAAATTGATGAAAATTATGAAGTTAAAAATGAATACATAGAATAATACAAAAAAAAAAAAACCTTGAATAACTTCTATATTTATTATTGGATCTGGACCAAATTTGCAGGACACATTTGAAAAAAGACATTCATCCTGTGTTCCAAAATTGGGGTCTCTAACTTGAAAATTGCTTGAGATATTCGCTTTTCTTCGATTTTTGTGGGCGTTGACACGCCCACTTTTCTAAAATACCTTCCAATAGTAATAACCTTCATTATACAAGAAACCTGCATTCAAAAATTTTAATTTAGGCCACAAAAACGGGTCAAATTCAACCTAGTGCAGCAGTACTAAACACACACACACACACACACACACACACACACACACACACACACAAACACACACACACACACACACAACACCCGCGTGGATGGCGGGCAATAGAATTCCTCCACAGTATACCCGCTTGTCGTACGAGGCGACTAAAGGGTGAACAAAAACGGTGTTGGTCGTGACCGATTGGCGCCTCACAGCGGAAAGACTCTGACTGCCTCTAACTTGGTAGGGGCCAGATCGATTCCAATCGTAGCTCGACAAGTAGCTCGCTACCGCCGACCACTAGGGTCAGGTAACGCCCGGGTAGCCCTCTGAACACCCGTCCAAGGGCCAGCAAAAGCGAGAAGGCGATCATGGTCTGGCAGTGAGACCTTAAACAAATGCTATGGGTGATTCCCAGAATATAATAATCAATATGGAAGGTCCTAAAGGAACCAACCTTACGATGCAGGGAGTCGGATCCCCAGTACCGGCGACTGCGAGGGGTGTGCAAGCGGGCCCCCGGTCGTCGTCATCCAGCGACCGCAATGCTTCGGTGGTGGCAAACTTGGCTACCGTTGCAGATTCAGCGACAAGCAGCAAATCAAAGGAGAAACTTGAGGAGGGAGGATATAGCTCAGAGCCTACTATTGATCCATTCATAAAAAGCAGCAAGATAGCTAGATCTCCAAAGTTGGCTACACCAGGAGCCCAATTATATAGCCGTAGTCCAGCTATAACTACTGATGTAGCAGCGCTGACACGAACAGCCTTAACAGAAGATGGTCCATTCGAGAAGCGGTCGAGCTTCTATCTCCTGGGACAGAAAATAAGGGATTTGAGCAAGATGCTAGAGGGTCGTCGGACCATACATATGCCTATGAGAGACCTCATTGACAGCATAATGGGCCTTTACACGGCGGCGGATGAGGAGATGCTCTCAACTGCAACCCTCAATCAGACAATGCCGAATCTTCAAGCTATAGGTGCGTCGAAACACCAAACAGCAAGCGAAGGAACCGTAGACTCGCCTAGAGAAGGCAAGAGAACTAGAAGTGACCGAGGCGAACTCCTTTCTCCACCACCAAGGTCAAAGAAATCTAAGGCTCCGGTTAAAACCAATCCCAGGATAGCGACACAGGTTAATTCCCAAAACGACGGTGTCGAAACACATTCAGCGAGTAAGGATGGAGCGGCTGCTGAAACAGAACAAGGTAACACTTGGAAAACGGTGCGAAAGAAGAACAGACACGAGAAGCACACCAGAAACGCAAGGGTAGAATCGGCAAAGCCTGACGCAGTGATTGTGAGCGCACCTGCGAATACATCGTACGCAGATATACTGCGCTCAGTCAAATCAGAGCCAAAATTGAAAGAGCTGGGTCAGCATGTTAGGGGCATCCGAAAGACGCTGAAAGGAGAGCTGCTCTTTGAACTATCAAAGCCTTCGGACCCCAACACGAAAGTATTCCAGGAGGCAATAAAAGAGTTCCTGGGCCCATCAATAGATGTCAGATCGCTGACGAAAATGACTTCAATCGAAGTAAAAGACTTGGACGAAGTGACTTCTGGAGAGGAACTGTTGGAAGCCATAATCACCCAATTTGGCGAGATCGGGGTGAATCAATCCAGCATTATAACGATTCGCAGATCGTATGGAAGCAGGCAGACAGCTAGTCTAAGACTCCCAGTCGACTCAGCGGCGAAGCTACTAAAGGCAGGCAAACTGCGTGTAGGATGGAATACGTGTCGTATAAGGCGTAAGATACAGCCAATACGCTGCTACAGGTGTATGGAATTCGGACACATACAAAGCAGGTGTACAGCGGAAGCAGATTGTTCGGGAAATTGCTACAATTGCAGGAGAGGCAGGCCACCAGGCCAAAACATGCTCGAAAAAGCCGAAATGCATACTGTGTAGCAGGAAAGGGGAAGAAGATTCGGCGCACACGACTACCAGCAGACGGTGCCCGTACCAGAGCAAGACGCGTTCACGGTCAAATTAGCAATGGTTCGGATTTATCAACTAAATTTAAACCACTGTGAAGCAGCACAGGATCTACTGCTGCAGACTGTAAGGGAAAAAAAAGTCGATGTTGCCATTCTGAGCGAACCATACCGCATAAAATCTCCCAATACGTGGGCTGGAGACAAGTTGCGCAAGGCAGTAGTGTGGACCTGCAGACAGCGCCCGCTACAGCTGATGGAAACCAAGATGGAGTCAGGGTTTGTCAGGGCAAAGATAGATACACTATACGTTTATAGTTGCTACCTTGCCCCATCGCTTAGCATGGAGGACTATCTGTCCATTTTGGACAAGCTGGTAATGGATGCCAGAGATAAATGCCCATGCCTCATTGGGGGTGACTTCAATGCTTGGGCAACGGAGTGGGGCAGCCTAGTCACAAACCAGAGAGGACGTGCGGTTTTAGAGGCATTTGCTGCTTTGGACGTTGTCCTTTTAAATAGGGGCGGTGAGCACACATTCAGCAGAGGGAACGCAGGATCCATTATCGACCTGACCTTCCTTAGCAGTAGACTGGCTCCAAGAGCCTCCTGGAAGGTCTGTAGGGACTTCACCTACAGCGATCACCAAGCCGTCATTACTGATATAAGGAAACGACCCGAAGTTGCGGCAGTTCCGAGAGTAACCAGGTACCGAGAGAACACTCTTGACATCGACATGTTCGAGCATATGATGCAAGGGTTGCAACTTAGCGGCACGGCGACTGACATGACCAAACAGATCATGTCTCAGTTGACACGAGCATGCAATGCCTCAATGAAGAAGGTCGGGAACGGAGCAAAGCATCAGCCGGTGTACTGGTGGACTAACGAGATTGCAGTGGCTCGGAGAGAATACTGTCAGGCACGAAGGTCTCTTCAGAGAGCCCTCAAACGCGGAAATCCAGACGCATCTTCGCAATTGCTCGAGCTAAAGACAAAAAGGCGAACACTGAAAGGTCTAATTAAAGCAAGCAAGAAGCGACTCTTCCTGGAGCTGTGTGACCAAGCCGAACAGGACCCTTGGGGATCGGCCTACAAGATTACGATGAGGAAGTTGAATGCCTTCTCTTCGCCAAGCCCGAAGTGCCCAGAACTTTTGAGGAAAATAGTGTCTCATCTGTTCCCACAGCAACCAGCCCGAAACGACAACAATGAGGTTGCAGGACTTGCTGACTGGAACAGTATTCAGTTTGACGAAGTCTCGGATAGAGAGGTCTTAGCAGCGGCACACAGGATAAAACCTGGTAAATCCCCTGGACCAGATGGCATCCCGAGTGCCATTGTCAAAAGAGCAATGGAGCTGAAACCGGCATATTTCAGTATGGTGTTCAACTCGTGCTTCAGGGAGGGGAGATTTCCCACTCGATGGAAAAAACAGGACCTGGTCCTTATTCCAAAAGGAGGCAAACCACCGGATGACCCTTCAGCTTACCGGCCAATCTGTCTGCTGGACATCGTAGGCAAGGTACTCGAACGCGTTATTTGCACGCGACTGGAAGCCGAGGTTGACATCAAAGGAGGTCTTTCACCATATCAATTTGGTTTCAGAAAGGCACACTCCACACAACAAGCGGTACAGGTGGTCTCACACATAGCAGCCACAGCAATAGAGGGTAAGCGGTGGCTCTGGGGTACCAAGCAGTATTGCCTAGTGGTCACTCTAGATGTCAAGAACGCTTTTAACTCCGCCAACTGGGGGAGAATCATGCAATGCCTGATCCAAAGGAACATTGAGCCGCACATCGTCCGCATAATAGGCAGTTACCTCGAAGGAAGGTCACTACGCTACCGGACCAACCACGGAAGCGTCAACCAAGTAGTTACTGGAGGGGTTCCACAAGGCTCAGTTCTTGGTCCGACGCTGTGGAACCTAATGTACGACGGAATACTGAGACTTGATCTGCCGGAAGGGGTTAAGATCGTAGGCTTCGCTGATGACATCGCGATCGTGGCAGTCGCCAAGCATAAGCACGAAGTTGAAAACAGCGCTAATACAGCAATAAAAACGGCGGAGAGATGGCTATCAGACGCAGGCCTTAGCCTAGCCGAGCACAAAACGGAGGCAGTCCTGATAAGCTCCAGGAAAATGGTGGAGACCGCTAGCATAATTGTGGGAAGCACAAGTATTTGCTCAAGGCCTGCACTTAAGTACCTGGGAGTTATGCTAGACAGGAGGCTCTCGTTTAAGGACCACTTGAGCTACATAGGCCATAAAGCCTCAGTGGCGTGTATTGCGCTTGCTCGCATAATGCCTAACACCAGAGGACCGAAGCAACTACGGAGACGCCTACTGACTGGAGTGGTGAGGTCGATCACAACGTACGCAGCACCCATATGGGCTGCGGCTACGACTAAAAAGACATTCATTAAAGAAGTGGGAGCACTCTACAGACTCTGCGCTATTAGAGTTGCCAGTGCGTTTCGCACAGTCTCTGAGGAAGCAGCGCACGTGATAGCGGGCATCACTCCGTTCGATCTGCTGGTCACCGAGATCAGCAGAAAATACTGCACAGGAAATCACCTCACAAGCCGTCAGATCATGCTGATCGAGTGGCAACAACGGTGGACCGAAGCTCCCAAGGGAAGATGGACATGGAAACTGATTCCATCGGTCGAAGCGTGGGTAGATAGAAGACACGGCCAAACAAACTTCTATCTGACGCAGTTCCTTAGTGGACACGGGTGTTTCCGAGCATATCTTCATCGCTTTGGGCACGCTGACGATCCATCATGCCCAAGGTGTGGAGTAGGCGTCACGGAAGACGCGGGACACATCATCTTCGCCTGCCCCAGGTTTGAAAGGGAAAGAAGAGAAGCCGAAGAGGTGTTGGGCGAGTCCCTATCTCCAGATAGGATGGTGCCACTAATGTTGGCAAACGCCGATAATTGGGATGCGGTGGAAAAAATGGCAAGCACTGTCATGAAGGAGCTCAGACGCCAAGAAAAAGTGCGTAACTCTGATGCGAGCCGTTAAGGCTCTACTCCCTCCTGAAGTAATACTTTATTGGTAGTCCCAGGGGGACAGTAGAATGGCGCAATAACAGACTTAGTCTAAATTTAAAAAAAAAAACACACAACTATATATATGTATTATATATAATGGACAACTGTTTGAATAAAATATATAGACTGAGTATAAAAAAAAAAAAAAAAAAAAAAAAACACACACACACAAACACTCACACACACACACACACACGCAGTTACTCGGGAAGAGCTCCGGGATGTCGCTAGAGGCATCAAGGTGAACAAGTCGCCCGGCCCGGATGGTATCCCTGGTCTGGCCATCAAAGCCGCCCTGGAGAATTACCCGGAGGACCTGATGAGGCTGTACAATAGGTGCCTAGAGGAAGGAGTGTTCCCTGCCCGATGGAAAAAGCAGTCGCTCGTGCTAATCCCGAAAGGGGGGAAACCTCCGGAGGAGCCTTCTTCGTACCGACCGATCTGCTTACTAGACACGGCGGGCAAAGCGCTAGAAACGCTAGTACGGGAGCGCCTGGAGGTCGCTATAAACCGTGCAGGGGGCTTATCACCATGGCAGTTTGGGTTCCGGAAGGGTCGCTCTACGATTCAGGCTATCAGCCAAATTATGGACAAGGCGGAGAAGGCAATCGCGGGGGAGCGCTGGCTCTGGGGCAGTAAGGAGTACTGCCTCATCACCGCACTGGATATAAGAAATGCCTTTAATTCTGCCAACTGGCATAGGATCCTGCACGCGTTGCAGCACTTCAATATCCCGAACTATCTCACCCGGATAATTGCAAGTTACCTTAGCGACAGGAAGCTCTGGTACACGACCAGTATAGGCACTGAGAGCTACGAGGTCACTGGAGGCGTTCCCTAGCGATCAGTGCTCGGCCCCACCTTGTGGAACGCTATGTACGACGGAGTCCTCCGCCTAATGATGCCGGACGGTGTGAATATTGTCGGATTTGCGGACGACATAGCGATCGTGACGGTTGCGAAGCACCTGACGGACATAGAGGCAAAGACGAATACTGCAGTCAAAGCAGTACGGGATTGGCTGGAAGAAGTAGGGCTCCGACTGGCGGAGCATAAAACCGAGGCCGTGTTAGTTACTTCAAGGAAAAAGGTGGAGTTTGTTAACATCGTAGTTGGGGATACAACGCTACGCTCGCAGGCCACTATGACCTATCTCGGAGTCAAGGTGGACAACAGACTCAACTTTCGAGCACACCTCATGTACGCGGCGAGTAAGGCAGCAACCGCATCCACGGCCTTAGCCCGAATAATGCCGAGCACAGGTGGCCCTAGGCAGAAAATAAGGTTACTGCTCACGAACGTGGTCAGGTCCATCAGCCTTTACGCAGCCCCGATCTGGCTAAAGGGAACGGGAAGCGGCACCTTCCTGAGGCAGATGAACTCGGTGCACCGGATCTGCGCGCTCAGAATGTGCTGCGCATTCCGGACGGTATCGGGAGAAGCTGCAATGGTCCTTGCGGGAACAGCGCCATTCGATCTACAGGCAGCAGAGCGCGCGAAGGCCAGGGATGGAGCCAGCATCATCCAGGAGTGGCAGGCCAGGTGGAACAGCGGCACGAAAGGTCGGTGGACACATCGCCTGATACCGGACGTTTCAAGGTGGTTAGACAGAGGTCACGGAGAGATGAATTTTTACCTAACGCAATTACTAAGTGGTCACGGGTGTTTCAAAGGATACCTGCACCGCTTCGGCCATGCATCAGACCCTTACTGCGCCCACTGTGAGCCGCAGGTGGTGGAGGATGCAGAGCACGTCTTTCTGCACTGCGGACGCTTCGCAGGTGCTAGAGAAGAACTAGAAGCCCGCCTTGAGGGGCGTGTCGAGACGGAGTCCGTAGTCGAGCATATGATAAGCTCGAGGGAGAAATGGGTGGCGGTGAACACGATGGCAGTGGCAGTAATGAAGCAGCTAAGAAGAGAAGAGAGAGCACGAATCCCAGCCAACTCAGAAGAGGGCCGATAAAGGCCGAACCCTACCCCTGAAGTATTACCTCACGGCAGCTTCGGGGAGTGCGTTGAATGCGGGAGAAACAGGCGGTAGCCTGGTTTCGCAGGACCACTTGAACGTACTGCGGTGCGTCAACGTCCATGTTAAAAAAAAAAAAAAAAAAACACACACACACACACACACGGGTTGGGGGTTGCTTGTATGGCAAAGCTGCTGATTGGCTTTAACATGGCAAAGCCCAGCGCGATCCATACATAGCAACACTCAAGCATCTCATCGCCTCCACGCGGCGTCCCTGGTAACAGCTCCTTGGTATCCGTCAGGGAGGCTGGCTAAGATGAGAAGGCGGGCCAGCGGGGTTAAAACTCACCGACTGGTTTTTAAAAATCCAGTAAGCGTCTGCTACCCAGAGTTGGGCGGCATACTGGTTAGCGTCTGTCCCATATTGGGCGGCTATACTAGCGTAGCAACAGCATCTCACTAATGTGGGTGTGCCCCTGGCAGAAGGGCTAAAATGCAAGGATGGGAGAAACTTAACTACATGGAAGTCGTTAAAAGTGTTGAAATTACGGTGCAGGGAGTAGGAAACCCAGTGCCGGCGGTTGTGAGGGGTAAGCAAGCGGGCCCCCCGCCGTCGATAATTAATGGTTTGGATGAAGCGTGTAGAGAGCATGATATTGCATATTCAAACAGTAAAGAGTTGAGTGAACGGCATAAAGCTGACTTAGTTTTAATTGAAAAGGCTTGGAATCGTGTAAAAGCGTTAGACAGTAGTATTGGAGAGAGAGCAGCAGCATACTTTGTAACAAACATGATGAAGACGAAGAAAAAATTTGGAATGGGATTAAATCAGGAGAGCAAGAAAAGAGTGAAAACATCATTGACTACAATAATCAAAAAGGCTACAAAGGAATTGAAAAAGAATATAAAGTTGCACGTAAAGCAGTATCGAACTCGATGGACTCAGGTAGTGCAGCAATAGTAAAATCTATTAACAATGCAAAGATGGCTAAACAACATCTAGAGGAAAACAAGAGGCATAATAAAAAAATGGAAACGGTTGCATTGGGAGCTGGCTTGTATTTACAACCATACAAAAATGGATATGGTATATCATTTGCTAGAAATAATCAAAGACAAAAACGCGTTCAAAAAAACTAATAGGTAAGCTACCCAAGAGAGCATTATCAAACTTTGATATAATGAAGTTTGCCTTTAGTAACATTAAGTACAATTATGAACGTTTACAAAATTTTGGGACTGTAAACTGTGGACATTTGTGTTTGGATTTTTTAATGAGGTGTATGTCGGTTGAAGGGTAGAGAGACACTTATCAGTGGGATGGTTGTCCTTCTCTAGCACTTGAGAAGTCCTACAGGCAGCAACAGGTAGAAAGTCAACCAATCAAAGGAAAAAGTCTTTAGGCAATGAAAACCTTTCAAAACAACAGTGGAAGGGGAAAGTGACAAGTATAAAATCAGTCAGCCACTCGAAGGAAAATATCATTCGGTCATCAGCACTCAGCACTCAACAACACCAGCAGTAGCAGTATCATCACCGCCAGGAGCACACACGACCAACACTGAACAGCAGGAGCAGTAGCAGCACTTAATAGCACCAGCACACTATGTTGAATTTGACCCGTTTTTTTGGCCAAAACTCATTTTTCGCAAGTATTCAAATTTCCGCTTTTTCAATGTGACCATGCTGAGAAATGATCAAATCGCGAAATTGCATACCAGAAATGTTAATTTAACAGTTTCATGTTAAAATAGCCGCTGTTAAAGTCAGCTGTTGCAAGCGGACACCACATGCTATGTTAAATGTTAAATTTGCGGTGCAATTTCAAATTGACATATCTCCCACATAAAATCATTAAATTACAAAATTCAAAATGAATATTAATTCTCCAGGTTTGTACTATGTGCTTCTACTAATATATTGCGTGATTTGTTCGTATTTTTTTTAACAATTTGTTTCTTTAGCAAGTGTTGTCCCCTTGTCATTTTTGGAAAGAAAGTTGAACTTTCCAAAAGGTTTTAACTAAAATGTTCAAATTTGTTCAGTGAGTGTCCATATACATGTTGTAGATCTGTCAATTCTAAATTCATAATATATAAGCTCATTATGCGTTTTTTGCGGTTTTTTGCGTAATTTGATTTTTTAGGGAGCAACATCTTGATCAGCAATGCAGAACTGTTAGAAGTTTGGCGTAAGCAACGGAGCATATGCGAAAAACGAAAAGCCATATACAATTTCATAACAAAAATATTGATGACAGCGTTTTGGAACAAAATGTTCGTTATTTAAAAGATAAAGCCAGCAATTTCTCTGTAAATTTATGGCGAGTTTGGCAAAAATGCTTTAGGAAATTGGATACTTTTAAAACCAGATATTCGAACTGGATGGAAGGTTACATGAGCCTTACTTTAACTATAGAAAATGCCAAAGGAGAAGAAACAAAAAGACCAGTGGGACGTCCAAAAATGACATTCAATATCAAAGGTAAAAGAGCTCAAAGAAAGCAAGCAGCCGATCTCTCCGCGGGACAAAAACATAACGCAAGGTTACTGACTCAAGCGGCAAGCATAGCTGCTCGTAGGCGCGGGCTTGTTGATCTTGCTGCACTATTAAGATTACTTGCGTTAAACCCTGGAAAAGCCATCACTATTCGCAAAATGATAACCAAGCCCGTGGTAAAGCCTTTGCGATCTTCCGCTGAAGAGGCGTTGGCCTTGATTTTGGATCAAGGTTTCACAACTGATCAATATTGCGCAATTCGAGAGGAGGCAAATTGCAGGAAAGCCAGTATATTTCCGAATTATCATGATGTAAGTGAAAAAAAAAAGACTGCCGACCAGACAATATTATTGTAACGGACACCGTAGCAAAAGTTTCTTTGCAAGACCTATTAAATCACACTACAAGTCGAATAGTTAATTACCAAAAAGAGGTTATTGCAACGGCACTGAACATGCAGCAGTCTGACTTTTTATCTGCCGAATTGATATTGAGTTATGGGTTTGATGGCAGCACGGGACAAGCTAACTATAATCAGGCTTACACTGACGGCCAGTCCCAAGATGCAGACTCTTCACTTTTTGCCACTACAGTTATGCCTCTTCGTCTGATTGATTCGTCCGGCAATATATTGTGGAACAATCAAACTCCGCAAAGTATACGGTTTTGCAGACTGTTAAAACTACAATTTCTTAAAGAATCCACAAAAGTCATTGAGGACGAGAACCTACGTATGGAAAGGGAAATCAGTGCATTAAATGCTATTAAAATAAATCTCAATGAAAGGCAATGTATATATGTAAGGTTTAGCTTGTATTTGACTGTAATTGATGGCAAAGTGCTAAATGCCCTAACAAATACGAAATCTTACCAAGCTTGCCCAATCTGCACTGCGACACCTAAAGATTTTCTTGGTAACAAAAATTTTAAGTGTATGAAATTTGTTCCCATTATCCACAATTTAAGACACGGTTCCATTGCATTGTTGGATTAGATTTTTTGAATTCGTGATTCATGCTGGGTATAAAATGGATGTGAAGAAATATTCGCCATTTCTTCACATCCATTTTATACCAAGCCAAGACGACAAAAAGATTGTGTTGCAAAAAAAAAAAAATATATTCAAGGAATGTTTTGGGAAATGCTGTCCCTGAAAGTTGACCAACCTAAACAAGGAGGATTCGGAAGCACAAATGTTGGAAATACTGCACGCCGTGCATTCAATAAATATGAAGCTTTCGCAGCAATAACTGGCGTCGATACACAAATTATTTTCAACATGAGGAATATACTTATTTCATTATCCTGTCAGCTGCCAATAAATGCCGAAAAATTTGAAAAACTTTGCCATCAAACTGGTCACCTGATAATTGACAAATATCCATGGCTACCAATGACAGCGACGGTCCACAAAATTCTTGTTCACTCAAGAGTTATATTGGAAAACACTGTTCTTCCAGTCGGTTATTTTGGTGAGGAAGCAGCTGAATCGAGAAATAAAATATATAAATCCGACAGACTCCACCATGCAAGGAAAAACAGCCGGATTAACAACCTTACAGATGTTTTCCACAGAGCAATGGATACTTCCGACCCCATAATCTCATCCTTTAATTTGAAAAGGCGGATCCAAAAACATAAGAGACTTGCTTTGCCAGTAGAAGTCATACAGCTGTTGACTTGTGAGGTTGAATCTGCAGATGAGTCTGCAAATGATATCGACGCAAGGGAAGACGACGATGCATATTTTTTTTTATAATAATAATGAAATTGATGAAAATGATGAAGTTAAAAATGAATACATAGAATAATACAAAAAAAAAAAACTTGAATAACTTCTATATTTATTATTGGATCTGGACCAAATTTGCAGGACACATTTGAAAAAAGACATTCATCCTGTGTTCCAAAATTGGGGTCTCTAACTTGAAAATTGCTTGAGATATTCGCTTTTCTTCGATTTTTGTGGGCGTTGACACGCCCACTTTTCTAAAATACCTTCCAATAGTAATAACCTTCATTATACAAGAAACCTGCATTCAAAAATTTTGTTAATTTCAAAAATTTTAATTTAGGCCACAAAAACGGGTCAAATTCAACCTAGTGCAGCAGTACTAGACACACACACACACGCACACACACACACAAACACACACACACACACACACACACACACCCTGTGTGACACACTGGATGACGACCCATGGGGCAAGGCATACCAGATCGTTGTAAAGAGAATCGGGGCACGGAGATCGCCACCACCACCGGATGATCTGTTGCGTGGGATTGTCATTGATTTGTTTCCCAGCGTGGAGGAAGACAACGCATGGCTGCCAGATACAGCATCCAACGATGGTCTGCCGCTGAAGTTGGTCACCAGCGAGGAGGTGTTAAAATGCGTTAGAAGCATGAAACAAACCGGCGCTCCAGGTCCGGATGGCATACCCGCAAGGGCACTAATGCTCGCCTGCTCCCTCCATCCAGAAGCTTTTTCAGCAATGCTGAATAAGTGCCTGGAAGAAGCTGTAGTCCCGGATAGGTGGAAAACTCAAAAGCTGGTCCTAATTCCGAAGCCCGGGAAACCGCCTGGCAATTCATCCTCGTTTAGGCCTATCTGCCTCATCGACGTGGCGGGAAACTGCTGGAGAAGGTGATCTGCACTCGTTTGGAGGAAGCTATTTTGGTGAACGGAAACCTTTCCCCCAACCAATATGGATTCCGGAAGGCCAGGTCGACAGTAGATGCAATCGAGAAGGTAGTTGGCATTGCTTCCAATGCAATTGCTGGCACTCGCTGGAAAGGGGGCCAGAAGAAGTACTGTCTGATGGTGACATTGGACATCAGAAACGCCTTCAACTCGGCCCGGTGGAACTGCATCTTACGGGCGCTAGACGCATTCAAAGTCCCACGGCAGTTGCTAAAGATTATCAGGAGTTACTTCTCGTCGAGAGTACTCAAATATGATACCAGTGTTCGAACAGAAGAGTACATCGTGACTGGAGGCGTTCCTCAGGGGTCTGTGCTTGGCCCGCTATTGTGGAACGCGATGTACGACGGAATCCTTCGACTGGACCTGCCGACAGGAGTAAACCTAATTGGTTTCGCCGACGACATTGCGCTACTTGTGGTCGCTAAGGAGCTGGAGGACGCCGAATCAAACTGCAACAGAGCTATCGATTGCATTGGGACTTGGCTGCTCTCCGTTGGACTGGAGTTGGCTCCCCACAAAACGGAAGCAGTGCTGATCAGTAGCAGGAAGAAAGTGGAAACAGCGGTAGTCAAGGTCGGAGCCGCCCATATTACCTCCAAGCGTACACTTAAGTACCTGGGAGTGACGATCGACTCGAGGCTGAGTTTTCGGGAACACCTGCAGGAGGTTGGCCGTAAGGCTGCTGTCACCAACAGGGCGTTATCTCGCCTGATGCCCAACACCAGGGGCCCCAAACAGTGTTGTCGAGCATTAATTTCGAGCGTGACAAGGTCCATAGCCCTTTATGCTGCTCCTATCTGGGCAGACGCCGTTATCAAAAGCTCGTACATCGGCGGCTTGGCGTCAACCTTCCGGCTGAGCGCCATCAGAGTCATATGCGGTTTTAGGACCGTTTCCGACGAGGCTGCACATGTCATTGCCGGCATACCCCCCTTCGAGGAAATGGTCAGGGAGAGGGTAAGTGTCTTCCGGCAACTCCAGACTGGCTCCTTACCCAACGCCGAGAAAAGATCCATTAAACAAAGGGCACAGAGGGAATGCCTCGAAAGGTGGCAGACCCGGTGGAACGAGGCGTCCAAAGGGCGGTGGACTCACCGGCTTATCCCTCTCATTAAGGAATGGACGACAAGGAGTCACGGCCAGTTGAACTTTCACTTGACCCAGGTCATCAGTGGCCACGGCTGCTTCAGGAGCTACTTGTTCCGGTTCGGACACGACACAGCCGAAGAGTGCCCCGCTTGTTTCCCGACTGCGGTGGAGGACGCCGAGCACGTAATCTTCCAGTGCGGTAGATACGCAACCCTCAGACAAGAGCTGGCAGATGCAATTGGTGAGAGGTTAACTGTGTCGACATTGGTTCCGCTGATGCTGGTATCGTCCACTAACTGGACACTGATCAGCCAATTTGTGGCTCCGGTCATGAACGAGCAAAGGAGGGCCGAGAAGGCAAGACAAAGAACGAGGGAGTAAGTGGCGCCGACGCACTTGTGAAGCATTGCTTCGCGGCCGTCCCACAAGAGCCAGGCTCCGCTAACTCGGTTTTCTTCTTCCTTTTCTCTATACATAATTTCCTATAACTCCACTCTGTAAACCTTTTCTAACCTATACTACGAATAAAAAAAAAAAAAAAAAAAAAACACACACACACACACACACACGGGTTGGGGGGCGTTGCTTGTATGGCAAAGCTGCTGATTGGCTTTAACATGGCAAAGCCCAGCGCGATCCATACATAGCAACACTCAAGCATCTCATCGCCTCCACGCGGCGTCCCTGGTAACAGCTCCTTGGTATCCGTCAGGGAGGCTGGCTAAGATGAGAAGGCGGGCCAGCGGGGTTAAAACTCACCGACTGGTTTTTAAAAATCCAGTAAGCGTCTGCTACCCAGAGTTGGGCGGCATACTGGTTAGCGTCTGTCCCATATTGGGCGGCTATACTAGCGTAGCAACAGCATCTCACTAATGTGGGTGTGCCCCTGGCAGAAGGGCTAAAATGCAAGGATGGGAGAAACTTAACTACATGGAAGTCGTTAAAAGTGTTGAAATTACGGTGCAGGGAGTAGGAAACCCAGTGCCAGCGGTTGTGAGGGGTGAGCAAGCGGGCCCCCGCCGTCGATATCCAGCGACCGCAGTGCTGAAGAGGTGGCAAACTTGGCCTCCCCAGCATCTAAAGATACAAGCAACGTGGCCATCGATCGTATCAGCGTGCCGTCTCTAAAGATAGGAGCGAAGTCGCCCCCAGGTTCGCCTTTGCGCCCCTGGATCTTTCTACGGCATGCGAAGATGAGGACCTTGGCAGTGTACTAGCCAAAATGCAGAGTAGGATCATCCTACTGATGACGGCTTTCGAGACACAAAGACACGTCACGAAAGGATCGAAGGACGCAATAGCAGAGCTCGTCGCACTTAATAAAAGAGCACTAGCGCTGCAGGAGTGCAAGGCGAAAGACGCCGCTCCCAAGAGTACTGGTACCCAAACGGAGGGGCACCAGAAGCGAAAACCAACTGCCAATATCAAGGAAACCCCAAGGACCAAGGGAATCCTTATCAAAAGCAGTGGGCAGGAGGCCGATGGGAAGATGGGGAAAAAGACTCCTAGGGCAGCAAAATATGCAGAGGTGCTGAAGAAGCCAACCCCGGAAAACTCAACCCATAGCGTCAAGGAGTGGGAAAAAGTAAGGCCTAAACGATTGCGCAAGAAACCGGAGGCACTTATACTAAAAAAGACAGGAGAGATGTCGTACGTGGACATCCTTCGAAAAATGAAGGAGGATCCGAACCTGAAAGAGGTGGGTAAGCTCGTCCGCAAAATCAGGAGGACTCAAAAAGGAGAATTAATATTAGAAATGGAGGGAAAAAACACTGGAGACCGGAACATCAAAGAAGCGATCGAGAACTCCCTCAGCAATATTGCCACCGTGCGCTCAGGATCACAAAGAACGGCCCTGAAGTGCACTGGAATGGACGAGGCAACGAATGCTGAAGATCTTGCTCAAAGCATGATGACCCAATTTAGGGGAATCGGGAGACCGGATGTGCATAGCCTTCGAATGATGAGAGATGGAACACAAATAGCAATCGTTATGCTAGATGTCAATGATGCTATCATGGTGCTCAAAAAAGGGACACTAACGGTGGGATGGTCACGGTGCCGTATTACTCAGGATGTACAACCGAAGAGATGATACAGATGCCTAGGGTACGGGCACCAAGCCAGCAACTGTCAGAATGCTGACCGATCAGACTGCTGTCTAAGATGTGGAGGCAGAGGACACAAAGCGAAAGGATGCGTAGAGAAGCCTTCCTGCTTAATATGTAAGGAGGATATGGACAGAAACCACGCTACCGGCAGTTCTGGATGTCCAACTTATAGGAAGGCCAAACAACAAGCAGGAGCTAGCAAACAGCACAATGCAGGAATACATTAATGTTGCCCAGCTTAATGTTAACCACTGCGGGGCTGCCCAGAGCCTCTTACAACAGACGGCAGTAGAACGGAAAATTGACTTGTTCCTACTGAGCGAACCCTACATCCCAAGTGGAGGGAACGCTGACGTAGATACAATATTTGACGAGACAGGCAAGTCGGCAATAAAGTGCTGCGCGGGATTCCAAGTGCAAGAAAGACAAAACCCCCTAAGCGGTTTTGCCTATGGCAAAGTTAAGGAGTACACTTCTACAGCTGCTATGCCCCTCCTAGTGACAGCCTGCAACAATTTGAAGGGATGTTAGAGGCGCTGGTGGAACACGCAAGAGGCCGTGGCCCTGTCGTAATAGCGGGTGACTTCAATGCCTGGGCGTTAGAGTGGGGTAGCAGAGCTTCAAATCGTAGAGGTAGAGCACTAGTGGACGCGATGTACATGCTAGACCTGGTTCTGTTGAACGACGAACTCAGGCCGACTTTTGACAACGACAGAGGCTCATCATATATCGACGTTACCTTTGTTAGCAGATCTATAGCAGCGAATGCCAATTGGAAGGTCCTGGACGACGTTACGCTGAGTGACCATGCGTTAATTACCTTTAAGATACAATTAACGAGTGGGACGAATAGGCTGCTGAGGAGGCAAATGGGTCGTGCTTGGGACACGAAAAGAATTGACAATGCAATGCTAAAATACATTATTGACGAACTGGAGAATCCAGTAGGTCAAGCGGAGACTATGGTGGCGAATCTGAACTTGCTACTGGAAAAAACATGCGATGCAACAATGCCGCGAAGAAAAACCAGCCGCAAGAATAAGCCCCCGGTAAACTGGTGGTGTGACACACTGGGGAATATGAGGGCAGAATGCCACTCAGCGAGAAGAAGGGCGCGAGGACGCGACAACCATCCACAGCTGATCGAACAGTACAAACTAGTCCGAGCTGCACTACAAAAAGAAATAGCAAAAGCTAAGGCAGGAGCGTTTAAGGAGCTACTCACGAGCTTAGACGAGGACCCATGGGGAATGGCGTACAAGATAGTCTATAATAGGATCAAAGTAACAGGAGGGAAAGGAAAATTAGAGCCAGAAATTATGGCCAGAATTGTCGAGGAGCTATTCCCGAAGCAGACCACCCTCTGGCAACCAGCACAGATAACGACTGGTGAGCAGTTCCCGAGGATAACACCTGAGGAAGTAGTCTCGGCCGCTAAGAGGATCAAGCCCTCCAGGGCCCCTGGGCTGGACGGAATACCAGGAGGGGTGATTAAAGCCATAGCTGAAGCCAAGCCCGAGATCTTTTGCAATACATTCCAACAATGCATTGCTGAGGGAATGTTCCCTACACGCTGGAAGAACCAAAGACTGGTCCTCATCCCGAAAGGGAAAGGAGCCTCGACCAATACTGCTGGCGGATATCGCCCACTGTGCTTACTGGACATAGTGGGGAAGCTTTTTGAACGCATCCTGTACTGCCGCTTGGAAACGTACACAGAGGGACCACGTGGGCTGGCGCATCAGCAATACGGCTTCCGGAGAGGGAGGAGTACCCTTGATGCACTGGAGAAGGTCCGTGAGATAGCCTCAAGGGCGTTAGCGGGGGAAAGATGGCTGGGAGGGGCCAAAAAGTACTGCGCTATAATTACTCTTGACGTTAAAAATGCCTTCAATACAGCAACATGGGCCAGCATACTCAGTGGCATGACTAAGATCGGTATCCCTGAGTATCTAAAGGCGGTGATCGGTAGTTATTTTAGAGACCGGGTACTTTGGTACGATACGGAAGACGGTCCCAAAAGCTACGAAGTTACAGCAGGCGTTCCTCAAGGGTCGGTCCTTGGCCCGATCCTGTGGAACATAATGTACAATGGGATAATTAAAATAACTAAACCAAGAGATACAGAGCTACATTGCTCCGCAGACGACGTGGCAATCACTGCAGTTGCAAAAACGCTCCCTGAATTGCAAACAAGCTGTAATGACACCATAAGGGCAGCTACAGGATGGCTTAAGAGCGTAGGCCTCAAAATTGCAGCACAAAAGACGGAGGTGGTACTGCTAAGCAGTAGGAAAGCGGTGGAGAAGCTGCAGATAACAGTAGACGGGGTCCACTTGGAGTCGGCAAACTCATTAAAATACCTGGGAGTCCTAATCGACCATAGGCTTAGCTTTAGCGAGCATATGAAATATGCCAGCAGGAAAGCGGCTATGGCAACCACGGTTCTGGCTAGGCTAATGCCGAATACGGGTGGTCCCAAGATGCCGGCGAGGAGACTACTGGTATCAGTAGCGAAGGCGAGACTGCTATACGCAGCTCCAATCTGGAAGAGCGTAACAGAGAGAACATCCTATCTCAAAGAGGCACGAGAAGTATACCGGGCAATGGCCCTAAGACTCACCCGTGTGGATGGCGGGCAATAGAATTCCTCCACAGTACACCCACTTGTCGTACGAGGCGACTAAAGGGTGAACAAAACGGTGTTGGTCGTGACCGATTGGCGCCTCACAGCGGAAAGACTCTGACTGCCTCTAACTTGGTAGGGGCCAGATCGATTCCAATCGTAGCCCGACAAGTAGCTCGCTACCGCCGACCACTAGGGTCAGGTAACGCCCGGGTAGCCCTCTGAACACCCGTTTAAGGGCCAGCAAAAGCGAGAAGGCGATCATGGTCTGGCAGTGAGACCTTAAACAAATGCTATGGGTGATTCCCAGAAGATAATAATCAATATGGAAGGTCCTAAAGGAACCAACCTTACGGTGCAGGGAGTCGGATCCCCAGTACCGGCGATCTCGAGGGGTGAGCAAGCGGGCCCCCGGCCGTCGAAATCCTATGACCGCAATGCCTCGGTGGTGGCGAACTTGGCCACCGATGCAGATAACATGACAAGCGCCCTACACAGGAGAGTGAAATATGGCGAGAGCGGATATAGTTCGGAGCCCATATTTAATCCTTTCCAGGGCAGTAAGAAGACGATTAGATCACCAAAGGCAAAGCCGAAGGATCCTACAGAGGAACCCACGTGTTCGGTGGCCCCACAGGATAGAGGAGGGGAATCGCAAGGAGCCGTTATCGATAGTACTCGAAGCTTCGACGAGTTGGGAGAAAAGATAAGAGCTCTTAGCAAGATGTTGGAAGGGAGACGCACAATCCACCAACCAATGAGGAACCTTATCGATAATATCATGGAGCTTTACGCGGCAGTGGATGAAGAGAGAGCAGCGAAAACATCTCCGGAGCCAAGGGCTGCAGAAGGCAAGAGAACCAGAGAGGAGAGAGGCGACCAGGTGTCACCGCCGCCCACACCCAAAAAGTCAAGAGGGCAGGTTCACAAACCCAAACCGGTGACAGCTCCTCAAGAGAGGCCGCAAACCCACCAACCAGGCGTCGATACCAACAAGAGCAAGGAGTGGAAGAAGGTGCCAAAGCGGGCCAGAAGGGCCAAATCAGCTAAGCCGGACGCAATAATAGTGAGAGGGTCCAACGACGTATCGTATGCTGACATACTGCGATCCGTGAAAGCCGAGCCAAAGCTGAAGGAGCTTGCTAACCATGTCAGAGGCATACGAAAAACAGCAAAGGGTGAACTTCTCTTCGAGCTCGAAAAGTCAGGAGACCCAATCACGAAGGGTATACACGAGGCAGTCAAAGACATCCTGGGCCCTAGTGTAGAGGTGATAGCGCTGACGGAGTCTTCAGTCATAGAGGTGAAGGACATAGATGAAGTGACATCAGAGGAGGAACTCCTGGAGGCACTGATAACACAGTTCGGAGAGGTGAGGATCACAAAATCCTGCATCGTCTCATTCCGGAAGGCCTACGGAGGAACGCAGACAGCAACGCTGAGACTCCCAGTCGATTCGGCCAATAAGATGGTAGAAGCTGGCAAAGTGCGAGTAGGCTGGGTTATCTGTCGCATAAGAAGGAAGGTCCAGCTAGTCCGCTGTTTTAAATGCATGGACTTCGGTCACGTAGCAGGTAGGTGCACCGAAACAGTAGAGTATAAGGACACATGCTTCAGTTGTGGGGAAACAGGCCACAAGGCGAAGCTATGCAACAAGGCCCCAAAATGTATACTCTGCAGCAGGAAAGGAGAGAAGGCAGTAGACCACTCGGCGAATAGCAGTAGGTGCCCATACCTTAAAAAAGCGCTCAGCAAAACAAGCGGAAGATGACACGGTTCTATCAACTAAACCTGAACCACTGCGAGGCAGCACAGGACCTGCTTATGCAAAAAGTTAGAGAGTCAAGGACAGACGTGGCTATATTGAGCGAACCCTATCGCATTAAATCCTCCAACACTTGGGTTGGAGATAAATCGCGTAAGGCAGCCGTCTGGAGTTGTGGGCAGCAGGCCCCACCAGCTACCGAGGTCATGGCCCAAAACGGCTTTATCCGTGCCAAGGTACAGGGTCTGTACATCTACAGTTGCTATCTTGCCCCGTCACTCAGTCAGGCGGACTACAACAGCATACTCGACAAGCTGGTCAACGATGCGAGAAGTAAAACCCCGTGCCTCATTGCTGGAGACTTCAATGCCTGGGCGACCGAATGGGGAAGCACATGCACCAACTCAAGAGGTAGGGCAGTCCTGGACTCTGTTGCTCTACTAGATGTAGTACTCCTAAATCGGGGGGGTGCAAACACATTTAGTAGAGGAACGGCAGGTTCAGCGATTGATCTGACTTTTGTGAGTAGCTCACTAGCCCCGAGAGCCTCCTGGAGTCTTAGCAGTGAATACACCCATAGTAACCACCAAGCCATAGTTACCGCAATCCACGGACGCCCCTACCCCTCGGTACCCAACAGGCCAATCCGATACAGAGCAGAAACGTTCGATAAAGAGATTTTCGAATCCATGCTCCATGGACTGGAGGTCAACGGCTCGGCAGCAAACAGCACGAGGCAGCTCATGTCCAGGCTAACCCAGGCATGCGATGCATCAATGCGTAAAGCAGGACGAGGTACAAAGCACCAACCTGTATACTGGTGGAACCAGGATATCGCCAAGGCCCGCAAGGATTGCTTTCAGGCACGACGAAGGTACCAGAGGACCCTTACACTTGGATCGCACAGAGCAGACGCCCATCACCAGGCACTGCGGGAAAAAAAGGAGCGTATTGAAATCGCTAATTAAAAGCAGCAAGAGGAAGCTGTTCCTAGAGCTTTGCGACGAAGCCGACGCCGACCCCTGGGGTTCAGCCTACAAGCTGGCTATGAAAAAAACTCCACGCGTTCAGACCAGCTTGCCCATCATGCCCAGAATTATTGGCGAAAACAGTAGCACACCTATTCCCGAGCCAGCCGAGATCGGTATATGGGTTGGCTACTGATTCGACGTTCGCCCAAGTGACAGAGGATGAAGTCCTGTCGGCAGCACGTTTGATCAAGCCAGGGAAAGCTCCAGGCCCTGACGGAATAACGAGTGCAGTTGCTAGAAAGGCCCTCGAGATCCAACCAAGGTGTTTTGCCTCCACCTTTAGCAAATGCATGCTGGAAGGAGTGTTTCCTAATGTCTGGAAGATACAGGACCTGGTCCTAATACCAAAAGGGAACAAGCCACCTGAAGACCCTTCCGGGTACAGACCCATTTGTCTGCTCGACTCGGTAGGCAAGGCTCTCGAGAGAGTAATCTGCACGCGACTCAATGCAGAGATTGACAGAGTTGGGGGTCTCTCCGAGTCGCAGTTTGGCTTCCGGAAGGCCCGATCAACAAGGCACGCAATCCAGGAGGTGACGGACCTGGCAAAAAAGGCCATAGAAGGCAAACGCTGGCTGTGGGGGGAAAAAGAGTACTGCCTGGTAGTAACCCTAGACGTCAGGAATGCGTTCAATTCAGCGAACTGGGACAAGATTATGCAAAGTCTGAACAACCTGAGCATAAACCCACACCTGACAGGCATAATAGGAAGCTACCTAAATGGCAGAATTCTTCGCTACCAAACCAGTGAAGGAACGAAAACGTACGAAGTCACAGGAGGAGTCCCACAGGGATCGGTCCTCGGCCCGACCCTCTGGAATCTCATGTACGATGGCATTCTACGGCTGAGACTTCCACCAGGCGTGAAAATGATCGGGTTTGCGGACGATGTCGCGATCGTGGCAGTAGGCAAACACCTATGTGATCTGGAGATAGCCACCAACAGGGCAATTGTACAGGCCCAAGAATGGCTAACCAATGCAGGATTGAGCCTAGCAGAGCACAAAACGGAGGCGGTACTCATAAGCTCGAGGAAGACCGTGGAAACCGCGAACCTCACGGTAGGTCGTACAGTCATAACTTCCCGACCGTACATCAAGTACCTGGGGGTTATACTAGACCACAGATTGTCCTTTAAGGTACATCTGAAACTAGCAGCCGACAAGGCATCAGTGGCATGTTCTGCATTGGCCCGCATAATGCCAAATACTAGAGATGTAGTGCGTTCGATAACCACATACGCAGCATCAATCTGGGTAGGTGCAATCGAATGCAGGACGTACACAAGGGATATACAAGCGGTATACAGGACGTGCGCGCTCAGAATCACAAGTGCGTTTCGCACTGTGTCGGGCCAAGCCGCCGAAGTACTGGCAGGGCTGATGCCCTTCGATATCCACGTCCGAGAACTCGTGCTGAACAGCAACACCCACAGCGGAAGCAGAGCAGCGAACAGGCAGATTTCCCTAAGCGAGTGGCAGCGCAGGTGGAGTTCATCCAACAAAGGCGCATGGACGCGTACCCTCATCCCAGGAGTGAGTCAGTGGGTGAATAGGAAACACGGACAGGTGAACTACTACCTGACGCAACTTCTGAGCGGACACGGCTGTTTTAAAGACTACCTCTTCCGTTTTGGGCATGAGGCAGACCCACTCTGTCCCAGATGCGGGATAGGGTACCCGGAAGACGCCGAGCACGTGTTTTTTAACTGTCCGAGATTCAGAACAGAGCGAGAAAGAGTGGAACGGAAGTATGGGGAACCGGTGACGCCATCGAACTTAGTATACCACATGCTGGCAAACACGGACAACTGGGAGGCTGCAGATGAAATGGCGAACGCAGTCATGCCTTCAGCTACGGCGGGAAGAAAGATCCCGGAGAAATGAAGACGGCCGATAAGGCCATACTCTCCGCCGAAGTAATACTTAACGGTCGTTCCGGCGGAGAAGTAGACAGGAGCTTAAACAGGCATAGTCCTGGTTTCGCAGGGGCCACTTGTACGTACCGCGGTGCGTCAACGTCCTTGTTTAAAAAAAAAAAAAAAAAACACGCACACACACAAACACACACACATACACACACACACACACACACAGTGACAGAAGTGTCAAGTGTGCAAGTGCGCGGACTCGTTTTTTGTTACGCCGATAGTGCACCGAGTCGTTTAAGCAGTAAGCACAGCCTGCAAAAATAGGAAATAATATCAAACGCTTCTCGGCAAGTAGAGTCACTCACTCTGCATTATACTTCTGCCGCTCGAGTCCAGGCGGCCGGAGTTTTGGTGTTTTTATTTCGGCGGCCCAAGCGTCGCTCGTGGGTTCGGGTCGGAGAGGGGCAGAGATACACCATCTCTCGCTCAGTTGAGTAACTCACTCACTGTCCTTTTCTGGCGAATCTCTCTTTTTTGTTGCTTCCAATTTCTCTGCACTTTGCATTTTTGCAATCTCGTCACACTCTGTCAGCTGTCAGACGATCAGCTGGTGGCAGTGCTGGTCAGCGATTGCGGATTGCAACCGGTGGAGCCAAGTCAAACAGCTGAGTGGTGAGCATAGCAAAGAGACAAACCACTGCATATATGACCACTAACCATACAATACATAGATGCGTCACTTCATACAACCAAAAGGCATCATTAAAAACAGTATTATTGCCGCCCCAGTCGGGCCGTGCGCTGCGATTCGAACACCGAGCCTCTTCGGCTCATTCGAAAATTCGAAGTTCTAACGCAGCGCGCAGCGTTGAGTTCAGTCGCAGATCAAATGCGGAGCGATAAGCACGAGCGCATTTCGTTGCGCTCTGCTTTCGTTTCTATGTATGCGTGTATGTATCTACATGCTCGCGTATATCAGTATGTGTATGCATGTGAAGTTCTGCAACGTGCAGTTTCCTCACTGACAAGCAGCTAGCGCACGTCAATTTTGTTTTGCCGCGACGAAAGTCTCGCAGAAGAGGACAACAACAATTGCTCGCGTTCTATATGTTTGCAGTTAAATGGCACTTGCACAAGGACCGCGTTGGCTCTGCTGGTGGTGTGCAGGCCTAACATCTTGTGGGTCTGGGTTCAACTCCCGATCGAGAACATGTGCTTATTTTGTTTTTATTTTAATGCGAATTAAATTATTTCATTCCCTTTCAAGTTTACTGACAGAAGTAAAATTTAATAACGCATTGATTTTTGATGCTTTACAAATTCCTTTTTGCAAACACTTTTTAAAACTCTATTTAAAAAAGTTTGAACTTTTTTGGTTTTTACATTTTAAGATAACAATAACATTTCAAAAAATTAAAGAAAATAAAAATAGTTAATTTATTATTATTAAAAGTTCAATCTTTTTTTGAAAGATAAATACATTTTTGTAATTAAGTTTTAATTTTATTTTTCGCTAGAAAATTTTTTAATAAATTAAAATTAAAACTGGTAAAAAATTTAAATATGAATATTAAAAACATAGTGTTACAAATATAATTAATATTTTATTGTAATTATGTTTTTAATATTTTTCTATAATTGAATTGTATTGTATAAATTGTATTATTACCTGCTTTACAAAAATGTATTTAATTAAAAAAAAAAGATAGAAATTATGTTGTTTACTTCTCTTAGATGTTTTAAATAGTGCTTGCAAAAGGAATTACGACTTTATTTTAATATTTAAATGTAAAAATTTGTAAATCATCAAAAATCAATGCGCTATTAGATTTTACTTCTGTCAGTAAATTTGAAAGGGAATGAAAAAATTTAATTCGCATTAAAAAAAAAAAACAAAATATGCATATGTTCTCGATCGGGAGTTGAACCCAGACCCACAAGATGTTAGGCCTGCACACCACCAGCAGAGCCAACGCGGTCCTTGTGCAAGTGCCATTTAACTGCAAACATATAGAACGCGAGCAATTGTTGTTGTCCTCTTCTGCGAGACTTTCGTCGCGGCAAATCAAAATTGGCGTGCGCTAGCTGCTTGTCAGCGAGGCAACTGCACGTTGCAAAACTTCACATGCATACACATACTGATATACGCGAGCATGTAGATACATACACGCATACATAGAAACGAAAGCAGAGCGCAACGAAATGCGCCCGTGCTTATCGCTCCGCATTTGATCTGCGACTGAACTCAACGCTGCGCGCTGCGTTAGAACTTCGAATTTTCGAATAAGCCGAAGAGGCTCGGTGTTCGAATCGCAGCGCACGGCCCGACTGGGCCGGCAATAATACTGTTTTTAATGATGCCTTTTTGGTTGTATGAAGTGACGCATCTATGTATTGTATGGTTAGTGATATGACCCATAGCAGTGACACGAACCAAAAGGAGTAAAGAAACGCGGCATACTTTCAGGAGCTACAGAAAGTGCTGCATAGCCGAAGGTACTTAATTTTAGCGCCTGCCATAGCAGAGTCGTGAGCTAAAGGTCGTGGAACTGACCAATTACCAATCTCTGCCGTGTAACGGCGCTCAAAAAAACAGAGGCCCTGGTGACCGAGTCGGGGCGGTATAACCTCCTCCGACAAAAGTCGTAGGAAATTCTCGGCCAACGTTGGACTGCTTGGTAGAGCGTTATTATAGTATATTGAGTATAGCAGATTGGTTAGTGACCGATATTGCTCGCCATGAGCAATATTGAGACGAGTGAGGCGGAAGCTGAGCTGCTGGCAAAGTTCCTCAAGCTTCCAAGAGTCGCAAGATCGCCCCAGAGCGGAGGGCCTGCATCTGCGCCCCCAAAGGTGGATGAGCTTGTGTTTAGCTTTGATGCAGGCGAAGAAGCGGTAACGCCCAAAAGAGCCCGGGAGGATCGGAGTCCTGGTGTCTCATCTGAAGCGGTGCCAAAAAAGATTAAGATCCATAGAAGCCTTCAAGAGGCGGTAGAAGAGCTGGGCGAGTTGATCGATGGGCTGATTAAGACATTTACGCCCAGAGAAGTGCGACACGTCACACAAACAAACAAGAATACGTTCGCACGAATCAAAACCGTGCAAATTGAGATGGCAGCTAGTCTAAAGATGTCGGCTGTAGAGACAGTGGAGCAGGTGACCGCAAAGACACTGGATGAAGTCTTCAATAGCGTACGTAGCTCGTCGACGCAGACCTCGCCGAGTAATGCGGTGACCACGGTTGAAGACAAGCGCAAAACTGTTTCGTCCACGAAGCCCATATCCAAGCAGCGTATTTATCCTACGGTTAAGAATAAAGCAGAGAAGGAAAGCGTGCGTCAGGATACTGAAGGGCGCAACACCACAATTAAGCCACCGAGAAGACGCAGAAGGCCGGACGCCATTATTATCCAACCCACGGATGGTATATCCTATAGTGAAGTGCTCAAATTGGTGACGCGTAGCAACGATAGCAAGCTACAGAGCGTCGGTGAGCAAGTAAGGCGGGTAAGAAAAACTGCCGGCGACGGACTGATTTTGGAAATGGGGATGAACTCCAAGCCTTCTATGCTAAAAATGAAGGATGAATTAAGCGAAGCGCTCGGTTTGAAAGCCAAAGTGAGAGCTCTAACTCAGGAAACCATCCTAGAGATCAGAGATATAGACTGCCTGGTTTCTAAAGAAGACGTGCTGGTAGCCTGTGAAAAACTCAGCCAAGCGAATCTGGAGCTAAGTGCCATCAAAGCACTTAGGCCAGGTTTTGACGGTATGCAGCTGGCAATTGTTAGTATGCCGATAGGATAGGCTGGACAAGCTGTAGAGTGAGAGAGAGGTCTGAGACGCCAGAAAAAAAGAGGTGCTACAAATGCCTGGAGTTTGGACATATTGCTAAGTTTTGCAAGAGCACGATCGACCGCTCTGGGTGCTGCCTACGATGCGGTGCAGCTGGCCATAAAGCGGCGCTTTGCAAAAATGCTGCTAAATGCTTCATCGGTGCAGATGCGGGCAAAGAGGATACCAGACATCACGCAGGAAGCAGTCACTGCCCTCTCAAAGGGGTCAGCGGGGTCACGCAGGGGCCAAAATGACTCAAAGGCTCCTGCAGCTCAACTTAAACCACTGCTTGGCGGCCCAAGAGCTACTGAAGCAGACGGTTAGAGAGTTAAAGGTGGATGCTGCTTTGCTGAGCGAACCATATAAGAGAATTCAGAGTCCAAAGTACGTCGAAGACACGGAAGGAAAGGCGTCAATATGGGTATGTGGCCTGGAACAGCCCCAGCTTACTGATGTGCGCTCATCGCGTGGGTTCGTGCGGGCTAGATGGGGGAACCAGTGGCTATACAGCTGTTATCTGGCTCCCAGTCTCACCATCTCAGAATTCGCATCCGTCTTGGAGGAGATAGCACTCGATGTAAGGGGAAAGCCACAGGTGATCATCGCTGGTGACTTCAATGCCTGGGCGGAGGAATGGGGTAGCAGCCGGACAAACGCCCGAGGACAAACAGTGCTGGAAGCCCTTGCCACATTAGACCTGGCCCTCATGAACCATGGCAACGAACACACTTTCACCAGAGCTGGCACTGGATCGGGTATAGATCTAGCATTCGTTAGCTATCCAATTGCTAGATCAGCGAAATGGGCCATTAGCAATGTCTACACAGCGAGTGATCATATGGCGATCACGATAGATCTGGACCATACCGAGTCACCGCGAGCAAATGGATTACAGAGCGGAAAGGCTTACAAAGTTGACACCCTGGACCCGGAAGCTTTCGCTGGATCCTTTGCAGTTCCCAACTGGAGTGACAACGCAGAGGTAAGCGCCGAGCTGCTCATGCGTTCAATCACGGATGCCTGCGACGCTAGCATAGCGGTGCGAAGATCGTGCAAAAGACACCACGTACCAGTATACTGGTGGAACCAGCAGATCGCAGACGTAAGAAGGCGATGTATAAGATCGCGAAGGATCCTGCAACGTTCACGAGGCAGAGCTGATTTTGAGGCAAGAAGGCTGGAGTACGCGCTTAATCGCAGGCTGCTGAAGAAGTCCATCTTGAGCAGCAAGGAGGAGAAATTCCTAGAACTTTGCGACGAAGCCGACCGAGACATCTGGGGAATGGCATACAAAGTGGTGCTTAAAAAACTCAAGCCCAATACCTGTGCAGTGCCTAGAGAGGAGGGCGTCCTAAATGGCATAGTGGATGCTCTGTTCACGGGCTCATTCACTGTTCCAACAGTGGAAGATCACGTAGAGCACCGGCTCTATACGGAGGTCCCAGAGGTTACGGTAGAGGAAGTACTGCTGGCAGCGGCAAGAATCAAGGACTCCAAGTCACCTGGGCCGGACGCGATCCCAAATCGCGCGCTGAAGATGGCGATCAGGCTCCAGCCGCAGTGCTTTACAGAAGTTTTTGGACAGTGTATGAGGCAAGGTGTCTTCCCCCGCCCATGGAAACTGCAGAATCTGGTGCTGATCCCAAAGCCGAACAAGCCACTTGATTCGCCGTCGTCCTACCGACCGATTTGTCTGCTTGATACAGCAGGCAAAATATTGGAGAGGCTGGTGAGCCATAGGCTAGAGGAGTCTGTCCGACAAGCAGGAGATCTGTCACCCATGCAATATGGTTTCAGAAAGCATCACTCAACCGTAGACGCTATCTCACAAGTAACGGACATAGCAAGGAGAGCCATAGCAGGCAGAAGATGGCGTGTTGGTGCAAAGGAGTACTGCATAGTCATGACTCTGGACGTCAAGAACGCCTTCAATTCTGCAAACTGGAGCTTCATTATAGGCGCCTTAAGGCGGTTCAACACCCCGAGCTACCTAATGGAAATAATTGAGGACTACTTCAGGAAACGCATTCTGAGATATAGAACGGATAACGGAACCAAATCGTTCAACATCACTGGAGGAGTACCGCAAGGATCGGTGTTGGGCCCGCTACTATGGAACATCATGTACGTTGACATATTGCGGCTCGACGTTCCAGAGTCTGCAAGTCGGCTTTGCAGACGATGTGGCCTTAGTGGTGACAGCGAAACAACTAGGCGACGCTGAGCTACTTTGTAGTGCAGCGGTTGCCACTGTCAAAGACTGGCTTGCGACAGTGGGACTGCAATTGGCCGATCACAAGACTGAAGCGGTTCTGATAAGTAGCCGAAAGATCGTCGAAGTGGCTCACATTAACCTTGGTCGGACCTCAATAGTGTCAAGCCGAGCCATTAAATACTTAGGCGTCCTAATCGACACGCGGCTCAGCTTCCGCGAACACCTGGACTATGCTGGTAAGAGAGCTGCTGTCGTAGGGCAGGCATTGAGTCGAATAATGCTAAATACGCGCGGCCCTAAGCAAGGTCGGAGACTACTGCTACAAAATGTGGTTAGAGCAACAATGCTCTATGGCGCTCCAGTATGGGTGCAAGCAATGGAGGTGAAGGCGTATAGGCGGAAGATGCAGACGACCTATCGACTCTGCGCGCTGCGAGTCTACAGTGGCTTCAGGACCATATCGGATGACGCCGCTTTAGTGATAGCTGGCATGATGCCGTTGGATACTCTGGCGATAGAGAGGTCTCACAGCTACAAGCACAAGAGGGCTAACCAGATGGAAGATGTTCACTACGTGTCGACCAATTTTAAGACAGAGTGCCTAAGGAAATGGCAAGATAAGTGGGACACATCTAGTAAGGGCCGCTGGACCCATGCTCTGATCCCAAACATAGGCAAATGGGTCAGCAGAAATTTCGGATTCGTCAACTATCATCTGACGCAGATCCTGAGCGGGCACGGCTGCTTCCGCAGCTACCTATGTAGATTTGGACACGACAGCGACCCGATGTGCCTATATTGCTACCCCGAAGCTGAAGAAACGGCGGAACACATCCTAGTATGCTGTCGGCGCTTAGCTAGTGAGAGACGAGAGCTCGAAGAAGCGATAGGATGTAGAGTCACGACGGACTCTATTGTGAACCGTATGCTGGAGAAGGAGGAATACTGGTCAGCGGTATGCAGCTATGCAGAAAAAGTGACCACCGCACTACGAACTCTCGAAAGGGAACGTACCCGCAGGCGTAACGGAGGGGAGTGAGCTCCCGTCAAGGTCTCGTGAAGCAATACCTCACGGCAGTACCACGAGAATTTCCTTGACAGTTTTCTTTCTATCCTTTTTTCTATATTCTAGTGCCTAATGTTATGTTATATTTATTATATTTAGTATTAGACCTTATCGATAATATCATGGAGCTTTACGCGGCAGTGGATGAAGAGAGAGCAGCGAAAACATCTCCGGAGCCAAGGGCTGCAGAAGGCAAGAGAACCAGAGAGGAGAGAGGCGACCAGGTGTCACCGCCGCCCACACCCAAAAAGTCAAAGTGGATGCTCTGTTCACGGGCTCATTCACTGTTCCAACAGTGGAAGATCACGTAGAGCACCGGCTCTATACGGAGGTCCCAGAGGTTACGGTAGAGGAAGTACTGCTGGCAGCGGCAAGAATCAAGGACTCCAAGTCACCTGGGCCGGACGCGATCCCAAATCGCGCGCTGAAGATGGCGATCAGGCTCCATCCGCAGTGCTTTACAGAAGTTTTTGGACAGTGTATGAGGCAAGGTGTCTTCCCCCGCCCATGGAAACTGCAGAATCTGGTGCTGATCCCAAAGCCGAACAAGCCACTAGATTCGCCGTCTTCCTACCGATCGATTTGTCTGCTCGATACAGCAGGCAAAATACTGGAGAGGCTGGTGAGCCATAGGCTAGAGGAGTCCGTCCGACAAGCAGGAGATCTGTCACCCATGCAATATGGTTTCAGAAAGCATCACTCATCCGTAGACGCTATCTCACAAGTAACGGACATAGCAATGAGAGCCATCGCAGGCAGAAGATGGCGTGGTGGTGCAAAGGAGTACTGCATAGTTATGACTCTGGACGTCAAGAATGCCTTCAATTCTGCAAACTGGAGCTGCATTATAGGCGCCTTAAGGCGGTTCAACACCCCGAGCTACCTAATGGAAATAATTGAGGACTACTTCAGGAAAGAAACGGCGGAACACATCCTAGTAGTAACGCCTGGGCAGTAGAATGGGGGAGCCGAACGTCAAATCAACGAGGTAGGGCAGTCATTAATGCAATGAGTCAGCTCGACCTGATATTGCTGAACGACGGACTCAAACCAACATTTGACAACGACAGAGGCTCATCATACATTGACGTCACCTTCGCCAGTAGGGCTGTAGCAGGGAATGCGAAGTGGGAGGTACTTGACGACGTAACAATGAGTGACCATGCATTGATTGTTTTTAATGTTACACTGACGTGCGTGATAAGCAAACAACGAATAAGTGAGTTAGGACGGGCGTGGGACGTCAACAAAATTGACAATGACATGCTAAATTACGTTATTGACGATCTGGAAAACCCAATTGGACCTGCAGAGACAATGGTATCAAACCTTACGCAATCACTAAGAAGGATATGCGATGCAACAATGCCGCGTAGAACGCGAAAGAAGACTAAACCACCAGTATATTGGTGGAGTGACTCCCTTAGGGAATTGAGGACGGAGTGCTTCACAGCGAGGAGACGGGCACAGCGGGCACGGGGGCGCGAAAACCACTCGCACATGGTTGACCGCCATAGAATAGCTCGTGCCATGTTGAAAAAAGCCATTGCGAAAGCCAAAGCCGAGGCGTTCAAGGACCTGCTCGCAAGTGTTGACGAGAACCCATGGGGCCCGGCATATAAAATCGTCTACAAGAGGATTAAATCAGCAGGGAAGAAAATATATATGGAGCCCGATGTCATGGCGAACATCGTAGAGGAGCTGTTTCCCAAGCAAACATCCCTATGGCAGCCGGCGCAGGTACCTCCTGGAGCACTTTTTCCTTGCATCACTCCTGAGGAAATTATACAAGCCGCTAGCAGGATAAAGCCCGGTAAGGCCCCTGGACTTGACGGTATCCCAGGGATAGTTGTAAAAGCCGTTGCAGTAGCCAAACCGGACATATTTAGCAGCACCTTCCAACAATGTCTCATGGAAGGGATATTCCCGAGCACATGGAAAGAGCAAAAACTTGTTCTTATTCCGAAAGGGAAGGGCGACACATCCAACGCCAGTGGTTATCGCCCACTCTGCCTGCTGGATATTGTGGGAAAGCTATTCGAGCGAATAATCTACAGTAGGATAGAAGCTTTTACGGAGGGACCTAATGGGCTGGCCCATCAACAGTATGGCTTCCGAAAGGGAAGGAGCACTCTTGACGCATTGGCCAACGTCCGGGATATTGCACAAAATGCACTAGCGGGAGAAAGATGGCTAGGAGGAGCAAAGAAATACTGTGCTATCGTCACTTTAGACGTGAAGAACGCCTTTAACACAGCAAGATGGACCAGTATTCTTAGTGCCATGAGCTCCATGGGAATCCCAGATTACCTAAAGGGTATAATTGGCAGCTATTTTAGGGACCGAGTACTTTGGTACGAAACGACCGATTCCCCAAAAAAGTACCAAGTCACCTCGGGAGTTCCGCAGGGGTCGGTCCTTGGACCAATTCTGTGGAACATTATGTATAATGGTATCCTGACCATCAGTACACCTCGTGATACGCAGCTACACTGCTTTGCGGACGACGTGGCCATCACTGCCGTAGCCAAGACACTGGTAGAACTGCAATCTCTTTGCAATGATACCATTGTAGCAGCCACTGGCTGGTTACAGAATGTAGGGCTCGAAATTGCAGAAATTAAGACCGAAGCGGTTCTACTAAGCAGCAGGAAAGGGGTTGAGAAGTTGCAAATATCTGTAAATGGTGTACAATTGGAGTCAGCGGAGGCATTGAAGTACTTGGGGGTCTTGGTCGACCATAGGCTGAGCTTCAAGGAACATGCAAAATATGCCAGCAGGAAGGCGGCTATGACAGCTACTGTGCTAGCTAGGTTAATGCCGAATGTCGGCGGCCCCAGAATGCCTGCTAGGAGGCTGATGGCCTCAGTGACGAGGGCGACACTGCTCTACGCCGCTCCAATATGGAGCTGCGTAACGGGAAAACCGTCCTATCTGAAGGAGATGCGGGCGGTCTATCGCACAGTAGCCCTACGCCTGATAATGGGCTTCCGTACCATCTCGGAGGATGCGGCACTAGTGCTGGCAGGGACGCCACCAGTTGACCTGGAGATCAGGGCACTTGCTGACATGCGGGCAGGAGCCAACCCGACCATAGTGTACGAGCATCTGTTAGTTGAGTGGCAGGGAAGATGGCGATCATCAACAAAAGGTCGATGGACAAACGTACTTATTCCTGACCTAATAGCATGGACCAACTGCAAACACAAGGAGCTGGATTATCACCTAACTCAGTTCCTTACTGACCATGGCTGTTTTCGGAGGTACCTAGCAAGGTTTCATCACGTAGATACCCCACAGTGCATTTACTGCGTGAATGAGGGGAGTCAGCAGAGCACGTGCTTCTACACTGCTCACGCTTTACTGACGAGAGAGAACAATTGACGAGAATGATAGGATCTCCACTATCACCATCGGGATTATTAGCTGCGATGATGGCAGACGCTGTGACATGGCAGGCGTGCCACGATATCATCATCAATATAATGACACGAGTGCGAGCTGACGAGACGACCAACAGACCAGGCAGCGATAGCTGATCCTCGACGCCCGTGGGGTGGCGGGTTAAGAATACCATCTCAGCCGTCTCGGCTTGTCGTACAAGGCGACTAAACGAGTTCCCAGCGGGCGCGAATTCGCGCAATATGACGAAGGAGTGCACAGAAGCATTACATTCCTGCTCACCGACGTAGTATCTTTATTGACAGTCCCGGTGAGCACGTACTGGACAGACGAGACCATACGGAGGTTTTTAGTGCGTAAGAATCGCACATATCCATCTGCAGGAGGTAGATGGAATCTTTTTTTTTTTTGAAGATTTTCCTGCCGGGGTGTAAACCAAAAAAAAAAAAAAAAAAAAAACACGTACACACACATACACACACACACACACTCACACACACACACTCACACACATTGCCGTGTGGTGGCGGTTACGAGAATACCACCTCAGTCAACCACTGCTTGTCGTAGAAGGCGACTAAAGTGGTATCAAGGCCGAGCCCAGTACAGCCTTGATTAGGATACTGGAAACACCACCTCTGACTTGATGAGTTGGGCTGACAGTCACAGTATTCTAGTATCTGAGTAGACAGAGTGATATCTTGTCGAAACGACTACTAGGCTAATGCTCTGACTGCCCCCGTCCTGTTAAAATCGTGGCTGACCTCTAAGCACGCTCAATGGTTCGTCCCCATTCAGTTGGGCGTACAGGCTCAGTTGAGACTACTCCTGACCTACGTGGATCTGGCTCTGAACATACGACCCCATGAAGGCGTATGTCAACCCTCGCATGGCCTCCTGATACATAGACAACCATGAGATCACTAGACACGACTGCACTACGAACATTGATAACGACTTAGAGTTGGGACCCAATCACAACGATGTTTACAACAAGAGAAGGAAGGAAGGGAGGAGAGAGAGAGAGAGGAGAGACTTGCATGAGTCTGCGGATCGACAGCGATCGGAAGGAGCGGCGAAGGTTGACCCGTTCGCAAGGAAGTCAAGGGTTTCCCACTCGCCGATAAGAGTGCCAGTAATTGCTGCGGTATCTGGGCCATCTGAACGAGCGTCCGAATCGGCTACAGTTATGGAAACACAGCAGGGCGAACAACGACCTCCGCCAATGCAACTTAATCTTAAAGTTGCGCAAACGCAGAGGTCGAAATCAGTCCCACCATCGGACAACGCTACGAAGGAGGGCTCGTCGACACTGCGACCGGACCCGGCGAAATTTACGGTACTAGGGGATAAAATTGGACTCCTTAACGAGATGCTCGAAGGTCGGAGATCTATTCATCAACCGATGAGGAATCTGATCGAGGAGATTACAAACCTGTATAAGGAGATTAAGGAGAATAGCCTCGGCACCTCCTCACCCATGCAGAAAGGCGAGTCACCTAGTGACAAACCATCCCGGAAGAGCAACGATGGAAAGGAGTCGACAAAGAGCCCCGGAGGCGGAAAGGTGACAGCCCCCGCTGACACAGCGGCAACAATGGAGTCCCACGCAAGGGAACCAATGATCCGGACTGGTAAACCTAGGAAGGAAAACAAGGCAAGGGAAGGTAGACGCACAGGCGGCGATAGGCAGCAGCGCGAGAGTTGGACGAAGGTGGAGCCGAAGAAGAAGCGAGTTAGGCAGTCAAAGCCGGATGCGATTGTCATCCAAGGAGCGACGGGAGTGAGCTACGCGGATATCCTGCGATCGGTGAAGACAGAACCTCGACTCAAGGATCTAGCTCAACTTGTGAAGGGAATTAGGAAGACCGCGAAAGGCGAACTACTCTTCGAACTGGTGCGCGCTTCCGATCCTAACACGAAGGTCATGCAAGAGGCTGTGAGCACACTCTTAGGTGACAAGGCGGAAGTCCGGATGCTGTCGGAAACCGTGTCGTTAGAGGTCAAAGACATTGATGAGCTGACGACAGAAGCAGAAATCCTGGAGGCTCTGGTCACCCAGTTTGGAGGTACGGACATCAGCCGATCCTCATTACAATCGCTTCGGCCGGCGTACGGAGGCACCCAAACAGCCACACTGAGGGTATCCGGCGGCTTGGCGGGGAAGTTATTATCTGCAGGCAAAATCCGTATAGGCTGGGTCATCTGTCGCATTAGACAGAAGGTACAGCCTATTCGATGCTTCAGATGCATGGAGTTCGGCCATGTAGCAAGAAGATGCACATCCGAGACGGATTGCAAGGACCACTGCTTTAACTGTGGAGGAAGAGGGCACCAGGCCAGGAACTGCAAGGAGGATAAAACCTGCATGCTGTGCACAAGAAAAGGAGAAAAGGATTGCAAGCACGCAACAAATAGCCCGCTTTGTCCGTTTTTAAGAAGGCTGTCGCCCGGTCACATAAATGATGCGCATATATCAGTTAAATTTGAATCACTGCGCAGCGGCACAGGACCTGCTAGAACAGACTCTTAGGGAAAGGAAAATCGATGTTGCCATTCTATGCGAACCCTACAGACAGAAATCCCCCAATACGTGGGTCGGGGATAGATGTGGTAAGGCAGCGGTGTGGAGTTGCGGGGGAAACCCGGCAATGGTGTCAGAAGTGAAAAGCGGTAGCTTTTTTGTTCGAGCCAGGATAGGCCCTATTTACTTCTATAGTTGCTATCTGCCTCCATCCATGGATCTACAAAGCTTCAGGGCGGCTACAGATGAACTTGCGGATGACGCTAGGTCAAAGACGCCATGCCTTATTGCAGGGGACTTTAACGCTTGGGCCACGGAGTGGGGGAGCGCGAGGACCAACGACAAAGGCCAAGCTCTGCTAGAGGCGCTGGCAACCCTGGATGTAGTGCTGCTAAACTCGGGCAACCAGTACACGTTCAGTAGGGGTAGTATGGGATCCACCATCGATGTTACTTTCGTAAGTGGCAGCCTTTCACGCAGAGCATCCTGGAAGGTATGCGGTGATTACACGCATAGCGACCACTCTGCGATTATTACGGAGATTGGAGGAAACCTGCTACGGAGAAACACCCCCAGGAGACTCTCATATAATACGAGGTCCTTCGATAGTGAGGTCTTCAATCATATGATCAGAGGAGCAGAGCTCGATGGCACGGCGGAGGTTATGGCCAGCAAGGTAATGGCAAGGATAGCGAGTGCTTGCGATGCCTCAATGTCCAGGAGAGTGCAGGGAGGAAGTCGTCTTCCGCAAGTCCACTGGTGGAACGACGAGATAGCGGACGCAAGGAGAGAGTGCCTCCGAGCCAGGCGGAACTATCAGCGTGCTGCCCCTGGCTCCGCATTCGAGTACCTGAGAGGACTACACAACACAAAGAGACGGATTCTGGCGAACCTTATCAAGGAAAGCAAGAGGGCGTCCTTCCAGCATCTGGTGAACGAGGCGGACAACGACCCGTGGGGTATGGCCTACAAGCTGACGATGAAGAGGCTGAAAGCGTTTAGGACTCCCAGTCCATCCTGCCCAACCCTCCTTGGCAGGATTGTGCGCGAACTATTCCCACTGCAGAATAGAGTAGGAAGGCCAATTACGCTGCTGCAAGGACACCGTAACAGCTTCCCCGCAGTTACCCGGGAAGAGCTCCGGGATGTCGCTAGAGGCATCAAGGTGAACAAGTCGCCCGGCCCCGATGGTATCCCTGGTCTGGCCATCAAAGCCGCCCTGGAGAATTACCCGGAGGACCTGATGAGGCTGTACAATAGGTGCCTAGAGGAAGGAGTGTTCCCTGCCCGATGGAAAAAGCAGTCGCTCGTGCTAATCCCGAAAGGGGGGAAACCTCCGGAGGAGCCTTCTTCGTACCGACCGATCTGCTTACTAGACACGGCGGGCAAAGCGCTAGAAACGCTAGTACGGGAGCGCCTGGAGGTCGCTATAAACCGTGCAGGGGGCTTATCACCATGGCAGTTTGGGTTCCGGAAGGGTCGCTCTACGATTCAGGCTATCAGCCAAATTATGGACAAGGCGGAGAAGGCAATCGCGGGGAGCGCTGGCTCTGGGGCAGTAAGGAGTACTGCCTCATCACCGCACTGGATATAAGAAATGCCTTTAATTCTGCCAACTGGCATAGGATCCTGCACGCGTTGCAGCACTTCAATATCCCGAACTATCTCACCCGGATAATTGCAAGTTACCTTAGCGACAGGAAGCTCTGGTACACGACCAGTACAGGCACTGAGAGCTACGAGGTCACTGGAGGCGTTCCCCAGGGATCAGTGCTCGGCCCCACCTTGTGGAACGCTATGTACGACGGAGTCCTCCGCCTAAGGATGCCGGACGGTGTGAATATCGTCGGATTTGCGGACGACATAGCGATCGTGACGGTTGCGAAGCACCTGACGGACATAGAGGCAAAGACGAATACTGCAGTCAAAGCAGTACGGGATTGGCTGGAAGAAGTAGGGCTCCGACTGGCGGAGCATAAAACCGAGGCCGTGTTAGTTACTTCAAGGAAAAAGGTGGAGTTTGTTAACATCGTAGTTGGGGATACAACGATACGCTCGCAGGCCACTATGACCTATCTCGGAGTCAAGGTGGACAACAGACTCAACTTTCGAGCACACCTCATGTACGCGGCGAATAAGGCAGCAACCGCATCCACGGCCTTAGCCCGAATAATGCCGAACACAGGTGGCCCTAGGCAGAAAAGAAGGTTACTGCTCACAAACGTGGTCAGGTCCATCAGCCTTTACGCAGCCCCGATCTGGCTAAAGGGAACGGGAAGCGGCACCTTCCTGAGGCAGATGAACTCTGTGCACCGGATCTGCGCGCTCAGAATGTGCTGCGCATTCCGGACGGTATCGGGAGAAGCTGCAATGGTCCTTGCGGGAACAGCGCCATTCGATCTACAGGCAGCAGAGCGCGCGAAGGCCAGGGATAGAGCCAGCATCATCCAGGAGTGGCAGGCAAGGTGGAACAGCGGCACGAAAGGTCGGTGGACACATCGCCTGATACCGGACGTTTCAAGGTGGTTAGACAGAGGTTACCTAACGCAATTACTAAGTGGTCACGGGTGTTTCAAAGGATACCTGCACCGCTTCGGCCATGCATCAGACCCTTACTGCGCCCACTGCGAGCCGCAGGTGGTGGAGGATGCAGAGCACGTCTTTCTGCACTGCGGACGCTTCGCAGGTGCTAGAGAAGAACTAGAAGCCCGCCTTGAGGGGCGTGTCGAGACGGAGTCCGTAGTCGAGCATATGATAAGCTCGAGGGAGAAATGGGTGGCGTTGAATACGATGGCAGTGGCAGTAATGAAGCAGCTAAGAAGAGAAGAGAGAGCACGAATCCCAGCTAACTCAGAAGAGGGCCGATAAAGGCCGAACCCTCCCCCTGAAGTATTACCTCACGGCAGTTCCGGGGGGAGTGCGTTGAATGCGGGAGAAACAGGCGGTAGCCTGGTTTCGCAGGACCACTTGAACGTACTGCGGTGCGTCAACGTCCATGTTAAAAAAAAAAAAAAAAAACACACACACAAACACACACGCGCACACACACACGCACACACACACACACACTGCTGAAGTGATCAAGAAGCCGAGCCCCAATAGCAAAAGCTTTGAGTGGAAGAAGGTGCAGCCTAAAAAGCTGCGCAAGAAACCAGAGGCGCTTATAGTGACCAAGACGGGAGAGACTACGTATGTAGAAATACTACGGAAATTGAAGGGGGACCCGAGTCTGATAGATATAGGAAAACAAGTCCAAAAAATTAGACAGACCCAGAAGGGAGAACTAATCCTGGAATTGGAGCGAAAATCAGGTCCACTAGCTAATAAGATCAGAGAGGGCATAGAGAATTCCCTGAACGAACTAGCCTCAGTTCGCTCGGGATCACAGAAGACCACCTTACTGTGTACTGGTATGGACGAGGCAACGACTGCCGAAGACCTTGCCCTATGCCTTAAGACTCAGTTTGGTGAGATCTCAAAGCCGGATGTGCGAGGCATGAGAAAAATGCGTGATGGGACCCAAGTAGCCACGTTAATGCTGGATATAGCTGACGCTATCACGGTACTAAAGAAGGGTACCGTAACCGTGGGATGGTCTAGGTGTCGGATCACCCAAGACACTAGGCCAATGCGATGCTTTAGGTGCTTAGGCTTCGGGCACCGCGCAAGCAACTGCAGGGATACAGATCGCTCAGATTGCTGCCTACGATGTGGAGGCAGGGGACATAAAGCTAAAGGCTGTGTAGAACAGTATAAATGCCTAATCTGCAGCGAGGATAGGAACCATGCGACTGGTGGTTTTGCGTGTCCAAAATACAAGAAGGCCAAAAAACAGGAAGGAATAAGGAGCCAGCACCATGCAGAGCCAACTTAGAATTGCCCAGCTGAACGTAAACCACTGCGCGGCTGCCCAGAGCCTACTACAACAAACCGCAGTGGAACGCAAGGTAGATGTCCTTTTGTTGAGTGAGCCCTACATCTCTAGTGGGGGGAACGCAGACATTATACTAGACGAGCGAGGAAAGGCGGCGGTAAAATGCTGCACCGGAATACACGTACAGGAAGTTCAGTCCGCTCCCCATCGTGGCTTTGCGTATGCAAAATTGAAAGGGGTTCATTTCTACAGCGTCTACGCCCCTCCGAGCGATTGTTATGACCAATTCGAAGAGATGCTGGAGCATCTGGTACAACATGCGAGAGTAAGAGGGCCATCGGTTATAGCGGGCGACTTTAACGCCTGGGCAGTAGAATGGGGGAGCCGAACGTCAAATCAACGAGGTAGGGCAGTCATTAATGCAATGAGTCAGCTCGACCTGATATTGCTGAACGACGGACTCAAACCAACATTTGACAACGACAGAGGCTCATCATACATTGACGTCACCTTCGCCAGTAGGGCTGTAGCAGGGAATGCGAAGTGGGAGGTACTTGACGACGTAACAATGAGTGACCATGCATTGATTGTTTTTAATGTTACACTGACGTGCGTGATAAGCAAACAACGAATAAGTGAGTTAGGACGGGCGTGGGACGTCAACAAAATTGACAATGACATGCTAAATTACGTTATTGACGATCTGGAAAACCCAATTGGACCTGCAGAGACAATGGTATCAAACCTTACGCAATCACTAAGAAGGATATGCGATGCAACAATGCCGCGTAGAACGCGAAAGAAGACTAAACCACCAGTATATTGGTGGAGTGACTCCCTTAGGGAATTGAGGACGGAGTGCTTCACAGCGAGGAGACGGGCACAGCGGGCACGGGGGCGCGAAAACCACTCGCACATGGTTGACCGCCATAGAATAGCTCGTGCCATGTTGAAAAAAGCCATTGCGAAAGCCAAAGCCGAGGCGTTCAAGGACCTGCTCGCAAGTGTTGACGAGAACCCATGGGGCCCGGCATATAAAATCGTCTACAAGAGGATTAAATCAGCAGGGAAGAAAATATATATGGAGCCCGATGTCATGGCGAACATCGTAGAGGAGCTGTTTCCCAAGCAAACATCCCTATGGCAGCCGGCGCAGGTACCTCCTGGAGCACTTTTTCCTTGCATCACTCCTGAGGAAATTATACAAGCCGCTAGCAGGATAAAGCCCGGTAAGGCCCCTGGACTTGACGGTATCCCAGGGATAGTTGTAAAAGCCGTTGCAGTAGCCAAACCGGACATATTTAGCAGCACCTTCCAACAATGTCTCATGGAAGGGATATTCCCGAGCACATGGAAAGAGCAAAAACTTGTTCTTATTCCGAAAGGGAAGGGCGACACATCCAACGCCAGTGGTTACCGCCCACTCTGCCTGCTGGATATTGTGGGAAAGCTATTCGAGCGAATAATCTACAGTAGGATAGAAGCTTTTACGGAGGGACCTAATGGGCTGGCCCATCAACAGTATGGCTTCCGAAAGGGAAGGAGCACTCTTGACGCATTGGCCAACGTCCGGGATATTGCACAAAATGCACTAGCGGGAGAAAGATGGCTAGGAGGAGCAAAGAAATACTGTGCTATCGTCACTTTAGACGTGAAGAACGCCTTTAACACAGCAAGATGGACCAGTATTCTTAGTGCCATGAGCTCCATGGGAATCCCAGATTACCTAAAGGGTATAATTGGCAGCTATTTTAGGGACCGAGTACTATGGTACGAAACGACCGATTCCCCAAAAAAGTACCAAGTCACCTCGGGAGTTCCGCAGGGGTCGGTCCTTGGACCAATTCTGTGGAACATTATGTATAATGGTATCCTGACCATCAGTACACCTCGTGATACGCAGCTACACTGCTTTGCGGACGACGTGGCCATCACTGCCGTAGCCAAGACACTGGTAGAACTGCAATCTCTTTGCAATAATACCATTGTAGCAGCCACTGGCTGGTTACAGAATGTAGGGCTCGAAATTGCAGAAATTAAGACCGAAGCGGTTCTACTAAGCAGCAGGAAAGGGGTTGAGAAGTTGCAAATATCTGTAAATGGTGTACAATTGGAGTCAGCGGAGGCATTGAAGTACTTGGGGGTCTTGGTCGACCATAGGCTGAGCTTCAAGGATCATGCAAAATATGCCAGCAGGAAGGCGGCTATGACAGCTACTGTGCTAGCTAGGTTAATGCCGAATGTCGGCGGCCCCAGAATGCCTGCTAGGAGGCTGATGGCCTCAGTGACGAGGGCGACACTGCTCTACGCCGCTCCAATATGGAGCTGCGTAACGGGAAAACCGTCCTATCTGAAGGAGATGCGGGCGGTCTATCGCACAGTAGCCCTACGCCTGATAATGGGCTTCCGTACCATCTCGGAGGATGCGGCACTAGTGCTGGCAGGGACGCCACCAGTTGACCTGGAGATCAGGGCACTTGCTGACATGCGGGCAGGAGCCAACCCGACCATAGTGTACGAGCATCTGTTAGTTGAGTGGCAGGGAAGATGGCGATCATCAACAAAAGGTCGATGGACAAACGTACTTATTCCTGACCTAATAGCATGGACCAACTGCAAACACAAGGAGCTGGATTATCACCTAACTCAGTTCCTTACTGACCATGGCTGTTTTCGGAGGTACCTAGCAAGGTTTCATCACGTAGATACCCCACAGTGCATTTACTGCGTGAATGAGGTGGAGTCAGCAGAGCACGTGCTTCTACACTGCTCACGCTTTACTGACGAGAGAGAACAATTGACGAGAATGATAGGATCTCCACTATCACCATCGGGATTATTAGCTGCGATGATGGCAGACGCTGTGACATGGCAGGCGTGCCACGATATCATCATCAATATAATGACACGAGTGCGAGCTGACGAGACGACCAACAGACCAGGCAGCGATAGCTGATCCTCGACGCCCGTGGGGTGGCGGGTTAAGAATACCATCTCAGCCGTCTCGGCTTGTCGTACAAGGCGACTAAACGAGTTCCCAGCGGGCGCGAATTCGCGCAATATGACGAAGGAGTGCACAGAAGCATTACATTCCTGCTCACCGACGTAGAATCTTATTGACAGTCCCGGTGAGCACGTACTGGACAGACGAGACCATACGGAGGTTTTTAGTGCGTAAGAATCGCACATATCCATCTGCAGGAGGTAGATGGAATCTTTTTGAAGATTTTCCTGCCGGGGTGTAAACCAAAAAAAAAAAAAAAAAAACACACACACACACACACACACACACCCGTGTGGATGGCGGGCAATAGAATTCCTCCACAGTATACCCGCTTGTCGTACGAGGCGACTAAAGGGTGAACAAAAACGGTGTTGGTCGTGACCGATTGGCGCCTCACAGCGGAAAGACTCTGACTGCCTCTAACTTTGTAGGGGCCAGATCGATTCCAATCGTAGCTCGACAAGTAGCTCGCTACCGCCGACCACTAGGGTCAGGTAACGCCCGGGTAGCCCTCTGAACACCCGTCCAAGGGCCAGCAAAAGCGAGAAGGCGATCATGGTCTGGCAGTGAGACCTTAAACAAATGCTATGGGTGATTCCCAGAATATAATAATCAATATGGAAGGTCCTAAAGGAACCAACCTTACGGTGCAGGGAGTCGGATCCCCAGTACCGGCGACTGCGAGGGGTGTGCAAGCGGGCCCCCGGTCGTCGTCATCCAGCGACCGCAATGCTTCGGTGGTGGCAAACTTGGCTACCGTTGCAGATTCAGCGACAAGCAGCAAATCAAAGGAGAAACTTGAGGAGGGAGGATATAGCTCAGAGCCTACTATTGATCCATTCATAAAAAGCAGCAAGATAGCTAGATCTCCAAAGTTGGCTACACCAGGAGCCCAATTATATAGCCGTAGTCCAGCTTTAACTACTGATGTAGCAGCGCTGACACGAACAGCCTTAACAGAAGATGGTCCATTCGAGAAGCGGTCGAGCTTCTATCTCCTGGGACAGAAAATAAGGGATTTGAGCAAGATGCTAGAGGGTCGTCGGACCATACATATGCCTATGAGAGACCTCATTGACAGCATAATGGGCCTTTACACGGCGGCGGATGAGGAGATGCTCTCAACTGCAACCCCTTAATCAGACAATGCCGAATCTTCAAGCTATAGGTGCGTCGAAACACCAAACAGCAAGCGAAGGAACCGTAGACTCGCCTAGAGAAGGCAAGAGAACTAGAAGTGACCGAGGCGAACTCCTTTCTCCACCACCAAGGTCAAAGAAATCTAAGGCTCCGGTTAAAACCAATCCCAGGATAGCGACACAGGTTAATTCCCAAAACGACGGTGTCGAAACACATTCAGCGAGTAAGGATGGAGCGGCTGCTGAAACAGAGCAAGGTAACACTTGGAAAACGGTGCGAAAGAAGAATAGACACGAGAAGCACACCAGAAACGCAAGGGTAGAGTCGGCAAAGCCTGACGCAGTGATTGTGAGCGCACCTGCGAATACATCGTACGCAGATATACTGCGCTCAGTCAAATCAGAGCCAAAATTGAAAGAGCTGGGTCAGCATGTTAGGGGCATCCGAAAGACGCTGAAAGGAGAGCTGCTCTTTGAACTATCAAAGCCTTCGGACCCCAACACGAAAGTATTCCAGGAGGCAATAAAAGAGTTCCTGGGCCCATCAATAGATGTCAGATCGCTGACGAAAATGACTTCAATCGAAGTAAAAGACTTGGACGAAGTGACTTCTGGAGAGGAACTGTTGGAAGCCATAATCACCCAATTTGGCGAGATCGGGGTGAATCAATCCAGCATTATAACGATTCGCAGATCGTATGGAAGCAGGCAGACAGCTAGTCTAAGACTCCCAGTCGACTCAGCGGCGAAGCTACTAAAGGCAGGCAAACTGCGTGTAGGATGGAATACGTGTCGTATAAGGCGTAAGACACAGCCAATACGCTGCTACAGGTGTATGGAATTCGGACACATACAAAGCAGGTGTACAGCGGAAGCAGATTGTTCGGGAAATTGCTACAATTGCGGAGAGGCAGGCCACCAGGCCAAAACATGCTCGAAAAAGCCGAAATGCATACTGTGTAGCAGGAAAGGGGAAGAAGATTCGGCGCACACGACTACCAGCAGACGGTGCCCGTACCAGAGCAAGGCGCGTTCACGGTCAAATTAGCAATGGTTCGGATTTATCAACTAAATTTAAACCACTGTGAAGCAGCACAGGATCTACTGCTGCAGACTGTAAGGGAAAAAAAGTCGATGTTGCCATTCTGAGCGAACCATACCGCATAAAATCTCCCAATACGTGGGCTGGAGACAAGTTGCGCAAGGCAGTAGTGTGGACCTGCGGACAGCGCCCGCTACAGCTGATGGAAACCAAGATGGAGTCAGGGTTTGTCAGGGCAAAGATAGATACACTATACGTTTATAGTTGCTACCTTGCCCCATCGCTTAGCATGGAGGACTATCTGTCCATTTTGGACAAGCTGGTAATGGATACACATACACACACACACACACACACACACACACACACACTCACACACAAACACACACGCGCACACACACACACAAACACACAGACAGTGAGACAGTGTAAAGTGTCAAAGTGCGCGGACGCGTTTTTTCGATACTCCGATAGTGCACCGAGGTGTTTGAGCAGTATTTACAGCCTGCAATTATAGAAAATATTACCAAACGCTACTCGGCAAGTAGATTCACTCACTCTGCATCATACTTCTGCCGCTCGAGCCCAGGCGGCCGGAGTTTTGGTTCTTTGGTATCGGCGGCCCAAGCGCGGCCCGTGGGTCCGGGTAGGAGAGGGGCAGAGATACAACATCTCTCGCTCAGTTGAGTAAGTCACTCACTGTCCTTCTCTTGCAAATCTCTTTTTTGTTGTTTTCACTGGTGTCCACTGCACTTTGCATTTTTTTTGCAATTTCGTTGCACTCTGGCAGCTGTCAGTCGATCAGCTGGTGGTAGTGCTGGTCAGCGGTTGTGGATTGCAGCCGGTGGAGCTAAATAAACAGCTGACTGGTGAGCATAGCGAAGAGCCAAACCACAGCATATACGACCCAGAACGGAGACACGAACCAAAGGGAGGCAAGAAACGCGGCATACTTTCAGGGGCAACAGAAAGTGCTGCATAGCCGAAGGTCCTCACTCAAATTAGCGCTTGCCATAGTAGAATCGTGAGCTAAAGGTCGTGGATCTGACCAATTACCAACCTCTGCCGTTTAATGGCGCTCAAAAAACAGAGGCCCTGGTGACCGAGTCGGGGCGGTATAACCTCCTCCGACAAAAGTCGTAGGAAATTCTCGGCCAACGCTGGACTGCTTGGCAGAGCGCTAACAAATTGGTTAGAGACCGATATTGCTCGCCATGAGCAATATTGAGACGAGTGAGGTGGAAGCTGAGTTGCTGGCTAAGTTCCTCAAGCTTCAAAGAATCGCAAGGTCGCCCCAGAGCGGAGGGCCTGCATCTGCGCCTCCAAAGGTGGATGAGCTAGTATTTAGCTTCGATGCAGCCGAAGAAGCGGCAACGTCCAAAAGAGCCCGAGATCAGAGTCCTGGTGTCTCATTGCAAGCGGTGCCAAAGAAGATAAAAATCCAGAGAAGCCTTAGTGAGGCGGTAGAAGAGCTGGGCGAGTTGATCGATGGTCTGATCAAGACATTTACACCCAGAGAAGTGCGACACGTCACCCAGACGAATAAAAATACGTTCGCACGAATCAAAACGGTGCAGATGGAGATTGCATCAAGTTTGCAGCTGGAGCCAGTAGAGACAGGGGCTCAGGTGACCGCAGATGCACTGGATAAGATCTCGCATAGTGTTCGTAGCTTGTCGACGCAGACCTCCCCGAGAAATGCGGCTACTACTGTTGAAGGCAGACAAAGCAGTGGTCCTTCCATGAAGCGCATAAGCACACAACGTAGAGATCCTACAGAGAGGAAGGAAACAGAGAAGAGAAGCCTGTGTCAGAACACAGAAGGTGGCACCACCTCAAAAAAGCCACCAAGAAGACGCAGAAGGCCGGACGCCATCATTATACAGCCCACGGACGGGGTTTCATATAGCGAAGTGCTCAAACTGGTGACGCGTAGCGACGACAGCAAGCTGCAGAACGTCGGTGAGCAAGTAAGGCGGGTGAGGAAAACTGCCGGCGACGGGCTGATACTTGAACTGGACAAGAACTCCAATCCTTCTATGCTGCGAATAAGATATGAACTAAGCGAAGCGCTTGGCCGGAAAGCGAGAGTGAGAGCACTATCTCAGGAAACCATCCTAGAGATTAGGGATATAGACTGTCTGGTCTCTAAAGAAGACGTGCTGGTAGCCTGCAAAAGACTCAGCCAAGCTAACTTGGAACTAAGTGCCATCAAAGCACTAAGGACTGGTTTTGACGGTATGCAGCTGGCAATTGTTAGTCTGCCGAAGGAGGCTGCAGCAACTATACTGCAGAATGGTAAAATTCGGATAGGCTGGACAAGCTGTAGAGTCAGAGAGAGGTCTGAGCGACCCGAAAAAATGAGGTGCTACAAATGCTTGGAGCTTGGACGTATTGCCAAGTTCTGTAAGAGCATGACCGACCGCTCTGGGTGCTGCCTAAAATGCGGAGCAGCGGGCCATAAAGCGGTGCTTTGCAAAAAAAAAAAATGCTGCTAGATGCTTCATATGTGCAGACGCTGGTAAAGACGATATCGGGCACTACGCAGGAAGTAGTCACTGCCCTCTCAAAGGTATTAGCGGGGTCACGCGGGGCCAAAATGACTCAAAGGCTCCTGCAGTTGAACCTAAACCACTGCTTGGCGGCCCAAGAGCTACTGAAGCAGACGGTTCGGGAGTTAAAGGTGCACGCGGCCTTGTTGAGCGAGCCATACAGAAGAATTCAGAGCCCATGCTACGTCGAGGACGCGGATGGAAAGGCGTCAATTTGGATATGTGGACTGGAACAGCCTCAGCTTACGGATGTGCGCGCGTCGAGTGGTTTCGTGCGGGCCAGATGGGGAAACCAGTGGCTATACAGCTGCTATCTGGCTCCCAGTCTCACCTTCCCACGCTTCGCGGCCATCATGGAGGAGATAGCACACGACATAAGGGGGAAGTCACAGGTGATCATCGCTGGCGATTTCAATGCCTAGGCAGAAGAATGGGGTAGCACCCGGACAAACGCCCGAGGACAAGCAGTGCTGGAAGCCCTTGCCTCATCAGACCTAGCTCTCTTGAACTATGGCAACCAGAACACTTTCACCAGAGCAGGCACTCGATCGGTTATAGATCTAGCATTCGCTAGCTGCCCAATTGCTAGATCAGCGAAATGGGCCATTAGCGATGCCTATACTGCTAGCGACCACAAGGCGATCACCATTGACCTGAACCACTCTGAGCCACAGCGTGGAAACTGGCCACACGTCGGAAGCGCTTACAAAGTAGACACTTTGGACCCGGAAGCCTTCGCTGGATCCTTCGTAGTTCCAGATTTGGGCGACAACGCAGAGGTAAGCGCCGAGCTGCTCATGTGCTCAATCAAGGATGCCTGCGAGGCTAGTATGGCGGTGCGTAGACCGTGCAAAAGGTACCACGTACCAGTATACTGGTGGAACGAGGAGATCGCTAACGTAAGAAGGCAATGCATAAGATCACGAAGGATCCTGCAACGATCAAGAGGCAGAGCTGACTTTGAAGCAAGAAGACTGGAGTACGCGGCTAATCGTACGCTTCTGAAAAAGTCCATTCTGAGCAGTAAGAGGGAGAAATTCTTAGAACTATGCGACGAAGCCGAGACAGATATCTGGGGAATGGCCTACAAACTGGTTTTGAAAAGACTTAAGCCAAACGTCTCATCAGTGCCCAGAGAAGAGGTCGTCCTTGAAAGCATAGTGGATGCGCTGTTCACGGGTTCCTTCACTGTCCCCTCAACCGAAGACCACGTAGAGCCCCGGCTCTACACGGAGGTACCGGATGTGACAGTAGACGAAGTGCTGCGAGCAGCGGCAAAAATCAAGGACTCCAAGTCTCCTGGACCGGACGCGATTCCAAATCGGGTGCTGAAGATGGCTATCAAGCTCAACCCAGATTGCTTTGTAGAAGTGTTTGGGAAGTGTCTGAGACAAGGAGTCTTCCCCCGCCCATGGAAGTTGCAGAACCTGGTGTTGATCCCAAAGCCGAACAAGCCACTTGATTCGCCGTCGTCCTACCGACCGATCTGTCTGCTCGATACAGCAGGCAAAATATTGGAGAGGCTGGTGAGCCATAGACTAGAGGAGTCTATCCGCCAAGCAGGAGATCTCTCACCCATGCAATACGGATTCAGAAAGGAGCACTCAACAGTAGACGCTATCTCACACGTAGCAGACATTGCAAGAAGAGCCATCGCAGGCAGCAGATGGCGTGGTGGTGCTAAGGAGTATTGTATTGTAATGACTCTTGACGTTAAGAACGCCTTTAATTCTGCAAAGTGGAGCTGCATTATTGAGGCCTTAAGGCGGTTCAACACTCCGAGCTACTTAATGGGAATAGTAGAAGACTATTTTAGGAAGCGCATCCTGATGTATAGAACGGAGAACGGAACGAAATCGTTTAATATCACTGGAGGAGTTCCGCAAGGATCCGTGTTGGGCCCGCTGCTATGGAACACCATGTACGACGGCATACTGCGCCTTGAAGTTCCAGAGAGGGTAACAATTGTAGGATTTGCAGACGATGTGGCCTTAGTGGTGACAGCTAAACACTTGGGCGACGCTGAGCTACTTTGTAGCGCAGCAGTGGCCACTGTCAAGGACTGGCTGGCGACAGTGGGGCTGCAATTAACTGACCACAAAACCGAAGCAGTCCTTATAAGCAGTCGTAAAATCGTCGAAGTGGCTCACATAAACCTTGGTCGGACCTCCATAGTGTCGAGCCGAGCAATCAAGTACCTAGGCGTCCTAATCGATACGAGGCTAAGCTTCCGCGAACACCTGGAGTATGCTGGAAAGAGAGCCGCTGTCGTAGGGCAGGCCTTGAGCAGAATAATGATAAATACGCGCGGCCCCAAGCAAGGTCGGCGCCTTCTTCTGCAAAATGTGGTTCGAGCAACAATGCTCTACGGCGCCCCAGTATGGGTGCAAGCAATGGAGGTAAAGGCGTACGGGAGGAAGATGCAGTCAACCTATCATTTCGGACGACGCCGCTTTAGCCTTAGCAGCCATGATGCCACTGGACATACTGGCGCTAGAGATGTCCAACAGCTACAGGCATAAACGGGAGAATAGGCTGGAAGGCGAACACAACGCGTCGTCCAATTTTAAAGCAGAGTGCCTAAGGAGATGGCAGGAAAGGTGGGACTTATCTGGCAAGGGCCGCTAATCCCAAACATAGGTAAATGGGTCAGCAGGAAATTCGGCTTCGTCAACTTCCACCTGACACAGATTCTGAGTGGGCACGGCTGCTTCCGCAGCTACCTGTATAGATTTGGACACGATAGTGACCCGATGTGCTTATGGTGCCATCCCGAAGTCGAAGAAACGGCGGAGCACATCTTAGTGTGCTGTCGGCGCTTTGCTAGTGAGAGACGAGAGCTCGAAGAAGCGATAGGATGTAGAGTCACGACGGACTCTATTGTGAACCGTATGCTGGAGAAGGAGGAATACTGGTCAGCGGTATGCAGCTATGCAGAAATAGTGACCACCGCACTACGAACTCTCGAAAGGGAACGTACCCGCAGGCGTAACGGAGGGGAGTGAGCTCCCGTCAAGGTCTCGTGAAGCAATACCTCACGGCAGTACCACAAGAATTTCCTTGACAGTTTCCTTTCTATCCTTTTTTCTATATTCTAGTGCCTAATGTTATGTTATATTTATTATACTTAGTATTAGATCTAGTTCCTCCGAATAAAAAAAAAAAAAAGCACACAAACACACACACACGCACACACACACACACGGGGTCGGGGTGATGCTAGTATGGTAAAGTTGCTGAGCGGCTTTAACATGGCAAAGCCCAGCGCGATCCATACCTGACTAAACTCAAGCAGCTCATCGCCTCCACGCGGCGTCCCTGGGAACAGCCCCTTTGTTACCCAACAGGGGGGCTGGCTAAGATGAGAAGGCGGCCTGCCGGTGAGTAATCACCGAATGGCTTATTAAAAATCCAGTATGCGTCTGTACCCAGACTGGGCGGTATACTGGTTAGCGTCTGACCCATAGTGGGCGGCTAGATTGTAGGGTAGCTACACCATCTCATTAGAGGGAGTGCCCCTGGCAGAAGGGTTAAAATGCACCGGTTAGAATTAACCAAATGGAAGGTCATAGAGGAGTTAAAATTACGGTGCAGGGTGTCGGAAGCCCAGTACCGGCGGTTGTGAGGGGTGAGCAAGCGGGCCCCCGGCCGTCGATATCCAGCGACCGCAATGCTAAAGAGGTGGCATACTTGGCCTCGCAAGCATCTAATGTTACAAGTAAGGTTACCACCGATCACATCAGCGTGCCGATTCCAAAGGCAGGAAGCAAGACCCCTCCGGGCTCGACTCTTCGCCCATTGGACCTAACAACAGCATGGCACAATTCGGACCTCAGCGAGGTATTGGACGAAATGCAAAGTAGAATTAATCTACTTGTGGCAGCTTTTGAGACCCAGCGACACGTCACCAAGGGGTCCAAAGATGCAATATCAGAACTGGCTTCGCTCAACAATAGAGCGATGGATCTCCACAAGGGTAGACCAAAAGATGTTCCTGCCACGAACGTCGCTACCCAAACAGTGGTATCCTCTAAAAAGAAGATCCCCCCAGTCGCTAAGGCCAAAAAGACGCCAAAAGCGACACCTTTAAGGAGGGAGCATGTTACCGCGAAGGCTGGGGCCAATGCGCCCAAAGTGACAACCTATGCAGAGGTTACTAAAGCACCTATCCGCAATTCCAAAGCGGAAAATAGAGTCAAACCCAAACAGCTACGCAGGAAACCCGAGGCAGTGATAATTCAAAAAACTGCCGACACCTCTTACGTTGACATATTGCGTCAACTAAAAGGGGACCCTGGGCTGGACGAAATAGGCAAGCACGTCCGTAAAATCAGGAGGACGCAGAAAGGTGACCTACTGTTGGAACTGGACGGTAAATCTGCGGGTGGAGTGAGCAAGATCCGCGAAGGCATTGCAAACTCCCTCAGCAACATCGCCACGGTACGTTCAGGCATGCAAAGAACTGCACTGAAATGCAGTGGCATGGATGAGGCAACGACCACGGGGGACCTTCTCCAACGTTTAAAGGCCCAATTCCCGACGATCTCTAGTCCGAATGTGAAAGGACTAAGAAGGATGCGTGACGGGACCCAAATAGCTACGGTACTGCTAGACGTAAACGATGCCATAACAGTACTAAAAAAGGGTTCTTTTACAGTGGGCTGGTCAAGGCGTCGCATCACCCAAGACACTAGGCCTATAAGATGTTTTAAGTGTTTAGATTACGGGCATCAAGCAAGTAGCTGTAAGGAAGTAGACCGATCGGACTGCTGCTTACGGTGCGGGGCCAAAGGGCATAAGGCCAAGGGATGCACAGCTAAGCCGAATTGTTTGATCTGCGGCGAAGGGAAGAATCTAAATCATGTGACCGGTTGTTTTGCATGCCCCACCTATCAGAGGGCCAAAAAACACTTAGAAGAAAAGAGCCAGCAACATGCAAGAACTCGTTAGGATTGCCCAACTGAACGTTAACCACTGTGCGGCTGCCCAGAGCCTACTGCGGCAGACCGAAGTGGAACGCAATATAGATATTCTGCTATTAAGTGAACCCTATATTCCAAGTGGAGGGAATGCAGACATGATTCTGGACGGATTAGGTAAGGCGGCGATCAAACGCTGCTCCGGAATCCATGTACAAGAAGTACAGTCCCCTCCCCTACGGGGTTTCGCCTACGCGAGACTGAGTGGGATTCATTTTTACAGCTGCTACGCCCCCCAAGCGACAGCCATGAGCAATTTGAAGACATGCTCGACATGCTGGCGCGCCACGCTAGAGGGCGTAGCCCGATAGTGATAGCCGGGGACTTCAATGCCTGGGCCACAGAATGGGGGAGCAGAATATCGAATCGTCGTGAAAGAGCACTGATAAACACAATGAGCCTGCTCGACCTCGTACTACTTAACGATGGAATCAAACCGACCTTTGACAATGACAGAGGAACATCGTATATTGATGTCACTTTCGCTAGCAGGGCTTTAGCAGTAAATGCCACCTGGGAAGTTCTGGAGGACGAGACGCTGAGTGACCATGCGCTGATTCTCATCAACATTAAAATGACGAGTGCGACACATAGGCTTCGAAGGAATACACTAGGTCGAATGTGGGACACGAGGAAACTGGACAAAGAGATGCTATCTTATATAATAGAAGGCCTGGAGAATCCAGCTAACCAAGCAGAAAATATGGCTACAAACCTGACGAGACTGCTGGTATCGACGTGCGATGCTACAATGCCGCGAAAAAAGTCAAACAGGAGCAAGCCACCTGCTTACTGGTGGAGAGAGTCCTAGCGACTTTTGAGAGCGGAGTGCCTCGCAGCAAGAAGAAGAGCTCAGCGGGCGAGAGGACGTGACGAACACCTGCAATTAGTGAACCGTCACAGAACAGCTCGGGCGGCACTACAGAGGGAAATTGCGATAGCGAAGGCTGGAGCATTTAAGGATCTGCTCGACAGTATTGACGAGAACCCATGGGGCTCTGCATATAAAATTGTTTATATAAAGTTAAAAACTTCGGCGGGTAAGCTACAAATGGAGCCCGGTGCAATGGCCACCATCGTAGAGGAACTGTTCCCGAAAGAAGATTCCCTTTGGCAACCGGCTGAACCTACCCCTGGCGTTCCTTTTCCTGCCATCACTCCAGAGGAAATAGTGCAAGCCACTAAAAGGATAAGGCCCAGCAAAGCTCCTGGTTTGGACGGAATACCAGGAATCGTCGTTAAAGCCGTAGCGGAGGCAAAGCCGGAATTATTCAGCAACACTTTCCAACAGTGCCTTGCTGAAGGGATATTCCCCAAAATATGGAAAAACCAACGGCTTATTCTCATCCCCAAGGGTAAAGGTAACGCCAACACTGCCAGTGGTTACCGTCCCCTATGCCTACTAGACATCGTGGGTAAGCTTTTCGAAAGGATTATATACTGCCGACTGGAGGCGATCACTGAGGGCCCCAGTGGACTATCGCACCAACAGTACGGGTTCCGAAAGGGGAAAAGCACCCTTGATGCGTTGGCTGACGTCCGAAACATCGCACAAAACGCGCTGGACGGTGAAAGATGGCTAGGAGGAGCGAAGGAATACTGCGCGATAGCCACCCTTGATGTAAAAAACGCCTTTAACTCGGCTAAGTGGACCAGCATCCTCAGCGCCATGGGTAACATGGGTATCCCTAAATATCTCAGGGATATTGTTGGGAGCTATTTCCGAGAGCGGGTCCTTTGGTACGAAACTAGTGAAGCCCCCAAAAAGTACCAAGTTACCTCTGGTGTCCCACAAGGATCTGTGATCGGTCCAATCCTGTGGAACATCATGTACAATGGTATCCTGAATGTAAGGAAACCAAGGAACGCTAATTTGCACTGCTTCGCGGACGATGTGGCGATTACAGCCGTAGCCAAAACATTGACTGTTCTACAAGCCACCTGCAACGATGCTATCAGAGCTGCCACTGATTGGCTAGAGAGTGTCGGGTTAAACATTGCAGCCCAGAAAATAGAAATTGTGCTACTAAGCAGCAGAAAGGCAGTAGAGTCGCTATATATAACGGTAGGCGGAATACAGCTTGAATCAGCTAGGTCACTGAAATATTTGGGGGTTATGATTGACCATAGACTCAACTTCAGGGACCATGTGCAATATGCTAGTAGGAAGGCCGCTATGTCGACCGCCGCCCTGAGTAGGTTGATGCCAAACGTAGGTGGTCCGAGAATGCCAGCAAGGAAACTGTTGGCCTCGGTTGCGAAGGCAACTCTACTGTACGCAGCACCAATATGGAGTAGAGCTACGGTAAAACCGTCTTACCTCAAAGAGGCGCGGGCAACCTACAGAACCATGGCTCTAAGGCTTATCAGAGGCTTTAGGACCATCTTAGAGGACGCGGGGCTGGTTCTCGCAGGTATGCTACCAGTAGACCTGGAGATTAACGCTCTGACGGAAATTCGCGAAGGTGTAAACCGGACGACGGCGTACGAGCGCCAATTGGAGGAGTGGCAGCGGAGATGGCAAGCATCAAGAAAGGGGCGATGGACCTATGAGCTACTACCAGACATCGCAACTTGGATCAAGTGTCTGTAGACTTGTAGGGCCGACGATAAGCCCAAGGGGTCTTCTGGCTGCAATGATGGCAGACGAGGAGTCCTGGAAGACAGGACAGACCCTAATAGTCAACATTATGAAGCAGGTCCGAGCTGACGAGATAGCTAATAGACCTGCTAGTCTATAGCTGATCAACAACAACTGTCTATATTCGCAAAAAAAAAAAAAAAAAAAAAAAAACACACACACACACACACAGAGACACACACAGTGAATTTTCCACAAGCCGGTCGCGTTTTGAAGTCGCTCCTTTTGATCGCTCTGGAATTCGACAAAATAAGTCGAAAAATCAAAAAAAAAGCGACTACGAGTGAGTTCGAGCTGTGCTTAATCCTTGTGTACTCACGGTCGGTCGGGGCACCTGCTGCTGGACGCCGGAGGCAGCAGTATCACCAGGAGACGCATTGGCAGAGTTGACGGCTGCGAGGGAAATTGTTGTTGGTTCCAGTACAATTGACCACAACTACTGGTAAACAATAACAATCGTACTCCCACGATCAGCTGACGACGAGGGCTGCACTATCACCAGCTGGTCAGCCAGACTGGGCGTTCTGGCGTTGCCAGTCGGCCAACCAGAAGCCCAGCGCAAAGCTTAAAAAGCACAGCGCAAAGCTTAAAAAGCACAGCGCAAAGCTTAATAAGCGCAAAATAACTGCATACTTTTAGGAGGGCCTGTTGTTTGCCGCGAGCGTAGCGACTGTTTTGAGTGTGCATACTTTCAGGAGCTGCATATTAACATACGCAAAAAGATCCGCTGAAAGAGTGCAGCTGCAGTGGCGCAGTGCACAAAGGCGCGATCTACTCTGCGATCCACGGTTCGAGTCCACCAAGATCGGAAAAAGTTCAACACTTAATTTATTAAGTGGCCTGGCCGAATAAGTGTGGGTCGGCGATGCAGCGCACACCACCACCACCACCACCTGCAGTTAACAGGCCTAAGTTCCCGTGTGGCAGCAGCATAGCAGAACCTGCATGCCATAACCAAACGGGCGACAACAGGAGCAGGAGCGAGGAACCAGCAAGCTCGTCGGCGGTCGCTGTGTTGCCGGATACCGATATGGCAGCCACACGTATCGTGCCTGTTGCTGGCCCAGCCAGCGAGAAGAGGTCGCTTAAAGACTTGTTGGAGCGCTTGGGCACGGAGCTGGACGGCCTTTCCGAGCAGTTTGCCTCGCAGAGGCACATCAATGAAAAGATGAGGAGCAAGCTGGCAAGAATGCAGAAATTGCATCGAGCCGCAATAGAGCTGTGTAAAGAGGCAAGCGACACAGTCATCACAGACACAGCCACTGAAGGAGGAGCAGTGGATAAAGCGGCCCCAAGAGCAGTCGTGTCAGCGGCATTCGGCATCAAGCCGTCGGCAACGCCCAAGAGACAGAGGGATACCGAGGCGGAGCCGAGGAAAACTCCACCTAAGCGGAACAAAACAGTAACTCAGGCCGAGTGGACTACTGTGGAGTCGAAAAGCACGGGGAGGAAGAGGACCACTACCAAGCCACGCCCTGACGCACTGGTGGTCAGTGCAAAAGGAGAGATGAGCTATAGTGACGTGCTCTCAATGGTTACCAGACGGCAGGATGGGAAACTGCAAAATGTCGCTGATAGCGTGATCACAGCGCGAAGAACTGCCAAGGGAGATCTTCTGTTGGAGCTCGGCGGCTCTGGGCTGGACAGTACTTCCAAACTGAGGGACGCAATCGAGAACGTGCTAGGGGATTGCGCAGAGGTGCGCAGCATAACCCAGCGAACCACAATTGCCATTCGTGACCTGGACGAACTCACGCGTCAGGAGGAAGTGTTGGCAGCAGTGCATGCGCAAGCGGGCGTTCCTATCGACGTGTGCCAGCTGAAGAGCCTGAGAGCGGCATACGCAGGCACGCAGGTAGCAATTCTCCAGGTGCCACCACTATGGGCTCCAAAAAATCCTTGAGTTGGGCAAACTCAAGGTTGGGTGGTCACGCTGCAGAATCGTGGAGCAAGAGCAGAGGACGAGGTGCTTCAAATGCCTTGAGATCGGGCACATAGCCAGCAGATGCAAAAATCTCATTGACAGGAGTAACTGCTGTCTAAGATGTGGAGTACCTGGTCACAAAGTGGCATCGTGCACCAACGCAGCGAATTGCTACATTTGCAGCGCAAACGGAAGCAAACAGCTAAACCACCAGGCTGGTAGTCGCAATTGCCCATTGGCAGCAAAGAGCGCAACGAAAGCACACTCATGCAAGTAGTCCAGCTCAACCTAAATCACTGTGCAGCTGCGCATGACCTCCTGCAGCAAGCAGTACGAGATGATAGCGCTGACGTAGCTATCCTAAGTGAACCGTACAGAGCGGTAACAGGCGCAGTCTGGGCAGCGGATACTACGGGTAAAGCAGCAATCTGGGTGTGCGGCAAATCACCGTTGCAGTTCGGACACGAGCATGCTGCACGTGGATTTGTGCGAGCAAATATTGGCGGTACATGGGTCTACAGCGTGTATCTGGCCCCCAGTCTGTCTCTGGAGGAGTACGGGCGCATTCTGGATGAACTCGCAGCAGATGCTATAGGCCGCTCCCCATTAATTGTCGGCGGCGACTTCAATGCATGGGCAATGGAATGGGGTAGTCCCTGCACAAATGCGAGAGGCTCGATTGTGACGGAAACGTTCCAAATGCTGGATCTAATCCTCTTGAACGAAGGCACGCAGCAGACTTTTTGTAGAGCTGGCGTGGGGTCCATAGTCGACCTGACTTATGTGTGCAGCGCGCTGTCGCCTTCGGCACGCTGGCGCCTGAGCGACGCCTACACAGCTAGCGACCACCGTGCTATTCTGTGCGAAGTTGGCGGGCGGCGCCCCAGCAATACAGGTGACCCATCAAGATGGGTTAACTTCAACGCGGATAAGATGGATGTGCTGCGCTTCAGCGCTCGCATCCAGTGTATGGAAGCGGTAGGAAGCGCCGAGCAGATGGCTACGATAGCATTGCATGCGTTAGCGCAAGCATGCAAAGACACGATGCCCCCCAGAAGATCTTCCACCCATCATCATCTGCCAGTGTACTGGTGGAATGAGGATATCGCCACCGCCAGGCGGGAATGCAACCGCGTGAGAAGATGCTACCAGCGATCGCGAGGCAGACCGTCCTACACATCGTGGCAGCGCGAATACAAAGAGAGGCGGAAAGCTCTGAAACATGCCATCAAGGCGAGCAAACGCAAATGCTTCATCGAGCTTTGTGAGACTTTGGAGAGCGACCCTTGGGGGAAGGCGTATCAACTGGTCACTAAAAAGATCTCGGCACACAAAGCGTCTATGCCACCGGATGATGTGATGCACTGCATTGTCCGTGAGCTGTTTCCGACTACAGCTGGTGAGACGGTGCGAAATCTTGATGTCGCCACATCCAATAACAGCGCGGCAATTGAGTTGGTTACCAGTGCCGAGATAAGTACTATCGCTGGAAGCATGAAGCTGGGAAAGGCGCCTGGGCCGGATGGCATTCCACTGAGAGCTCTTCGGCTCGCCTGTGCTCTGAGGCCGGAAATCTTCGTTGATATGTTCAACAGGTGTCTACAGGAGGCTGTCTTTCCAAATATCTGGAAATCGCAGAGACTTGTTCTGCTCCCTAAACCAGGCAAGAATCCGGGCGAACCTCCTGCATATCGGCCAATCTGTCTCATTGACAATGCGGGAAAAATGTTGGAAAAAGTCATATGCACCCGGCTGGAGCGCGCTATTGCCGCAGGAGGTGACCTATCGCCAAATCAATTTGGCTTTCGCAAGGCCAGATCGACAGTCGACGCAGCGACTAGAGTTGTGGAGATCGCCTCACACGCCATAGCGGGCAGCAGATGGAAGGGAGGAGCCAAGGAGTATTGCTTGATGGTCACGCTGGACATCAAGAATGCCTTTAACTCGGCTCGTTGGGACTGCATTCTCAAGGCTCTGGCAGCGTTCCAAGTGCCGAGATATCTTCTGGAAATCGTGCGTAGCTACCTTTCCTGCAGGCGGCTACTGTACGAGACAAGCGCCGGCACAGAGGAGTACGTCGTGACGGCAGGTGTCCCACAAGGTTCGGTCTTGGGCCCTCTTCTGTGGAATGCCATGTATGATGGCATCCTGAGACTAACCCTCCCACCGGGCACGCACATGGTTGGCTTCGCAGACGACATCGCCGTCCTTGTCGTGAGGAAGGAGCTGATGCAGGCCGAGAGTGTGTGCAACCAAGCAATTGCGATCATCCAGCAGTGGCTTGTCTCAGTTGGGCTGGCACTTGCGCCGCATAAAACCGAAGCCGTGCTGATAAGCAGCAGAAAACGTGTAGAAGTAGCGAAAATTTCGGTTGGCTGCACAACTATTACGTCCAAAAGAGCGATCAAGTATCTGGGAGTATGGATCGATACAAGGCTCAGCTTTCGAGAGCACCTGGAAGCGACGAGCAATAAAGCTGCAGGCACGAACCGGCTACTTTCAAGGCTCATGGCGAATACTGGAGGCCCAAAACAATTGCGACGATCGCTGATCGCGGGTGCCATGCGATCCATCGCACTGTTCGCGGCACCAGTATGGGTTCGAGCACTGGACACCAGGAGTTACTGCCAAGGGCTGGAGGCAGCGTTCAGGAAGAGTGCCATCCGCATCATTAGTGGATTCCGCACAATCTCTGATGACGCAGCGTTCGTCATCGCTGGTGTACCTCCGTTTGTGGAAATGGCCAGAGAGCGAGCTGCTACCTATCGGCAGCTGCGATCCCGGTACCACAGCAACGCCGAAACACGAATCGTTCGGACGGCAGGACGGCAAGAATGCCTAGAGAGGTGGCAGCGACGATGGGATATGTCTCCGAAAGGCCGCTGGACGCATCGGCTTATCCCGAACATCGGGGAATGGACCGGCAGGAAGCACGGCCAAGTCAACTTCCACTTGACCCAGGTGCTAAGTGGCCATGGATGCTTCAGAAGCTATCTGCACCGCTTTGGTCATGAAGCTTCTGGCAACTGCTCTGAGTGTGGAACACTGGAGGATGCTGAGCATACTATGTTCGCCTGCAAGCTATATGAATCACTACGCAACGACTTGGAAAGGGCACTTGGCGTATCGATTGCGGTGGGAAACTTGGTCCCGCTTATGCTGCAATCAGTGGACAACTGGGTTGTGATATGTGAGTTTGCGTCAACTGTGATGCAGACCCAAAGAAGCATAGAGAGAACCAGGAGAGAATCGATGGAATAGGTAGCGCTATGTCTCTTGTGAAGCATTGCTTCACGGCCGTACCACAGGAGATCGCTCTGCCCTATACCCATCATAATTTATTTATATCATATCTCGTTAGCATATTAACACTAGTAATAGTAGAGCAAAGTCGAAATAAAAAAAAAAAAAAAAAAAAAACACACACACACGTACACATACACACACACACACACACGCACACACACACACACACACACTCACACACAAACACACACGCGCACACACACACACAAACACACAGACAGTGAGACAGTGTAAAGTGTCAAAGTGCGCGGACGCGTTTTTTCGATACTCCGATAGTGCACCGAGGTGTTTGAGCAGTATTTACAGCCTGCAATTATAGAAAATATTACCAAACGCTACTCGGCAAGTAGATTCACTCACTCTGCATCATACTTCTGCCGCTCGAGCCCAGGCGGCCGGAGTTTTGGTTCTTTGGTATCGGCGGCCCAAGCGCGGACCGTGGGTCCGGGTAGGAGAGGGGCAGAGATACACCATCTCTCGCTCAGTTGAGTAAGTCACTCACTGTCCTTCTCTTGCAAATCTCTTCTTTGTTGTTTTCACTGGTGTCCACTGCACTTTGCATTTTTTTTGCAATCTCGTTGCACTCTGGCAGCTGTCAGTCGATCAGCTGGTGGTAGTGCTGGTCAGCGGTTGTGGATTGCAGCCGGTGGAGCTAAATAAACAGCTGACTGGTGAGCATAGCGAAGAGCCAAACCACAGCATATACGACCCAGAACGGAGACACGAACCAAAGGGAGGCAAGAAACGCGGCATACTTTCAGGGGCAACAGAAAGTGCTGCATAGCCGAAGGTCCTCACTCAAATTAGCGCTTGCCATAGTAGAATCGTGAGCTAAAGGTCGTGGATCTGACCACCCTCTGCCGTTTAACGGCGCTCAAAAAACAGAGGCCCTGGTGACCGAGTCGGGGCGGTATAACCTCCTCCGACAAAAGTCGTAGGAAATTCTCGGCCAACGCTGGACTGCTTGGCAGAGCGCTAACAAATTGGTTAGAGACCGATATTGCTCGCCATGAGCAATATTGAGACGAGTGAGGTGGAAGCTGAGTTGCTGGCTAAGTTCCTCAAGCTTCCAAGAATCGCAAGGTCGCCCCAGAGTGGAGGGCCTGCATCTGCGCCTCCAAAGGTGGATGAGCTAGTATTTAGCTTCGATGCAGCCGAAGAAGCGGCAACGTCCAAAAGAGCCCGAGATCAGAGTCCTGGTGTCTCATTGCAAGCGGTGCCAAAGAAGATAAAAATCCAGAGAAGCCTTAGTGAGGTGGTAGAAGAGCTGGGCGAGTTGATCGATGGTCTGATCAAGACATTTACACCCAGAGAAGTGCGACACGTCACCCAGACGAATAAAAATACGTTCGCACGAATCAAAACGGTGCAGATGGAGATTGCATCAAGTTTGCAGCTGGAGCCAGTAGAGACAGGGGCTCAGGTGACCGCAGATGCACTGGATAAGATCTCGCATAGTGTTCGTAGCTTGTCGACGCAGACCTCCCCGAGAAATGCGGCTACTACTGTTGAAGGCAGACAAAGCAGTGGTCCTTCCATGAAGCGCATAAGCACACAACGTAGAGATCCTACAGAGAGGAAGGAAACAGAGAAGAGAAGCCTGTGTCAGAACACAGAAGGTGGCACCACCTCAAAAAAGCCACCAAGAAGACGCAGAAGGCCGGACGCCATCATTATACAGCCCACGGACGGGGTTTCATATAGCGAAGTGCTCAAACTGGTGACGCGTAGCGACGACAGCAAGCTGCAGAACGTCGGTGAGCAAGTAAGGCGGGTGAGGAAAACTGCCGGCGACGGGCTGATACTTGAACTGGACAAGAACTCCAATCCTTCTATGCTGCGAATAAGAGATGAACTAAGCGAAGCGCTTGGCCGGAAAGCGAGAGTGAGAGCACTATCTCAGGAAACCATCCTAGAGATTAGGGATATAGACTGTCTGGTCTCTAAAGAAGACGTGCTGGTAGCCTGCAAAAGACTCAGCCAAGCTAACTTGGAACTAAGTGCCATCAAAGCACTAAGGACTGGTTTTGACGGTATGCAGCTGGCAATTGTTAGTCTGCCGAAGGAGGCTGCAGCAACTATACTGCAGAATGGTAAAATTCGGATAGGCTGGACAAGCTGTAGAGTCAGAGAGAGGTCTGAGCGACCCGAAAAAATGAGGTGCTACAAATGCTTGGAGTTTGGACATATTGCCAAGTTCTGTAAGAGCATGACCGACCGCTCTGGGTGCTGCCTAAAATGCGGAGCAGCGGGCCATAAAGCGGTGCTTTGCAAAAATGCTGCTAGATGCTTCATATGTGCAGACGCTGGTAAAGACGATATCGGGCACTACGCAGGAAGTAGTCACTGCCCTCTCAAAGGTATTAGCGGGGTCACGCGGGGGCCAAAATGACTCAAAGGCTCCTGCAGTTGAACCTAAACCACTGCTTGGCGGCCCAAGAGCTACTGAAGCAGACGGTTCGGGAGTTAAAGGTGCACGCGGCCTTGTTGAGCGAGCCATACAGAAGAATTCAGAGCCCATGCTACGTCGAGGACGCGGATGGAAAGGCGTCAATTTGGATATGTGGACTGGAACAGCCTCAGCTTACGGATGTGCGCGCGTCGAGTGGTTTCGTGCGGGCCAGATGGGGAAACCAGTGGCTATACAGCTGCTATCTGGCTCCCAGCCTCACCTTCCCACGCTTCGCGGCCATCATGGAGGAGATAGCACACGACATAAGGGGGAAGTCACAGGTGATCATCGCTGGCGATTTCAATGCCTGGGCAGAAGAATGGGGTAGCACCCGGACAAACGCCCGAGGACAAGCAGTGCTGGAAGCCCTTGCCTCATCAGACCTAGCTCTCTTGAACTATGGCAACCAGAACACTTTCACCAGAGCAGGCACTGGATCGGTTATAGATCTAGCATTCGCTAGCTGCCCAATTGCTAGATCAGCGAAATGGGCCATTAGCGATGCCTATACTGCTAGCGACCACAAGGCGATCACAATTGACCTGAACCACTCTGAGCCACAGCGTGGAAACTGGCCACACGTCGGAAGCGCTTACAAAGTAGACACTTTGGACCCGGAAGCCTTCGCTGGATCCTTCGTAGTTCCAGATTTGGGCGACAACGCAGAGGTAAGCGCCGAGCTGCTCATGTGCTCAATCAAGGATGCCTGCGAGGCTAGTATGGCGGTGCGTAGACCGTGCAAAAGGTACCACGTACCAGTATACTGGTGGAACGAGGAGATCGCTAACGTAAGAAGGCAATGCATAAGATCACGAAGGATCCTGCAACGATCAAGAGGCAGAGCTGACTTTGAAGCAAGAAGACTGGAGTACGCGGCTAATCGTACGCTTCTGAAAAAGTCCATTCTGAGCAGTAAGAGGGAGAAATTCTTAGAACTATGCGACGAAGCCGATACAGATATCTGGGGAATGGCCTACAAACTGGTTTTGAAAAGACTTAAGCCAAACGTCTCATCAGTGCCCAGAGAAGAGGTCGTCCTTGAAAGCATAGTGGATGCGCTGTTCACGGGTTCCTTCACTGTCCCCTCAACCGAAGACCACGTAGAGCCCCGGCTCTACACGGAGGTACCGGATGTCACAGTAGTCGAAGTGCTGCGAGCAGCGGCAAAAATCAAGGACTCCAAGTCTCCTGGACCGGACGCGATTCCAAATCGGGTGCTGAAGAGGATCACAAAATCCTGCATTGTCTCATTCAGGAAGGCCTACGGAGGAACGCAGACAGCAACGCTGAGACTCCCAGTCGATTCAGCCAATAAGATGGTAGAAGCTGGCAAAGTGCGAGTAGGCTGGGTTATCTGTCGCATAAGAAGGAAGGTCCAACTAGTTCGCTGCTTTAAATGCATGGATTTCGGTCACGTAGCAAGTAGATGCACCGAAACAGTAGAGTACAAGGACACATGCTTCAGTTGTGGGGAAACAGGCCACAAGGCGAAGCTATGCAACAAGGCCCCAAAATGTATGCTCTGCAGCAGAAAAGGAGAGAAGGCAGTAGACCACCCGGCGAATAGCAGTAGGTGCCCATACCTCAAAAAAACACATTTAGTAGAGGAACGGCAGGTTCAGTGATTGATCTGACTTTTGTGAGTAGCTCACTAGCCCCGAGAGCCTCCTGGAGTCTTAGCAGTGAATACACCCATAGTGACCACCAAGCTATAATTACGGAAATCCACAGACGCTCCTACCCCTCGGTACCCAACAGGCCAATCCGATACAGAGCAGAAACTTTCGATAAAGAGATCTTCGAATCCATGCTCCATGGACTGGAGATCAACGGCTCGGCAGCAAACAGCACGAGGCAGCTCATGTCCAGGCTAACCCAGGGATGCTATGCATCAATGCGTAAAGCAGGATGAGGTACAAAGCACCAACCTCTATACTGGTGGAACCAGGATATCGCCAAGGCCCGCAAGGATTGTTTTTAGGCACGAAAAGGTACCAGAGGACCCTTACACTTGGATCCCACAGAGCAGACGCCCATCACCAGGCACTGAGGGAAAAAAGGCGCATACTGAAATCGCTGATTAAAAGCAGCAAGAGGAAGCTGTTCCTAGAGCTTTGCGACGAAGCCGACGCCGACCCCTGGGGTTCAGCCTACAAACTGGCTATGAAAAAACTCCACGCATTCAGACCAGCTTGCCCATCATGCCCAGAATTATTGGCGAAAACAGTAGCACACCTATTCCCGAGCCAGCCGAGATCGGCATATGGGATGGCTACTGATACTTCGACGTTCGCCCAAGTGACAGAGGATGAAGTCCTGTCGGCAGCACGCTTGATCAAGTCAGGGAAAGCTCCAGGCCCAGACGGAATAACGAGTGCAGTTGCTAGAAAGGCCCTCGAGATCCAACCAAGGTGCTTGGCATCCACCTTTAGCAAATGCATGATGGAAGGAGTGTTTCCTAATGTCTGGAAGATTCAAGACCTGGTCCTAATACCAAAAGGGAACAAGCCACCTGAAGACCCTTCCGGGTACAGACCCATTTGTCTGCTCGACTCGGTAGGCAAGGCTCTCGAGAGAGTAATCTGCACGCGACTCAATGCAGAGATTGACAGAGTTGGGGGTCTCTCTGAGTCGCAGTTTGGCTTCCGGAAGGCCCGATCAACAAGGCACGCAATCCAGGAGGTGACGGACCTGGCAAAAAGGCCATAGAAGGCAAACGCTGGCTGTGGGGGGAAAAAGAGTACTGCCTGGTAGTAACCCTAGACGTCAGGAATGCGTTCAATTCAGCGAACTGGGACAAGATTATGCAAAGTCTGAACAACCTGAGCATAAACCCACACCTGACAGGCATAATAGGAAGCTACCTAAATGGCAGAATTCTTCGCTACCAAACCAGTGAAGAAACGAAAACGTACGAAGTCACAGGAGGAGTCCCACAGGGATCGGTCCTCGGCCCGACCCTCTGGAATCTCATGTACGATGGCATTCTACGGCTGAGACTTCCACCAGGCGTGAAAATGATCGGGTTTGCGGACGATGTGGCGATAGTGGCAGTAGGCAAACACCTACGTGAACTGGAGATAGCCACCAACAGGGCGATTGTACAGGCCCAAGAATTGCTAACCAATGCAGGATTGAGCCTAGCAGATCACATAACGGAGGCGGTACTCATAAGCTCGAGGAAGACCGTGGAAACCGCGAACCTCACGGTAGGACGTACAGCCATAACTTCCCGACCGTACATCAAGTACCTGGGGTTTATACTAGACCACAGATTGTCCTTCAAGGTACATTTGAAGCTAGTAGCATTGGCCCGCATAATGCCAAATACCAGAGGTCCGAAGGAGTTGCGCCGCAGACTCATCAGTGGTGTAGTGCGTCCGACAACCACATACGCAGTATCAATCTAGATAGGCGCAATCGAATGCAGGACGTACACAAGGGATATACAAGCGCGTTTCGCACTGTGTCGGGTGAAGCCGCCGAAGTACTGGCAGGTCTGATGCCTTTTGATATCCACGTCCGAGAACTCGTGCTGAGCGGTAACACCCACAGCGGAAGCAGAGCAGCGAACAGGCAGATTTCCCTAAGCGAGTGGCAGCGCAGGTGGAGTTCATCCAACAAAGGCGCATGGACGCGTACCCTCATCCCGGGAGTGAGTGAATGGGTGAATAGGAAACACGGACAGGTGAACTACTACCTGACGCAACTTTTGAGCGGACACGGCTGTTTTAAAGACTACCTCTTCCGTTTTGGGCATGAGGCAGACCCACTCTGTCCCAGATGCGGGATAGGGTACCCGGAAGACGCCCGGGTACCCTATCCCGCATCGTGTTTTTTAACTGTCCGAGATTCAGAACAGAACGAGAAAGAGTGGAACGGAAGTATGGGGAACCGGTGACGCCATCGAATCCTGTATACCACATGCTGGCAAACATGGACAACTGGGAGGCTGCAGATGAAATGGCGAACGCAGACATAAAGGAGCTACGGCGGGAAGAAAGATCCCGGAGAACTGAAGACGGCCGATAAGGCCATACTCTCCGCCGAAGTAATACTTAACGGTCGTTCCGGCGGAAAAGTAAACAGGAGTTTAAACAGGCATAGTCCTGGTTTCGCAGGGGCCACTTGTACGTAACGCGGTGCGTCAACGTCCTTGTAAGAAAAAAAAAAAAAAAAAAAAAAACACACACACACACAGCAAATAATCAGGATGAACCCATCAAACGAGGCTAGCAAGGGAGAGGAGATTAACTTCACCGAAGTTAATCTTCCTCTTATTACTCCTCTTGCTGAGGACATTCAATTCCTCGCCGATGACATCGCGGTTCCCCCCACACTTCGCTTCCATTACTGGTTCAAGACTCACTCCATTCATCATTTCTGTTAACGAGTCAAGAGCCCTCTCATTCATCGAACGTGTTACCAAATGAAACATTTATACATTCAACGCCTTCGATAACGAGTCAATCAACCCAACATGAAGACAACTCAAAAAATTTCAATATCAGTGAACTGGCACGGGAAGATCTTTTGGATAAGACATATGGCCCATACAAAAATGCAAGTGGACAATTAATGTTGGGGAATTCACACATTAATGTGACTCACAATAAAATTGAATTGGATGATGGTCAAAACTGGCGTCTTACTAGTGGATTATATTCATTAATATTCCACCGCCTACCTCAAAATTATAATTCAATTATAATTCACCTAAAATCTCAAAATCAATTGTTTCTGGGACTGGATTCATGTCACTCGCGACGAATAAACCCAATTATGTATATTGGGACGGTCCAAATGAGTTGGTTGAACGATTACAACTCTTAATTGCCTCTCAAACAGCTGGAAATACGAATCACACTAATGAAATTACTTCAATAATTGAAGAATTGAGAGAGGCTCAAATTATACACTAAATTCATATATAATTGATTGATAATATTGAAATGAGCTTATAATCATCATGTCTGTTGACAAGTTTGGACGTTATGTAAATGATAAGCAGATCTCTATTCATTTAAAACGACGTGAGAAAATACAAGGACTCTACATTGATAATGATGGAAATTACAATATACAAGGAAGACGTTTAAAAAATGGTCGCTTACCAATTGAGAATGCCGACTTGGCGATAAAAGAATATGTGGACCAAGTTGTAAACGATCTGAGAAATTTTCTAACATCAATGATTTCAAGTCATCAAGAAAGGAATGAGAGATTATTATCCGATAAATTGTCTATAGTTGATCAGCGAATAATCAAGACTGAGAAAACTACATCAGATATTCTTGATAAAATTATACGCTCTAATATTCGAAAGTAATAAATATGTCTAGACGGGGAATAATTAATGAAATACATGCTCCTTCACGTTTTTCTTAGACGAATTATGGCAATCTGACATGGTTGAAATGGGGAAGTATGCACCCTCAAACAATGGGTATCGCTACATGCTAACAGTGATAGACACATTCTCAAAATTTGGATGGGGGGAAGCAATAAAGTCTAAAAATGCAAAAGACGTTGCTGAGGCCATGGAGAAAATATTTCAATCAGGGAGAGGATTCCCCAAAAATCTTCAAACAGACGATGGTAGAGTTCTTTAACACTCAATTTAAGATATTAATGAAACGATATGGAATCAACCACTATTCAACATTTAGTAGTCTAAAGGCGTCAATTGTTGAACGATTTAATAGATCATTAAAAGACCTAATGTGGCGTGAATTAAGTTTCAATGGGACATACAAGTGGATTGATATATTCAAAACACTAATTTCCGTTTGCAACAATAAATATCATAGAACTATACGAATGCCACCCGTTAATGTAAACACTAATAATGAGAAACATATTTTGAAAACTGTCTACAACAATATTAAAATGTTTACGGGTAGCAAATTGAAAATGGGTGATTATGTACGCATCAGCAAGTACAAACACGTATTTGAAAAAGGCTATACTCCTAATTGAACAACTGAAATTTTTAAAATAAGCAAAGTACAAAATATTTACCCAACAACATACTACAAGACTTCAATGGGAATCCAATTCAAGGTGGTTTCTACAAAGAGGAACTGAAAAAAACAAGTTTTCCTAACACTTATCTGGTTGAAAAAGTGTTAAAAAAGAAAGGCAATAGAGCTCTCATGCGCTGGTTGGGTTTCCCCAAAACCGAAGACAGCTGGATTCATAAGAATGAAATTTTGTAATAATATAACAAAAGATTGAAAACAATTTTGTGTTTTGTATTTTTTTCTTTTTATTCTACTTCAAGTTATTTAACATTTTTTTTTTTTTCTTTTTATTTTATTTCAAGTTATTTATAATTTTTTTAATTTTCTTAATTTACTAATATGTACACTTAATTTTAAACATTTCTTTTTTTTTTTTTTTATTTATACATTTTAATTTTCAATAAAGTATTGATTTATTATTCTAAACATCTAGTTTTCTTTTTTCAACCTATCCATTAACATGAAATGTAATACTAATTGTCCTTCGTAAATGTTGATCGCACTTTCATTATTATCCAACTTTCTTTTAAGATTATTTATTTTGTTCACACTAGTTTCATTACTGTGTGAGTTCTCTAGCACAAATATTTGGCTGCGCCAAACTCTTGACTCCGCTTCTAGAATAGATATGGAACTCTTAATTTCAAAGGGAATTACTAAATAATGTGCTCTTGCTATAGTTGAAATCCTATCTTTTTCTATTATTCGCTTATTATCCTCGCTCTCTAATGTAGTTTTTGTTATTTCGACTGTAGTAATGTCATGCCCTCTAGACCTAAACATCTGCATACTACCACGTTCTTGCTTTCCTGTATACAAAGTATTTAAATAGTTTGACAATGAAATGTCCCTCAAACAACATGCCTTTACCCCCTTATTTTTTTGTATGCATATTTCACCAGATTTATCGAAATTTTCACATTTATACGCATACATTTTTAAGCGTAGACCAACAAACTCAGTCATTGGTTTACCATGCAACTCATCCTTAAAGAAACCCAATCGTTTCTTATTACATTTCTTAAAATTATACAACTCGGCCAATTCATCTGGATATTCGGACGTGTCAAACTTTAACTCCACAGCATCCCGAATATCTGCATAAAAATCATTTGTTTTTATGCTGAAAATAAATGAATCCGTATCCATATAATTTAATTTGTATTTTGACACTCCAGCACTACAAATCCTAAATAAATTGGTTTATCACAAATGTTGTGTAACCTCTTCATTTGAATTGCATACATAGTTTCACTGAACCTTGATGCACTATGAAAATTAGATTTTTATATTAAATCCCTGGCACATAATTTGGGTCGCCCTGACTTCCTATTTTCAATTGGATACTCCCACTCCGTTATTATCCGTACATCCACCCTTTTTTCACTGTTTTCCATGGTTTTCCCATAAGCAGCATTGTTCAATAATTTGAAAAAATCTTTTTCAAAATTATTTTTGGCTCTGGTCCTATGCTCAGTGTCTATATCAATATATTTCTTGAGCCAGGCTTTCTGCCTAAATTGAAGGATGGAGTGAATTTTTTTCAATTCCAAGCCATGTCTCATACACTGTTTTAAAGTCTTATAGTATATGATATAATTCTTCTTTTCAGCGAGATCGGCTATTAACTTTGAAGTTTTACAAGTGCTTGATGGTAGCTTGTTATCCGGACAGAATGGTAGATCATTATGTTCATCATGAATTGAGTAAGGGTAATCTAGATCAACCCCTAAAATATACCCATACTCACTATTTTCATGAATATTTTCTAGATTAAAACTCTTAACCTGATTCGTGTCTAACCATTTGAACTCACCGTAAGGTAGTGGTTCAGACATAGCCCAACCATACAAATTGTTTGCATCCACATACATTAAAAATTCCGATTCTTTAGTAGGATCGAAATCTTTTAAGTATTTGTGGTTTGCTTTTGTATGCCTATGACTACATTGCACCAACCCACCCCGGATTCCACTCTTAAAATATGTAATCATATCAATGTCAGTGAGTAACTCGAGTTCGATCTCTATGGTTTTTAGCATAGCATCCCACGACAATCCTGGTGTAGTGTAATAATGAGCGGGGTCAAGATTGTAAATTGAAGAACAAATTGCCCTAAAATTTTGGAAAACGTCTGTTAACAATAAAACATCAGTTTTCAAATACAATTCTAAGTATTCCTTCAATGATCGACAATTAAAATGATACCATACTTGGATGGCATGAGCGTAATCCTCTTCTAAATATTCTAACTCTGTTAAATTACTATAGAACTTGGACCTTGGTGGGAGAGAAGTTTCATCTAGTTTTTCAACTGAATCTAAACATTCGTAGGGGAAAACACCTTTCCTGCGAAGTAGTTCAAAATCTGACTTGTTTTTAAACTGTGATTTCAGCACATTGAAATTGTCCTCACTCAAATTCCCCGCGAGTGTGTCTAGACTAGAGGGCATGAATCTGATAGTATCCAAAAACCTGATTTCTGGTCTAAGAGGGAGATATTTAGAAATTGATATATATAATTTCTTATTCAAAGGAATGACTTTTATTTCCCCCTCAATTTCTCCAAGTTCTTTAACAAACAAATGGGAATCATATTTGGAGAAATTGTGAAAGAATACGGGAAAAAAATCACCCGTCTTGTATTTAAGGTTACAAGAATTATGGGCTGCACCTCTATATCTACCTGTAAAAGGATAGTGATCTTTCACTCTATCATTATTTAAAATACCCTTACATATGTGACAAATAGTCGCTTTCCTAAAATTTTCTAACTCATTATGACTCATGTGCATTGGAACCACTATTTTCATGTGGTTCTCACACAAATCGGACAAGTCTGACGTTAAATTTTTAATGAAAGTGCGAGCGACATCACCTCCTGTCTTCGAAACAAACTTATCTAAGCCAGAGTCAAATGCACACTTTATGTAGTATGTAAATGCTACTGGCACATGCTTATTAATAATTTTGGTGTTTGCACTTACATCTAATGTTACTGGTTCCAATATGCATTCAAAGTCAGCATACACGACGAACGGAACCTGCAACTGACGGTGATGGTTCTTAAATGTAATCTTCTGATCCTTCCTTGGTCCTTCGGTAACCACCCGACTGCATCTCAATGTATGTTGAGCTGCCATCTCCTCACTCGTTGAGTATTGTAAGCATTGATTACAGAACCAACGCTTAACTGTTTACCCAGTTGTTTGGCAAGTAGACTGTGTGTGAAAAATGAAATTGTAAGGTGATTGTGATATTTTCAAATTTATTGAATGTACTTACGATGAAATATTTTTAATCCACACACAGTGTCCATGAATACCCGCCGATGGTCCGTCGACGAATAATAATTTAATGTGGATTCTCATTTCCACTCCATCGCAATAAAGCGGTCCAATTATTTTGCAAGATTTCTCATCATACCCGAAAACACTTAAACTTATGTGAGGGTTTCATTAAGTGAACTCTTTTATTTTTCGAATTTCCATCGGGAATGTTAATCTATTGAAGTCAATCTTTACGTTATTCACCTCAATTATTGGGGACGTGATCTCAACACCATAACTATTGCAATGGTATGATCTATTTATTGGTTTGAGGGCTGATATAATTGCCCACTTAAAACAGAAGGCATCTTTGTTATGTACATTAACAACTGCCCTTCTATTTTTATACCCGCTACCCATAGGGTAGAAGGGTATTATAACTTTGTGCCGGCAGGAAATGTATGTAACAGGCATCTCCGACCCTATAAAGTATATATATTCTTGATCAGCGTCAACAGCCGAGACGATATAGCCATGTCCGTCTGTCCGTCTGTGTGTCTGTCCGTATGAACACCTAGATCTCAGAGACTATAAGAGATAGAGCTATATTTTCGACAGCATTTGTTACGTTTGCACGCAGATCAAGTTTGTTTCAAATTTTTGCCACGCCCACTTCCGCCCCCGCAAATCAAAAAAATCGAATAACAAGCCTAATTTAAAAGCGAATTTTGGTTTATACAATAACTACTATAGTAGTTATGATTCCTGAAAATTTGGTTACGATCAGATAAAAATTGTGGAAGTTATTAAAGAAATCCTTTTGTATGGGCAAAAACGCCTACTTACTAGGGGTCTTAGTTGCTTTGGCCGACAATCTGCCACATTGTGCCGTCTATGGTATATTTTGAATGGTGTACTATATCGATATACCAAACATACCATTTAGTATATTTTTAGTATTTTTTAGTATTTTCGGTATATTTTGAAAATGATACCGCAATATTTTGCCTTTATTAAAAATGGGTAGCGGGTATCTCACAGTCGAGCACACTCGACTGTAACTTTCTTACTTGTTTAATTTAAGCGGAAGCTCTAAATGATTAGAGCCTTTTGTCGGATCACATTTGTAAACATTAAGCTCCAGCCTAATGATTCGTGTCAAGGTCCATCCGCTGTCCTTTTCCTGAAACTCACTCATTTTTGCGTCTATCACATTTTTATGCGATTCAAAGAAGCGAAGGAAGTTGGATCCAGTCGTAACCTGAGACATTGTACTCTGGAACGATTTTATTTCTTGTTGAATATCACGCTCTTTTATTAGCATGTACTCAGCAGACAACTCAAAATTGCATTTGGATGATAGGTGGGTAGTCATCACGCATTTCAAGTGAGGGATCAGTGCTAATCCAGCCTCATTTAGGAATTCAATAGGCATCCTAACATCCGCTCCCTCGTTCTCAAGCATGTATTGGAGAATACGTCCCTTGTATCCATTCACAATCTGCTTGATTCTTCCGTCCACCGGACGGATAGTGTTGTATTTATGTATCTCGGTGCGAACATGGAAATGCCATTGCATACCTGCAGGTAGGTAATGCTGGCAGGAATAGCAATACTCCCCATTGATGGTGTTGGTGGTGTTTTTGAAGTTGTTGATGTTCTCGGGATTCATTGTTGATGTTTTTGTTTGTTTCTTTTTTTATTTGTTGGTTGAATGTAATAAAGTTTATTTTATTTGTAGTATTGTTTTTAAAGTATTTGATTGTGAATTGTAAAATTGATTTTTACAATGTTGTTTAATAATAATAATTTTTGAATTTTACAATTTGTTTAAACAAACTTGATTTTGAAAGTTATTAACAATTTTCACTGTACAATTATAATTTGTTTTCGACGAGGGTTTTATTGTTAATGTTGAAGGTTTAAACAATTTTCACTGCACAATTATTCACTTAACAATTTTTAAATATTGTTAACTTTGGAGAATCGCGGAGCCGATGTGTATGTTGGAGTCACAAACTAGAAGTGATTTTAAGGACTTTAGGTTTCTAGATGAAAACCGAGGAAAATTGAATATTGGGTGAATGTCGGTGAGTATTCATGGTGTGCTGCCCTCATTGCACTGCGTTACCGACCTTTTTCACACATTCGTCACGTCTTGGTTATAATATTCGGCTTTTCTTTCAGATTTTCTATTTTATCTTCAAGTGTCTTGGAAATGGTGTTGTACTTTCTTCTGAATTCCATAACGTTCCCATCCTTTTTTTTTTAACGTTCATCACGTGATCCTTTCTCCGCTCCGATTTCGAATACATTCGAATTAATGAGATAAGTGAGCGTGGCGCCTTCGATCGTTTTACAGGTAGCGTTGAGCTACCGAACATATTTCATCACATTTCGTAACGTTGATTCGTGTTAGACGTTCACATATTCGATCGTCTTGGATGTGGCGCTGCGTCACGTTTCCGTCCTTTCGTTTCGTAACGTTTCGATCTAGTATGATGCGTTACCCCACGACCTACGTTTTCGAGGTGGGTGTTCGCGCGTTCATACGCTACGTTCGTTAAAGATCGTTTCACGTTTTCGTAGAACGTCTTCGTCTCACGTTTTCGACCACGATCTACGAATCGTAATTAGACTACGACCCCGACCCCGATCCCCTCACCGTCCCGTCTCGGGACACGTGACCTCGACCCCGACTGATAATGTACGCTACGTTCGTTAATGATAAGAGCGTATCGTAGCACGTGTGACGAATACGTTTTCGTCCACGATCTACGATTCGATTTCGACTGCGACCCCGACCCCGGGGGCGTGTCGGGACAAGCGACCTCGACACCGACCCCGACCCCGACCCCGACTCCGAAGAATCGATAACGCAGATTTTTTATTAAGAAGGTTTACAAAACAATTTGATTCAAAATTAATTTTAGCAAAGCTATTAAATATTTCTTTTTTATATTTTCCGATGGCGTAAAATGTGTTATTGCATTTAGCTACTTTGTTGTTTACAAATAATTTTCCATCTCTTTGAGCTATTGCTTTTGCGTGATATAACTTACAACTATAGTTAACAGTTGGATATTTTATATAAATTATGATTAAACCTTGAAATGATATAATTGAAAAAGACGAAACATCTAAAAGGTCAATTAAAGTAATGTTTAATTTTTCGTGGTTAAAAATTTTTATCATATCTTCTTTGCTTAAGATTTTTGGATTTAATATTTTGGCTTTTGAAAAGGTTATAGTGTTTAGCAAATCTTGTAGGTCAATTGATAATAATTTGAGTCTGTATTTTTTTAATAAAAATTCTTGATCAAGTTTAATATTTTTAAAATTTTTGATACTTCGGCTACTTCTTTAAAAATTGCAGAATTAATTTTATTTTGTTGATTATTGTTCTGTACGAGTTCATTGATTTTAGTTTGAATATTTATCATGTCGTCTTGATCTGGTGTTCCTGTTATCCATTTAAAAATGGTACATAGCTCATTGACTCTGCGTTTAAAAACTTTGTGTGGTGTGAGTTGAGAAATAAGTGTTTTGATTAAATTTAATTCCATCGTTACTTCCCAATCGATAGTACTGTTCTTGTTTTTGAAAAATTTTAGTTCTTTTTCAAATATATCATTATAAAAACTTAAGTTAGTAACGTGGAAAACTTCTCTATATGTTTCGTATAATAATAATTGGTCTATATCTGTCGATGCCAGATGATGGCAGGTGTGACCACTCAAAACAGCTGACAGTGTGGTCGCGATCAATTGATATCGATAGTGACAAAGCTAGTATACTGTGCGTGTGACCTTGTCACACGCGCAGTCACACTGAACTAGTTTATCCTCACGTTGCACTGTGGTTCCGCCAGTATGGGAGATGCGGCCAAAAATACTTCTAGTTGTTATATTGCTATGAAATTTTGCCCAAAATTCTATAAAAATATTTTGTATATATAGTAAAAAAATTGTCTAGATCGGAATACTATATCCTATAGCTCCCATACAACCTTAGTATGGCTTATATGCCGATAGTGCGCCAAAATACTTCCGGTGGAGTTACAGTGCTAAAATTTGATTATTAGCATCCAAGATATATATAAGAGTATTTAAATTACCTTTCTGCTTTCTTCTACTAAACTAATTACTTTTCGAGTTTTTCTGCATTCGTGCCTTCTTCTATGCACCAAAGATCAAAGATGTACATGCGTAAAAGCTCGTAGTTATAAGAAGCGCCAATAAAAAATGATAATATAAAAATAAGCGAAAAAAGAATATGTAAAATTGTCCACAAACACAAAAAAACATCACAAAGGCAAAGAAGGAGCAGCAGATTGCGTCGCAAATTTGACCTTGAAAACAGTAAGATAGCTTGGGTTTATTAATGAGTATATACACATCTGCCAAAATCTGCAGCTGAACTTAACATTTTTATTACCTGAAAACATTGGCAAATGCACTGATATCACTCATAAAGGGGGAATCGGGGGGCAACATACCTAAAAATCTACTTAAACAGAGATAATGACGATCACAATTCACTGAAAATTAGTATTAATTAAAATTAAACAATAACAAATAATTAATAATTCAAATTAATTTCAGTAAAAGAACTTGTTAAAGTAAATATCTTCAACTTTAATACCCTTTTTAAATATTTCAATTTGGTGAATTTTTGCGAACGTCCGACCACTTTGAACTTCACTTTTGTTTTGACGAAAAGCTCACTAAACGCAGTTGCAGCAGCAAAATTGAAGACGTGTTCACACTTTGCATTCTATTTTTAGAATGTCCCGTTAGATTTCCAGAAAAATCAAGTTTGCAATGAAGAAGCTTGGACATTTTAGTAACGATTTGTTTACTTTTCGTAAATTTTTGTTGTTGTGACTTTTTTTATTTTTGGCCTATGGGCGGAACCACTGTGCGTTGGTCACCCTGCCCTCTTTTAGTGCTTTTTCCTACAACATATGTTCTACTTTGCTGACCGGCACAACAAGTGCATTTTCAAGTGCAATAAAAGTATTGTAAAAGTTTATACAAAACATCGAATTCGAAAGTGATTGTGTTATTCGAAAGTGATTGTGTATCCTCTAGTAAGACATAGTCGTCGTTTGAATAATTAATAATTTCCGAACCACTAATCGGTAGTAAAATGCATAGAGTCATGTATATGTTCATGCTAAATAATAAAAATATATGTATATATAAAAAAATATTAAATAAGTAAAAATGGTATTTAAAATTTGATGTTATCTTTATAAATTATTCTCTCTCTGTTATTTATTATTACTTTATTTCCCAAGTCTTCTTTAACAACTTGTTTTTTATATCTGGGTCTTAATTTATTTCTTTCACCATGTTTTTTCTCATAAATTACTTCTCCCACATGATAATTTTTAGGTGTTCTTTTTTCATTATGGTATTCTAACATTTTGCCTTGAGCTGTTTGAAGTTTGGCTGGTAAGTTATCATGTTCTGTTTTATTAAACAATATGTCAGATGGTTTTTGCTGGGTTGTTGATTGAATAGTATTATTGTATTTTTCACCGCTCTGTATATGACCTCGGATAGATCCATTATTTTAAATTCTTCTTGAATGCAACGAGAAATTTCAATTAATGTTGAATGTACTCTTTCTACTTGATCATTGGTTATACTATGTCTGGGATCTGCGAAATAAATTGTTAAGCCTGCGCGATTCATAGCTGATTCAAATTGGGCTGATGAAAAACTAGGTTCATTATCCATAATAACGGATTTTGCAAACGGAAAGACTTGGAGTAATTCTAGTACTTTATTTTCCATGTTAGATTTGTTTTCTATTTGTTTCACTACTAGAAATTTCGAATATGCATCTACGCAAGTAATGAATGATAATTTTTCTGCGTAAAAAATGTCAATGTGCAATTGTTCTCCTTCTCGTTCTGGAATGGGTGCTTTAGATATCGGTATTAATTTGGGGTGCCTGTTATATTTATTTTTGTTACAAATTTCACAATAACGAATATATTGTTGAAGTTTTTTATACAAAGTTGGCCAATAGTAATATTTAAGGATTTGTTTAAGATTTTCATCGAATCCTCTATGTGCTCGAGCATGTGTCTCTTCTATAATTATTTCTTGATCATCTTTGTTTTCTATATCTTGAACGAATTTTCTTGTATAAAGGAATTTATTTGTAAAAGTGTTTTTAATAATATTTTGAATTTCATAAAAATCTTCGGGAGTACAATGAATACCTGTTGTAAGATTTGGTTGGAGGAACTCTTTCAAAATGGCAATCAAATTATCGACTGTATCGTACTCTATAATGTGCCTTGTTTTATTAAATACTTCGTATTTCTCATGGATTGTGAATCTATTTTTTGCAATTAGCAATTGTTGTTTGAATTGGTTTAATGGTTTATTAGTTTCCTCAATTATAATTTGATTACTGCTGTCATCGTAATGTGTTGTTTCAATATCGGACAACTCCTCAATGTTTTCGTTAGTTATTTGGTTTATAATAACTCTTGATAAAGCGTCTGCAACGACGTTTGTTGCTCTTGGTTTATAAAATATTTTAGGAGAGAATTCTTCAATAAGTGCATGCCATCTTTTCATTTTTGTATTAGGATTACGTGCAGATACTACGAAAGAAAGAGGTTGATGATCTGTATGGATTTCTAGATTGGTTACTCCGTACAAGTAATTTCTGAGATTTTTTAATGCCCACACAATGGCATATAATTCCCTTTCGTTGGCTGCATAATTTCTTTCTGTTTTATTCAAAGTTTTGGAAATGAAGGTAATTGGTTTATTATCTTGTGAAAGTACGGCTCCTATAGCAAAATCAGATGCGTCTGTTGTAAGGACAAATTTCTTGTTGTTTTGACCTTTTGAGGGTCTGTTTTTATAATTTTGTGGGATACTATATATACAAGAAATTCTATTTCTTTTCGGAAAAATGTAGATTTCTCTAATGAAATTTTCATGTTTGCATTGAATAAGATTTCAATGATTTCTTGTAAATCATCTGAATGTTGTTTAGCGGTTTCTGAAAATACTATTATGTCGTCTATGTAAATGTGACATGTTTTGCCGATTTTATCTCGTAAGATATTATCCATTGCTCTCTGAAAGATTCTTGGTGCATTTGTTAATCCGAATGGTAATCGGAGAAATTCATATTTTCCATTGTTAATGGAAAATGCTGTTTTTTCAATGTCTTCGTTTTTCATCAGTATTTGATGAAAACCTGATTCTAAATCTATTGTTGAAAAGAATCGTGATTTTCCAAGGTTAGATAATATTACTGTAGGATCAGGCATTGGATACCTGTCCGGAATGGTATTATCGTTCAGTTTTTTGAAATCGATTACTAACCGATTTTTTTGAGTACCGTCTTCGTTAAAGACTTTCTTTCCTAGGGACTTTTACTAGGTCTTATTATGTTTTCTGATAACATCCTATTAATTTCCTTGTTAACAAAATTGTTAACTGAATGCGGATAAGAATATTGTTTACAGTATATTGCATCATCATTCAACGTTCTTATTTCTCCTTTAATATCTGTTCTAAAGGGAAAACACGCTTGAATTTTAGAATGCTTTGTTATTATGTCTTTAACAATTTGTTGTTCCAGATTGTCCAAGTTTTCCATTTCATTTATTTCATTAGATGAATGGCTTGGTTTGTTTTCTGTGTTTGCCTTTGAGGATACCGACGTGTTTGAACGTCTGCTCTTTTTGACTTTCTTTTTTATGCGTTTTGCTTTGAGTTGATCATCAGCGTCACTTGATGATGATTCATGATCAGACACTTGAAATAAGGAAAAAGTTTTCCTTGCTTTATTTTGAACAATGTCAAAAGAACTTTGCAGATTGCCTAATATCTCTTGAGCATATGTTCCGTCATTTATTTTTCGATTTTGTTATTATAATATAGATTTCCCTTAGAAAGAGCTATTATATTAATACTTTTTAATAGATTATAGCCGACCAGTAGGTCACCACACAGGTTTTCTATTTCGTAAAATCTGTGGCGTTTGCCGAAAATATTTATATTATGGAAATGCGTAATAAGGCTAAAGCCATTTACTGTTCTAACTCTTTTCTTAATTGCTAATTCTTCACCGTTATTATATATACCTCTTTTGATATAGCAAGCAGTTGCTCCAGTATCAATTAGTATTTTATTTTCTTTCTTATCTATTCTGAAGATGAATGGGAGTTGTCCCCCTGTTCTTCTAAAAAATGGTCCTCATCAAGGTTATTGATACGCATTACTTTATTTGCTTGTTGTACAGAAACAGAAGCATGATCGCGTTTCATAGGATGTGAATGATTTTGATTATAAGGTTTGTTTTGAATTTGAATCGATGGATCTATTTCCATTGGTTCTGGTAACTAGTTATTACCTTGTACAGGATTTTGATTTTGGTTATTCACTGCTTGAATAAAACGGAGATTATTATTATTTTTTCCGTTATGATTGTTAAACTTTTTGTTATTTCGATTCACAGTTTAAGATTTCTTTTCCATTGGCATTGTTGCCATATGTTATGATTGTTTTATTCACTAGTAAGGTGAGTTTTTTATTAACCAAATTGTAGTATTCTAGCACGGTCATTCTGCCTTGCCTTAGAACACTCAATTCTTGTTCAATTATATAAATTGGACGTTTATCGCTATAAGCGAAATCCAATCTAGATAAGATGGCTTCTAAATTTAAGACTGTACCATGATTCGTTAAGGTGACGTTCGCTTTCCCTGTCACTTTGTTTCTTAGGATAGTAAGCGCGCCTACGTATCTTCTACTATTTTTCTTATACATTTTCATGGCATCAGTGGCGGATTCACGTCAACTGACATATTGGTTAAAATTTCCCGAAAACTCGGGAACAGATTTGACAACATCGAAAGATTTGTCACAAAGATGATGACTGTGGATGTATATTTTTCTACTGTATTTGTGTTAGTCGAGAGTTGCAAATTTAACTCTGCAATTTGTTCTTGAAGAGCCTTGGTTTGATTGGCTTATAATTTAGTAACAAGATCTGCCGTCAAATTATTGTTTACAGTCATGTTTAATTTTTCAAAATCACTTATCAATTCGTCCAGGGTTTAATGATTAATTTTACTTATAAGCAATTAAAAATAACTGAAGCTCACTTGGCTCTCGTCAGGTTGGACCTCCTTCTTGTTGGTTGTAGTCTTCCTTCTTTTGGATGATTTTGGACCTCCTTCTTTTGGATGATTTTGATACAGTTGTTAATTTTTATTTTCAGTTAAAAAAAATAGGTTGACAACTTTGAAAATCTTTTTATTTCACTGCGTTATGTTCACATAACTTATTTGATGTTTTCTTTTTTGGATCACTCCCACTTGTTTGAGTTTTCGAACACACGTCTTTTTCAATTTAAAGGAAATTTTTATGCTCTTGTTAACTTGTGTTGTTCAGCACTTGTTTCGTTTTCGGAACACACAGTTTTTCCAGCTATAGGAAATTTGTTGATGCTCACTATTTGTGCTTAAGTAACTTCGTCACTTGTTTTGTTTTCGGAACATTGATGCTCACTATAATTTGTGCTTGAGTAACATCGTCTCTTGTTTTGTTTTTGGAACATTGATGCTCACTATGATTTGAGTTCAAGTAACTTCGTCACTTGTTTTGAGTTTCGGAACACACGGATTTTCCAGCTATAGGACGCGCTGTAGAGTGTTCGATTTCAACTGTGTTTATAATTCTCTGCTAAGTTACATTAAGCCTAACTTAACTAGAGTGGCGAAGCGAGGCGAATTCGCTCAGAGAGCAAAACGAAAGCTTTATTGCGCTCTCGCTTCGCCCTAATTCTAATAACTTCATTTGACAACTTCATTATCTTAACTAATGTACATCAAATGCGCCAACACCGGCCCCGATGAACGGCTGTGCCTTCATGCTATTGGCAGAGGCGCTAGTTTATGTACTGGCCGTTTAAACAGCCCTCCTGTGCTGGTTCGCACGTCTGCGACGCGCACCGCCCCGTCCGCTCCTGGGTATACCGCTACGACTCGACCCACCATCCACTGCATCGGCGGCTGGTTGTCTTCTGCGACGACGACGAGCTCTCCGACTTGCAGATTCGGCTGCAACTGGTCCCACTTGGCCCGTGCCTGCAGGCCGAGCACATACTCCCGGGACCATCGCTGCCAGAACGCTCGCTTGAGCGACGAGACAGCTCGCCATCGCCTTAAGCAACTCAGACTCTCCTGGTCCGGGGTCCGCGATGCTGCCGGTGCCACCAGTGGTCCGCCCACCAGTAGATGCCCGGGGGTTAGCGCCTCGCCGTCGTTGGGGTCTTGGCTTACGGCTCCTAGCGGACGGGAGTTGAGCACCGCCTCGACCGCCACGACCACTGTCTGCAGCTCCTCGAGCGTGAGCAGGGCGTTACCCACCGTCCGTAGGAGTAGGTGCTTTGCAGACTTCACACCTGCCTCCCATAGTCCTCCGAAGTGAGGAGCCCTCGGCGGTATGAACGCAAATTCGCATCCGCTTCTTGATGCGAAGTCGCGAACTGCGTTCCCCTCGGCCTCGACTCGCCTCTTTAGCTCCTCCAGATGGCGACTTGCTCCGACGAAGTTCGTCGCGTTGTCGCAATGGACTCGGCTCGGACATCCTCTTCGACCAACAAACCTTTGGAAAGCCATTAGAAATGCATTAGTTGACAGATCGGATACAATTTCTAAGTGAACCGCTTTTGACGCAAAACAGACGAACAAAGCTATGTACGACTTGTACGGCGGCTTTCCGCGAATCCTATAGGTTGTCTCAACCGGGCCACAAAAATCTACGCCACAAATTGAAAATGGGCGGAGCGCTCGGAGTCGATCAGCAGGCAAATTTCCCATTATTTGCTTAAGCAACCGAGGTTTGCATTTAAAGCAACGGATGCATGATCGTACTGTCTGACGACAAAGCTCTTGAGCATTAACTAACCAAAGTCGTTCTCTAAGAATGCTCACGAGCGCTCTTGGGCCAGCGTGACAGTTGGTCAAGTGAAGGTACCTCACATAGCTGCGAGCAAATTGTGAGCGCTTCGACAAGAGGAGTGGAAACTTAGCATCATACGAAATAGGAGCATTTACCAGTCGCCCCCCGACTCGCAACAACGAAAACGAACACCAAGATCCTTCATACTCATGTATGAAAGGATTGAGTCGTTGTAGACTCGAGCTCACACGTGTACTCTTACGAACCCTTTCTATATCGTCTCTGAATTCGAAATCTTGCATTACTTCTACTATTTTACTGAATGCTTCTTTCAGTTCTGATGCCGTTGGAACCAGTTCAAATTGAACTGTTTTGTCTTTGCATCTTCGAATGAAGCGGAACACATAAGCGAACACTCTCAACAGACTTGTGTGCGACGAAAAACTTTCGATCGAGTCCACTAGATCTGACTTTACCACTATAGCTGTCAGTCCAACAGCTGTTTTGCGCACTTCAAATTGCGCGTCTCTTCAGAGACGAAATGGTGGTTAACTGGCCATGCGTCGTGTGGTTCCATCAAGAATGACGGACCACTAAACCACATTGACGCGCACAGTTCAGTCACATCGCAACCTCTCGATACAATGTCTGCGGGGTTCTGCTTAGTTGGAACATGACGCCATTCCACGCTCTCTGACCACTCTTGAATCTCGGCCACTCGATTCGACACGAATGTCGCGAGAGTGGAAGGATGTGACCGGATCCAATGAAGAGTGACTTCCGAATCTGACCAAAGAACCGTCCGTTCAATTGGTGATCGGATCAGTCTTCGTATGCGGTGGCAGAGTTCTGCAAGAAGGTGAGCTGCACACAACTCAAGTCTAGGAAGAGTCTTAGTCTTGAGGGGCGCTACTTTTGATTTTGAGGTTAGTAATGATACTTTACAACCTTCTGCAGTTTGCGTACGAACGTAAATACTCGCCCCATACGCTCTTATTGAAGGTTGGCGAATCCATGTATCTCTATCGGTGACGTAGGCTCTGTGAACAAATATCGTGGCACTTTTATGTTTTGCAATTGTGTCAAATTTGACTTCAATTGCTGCCACGATGTATCCAAACTTAATGGTATGGATTCGTCCCACTCCAACTTTTGAAGCCAGAGCTCTTGAAGCAGTATCTTTGCTTTTATAATTAAGGGACTCAATAGGCCAAGCGGATCGAATAACCGCGATGTCACCGAGAGAATGTTCCGTTTTGTCGCTTTAAGACCCATGAATGAATCGTCGATCCGGAATTGGAACACGTCTTCATTTGGCAACCAAATCACACCTAGAGTCTTGGTTGCGCCAGTCTCGGAGATCGTTATCGGCTTTGGTGTACTGTTTGATGCGGAGAACCCAGGAGCATTCGAGAACCACTTCGCAAGTTCAAAACCTGCTCCTAGCAGTATCTGCGACACTTCAGACTTAATCGTCTTCAGGTCCTCGACGCATGCGGCACCAGTCAACATATCGTCAACGTAGAAGTCTTGCCTGATAACTTCAGCTGCCATGGGGTGCGAGGATTTCGCAATCTCGCTCAGCTGGATCAAACACCGTATGGCCAAGAATGGCGCTGGCGCAGTGCCATATGTTACAGTATTTAATCTGAATAATCTCAACGAGTCTGATGGATCTTTTCTCCTCACTATGAGCTGATAGTTTCGATCTGCCTCGTGCACCATAACTTGGCGGTACATCTTTTTGATGTCGGCCGTTAATGCGTATTTATGCAATCGAAAACGAAGCAGAGTCGAAAACAGCTCTTCTTGAATGGTCGGCCCGACCATAAGAATGTCATTCAACGCCTTATGTGTCGAAGTGCGACACGAAGCATCAAATACGACCCTCAGCTTTGTCGAAGTGCTTTGGGGCCGTAATACACATTGGTGCGGAATCACATAGTGTGGTGTAGTTGGAAGGATGTGACTCACTTCGGACATGTGGCCCATCTCTACATATTCTTCCATAAATTCCAAGTACATTCGCTTTAACTCGGGATCTCGAGTTAAGCGTTTTTCAAGCGACAAAAACCGCCGTTTAGCAACTTCAAATGAGCACCCAAGCTGGTGCGAATCTGATTTAAACGGAAGTCTTACTTCGAAACGACCAGACGGCAATCTTCTCACATTATTTGTGAAATGATCTTCACAACTTTGTTGTTCAGCGGAAAGGACTTTGGAGGGAGAGCGCACATCTTCGACAGTCCAAAACTTCAGCAAGGTCTTGTCAATCGAGCTCAAACTTTCTTCCTGATAGCTCAGATTGACAGTCATCTTCTGGTGAGATTTTTCACCAGGAGTGTACCGCCCCGAGACAATCCACCCAAGGCTTGTCTTTTGGAGGATTGGACACTCTGGACCTTGCTTGATTTGGCCAACGGACAATAGGTCAAAGAATGTTTCAGCGCCGATAAGAAGATCAATTTTCTGCGGTTTAAAGAAATAGGGATCCACCCGGGGGCGCCATGAAAAATCACAAGAGTTTTTGCAATAATATATTTTCCGCTTTATTCGCGAACAAAGACTGGACCTAATTGTTGTTGGGACAACGAAAAACGAAAAGAGTGATGACGCGCTGTAGAGTGTTCGATTTCAACTGTGTTTATAATTCTCTGCTAAGTTACATTAAGCCTAACTTAACTAGAGTGGCGAAGCGAGGCGAATTCGCTCAGAGAGCAAAACGAAAGCTTTATTGCGCTCTCGCTTCGCCCTAATTCTAATAACTTCATTTGACAACTTCATTATCTTAACTAATGTACATCAAATGCGCCAACAGATCCTTTTTTGTATGTTTTAACACGAGCCCCACGTTGGGCGCCAATTAATCAATTCAGTTGTACTGAATAGAAAAAATATATTTGTGTAAAAAATATATTGTGTTTACAATTTCGTTTTGACATGTCAGCATTCGCTGTTGAGTTTACATTTAGGTTTGCGCATTATGGTCTGAGCTTTACGTTAATTGTGTTTATGCTAAGGCATAATTGTTTACATCAAAAATGACTGCGCAATTGGAATTGGACTTATTGGAAATATGCTGAAGTGAGAAATTGAAAGTGTTTATGTTTCCAATAAGAGTTGTTATGTGAGCTAGGTGATAACTTGCACAACAGTATGTACGTATGTATGTATGTATGTATGCTTGCACTGCGCTGCCAACGTCTAAGCAAGCGAGTGCACAAGAGTACGTGTGTGTGTGGTGAGAGAGCGAGAGCAAGCGCGGCTGCAAGCCGGTGCGTTTGCGGACAAAAGAGAGTGCACCAAATATGTGTGTATGCATGTATGTCGGCGATTATCGCGACATTCAAACGGATAACGGACAAGAATGAAAGCAAAACGAAATGCTGGTACACACAGCTTGAATTTAAGTTATTTAATTTAAATGTTTATATATGTATGGAATATACAATATATAATATTTGCACTTTCGTATCTCTCTTAATATTGCCACTTATCACTGCTATGCACTTGCACTTGCACTCAAAAAAACAGACATGCATACATACATACGCGATTGGCGGAAAAAGCAGATATAATAATTTATTGTGTATATAGAATAAAACACATAGAAAAGGTCGTCCGAAGAAAAAAAGAAAGCAATTTGGCAAAAGTTATGGCGTTTGCGCAATATGGCGGAACTCAAGGGGCGGACGACCGTGGAAGAAGGAATAGGAAAGAAGGAAAAAACTTGTGGTACTTATCTGCCGAGTATGCTGGAATACCGAAGGTAAATTATCCGGCTCGAAGGACCAAATGCTTCCGTGGGGGCGCTGAAAAGTTCCAAGGTTTTTCCTTCCCGAAAATAAAAACACTCGTGGTTTTTTTTTTGCAAATAATATATTTGTATATTGCAAACTGTTCGGGTTGTTAGACGTACAAATTGGGGGGGTGTTTAATAACCGATGCTAGAGAGACGTGGTTTAGAACTGGTCTTAGAAAAAATGCCGACGGCATTTCGTCGATCTGTTGCGCCGAGCCGCACTCAGCGGTGGTGAGTTGTGGGAGAGAGAAGCTGAGAGCACTGGAGCTTAAGTGCATTCTTACGCGTGAGCGCATTGCGATGGAGCGATGGAGCGGAGGTGTGCCACTCACTTAGCAATGCGCTCGCATCAACAATTGTCGCAGTGCATCAGCGCACGTGGCATAAGCGGCGTCGACATTGTCCCAGAGGTCGACAGATCTCGTACGTGTGTACATTGTCGTCTTCGGCTGCAGGCTCTCTGACCCGACTTTTGAAGTGCACCAGTCTGTCAGAGACGGTGACGAAGTTGCTGAGAGCCATCGCACGGGTTTTGTTAAGTTTAGCCTGACTACTCGCAGCAGTTGGAAGTTTAGGCAACGACGGAGTTTTTGCCGACGAAGAAGCAGATGGCGACGGACGATCAACTTTAATTCGTAGTTGAGCGGCAGGAGTAGCCTTTTCATTAACAGATTTGGACACCGAAGGTGCGGGCGAAGCGGACGACAGGCGACGAGCTGTGGTCGGAAGCTTTAGTGAATGCTTAGAGTCTTTCTCACTCTTTTGGCTGTCGGACATACTATGCTTCGGCATTCACTTTAGACAAAGTCTCAAAATAAAACAGACAGCCGACAGCAAGCACAAATTGTAGAGGAACTTTGGCTGTCACAAGATAGTGTTGGAAAAAAAATGTTAAATAAATCACAAACAGCAGCGTGAATCTTTATTAAACTCGATTGATCAAAAGTTGCTGCTGTTCATATATGGAGTGTATATGTATGTAGTGAATGTGTGTAAGTGTCGTGTATAAATGGATAATTGTATGTATGTGTGTCGTATGTGTATATATATATATATATATATATATATTATTCTAAATAACAAGATCCATTACACTCTTGCATACACTGGAGTGTGTTAATAGCAGACATAACGCGAAACGTAACATACGGCCAAGCGAAAACTATAAGCGAGTTCTTTAAACTATGTGCCAAGAAGCATTTTTCAAAGAGTTTTGATAGACACGTTAGTAAACTAATTGGTCTATATGATGAAGCGATTGTGCGGTCTTTGCCAGGTTTTGGTATCATTATAATGATCGACTTTTTCCATCTCTCTGGAAAGTGTCCGGGTCTCGTTATTGCATTGAAGAGCTGGCAAATAGCTCGAACAGCACAGAAAGGAAGTTCAATAATCATTTTTGGTGATATTAGGTCGCATCCTGGAGAGTTTTTTGGGTTGAGTTGTTCGTTTATGATTTTGAGTAACTCATGTGGCCTAAATACAATAGGTTCATACGTTGATGACTCGATATCTGATGTTGCTGGCAGTGAGATCCCGTTTGATGATGTGTTGGGCTGAAATACATTTTGAAGATGCTCTGCAAATCTGACGGCTCTTTCTTCGTCGCTTCGAGCCCAGTTGCCTGTGGAAGTCCTTATTGGCATTGCAGATTCGATTGGTGCGCAGAGAGATGAGTTTGCTCTCCAAAGTGGGAACTTGGAGCTCATAGGGGATAATTGTTCTATGTAATGTTTTTGGGACCTTTCTTCTTCATGACGAAGTGCAGCTGAGAGCCTCCGTGTAGCGTCTTTTAATCTTTGTTTTTCGGATGGTGATCTGTTGGATTGCCATTCTCGCCGTGAGCGTCGCTTTGCTAGAACGAGCTGCTCTATTTCAAAGTTCGTGTATCTATTATTGTACGATGTTTTTTGCATTTGTGGAGTTGATACGCGAGCTGCTGCGACCAAGACGGATTCAAGACTGTTTGTGGATAAGTTGATATCAGCGTCGTCATTCAAACGTGGATTCAACTCAATGTGCGAACTTATATATTCTTTGTACTTAAGCCAATTGGTTTTATTCGTTGTTAGTCTGAATGGTTTATCTACCGCAACTGGATGTAGATTTAGATGAAGAAGTTCAGGCGAGTGATCAGACGATAGATCTGATAAGGAGTTGGCACTTATCAGGTTGCGAGGAATGTTTTTTGGGGGTCACAAGTCGAGATCCCCAGTGCGTATGCTTGGCCTTGAAGTCTCCTGCTGCTATAAATTGTTCGCTCAGAGAGTTGAAATATTCAATGAATTGGGATTCTGATATTGTAAACCGAGGAGGACAGTATACGGCGGCAAGCTTTAAAGATCGGGAATCCATTTGCACATCTATTGATGTAGCTTGCATGAAGTTAGTGGCGAAGCTATTGTGGAAGCAGTGCTTGATGCGATTTCTAATCAGAATCCCAGTGCCTCCATGTGCTTTCCCGTCTGGGTGGTTCTTGTTGTAGAATAGGTAGCCTCGAATTTGAAAATTATATTTATTTGTGAGATGAGTTTCTGCGAGTAGCATTACATCGATATGGCTATTATTAAGGAATTGAGTTAGCTCGAGTTTGCGCTGTGAGACGCCGTTGGCGTTCCACAGTGATATACGGAGTGGAGCCATTGATTATTTAGTCTGTTTTTGAGCAACAAGCAGCTCAATCAAAACGTTCTGGTTTCGCATAAGATCTTGCATAGTTGTCTGCATTAATGACATGAACTCCATCATACTTTGTTGAAGATCAATTGTTTCAAGTTTGTTCGTAGACTGTTCTTCTGGTTGATGAGGGGAAACTGATGATCTTGGATTGGTGGGAGCGGTACTTTTAAGACCCAATTTTAGAGCAGTTGCAAAGCTTGCGGATTTGTCGGTGAACTCATTATTGGCTAAAGATTTAACAGCTGTAGGGGGGAAAGGCATTACGTGTAGATTTTATAGGTGGTGTATGTGAATGAGCAGTGGTCGCTCTTTGGATTGGATGCACTTCATTTTTTTTTCAGAGGCTTGGATTTAGTTTCGGGTTCAAGTTCTACCTTGAAAAGAGGCTTTCTTTCTCTATTCAAAATGTTAATAACATTTTTTACATTAAAACCTTTCTCCATCAGTGCTCTTGTAACTTCAGCTGGTGTTACTTCCGGCTCAATACCTTTTAGTACTACTTGCTGACCCTTACTGCTTTTTAATTGGTACGTGTAGAAGTTTTTATTATTGTCGTTTAAATACTTCGACAAAATTCTGTAGTTTACTTCCGTATTAGTTTGAACTTTTGTTTCATGAATATTTCCCTTTGTTAATGGAATTATGTGGAAATTGTCTGGTCCTATTAGATTCAGTATCGAGTTTACGAGAGCATTCGAACTTTTCTCTCGAATGTAAATCGGCGGCGGCTTAGGCTTTTTGTTGTCCCCTACGATGTCTTCAGGAGGTATATCAACGGATTTATCTGCCAAAATAGCAAATCTGTTTGCTTCTATGGCCTTCTCTATTGTAGATTGTTTTGAGGCGCCTCGAGTTATTTTAGCAGAGTTACCAAGTCTAGAGTTCTAAGCTTACGTTTTATTTGTATGTAGCGATCCATACCAGTCTGTACGGCCGAACGTTGTTTTGAAGAGAGCACGCTGATATAAGGTGCTGCATTATTTGCTTGCACAGCAGTTTCCGTTATTACAGTAGATGGTATTGCACGAGCAGTCGATACCATTGTAGTTGTTGTAATAGTTGCCGTTACAGTTGATAATGACGTCACTGTACTGGTGACCGTGGCTATGCAGGTATGCATGAGGGAAGGGTATGGGGTTTTATCCAACGAGAGCGCAGGAGAGCAAGAACGCGCCCTGCCTTGCGATGTTGGATTGAGTTCATTACTCGGGCTTGGGGTTATTGGAGCACCGTATGAGTGTCGAATTCACTCATAGCTTAATGTTTTTGATTTTCTTATTTTTATTTACACAAAAAGTACGAAGTTCATCGCACTAAGCGTCTTTTCGCTCACTGTGTATTATTGTTTAAAGCTTGCACTGCACTATGCTTTGTTTTTATTTAATTTTCGTTGCACGATAAGAAGACAAAAAAGAAAGCACGTCAGCACTCGCCGACGTTCGCGACTCCAAATCGACACTTGTTCGAACAGAAAGAAGTTGTACTTAACATAAAGTGGAATGTAAAAAAAAGCACTAAAAGTGGGCAGGGTGAGGAGAAATTAGATCAGTGTGACTGCGCGTGTGACAAGGTCCATAGCTGAACACGTGTGAGTCTATCAGCGTTCTAATTGTAGTAAGGTAAAGCAAAAGAGGAAAAAGAACAAGACGGCGACTGCTGGCTTCCACGAATCAAACGCTTTTTGCTTTTTTCGATTTACGCTGCTGATCGAAAGCAGCACCGACAAAAATCAAAAGTAGCAAAAAGCCGAATGCATTACTTTTCGCGACTGTGACTGCCGACGTCTGTCGAATATTGTCGATAGCTGCTGCGGCATCTTATGTATACGATCAAAAGCTACAGCAAAGCAGAAAGCAGAATAACGAAAACGGGCGACTTATGCTGCTTTCTGATATTCGTAGCTATTTGATTTTTGTCTATGCTTCGACTGCGACTTCTGATTTTTTCAGAAGCAGTAGCAGAAGCAAAATCATATGAACTGAAACTTTCCGCACTTTTTAAACGCTGGTTTCCAGCGACGAAATTTCGACACTGCAAGAGCATTGTCAAGGACATAACCAACAAAGACGATTGTCAACTCCGAACACAATCAAGCACAAGAAAACGTAAAGCAGGTCAAAAGGATTATTATTTTCCGAAAATGACCAAAATATGTTAGCTAATGAAACAGTGCTTAACTGTAGGGTATGTACGGAAGGGAAATATGATAGGAACCCAAAGAAGCAGGACCTTGGTGAAACACCCATTTCGGATCACAGCGGTGAAAGACTTCACATCGATATATTTTCTACTGATAAAAGCTCTTCCTAACATGTGTCGATAAATTCTTAAAATTTGGCAATGTATCGAGTAGGTAAGTAGGCGAAACAGTATTCGTTAAGAAAAACAAAAGGTTAGGAAACAAACTGTCTCCTTTATGTTCCGAAGGGAAGGTATAAGCCGACGTTGGAACGGCGGTGATTATTAAGGGGAGGGTGGTCCACAAGGACAACCTTAAGTAATTCCAATAACCAACCAAATCAAGGCAGAATTTCATTCTCACCGGTTCGTCATCATTTTCGCCTTATTAACTGCAACGAAATAGCAGAGACACAAATAATAGTTTCAAATAACAAATAAGCATTAATTAATACAGAAACACAGAAACAAATTAGCATTCTTACGGACACAGTAATCAAAATAATCCAAGCCAAAAAGGGCGAACTCTTATTTATTCCAAATTTATTCGAGACTCATGACTCATAGTAGAATGCTTATTGCTGAAATTCAAAACTTAATTCTTGCCAACACTTGCGGAAGTCAATATCATAAACCCCACAATACAAATGATTTGAAGTCAATTTTCGCTAATCAGCTCACAGAAGTCCCAATAGGTAAACTTAGAGTTACATATGTTAGTTAAATACCCTAAAATTAGGGTATACTACAAATCTCAGATAGTATAGTCGCCGCCGAATGCGTCGATGGAATCATTGCTGTCAACAATTGCGAACACACTAACTACGTCACTTTTTGCAAGATGTCAACGCAAGCGAGCTGCGCCCGTGAAATCCATTCCAGAGAATTGGCCAACTGTCGCACGCGATGGCCCTGTTGTGTCATTGGAAGGAGCACATCACGTCACGTTCGAGCGCGAAGCCGTAATCAACAACACCAAGTACGTGAATCGCAATGCCTGTGCCGCTCCTCAACATCACTGGACAAGACCAAATCCTGAGCCTTTCGTCGTTACACCGGATGAGTGATCAGAATATAAATTTCATCCGTCAGCTAAGAGAGAAGATCGTGTCAGGAGGATCACCAAAAATTTGGTTCGTGATTATAGTTGGTGGTAGTATTGTTTTTGTGGAGCTTTGGCCTTTCTACAATACTGCCACAGAAGACATGCCTCTTTCAAACCAGAATGAGCCATCAACATAACAACATAACGGCACCGAGGACGGTTACGGACTTGAGGGGGAGTAGTTAACAAGCGTCACTCCCTATTAAACAGCTGACTACCCTTGCACGCTCGCACGACAAAGTCCCATAGCGACCCACCCAAAGTTCAACGGTTGTATGGCACAATGATAACCGCTCGTGTTTGGGACATATTTTGCTGACAGAGCATCGACAGATTTGTAGCAAGAACCGTTGCCAGTACTTTTCCACTGCATTGCTTTTTAGTTCTTAGTTCTTAGTGTACTCAGTTTTATATTGAATTCACGCAAGCAAAGTTGTAAATATAATTGCTCAGGTCATCTGCCACCAAAAAGATATTAAGCCTTTTCATTGCTTCTGCCAGAAGGCGAGCGTTTTGGGAGAGTAAAATCTTCCCAGCATAATCTTCACAAACTCCAACAACTTCCCCGGCAACCTGGTTAAAAATGATTAGTGGACTCGTGCCAGTCGTGATCGTGATCATATGTACATACGTATGTACATATGTATGTATATTGAGATGCAAGAAATGCCTTCGGCTTAGTCACTAAGCCTTAGTGGGTTGTTCTTGTTATTGCTGGCACGCTCTTGCAATATTTTTATATCTCTAAACCTTAAGTTAGAGAACTATTTTATTTTAGCTTTTTCTGGTGTATTTATTTGATGACTTATATAATTAATAAAAATTACATTTCAAAGAATTTTTATACGTTGGTAAGGAACAAAAACAAATAAAAACATAAATCCGGGGTTTTTAAAGTGAAATTTTACGTGCTTTATACGTTTTTGGGTTTTTGACATTCTCTTTTCTTTACTCTCTCCTTCCCCACGTTCGTCCGGTTTGTACATCTTTTTTGTATGGTGACCAAATATAAGTTTTGGAAATTCACTCATATTTTCCGGACGACCTTTTTCCATATTTTCCAATTGCTCCAAGATATTTACTATTATTGATTTTACTCATTATTTTTATATTTTCTCCGCCAATCGCATACGTATGTATGCATGTGTGTTTTTTTGTGAGTGCAAGTGCATAATAGTGAAAATTGGAAATTATTAAAAAGAGCTACTAAAGTGCAAAATATATTGTATAATACATTTCATACATACATAAACATACATAATAATTAAATGCTGTATGTGCCAGCATTTCTTATTGCTTTTAATTCTTGTCCGTTTTACGTTTGTATGTCGCAATAATCGCCGACATACATATACTTATACACATATACTTTTGTGCACTCTCTCTTGTCCGCAAGCGCACCGGCTTGCAGCCGCGCTTGCTCTCGCTCTCTCTTCACATACACACATACGTGCACTTCGCCAGCTCAGACGTGCGTTGGCAGCGCAGTGCAGGCATACATATGTACGTACTAGAGGTCTGCACGAATGCACTCAAAAGTTTCGGTTATTTGAGTACTCTAAGCTTAAGTCGCAATTCGGCGCGCCAAACCGGTTTCAACAAAGTGAATTGCGCATTGGTAAGGGTTGTTTTCGTTAAATGCAGAATGAGTGAAAATCAAACCAATGCGTAATGGATAGAATGAGTGAATGCAGAGTAAATGTTTCGAGTATTCGAATGAAATTTCGGCATTCTCGTCATTCATAGCAAGCAGAGCAGAAGCAGCAGCGCATCAAATTGAGTTTTAAAAATGCAGAGCTTCGACGAAAGCGCAAGAACTTAGTGTTTTGCGTATGTAGTACATGATATATGAATATACATAATATATGTGTAAATAGAATAACACATTAATAATTATATATATATGTATATATATAAATTTATATATGTAAATATAAAAGAATATAAATTTAATTTCAGAAAAACAATGTATTATTGCTATCAATTCAGATACAATAAACAAAATTATGTTTCTGCATTTAGTCATTGAAAAATAATATAAATAAATTATACATACATATATAATAATTAATTCATGTCTTTCTATTTTCTATGTATGCATTGTATTGAAAAGCAATACAAAAACAACAAAAACAAACACGCAATAAATTTGACGTCGCAAATGCGACGCACAACTAACCGAGTACTCGGTCGCGAAACTCATTCGGTTATTGCCTCGCCGTTCGGATAGAGTAAATTTTTTACTCATGCCTTTACCACATTTGCCAAATCCGTTTTACTCAATGTCTCACTCAGTCAGTCCGAACTTTGAGTGAGAGTACCAAATGCTGCTTTGAGTGCATTCATGCAGACCTCTAGTACGTACATACTGATTTGCATGCTCCAACAGCGTGCATAAGTACTTCTGCGAGTGAAGTAATAGATTGGCAGGGCAGTCGCACTCCACATACCCTACCCTTTTCATTTCAAGTGACATATTCTGTGTGTGTACTATATGAGCAACTCTCAGCTCAATTGTCTGTGTATGGGCTTTACTCCAGCCAGTGTTCAAGCATACACAGACACACACACACACATTAGCATACTTCCATACACACATAATATAATTTATTTTTATTTTTTGTTTTTTCCGATCCAACAGCAAACAATTGTCGTTTTAAGTACCCATAACCATATACATAAATTTTTTTTTCTAGCTTCTTCCTCTTTGGTATTTTTATACCCGCTACCCATAGGGTAGAAGGGTATTATAAGTTTGTGCCGGCAGGAAATGTATGTAACAGGCATCTCCGACCCTATAAAGTATATATATTCTTGATCAGCGTCAACAGCCGAGACGATCTAGCCATGTCCGTCTGTGTGTCTGTCCGTCCGTCCGTATGAATATCAGAGACTATAAGAGTTAGAGCTCCAATTTTTTTTTGACAGCATTTGTTATGTTTGCACGCAGATCAAGTTTGTTTCAAATTTTCGCCACGCCCACTTTCGCCCCTGAAAATCAAAAAAAATCGAATAGCAAGCCTAATTTTAAAGCTAGAGTTGCGAATTTTGGTAAATACTATAGTAGTTTTGATTTCTGAAAATTTGGTTGCGATCAGATAAAAGAAGAAATACTTTTGTATGGGCAAAAACGCCTACTTACTAGGGGTCTGAGTTGCTTTGGCCGACAATCTGGCACATTGTGCTGTCTATGGTATAATTTCAATGGTGTACAAACATACCATTTAGTATATTTTTAGTATTTTTGGTATATTTTGAAAATTATATATAATTTGCCTTTATTCAAAATGGGTAGCGGGTATCCCACAGTTAAGCACACTCAACTGTAACTTTCTTACTTGTTTTTGGTGCGATTGTTTCATATTTTTTGTTTTTGCTTTTTTCGACGAACATTTTTGTAGTTACGAAAATTTCCCCCGCCCCCGTCCTTTTGCGTTCTCCGTCTGTGTCCGCTATTTCCGTACCCATTTGAGTGTAAAATACCAAAACGCTGCCTTTGGTATTTTTTCTAGCATTTTTTTTTGTATTTTTGTATATTTTTTGTTTCCCACGCTCTTTCCGTATCATTTTCCTTAACTGGGCCGATTTCAGGCAAAAAAAAAACCATTTCCATTTGGTATTTTTTTGGTATCTTTTCTTGATTTTTCGGTTTTGAGAAAACTTAGTATACAGTCCGTATCTTTGTCGGACTGTACGAGCGCCCAGTTAGTTTTTCATCCTCTTTGCGTAGCATGTCATCGAGTACACCCGATAAAAGTAAAGCTCGACTGTCCGTGCCCTCTACTATCGCCACTAAAACCTCTATCAGGCCCCCTTTACCTAAATCCAGGAAGGAGTCATCCAGCACTTCGCCTATTCATTCGCAATCGAAAAGGGAGGTCCCCGCACGGTCAGCTAGCGTTTCGCCCGCTTCTGGCATCAGGTTTGCGGTCAAAGCCAAGCCTCTGATCTTGGTCACACAGCCTCCGTCCGATCCTAACACCAAGGTTCCTTCCGTCCCGATCCCTTGCCGCCCAATTATCAGGAAAGGACGGCACAAAACATAGTAGACACAGCGTTGACGAAAATCATCGCCGCGACTGGTCGTATCAGTCACTTTGCGGCGAGAGTCAACAATCCTTCGGCTGATAGTCCGTCTTTATACACGTGCCAAGTCCGAAGGGACATTTGGTGCCTTATGGGAAAAGGTCGAGAATGAGTAAGAGGCTTGCTCTTGCGTCATGTCTGAGGAGATGACGACAGAAGAGCTCCCTACTATTCAGGCCAAATATGACTACTGCTACGCTGTCTACGAGCAGTGTGCAGCTCAGTTAGGTGAGCAAATAGCCAACGCGTCTAAGGCGCTCACCCCCCGTACACCCGTACAACCACAAGTCGTGAAAATCATGCCCACAGGGTGTCGATTACCTCCGTGCGACACCGAAGTTTTCGGAGGCGATTACACTCGCTGGCCCACCTTCCGGGATTTATTCACGGCTCTATACATACATCCAGAACCCGAGACTTTCGGAAGTTGAGAAATTATTCCATCTCACCTCCAAGACCAGCGGTGAAGTCCATGCAATTGTTTCAAAGTCTCCTTTGACAAATGCAGGGTTTCAGTCGGCTTGGTCCAGCTTGACAGAGCTTTTCGAGAACAAACGGTTGCTCGTAAACAGTCAGCTGAGAGTTTTGTTCAATTTGCCCGACATTGGGCAAGAGACGGGTTCCGCTATTCAGGAGCTGCAGAGCACCATTCAAGGGTGCCTGACAGCCGTAGAGCACTCGAAGATCAACATAGAGAATTGGGATTGCATCTTGGTTTTCTTGTGTTCTTCAAGGCTCCCCAAGTTGACCCTTTGTCGCTGGGAACAATCGATCCAAAACAAGAGCGATATTCCAACGTGGGTTGACATGAACGGTTTTCTTCTAGAGCGGCATCGCACCCTAGAAGCGATAGCGGAAGTTTCATCCAGCACGAACGCTCCTCCACGAGCCTCAAGAAAGGAGGCCCCCATCTCCAGGCAGGTCAACTCTTTTGAGAGTAGGGTGACCATTAAGACCCAGTCCTGCAAATTTTGTTCCCGGGAGAATGATCGGATTCGATTGTGCCCTCGCTTTCTTCAGATGGGTGTCAATGAAAGGGTCAACCATATCAAGCAGCAGAAACTGTGCTTAAATTGTTTCGCACGAGGCCATGTACTGGCCGAGTGCACAAGTGCGCACAGCTGTTTTACATGCAAGGGTCGTCATCATACACCCTTGCATCGAGTCAACCCGACGCCGACAGTCACTTATCCCTCTCCTAGTGTATACTAGTCCACTCCTTCCCAGTCAGCTTATGTGCAATCTTTCTTGGCAGTAAACACAAGGTGTTCTGCTGAATACAGCTGTTGTACACATCTGCCATCACGGCGTATGACACATCTGCCATAGCCCGAGCTATGGGCTCTGATCGCTTCTGGATCAGAGGCCACCTTCATTTCTGAACGATTGTTCAAGCGCTTGAGGATGCCATATACATCCGTGCAAGCCCACGTCTCTGGGCTGACTCAAGCTGGAGCAGCCCAGCCCCGAAAGCATTGCCAATTCCTAATTGGCTCCCCGTTGCAACCAGATCTGCAGATTGAGGCGTCGGCGTTTGCCCTTCCCCAATTAGAAGGAAAACTGCCCTTATGCTCTGTCCCACAGACAATCCTCAACAATCTGCCAAGCATACCGCTGGCCGACTCAAGCGTCCGGTCCTGTAACAGGACCCCCTCCATTTCAGTTTTTTCGGCTCGACTGTCAGTCGAACGAACCCCTAAGAATGGTCCTGTGTCAGAACCCCCCTCCAAATCTATTTCAGTTTTTTCGGCTCGACTGTCCGTCGAACGAACCCCTAAGTATGCTGTTGTGACGGGACCCCACTCGAAACCCTTTTCGGCTCGACTGTCCGTCGAGCGCACCTCTAAGCACGATCCTTTGTTAGGCCCCCATTCAAAATCTGTTTCGACACCTTCGGCTCGACTGTCCGTCGAACGAACCTTTGCTATTAGTTCTGTGACAGGACCCCACTCTTTCAGCTCAATGATCCCGGACGGAGACGAATTCTTCCCCTTCACCGATGGCACCGGTCACTCCGCGCGGGATTTCCGTGCCTCCCGGCATAACCTCGCGCCAGCCCAGGGGCCGATGCGACCACGGGGCACCCTCCAGAGAAGAACCACCAAGGACGTCCCATGTCAACTTTTCTCAGGCCGGCATCCACAGGCCCACTCACCCACGCACCAGTCCCGTGCCTAGCCCCACCATAACACTGACGGCACTTTCCAGTGCAAAGGAGTGAGCATACTCCCCACCGCGGCGGTCAGGCTAGACACGGGGACGGCGGCCTTCGAAGCGCGAGTGCTCATGGATCCGTGCTGTCCAGTAAGCCGCATCAGCGAGTCGTTGCCAGGGGCCTTGGGCCTCTCCATCACTCGCATGGGCGCTGAAGGAGTCTGCACGGCGACATTGCGCTCCAAGACATCACTCACTCTATCTATCCAGATATAGTCCTGCCTGGTATCCTCCCAAGTCAAGGCAGACTCCCCATTGTAAAGGACTCCACCCTAGTGTGGTTTCTGTCGGGCACTTGCACCTGATATTCTTTGCAATCCCAATATTGCAAGGGGGGAGAATGTTGATGCGATCGCATTGTAGGTGAGTGGCACACTCTCCGTTCCGCCGATGCACTCGATACTTTTTGCTCACCCGCAATGCGCTCACGCGTAAGAAAGCACTCAAGATCCAGTGCGCTCAACTTCTCTTTCTCCCACAACTCTCCACCGCATAGCCGAGCTTTGCAAGGGCTCGGCGCTAGATCTGCAAAATGCATTTTGCCTCTCCAGTGTCGATCTACGGTTGTTCAATAGCGGTCATTAAAACAACCCCCCTGTGCGTTTCTTTTCGTCTAAGAACCCGAAAGTTCAAATACAAATATATATTAGTAAATATAAAACACGAGTATTTTTATTTAATTTCGGGAAAGGGAAACTTGGAATTATCTGCGCCACCACAACAGCCGGAAAATCCGAATTTGGAACACCTGTTTATAACACTATTGTAAATGCCTATATAATAACAAAATACATATTTGTAAAATTAACATATATTTCAGAAAAAACTACCTGATATTTTCTTGGCTATTTGTATAAATAAAAGCACGCAAAAGTTATTCAAAAAATAATAAAATCTAACCGCGAGCCGCAGCGATTCACAAGCATCAAGAGACAAGGCGGGGGAAAAACATTTCATACTCATGACACACTGGGTGTTTTTTAGAATTTGAATAGATACTCTCAAGACACAAGCCATTTTGTCATGAGTGCAAAAATGATCGGCTGAACGAAGCACAACCATCGGAAAGGCGTGAGTGTCTACTTGCCGATTGTCTAAAATGATCGGGTGAACGAAGAACAACCACCAGCAAGACACAAGCGTCTACATGCCGAGTGCCTAAAATGATTGGGTGCCGAATAGACACCCTCGCATTGGAGTGTGTGTGTATCTCTTACTCGGTTTGCAAGTGCTGAGTTGCACCGGCACTCAAAAATTTATGGGTGTGAGTTGAGATTCGAAATTTGCCACCTTTCACGATGTCTGATTAATGCCGAGGCAGTCGAGCCAAGACCAAGCATAGTCCTTAAACATAGCGCTGAAACACATATCCTGCCACCGTCATAAAAGTAGTTACTGTCAATTCATTCTGTGCACAGCTCGAGAACACGGGAAACTCGGGAGACTACGCTCTTCAACTTGAAGTTGAACTTGAACTCAAAACTTGAAACTAAAATTAAAGTCTTGCACCACTCCCCCCACCGTGAGACTCGGGACAGACTCCACTGAAAAACACATACTGCCACCGTCACAAAAGTAGTTACTGTTAATCCATTCTGTGCACAGCTCGGGAGACACGGAAGACTACGCTCTTCAAAATGATCTTGAACTCAAAACTTGAAACTAAAATCTTGCACCACTTCATCCACTGTGAGACTCGGGACAGACTCCAGACAGACTCCGGAGAGATTCCAGACAGACTCGGAGTGTCTGCGTCAAGGTCACACGCACAGTATGCTAGCTTTGTCACTATCGATATCAATCGATCACGACCACACTGTCAGCTGGTGTGAGTGGTCACATCTGCCCCTTGCAATGAGTTGCAAACGGATTTATTGTCCACATGGACCGGACAGAATCCAACCCAAAGTAGAGTTGTGGGCTATTGGCAAACCGTTGGTGCTCGGCAGGATGCCAGGTTGAATGATGTGAGGATACACATCAGTGCCGAGCACCAGGGACACCATTGCACTGCACGGTGGTTCCGCCCATAGGCCAAAAATAAAAAAAGTTATAACAACAAAAATTTACGAAATGTAAACAAATCGTTACTAAAATGTCCAAGCTTCTCCATTGCAAACTAGATTTTTCTGGAAATCTAACGGTTCTTTCTAAAAATAGAATTGAAGCTGTGAACACGTGTTCATTTGCAAAGCGCAGCTGCACGCATCGCGAATATTTCACAACAAAAGCGAACTTCAAAGTGTTCAGTCAACTAATTACGCTGCCCAATTTATATTATTTAAAATGGATTTTGAAATTAAAGGTATTATTTTTAAGTTTCAAAGCTAACGTGTGTTGTCGTTATTATAAAATTAATTCTTCACTTTGTTATATTTTTAGTATCTTTTGTATTCGTCTTTTTTATGTTTACGTAAAGTTTTAATTGTGATCCCCCAAGATTCCCCGTTAAATTTTTTATTCAGTGTTAATATATTAAGGTATAAACAAGTAAGAAAATTACAGTCGAGTGTGCTGAGATACCCGCTACCCATTTTTAATAAGGGCAAAATATTGCGGTATTATTTTAAAAATATACCGAAAAAGCTAAAAAAATACTAAAAATATGTTATGTTTGGTATATCGATACAGCACACCATTCAAAATATACCATAGACGGCACAATGTACCAGATTGTCGACCAAAGCAACTAAGACCCCTAGTAAGTAGGCGTCTTTGCCCATACAAAAGTATTTCTTTAATAACTTCCACAATTTTTATCTGATGGCCAAATTTTCAGGAGTCATAACTACTATAATAATTATTGTACATACCAAAATTCGCAACTTTGGCTTTAAAATTACGCTTGTTATTCGATTTTTTTGATTTTCGGGGGCGGAAGTGGGCGAGGCAAAAATTTGAAACAAACTTGATCTGCGTGCAAACATAACAAATGCTGTCGAAAAAATTATAGCTCTATCTCTTATAGTCTCTGAGATCCAGTGTTTCATACGGACGGACGGACAGACACACAGACGGACAAACGGACATGGCTTGATCGTCTCGGCTGTTGACGCTGATCAAGAATATATATACATTATAGGGTCGGAGATGCCTCCATCTACCTGTTACATACATTTCCTGCCGGCACAAAGTTATAATACCCTTCTACCCTATGGATAGCGGGTATAAAAATTAGGGATATGAGCCGGACTTGGAAGAATTCCAAAAACAAGTAAACTATGTTTGTAAAAAGCTTGCATCATTTTGGCAAATCGTCCAGCGGAAACAAGGAATATTTTTTAAAAATATTCTGATTGGCTTGATTGCAAAGAAATTATTATTTTAAAATGCTGTTCGCCACCAAAAGATTCTAATTTACATCGTGGACGTCCAAAGAAGGAGTTCATTGAGGTTTCACATAAGACGAAACGCTGACGCATAGCAGAGGTTGCGATTTGAGATGAGTCTACTGCATCTCTTTTACGGATGTCTGATTTCCAAGGGAATAAATCAATTTCCGAAATAAGTATTGAAGAAGTTTTTAGCTGTATTCATGGAATGCCAACTAACGAAACACCAATACTTAGTACTACTTACATTCATTAACTCAATAATATCATTTACATTGTTGCCCAGCTATGATCAAGTTTTGTGTGCTAAAAGAAAAAGCTATCCGAATAATATTATTGTCAGCGATTCTCAAGCAGAAGTTGAACTTCAAAATTTATTAAATCACACTGCTGAACGCATATTGGAACTTCAAAAAGAGGTTATCTACGATATCAATGATGACCATCTGATTTTATTTGAAAAATTGGGATTCGGTGGTAGCACTGGTCATGCTGAATATAAACAGACGATGATGGATAGCCACTTAACAGCCAGCAATATGTTTGTTCCATCATATGTGCCCCTTATATTGGTTACAAAATCGGACCATTCCAAGATTATTTGGAAGAATCCAAGGCCATCATCGACTCGATATTGCAGACCAATCCGGTTCCAATTTAAAAAGGAGACGACTTAGCTTTGCCTAGATGAAAAAGCGTATCTCGAATACAAGACTGATAACCTCAAAACTAGCAAAGTGGAAATACAAAATCGAAAAATAAATATCGATCATTCCTTGCAACTTACCGTGGTTGATGGTAAAGTTTGTAATGCATTAAGTTAAACAACGTCCACAAAATGCTACATATGTAATGCCAAGCCAACAGAAATGAAAAACCTAGAAGTTTGTTTAAAAAAAGAAGCTCATGAGGAGCGATTTGAGTTTAGAATGTCACTACTTCATGCGTATATTCGATTTTTTGAATATTTTCTTCACTTATCGTACAGATTGGATGAAAAAAGTAATGCAAATTCGATCCCAAGAGGCTAAAGATAAGATTTCATTGAGAAACAAATGTATTCAAGATGAGTTCAGGGCTAAAATGGGTCTATTAGTAGATCAACCTAGAACTGGAGGAAGCGGTACATCGAGTGATGGCAACACAGCCAGAAAATTCTTCAGTAATCCTGAAAAATCTGCCGAGATAACGGGAATTGATAAGAATTTAATAATTAGAGCCGCAACTTTGTTGCAAGCGCTATCTTCGGGCTACAAAATAAATTCAGCAAAATTTGGTGACTATGGTGACTATAGAAACCGCAAAGCAGCTGATTGAGAACTATCCCTGGTTTTATCTCCCCCATCGGTTCATAAAGTTTTACTTCATGCTCCCGATATTATAAACCATTCTTTATTATCGATTGGAGAGCTTTCTGAAGAAGCCGCATAGGCGAGAATTAAAGATATTAAAAAATTTCGATTGCAACATACGCGCAAAATTTCACGAGTCACCTCAAATACTTTTAAGCTCTGACCCATTTATTAGTGGGCAAAGAAAAATTACTTATATCCAAAAATCTCCTCTACTAGAAATAACCATTTTTTTACTAAATGAAACAATTTAACAATTATGTATATGATTTTGTAATATTGTTAGTAGTTACTTAAATATATTATTATTTTTTTGTTTTCATAACTTTTTTGAAGAGGTTGGCGTGGGAGTGGAGTTGAGCAATCACTCCAATATTTTTGTATTATAGTTCTATGTTTGTAAATAACTTACGGTAGAAATATAAGTCTGATCTAACCATTAGAAGTGCTTTTATGACTGCTCTCTCATGAAAGCGCCACCACTGATGCAGTCGTTTCTATGGAAGCTATAGGATATAGTGGTACGATCTGGTAAATTTGTTTATAATATATTTATAATACTTTTCTAGATTTGTGGTGAAAGTTTCATAGCGATAGCACACTTAGAAGTATTTATGACCGCGGTACCATACAAGCCATCGCGATGGCTGGAACCAGCGTTAGTCGGCAAGCGTAATGCTACGGAACTGCTCCAAGTTCTCACCATCGGCGGCTGCATGTGATAGCATACTACATGGAAGATAACAATAACAAATGATTATTACAGTAGCCTCTTTACATTGTCAATGACACATGGAACAGGACAGCATAGGACAGCACAGGACGACGAATAGAGAAACGAAGTAGTAGATCCGTCAATTCTTCCTTCCTTCATTTCTGGGGGATCTGGGGGATGGGTGTCATGTGACCCAATCCAGTAGTTGGAATATCAAGTTTTCTCACAAATCTAATTTTTGTGCAAGGAAGTGTTAATTAGGGTCACCTGTCATTAATGTCAAGTGTGGGGTAATAAAAATGCAATTTAATTAGGGTCACCTGTGGAAATGTCAAGTATGATGTAATAAAGATGCAATTTAATTAATGTCAAGAGTCAAATGTCAAGTGTGGGACCCGAGACGGGGCGATGAAAGGATCGGGATCGGGGGCGTTTCGTCTCACAAATCCGTGATCGATCCTTCGGAGTCGGGGTCGAGGTCGCGTGTCCCGAGGGTCGCAGTCGAAATGCGTTTCGTAGATCGTGGTCGAAAACGTGTGACGAACACGTGCTACGAAAACGTGATACGCTCTTATCATTGACGAACGTAGCGTACATTGACAATCAGGGACGCAGCGCTGTACCCAAAACGATCGAACGCGCAAACACCCACCTCGAAAACGTAGTTCGTGGGGCAACACAACATCCAAGACGATCGAAGGAATCAACGTTACGAAATGTGATGAAATATGTTCGGAAGCTCAACGCTACCCGTAAAACGATCCAAGGCGCCACGCTCACCTATCTCATTAATTCGAATGTATTCGAAATCGGAGAGGAGGAAGGATCACGTGATGAACGTTAAAAAGGATGGGAACGTGATGGAATTCAGACGAGAGCACAACACCATTTCCAAGACACTTAAAGATAAAATAGAAAATTTGAAAGAAAAGCCGAATGTTATAACCAAGACGAGACGAATGTGCGAAAAAGGTCGGTAAGTCCTTAAAATCACTTCTAGTTTGTGTCTCAAACATATACATCAGCTCCGCGATTCTCCAAAGTTAACAATATTTAAAAATTGTTAAGTGAATAATTGTTCAGTGAAAATTCAACATTAACAATACAACCGTCGTCGAAAACAAATTATAATTGTGCATTGAAAATTGTTAATAACTTTCGAAATCAAGTTTGCTTAAACAAATTGTATAATTCAATAATCATTGTTAAACAAAATTATAAAGATCAATTTTACAATAAACAAAGTATTTAAAACCAATACTACAAACAAAATAAACTTTTTACATTCAACCAATAAAACAAAAAACAAACAAAAACATTAACAATGAATCTCGAGAACACCAACAACTTCAACAACACCACCAACACCATCAATGGGGAGTATTGCTATTCCTGCCAGCATTACCTACCTGCAGGTATGCAATGGCATTTCCATGCTCGCACCGAGATACATAAATACAACACTATCCGTCCGGTGGACGGAAGAATCCAGCAGATTGTGAATGGATACAAGGGACGTATTCTCCAATACATGCTTGAGAACGAGGGAGCGGATGTTAGGATGCCTATTGAATTCCTAAATGAGGCTGGATTAGCACTGATCCCTCACTTGGAATGCGTGATGACTACCCACCTATCATCCAAATGCAATTTTGAGTTGTTTGCTGAGTACATGCTAATAAAAGAGCATGATATTCAACAAGAAATAAAATCGTTCCAGAGTACAATGTCTCAGGTTACGACTGGATCCAACTTCCTTCGCTTCTTTGAATCGCATAAAAATGTGATAGACGCGAAAATGAGTGAGTTTCAGAAAAAGGACAGCGGATGGACCTTGACACGAATCATTAGGCTGGAGCTTAATGTTTACAAATGTGATCCGACAAAAGGCTCTAATCATTTTGAGCTTCCGCTTAAATTAAAAAATAGAAGGGCAGTTGTTAATGTACGTAACAAAGATGCCTTCTGTTTTAAGTGGGCAATTATATCGGCCCTCAAACCAATAAATAGATTATACCATTGCAATAGTTATGGTGTTGAGATCACGTCCACAATAATTGAGGTGAATAACGTAAAGATTGACTTCAATTGAGTTTACTCAACGACACCCTCACATCAGTTTAAATGTTTTCGGGTATGATGAGGAATCTGACAAAATATTTGGACCGCTTTACTGCGATGGAGTGGAAATGAGAATCCACATTAACTTATTATTCGTCGACGGACCAACGGCGGGTATTCATGGACACTATGTGTGGATTAAAAATATTTCATCGTTAGTACATTCAATAAATTTGTAAATATTACAATCACCTTAAAAGTTCAATTTTCACACACAGCAAGTAGACACACAGCAAATAACTGGGTAAACAGCGAGTTAAGCGTTGCTTCTGTAATCAATGCTTACAATACTCAACGAGTGAAAAGAGGGCAGCTCAACATACATCGAGATGCAGTCGGGTGGTTACCGAGGGACCAAGGAAGGATGAGGAGATTACCTTTAAAAACCATCACCGTCAGCTGGAGGTTCCGTTCGTCGTGTATGCAGAGTTTGAATGCATATTGGAACCAGTAACGTTAGATGTAAGTGTAAACACAAAAATTATTAATAAGCATGTGCCAGTAGCATTTGCATACTACATAAAGTGTGCATTTGACTCTGGCTTAGATAAGTTTGTTTCGAAGACAGGAGGTGATGTCGCTCGCACTTTCATTAAAAATTTAACGTCAGACTTGTCCGATTTGTATGAGAACCACATGAAAATAGTGGTGCCAATGAATATGAGTCATAATGAGTTAGATAATTTTAGGAAAGCGACCATTTGTCACATATGTAATGTGACGCACCATACTGCGCCACAAAAATAAACAATAGTCCGAAAACATATGTACCAGAGTTTTCTCTTATACATGGTCACTCACCCAGCTGTGCTGAGTTAACAGCGCAAGGGCAACGCAAAGAGAGTTCACAGAGCATGCGCAACGCAAATATGAGCCAAGCAAGTTGACAGCGCGTGCGCAGCGCTAAAATGAGCCAAGCAAGTTCACAGAGCATGCGCAACGCAAATATGAGCCAAGCAAGTTGACAGCGCGTGCGCAGCGCAAAAATGAGCAAGCGAGTTAACAGCACAAGTGCAACGCAAAGCGAGTTAACAGCGCATGCGCAAATTTAGGAAAAGAAAGTAAAAAGCGAGTTGGCAGAGCCAAGACCTTGACCTAGATAAAAAGACGAGAGTAGGAGGAGCAGCTCTCTCACTCTGATAAGAACTTGCCAGTGCGTTACACGTAAACCCGCGAGTGATAAAGAAAAGTCTAAGAACCACGTGTCAAGTACACGTCGAACAGTTTAACCACGCAGCACACGAGGATTTTAAAAGGTACGTTCAAGCTAAATGCTTGATACCCATTTACACTTTAATTATTCCCTTTTGCTCCCCGTTCAACACATGCGATTACGCATAGCCATTAGCATAGTCATTGTATTAACCCCCTTCGAGTGCGACAACGCACAAACACCACCACACTAACGATATACATTGTTTCTCTTTTCGCCGCGTCTTTCGCTCGTCGTTGTCTACCTTTTCACACAACGCACACATTTTTCCCCGTCGTTCAGTCGACGCTGAAAAAGGGTGTATAGTTTGACTGTGCCAGTGTGATCACACGCCAGCATTTGTCTCACTCATACTGTGTGCCTCGTCTTCTCCCGTAGTGCTTGTGTACAGCAAAGTGCCCGTTCGCGGTAACAGTAGTACAGTCGACACTGTAATAGTGTGTATAGTGCGGCCGTGTCAGTGTGATTACACACTAATACTCGCCTCACCTACACCGCACATCCCGGTTACAATTCTCCGTGAGGTATACCTAGCTCCCGCTAGCCGTAATAGTGTGACTACAAACTATTACAGTCGGCGCCTGAATAGTGTGTACGGTGTGATTGGCCAGTGTGATTACACACTCACAACCATTTCACCCACGCCGCGTGCTACGATACATAATATTCGTCCGAACCCCCGTTTCTTCCCGTTAGCTGTAGTAGTGTGACTACAAACTACTACAGTCGACGCCGGAACAACGTGTACAGTGTAATTGGGCCAGTGTGATCACACACTCGCACCCAGTTCACCCACGCCGCGTGCCCCGTTTTTCCATATTCTTCGCACGAACCACAACTCTTCCCGTTTAGCTGTAGTAGGGTGACTACAACCACTACAGTCGACGCCGAAAAGTGTGTACCGTGCTGCATAGTCGGTGTGCTTCACACTGACTTCCGTGACAACTTCCCCGTGTAACAACCCTATCGACGTTGGACCCGAGAACAACCCCAGAAGCAGAAATATTCACATCATTGTTGACAAATCTGTTGCCAGAGAAATAACAAATAAAAATAAACAACGTTGCAAATTGAAAACTCCTGTCTTTTCTTTACGATCTTGATCTCCATTTGCCTACGGAGATCGTCTCACACCTTGAGATACTCGACTTGTAGGGTTTCAGCAAACATAAATTTCTTATTTCGATCCCTGGACAGCGCTAGCTACCTTGGCGTTGTGACGGTTCGTTACAAGTGGCGCCCGAGCAGGGACCCTACAAGTCAAGTGGAACTTAGTTTCCGAGTGGCATAAAAACCCACTAGCAAGGTGTGATTTTGTAGTTTTAAGTCGTTAAATTCCCGCGAGTGCTTCGAAGAAAAAAAAATAAATAATGAGTGATCACGAGAGCGACAGCGACGCATGCTCACAGGAGATACCCAACCCTGGAGTTGACGTGAAATGGATCTACTACCGTCGGCGCGATGAGCTAGAAGCATTGGCGCAAGAATTTAAGTTCTCAGTCGAAGGCAAGGTCGAGGACATGCGGAAGGCGTTCGCATCACTAATTGCCAAAAGTAGGCTTGGAAGGAAAGTCTGGGCTCGACTGGCCGAATTGGAAATGATATACACGCGACCGCGCACTCCACAACCCGACGAGCAAGCCACCACCTCGGGCTTGAGCCAGCAGTTTTTACACGCCCCGCCGGTTACCCTACCCAAGACGGAAGCACGTACGACGTCTCACGTCCCGGTGCCGTCCTCTACCCCCGCCACGTCAAGTCTACACAGGCCAATTCCCCCGGCACTCGTCAGCGAATCCCAGCCGAACTCGATCACCGCCAACCCAAGCCCTTGGCCATACGGCACTCACCTGGATCGAATTAGGAAATGGGGAATCCAATTCGACGGCCAGGGTGATCCGTTGGCTTTCGTCGAGGCATTGGAGGAACGGGCTCAGGCATACGGGATCTCGGTCGATGCATTGCCAAGGAGTATGGCCGAAGGCTTGGTGGATCGTGCCGCGCGTTGGTTCCGAACCAGTGGGCTGAGCGCAGTCCCTTGGTCGGAGTTCCGTAAGGAATTTCTCGCATTTTTCTTGCCCACGCGGTATTTTGAACGGTTAGAAGATAACATCCGTGAGCGTAAACAGCGAGAAAACGAATCCTTCAAGGATTTCTTAACGGAAATTCGGTTCCTTATGCACCATGCTGACTACAGCACGACGCGAGAGTTGGACCGAATCTATGACAACGCCCGCCCCGAATACCAGTACTACGCCCGTCGACACGAGATCACAAGTCTTCCCCAACTGATCCAGTTGGCCACGGAGTTCGAATACATACAGGATCGAATCCAGCCACGGACCTCATTGGCGACGGCGACTGCCATTTCACCCCCGGCATCGGCCCGCCGCGAGGCATACCCGCCAACTAAGACTCCACCGACGTGGCATGACCCTTTCCGAGGACAGGCCCCGCCAACCACCAGTTCGGAACACTCCCACAGGACAACCTTTAGTGCCGGATGTAGCCCGGGTTTGCCGACGATGCGCGGAGCCAGGACATGTACAGGCAGCATGTCAGAATCCTGCCATGATATTCTGTTGGGACTGCGGCAAACGAGACATACGCACGATCCATTGCTGTCGGAACAACGGGACGGGAAACGGTCAGCGCTCTCTACCCCGGCGGGAGGAGCAGAGGACGATAGACACCACGACCCGCCAGTAATCCCCACGATGCATCTAACCGGTGGGAGAATCGTGGTCAAGATCCAGATCGAAGGCATGCTCACCGAGGGAACTGTGGATACCGGTGCCACCACGAGTTTCATCAACGAAGAATTGGCCGCACGACTTAGCACCCCCGGGAACACATTGGCTAGGGATTCGCGAATTCGTCTCGCTGACGGCTCCGTTCGGGAGGTCACGAAGACGCTCACAGCGCGTGTCCGCCTGGAGAATCGAGAAGTTCGCGTAGCCTTCCTAGTCCTGCCACATATCCTTGAGCCCGTGATACTGGGCCTAGATTTCCTCTGTTCAATAGAGACAACGATTTGCTGCGGTACAGCCCAGATTCGTTTAGATACCTCGTTAGCACCGATGAAAACACCTTTGGGCCCTCAAGCTTCGCACTCCGAGACTATCTTGGCGACACCCCCTTCTCCAGCTCCACGGAAACGAACACGCGTCTCTGCAGAGGCAGATCCAATGCCCAGGCCGTTTCCGAGACCCCGTCCACGCCATACAATACACGCCCCCGTTGCCCCAATTCCGCTTTCGGTCACTTTGTCTAGTATGACTCATGACACGACTCATCATCCGGACTGTCGACTTTAAACGTCCTCTCCAGTCCTCGAGATGAGATCCATCCTGAACACAAGCATTCATGACACGACTCATCATACGGACTGTCGACTTCAAACGTCCTCTCCAGTCCTCGAGATGAGATCCATCCTGAACACAAGCATTCATGACACGACTCATCATACGGACTGTCGACTTCAAACGTCCTCTCTAGTCCTCGAGATAATATCCATCCCGAACACAAGCATTCATGACACGATTTATCATCCGGACTGTCGACTTCAAACGTCCTCTCCAGTCCTCGAGATGAGATCCATCCCGGACACAAGCATTCATGACACGACTTATCATCCGGACTGTCGACTTCAAACGTCCTCTCCAATCCTCGAGATGAGATCCATCCCGGACACAAGCGTTCATGACACGACTCATCATCCGGACTGTCGACTTCAAACGTCCTCTCCAGTCCTCGAGATGAGATCCATCCCGAACACAAGCATTCATGACACGATTTATCATCCGGACTGTCGATTTTAAACGTCCTCTCCAGTCCTCGAGATGAGATTCAACCCGGACCAACCTTGTTCTTGGTTATCACGGCGCATACAACAGGTGAGTGAGGAACCACAGCGCTACCCGGATTATACCATCAGGGACCATACCATCAGTCTGCGTGCTGAAGGGACAGTATTAAAAAAAAAAAAAAAAAGTGTTCTTATTATTAAAAGCAAAGCAACAAAAATTAAATCAGTGTCAGTGCAAGTTACATAAAATGTCTACTGGACGCGAAGATTCCTTCAATGGATCTCGTCCTCCATCCGGCTCTGAATACGATCATGACCAGTGCTACATCTCGCCAAGCGACGGCGAATCAAACATCACAGACAACGAAGCCAAAAACCAGCTTCTGCCACCTGAGCCACGCCCCGCCAACAACAACAACAAGATGACTCCACTGCAAGAAGACACTACCAAGTCGAGGGATGACGAAGCTCCAAAATCATGGATTGCCGCAAAAGACACCCCCCTCCGTGCAGACTCCAAATCCGCTAAGACACGGACGACGGTCAATAAGGTAAAACCATATATGTATACCTATTAAGACATCTGCTCCAAAAGGAGACAAGCATACGATGCTGCTTTCCGCAGCGCATGCCCATAAAAGGATCGCCAGCACAAAAAGGGCGCACTTTTCTGGCACAGCAACAGCATCATCAACCTCTATAAAATACAAGGCACCAAAAATCAGGGAATATGCAAGAAAAGAAAACTTAACTGTGCATATTTCCCCGCCACTCCTTCGCAGCAAGGCTGCAGCTGCAATTAAAGCAAAAACAATCACAGACAAATTGAACACGAACACACTCACACTTTTGCGAACTGACCAGCAGCAGACAAACGCAAACACTCACAAACACACACAAAGTAAAATTTCCCCTTCTGCCGACAACAAAACAGCCAATACAAAAACTGTAATGCCGAATGACTGTAAGGACAGAAAGCGCTCGCTGTCTCTGTCTCTCACTATAGCGCGCAGAGAGAAAGCGGCAATAGCAGAGAGAGTCTCTGTGCACACCAATACATGCGCAGATGACTCTGACGAAACGCAAAATTGGCTCTCCAGCGTCCCCCCTCTGCTCCCCCATGAGCGTCCATTCCCAATAAAAACTGTAAACAACCCACCCAATGGACAACAATCTCCGTACAAAAGGAAAAACACTGACATGGAACATGATTCTGACGACAGCATAGACTTCCCACAAATTATAACACCAGATTTTAAAAGCAACTTCGCAAAAAGATTCCTTAAAGCAAGCATGCGGCAAGTCGACCAGTATTACAGTGAGCCACACATGCAACAAATAGAATGCGACGAAATACATCAACAACAGCAAACAAATCATAAAATCCCACCACTAATACTACCATTTGTCCCAGCAATTATGCCCCTGCTAGACAAACTCCAACAAAAACGAATTGGTAATTTTAAAACAAGGACAACTGCAGGTAGCGGACTCCGTATCATCTGCCAAGACATATCAACCTATAAAGCTGCATTAAAAATACTTGACGAAGACGGTATACAACACCATACTCACCAACCGCGCAGCGAAAGGGGGTTTCGAATAATTATTCGACAACTACACCACTCCACTCCGTGTGATTGGTTGACAACCAAGCTACTTGAGGCTGGCTTCAATACTCGTTATTTACGAGTATTGAAATATCAAATCTCGCAAAACCCATTAAATATATTTGAAGTGGAGATTGACACCGCTGCGGACGGCAGCCACGAGCAAATTCTGGACATGAAAGAATTGGGTAACCAAGCAATAGTCGTCGAGAAGCAAGCCAAGTCCCGCGATCCAGCACAGTGCCACCGTTGTCAAGCCTATGGACACACTAAAAATTATTGCCGACGCCCTTTCAAATGCATGAAATGCGCAGGCCTGCACGCCACTACTGCCTGCACTAAACTCAGGCAAACAGCTCCAAAATGCGTCAATTGTGATGGAGCACATATCAGCAGCTATAAAGGATGCCCAGCCTTTAAGGAATCACGGCAAAAGTTGACGGCAAGTCGTGACAACACACAGCAGAAACAGCTGCCAATTTTGCAGGAATCCCAACCATGCCCACAAATCCAGCATAAACTGCCTCCAAGGCGCCAACTCAGCACACCAGCCAAAGCAAATACTCACTGGAAAATCTCACTGAACAACAACAAAACCTTCAGTGAAGTTGTACGTGGCAGCAACAGCAATCCCCATTCTCAGAGTCCAGCTGATATATACCAACAAAACGCCCACAAACAACACAGGGAAAAACAACAACAACTCCAAAGCAGCAGAAATCCTTTTCATCACAGCATCAGCAGCAAGCACATCCATCTGGCCACAGCATGTCGCTACAAAAACAACATAGCACAACAGATGGCAACTCAAAAAAGGCTTCATCAGTCACTTACAAGATTGCGCACGGGCGCGCAACTCGTAAGCCTGGCCAAGGAAAAACGAAATCCTGCACAAAGGCACCTGAAAAAGTTCCAAGAAAAGCTGCGCCTGGAACAACAGCAATCTCCAGTTGTTGTCCCTCTAAGTACAGAAACTGTAGTGGTCGCTTGGACCGCCAACATTTATTGGTTGGGCCTAAAAGTAGGCAAAGGTTTTTTTGCCAAGTAGAAAAAAAACATGCCAGCGCCACGGCACTAGATGTAGAAAATAGTAGTTAATGTAATATATTTATTAAAGTTATGTTTATATATGTTAATAATCCAATTTTTGTTAGTTAAATGTTAAATCTATAATAATTGTTTAGTGTTAGTATAAACTTGTAGGATATATGTATTTTGTTAGGAAATATTAATTAGCGCCCTCTGAGTGTGGGGCTTAGCAACATTGCTGAAAGATTTTCGCGATAGATGCATCTTAAGGCAGCGAATGGCAAAGAACGGGGAGATAAGAATGCATCAAAGTTTAATGTCCGTTTGACAAGGCTTAGATGAGTCATTCGTGCTAGTCATTCTCTCGAAAGTCACCTGTTTATTTGTTTTATGGCAGTTCTCAGAAACTAGAAAAAAATATATTATACACATATATCGCCAAAAATAAGACAAAAGTGACATACATAAATAAATAGTGAACAGTGCGGGAAAAAGTAAAAAAAAAAAATATAATATATACATATTTGTGAAATCACCCCCCCATTTCGGCCAGCAGCCAACAGGCGACAGGCGGATAGAATTTTTGGAGTTTTATATGGTGCCGTCCAATAAGGCAGGGTAAATATTACTGACGGCAAATGTAACATTTACAAAAATCATATTAACGCTCTGATTTTTCTCTTAAAATCAGACGGCACGCAGTGTAAAAATTTTCTTTTGGATGTTGTTGGTGTAGGCGTTAATTTAAGCCACCCAAACAATTTACATCCACGCCACATCGTCACCCGGCAGCCAAAGTTTGCGCGAAAGCTTTGAAAGCTTTCGCACGATCGCTTCGAAAGCTACAGCGGATCAGCTGATAGCTACCAGCGAAAGGCAAGCTCTGCGTCTGGCAGGAATTAGGAGGAGCGTTTTGCAGCGATACTGCGCAGCCGCCACCTGAAATTCCGTTGAGATTTGTCCCTGAGAGGACTAGCAAGGAGGACGCCAGCATCACCACAGATGCTGGATTGGTGCTAGTGACCGTGCGACTGCCTGCGAAAGTGTCGTAGCCCAACCCAGAGAGAGTTGGCGCAGCTGATGTCCGCGCCTATAGATGTTTTGCTTTGTTAGTTAATATATATCTACGTTATATCTTTTGGGCCTTCTGCCATTTAATTAGTGCGTTTTTTTTTTGTATTATATTTAGTTCATTTAATGTATTGGTTGCGTACATGTATATATGTTGAATAACAAACTGTGTTGTAAATTTACTTATGATTACGTGGTATAACATACTATGTATCAGAGGTAAATAAACTTCATGAGTTACAATAAGTTGTCCTACATATATCTTGGCCGACAATATTTATGTTCTCTGTCAAGATTTGCAATTTTTAAAAAATTAAGTCATATTTGTTTATCAAAACAATGGAACATCTGGCATAAAAGCTCAGATCACCATGCTAGCATAAAGCTTTTGTCAGGGCTTTAAACTTTTGCTCCACAGCTGAAACAACAACAACAATAACAACACACACACATATCACCGGCTGTGAAAGATCTTTCGTCGCTGGAGAATGATGTAAGTGAGCTTTTCTTATGCATAACTTTTATTGAAATATTGTACGCATTAGAGCTTTTTGTATTGCATCTGTTGAATGCAGAATTTATAGCCCAAACGAAGTTTATTTTCATTTGTTTTGCTGGCAGCTTCGTTTCGCTGCGCCTGAGAAACCGTAAGTTTCTTAGGGCTGGGCTTTTGCCGATGGTCCATTGCCATATAATGATATGGATTACTAATTAAATAGTTTTTATAGTGCATAAAAACTATCTATTATTAGCGATCCATATACAAATTGCAATACGAAATATTGGCTAACTATTTCTATTAATCGTATTTATTTCTATTTATCTATTTATTTAGTTTTTAAGTATTTATGAAATAGATTTAAATTAGCTGTAATATTTCAACGTCTTTATTTTCATATTCCGTCAATGTTTTCTTTTGTCGCTTTATTTGCCTTTTCTTTATGTTTCTTAAGTTAAATAAATTTGTTATAATGTTTAGTATGTGCGAGTAAGTTTGCAAATTTGGAACCATGCAGCGTTTGTATGGGGAGGGTTGAGTAACGAGGAGCTTCTCCAAGGGATCCTGTCATTTAAATTGATTTTTACATTGGCTTTGCAGGATCATGGTAGGGTGGGCGTCTGCACCAATGAGTGCGCCGCAAAGGAGAAGTGTTCCAAGTCGAAGGTAGATCCCTAACTTGTCTTTCTTCTAGTTTACTTTCAACTCTTTTGTTTACTGTCCTTGTATGTCTCTTCCCCATTTTCCCCTTCCTCAAGTACGCGAATTTTCTAATAGTATAATTAATCTACGGAAGCACGTAGCGGAAAGGATTTTTTCTCTTTAGCCCACTCCCATCCGACCAGACAACAGCCGTAGCGATCGCGTACACCTTTCGTATCGTTACAAGTACACCAGCTTCTAAAACGAACAAGCTTCGTTACATGTTACAGATTAATTTTATTATTTGGCGCCCAAACGTGAGGCCAGGTTAGCGTAATTGTTTCATTGTACTGTTGTATGTTAGCTAGCCTGTCTTCGAAAAAAAAGTAATATTTGAAATACCCTCCCATCTATCCTTTTTCACTCATTCCTATTCCTTTTCCTTGTTGTGAATATCTTGAGCTTGAATGCCTGATGGTTACAATCAAACTTTAGGCAAAGTGTGCAGAATGTTCATGACGAAAGCTGCAGTGTAACTTGTCTTTCGAGAGAAATACTAGCTTCAAACGAGCTGTATGGCGAAAACAAGAGAGAAAACATTGTCAGCGAACCAAAGTGTATTGGTGCTTATGTGGAGTCTTAGCTGGAGCCAAGTCTTCTTGCGGATAAAACTGCAACTTGCCGCTAGACAGAAACATAGCAATCAATGCAAAGTAAACAATGGAGTTCTTCCGCTTTTCGATTTTGTGTTGATCACAACACATAATCTTTCTGTATTTGGATATTGTTCCTAGATATTCGCTTGGAACAAGTAAGTGGTTTCGAACTATTTAACTTGCCGCTATATCTGGAGCAATTTTTCAGATTCCCTATTTTCTTTGTTTTCAGTATCTACTTTCGACTATTAGTTAGCAACTCTTCCTTCGATAAGTGTTGCATGGTTCCAAATTTATTCATGTTATATTGGTATATTTTTTGTTCGAGTTTGAATTCAAGTACTGTTTATTTATTTAATATTGTTTTGTGTTTCATAAGTTATTTTTTTTGTAAGCAATTTATAAATATTCAAGATGGCCAGACCCGTTAGTGAAAAGTCTAACCCGCTATATCAAAGAATGGCGGGAGAAACTTTTTGTTGTGTATGCTCAAAAGAAGTAGAGTATCCAGCTCAACTGCTAGCAACCGGATGTAATCACTATTTCCATCATGTGTGCTTCAGTACTGCGACTGGAAATAGTAAAGTGTGTCCAATTTGTAAGACTGCTTTAAGCAAATCAACTTTGAGTCTGGCAGAAGAACTAAGTGCAGCTCAGAGTTCAGGCATACAAACACGATCAAAGTCCAAGAGCAGGACAGTAGAGCAAGATCTGTTAGTCGCAGGTTCTAGCAATAGTATACAGACAGGTATACCAGAACCAGTACAGCAGAGTTGTAATGATAATCCAGCATTGGTTGCCGGGCCAGCACCAGTTGTGCAACCAATGTTTAGCTTGCAGCAAAGTATTGCTGAGGCGGTGGCAGCCGCTCTGACGCAGCAGACGCATGTGTTGTCGAAAGCGATCGAAGATGGCTTCCACAGGATGTCATTTAAGTCAGTGGCTCAAGGTGGAAATGATCAAGTTCACTCTGCTCCTAGGCAATCGTCTCCAGCCAGGCAACAGCAGCATCAATCATTTGAGCAGCTGTTTGGAATCTCTAACAGAGATGGGGTGGATAGACGAAATCCAGTGCCCGAGATGGTGGCGCCGCAGGCAGAGTTTCGAGAGATGCACAACTTACGGCCTGATAGAATTAGTCAGACCATTTATAACTGGAAGGTACGCTTTTCTGGTCATTCGTCCATGACTGTAGAGGATTTTCTTTATCGCGTCGAAGCGCTAACAAATCAGACACTAGGTGGTGATTTTGAAATGCTAGCTCGGTATGCAAGCAATCTTTTTGAAGGTAGTGCAAGCGAGTGGTTTTGGAGGTATCACCGTAGTGTAACGCGTGTGCGGTGGATTGATTTGAGTATAGCGCTCAGAACGCAGTTTTCAGACGGACGAACGGACCTGGAAATTAGAACTGCTATCTCACATCGCAAACAAAAGCCGAATGAAACATTTGACAATTTTTATGAGGCGATTGTTAATCTGGCTGATAGGCTCGAACAGCCCATGTCTGAACAGTCATTGTTAGAGGTGCTGCGAGCCAATCTTTTAATCGAAGTCCAGCACGAGTTATTGTATGTCCCAATCAATAATGTAGTGCAATTGCGGCAATTCGTACGGAAGCGAGAGAGATTTTTGCTAAGTACGACTAGATCAATACCAGCTACACGACGTTTTGGTCCACGCCCGCAGATTAATGAAGTCTCAGTGCAAGCGGAATTGGCTACTGGCTCTGACAGGGAAGAGGATGAATCATTTGCTGTTGAGGCGGTGATTATATCCTGCTGGAATTGTCGAAAGCCAGGTCACCACTACCAAGACTGCAAAGCCGAGCGCACTGTGTTTTGCTATGGGTGTGGTGATGCTGATACGTACAGGCCATCTTGCAGAAAATGTATAAGTTCTGCGTCAAAAAACGGGTGGTCTCGTGCACCATTGACAGGTGCACGCAAACTAATATCGAAAGCGACCAATACGGAGTAGTTGATCGTGTAACGACTCCTGAAAATATCCCGGACTTTCTCCACATCCCAGCGATTCCCTTACACAAACGTGAGCAGCAGACTTTGTCGAAAGTTCACGAACATGTAAAAGCACGGCCACGCGACCAAAAACGTAAAAAGACCTTCATTAAGTTAAATAAAGATACTCGCAGAGCACTATTGGCATCTGTGGTAAATAGTTGTAAGGATTTGCGGCCATATGCTGATGTCATCATATTTGATAGAACCATGAGTGGTTTGATGGACACTGGTGCCTCCATAAGCTGCATTGGTGGCAGATTTGCGCAAGAATTGGCAGAAACGCACATTGGTTTTAAACCGATACGTGCAGCTGTACGAACTGCAGATGGCCAAAGCCAAAATATAGTAGGTCGAATTAACACGTCTATCTGTTTTCGTGGTGAATCCAAGAGAATATGGGTGTATATCGTACCGTCATTAACTCAAGAATTATATTTAGGCATCGATTTTTGGCGAAGTTTTAATCTCTTGCCATTGTTTTTAATGAATAAAGCAAGTGCACACAGGTTAGCAGCGTTAAATTTCGATGACCCATTACAAATACCTTTGTCTGATTTGCAGCAAAAGGAATTAGTATCCACTATTAAGGTATTTCCGTCATTTGCTGAAAAAGGTTTAGGCAAGACGAACTGGCTTATGCACGACATAGAGGTGACCGAGTCGAAACCAATTAAACAACGCCATTATGCAGTGTCACCGGCCATCGAAAAACTAATGTATGATGAGCTTGACAGAATGTTAGCATTTGGTGTGATTGAGGAATCCGAAAGTCCTTGGTCCTCTCCAGTTGTTATTGTACGCAAGCCAGGCAAGGTTCGCCTTTGTTTAGATAGTCGCAAGGTGAATGACATAACAGTCAAAAATGCGTATCCCATGCCTCTCATTGACGGCATCTTGAGTAGGTTGCCAAAGGCGAAATTTATCTCAAGTATCGACTTGAAGGATGCATATTGGCAGATTCCGCTAACTCCAAGAGCGCGCGAGAAAACCGCATTTACAGTGCCGGGAAGACCACTGTATCATTTTACGGTTATGCCGTTTGGGCTATCCAATGCTCCACAGACGATGTCGAAATTGATGGACAAAGTTATTCCACCAGATCTGAGAAATGAAATATTCATTTATCTAGACGATTTGCTGGTAATTTCGGAGTCATTTGACAAACACGTCTCAGTGTTGAGAGCTTTAGCCGATAGGTTAACTCAAGCCGGACTCACCATAAATGTGGAGAAAAGCAAATTCTGTCTGAAAGAGGTTAAATATTTAGGACATGTTATTGGTCATGGTACAATCCAAACGGATCCCGATAAAGTGGCAGCCATTCGTGAGTTTCCTGTTCCGCGATCGTGCAAGCAGGTGCGAAGGTTTTTAGGAACCACTGGGTGGTACCACAAGTTCATAAAAAATTATGCAGAAATTGCTGCTCCAATTTCAGATACCCTTAAGCAGCGAAAATCATTTACTTGGTCCGACGAAGCGCAAAAGGCTTTTGAGAATTTGAAAGAGCAACTTTGTATGGCCCCTGTACTCCATAGTCCTGATTTTGCTACACCATTTGAGATACATTGTGATGCCAGTCACTCAGGTGTTGGTGGAGTATTGATGCAGAAAGATAAGGATGGTAATGACGTTCCAATCGCATTTATGTCTCGTAAATTGAATCGATGTCAGAGAAATTATTCAGTCACTGAGAAGGAGTGTTTGGCAGCGATCATGTGCGTAAAAAAATTTCGAGCATATGTTGAAGGGCATGAATTTGCCATTCATACCGATCATGCTTCATTAAAGTGGCTAATGTCTCAAACAGACTTAAGCTCCAGATTGGCTCGCTGGGCACTCAAGCTGCAAGGTTTTGCGTTTAAGATCGTTCATCGCAAAGGCAGCCAGAACATTGTTCCCGACGCTTTATCACGTGTGCACACTGAAGATTTGTCATCCTTAGGTGTGGATACCTTGATAGATTTACAGTCTGAGCAGTTCGAGTCAAAAGAGTACCAAGAGCTTAAGGACAAAATAAACTCAAACCCGTCTCAGCTACCTGACGTTAAAGTCATCGATAAATATATTTATCGTCGTGCAGAGCACGCGTCCGGCGATCAAGTCGCTGATGATTTGCACTGGAAGTTGTGGGTTCCAAAAGATCTTGTGATAGAGGTATTAAAACAAAGTCATGAGCCTCCTTTAGCGTCTCATTGTGGAATCAATAAAATGTTGGAAAAAATTCGGCGATATTATTATTGGCCAAATTTAGTGTGTGATGTCAAGTCATTTGTAAACGGTTGTGTGGTGTGCAAATGTACCAAACATCCCAATCGTTCGTTACGCCCACCATTAGCTCCAGTAAAAGAAACGCAGCGAATATTTCAAAAGATTTTTATTGATTTCTTGGGACCCTATCCTCGAAGTAAGTCCGGAAATGTTGGTATATTCGTAGTGTTAGATCATTTGTCCAAATACCCATTTTTAAAACCTGTAAAAAAATTCACCACTGATGCTATTCTTCGCTTCATGGAAGAGGATATATTTCATTGTTTTGGTGTACCTGAAACCATTGTATCAGATAACGGTGTCCAATTTAAGTCACATAAATTCAAGGCTTTGCTCACCAAATACAATGTGCAACATTTTTATACGGCTGTACACGCTCCGCAAGCTAATGCGTCAGAGCGCGTAAATCGATCAGTAATTGCTGCAATCAAGGCTTACGTTAGACCCGATCAAACAAATTGGGATGAACAACTTAGCCATATCAGTTGCGCATTACGGTCCAGCAGACATTCAGCAATTAATGACAGTCCCTATCGTGTTGCTTTTGGACAACACATGATAGTTAATGGTAATACCTATCCTCTTCTACGAAATTTAGAACTTCTAGAAGACCGTACAGTTAGTTTTGATCGAGAAGATTCCTTTGATATAATAAGGAAAACTGCACAACAGAGTATACAACGGCAGCACGAACAAAACGAAAAGCAGTACAATCTTAGAAGTCGCGAAGTAGATTTTAGAGTTGGGCAAGAAGTTTATAGGCGTAATTTTCCGCAAAGTAATTTTGCAAAAGGCTTTAATGCAAAACTGGCCCCAACTTTTGTAAAATCTCGTATTAAGCGTAAGCTTGGCAATAGTTATTACGAGTTAGAAGATACCCAAGGGCGATTCATTGGAAAATATCATGCTAAAGATATAAAACAATAAATCGGGTAGCCAGGAAATTCGTCCAAGCGAGTATCACTCTTTGGAGTGATGACCCCAAAGTGTGATTTTGGCAGGGGGGATTGTAGTGGTCGCTTGGACCGCCAACATTTATTGGTTGGGCCTAAAAGTAGGCAAAGGTTTTTTGCCAAGTAGAAAAAACATGCCAGCGCCACGGCACTAGATGTAGAAAATAGTAGTTAATGTAATATATTTATTAAAGTTATGTTTATATATGTTAATAATCCAATTTTTGTTAGTTAAATGTTAAATCTATAATAATTGTTTAGTGTTAGTATAAACTTGTAGGATATATGTATTTTGTTAGGAAATATTAATTAGCGCCCTCTGAGTGTGGGGCTTAGCAACATTGCTGAAAGATTTTCGCGATAGATGCATCTTAAGGCAGCGAATGGCAAAGAACGGGGAGATAAGAATGCATCAAAGTTTAATGTCCGTTTGACAAGGCTTAGATGAGTCATTCGTGCTAGTCATTCTCTCGAAAGTCACCTGTTTATTTGTTTTATGGCAGTTCTCAGAAACTAGAGAAAAAAATATATTATACACATATATCGCCAAAAATAAGACAAAAGTGACATACATAAATAAATAGTGAACAGTGCGGGAAAAAGTAAAAAAAAAAAATATAATATATACATATTTGTGAAATCACCCCCATTTCGGCCAGCAGCCAACAGGCGACAGGCGGATAGAATTTTGGAGTTTTATATGGTGCCGTCCAATAAGGCAGGGTAAATATTACTGACGGCAAATGTAACATTTACAAAAATCATATTAACGCTCTGATTTTTCTCTTAAAATCAGACGGCACGCAGTGTAAAAATTTTCTTTTGGATGTTGTTGGTGTAGGCGTTAATTTAAGCCACCCAAACAATTTACATTCACGCCACATCGTCACCCGGCAGCCAAAGTTTGCGCGAAAGCTTTGAAAGCTTTCGCACGATCGCTTCGAAAGCTACAGCGGATCAGCTGATAGCTACCAGCGAAAGGCAAGCTCTGCGTCTGGCAGGAATTAGGAGGAGCGTTTTGCAGCGATACTGCGCAGCCGCCACCTGAAATTCCGTTGAGATTTGTCCCTGAGAGGACTAGCAAGGAGGACGCCAGCATCACCACAGATGCTGGATTGGTGCTAGTGACCGTGCGACCGCCTGCGAAAGTGTCGTAGCCCAACCCAGAGAGAGTTGGCGCAGCTGATGTCCGCGCCTATAGATGTTTTGCTTTGTTAGTTAATATATATCTACGTTATATCTTTTGGGCCTTCTGCCATTTAATTAGTGCGTTTTTTTTGTATTATATTTTGTTCATTTGATGTATTGTTTGCGTACATGTATATATGTTGAATAACAAACTGTGTTGTAAATTTACTTATGATTACGTGGTATAACATACTATGTATCAGAGGTAAATAAACTTCATGAGTTACAATAAGTTGTCCTACATATATCTTGGCCGACAATATTTATGTTCTCTGTCAAGATTTGCAATTTTTAAAAAATTAAGTCATATTTGTTTATCAAAACAATGGAACATCTGGCATAAAAGCTCAGATCACCATGCTAGTATAAAGCTTTTGTCAGGGCTTTAAATCCACAGCTGAAACAACAACAACAAAACAACACACACACATATCACCGGCTGTGAAAGATCTTTCGTCGCTGGAGAATGATGTAAGTGAGCTTTTTCTTATGCATAACTTTTTATTGAAATATTGTACGCATTAGAGCTTTTTGTATTGCATCTGTTGAATGCAGAATTTATAGCCCAAACGAAGTTTATTTTCATTTGTTTTGCTGGCAGCTTCGTTTCGCTGCGCCTGAGAAACCGTAAGTTTCTTAGGGCTGGGCTTTTGCCGATGGTCCATTGCCATATAATGATATGGATTACTAATTAAATAGTTTTTATAGTGCATAAAAACTATCTATTATTAGCGATCCATATACAAATTGCAATACGAAATATTGGCTAACTATTTCTATTAATCGTATTTATTTCTATTTATCTATTTATTTAGTTTTTAAGTATTTATGAAATAGATTTAAATTAGCTGTAATATTTCAACGTCTTTATTTTCATATTCCGTCAATGTTTTCTTTTGTCGCTTTATTTGCCTTTTCTTTATGTTTCTTAAGTTAAATAAATTTGTTATAATGTTTAGTATGTGCGAGTAAGTTTGCAAATTTGGAACCATGCAGCGTTTGTATGGGGAGGGTTGAGTAACGAGGAGCTTCTCCAAGGGATCCTGTCATTTAAATTGATTTTTACATTGGCTTTGCAGGATCATGGTAGGGTGGGCGTCTGCACCAATGAGTGCGCCGCAAAGGAGAAGTGTTCCAAGTCGAAGGTAGATCCCTAACTTGTCTTTCTTCTAGTTTACTTTCAACTCTTTTGTTTACTGTCCTTGTATGTCTCTTCCCCATTTTCCCCCTTCCTCAAGTACGCGAATTTTCTAATAGTATAATTAATCTACGGAAGCACGTAGCGGAAAGGATTTTTTCTCTTTAGCCCACTCCCATCCGACCAGACAACAGCCGTAGCGATCGCGTACACCTTTCGTATCGTTACAAGTACACCAGCTTCTAAAACGAACAAGCTTCGTTACATGTTACAAAACACCGCAGCCAACAGCACATGCCTCCGCCGCCAGCCGGCTAGAAGTGAAGAAAATGGAGTTTACATACAGCTCTCTCACAAAAATCATCGAACAAAACACAATAATGTTCAAAAACATGGAGAGAAGAATAGATAATCTATTTAATGTTATGTCAAATCTCATCTCAATGCTCAATGACAATAAAACTGCACAAAAAATCCAATGGCCACCAGTCATACAGCACAAACTTCCAAACGAAATTGCAGACATCTCCATGGAGCTGCTAAATCCACCAGCCAATGATGAAGCACATGATGAATAGGCACAATCCAGCAAGATATCCAAATCCAGTCCCAATCAGTCGCACAATTGCCCCCCGCACTGGCAGCCAGAATGGCGACTCTTTTAAAATCGCATTCTGGAATGCCTGTGGCGCAAGCAACAAAATAATTGAAATCGAGCTATATATGAGTAGAGAAAATATCCAGATTATGATGATAATCGAAACTCGAATGCCAGCTAATGCAAATACCTTGAATGTGCCAGGATTCATAACGTATTCTGCAACCAATCCACAGTCGCACAGAAAAGGTGGCGTTGCCATACTTGTACGTGCGGATGTCAAGCTCGCAGCACTCCAGCCAATCAACGAAACGTTCTTCCAGTCAGCTCCGATTGCCCTGTTACCTGCGAACAACAACAAAAAAGATATTATTGTAATTGCGCCTATTTATTGCCCGCCCGTATTCAAATGGTCTCCAGAGCACTTCACCAGACTGTTAAAGCATTTTGACTGCATTACTGGCAGGACAATCTGCAACTTTCTTCTCTGCGGGGACTGGAATGCGAAACATTCCTGGTGGGGCAACCCTCGCACATGTTTGAGAGGCAGATCAATAGTCCAAGCTGTCCACTCGCGCCCCCATTACAACATCCTAGCCACAGGTGGAGCAACACACTTTCCATTCGACAGCAGAAAAAGGCCATCTGCAATCGACTTCGCAATTTACTCTGGAATAAAAAGTAGACAAATTAAAATTCACTCAACGAACGACTTAGACTCGGATCACTTACCACTCAGAATTGACCTCTCTGCAGACAGCGGAAACAATTACTTATCTACACAAAACAACCCTCGACTGCTTCCCAAAAACACCAACTTGACTGTATTTAAATCGACTCTCGAGCGAAACATTCACCTCAACACTGAAATAAACACAGGCCTTGACATTGAAGATGATCTTGATATCCTCATGGGAAATATTAAAGAAGCGGCTACTGCAGCCTGCAATCGCGCAAGCGGCCAACATCCATGGAGGCGAAACAACTCAGACCACGACATTGATCTGGATGAGCCCACTAGACGACTACTCGCTTACAAACAACAATGTAAACGAATATTGATGACAACACGCACCCCGGAGGCAAAACGACAATATAGAGCCGCACAATACTCTCTTAAACAAGTAAGAAAGCTACAGTCGAGTGAACTCGACTGTGAGATACCCGCTACCCATTTTGAATAAAAGCAATATATTTTGCGGTATTATTCTCAAAATATACCAAATATACTGCAAAAATACTAAAAATATACAAAATAGTATATGTGGTATATTGATATAGTACCGCATTCAAAATATAGCCAAAGCAACTCAGACCCCTAGTAAGTAGGCGTTTTTGCCCATACAAAAGCATTTCTTTAATAACTTCGACAATTTTTATCTGATCGCAACCAAATTTTCAGGGATCATAACTACTATAGTTATTACCGTATATACCAAAATTCGTAACCCTAGCTTTAAAATTACGCTTGTTATTCGATTTTTTTGATTTGCAGGGGCGGAAGTGGGCGTGGCAAAAATTTGAAACAAACTTGATCTGCGTGCAAACATAACAAATGCTGTCGAAAAAAAATTATAGCTCTATCTCTTATAGTCTCTGAGATCTAGGTGTTCATACGGACAGACGGACAGACGGACAGACACACAGACGGACAGACGGACATGGCTATATCGTCTCGGCTGTTGACGCTGATCAAGAATATATATACTTTATAGGGTCGGAGATGCCTCCTTCTACCTGTTACATACATTTCCTGCCGGCACAAAGTTATAATACCCTTCTACCCTATGGGTAGCGGGTATAAAAAGCGCTCCTGAAACTAAAAGAGAACAACATTAATAAGCAATTCGAAGGCATTGACACTCATGATCGATACATGATGCAAAAGCTGTGGAAATTTACGAACAAACTCAAAACTCAGCCGCAGGCAAATTACCCGCTTAAAACACATCATCCAGCTCCTAACAGCGGCGCCAGTAGAGTCTCTTGGTTCAAAACTACTCTTGAGAAGGCGGAAGTTTTTGCCAAACATCTCGAAGATAGATTCCAGACTATTCTGCACACCTCGGACAGCGAAAGAACTGACATACGGGACGGGTGGAAGCAATTACTACAGCATCAGCTCCAACTCACAAGCACTGAACACCATCCTATACGACCAATTACGCTGAATGAACTGAAACTGGAAATTGACGAACTTGATCTGCGCAAATCACCTGGAGAGGATAGATTAGACAACAAACTAATTAAATTGCTGCCGCAAAAAAGCGTTATTATACTTATCTTTAACTCCATTCTGCGAATCGGCCATTTCCCAAAAAAATGGAAACATGCTGGCATCTCTATGATTTTGAAGCCTGGTAAATGCCCCTCGGAAGCTCGCTCATACCGTCCCATTAGCCTGCTGTCCGGCCTGTCCAAAATCTTTGAGAAGTTTCTCATGAAGAGGCTGTTCGAAATCGATACCTTTGCCAAAGCTGTACCCAGCCAACAGTTCGGTTTTAGAAAAGAGCACGGCACCGAACAACAATTAGCAAGAGTCACTCAATTCATAATGGAGGCGTACGAGAACCGTCAGTACTGCTCTGCAGTGTATATCGATATCACTGAGGCGTTTGATCGAGTATGGCACGACGGACTCCTGTTTAAACTAATAAAGTTACTGCCACCAAATCTTTTCAAGATAATAAATAGCTATCTTACCAATCGTACATTTGTAGTAAACTGCAATGACGGAGTTAAATCCAGAATAGCAAGCGCATCGGCTGGAGTGCCACAGGGCAGTGTGCTGGGGCCAATATTATATACAATATATTCATCAGACATGCCATTGCCAGCGCAAATACGACGTAATTACAGCCCATATCAAACAAGCACATTGCTCTCGACGTATGCAGACGATACAGTCATTATGAGTGCGTCGACAAATGCGGGATATGCCATTATGGAAAACGAAAACTACCTCCGCCATTTCCAAAGATGGGCCAACAAATGGGGCATCGTAATCAATACCAGCAAAACAGCACATGTCATGTACACGCTGAAAAGCCTAGAAAGTAGAGAAAGATACAGAACACCATTATTAAATGGCCAACCTACTCCCTCAAAAACATCACATACTTACCTGGCTTACCAAGCTTACACTTTGCTCGCACATTAACCGGCTCTGCGTTAAAATTAGAGCACGAGCGGCAAAACTGGACTGGCTAATCGGTCGTAGCAGCCGGCTGGCCAAAAGCTGCAAGGTCTTGCTCATCAAACAGTTGATAACGCCAATCTGGCAATACGCCCTAGCGATCTGGGGCGCTCTTGTATCCAACACACAGGTCCTCCGTATACAGAGACTGCAAAATAAAATTATACGAAGGGCACTGAAAGCACCATGGCTCACCAGAAATGTAACTATTCGAGCAACATACCTAATCAAAACGGTAGAGGAAGCTTTCAATGCAGCAAGCGGGCGCTTTGCGAATTCTCTAGCCACTCACAGCAACCCGGAGGCGAGAAGCATTCTCATGAATCCACATGAGCCACGGCGCTTAATAAGACCAAGGTATGTTGATCAATTGGGGCGTCATATGTACCCTCTACAGCGTCATCTACCACGCGACAACCACGAGCCAGTCCAGAGCACTAGTCGAATCTCCGCGCAACTCCAGCGACAAAGTTTCCTGGCATCCCTGCCAACTCTATTGCGTCTAGAGGAGGAAGAGCTGGATGCCAGAGAATCCATAAGGCTCGCTGAGAGTGAGGCGCAAAGATATATGCGCCAGCTCGATGAAGGCCCGCCTGCAAGATTTGGAGAGATGCTTATCAACACTCTGCGTAAGCGCTACCGAGATGGTCAACTTACCAGGGATCGAGCTGTTGATATCATCCAAGGCCAACCGCCAGCCATCCAACATTATCGTTCCCGACATCTCAACAGTAGAGCAGCAGCAAACGAGACGCCCGCCACCTGAAAGATTCGGAATCACGCTGATAACCACATTAAAGAATCGATTAAGAGATGGAAGACTCACCAGAGAATACGTAATTGAGCTCATCCAGGGCCAGCACCCAGGTATACAGCAGTTGATCACACCCGACTACGCCCCAACAGTCGAACGACAGCCACTGCAAGACGCACGAAACCGCACAACAGGACTGGCTGCACGAGCCGCAGCATTGTCCCACTTCACGGCTGACTCTGTCCAGCCACTGCTTTCGCCAGCGTTTGAAAACGTCACGAGTACTGCCACACAGCCACGCAGCACACTCCAGCCACCTGCGCCCATACGACGGCCACAAATTGCAGACGATTTGCAGACCTCACATGCACGCGAAAACGACGAAGCTGCGTTAAGCCACGGCCTGGAGCGAACTCGCCTAATGCTGGAGCGCATGGTGGATGATGGGGCTACGGACGATCGCCCAGACGCACACCTTGCGCGTCGCGCACGTACTTGCCAGTCAAGGCACAATGCTTCAGCAATACTTTTCCTATTGAGCACATGGATTAGTGTTGCTAGCTTGGTAAATATACATAATTTCTACTCACCCTTATTGCCTCCATTACAGTCCACATACAAAACTGACACACTCGCACTGTCCCACGAGGCACATGTAGTGCGATGCACAGTCCACTCTCATAGACGGCGGCCTGGAAGAAAAAGATTGACAATGTTAATAAATACAGCTTGCACCCAGGATGCCAGAGCCATGTTCGCGTTGACACCACACACGCCACTACACGCAGCAACTAACCCTGGAGGCAGACGACTCACTGCTACACACAACCTCAACGGGCGCCAGTGCAATGTACTCGCATTATTCACACAACAATGCGAGCACGAATGATGCTCCAACCCGTTTCCACCCCCAGGACGAGACGAGCGCGGCAGCTGCGAAAGGGCGCCGTGTTCGCCATGACGGGATTAAGCGCTAAAAACAACATTTACTTTTACAATTAAAAATTTGTATAAACGTGATTGTTTACATTTTCCAATGTAGTGTTATCAGAAATTGTGACTAAATAATTCCAAGTTTCAATCTAGTATATTCTAGCGTTGCCACTCAACCAACGTAAATATTTAATTGTCATTTCCACTTAGCGTTACCAATAAGGGAACGAGCTGGCAACAAAAACATCTATTTTAATTTTTGTAACTAAAAAATTGTATAAGGATTGCATTGGATAAGGATTACCTCTTCCTAATGTAGCGTAACCAGAATTGGTAACTCAATATTACATGTTCACTCTAGTATTTTTATGCTAAGCGTTGCCACTACATTTTAACATTGCTCACTGTTAAGTTGGCCCGCCATGTACAATATTCAAATAATTCCTAGAAGTTGCAGAAAAAATTGTAATATAAAAAGGAAAAAATAAAATAAACCTACAGTCTGCGTGCTGAAGGGACAGTATTAAAAAAAAAAAAAAAAAAAACCTCGTTAGCACCGATGAAAACACCTTTGGGCCCTCAAGCTTCGCACTCCGAGACTATCTTGGCGACACCCCCTTCTGCAGCTCCACGGAAACGAACACGCGTCTCTGCAGAGGCAGATCTAATGCCCAGGCCGTTTCCGAGACCCCGTCCACGCCATACAATACACGCCCCCGTTGCCCCAATTCCGCTTTCGGTCACTTTGTCTAGTATGACTCATGACACGACTCATCATCCGGACTGTCGACTTTAAACGTCCTCTCCAGTCCTCGAGATGAGATCCATCCTGAACACAAGCATTCATGACACGACTCATCATACGGACTGTCGACTTCAAACGTCCTCTCCAGTCCTCGAGATGAGATCCATCCTGAACACAAGCATTCATGACACGACTCATCATACGGACTGTCGACTTCAAACGTCCTCTCCAGTCCTCGAGATGGGATCCATCCCGAACACAAGCATTCATGACACGATTTATCATCCGGACTGTCGACTTCAAACGTCCTCTCCAGTCCTCGAGATGAGATACATCCCGGACACAAGCGTTCATGACACGACTCATCATCCGGACTGTCGACTTCAAACGTCCTCTCCAGTCCTCGAGATGAGATCCATCCTGAACACAAGCATTCATGACACGGCTCATCATACGGACTGTCGACTTCAAACGTCCTCTCCAGTCCTCGAGATGAGATCCATCCCGAACACAACCATTCATGACACGATTTATCATCCGGACTGTCGACTTCAAACGTCCTCTCCAGTCCTCGAGATGAGATCCATCCCGGACACAAGCGTTCATGACACGACTCATCATCCGGACTGTCGACTTCAAACGTCCTCTCCAGTCCTCGAGATGAGATTCAACCCGGACCAACCTTGTTCTTGGTTATCACGGCGCATACAACAGGTGAGTGAGGAACCACAGCGCTAACCGGATTATACCATCAGGGACGGACAACTGTTCCGACACATCGTGCATCAGTCCGATGATTTCGACGACGTTATCTGGAAGCAGTGTGTACCTCGGGCCATGCGACCTCGCGTTCTCCACGAGTGTCATGACCAACCAGCTGCCGGCCACTTAGGAGTACGTAAGACTATTCTTCGAATCAGTCAGCGGTACTACTGGCCAGGTATGCATCGGGACGTCAAGAAGCACGTCCGGCAATGCCTGAGCTGCCAAAAATTCATGACGTTACAACAGAAGCCTGCCGGACCCATGCATACCCGACCCGCAGAAGAACCCTTCGTCGTCATTGGTGCCGATTTCATCGGCCCACTTCACCGTGCCAAGCAAGAACATGAAAGCGAGCTGGTAGAAGCTCCTGCCGAGTGGAAGGTAGAAACGCCCCTACGTAAACTACCCCGGGGTCTAGTTGAGGAGGTCCGCGGCAGCGAGGGACGAGGAACCAGGACAAGGTTTACTCATACGTACTTGGACACCACCTACCAGGTGAACCGGACTAAAACCGGACGTATCCGGATTTTCATTCGCCCGGTGGGAAAGGGGGGAGTGTGACGCACCATACTGCGCCACAAAAATAAACAATAGTCCGAAAACATATGTACCATAGTTTTCTCTTATACATGGTCACTCACCCAGCTGTGCTGAGTTAACAGCGCAAGGGCAACGCAAAGAGAGTTCACAGAGCATGCGCAACGCAAATATGAGCCAAGCAAGTTGACAGCGCGTGCGCAGCGCAAAAATGAGCAAGCGAGTTAACAGCACAAGTGCAACGCAAAGCGAGTTAACAGCGCATGCGCAAATTTAGGAAAAGAAAGTAAAAAGCGAGTTGGCAGAGCCAAGACCTTGACCTAGATAAAAAGACGAGAGTAGGAGGAGCAGCTCTCTCACTCTGATAAGAACTTGCCAGTGCGTTACACGTAAACCCGCGAGTGATAAAGAAAAGTCTAAGAACCACGTGCCAAGTACACGTCGAACAGTTTAACCACGCAGCACACGAGGATTTTAAAAGGTACGTTCAAGCTAAATGCTTGATACCCATTTACACTTTAATTATTCCCTTTTGCTCCCCGTTCAACACATGCGATTACGCATAGCCATTAGCATAGTCATTGTATTAACCCCCTTCGAGTGCGACAACGCACAAACACCACCACACTAACGATATACATTGTTTCTCTTTTCGCCGCGTCTTTCGCTCGTCGTTGTCTACCTTTTCACACAACGCACACATTTTTCCCCGTTCACCGTAGTAGTGTGATTACAGATTACTACAGTCGACGCTGAAAAAGGGTGTATAGTGTGACTGTGCCAGTGTGATCACACGCCAGCATTTGTCTCACTCATACTGTGTGCCTCGTCTTCTTCCGTAGTGCTTGTGTACAGCAAAGTGCCCGTTCGCGGTAACAGTAGTACAGTCGACACTGTAATAGTGTGTATAGTGCGGCCGTGTCAGTGTGATTACACACTAATACTCGCCTCACCTACACCGCACATCCCGGTTACGATTCTCCGCGAGGTATACCTAGCTCCCGCTAGCCGTAATAGTGTGACTACAAACTATTACAGTCGGCGCCTGAATAGTGTGTACGGTGTGATTGGCCAGTGTGATTACACACTCACAACCATTTCACCCACGCCGCGTGCTACGATACATAATATTCGTCCGAACCCCCGTTTCTTCCCGTTAGCTGTAGTAGTGTGACTACAAACTACTACAGTCGACGCCGGAACAACGTGTACAGTGTAATTGGGCCAGTGTGATCACACACTCGCACCCAGTTCACCCACGCCGCGTGCCCCGTTTTTCCATATTCTTCGCACGAACCACAACTCTTCCCGTTTAGCTGTAGTAGGGTGACTACAACCACTACAGTCGACGCCGAAAAGTGTGTACAGTGCTGCATAGTCGGTGTGCTTCACACTGACTTCCGTGACAACTTCCCCCGTGTAACAACCCTATCGACGTTGGACCCGAGAACAACCCCAGAAGCAGAAATATTCACATTATTGTTGACAAATCTGTTGCCAGAGAAATAACAAATAAAAATAAACAACGTTGCAAATTGAAAACTCCTGTCTTTTCTTTACGATCTTGATCTCCATTTGCCTACGGAGATCGTCTCACACCTTGAGATACTCGACTTGTAGGGTTTCAGCAAACATAAATTTCTTATTTCGATCCCTGGACAGCGCTAGCTACCTCGGCGTTGTGACGGTTCGTTACAGTAAGGGTATTTTAAATAATGATAGAGTGAAAGATCACTATCCTTTTACAGGTAGATATAGAGGTGCAGCCCATAATTCTTGTAACCTTAAATACAAGACGGGTGATTTTATCCCCATATTCTTTCACAATTTCTCCAAATATAATTCACATTTGTTTGTTAAAGAACTTGGAGAAGTTGAGGGGGAAATAAAAGTCATTCCTTTGAATAAGGAATGATATATATCAATTTCTAAATATCTCCCTCTACGCTAGAAATCAGGTTTTTGGATACTATCAGATTCATGCTTTCTAGTCTAGACACACTCGCGGGGAATTTGAGTGAGGACAATTTCAATGTGCTGAAATCACAGTTTAAAAACAAGTCAGATTTTGAACTACTTCGCAGGAAAGGTGTTTTCCCCTACGAATGTTTAGATTCAGTTGAAAAACTAGATGAAACTTCTCTCCCACCAAGGTCTAAGTTCTATAGTAATTTAACAGAGTCAGATTGTTCAGAAGAGGATTACGCTCATGCCATCCAAGTATGGTATCATTTTAATTGTCGATCATTGAAGGAATACTTAGAATTGTATTTGAAAACTGATGTTTTATTGTTAACAGACGTTTTCCAAAATTTTAGGGCAATTTTATCTTGACCCCGTTTATTATTACACTACACCAGGTCGTGGGATGCTATGCTAAAAACCACAGAGATCGAACTCGGGTTACTCACTGACATTGATATGATTACATATTTTAAGAGTGGAATTCAGGGTGGGTTGGTGCAATGTAGTCAAAGGCATACAAAAGCAAACCACAAATACCTAAAATATTTCGATCCTACTAAAGAATCGGTATTTTTATGTATGGGGATGCAAACAATTTGTATGGTTGGGCTATGTCTGAACCACTACCTTACGGTGAGTTCAAATGGTTAGACACGAATCGGTTTAATAGTTTTAATCTAGAAAATATTCATGAAAATAGTGAGTATGGGTATATTCTAGATTACCCTTACTCAATCCACGATGAACATAATGATCTACCATTCTGTCCAGATAACAAGCTACCATCAAGCACTTGCAAAACTCCGCCGATCTCGCTGAAAAGAAGAATTATATCACATACTATAAGAAATTAAAACAGTGTATGAAGTTCAGTGAAACTATGTATGCAATTGAAATGAAGAGGTTACACAACATTTGTGATAAACCAATTTATTTAAGATTTGTAGTGCTGGAGTTTTCAAATTACAAAATGTATGACTTCCATTATGACTACATGAAGCCTAAGTTTGGGAAAGCACTCAAATTAAATTATATGGATACGGATTATTTACAGCATAAAAACAAATGATTTTTATGCAGATATTCGGAATGATGTGGAGTTAAAGTTTGACACGTCCGAATATCCAGATGAATGGGCCGAGTTGTATAAGTTTAAGAAATGTAATAAGAAACGGTGTTTCTTTAAGGATGAGTTGCAAGGACTGAGTTTGTTGGTCTACGCCCAAAAATGTATACATATGAAAATTTCGATAACTCTGGCGAAGCATGCATCAAAAAAAATAAGGGGGTAAAGGCATGTTGTTTGAGGGACAAACTATTTAAATACTTTGTTTACAGGAAAGCAAGAACGTGGTAGTATGCAGATGTTTAGGTCTAGAGGGCATGAAACCAGTACAGTCGAAATAACAAAAACTACGTTAAATAGCAAGGATAATAAGCGAATAATAGAAAAAGATAGGATCTCATCTATAGCAAGAGCACATTATTTAGTAATTCCCTTTGAAATTGAGAGTTACATATCAATTCTAGAAGCAGAGTCAAGAGTTTGGCGCATTCAAATGGTTGAGCTAGAGAACTCACACAGTAATCAAACTAATGTGAATAAAAAAAATAAGCTTAAAAGAAAATTGGATAATAATGAAAGGGCGATCGACATTTATGAAGGACAATTAGTATTACATTTCATGTTAATGGATGGGTTGAAAAAAAGAAAACTAGTTGTTTAGAATAATAAAACAATACTTTATTGAAAATTAAAATGTATAAATAAAATAAAGAAATATTTAAAATTAAGTGTACATATTAGTAATTTAAGAAAAATAAAATAAAAAAAATGTTGAATAACTTGAAATAAAATAAAAAGAAAAAATACAAAACACAAAATTGTTTTCAATCTTATATTATTACAAAATTTCATTTTTATAAATCCAGCTGTCTTCGGTTTTGGGGAAACCCAACCAGCGTACGAGAGCTCTATTGTCTTTCTCTTTTAACACTTTTTCAACCAGATAAGTGTTAGGAAAACTTGTTTTTTTCAGTTCCTCTTTGTAGAAACCACCTTGAATTGGATTCCCGTTGAAGTCTTGTAGTAAGTATGTTATTGGGTAACTATTTTGTACTTTGCTTATTTTAACAAGTAAGAAAGCTACAGTCGAGTGTGCTCGACTGTGAGATACCCGCTACCCATTTTTACACACAAAGTTATAATACCCTTCTACCCTATGGGTAGCGGGTATAAAAATTTCAGATGTCCAATTAGGAGTATAGCCTTTTTATACCCGCTACCCATAGGGTAGAAGGGTATTATAACTTTGTGCCGGCAGGAAATGTATGTAACAGGTAGAAGGAGGCATCTCCGACCCTATAAAGTATATATATTCTTGATCAGCGTCAACAGCCGAGACGATATAGCCATGTCCGTCTGTCCGTCTGTGTGTCTGTCCGTATGAACACCTAGATCTCAGAGACTATAAGAGATAGAGCTATAATTTTTTTTCGACAGCATTTGTTATGTTTGCACGCAGATCAAGTTTGTTTCAAATTTTTGCCACGCCCACTTCCGCCCCTGCAAATCAAAAAAATCGAATAACAAGCGTAATTTTAAAGCTAGGGTTACGAATTTTGGTATATACGGTAATAACTATAGTAGTTATGATCCCTGAAAATTTGGTTGCGATCAGATAAAAATTGTCGAAGTTATTAAAGAAATACTTTTGTATGGGCAAAAGCGCCTACTTACTAGGGTCTGAGTTGCTTTGGCTGACAATCTGGTATATTGTGCCGTCTATGGTATATTTTGAATGCGGCACTATATCGATATACCACGTATACCATTTGGTATATTTTTAGTATTTTTGCAGTATATTTGGTATATTTTGAGAATAATACCGCAAAATATATTGCTTTTATTCAAAATGGGTAGCGGGTATCTCACAGTCGAGTACACTCGACTGTAGCTTTCTTACTTGTTCAAATAAGTGTTTGTACTTGCTGATGCGCACATAATCACCCATTTTCATTTTGCTACCCGTAAACATTTTAATGTTGTTGTAGACAGTTTTCAAAATATGTTTTTCATTATTAGTGTTTACATTAACGTGTGGCATTCGTATATTAAAAACGGAAATTAGTGTTTTGAATATATCAATCCACTTGTATGTCCCATTGAAACTGAATTCACGCCACATTAGGTCTTTTAATGACCTATTAAATCGTTCAACAATTGACGCCCTTAGACTACTAAATGTTGAATAGTGGTTGATTCCATATCATTTCATTAATATCTTAAATTGAGTGTTAAAGAACTCTACCATCGTCTGTTTGAAGATTTTTGGGGAATCCTCTCCCCTGATTGAAATATTTTCTCCATGGCCTCAGCAACGTCTTTTGCCTTTTTAGACTTTATTGCTTCCCCCCATCCAAATTTTGAGAATGTGTCTATCACTGTTAGCATGTCGCGATACCCATTGTTTGAGTGTGCATACTTCACCATTTCAACCAAGTCAGCTTGCCATAAATCGTTTATTCCTTTTGTTATGACTCTACGTCTAAGAAAATACTTAAATGAAGGTATTTCATTAATTATTCCCCGTCTAGACATATTTCTTATATCTGATGTAGTTTTCTCAGTCTTGATTATTCGCTGATCAACTACAGACAATTTATCGGATAATAATCTCTCATTCCTTTCTTGATGACTTGAAATCATTGATGTTAGAAAATTTCTCAGATCGTTTACAACTTGGTCCACATATTCTTTTATCGCCAAGTCGGCATTCTTAATTGGTAAGCGACCATTTTTTAAACGTCTTCCTTGTTTATTGTAACTTCCATCATTATCAATGTAGAGTCCTGGTATTTTCTCACGCCGTTTTAAATGAATAGAGATCTGCTTATCATTTACATAACGTCCAAACTTGTCAACAGACATGATGATTATAAGCTCATTTCAATATTAACAATCAATTATATACGAATTTAGTGTATAATTTGAGCCTCTCTCAATTCTTCAATTATTGACGTAATTTCATTAGCGTGATTCGTATTTCCAGCCATTTGAGAGGCAATTAAGAGTTGTAATCGTTCAACCAACTCATTTGGATCGTCCCAATATACATAATTGGGTTTATTCGTCGCGAGTGACATGAATCCAGTCCCAGAAACAATTGATTTTGAGATTTTAGATGTAGACTCAGCAGTGGGTGATTTTGTTAAGAGTGGTTTAATAATTTTTGTATATTTTTTTGCCTTTGTTCCTCTGATCTGTCCATCTTAATTAAAGTTTATCCGGTGCACATTAGTTATCAATAAAATTTCTTTATATATTTCTAGGTCATTTTAATTATAATTTTGAAGTAGGTGGTGGAATATTAACGAATATAATCCACTAGTAACACGCCAGTTTCGACCATCATCGAATTCAATTTTTTTGTGTGCCACATGTGTGAATTCCCTAATATTAATTGTCCACTTGCATTTTTGTATGGGCTACACGTCTTATCCAAAAGATCTTCCCGTGCCAGTTCACGGCAGGAAATGTATGTGACAGGTAGAATAAGGCATCTCCGACCCTATAAAGTATATATATTCTTGATCAGCGTCAACAGCCGAGACGATCTAGCCATGTCCGTCTGTGTGTCTGTCCGTCTGTCCGTATGAAACACTGGATCTCAGAGACTATAAGAGATAGAGCTAAAATTTTTTCGACAGCATTTGTTATGTTTGCACGCAGATCAAGTTTGCTTCAAAATTTTGTCACGCCCACTTCTGCCCCCGCAAATAAAAAAAAACGAATAACAAGCGTAATTTTAAAGCTAGAGAATTTTGGTATATATAATAATTACTATAGTAGTTATGATTCCTGAAAATTTGGTTGCAATCAGATAAAAATTGCTTTCTTACTTGTTTGAGTTGGTTCATGTTTGGTTGATTGACTCGTTATCGAAGGCATTGAATGTATAGATGTTTCATTTGGTAACACGTTCGATGAATGAGGGGGCTCTTGACTCGTTAACGGAAATAATGAATGGGGTGAGTCCTGAACCGGTAATGGAAGCGAAGTGTGGGGGGGATATTTGTTTCATAAACTTAGTTGATGAATAAGGAGAGACTTCTCTCACTAACGATCTCGAGTTATGAGGTAAGCCTTCAAACGATGTGTGTTCTATAGCTGGTTGAGAATAGAATTGATCATCATCATTATCATCATCATCATCCTGAGCATTAACACTATCCATTCCCCAATCCAATGTCTTCTCAATATCATATTTAGGTTTTGAGTATTGAGTCTTAGCACTGTGAAATGTGAGTTTCCATTTCTTCTTAGGTGTGTTTCTCTCTCGGTCGATTGGAGTGTAGTTTTGCATAGTTTTCTTTCCAGTCTCAACATTATTAAATTCTGATGGTATCAATGTCTGAACATTTTTGCTATCATTTCAGTCTTGTGGTCATTAGTGTACTGTGATCTGTTTTACGAAACATAATCATATATAACCAATAAACAGATACATTATCATGTTTTGATGAAGAGAGCTGGTTGTACAGATCAGCTATCTGACTGTTAAACAGATTAGCTAGCCGTTCTTTTAAACAGACTTGGTTGGTTCAAATCCATTTATTCACGCAATGTAAAAAAGGTGAAAAGTGCTGAAAAAGAAAGCTGAAAATTCCACAATTTCCCATTCCCTAATGAAAATTTCGAATTTATATTTCAATAACATTTATTTGAAATAAGTATCTGAAGTAATAAAGCTGGAAAAGAAAGCTGAAAATTTCCAAACTTACCATTCCCCATTTAAAAATTTTTAAATTTAATTTGTAAATATAATTTATTGTTTTGTTTGATTTTTATTCAATTACATTTTCAAATGGAAAAAAATATTTCCATCATCCAGTTTTGTTAGAGTATAATTACTCGTATTTAATTCCTTAATGTGCTTATCACTAACTACGTCATACTATACCGGTAGGTAAATAAAATGCTTTTCCAATGTTAATTTTATGGAATTAGCATTAAATTTACTAGGAACCCTAGACGCTTCATAAATTCCATATTCCTTATTCCTTGGTAAAGCGTGGAAAGGGAGCTTCTTCTTTTACGTTAGTCCATTCAAATATATCTCCGTTGTTTGAACGTCGATGTCATCGGAGTCATTTCGTCAGCATAAGGAGTAATAAGAGGAAGATTAACATTAGAGAAGTCAATCTCCTCTCCCTTGGTCGCCTCCTTTGATGGGTCCATCCTGGATATTTGATGTGTGTGTCTGTGTGTGCGTACCGCTGGTGCTATTCTCACTGCTGCTACTGCTGCTGCTGTTCGGTGTTGGTCGTTGGGCGAATGCGTGCTCCTTGTGGTGATGTTACTGCTACTGCTGGTGTTGTTGGTGAGTGCTGATGACTGAATGATATTTTCCTTCGAGTAGCTGGCTGATTTTATACTTGTCACTTTCCCCTTCCACTGTTGTTTTGGAAGGTTTTCATTATCGAAGAACGTTTTTCTTCGATTGGTTGACTTTCTGCCTGTTGCTACCTGTAGGACTTCTTAAGTGCTAGAGAAGGACAACCAACCCTCTGATAAGTGTCTCCTTACCCTTCAACCGACATACACCTCATTAAAAATTCTAAACACAAATGTCCACAGTTTACAGTCCCAAAATTTTGTAAACGTTCATAATTGTACTTAATGTTTTTCCTAAATATCTGACTACTTCTAATGGTGGTTTTAAATTCCCAAAACTATCAAAATAATAAGAATCTGATCCTCTTTTGTAATATTCTACCCAATGCGTTCCATTCGATATTTTTTTCTTTTTATTAGGACTTTGCTTTTATTTATTGAATCTTCTTCTAAATTTTGAGACTAACAATAATTTTGCGAATCTTAACATTAATTCTGGCATTCTGGTTGCGTGTCCCTCATGTCGGTCGCTGGGTAGGTAAGTCATTACGACGAAGACGTGATTGGTTGCTTAACCTTGTTAGACCTCTCGCCAGGTGGTTAGGGTGCAACAGCAGCTTGGTAAAGTACTTTTCCTTCTGTTCTGCGATCACTTCTTTGACTGGTAGGATGTTTAAGTCACGTTGTATGTTTTCGTTGCGAACGTACCACGGTGCCCCGGTGATGGTTCTCAAGATCTTCGACTGAGCTCGCTGGACTATGTCAATGTAACTATTGCTAGCATTCCCCCATAACTGGGAGCCGAACATCCATATAGGTTTTAGTACCGAGTTATACAGCAGGACTTTATATTCAAGGCTAAGGGGAGACCGAGCGTTGATAAGCCAATGAAGGCTGCTGGCTTTTAGCTTTAGGTGTGTTCTTTTGGCTTCAATGTGCCGGCGCAATGTGAGTCTTCTGTCGAGGTCTACTCCTAGATATGTCACTTCGACTGCTTGCGGAAGTAGAGTGCTGTTTAACGTTAGCGGCGCGCAGTTTTGCCTGTTCAGGGTGAATGTAACGTGCTTGCATTTTTGTTCGTTCACTCTAATTCGCCAATCTGATAGCCATTTTTCAACATCGACCATATGAAGAGCTAGCTGCGCAGTTGCTTGCCTCGGGCATTTTGAGCGGCTAAGAATAGTTGTATCATCAGCAAACGTAGATGTTGTTATTCGTGTGCTTGTCGGGATGTCTCCAGCTCCAGCAGTGAAATCATCAGATATAGCAGAGTTGCATCTCACAACAAATTTTCTGTCGTAAAGGTAAGACTCTAAAAGCTTATGGGTGTTGCTGGGGAGCATTGTCTTGATCTTGTACATTAGACCTTCTAGCCAGACTCTGTCAAATGCTTGAGAGACATCTAAAAATATGGCAGTACAGTACTCTCGTTTTTCGAACGCGTTCCGAATAATTGACTTTTTCCATCTCACTGGATAGTAGCCAAGTGTTGCGATGGCATTGAAAAGCTGGGTGATAGTGCAAACGGGGCAATGTGGGAGCTCGATGATCATTTTGGGAGTTATGAGGTCGCAGCCCGGGGATTTTTTCGGATTCAGTTGATTTTTGATGATGCTATCGATTTCATTTGGGCGAAATTCGATTGGCTCATGTTGAAGCTGAGGCTCATTTGGGAAAGTCGGCAAAGTAAACGCACTCGTGGCAGGATTTGGTTGGAATACATTTTTAAAATGGTTTGCAAACGTGCTGGCTCTGTCTGCATCGCTACGCGCCCAGCCTCCTGTGGAATTTCTAATAGGCATCACGGTTTCTTTCGGTAAGCTCAGAGTAGGGTGAGCTCTCCATAGTGAGTTTTTTGTACTAGAAGTACACAAGTTTTTTTGGGTCTGTTGGCCACTATGTTGGTGTGCCAGGAGAAACATAGTCGAGCTTGTTCTTGGCGTTGATAATGGCATTGTAGAGCTGCTTTCATTTTGGAGTCACGAGACGAGATCCCCAGTGTGTGTGCTTGGCATTGTAGTCTCCTGCTGCTATGAAGTGGTCTCCTAGTGAGTTGAAAAACTGCATAAACTCATCTTCAGCTATAGTGAAGCGAGGGGGGCAGTATATGGCGGCTAGTGTAAGTTGGTTGCCGGTATTTATAGATGTGGCCTGTAGGTAGTTTTTAGCAAATTTGTTATGATAGTAGTGGTTAATACGGCTTCTGATTAGAATTCCAGTCCCACCATGTTCTTTACCGTCTGGATGATTTGTTCCGTAGAAAGTATATCCGCGTAGTTGAAAATTGTATTTGTTTGTAAGGTGTGTTTCTGAAAGCAGCATTACGTCGATTTGATTGTCGAGTAGGAATTGAGCTAACTCAAGTTTATGCTGTGAAACGCCGTTAGCGTTGCACGTAGAGATCCGTAGGGGAGTCATTATTTGGATTGTTGTGAAACCAGCATTTGAATCAATAGATTTTGGTTTCGCATTAAATCTTGCATAGTTATGCGCATAAATGACCTAAATTCTGTAAGGCTTTGTTGTAAGCTGCACATCATAGCTTCGAAGTTGCTACTTGGCTGCTCCGGCGATTGATGCTGCTGAGCCATGTTCGGTTCTTGGTATGCTGATTGCAGAAACGAACTTTTTGAGGCAGGGGTAGCCTGTCCTGATGTTAAAGCGCTTGCGTACTTTTGTCAGAGTTAATAGGTCCTAGTGAGGATCTGGCTGCAGTCGAGAAGAAGGCTTCAGGGTTTGCTCTGGAGACTTTCAATGTTTTATTTTGGGTGCGAGCGGTAATTCCTTTCTGTTCGATGCGGCTTTTCAGATCTTTATAAACTGGGCAACCTCTATAGTTAGCAGTGTGATTGCCACCGCAGTTGCCGCACTTTTACGAGTTGCAGTCATCTTTCCTCGCTGGGCAGTGTGTAGAGTCATGAAGCTCTCCACAAACTACACACACCGGACGCAATTTACAGTATGACCTTGTATGACCATATTCTTGGCAGTTCGCACATTGTACCGGACCATTGCGTTTGTGCGGTTCCTCTACTGTAATTCGGCGGTGCAGCAGGAACTGAAGATTGTATATGGGGTGCACAACCTTAAAGAGTGGCTGCGGCTTTCTATCCCTGTTAAGGATATTGAAGACTGTCTTTGCGCTAAATCCCTTCTCTTGTAGTGCCTTTGTTATCTCTGCAGGCGTTACTTCAGATTCTATACCCTTAAGTACGACTTGCAAGCCCTTGCTGCTTTTAAGCTGATACGTGTAAAAGTTCTTTTTATTATCGGTAAGATATTTCGATTGGGATGGGATGGCTTTCATTCGTACAGAGTAAAGTTTCTGATTGCGGTCAACTTGGTGGCCGCCAGAGCGATCTCTGTTTACGAATGATTGCAAGTTGACACACAGCCTCCTCGTGGCACCTCCTGGGTAGCTATCCTAGCATCCGCTAGATAGCGAGCTAATGTGTGCAGCGAGTCATCCGGACGGTAAATGGTTGAGCGCAGGGTTTGGAACCCGCCTCGGAAAAAAGAAGCCCAAGGAAAACCAAAGCGAAAGCCTCGGAAAGGATCCCCCCTTATGTTGACGACCACCGCAAAATGAAAAAGGACTATGATTTAAGGATATGCACCTGGAATGTCCGAACCCTTAATTGGGAAGGTGCCTCTATCCAACTGGCGGATGCCCTCGAGAAATTAAAGGCTGACATAACCGCCATCCAGGAAATGAGATGGACAGGACAAGGTTGCTCCAAGCGAGCAAACTGCGATATTTACTACAGCTGCCATGCGGAGAGGCGCGAATTTGGATGCGGATTTGTAGTCAGCCGGAGACTTCGCCACCACGTCTCCAATTTCACCCCAGTGAGTGAACGGCTGGCTACAATCCGCGTCAAAGCTAGATTTTTCAATCTTAGCATAATTTGCGCGCACGCCCCGACGGAGGAGAAGGACGATGCTGCTAAGGATGCATTCTACGCGAGACTCGAGGACACATACGACCGCTGCCCAAACCACGACGTGAAGATCATCCTCGGGGACTTCAACGCAAAGGTTGGGCGCGAACGCATATTTGACCGCACCGTCGGTCAATTCAGCCTCCACGAGACCACTTCGAACAACGGTTTCAGGCTGATTGACTTCGCCGCGGCGCGAAACATGGTAGTGAGTAGCACCAGATTTCGGCACCTCGACATCCACAAGGCCACATGGCTGTCCCCTGATCAAAAAACGCGCAACCAGATTGATCATGTTGTGATAGACGGAAGGCATGCCTCAAGCGTGATGGACGTGCGTACGTTTCGTGGAGTCAACATAGACTCGGACCACTATCTTGTACGAAAAACGTACGCCCCATCACGCAACGAAAGCTTGACGTCACTAGGCTGCGATCACAACGGACAGCAACAGCCTACTCCACTCACCTCTCGGAACTGCTCCATCAACCAACCCCTCTTCCTGTTGTCGCCGGCGGACTCTGGGCGCACATATCCCACTCCATGCGAGCTGCCGCTGAAACAGCCATTGGGTTCAAGCGCCCACCCACACGGAACCAATGGTATGACGAGGAGTGTCCCGTCGCAGCTGCGGCAAAAAACGCCGCCTACAGAAGAACGCTGCAGTCTGGCGCAACGCGAGCTACGTGTGAACGTTACAGGGAGAAAAGGAAGGAAGAGAGGCGGCTTTTTAGACGGAAAAAACGGGAGAAAGAAAAGCGAGAGTGCGAGGAACTCGAGGTGTTGCAGAACAGAAATGATGCTCGAAAATTTTACCAACAAGTCAACCGTCTGACACATGGTTTCAAGACCGGAGCATCTAACTGTCGAGATGAAAACGGGAATCTGGTTACAGATACGCAGTGCACGCTGAGGTTATGGAGGGCGCATTTCTCCAAGCTGCTAGCAGGCGATGACGGCACTAATCCCGCCATTGGAGGAAGCAGCCCGATACCACCAATCGATGACAATGTGGATATACCACTACCTATTATGCGTCTCAAAAACAACAAAGCAGCCGGTGCTGATGGACTGCCTGCAGAGTTGTTTAAGGCCGGCGGCGAAGAGCTGATAAGGTGCATGCATCAGCTCTTCTGCAAAATATGGCTAGAAGAAAGCATGCCCAACGATTGGAATCTCAGCGTCCTTTGTCCTGTGCTGAAGAAAGGCGACCCGACAATATGCACCAACTACCGGGGAATTAGCCTGATTGCCATCTCATATAAGGTCCTATCGAGCGTAATATGTGAACGACTGAAGCCGTATACCAGCACACTGATCGGACCTTATCAGTGCGGCTTCAGACCTGGCAAATCCACCATAGACCAGATCTTCACATTGCGCCAAATCCTGGAGAAAACCCACGAAAATGGAATTGACACACACCATCTCTTTGTCGATTACAAAGCTGCATTCGATAGTCCGACACGGGAATGCCTATATGCCACCATGTCTGAGTTCGGTATTCCTGCAAAGCTGATACGTTTTTGCAAGATGACATTGAGCAGCACCATCAGCTCTGTCAAGGTAGGAACGAACCTCTCCGAACCTTTCAATACCGTTCGAGGTTTCAGACAAGGCGACCCCCTGTCGTGCAACCTCTTCAACTTTGTGATGGAAGGGGTCCTGCGGTGTGCATCGAGCTGGCACTATTTTTTATAAAAGTGTCCAGCTCCTTGCTTACGCCGATGACATTGACATCATTGGCCGCAGCAAGCGTGATGTCACTGCACAGTGGTTCCGCCCATAGGCCAAAAATAAAAAAAGTCACAACAACAAAAATTTACGAAAAGTAAACAAATCGTTACTAAAATGTCCAAGCTTCTTCATTGCAAACTTGATTTTTCTGGAAATCTAACGGGACATTCTAAAAATAGAATGCAAAGTGTGAACACGTCTTCAATTTTGCTGCTGCAACTGCGTTTAGTGAGCTTTTCGTCAAAACAAAAGTGAAGTTCAAAGTGGTCGGACGTTCGCAAAAATTCACCAAATTGAAATATTTAAAAAGGGTATTAAAGTTGAAGATATTTACTTTAACAAGTTCTTTTACTGAAATTAATTTGAATTATTAATTATTTGTTATTGTTTAATTTTAATTAATACTAATTTTCAGTGAATTGTGATCGTCATTATCTCTGTTTAAGTAGATTTTTAGGTATGTTGCCCCCGATTCCCCTTTATGAGTGATATCAGTGCATTTGCCAATGTTTTCAGGTAATAAAAATGTTAAGTTCAGCTGCAGATTTTGGCAGATGTGTATATACTCATTAATAAACCCAAGCTATCTTACTGTTTTCAAGGTCAAATTTGCGACGCAATCTGCTGCTCCTTCTTTGCCTTTGTGATGTTTTTGTGTTTGTGGACAATTTTACATATTCTTTTTTCGCTTATTTTTATATTATCATTTTTTATTGGCGCTTCTTATAACTACGAGCTTTTACGCATGCACATCTTTGATCTTTGGTGCATAGAAGAAGGCACGAATGCAGAAAAAACTCGAAAAGTAATTAGTTTAGTAGAAGAAAGCAGAAAGGTAATTTAAATACTCTTATATATATCTTGGATGCTAATAATCAAATTTTAGCACTGTAGCTCCACCGGAAGTATTTTGGCGCACTATCGGCATATAAGCCATACTAAGGTTGTATGGGAGCTATAGGATATAGTATTCCGATCTAGACAATTTTTTTACTATATATACAAAATATTTTTATAGAATTTTGGGCAAAATTTCATAGCAATATAACAACTAGAAGTATTTTTGGCCGCATCTCCCATACTGGCGGAACCACAGTGCACTGCTGCATTTTCCGCTATCGAAAAAGAGTCAGCAAAAGTGGGTTTGGCGGTAAACGAGGGCAAGACGAAGTATATGCTGTCTACAAGCAGGGAGGCGCGGCGTCTAGACTCCCAGGTGGTAGCAGACAACTATACGTTCGAAGTGGTCAAGGAGTTCACATACTTGGCACTGCCATTAACACCAAAAATGACGTCAGCCTGGAGATCAAGCGAAGAATCACACTTGCCAATAGGTGCTACTTTGGTCTGAGTAGGCAAATGTGCAATAGGGACCTCTCTCGCCGAACAAAATTAGCACTCTACAAGACACTCATCCTACCCGTGCTCTTATATGGCGCAGAAGCATGGGTAGTGTCAATGACAGATGCAGCAGCGCTTGGAGTGTTCGAGAGGAAAATTCTTCGCAAGATCTTCGGTCCCGTTCGGATTGGGGACGACTTTCGCATTCGGATGAACCACGAGCTGTACGAGTTGTTCGACGACGTGGACGTGGTCCGGCGCATCACGATACAACGTCTGCGCTGGCTCGGCCACGTTGTGCGTATGGATGAAGAATCTCCAGCTCAGAAGGTATTCGAAGCGAGAGTCGACTACGGGCGACGACGAAGGGGACGACCAAATCTTCGATGGAAGGACCAAGTAGAGCAGGACCTTAATCTGTTGGGAATTTCTAATTGGAGGAGGCGCGCGAAGAGCAGAGGCGCCTGGAGGGAGACGCTGAGGTCGGCCAAAACCCGAAATGGGTTGTAGTGCCACCTAATAATAATAAGATATTTCGATAATACTCTGTAATTGTCTTCAGACTTCATTTGAACCTTTGTTTTGTGTGGAAGTTATCCTTGCCAATAAGCTCAATTATTTTGTTGACGAGAACATTGGAACTTTTTTCTCGTATGTAAATAGGCGGAGGCTTTGGCTTCCTTTTCTCGACTTCGGTAGATTCGGCCGCCTCAACCGCCTTGGCGTCTGCCCAGATTTTGAATCGGTTCGAGTTCATGTCCGTTTCTATTGCAGCTAGGCTAGCGTTGCCACGGGTTATTTTGCGTTGAGAATTTAGAGGGCTCATCTTCCTTTTAATTTGAATGTAGCGATCCATTCCAGTCTGCACAGCCGGTTTAATATGTTCATTGTTTTTGTTTTGTTTTTCGGGCAGCGCAGCGGCAGACGTGGGAATGTTTGCGCTGCTAGCTGATGATATCGTTAAACGCGCTGTCGATATACATAGTTGCGGTTGTTGTTGTTGTTACGGTTGACGTTGTCAGCGAAATTGCGGTGCTGGTTACTGCGCTCTTAGGCTGCAGAGACATCGATGGTAGCGAGGGAGAGCATGAGCGCGCTCTATTACTCTCTACGTTTAAGAATTCGGTCGAGTTGGGGGTAATTGACCGCACTTGATCAGAGCTTGCATTATATTCGGTCGCTTTAAAAGAGAAGTACGCGTTGTTTCTTTGTTGAGAGAGCCGTCTCTCGTCTTGCTCATGGTAACGTCTCTCGTGATTTGAACCCATTCCAAATTTGTTCTTGATCTTCATCAGTTTGTTACTATTTATGCTGCTGCTCTCTCTCCAATACTACTGTCTAACGCCTTTACACGATTCCAAGCCTTTTCAATTAAAACTGAGTCAGCTTTATGACGTTCACTCAACTGTTTGAATATGCAATATCATGCTCTCTACACGCTTCATCCAAAGCATTGTTTCCACCATCACCACGTGCTAATCGTTTCTCTAACTTTGTTCCAGGTCCACAGTAATTGTATCCGGGTATATGAGCCTCAAAAGGTAGAGAGTCTATTATATTGTTTACAAGACCACTACCCTGTTTGAGTTTTGATTTCGAACTATTTAAATATAAAAACGTTTGGCCATTTTATAGCAACCTCAATCAACAAACGTTTCCCATTAAATTAAGTACTTCTCTCACTAACATGCGTTTTTTAAGACAAAAGAAAAACATACTAGTACGAAACATTGAGGGCGGTGGACATGGAGAGAATAATCAACAACCTCGACATAGTGTTTTGCTACCCAATACAATTAGAGCATTAATTGTTGGACCATCAAATTGTGGAAAAACCAATGTGATGCTTAGTCTTATAGAGAGTCCCAATGGTCTCAAATTTGAAAATATTTGGAAAAACTTATCAAACCAATTCAAGGAATGGGATATTTTACGTTCTCTGGAAATGATGCAGTTTTAACACCGCACAAAGCTAAAAATAATTCCATTATGATATTCGATGATGTGGCATGTGAAAAGCAGGATAATATCCGAAACTATTTTTGTATGGGAAGACAAGAATATTGATTCATTCTATTTATGTCAAACATACACACATATAGGCAAACATTTAATACGTGACAATGCTAATTTTATTATAATGTTTAAACAAGATGATTTGAACATGCATCATATCTATCGAGATCACGTAAAGAGTGACATGGACTGTAAATCATTTATGGAAATTTCACGAAAATGCTGGGAGGAGAAATTTAGATTTTTACTAATCTCTAAAGATGATGATATGAAAACAACAGACCAAACTCAGACTTCAAAATGTCTACATCACTAACATTTGCATTAAATGGAAACACATCAGTTACAACCGAAATTTTTTTCCTACAAATTGAATTAAATCGAAATTATGAGTGTGCTCTCATTGACTTTCACACATACAATTTTATACCAAACATCGATAGAGGGAACAATCTATTTCTTATTGAAAATAAATGTATAGAAATACCTGTTAGATCATATGAACTCAAAGAGATTGCAATATATATTATTGATGTCCTAAAGGGGTAGGGGTGATGCGTTAAAAATAGAAACCAACAACAATACGCTGAAAGTTCAAGCTACCACTAAAAAAGAAACAGTATTTTTTAATCGTGAACGAAATATTAGAAAGCTTTTTGGATTTGGTGAACGTATTCTTAAACCGAACAATACTGAAACTTATGTCTCAGATAACCGTGTGAGTATTTTAAAAGTAAATAAAATTAGATTGGAATGCAACATTATCAGTGGCTCATATGTGGGTAATAGACCAAATCATGTGCTTCATGAATTTGGAAGCAATGTTCCTCCGGGATATAAAATGAGTATTACACCACGAAACTTGATTTATTTACACTAGATAAATAAGCACGCTCGAAGTACGGATAACTGATCAGGAGGAGGAATTAATCAATTTTCGAGGGGAAACTATATCAATTCGTCTTCATTTACGAGCAACAGAATGAATATTTATAATAAAAGGTCGTCACATCACCTCACAACTCCCATTACCAAATGTAAAGGTGAAGTGAAAACATCATCATCATTATCATCTCGAGGACCATCATATCCACGTCCTGCGGTATCATTAAAAAATAAACTGATTTTAAAATCACTTGGATTTAATATTCAATAAAATTACTACCTTCATTTCAAATGAATGAAATTTTATTTGTGCAAGATAAACCTCACAATGATAAGAGTATCACGAAAGAAGAATATCACACTTATTACCCATATCAGCAGAACTTCAAAACAAATGATGAAGTTCGTATTACAATACAAAACCAAGATTTGTATGTGTTGCCGTCTGAAAGTTTCCTCCACTTAGTAAAATTACTAACTAACTAACTAAATAAGATATGAATTGAACGGATGCGAACTGGATAGAACACGGTTTACTGGAATCACATCTACTCTGAAAAACTTTCTTTCTATTGGTCGACAGGAGTCTCTATGTTATCGTAATGCCGGGTGGAGTGGAGGAGAGAGTGTATCTTCCGGAGGTCATTTCAGCTTTTCAATACCACTAAAAATGCTAATGGGATTCGCTGAAGATCATAAAAAAGTTATATTAAATTGTAAACATGAACTCATTCTCTTGCTAGCTAAAAATATGAATGATGTTTGAAAAAACAGTCGGAGGTGTTGAACATAAAATTGCTATACAGAGCATTAGTTGGAAAGTACCCCACATTGTTCCAAGCGATACTACTAAAATTAAAATGTTCAATGTAATCAAAAGTGAAGCTACACTTTCACTTTCATTCCGCAGCTGGGATTGTTATATAAATCCCTCGTTGGTACAGGGGACTCATCATGTATGGAACGTTAAGCTAGCTGCAAATAGAGAACGTCCACGGTTTGCAGTCATTGCGTTTACATTAAATGGTAATCTACTTACAAACAATTTGAGAAATGCAAAAGTGTATTTAAATTCTGAAGTCTATCCATATGAAGATTTAAATGTAAAATTCAATGAAAATCGGTTTGCTGCCTTGTATGATATGTACATGAAATTTCAAGAGAGTTACTACAACCGGGAGCCTCGTCCACTTTTATCACCACTAGACTTCAAGTCAAAGGCTCTGTTGTTGTTGTTGATCTTTCATATCAAAACGAGTCGGTCAAATCAGGGCCAATTGATGTTAAAATTTCAACTGAACTAAGAGTACCAAGTGAGTTGAATACAAAGGTATATTGTCTTCTCATTCACGATCGTCTAGTTGAATATACCCCACTGACCGGATTAGTTCAACGTATCGTATAATGATTTCTCAAAATATTTCTTCATTCACCTTTTGGAAATCATTACGAGTAGACGTCAACGGATCGAAAGAAATTTTAAAATGATATTGATTGAAAACAAAACCAACTCCACAACTCATATTTCGATACAACTACTTATAACTGGAATAAATAATTTTATTAAAATGTTTAAGGATAAAATTTTTCCTGAACACATGGAATATTTATCAGAATCATTGAAATATTTTAATAATAGAATATGTGATGGACCATTGGTTTCTAATGTTCATGGACAACATTTCACATCCTGCTGTTGGGCTCATAACGATGTGGAGGATGGAGTCGATACATGTGCCTGTCATTTCTATACTGTTCGCTCACAAAAATAAAAAAAAAATGTATGCTAATTTAGAGAATCGATTTTAAACCATGTATTTGGAAATGAAATTATGCTACATACAGAACATGAAAAGAAGAATAATATATTTTTAAGGGAAATGGAATTTTTTACAGCACTATTCGGCTTTTCTTTCTAATTTATCTTCAAGTGTTTTGAAAATGGTGTTGTACTCTCGTCTGAATTACATTACGTTCCCATTCTTTTTTAACGTTCATCACGTGTTCCTTCCTCCGCTCCGATCTCGAATACATTCGAATTGATGAGATAAGTGGGCATGACGCCTTTGTTTGTTTTACAGGTAGCGTTGAGATTCCGAACATATTTCATCACGTTTCGTAACGTTGATTCGTGTTAGACGTTCGATCGTCTTGGATGTAGCGTTGCGTCAGGTGTGTGGCGCCTACGATCGTTTTACAGGTAGCGATGTGTCCCGTGCATGGCGCCTTCGATCGTTTTTCAGGTAGCGTTGAGCTTCCGAGCATATTTTATCACGTTTCGTAACGTTGATTCGTGTTAGACATTCACGTACTCGATCATCTTGGATGTGGCGCTGCGTCACGTTTCCGTCCTTTCATTTCGTAACGTCCCCGATCCCCTCACCGTCCCGTCTCGGGACACGCGACCTCGACCACGACTCCGATAATTTTTTCGAGGTGGACGTTCACGCGTTCGATCGTTTTGGGTACAGCGCTGCGCCCCTGATTGTCAATGTACGCTACGTTCGTTAATGATAAGAGCGTATCACGTTTTCGTAGCACGTGTTCGTCACACGTTTTCGACCACGATCTACGAAACGCATTTTGACTGCGACCCCGGCTGCGATACCGACTACGACCCCGACCCCGACTCCAAAGGATCGATAACGGATTTGTGTGACGAAACGCTCCCGACCCCGATCCTTTCATCGCCCCGTCTCGGGTCACGTACGATTCGTCACACAAATCCCACACTTGACATTTCCACAGGTGACCCTAATTAAATTGCATTTTTATTACCCCACACTTGACATTAATGACAGGTGACCCTAATTAACACTTCCTTGCACAAGAATTAGATTTGTGAGAAAACTTGATATTCCAACTACTCAATCCAATGCAAACGGCCTTCGGAATAGAAGAGTCATCCGATATCTGCCACATATGCTACATGAAGTTGTATTTTCGCAGCTAACCAGCTTCGACCGAATATCCTCCGCCTCCCAAAATTTGGAACTTAATCTGTCGAGTTGATCGTCTCACGGAAGGATATCCGCGCCAATTAGAATGTCAATCTGAGCGCCTTTGTAGAAATGTGGATCTGCCAGTTTGATTGCTGGTATATCCCTTAAGAAACTTTGCGGCATATGGAAGGAGGGCAGCTTCCCTGCCAACTGTGGAATAACGAATGCCGAAGTCTCTATATGGAGCCTCGGCTTCGTCGGAGAACCAATGCTGAAGTGACATAAATTCCGCGATTGGGCCGCAACTGCGTGATTCAGCCCAGATACCTGGGCTCGCATGGACTGAAATGGCAACTTGATGCGTTGGAACAGACGCTCAGAAATGAAGGTCGCTTCGGACCCGGAATCGATTAGCGCTCGCACGGTGTATGTAGTACCCAAGTGGCATACATTGATGACCGCCGTGCCGAGAAGGACATTCTGTGCGTTATTGGCAAAGTAATTTTGCACATTTTTTGCCGTTGGATTCGGAGTGGACTGTAGCGGAGAATAGGAAGAGGCACCGTTGTGGGCACTATCGCCCCGATGAAGTAGAGTGTTGTGCCGCCCCTTGCATTTGAAGCAAATGTGCGCACTCTAACACTCTCGGAGTTGGTCACCTCTTTCGAAAAAATTTAAAAAGAGACTCTTCTGTTTAATGTAGGTCATCCGCACATTGACCGACATCTGCAAGAAATGCGGACACACCCGGACAGGGTGATTCTCCTTTCAGCACAATTCACACGATTTGCCTTTCCGAGTGACTCGGGCTCAAAAGAGTTGACTCGCTTTGAACGCTGTGGACGGGATGGTCCAGCAGTCGCGTTCTGTGAATTAGCAGTTTGTTTCACGTCCTCAATCGCCTCGAGCGTACGATAACGCTCGTTGAGGAACGTGCTCATGTCCTGCCATGCAGGACTGCTAAGTTTAGACTGACTACGTGCAGCAGTTGGAAGTTTAGGCAACGACGGAGTTTTTGCCGACGAAGAAGCAGATGGCGCCGAACGATCAACTTTAATTCGTAGTTGAGCGGCAGGAGTGGCCTTTTCCTTAACGGATTTGGACACCGAAGGTGCGGGCGAAGCGGACGACAGGCGACGAGCTGTGGTCTGAATGCTTAGAGTCTTTCCCACTTTTTTGGCTTTCGGACATACTATGCTTCGGTAGTCACTTTAGAGTCTTTTTCTCGACAAAGACTCAAAATAAAGCAGACAGCCGACAGCAAGCACAAATTGTAGAGGAACTTTGGCTGCCACAGGATAGTGAACAAGGCCGACAAAAAGCAGACGGAAATATTGCTGTTGGAAAAAAAATGTTAAATAAATCACAAACAGCAGCGTGAATCTTTATTAAACTCGATTGATCACAAGTTGCTGCTGTTCATACACATATATGAATATGTTTGGATATGTTGGATAATATATATAATTAAATGTTCGCGGTGCACGAACAGTAAAAAAAAATGAAACACAAGGATTTATTTTTGTTTACTTAATAGACTACTTTATTTTTATTTATAAGTTCGCGGGCTACGCGTCTTAAATGAGGAAAGTGTCTTTAAAAACTGAACTCACAATATGCTGAGCTCTAACATGAAAGTTGTTATTACGACTTAGGGCTAACATACGTGTGATGTTTTGTGTTTGTGTTAGTGCAGTAATGCTGAGTCCTCAAGTTGCAAATGGAAAATTTTAATGGACTTTGGATTTTTTGGAAGTGGCACGATCGCCAATGTAATAGGATCTTTTTGTTTGTGACAGTTGGTGCCGTCGCGACAAATAATTATGTTTATGATATGATTTGTGGGAAAGAATTTGGAAGATAGGGGAATAATTATGAGTGTTTGTCATGTACGAGAAATTATTCTGGTGGTGGATATATTACTCCCCCAACCTATAGAGGTTAGCTTGTCCTCAAGCGTTTAGTTCGGGGTACATAAGTGGGACTGGAATTTCAATATTATCGGTTTCAGCATTAGCACTTATGTCTGTGTCATGTGTTCTTACAAATTTTTGTGTTATTATGTTGAATAGTGTTTTAATTTTCTTATTCACTAAGTTGTATATAACAATGAGGATTAAAATTATATATTATATATTATAATATGGATATTTATAATTATTGTTTTCTCTATTGTTATACATAATCATTTCTTTTATTTCAATGTGTGATAGTGGTTCTATTTTAGTTACATTGTATTCTGTAAACATAATAGTTGTAAATTGTTGCGCTCTATTTGAAATTTTAACATTTTTTTATTCAATGGTACAATTAAATATTTTTATTATTTTATCTTTTTCGATGTATATTTCTAAATCATTACAATTTTGATTTAGTTTGGTTCTGGTTAAGTTCCAGGGTATTATGATGTTTGGTTCTACTATTTGTATAAATTCTTGTTTACGATATTTATTAAAGGTGCAAACTGGAGTTTCATGTTTTATTATATTAGTTATGCATTGGTCATTTATGATCTTTTTAGAGATTGAATTCGAAACAAAGTTATTGTGTAAATAAAATTTTCCTTCAACACTTTCATTGATGATTTGTCCATTCTTATCTGGGTAAGGGATTACTTGGAAAGTTTTGGTTTCAAGATTACTCAATGGAATATGGGACATGATGAAAATTTCATTTGTAAGTGTACTGAACCAAGCAGAAGTTTTAATATTCATCAACTTTTCGTGATTAATGTGATCTATTTGATCGTGTTTAAGTAATTTTGGATTAAATATTCCTAAGCGAGTTAATTATAGGCTTAGTTCGATGTCTTCTATATATTCGGTAAAATGTTCAATGTTAAAAATAAATGAATTTAATTGTTTTTCTTCTTCCAAAATTTTGCTTTGATTATTTATAATATTAATACCTTGATTAAATGTATTTATAAAATCATTAAGATTATTTGCCTGAATTGAATTATGGGCAATAATGTTAATTTGGTTCTCAAATTGTTTCTTATCCTCTTCATCTAGTGTGCCAAAAAGGAATTTAAGTGATGATCCTATGAAATCGAATAAACCTCGTTTAGTACGACTTGTTATTCTGATACCTGCCATTTGCTTTTCTAATTTATTCATTAAATATTTTATTTGGGGGTACTTGTTAAAGATATGGCTTTGAGTTAATAATAAATCAAAAGAGTTCTCTATTTGTGTTACGTTTATAGTTAAGCAATGATGTTCGAAGGATATTGGTAAATTAATTGTTCCTGACTCAAATAGGATGATTCCTTGATCATTTTGAATGGGATTTACTTCGACTTGTTGAGTGTTTACAGTTGTACAAATAGTTGACAATATGAGTAACATTAGCAATTTAGGATGTTTCATCATTCGGGCTGGAATTAACATATTTACTTTTGTTAATTATTTTCTTCTTTTTAAACTTCGATCTATAGTGTGTAACTTTTCTACCTCTATTAGTTTCTTCGTAATGTTTTTCATCTAGTTTTTAAAATATTACCTGTCTTTTTGAAAAGATTTGTTGTTTTTGATTTAACCAATGGAGCTTGTCTAAATCGTGTATTTTATTTTCTGTTTTTATTGAGGTTATTTATTTGATTTACTTTATTCTCTTGTGAATTATATTCAGGGGTTCCTGCATAATAAAAATATCTGCTGGAGTTCTATTAGTTGCCTTATGTTTTGTTTTATAATTATAAGTATATAATATTGTTTCAAACTTTGTTATTTTATTCTCTATATTATCGTCGCTTCCTATTATTCTTAACTTTTCATTTATAGTTTTATGAAACCTTTCTATATCTGATATTCCTGTTTTACTTGTTGTTATGTTAATTTTTATGCCTTCTTCTTGTAACTAAATTTGCAAAGCCGCACTGATGAATGCTGAATCTTTGTCTGCTTTTATCTCTATGGGTTTTCCCATTTCATTGAAAACTTTTAGTAAAGCTCTTTTAGCTTCTAACCAATCTCTACTTTGAACTTCAACTAATGTTGTGAATTTAGAATAAACATCTATACAAGAAAGAAATTGCTTCTTATCTATCATATAAAAATCTATAACATATTTATCCCTAACATTAAGTACTTCGGGTGTTATCTCAAACGTGAGTTTTGTATCTCTATGTTCGGTCTTGGCTATGTTGCAAATTTCGCATTCATTAATTAGATTTTGTATTAGTTTCTGGTAATCAGGGTAATAATATTTTTCCTTAAACCAATTTATTGTTTTTTCTATACCTGGATGTAACAACTTTTTATGTGTTTTTAAAATTAATTCTTAAACTCTGCAAAGGTTTGTAAGTCAATTAATTTTAAGCTTGTTTTCATTATTTTAGTTAAATTATTCGGATTTATTATTTCTAAATAGGCTCTTTGAAAAATTGGAAAATCTATTTCGTCATGAAAATAGACAATACTATTTTTCGAGCAAAGATATTCCTTTATCATATCTTTGGCATATTGGTTAGTCATTTCCTTGTAAGAAATTTTAATGTTAAGTTTATGAAAATAGTGAGTTGTTTCAACTTTATTATCGTCACTTTTTATGAAATCTATTTGCCTGTTAAAGTAGTTTAAAGGTCTTTCGGTTATTGGTATGTGATATTGACTGTCCTCTTGAGCACTATGTATAGTTGCTCCTGTGCTAATTGCATCTTCTCCTAAGAAATTCTCTTCTATTTTTATACGTGAAAGTGCATCTGCTACGTTATTTTCTTTTCCTGGTAAATACTTGATTTGATAATCGTATTCGTTTAATCGGATTTTCCATCTTTGTAATTTCATCTTTGGTTCTGAGCCAAACTAGTGGTTTGTGATCGCTTAAGATCTGGAATTTTCTACCGAATAGGTAAGAACGGAAATATTTGGTTGCCCACACGATAGCTAATAGTTCTTTCTCTATAGCTGAATAGTTTGATTCGTGTTCGTTTAAAGTTCGACTTGAATAGCAAATGGGTTTGTGTTCCTGTGATAGAACGACGCCTATAGCGAAGTTGCTAGCATCTGTAGTCAATGAGAATGGTTTCTCGAAATTTGGATAAACTAGTATCGGATCGGACGTTATTAAAACTTTGAATTTTTGAAATGCTGACACATAAGTGGGATCTTTTATGTTTATGGTGGCGTTTTTCTTCAACTTTGTTGTCATCGGTTTTGCAATATTTGCGAAATTGGGTATAAATTTGCGATAATATCCGCATAAACCTAGGAATGATTTGATTTCTTTTGGTGTCTTTGGTATTGGGAATTCAACAATTGCCTTAATTTTGTTTGGATTTGGTTTTATACCTTGCGTGGTGATTACATGCCCGAGGAAATCAGTTTCCTTTTTCATGAATTCGCATTTGTCTAATTGTAATTTCAAATTTGCTTCCCGAAGTTTTGAGAAGACTTTCGAAATGGATGATATGTGCTCTTCCAATGAAGTGGAGTAGATAATAATATCATCTAAGTAAACTAGACAATCCTTGAAAATCAGATCTTCAAGTAGGTTATTCATACAGCGCTGGAAAGTCGCTGGAGCATTTTTAAGCCCAAAGGGCATACGAGTAAATTCGTAGTGACCATTCTTGGTTGAAAAGGCAGTTTTTGCAATTGAATCGGGATCCATTTGGATTTGATGGAAACCCTTTGCAAGATCGATCGTAGTGAAGTATTGGCATTTGCCTAACTTATCTAGGATCTCATCCATATTTGGTATGGGGAATTTGTCGTCAATGGTTATTTCATTGAGGTTTCGGTAGTCAATGACTAACCGGAATTTTTGCTTTCCTGAAGCGTCCATTTTCTTTGGAACAATCCAGATGGGTGAACAATAAGGGGATTTTGATTTTTTAATTATGCCCTGCTTTATCATTTCGTTGATTTGTTTATTGACTTCTTGATCGTAAGCCTGTGGGTATTTATAGGGTCTTTTATATAATGGGTCTTCGTGTTTCGTTTGAATTGAACGCTTAATCGTACTGGTGAAAGTCAAATTTTCACCTTCCCGGTACTGAATATCGCGAAATTCATGTAAAACCTTTTTTAATTTTTCAACCTCTTCTGTGTTAAGATGTTCGAGTCTGAACTCATTACACTCTTTTAATTCATCTTCGATTGCGAAGTTGAATGGCCTATCTTCGGTTAAAGGTGGATTTGCACAGTCTTCTGTGTAAGTTTCTTCAGAATTTTCTTCTTCGTTTTGAAATGTAAATTTATATTCTCCTAATGTAACTGTGCCATTTTCGTAATCAATTTGGGATTTACTGGCTTTTAAGTATTCTCTTCCTAATAGCATATCATAATTTTCAGAGAAATTATGAATGTAAAATTTTTGTTTTGTAGAGCAAAGTCTGCTGGGACCAAAAAGTATACTTTCTGATAATTCGGTAGTGCCATTAATTGTTTGAACATTGATTGGATTTTTATAAATTGGAAAACTGAAAATATTTTGTTTTAAAAGGTTTATTGAAGAACCTGTATCAATGATACATTTTAGGTTTACTTCATTCATTTTGATTCTTATGTATGGTGTGTTTGCTCTGCATTTAGTTCCGAGGCACTTTGATGAAAATTTTCACCTTGCTCCATTTTGAACTGGCCACTTTGGCTTTCCCTTTGTCTTTTTACCGGTGGGTTAGGCCCACGGCTTGTTGAGGTGTCCCTCGAATAGTTATAAGGGTTTTGGGATTGAGCTTCTTTTAGTTTTTAATTGAATTCTTGGTGAAGATTTTGATTATTCTGATTTGAATTTGAGGAATTGATTTGTGGTTTTGAATTGGACGAATCATCTGAATGAGAATTGTTTGAATAGTTTGCGGAAGATTTATTTTGATTCCTACGACTATTGTTTTCACTTTTATGGTTATTCTGAGTCTCATAAGACTCATAAATGCCTTCTGTTTGAGCAACGGCTTTTAGGTTGCTTATTGAAGTTATATCATGCCTTGCTAAGGTCATGTATATCCTGCCTGGTAATTTTCTGGTTATTACATTTTTTGTAGTAATTTTTAGTGCATTTCTGTATATTATTGCTGTGCTACCGTCAATGTCTAGTGCTAACTTATTGCTAACAATATAGGATTTTCTCTCGAGCTCTTCGACGAACTTACGTAGACTTCCATTCCAGTTGGTGTTGTATAGTCTTCTTAGTAACTCTTCATAAGGTGTCTGTGTCCTGAATTCCTCGATGAGGGACGATCTCAGCGACATCCAATTGTTGGATTGCGTAATCTGGGATGTACGCAAGGCTTCTCCATCCAGTTGTCGTTCAATGGCACCGAAGATTACGCTGCTTTGGCGTACATCAGTTGGGTATAGAGACAGAATAAAATCTATTCTCTTTATAAATGCCGACAAATTTTCTGCTCCGTTATCAAACGCTGGCACGTGTTTGATTTGATTTATGCATTGATTTAAGTGGGCTTCTGTTAGTTCGGTTGCCTTTTTTGATTTGTTATTAATTTGCACACGTGGTTCGGGTTTTTTGAGTTTTTTATTATGACGGATTTTTTACAAGGTTTTTTGTATTACCGTTTTAATAACGCACTCACGCACGTAGATGTTTTTCGCGGATAAGTTTTGTATAGTTCACAACTAGGACGCGTTCACCCAGGACAATGTTAAAGTCCTTCTAGTGGTTCACGACTGCTTTGTTGATTCAGTAACTAGTACGACGTATCCTACCGGCTGCGCCAATTAAATGTTCGCGGTGCACGAACAGTAAAAAAAAATAAAACACAAGGATTTATTTTTGTTTACTTAATAGACTACTTTATTTTTATTTATAAGCTCGCGGGCTACGCGTCTTAAGTGAGGAAAGTGTCTTTAAAAACTGAACTCACAATATGCTGAGCTCTAACATGAAAGTTCTTATTACGACTTAGGGCTAACATACGTGTGATGTTTTGTGTTTGTGTTAGTGCAGTAATGCTGAGTCCTCAAGTTGCAAATGGAAAATTTTAATGGACTTTGGATTTTTTGGAAGTGGCACGATCGCCAATGTAATAGGATCTTTTTGTTTGTGACAGTTGGTGCCGTCGCGACAAATGTTTATGTTTATGATATGATTTGTGGGAAAGAATTTGGAAGATAGGGGAATAATTATGAGTGTTTGTCATGTGCGAGAAATTATTCTGGTGGTGGATATATTACTATATATATATAGTGTATATGTAATATATGTTTGGATATGTTAGATAATATATATATATGGAGTGTATATGTAGTGAATGTGTGTAAGTGTCGTGTATAAATGGATAAGCGTATGTATGTGTCTCGTATGTGAATGTATATATATATATATATATATAAATATATATATATATACATATATATGTAGAGTGTAATGGATCTTGTTATTTAGAATAATACAACACGAAGAGGTTGCATACACTGGAGTGTGTTAATAGCAGACAAAACGCGAAACGACAGAAATGTAAGTACAAAGTACATACGTACGGCCAAGCGAAAAATATAAGCGAGTTCTTTAAACTACACTGCTGGTCTTGGGTTAGACGCATTCAGTTTTCCACACAAATTTGATTTTTATTTTTTATTTTAATGATTGTTGAAAAAAGTTAATATGCAAAAACCTTGGTTATTTAATAATACTTTAATTATAATATTCAAAATATTATAAAAATATAACACAAGTTGTGTTTTCAAACATTTTCTTGAAGCAACTTAAAACATAAATATTTAAAAAAAAAAAAGTAACTTATTTTTAACTTAAATTTGTAGTTAGTGTTAATATTTGATTTATTAGAAATAAAAAAAAAACATTTCAGTAATGAGTACTGCCTTCTTTGTTAGTAATAACTTCATATATTCGGTCCTTCATAGAATAATACAGGGAATCTATGTATTTCAACAAAATCTCGCTCCAAGCACGCAGTTAATGTGTCCTTATCTTCGTATTGCTTTCCTCCTTCGTATACCTTCCGCGTTAGCCAGCCCCAAACATTTTCAATTACGTTAAAATCTGGAGAATATGATGGCCAGGTCATGATATTAACGTTTTGACTCGAAAAAAACGACTTTACTACTCGAGAGTTATGAATAGGAGCATTGTCTTGTTGAAAAATCCAAGGAATTGGTCCAAAGATATCATTTAATTTTGGAAATACGGATTCCAACAATGTTTTGAAGCGATCGCCGTTCATCTTCTGATCGATACAAATCAAGTCAATTGTTCCATAGAACGTGATAGCACCCCACACCATTACTCCACCTTCTCGGCTGTGGTGGTGACTTAAATATAGCTCATCTTTACGCAAATCATGATAATAATATTGAAAACCATCGGGGCCATCTAAATTAAAACGTTTTTCATCAGTAAAAACAACAGAACGCCAATCATTAAGCCGAGTGTCTGTTTGAACATTCCACGTCATGTATTCTTTCGCGAATTGAAGCCGTTTTTCTTTGTGTATTGCATTCAGAGGAGGTTTTTTCTTGATTTTTTGTCGCTTTAGGTGTTTTGCATTTCTGATTGTACGCTGAACAGTTGAAAGGCTTGCTTTTACTCCGGCTAATTCCTTAATCTTAGCTGCGGACTTAGTTGAATTTGATGCAATTCTAACAATTTTGCGTACTGCTTGTTCAGATAGTGCTCTTTTTTTTCCTTTGAAGTTTTTTCCATATTCCTCTGGATCTTTTAAATATCTATCAACAGTTCTGGAGCTGCGATTTATCTGTTTGACAGTGTTTCGATTGGGCAGTCCTTGCGACTGAAAAAAGTCAACTTTTTGACGTTCTAATAAGCTCATAGCACCAGCTTTTCCCATTTTTACTTTAAATATAGCTCTAAAACAATTTATTTGTTTATTTTTAATATTTTATCAATACAAAAAACTGCACTTCTTTACGCAAGACAAAGAAATCTAACGAGCGTCTATTTCATTGACCAACCGAAAACACGTGTGACTGCCATATAACTTTCTGGAATCTTCGAATTTACAGTTATTTTTTCGCAAATCAACTAGCTGTGAGCAAATATTTTTCGAACAAGATTCGAACTCTGATAAGAAAAGCTTTTTGGACAATTAGCATTTTATTTAAAATAAGAGTGAGTGCGTCTAACCTAAGGCCAGCAGTGTATGTAGATATTCACACGTACACATATGTATACTGTGCAGAATATACACAAAGTAGAAAAACGGCGGAGATTGATTACTGGTGGAACGCTTATGTACATATATATATATATATATATATGCTGTGTCACATATTTATTCGGTACGCGGAAAAAATGGCGCGAACACGACACTTGAACAGAAATGTATAGGAAAAAGTGTATTACTAATCTTGAAACCAATTGCTTGCTGGGGTCGAGCGATCCGGCTCGAAGGACCAAAATGTGTAGTGGGTGTCTTCCAGATAAATATAAACACTTGCACTTTTAATTATTGAATTTGTTAACTTCACAAATCACGTTTTATTGGAACTTTTGCTTTCAGTAGCAAAGACACTTGTTCGAACAGAGAGAAGTAGTACATAACATAAGGTGGAATGTAATAAAAGAGCACTAAAAGTGGTGTGACAAGGTCACACGCACAGTAACTTTGTCACTATCGATATCAATCAATAGCTGTTTTGAGTGGTCACACCTGCCATCATCTGGCATCAACATCTATGTATATTCAGTTTTAGCTACATTATAAACTTCACATTCACTAACTAAATTAATTTTAATTATTAATTTCTGATAGTCAGGGTAATAGTATTTTTCTTTGAACCAATTAATTGTTTTTTTCAATTCGTGGATGAAAAAGTTTTTTATGTGTTTTCAATATTAACTCTTTGAATTCTGCAAAGGTTTGTAAGTCAATTAATTTCCAACTTTTTTTCATTACTTCAGTTAAATTCTTCGGATTTATTATTTCTAAAAAAGCTCTTTGAAAAATTGGAAAATCTATTTCGATGTGAAAATAGACAATACTCTTTTTCGAGGAAAGATATTCTTTTATCATATCCTTGGCGTATTGATTGGTCATTTCCTTATAAGAAATTTTGATGTGTAATTTATGGAAATAGCGAGTTGTCTCGACTTTGTTATCATCACTGTAATAGCCCGAGAATAACACTGAATATGGTTTTTATGTTAATTTATTTATTTATTATTACTTTTAACAAATGATACAAGTATTGATATGCAATGTTTTCTCGACGATTGCTTGCGAACTACTAATCTGCATTTGAGCGCGAACCATCGTCCCTCTCAACAGGGTCATCGTTGGCGCTCTCCGTTTCTGCTCGCACCGGTTCCCACATCCCTCCTTTGTTTACCAGTTTGAGTTTTAAACCAGGTCCAGATGATGTGTCGTATTGTTCTGGAGTATCCACCGACGATTGTTGGCGTGTCTTCCCTAAATCCGCCGCAGTCGATGCCAAATCCGTAAAGTCCTTTCTTGTACTAGAAACTGGAATTTTCTTTAGGTGACTAGCATCCCTTATAAGTGTTTTCCCCTCCCCTGTCAATTTAACAATGTTACCTTCACGCTCTGAAACTTCATTTGTTGTGGTATCAAAATTTGGTGTCAACTTATTAGGGAACACTACATTCTTCATTAGTACCTGATCGCCCACCTGAATACTAATCTTTTACGCTCTTCTCTTCTTATCTGCATATACTTTTCCTTTATGTTTTTGTATATAATTATTGTCCTTTTCTCCCGAGTCATGAACTTCACCCAATGTTCTTGTATGTTTGGAATTTTCTAATCATTCTATTAAACATGAATTCTGAAGGAGAGGTACCGGTTGTACTGTGCGGGGTAACATTATGCATTAAAATGAATATATACACTCGAGTTTAACGTGAGCACCTGCGATGTTGGCTTAATCCCACCTCTGGTCAGGTGTCGTACTTGCCAATGTACTACTAATTAAACTCCAAACAGTTAACGTTGGTGCCGCACCTCCTTAATCGCCTTTTACGATAAGTAGGAGTCCACTGTGGTTGGTATTCTTTATTACATCCAGCCGCCAACCACACGGCTCACATTAAAATGAACTGCTGAATGTCCTCTTGAAAGTTGGTTTTGTTGAGATGAGCTATTTTTAGTCTTTTCATTAGAGATCGATTCATGTTTTCGACCTCGCCATTCGCCTGAGGCCAATATGGTGTCCTTATTAATTCCATGCCATTTGTGCTGCAGTATTGTTCGAGCAACGAACATATGTATTGTCTCCCGTTATCCGTTCGCAGATATCCCGGAAAACCCAATCGACAAAATATTTCAGTAGTTGGAATATCAAGTTTTCTCACAAATCTAATCCTCATGCAAGGAAGTGTTAATTAGGGTCACCTGTCATTAATGTCAAGTGTGAGGTAATAAAAATGCAATTTAATTAGGGTCACCTGTGGAAATGTCAAGTGTGGGATTTGTGTGATGAATCGTACGTGACCCGAGACGGGGCGATGAAAGGATCGGGATCGGGGGCGTTTCGTCACACAAATCCGTTATCGATTCTTCGGAGTCGGGGTCGGGGTCGGGGTCGAGGTCGCTTGTCCCGAGACGCCCTCGGGGTCGGGGTCGCACTCGGGCTCGCACTCGGGCTCGCACTCGGGGTCGCAGTCGAAATCGATTCGTAGATCGTGGACGAAAAAGTGTTCGTCACACGTGCTACGATACGCTCTTATCATTAACGAACGTAGCGTACATTCTCAATCAGGGACGCAGCGCTGTACCCAAAACGATCGAACACGTGAACGTTCAGCTCGAAAACGTAGTATGAGTCGCGGTCGAGGTCGCGTGTCCCGAGACGGGACGGTGAGGGGATCAGGGTCGGGGTCGTAGTCGAAATACGATTCGTAGATCGTGCTCGAAAACGCTAGACGAAGACGTCCTACGAAAACGTGAAACGCTCTTTAACGAACGTAGCGTACGAACGCGCGAACACCCACCTCGAAAACGTAGGTCGTGGGGCAACGCATCATACTAGATCGAAACGAAAGGACGAAAATGTGACGCAGCGCCACATCCAAGACGATCGAATATGTGAACGTCTAACACGAATCAACGTTACGAAACGTGATGAAATATGCTCGGAAGCCTAACGCTACCTAAAAAACGGTCGAAAGCGCCACGCTCACTTATCTCATTAATTCGAATGTATTCGATATCGGAGCGGAGGAAGGATCACGTGATGAACATTAAAAAAGGATGGGAACGTGATGGAATTCAGACGAAAGTACAACACCATTTCCAAGACACTTGAAAATAAAATAGAAAACTGAAAGAAAAGCCGAATATTATAACCAAGACGTGACGAATGTGCGAAAAAGGTCGGCAGCGCAGTGCAATGAGCGCAGCGCACCATGAATACTCATCGACATTCGGCCAATATTCAATTTTCCTCGGTCTTCATCCAGAAACCTAAAGTCCTTAAAATCACTTCTAGTTTGTGACTCGAACATACACATCGGCTCCGCGATTCTCCAAAGTTAACAATATTTAAAAATTGTTAAGTGAATAATTGTGCAGTGAAAATTCTTTAAACCTTCAACATTAACAATAAAACCCTCGTCGAAAACAAATTATAATTGTGCAGTGAAAATTGTTAATAACTTTCGAAATCAAGTTTGTTTAAACAAATTGTAAAATTCAAAAATTATTATTACACAACATTGTAAAAATCAATTTTACAATACACAATCAAATACTTTAAAAACAATACTACAAATAAAATAAACTTTATTACATTTAACCAACAAAATAAAAAAAAAGAAATAAACAAAAACATCAACATGAATCCCGAGAACATCAACAACTTCAACAACACCACCAATACCATTAATGGAGAGTATTGCTATTCCTGCCAGCATTACCTACCTGCAGGTATGCAATGGCATTTCCACGCTCGCACCGAGTTACATAAATGCAACTCTATCCGTGGACGGAAAAATCAAGCAGATTGTGAATGGATACAAGGGACGTATTCTCCAATACATGTTTGAGAACGAGGGAGCGGATGTAAGGACGCCTATTGAATTCCTAAATGAGGCTGGATTAGCACTGATCCCTCACTTGGAATGCGTGATGACTACCCACCTATCACCCAAATGCAATTTTGAGTTGTTTGCTGAATACATGCTAATAAAAGAGCATGATATTCAACAAGAAATAAAATCGTTCCAGAGCACAATGTCTCTGGTTACGACTGGATCCAACTTCCTTCGCTTCGGAAAAGGACAGCGGATGGACCTTGACACGAATCATTAGGCTGAAGCTAATTGTTTACAAATGTGATCCGACAAAATGATCTAATCATTTTGAGCTTCCGCTTAAATTAAAAAATAGAAGGGCAGTTGTTAATGTACATAACAAAGATGCCTTCTGTTTTAAGTGGGCAATTATATCAGCCCTCAAACCAATAAATAGAATATACCATTGCAATAGTTATGGTGTTGAGATCACGCCAACAATAATTAAGGTGAATAACGTAAAGATTGACTTCAATGGATTAACATTCCCGATGGAAATTCGAAAAATAAAAGAGTTCACTCAGCGAAACCCTCACATAAGTTTAAATGTTTTCGGGTATGATGAGGAATCTGACAAAATAATTGGGCCGTTTTACTGCGATGGAGTGGAAATGAGAATCCACATTAACTTATTATTCGTCGACGGACCAACGGCGGGTATTCATGGACACTGTGTGTGGATTAAAAATATTTCATCGTAAGTACATTCAATAAATTTGAAAATATCACAATAACCTTACAATTTCAATTTTCATAACAGTCTACTTGCCAAACAACTGGGTAAACAGCGAGTTAAGCGTTGGTTCTGTAATCAATGCTTACAATACTCAACGAGTGAGGAGAGGGCAGCTCAACATACATTGAGATGCAGTCGGGTGGTTACCGAAGGACCAAGGAAGGATCAGAAGATTACCTTTAAAAACCATCACCGTCAGTTGGAGGTTCCGTTCGTATGCTGACTTTGAATGCATATTGGAACCAGTAACATTAGATGTAAGTGCAAACACCAAAATTATTAATAAGTATGTGCCAGTAGTATTTGCATACTACATAGTGTGCATTTGACTCTGGCTTTGATAAGTATGTTTCGAAGACAGGATGTGATGTCGCTCGCACTTTCATTAAAAATTTAACGTCAGACTTGTCCGATTTGTATGAGAACCACATGAAAATAGTGGTTCCAATGCACATGAGTCATAATGAGTTAGAAAATTTTAGGAAAGCGACCATTTGTCACATATGTAAGGGTATTTTAAATAATGATAGAGTGAAAGATCACTGTCATTTTACAGATAGATATAGAGGTGCAGCCCATAATTCTTGTAACCTTAAATACAAGACGGGTGATTTTATTCCCGTATTCTTTCACAATTTCTCCAAATATGATTCCCATTTGTTTGTTAAAGAACTTGGAGAAATTGAGGGGGAAATAAAAGTCATTCCTTCGAAAAAGGAATTATATATATCAATTTCTAAATATCTCCCTCTTAGGAAAAATACGCCAGAAATCAGGTTTTTGGATACTATCAGATTCATGCCTTCTAGAAAATATTCATGAAAATAGTGAGTATGAGTATATTCTAGAGGTCGATCTAGATTACCCTTACTCAATTCATGATGAACATAATGATCTACCATTCTGTCCGGATAACAAGCTACCATCAAGCACTTGTAAAACTTCAAAGTTAATAGCCGATCTCGCTGAAAAGAAGAATTATATCATATACTATAAGACTTTAAAACAGTGTATGAGACATGGCTTGGAATTGAAAAAAATTCACTCCATCCTTCAATTTAGGCAGAAAGCCTGGCTCAAGAAATATATTGATATAAACACTGAGCATAGGACCAGAGCCAAAAATAATTTTGAAAAGATTTTTTCAAATTATTGAACAATGCTGCTTATGGGAAAACCATGGAAAGCAGTGAAAAAAGGGTGGATGTACGGATAATAACGGAGTGGGAGTATCCAATTGAAAATAGGAAGTCAGGGCGACCCAAATTATGTGCCAGGGATTTAATATCAAAATCAAGGTTCAGTGAAACTATGTATGCAATTCAAATGAAGAGGTTACACAACATTTGTGATAAACCAATTTATTTAGGATTTGTAGTGCTGGAGATGTCAAAATACAAAATGTATGACTACATGAAACCTAAGTTTGGGAAAGCACTCAAATTAAATTATATGGATACGGATTCATTTATTTTCAGCATAAAAACAAATGATTTTTATGCAGATATTCGGGATGATGTGGAGTTAAAGTTTGACACGTCCGAATATCCAGATGAATTGGCCGAGTTGTATAAGTTTAAGAAATGTAATAAGAAACGATTGGGTTTCTTTAAGGATGAGTTGCATGGTAAACCAATGACTGAGTTTGTTCGTTTACGCCCAAAAATGTATGCGTACACATATGAAAATTTCGATAACTCTGGTGAAATATGCATCAAAAAAAATAAGGGGGTAAAGGCATGTTGTTTGATGGGTATTTCATTATCAAACTATTCAAATACTTTGTAGACAGGAAAGCAAGAACGTTCTAGTATGCAGATGTTTAGGTCTAGAGGGCATGAAATCACTACAGATAGCGAGGATAATAAGCGAATAATAGAAAAAGATAGGATTTCAACTATAGCAAGAGCACATTATTTAGTAATTCCCTTTGAAATTGAGAGTTCCATATCAATTCTAGAAGCGGAGTCAAGAGGTTGGCGCAGCCAAATATTTGTGCTAGAGAGCTCACACAGTAATCAAACTAGTGTGAACTAAATAAATAATCTTAAAAGAAAGTTGGATAATAATGAAAGTGCGATCAACATTTACGAAGGACAATTAGTATTACATTTCATGTTAATGGATAGGTTGAAAAAAAGAAAACTAGATGTTTAGAATAATAAAACAATACTTTATTGAAAATTAAAATGTATAAATAAAATAAAGAAATGTTTAAAATTAAGTGTACATATTAGTAAATTAAGAAAAATAAAAAAAAATGTTAAATAACTTGAAGTAAAATAAAAAGAAAAAAATACAAAACACAAAATTGTTTTCAATCTTTTGTTATATTATTACAAAATTTCATTCTTATGAATCCAGCTGTCTTCGGTTTTGGGGAAACCCAACCAGCGCATGAGAGCTCTATTGCCTTTCTTTTTTAGCACTTTCACTTTTCAACCAGATAAGTGTTAGGAAAACTTGTTTTTTCAGTTCCTCTTTGCAGAAACCACCTTGAATTGGATTCCTATTGAAGTCTTGTAGTAAGTATGTTGTTGGGTAACTATTTTGTACTTTGCTTATTTTAAAAATTTCAGTTGTCCAATTAAGAGTATAGCCTTTTTCAAATACGTGTTTGTACTTGCTGATGCGTACATAATCACCCATTTTCAATTTGATACCCGTAAACATTTTAATGTTGTTGTAGACAGTTTTCAAAATATGTTTCTCATTATTAGTGTTTACATTAACGGGTGGCATTCGTATAGTTCTATGATATCTATTGTTGCAAACGGAAATTAGTGTTTTGAATATATCAATCCACTTGTATGTCCCATTGAAACTGAATTCACGCCACATTAGGTCTTTTAATGATCTATTAAATCGTTCAATAATTGACGCCTTTAGACTACTAAATGTTGAATAGTGGTTGATTCCATATCGTTTCATTAATATCTTAAATTGAGTGTTAAAGAACTCTTTACCATCGTCTGTTTGAAGATTTTTGGGGAATCCTCTCCCTGATTGAAATATTTTCTACGTCTTTTGCATTTTTAGACTTTATGTGTCTAGAATGTGTCTATCACTGTTAGCATGTCGCGATACCCATTGTATGAGTGTGCATACTTCCCCATTTTAACCAAGTCAGCTTGCCATAATTCGTTTATTCCTTTTGTTATGACTCTACGTCTAAGAAAATGCTTACATGAAGGAGCATGTATTTCATTAATTATTCCCCGTCTTGACATATTTATTACTTTCGAATATGAGAGCGTATAATTTTATCAAGAATATCTGATGTAGTTTTCTCAGTCTTGATTATTCGCTGATCAACTATAGACAATTTATCGGATAATAATCTCTCATTCCTTTCTTGATGACTTGAAATCATTGATGTTAGAAAATTTCTCAGATCGTTTACAACTTGGTCCACATATTCTTTTATCGCCAAGTCGGCATTCTTAATTGGTAAGCGACCATTTTTTAAACGTCTTCCTTGTTTATTGTAACTTCCATCATTATCAATGTAGAGTCCTGGTATTTTCTCACGCCGTTTTAAATGAATAGAGATCTGCTTATCATTTACATAACGTCCAAACTTGTCAACAGACATGATGATTATAAACTCATTTCAATATTAACAATCAATTATATACGAATTTAGTGTATAATTTGAGCCTCTCTCAATTCTTCAATTATTGACGTAATTTCATTAGTGTGATTCGTATTTCCAGCTGTTTGAGAGGCAATTATGAGTTGTAATCGTTCAACCAACTCATTTCGTCCCAATATACCTAATTGGGTTTATTCGTCGCGAGTGACATAAATCCAGTCCCAGAAACAATTGATTTTGAGATTTTAGGTGTAGACTCAGCAGTGCGTGATTTTGTTAAGAGTGGTTTAATAATTTTTGTATATTTCTTTGCTCTTGTTCCTCTGATCTGTCCATCGGAATTAAAATTTCTCCGGTGCACATTAGTTATCAATAAAATTTCATTATATATTTCTAGATCATTTGAATTATAATTTTGAGGTAGGCGGTGGAATATTAATGAATATAATCCACTAGTAAGACGCCAGTTTTGACCATCATCCAATTCAATTTTTTTGTGAGTCACATTAATGTGTGAATTGCCCAATATTAATTGTCCACTTGCATTTTTGTATGGGCCATATGTCTTATCCAAAAGATCTTCCCGTGCCAGTTCACTGATGTTCAAATTTTTATACCCGCTACCCATAGGGTAGAAGGGTATTATAACTTTGTGCCGGCAGGAAATGTATGTAACAGGTAGAAGGAGGCATCTCCGACCCTATAAAGTATATATATTCTTGATCAGCGTCAACAGCCGAGACGATATAGCCATGTCCGTCTGTCCGTCTGTGTGTCTGTCCGTCTGTGTGTCTGTCCGTCTGTCCGTATGAACACCTAGATCTCAGAGACTATAAGAGATAGAGCTATAATTTTTTTTCGACAGCATTTGTTATGTTTGCACGCAGATCAAGTTTGTTTCAAATTTTTGCCACGCCCACTTCCGCCCCTGCAAATCAAAAAAATCGAATAACAAGCGTAATTTTAAAGCTAGGGTTACGAATTTTGGTATATACGGTAATAACTATAGTAGTTATGATCCCTGAAAATTTGGTTGCGATCAGATAAAAATTGTCGAAGTTATTAAAGAAATACTTTTGTATGGGCAAAAACGCCTACTTACTAGGGGTCTGAGTTGCTTTGGCTGACAATCTGGTATATTGTGCCGTCTATGGTATATTTTGAATGCGGCACTATATCGATATACCACATATACCATTTGGTATATTTTTAGTATTTTTGCAGTATATTTGGTATATTTTGAGAATAATACCGCAAAATATATTGCTTTTATTCAAAATGGGTAGCGGGTATCTCACAGTCGAGTACACTCGACTGTAGCTTTCTTACTTGTTTGAGTTGTCTTCATGTTGGGTTGATTGACTCGTTATCGACGGCGTTGAATGTATAGATGTTTCATTTGGTAACACGTTCGATGAATGAGACGGCTCTTGACTCGTTAACGGAAATGATGAATGGGGTGAGTCCTGAACCGGTAATGGAAGCGAAGTGTGGGGGGGATATTTGTTTCATAAACTTAGTTGATGAATAAGGAGAACCTTCTCTCGCTAACGATCTCGAGGTATGAGGTAAGCCTTCAAACGATGTGTCTTCTATAGCTGGTTGAGAATAGAATTGATCATCATCATCATCATCATCATCCTGAGCATTAACACTATCCATTCCCCAATCCAATGTCTTCTCAATATCATATTTAGGTTTTGAGAATTGACTCTAAGCACTGTGAAATGTGAGCTTTCTTTTCTTGTTAGGTGGTGTGTTTCTCTCTCGGTCGGATGGAGAGTAGTTTTGCATAGTTTTTTTTTCCAGTCTCAACATTATTAAACTCTGATGGTATCAATGTCTGAAATTTTTCGTTATCATTCACAAGTTCATGTAGTGGTTCAGTTATAGGTTTAAATGTTTCCTCAAGACCAATACTGTTCTGACTTTTGAGGTGTTTAAGATCAGAAAATTTTTTTTAGAGCATTTCGGCTTTTAGTTAATTGAGTTAAAACTTTTTTGATTCATTTTCTTTCTTTCAAATTTATCTCATTCAACTGTTAGTGGATTGGTGATTATTTCAGTCTTGTGGTCATTAGTGTACTGTGATCTATTTTACGAAACATAATCATATATAACCAATAAACAGATACATTAGCATGTTTTGATGAAAAGAGCTGGTTGTACAGATCAGCTATCAGACTGTTAAATAGACCAGCTAGCTGTTCTTTTAAACAGACCTGGTTGTGCAGATCAGCTACCTGGTTGTATCGATCAGCTAGCTGTTCTTTTAAACAGACCTGGTTGTACAGATCAGGTATCCGGTTCTGATAACGGACCTGTTTCTGTTAACAGACCTGTTTCAATTTCCCATATCCCCATTTAAAATGATGAAATTAAATTTCAAATACATTTATTCACACAACGTAAAAAGGAGAAAAGTGGCTGAAAAAGAAAGCTGAAAATTCCCCAATTTCCCATTCCCTAATGAAAATTTCGAATTTATATTTCAATAACATTTATTTGAAATAAGTATCAGAAGTAATAAAGCTGGAAAAGAAAGCTGAAAAAGAAAGCTGAAAATTCCCAAATTTACCATTCCCCAATTAAAAAATTTTTAAATTTATTTTGTCAATAGAATTTATTTTTTTGCTTATTTTTTCAATTACAATTTCAATTTGAAAAAAATATCTCCATCATCCAGTTTTGATAGAGTATAATTACCAGTATTTAGTTCTTTAATGTGCACATCACTAACTTTATCATAGCGTGCCGGGAGGTAAATTAAATACTTTTCCAATATTAATTTTATGGAATTAGCATTAAATTTACTTGGAACCCTAGACGCTCCATAGATTCTGAATTCCCGATTCCTTGGTATTCAAATGATTCGCTGTTGATTCAAACTCGATGTCATCGGCGAGGAATTGAATGTCCTCAGCAAGAGGAGTAATAAGAGGAAGATTAACTTCGGTGAAGTCAATCTCCTATCCCTTGCTAGCCTCCTTTGATGGGTTCATCCTGATTATTTGATGTGTGTGTGTGTAGTACTGCTGGTGCTATTCCATGCTGCTACTGCTCCTGCTGTTCAGTGTTGGTCGTGCGTGCTCCTGGCGGTGATGATACTGCTACTGCTGGTGTTGTTGAGTGCTGAGTGCTGATGACCGAATGATATTTTCCTTCGAGTGGCTGGCTGATTTTATACTTGTCACTTTCCCCTTCCACTGTTGTTTTGAAAGGTTTTCATTAGCTAAAGACGTTTTCCCTTGATTGGTTGACTTTCTACGTGTTGCTACCTGTAGGACTTCTCAAGTGCTAGAGAAGGACAACCATCCCACTGATAAGTGACTCTCTACCCTTCAACCGACATACACATCATTAAAAATTCTAAACACAAATGCCCACAGTTTACAGTCCCAAAATTTTGTAAACGTTCATAATTGTACTTAATGTTTTTTACTAAATATCTGACTACTTCTAATGGTGGCTGTAAATTCCCAAAACTATCAAAATAATAAGAATCTGATCCTCTCTTGTAATATGCTACCCAATGCGTTCCATTCGATATTGAGTCTGCTAAATTTATTATTCCACACTCGAAATGATGTGGAAATTTGGGTAATTGATCCTTCATATAAACACCTCGAAAATGAGGAATCTTTCTAAAGGCAAACTTCATTATATCAAAGTTTGATAATGCTCTCTTGGGTAGCTTACCTTTTAGTTTTTTTGAACGCGTTTTTGTCTTTTATTATTTCTAGCAAATGATATACCATATCCATTTTTGTATGGTTGTAAATACAAGCCAGCTCCCAATGCAACGGTTTCCATTTTTATACCCGCTACCCATAGGGTAGAAGGGTATTATAACTTTGTGCCGACAGGAAATGTATGTAACAGGAAGAAGGAGGCATCTCCGACCCTATAAAGTATATATATTCTTGATCAGCGTCAACAACTGAGACGATCTAGCCATGTCCGTCTGTCCGTCTGTGTGTCTGTGTGTCTGTCCGTCTGTCCGTCTGTCCGTCCGTCCGTATGAACACCTAGATCTCAGAGACTATAAGAGATAGAGCTCTATTTTTTTTTCGACAGCATTTGTTATGTTTGCACGCAGATCAAGTTTGTTTCAAATTTTTGCCACGCCCACTCCCGCCCCCGCAAATCAAAAAAATCGAATAACAAGCGTAATTTTAAAGCTAAAGCTGCGAATTTTGATATATACAATAACTACTATAGTAGTTATGATTCCTGAAAATTTGGTTTCGATCAGATAAAAATTGTGGAATTGAGTTGCTTTGGCCGACAATCTAGCACATTGTACAATGGTGTACTATATCGATATACCAAACATACCACTTGGTATATTCTTAGTATTTTTTAGTATATTTGCAGTAAATTCGGTATATTTTGAGAATAATACCGCAAAATATATTGCTTTTAATCAAATTGGGTAGCGGGTATCTCACAGTCGAGTACACTCGACTGTAGCTTTCTTACTTGTTTTATTATGCCTCTTTTTTTCCTCTAGATGTTGTTTACCCATCTATGCATTGTTAATAGATTTTACTATTGCTGAACTACCTGACGCCAAACTACCCACAGCGCTCAGAGCTGTTAAAATTGGGACAAGTGGTAAGAAGCCACCTATCTTGGGTACATTTATAACACGTGAAATAACAACATTTTTCCTACATCCCACCGAGTTCGATACTGCTTGACGTGCAACTTTTATTGCACTCAAGATATCAAGCGGTTTATTCTTTTTCAATTCCTTTGTAGCCTTTTTGATTATTGTAGTCAATGATGTTTTCACTCTTTTCTTTCTCTTCTGACTTAAACCCATTCCAAATTTTTTCTTCGTCTTCATCATGTTTGTTACAAAGTATGCTGCTGCTCTCTCTCCAATACTACTGTCTAATGCTTTCACACGATTCCAAGCCTTTTCAATTAAAGCTGAGTCAGCTTTATGACGTTCACTCAACTCTTTACTGTTTGAATATGCAACGGCATGCTCTCTACACGCTTCATCCAAAGCATTGATTCCACGATCACCACGTGCTAATCGTTTCTCTAACTTTGTTCCAGGTCCGCAATAATTGTATCCAGGTATATGAGCCTCAAAAGGTAGAGAGTCTATTATATTGTTTACAAGACCACTACCCTGTTTGAGTTTTGATTTTGAACTAATTAAATTATAAAAACGTTTGACCATTTTATAGCAACCTCAATCAACAAACGTTTCCCATTGAATGAAGTACTTCTCTCACTAACATGCGTTTTTTTAAAACATAAGAAAAGCTTACTAGTACGAAACATTGAGGGTGGTGGACATGGAGAGAATAATCAACAACCTCGACATAGTGTTTTGCTACCCAATACAATTAGAGCATTAATTGTTGGACCATCAAATTGTGGAAAAAACCAATGTGATGCTTAGTCTTATAGAGAGTCCCAATGGTCTCAAATTTGAAAATATTGTATTTTCAAAAGGTTTCTGCCAATCCAAATATGAATATTTGGAAAAACTTATCAAACCAATTCAAGGAATGGGATATTTTACGTTCTCCGGAAACGATACAGTGTTATCACCGCACGAAGCTAAAAATAATTCCATTATGATATTCGATGATGATGTGTGTGAAAAGCAGGATAATATCCGAAACTATTTTTGTATGGGAAGACATAGGAATATTGATTCATTCTATTTATGTCAAACATACACACATATACCGAAACATTTAATACGTGACAATGCTAATTTTATTATAATGTTTAAACAAGATGATTTGAACATTCGTCATATATATCGAGATCACGTAGACAGTGACATGGACTATGAATCATTTATGGAAATTTCACGAAAATGCTGGGAGGAGAAATTTGGATATCTACTAATCTCTAAAGATGATGATATTGTTGATGCCAGATGACTGCAGGTGTGACCACTCAGGCCAGCTAACAGTGTGGTCGCGATCGAAAGTTATCGATAGCGACAAAGCTAGTATACTGTGCGTGTGACCGTGTCATACGCGCAGTCACACTGTTCTTGGTTTTCCTCTGAAGATGGTCACCCTGCCCTTTTTAGTGATTTTTTCCTTCTCCACTTTGATCATATGTTCAAATTTCTATGCACAAACCACATGTATATTTTCAAGTGAAAATAAAACGCCCTACAAGTTACAAGTTGTGATAATTTGAAAAAGTGAAGTGTTATTATTTCCAACAATCGTCGCCCCCCTGCAAATTTGGTCCTTCGAGCCGGATTCATCGCTCGACCCCAGCAATAGCATTGGTTGACAAGATAAGTAATACACTTTTTTTTCCCCATACATTTGTGCAAGTGTCGTGTTCGCGCCATATTTTCTTTTTTCCTTTGTAACTTATATATATGTGACACAGCATATTTATAAGTACATAAGCGTTCGACCGGCATTTTCTCAGCCATCTTTTCTACTTTGTGTATACTTGGCACAATATATATATATATATATATATATATATCCTTATATGTATATGTATGTGTAAGTATCTATACAGTTTAAAAGAGTTCGCTAATATTTTCCGTTTTTGGCCGCGGTTGTGTGTACTTTGCTATTTCTTTTTCTGTCGTATCGCGTTTGTCTGTTTTTCTTTTAACACACTCCTGTGTATGCAAGCTCTCTTTTGGTTATATTCAAATAACAAGAGAGTTGCTCCTCTCATAGCAAACGCGCGTAGATCCACTACACTCCATATTTATATATATATACATATATATATATATATACACACATATACATACGACAGATATACATCCACACACATCACACATACACACGTACATTTCCATACACGACACTTACACACATATACACTCCGTATATGGTCCGCAAATATTGAAACTATACAGTATTTTCAAAATCCTTTGTTGCATATAATATATATTATCCATTATTACACATACACATATATATTATTCACTTCCGTATACGTATATAAACAGCAGCAATCACACCGATAAATAAAGATTCACGCTGCTGTTTGTGTTTTACTTAAACATTTTTGTTTTTTTCCAACAGCGATTTTGTTCCTCGTCTGTTTTCTTGTGTTCGGCTTTACTCACTATCCTGTGACAGCCGAAATTCTTCTCCATTTTGTGCTTGCTTTCGGCTGTCCACTTTACCGTGAGTCTTTGTTGAGAAAAGACTCTAAAGTGACTGCCGAAGCATAGTATGTCCAAGAGCCAAAAGAGCGAAAAGGACTCAAAACACTCGTTAAAGCTTCGGACGCCTGTCGTCCGCTTCGCCCGCTCCTTCGGGGTCCAAATCCGCCACACCTGCTGCTCAACTCCGAGTAAAGGTCGATCGTCCGTCGCCGTCTGCTTCTGCAAAGACTCCGCTGTTGCGTACATCTTCGACTGCTCTACGTATTCAGGCAACTACCCGTTCCGTCCAAGCTAAATTTAGCAAAACCCGTGCGATGGCTCTCAGCAACTTCGTCGCCGTCTCTGACAGACTGGTGCATTTCGAGAGTCGGGTCAGAGGGCCTGCAGCCGAAGATGACAATGTACACACGTACGAAATCCGTCGTGACCGGCTGCAAGTCCTCTGGGACAATGTCGAAGCCGCTTATTCTACATGTGCTGATGCACTGCATCAAGACGGCGACAGTGAAGGCACACAGGCGATGGAGGCAAAATACGATCACTGCTATGCAGTGTACGAGCGGTGTCTCGCCCGTGTTAAGGGGCAAATTACCCAGGTTTCCGGGTCCAGCAGGAGTGAAGCATCCGTTCCTCCTGTATACTCCAGTGGCTGCCGGCTCCCTCCAGTCGACACCGAAGTTTTCCGTGGGGATTACTTGCGGTGGCCGGCTTTCCGTGACCTTTTCAGGGCCATCTATGTCAATAATCCAAGGTTGACTCCGGTTGAGAAACTTTTCCATCTGAATTCGAAGACCGCAGATGAGGCCAATGAAATAGTAGCCAAATTTCCGCTGACGAACGATGGTTTCGCGTCGGCTTGGGGTGCTCTCTGCGAACGTTTTGAGAACAAGCGCTTGTTAATAACAAGCCAATTGAAGATCCTGTTTAACCTGTCCACGGTTACCCAAGAGTCGGGAGCAGCTATCAAGGAGCTGCAGAGCACGATTCAGCGTTGCTTGACCGCTCTTGAGCATTCAGACATTTCCGTCTGTAGCCCGTTCGCAGATTGCATACTTGTTTTCCTCTGCTCGTCCAAACTTCCCAAGCTCACACTCTCGTTGTGGGAGCAATCGTTGGTGGACAAAGCGAAAATTCCCGCATGGCAGGATATGAGCACGTTCCTCAATGAGCGCTACCGTACGCTCGAAGCGATTGAGGACGTAAAACAGACTGCCAATTCACAGATCGCGACTGCAGGACTATCCCGTCCGCAGAATTCGAAGCGAGTCAACTCCTTTGAGGCCCGAGTCACTCCGAAAGGCAAATCGTGTGACTTGTGCTCAAAGGAGAATCACCCTGTCCGGGTGTGTCCGCGTTTTTTGCAAATGTCGGTCAACGAGAGAATGACATACATCAAACAGAAAAGTCTCTGTTTGAACTGTTTCGCAAGAGGTCACCAACTCCGAGAGTGTACAAGTGCGCGCAATTGCTTTACATGCAAAGGGCGGCACAACACTCTTCTCCATCGGGGTGACAGTGCCCACAATGGTGCCTCTTCATCGTCCAACATACAGTCCACTCCAAATCCAACGGCAACAAATGTGCAGAATTTCTTTGCCAATAATGCTCAGAATGGCCTTCTCGGCACGGCGGTCATCAATGTTTGCCACTTGGGCACTACATATACCGCACGTGCGTTAATTGATTCCGGGTCCGAAGCGACCTTCATTTCTGAGCGTTTGTTCCAACGCATTAAGTTGCCTTTCCAGTCCGTGCGAGCCCAGGTATCCGGGCTAAATCACGCAGTTGCGGCCCAATCGCAGAAGTTATGTCACTTCAGCATTGGATCTCCGACGAAGCCGAGGCTCCATATCGAGACTTCGGCATTCGTAATTCCACAGTTGGCAGGCAAACTGCTCTCCTTCGATATGCCGCGAACTTTCCTCAAGGATCTACCAGCGATAGAACTGGCAGATCCACACTTCTGCAAGAGCGCTCAGATCGATATACTAATTGGCGCGGATATCCTTCCGTCGGTCATCTTGAGCGGCTCCCGGCCAAACATTTGTGGCTCACTCCTTGGGCAGGAAACCGTGTTTGGCTGGATTCTTACCGGCCCCGTCTCCCAGAGTATGTCGACAACTGTTTCTGCGTTTTCGACAAGAGTCGCCCTCCAAGCAGACGAACAGCTCGACAGCCTACTTTCCAAATTTTGGGAGGTGGAGGATATTCCAGTGATGCTGATAAAGGAGTCAGACTTCGTTTGCGAAGAAAACTTCGTTAAGACTACTTCTCGTAGCACATGTGGCAGATATCGGGTGACTCTTCCATTCCGGAAGCCCGATGGCATTGAACTGGGTCATTCCAGATCTATAGCGCTGGCTCAATTCCTCAAGAACGAGAATCGTTTGTCAAGAAACGATTCTCTAAAGGAACAGTACAATGCCGTTCTCCAGGAGTACGTGGACTTGGGTCATATGACACCCATATCGCCTCAGGCGATTGGCACGACTCCTAATTTCTACCTGCCTCACCACGCCGTGTTCAAACCAGATAGCACCACAACGAAGGTGCGGGTCGTTTTCAACGCATCTTGTCCATCCTCAAATGGCAAGAGTCTGAATGATATCCTTCATTCAGGACCCATTCTCCAATCGGATCTCACGTTACAGATCCTCCGATGGCGATACTATCGATATGTGTTCAATGCGGACATAACAAAGATGTATCGCCAAATCCTCATGGACTCAAAGCACACACCGTTCCAACGAATTCTGTTCCGCACGTCGGACGGTGAGATCCGTGACTTTGAGTTGAACACAGTGACATTCGGTGTCAACTGTGCGCCTTTCCTGGCTCTACGAGTCCTTCAGCAACTTGCTGATGACGTACGCTTGGAGTATCCTCTCGCAAGCCGAGTCATCTCCAACAACATGTACGTGGACGACGTCCTAGCGGGGACACACACGAAAGAAGAGGCCATCCAGACCATTGCAGAAGTGTGTGCAGCCCTGGACAGCGCTGGCTTCCCGCTGAGGAAGTGGACGTCGAACCATAAGAGCGTGCTGAAGGACATTCCAAAGGACCATCTACTTCGAGAAGATTTCCTCGAACTCGAAGACTCCAGTACGGCGAAAGCTCTGGGCATCAGGTGGCAAGCTCACGATGACGAGTTCTTCTTCATGCCACCAGAAGTTGCCCATCAGGACTCCTATACGAAGAGGGAAGTGCTTTCGCAAATCGCTAAGCTTTTCGACCCAGCCGGGTGGCTGGCCCCTTTCGTTATCCGAGCCAAAATCTTCATGCAGGAGATTTGGCTGAGAACGCTCGAATGGGACGAGCATCTACCCACGGATCTTTCACTCCAATGGAAGGAGTACCTCCAGAGCTATCCTGCTCTGGGAAAGATCCGGATTCCAAGATGGGTCCAATTCCAGACACAAGTGAAGCTCCAGTACCACGGATTCTGTGATGCGTCAGAACGGGCGTATGGAGCAGCGATCTTTCCTGTTGGCTGAGTTATCTGCAGCCCTCCTCCTGAATCTGCCAGCAGAAAGTTTCCAGACTTTCTTTTGGACCGACTCAACAATTGTTCTCGCCTGGTTGAACAAGCCACCCTGCCGATGGACAACCTTTGTGGCCAATCGAGTGGCCAAGATTGTCCAAGCCAGCGACGCCAAGAACTGGTCGCATGTGCGATCCGAGCACAATCCGGCAGATCTTGCAAGCCGTGGTGTCCTGCCACAAGAATTGGTTCGTAATCCTTTGTGGTGGCATGGACCAGAGTAGCTTCATCTCCCGTCGGATCAATGGCCAACTTCTCCAGGTCCTATTCCGGAGACTCTGCTGGAGCAGCGGATTAAGTGCAACGTCGCTAAGTCACCTCCGACTCCCGACTTCCTGAGCAAGTTCTCTGAGTTTGGCAGGGCACTGCGCACGTCTGCCTATGTTCTCCGATTCATCGATAGGAGTCGGAAGTTGGCAGTTCCAAGCTCTACCGTGGTCCAGGCGGATGAGCTGTCACGGATCCAAGAGCGGCTAATCGTCATGGTTCAACGACACACTTTTCCACAGGAATACCACTGTCTGCAGTCCAAGCAGCAGGTCCCTTCCTCAAGTTCAATCCGAAACTTGAACCCTTTCCTCGATGGCAAGGGGATTCTACGGGCCTGTGGGCGTCTGAGGGCGTCCCACTCGCTGCGTTATGATGAGAGTCATCCAATAATCCTCTCGTATTCCTCGTCCTTTGCACGACTACTGGTTCGTTTCACCCATCGTATATCCTTACATGGGGGTAACCAAGTCGTCATGCGGCTGATCCGTTCCAGATTCTGGATTCCAAAATTGAAGGTCCTCGTTAAATCCACCATCAACTCCTGCAAGGTTTGCGTCATCTACAAGAAGAGATTGCAGACCCGAATGATGGGGGACTTGCCCAAGGAAAGGGCGTCCTACTCGAGACCTTTCACGCACACTGGAGTCGACTTCGCCGGCCCATTCGAAATAAAGAATTACACTGGCCGAGCCTGCCGCATCACCAAAGGGTATGTCTGCGTCTTCGTGTGCTTCAGCACGAAGGCGATCCACTTGGAGGCAACATCGGATCTCACGACGGAGAAATTCTTGGCCGCATTCTCCCGTTTCATCGCACGGCGCGTACTCGGACAACGGGAAAACCTTCGTTGGAGCTGACAAGGTGATCTCCAACGACTTCCTGGAAGCGACGAGGGAGTGCATCATCGCACAACACGCCCACAAGAGCCTATCCTGGCACTTCAACCCGCCGGGCGCCCCGCATATGGGTGGATTATGGGAAGCCGGCGTAAAGAGTTTTAAGGCACTCTTTTACAAGGCGACATCCACCTCGAAATATACGTTCGAAGAGTTGTCCACTCTTCTCGCTAAGATCGAAGCCTGCCTGAATTCGAGGCCGATTTCCCCTATGTCCGAGGATCCTTCGGACTTACTAGCGCTCACTCCTGGCCATTTCCTCATAGGTGGCCCTCTTATCTCGGTGTTGGAACCACCAATTAACCAACCGGCCACCTCCATCCTCAATCGATGGCAGCGACTGAAGGCTCTTCACCAACAATTTTGTTTCCGTTGGAAAGATGAGTACCTGAAGGAGCTGCACAAACGGACGATATGGCAATCCCCTACCCTGAACCTTCGGATCGGTGACATGGTCGTCATCAAAGAAGACAACCTCCCCTCGAACGAGTGGCGCCTAGGACGGGTGCTGACGACGTGTCCAGGCACCGACGCCAAGGTCCGAGTGGTAGATGTGCTCACGGCGCGGGGTACCATCCGAAGACCCGTTGCCAAACTTATCCTACTCCCGATGGACAGCAAGACTGACCCCTCCACGTCAGAAGGACTGAAGAACGAATAACATCCTATCCTGTACTCTTATTCGTCGTCCTGTGTTGTCCTATGCTGTCCTGTTCCGTGTGTCATTGACACTGCAAAGAGGCTATTATACTAATCGTTTGTTTCTTTTTTTTGTTTTCATTTCATGTAGTATGCCATCTCACATGCATACATGCATCTCACATGCATATGCCAACTCGTTCCGGTGTCGCGTGTGCCGTGGGATCCACCCACTCCGGAAGTGTCAGCGATTCCTGAGGCTGACAACGGAGAAACGGTTGAGAGCAGTACTCATCAACAAGTACTGCTCTAACTGTCTGGCCCACCAACACTCCGGGCAATCCTGCCGCAGCGCGGGAAGGTGCAGGGTGTGTCGGGGGGACCACCACACACTGCTGCATTTCAAGGAGGCACGCAGCGCTCACCCCAACCGTCAGCAACGAGGCGATGACCAACCGGTCTCCACCAGGTCCCGAACCCCAACAAGGCCACGCTCGCCAAGGCCACGCTCGCCAAGGCCGCGCTCGCCACGGCCACGCTCGCCACGGTCACGCTCCCGCTCGCCGTCACCCCATCGACCGGCCTCACCGACGTCGCTCGCATCCTTGCTGCAGGACAAGGCTGTGAGCATACTTCCGACGGCCAACATCCTGATCGACACCGGATGCAAGACGTTCGAGATGCGAGCGCTGATCGACCCGTGCGCGGCGACCAGTCGTATCAGCGCATCTTTGGCAACGGCCTACCGGCTATCCGTCACCCGCGTTGGTACGGAAGGCGTCTGCACGGCGATCATCCGCTCGTGGACATCCGAGTTCCGTCGAAAGGTGCTGCTGCAGGTGGACTCGCAACTCTGCTGCCGCACCCCCCTCCGACCCGTCGATGGCGAGAACTTGGAGCAGTTCCGCAGCATCACGCTCGCCGACGAACGCTGGTTCCAGCCATCGATGGTGTCCCTGGGGCTCGGCACTGATGTGTATTCTCACATCATCCAACCCGGCCTCCTGCCGAGCACCAACGGTTTGCCAATGGCCCAGAATTCCACCTTGGGTTGGATTCTGTCCGGTCCATTTGGACAATGATACCGTTTGCAACTCATTGCAAGGGGGGGGGAGGATGTTGATGCCAGATGACTGCAGGTGTGACCACTCAGGCCAGCTGACAGTGTGGTCGCGATCGAAAGTTATCGATAGCGACAAAGCTAGTATACTGTGCGTGTGACCGTGTCATACGCGCAGTCACACTGTTCTTGGTTTTCCTCTGAAGATGGTCACCCTGCCCTTTTTAGTGCTTTTTTCCTTCTCCACTTTGATCATATGTTCAAATTTCTATGCACAAACCACATGTATATTTTCAAGTGAAAATAAAACGCCCTACAAGTTACAAGTTGTGATAATTTGAAAAAGTGAAGTGTTATTATTTCCAACAATCGTCGCCCCCCCCTGCACAGATATGAAAAATTGGCGATACAGAAAAGGTTTTGATCAATTCATTATACTTTAAAAATATGGATATAAAACTAATGATATGATGATTAAACAACAGTCCAAACTCAGACTTCATCACTAACATTTGCATTAAATGGAAACACATCAGTTATAACCGAAAATTTTTTCCCACAAATTGAATTAAATAGAAATTTTGAGTGTGCTCTCATTGACTTTCACACATACAATTCTATACCAAAGGTAGATAGAGGGAACAATCTATTTCATATTGGAAATAAATGTATAGAAATACCTGTTGGATCGTATGAACTCGAAGAGATTGCAACATATATTATTGATGTTCTAAAGGGGTATTGTTCTTATGATGCATTAAAAATAGAAACCAACAATAATACGCTGAAAGTTCAAGTTACCACTAAAAAAAGAAACAGTATATTTTAATCGTGAACGAAATATTAGAAAGCTTTTTGGATTTGGTGCACGTATTCTAAAACCACACAATACTGAAATTTATGTCTCAGATAACCCTGTGAATATTTTAAAAGTAAATAAAATTAGATTGGAAGGCAACATTATCAGTGGCTCATATGTGGGTAATAGACCAAATCATGTGCTTCATGAATTTGGAAACAATGTTCCTCCGGGATATAAAATGAGTATTACACCACGAAACTTGATTTATTTACCTATCAACACTAGAGAAATAAGTATGCTCGAAGTACGGTTAACTGATCAGGAGGAGGAATTAATCAATTTTCGAGGGGAAACTATATCAATTCGTCTTCATTTACGAGCAACAGAATGAATATTTATAATAAAAGGTCGTCACATCACCTCACAACTCCCATTACCAAATGTAAAGGTGAAGTGAAAACATCATCATCATTATCATCTCGAGGACCATCATATCCACGTCCTGCGGTATCATTAAAAAATAAACTGATTTTAAAATCACTTGGATTTAATATTCAATAAAATTACTACCTTCATTTCAAATGAATGAAATTTTATTTGTGCAAGATAAACCTCACAATGATGAGAGTATCACGAAAAAAGAATATCACACTTATTACCCATATCAGCAGAACTTCAAAACAAATGATGAAGTTCGTATTACAATACAAAACCAAGATTTGTATGTGTTGCCGTCTGAAAGTTTCCTCCACTTAGTAAAATTACTAACTAACTAACTAAATAAGATATGAATTGAACGGATGCGAACTGGATAGAACACGGTTTACTGGAATCACATCTACTCTGAAAAACTTTCTTTCTATTGGTCGACAGGAGTCTCTATGTTATCGTAATGCCGGGTGGAGTGGAGGAGAGAGTGTATCTTCCGGAGGTCATTTCAGCTTTTCAATACCACTAAAAATGCTAATGGGATTCGCTGAAGATCATAAAAAAGTTATATTAAATTGTAAACATGAACTCATTCTCTTGCTAGCTAAAAATATGAATGATATGTTTGAAAAACAGTCGGAGGTGTTGAACATAAAATTGCTATACAGAGCATTAGTTGGAAAGTACCCCACATTGTTCCAAGCGATACTACTAAAATTAAAATGTTCAATGTAATCAAAAGTGAAGCTACACTTTCACTTTCATTCCGCAGCTGGGATTGTTATATAAATCCCTCGTTGGTACAGGGGACTCATCATGTATGGAACGTTAAGCTAGCTGCAAATAGAGAACGTCCACGGTTTGCAGTCATTGCGTTTACATTAAATGGTAATCTACTTACAAACAATTTGAGAAATGCAAAAGTGTATTTAAATTCTGAAGTCTATCCATAAGAAGATTTAAATGTAAAATTCAATGAAAATCGGTTTGCTGCCTTGTATGATATGTACATGAAATTTCAAGAGAGTTACTACAACCGGGAGCCTCGACCACTTTTATCACCACTAGACTTCAAGTCAAAGGCTCTGTTGTTGTTGTTGATCTTTCATATCAAAACGAGTCGGTCAAATCAGGGCCAATTGATGTTAAAATTTCAACTGAACTAAGAGTACCAAGTGAGTTGAATACACAGGTATATTGTCTTCTCATTCACGATCGTCTAGTTGAATATACCCCACTGACCGGATTAGTTCAACGTATCGTATAATGATTTCTCAAAATATTTCTTCATTCACCTTTTGGAAATCATTACGAGTAGACGTCAACGGATCGAAAGAAATTTAAAAATGATATTGATTGAAAACAAAACCAACTCCACAACTCATATTTCGATACAACAACTTATAACTGGAATAAATAATTTTATGAAAATGTTTAAGGATAAAATTTTTCCTGAACACATGGAATATTTATCAGAATCATTGAAATATTTTAATAATAGAATATGTGATGGACCATTGGTTTCTAATGTTCATGGACAACATTTCACATCCTGCTGTTGGGCTCATAACGATGTGGAGGATGGAGTCGATACATGTGCCTGTCATTTCTATACTGTTCGCTCACAAAAATCCAAAAAAATTATAAAAATGTATGTTAATTTAGAGAATCGATTTTAAACAATGTATTTGGAAATAAAATTATGTTACATACAGAACATGAAAAGAAGAATAGTATATCTTTAAGGGAAATGGAATTTTTACAGCACTATTGGGTTTTTCTTTCAGATTTTCTATTTTATCTTCAAGTGTCTTGGAAATGGTGTTGTACTCTCGTCTGAATTACATCACGTTCCCATCCTTTTTAACGTTCATCACGTGATCCTTCCTCCGCTCCGATTTCGAATACATTCGAATTAATGAGATAAGTGAGCGTGGCGCCTTCGACCGTTTTACAGGTAGCGTTGGGCTTCCGAACATAATTCATCACATTTCGTAACGTTGATTCGTGTTAGACGTTCGATCGTCTTGGATGTAGCGTTGCGTCAGGTGCGTGGCGCCTACGATCGTTTTACAGGTAGCGATGTGTCACGTGCATGGCGCCTTCGATCGTTTTACAGGTAGCGTTGGGCTTCCGAGCATATTTCATCACGTTTCGTAACGTTGATTCGTGTTAGACGTTCACGTATTCGATCGTCTTGGATGAGGCGCTGCGTCACGTTTCCGTCCTTTCGTTTCGTAACGTCCTCGATCCCCTCACCGTCCCGTTTCGGGACACGTTGCGCCACGTTTCCGTCCTTTCGTTAACGTTTCGATCTAGTATGATGCGTTGCCCCACGACCTACGTTTTCGAGGTGGGTGTTCGCACGCTCGTACGCTACGTTCGTTAAAGAGCGTTTCACGTTTTCGTAGGGCGTCCTCGTCTCACGTTTTCGAGCACGATTTACGAATCGTATTTGGACTACGACCCCGACGCTGATCCCCTCACCGTCCCGTCTCGGGACACGCGACCTCGACCGCGACTCCGACTATGTTTTCGAGCTGAACGTTCACGTGTTCGATCGTTTTGGGTACAGCGCTGCGCCCCTGATTGACAATGTACACTACGTTCGTTAATGATAAGAGCGTATCGTAGCACGTGTGACGAACACGTTTTCGTCCACGATCTACGAATCGATTTCGACTGCAACCCCGAGTGCGACCCCGAGGGCGTCTCGGGACAAGCGACCTCGACCCCGACCCCGACTCCGAAGAATCGATAACGGATTTGTGTGACGAAACGCCCCCGACCCCGATCCTTTAATCGCCCCGTCTCGGGTCACGTACGATTCGTCACACAAATCCCACACTTGACATTTCCAAAGGTGACCCTAATTAAATTGCATCTTTATTACCTCACACTTGACATTAATGACAGGTGGCCCTAATTAACACTTCCTTGCATGAGGATTAGATTTGTGAGAAAACTTGATATTCCAACTACTTATTTCTTTCATGGCTCCTATAATTGATTTCGATGATATTGATTGACGATAAATACGAGGACGGATTTACCGTTTGGAAGTGGGCCTAGTAAATCACTAGCTAGCAGTTCTTTGCATAGGATCCGGTCTTGATGGCTGAGATACTAACATGCAATCTGTGCATGATTTCACAAAATTTTCCACATCTCGATCGATGCGTGACGACCATACCTTTACTTTTAATCGACGCTTCATGGCTGGCTCACCAGGGTGTCCTTCATGAGCTAGTTCTAGAACTCTTTCCCGCAGACTTTTTGGGATAATTAGGCGTGTTCCCCTCAATAAGATCTTTCCTAGAATCGAAATTTCGAACCGAAATGGGTAATAACTGTTTGATGTACTGCTTTCCCACGAGTTGGCATCCAAACAGGACATCGCGTCAACAATTTTCTCATCAGCACTAATCTTTAGTGCTATTTCCGAAATGTCCAATGATGTAGGGACAGTGTACTCAACAACTCGAAATATGTTGTGTTCCGTTATACGCCAATCCGAATTTGTTGATGGTAATTCACATAATTGAGATAGGCTATCTGAAATGTTTTCTTTACCAGCTTTAAATATCACCTTGAACTTAAAACTTGCAAGCTTAAAAGCCATCGCTCAATTTGTGCCGGCGGTTTTGAGGTTGGCTTAAAATGATTTCCAAATGATAACCAACTCGAAAACTAGAACTTTTCAACAGCCCATACTAGAGCGAGACTTTCTTTTTCAGTCTGAGAGTAACGTTTTTCTACGACGCATAGACTGCGACTTGCAAATGAAATAATTTTAGATTCTCCAGATGTGTCAAATTGAACTAGTACTGCTCCCAAAGCAACTGAGCTGGCATCCGCAATTAGACGTGTCTTTTTGTTTGGGTCAAAATATGATAAGCGTGGTATTTTTGCTAAATGGAACTTTAGGGCTTCAAAGACTTTTTCTATTTTACCCCAATTGAATTTGCTTTCCTTTTTCAACAGTCGTCTTAAAGGCTCTGTGCAATTTGCCAGGTTGGGGATAAATTTACCAACGTAAGTAACACATCCTAAAAAAACTCCGGGGGTCCTCCTTGTTTTTGGGATCTCTAAAATAAAGGATTGCTTGGTCTTTTTCAGGATCCACGTCAATACCTTTACTCGACAGAATATGTCCCAGAAATTTCACTTCTTCCTCGATGTAGTTCATCACGTTCTTGCATGAAGCTAAGAGTTCTTCGAGTCTTCTCTGGAAAATCTCAGGAGCAGAGTTAACGCCAAACATAAGCCTTTTATACCTAAATAGCCCATGTGAGGTAATAAATGTGGTTATTTTCCGGCTGAACTCATCTAACTGCAGCTGATGATATGCAATTTTTAGATCCAGTCATGTGAAATATTTTGCGCCCTTCAACTTAGTCATAAAAGTGCCGAATATTGGTAATGGATAATTCTCTCTCAAGATTGCCTTATGCCAGCCTCATGTCGAAACATATTCTAATGTTACCGTTTTCTTTAAATGCTATGACCATGGGCGATATCCAGGGAGAATGGCCTACTACTGGTTCTATGATATCAAGGGCAAGTGCCTTTTCCAATTTTTTTGCTGCTTTGTCTTCCAGGGCAATTGGTATTCGCCTCATTGGTTGTTGAACCGGCTTAATGTCTGCCTTTATTGATAATTTTATTGGTGCCCCCTTCTACTTTTGGAACGGAGTTAATTTTTCTATTTTCTTGACACAGAGCCCGAGTCGTAAGACATTTAGTTTGAGTGCTGTGTCCTTTCCGAGTAGTGATTGCGTTCCGTTTTTTATTACGAAAAACGTAGCAAACACCTATCTGCAGACATGCCCAGTCCTTTGGGCTTATTAGATTATAACGGGATCCAGAGTCAATCACCAGCGAGAGTTTGCAACCCAACTCGACATTTAATTACCTCATCCTCATCATCACTTTGGATCTTAAAACAATTTGATTTGGCCTTTCGGTCATCCTCTTCTTCCACCAAACAGAAGTTGCGTTGACGCTTAGCGGTGTCATGATAGGCATGGGATCGCTGTCGTTTCAGATTTGTTTTACATTTAACTGCAAAATGGCCAATCCGTGCGCATTTATTGCACTTCTGGTTTATGGCTGAATTTCTTGAATTTCTTCTATTGTGACCTTTACGGCCTTTGAATCTGTGGTCCCCCAAAATGCAGCAATTTGCTTCTCTTACGAACAATCAATTTCTTCCGCTAAAAGGTAAATTTCGAAGGCTTGCAGTCATTTCTCCCACTTAACGCGCAAAAGAGTCTTCTCAATTGTTTCACAGAGAAATGGCTTGATAACGCTCTCCGTCATTGTTGTCTGATATTCCTGAACTTACAGCCAACTTCATATATTTTAAATTCGGCCCGAATTCAAAGTCCGCTTCATACATACTTATGTATATGTATGTATTTAATTCGTCCCGTACTCTTAGTACGGCCCCTGACTCAAAGTCAGGTTCGTAAGTACATATGTATGTATTTAATTCGGCCCGTACTCTTAGTACTGCCCCAACACTATGGTTGCTTATTTTTCTCTTAAATAATATTTGCTTGTTTCTGCATATCAACATTTATTTTTGTGTTCTCTTTGATACGCATCACACCTGAAATGATTCTAACGTTTTTAAAACAATCAAAACACCCTGAACTTAAGATCAATTCACTTTCGCCTTTAGTGACGCTACGATAAGAATTGGCGTGTTCTTTGAGATTGCTTAACAACACTATACAATCGATTTGTCACTAAAAATGTTGGCAAGCATCGACAGAACAGCAACAGCAAATATTGTCCCATAACTTTGGGCAAATAGAAAAAAATCTAAAAAAAAAGAATTTAAGTAAAAAAAAAAGGTAGAATTCCCGCTGCCCGCTGTTTGCAATTTTTTCAAGTAAATGGTATTTGAAAAAAGCCAGTTTTGACGGGAAAAAAGCGACTCTGGCAACACTGGATTGGACCAGTATGACTACACACTCACAACCATCTCACCCACGCCGCGTGTCTCGGTTTATACTATTCGCACGAACCACAACTTCTTCCCGTTAGCTGTAGTAGGGTGACTACAACCACTACAGTCGACACCGAAATAGTGCGTACAGCGCAATATAATCAGTTTGCTTCACACTGACACCCGTGACACCCACCCGCATAACATTACTATCGACGTTGGACCTGAGGACAATCCCAGAAGCGTAAATGTCTAAATCTTTGTTGATTTATCTCGAACCAGTGAAACAAGTAATAAAGAAAACAAAAATAAAAATTCAAAACTACTGTGTCTTTCTTTCACATCGGGATCCCCATTCGGCTACCAAGTTTGTCTCACACCTTGTGATACTCGGCTTGTAGGGCTTCAGCAAACCTAAATTTCTTATTTCGACCCCTGGACAGCGCTAGTTACCCCGGCGTTGTGACGGTTCGTTACAATGGGAAAGGAAAGTCAAAATATTCACCGACCATCAACCCCTAACACATTCCTTGAGCAGTTGGAAGGGAAATGCAAGAATCAAAATATGGAAATCTTACCTAGAAGAATATGACTACGAAATATTCTAGAAACCAGGAAAGGAGAACGTCGTAGCTGACGCACTCTCGAGAGTATCAACTGTTTAAATAAATTCCATAGCCTCAACTCAGCATAGTGCGGAAAGCTTAAGTCACGAACTAATACCCAGTATGGAAGTCCCCATTAATGTTTTCAAGAACCAAATATTTCTTAACAAATCAGATAAATCCGACTACATATTCTCTATACCATTCCCCACGTTCCATCGACACGAAATATACAAAAAATAATTTAACAAAAAAGAATTAGTAGAAACTCTTAAAAAATACCTCAACCCTTCGGTTATAAATTGTATCCAAGCATGAGATGCTTACAGAAAGAAAATCACCATAGAACCTTTGAAGAACTCTTCTATCTAAGATGGCTCTATAGCCATATACGAATATAACTACTCTTTCCACTCCACAACCAAAAAACGACCATTACAGGTATTCTTCAGAAGGAGAGTCACGACTAACCCAGCCCAGTACGAGCAGGCCAGACGAGACATATTGACAAACAAAATAAAAATTTACAATTCCACAACAAAAGCAGAAACGAAATAATAACTTATGAGCCAGGACAAGAAATATTTGTAAGAGTAAACACTCGCTTAAGTTCAAAACGTTCCCCAAAATTTAAGAATTAGTTAAAGAGGATAAAAATACAAACATATTAACAGAATCTGGAAGAATCGTACATAAAACATCAAATCATAACATTCACAGGGTATTACTATCAGTGTTGCCAAAGTTTGTTGAGAAATAAAAGCTGTTTTTGACGGGAAGAACGATGCAAAAAAGCTGAAAAATTAGAAAAAAAGGCTATAAAAAAGCTGATTTTTCAATTCATTGGATTCTCTATATTTTTCACAGGGTGAGCTTACAAAATCGGTTATATTGAAATATATATATAGAATTTGTACAGCAGCTGCTCTAATATTCACAATATTTAGAGAATTTCATTAAAAGTATCCTCATTCTTCTTATTTTTATTGTCATATGTTCATCCAGTTTTTCTATCATTTTTAGGAATGTATTAGGAAGGTTATATATTTGTCAAGTCTACGCAAGCCATAATTGACAATGCATGATTTAGAATAAAATGAATTTCATTTTAAGTAGAAAACAACGAGTAGAAAAACAAATAGCGCTGATGTCTTCAGATTATTTAACAACTAGGTTTCCTAAATGATCCAATTGAACCAACAATGTATGCTCGACCACAAAAAGACATAGCACTGCTTCTTGCTCCATCGTCTTGAACATCACAGTTACAAAATCTATTTGGTTTGTTTGCATAAAGGCGTCCCTAGCACTTTTATTTTTTTGGTTAAAACATTGGCGCGCAAATCAGAGAGTTTTGGTGTGATTGTACATTTGCAGTAACTGTCATCCGTGTCGCCCTTTTGCCTTTAGTGACGCTACGATGAGAATTGGCGTGTTCTTTGGCATTGCTTAACAACACTATACAATCGATTTATCACTAAAAATGTTGGCAAGCATCGACAGAACAGCTACAGCAAATATTGTTCCATAATTTTAGGCAAATAAAAAAAATCTAAAAAAAGCATTTAAGTAAAAAAAAAAAGCTAGAATTCCCGCTGCCCGCAGTTTGCAATTTTTTCAAGCAAATGGCATTTGAAAAAAGCCAGTTTTGACGGGAAAAAAGCGACTCTGGCAACACTGATTACTATGGACAATAACCGAAGCTACGATGGACATTACAAAGTATACGAACGCTCAGACAGTGACAATTCATAGGGAACTGGGAAAGTTGCAGACATCTTCAACAAAATTAGTACATGTAATAGACCTGAGTCAAATCCAGGAAGTACTGAACCTACTTAACAGACACACTGAAGAGGGTCTAAAGCGTACTCCGCTATACTCAACAATACATCATGAGTTAATCGCTACCACTAACGCACTCAAAACAATAAAAGATTCCCCAAACAAACGAAAATCTAGGTCTCTAAATTGGTTAGGTACAGGCTAGAAGTACATAGCAGGCAGCCCAGATCATGACGATCTCGTCATGTTAAAGGAAATTATCATTAATCTTATCAGTAATAATAATCAACAGGTTATGGTTAACACACAACTGGACCAAAGAATTAAGAAACTTACGTCCATATCGAACTCCCTAACGAATTAAATACAAAAAAAGTTGTTCTCTCAGTAACAAGGTAGCCATTAGCCTTCATAATAGAATCCGATTATTAAAAGAATAAATAGTAAACATTAAGTATGCCACTCAGTAGGCCAAATTAAATATAGCAAATACTCTTTTACTAAATTATAATGAACTAACAGAAATAAGTGAAATATTTATAAAAGGCAACCTGCCACCATTATCAATCAAAGAGATAATGTAATTTTCCGACCAATAGTCAAAAATAAAGTAATTGTACACTTAGAAATAAGTTAACTATTTTTGTGTAATGATATAGTATATGGCATACCAAAAAAATTGTAGAACGTACAAAGACATAAAAGTTTGCGAAAAAAGAGTGTCATCGATGTAAGCCAAACACATTGTATTCCGAAATTAGTTAAGGGATAGAGAGCACTGTGTAGTTTCAGCAACGCGGATCACATCCCGGAGATAGAGAAAATCGACAATGGTATAACTATATAGAAGGGTCATCTCTAATCCACCTAATCAATGATTCCATGCAAATAAAAGAGCGGCTATTTAACGCTCTTCAGCATCATCCTGATAACGGCATTAGAACTTCACGCTTGCAGCTGAAAGATCACCATTAATCTTTAACTTGGAGCAACACCAGCTCCTTCAGAAACGTTGGAGTCATCACTCCGACATCAAGAGTATTTGCAGAAAATCCCACTGCCTCAATTCAACATCCCATACTTTTTAAAAAAAGATGGCTTAAGGACAAGCACGAATTAGAGGAGGAAGAGTTAACACTCAAAACATTACGAAACTCAAATCATTACGAACAACAAATCCCACAAGTCCAATATGCAGCGTGTGACCAACTTCCTGCACGCGCCAAGATCACCTGCAAGATTCCAAGAAGACCAAAACCAAGTTGCCCAGCACAAGAACATCGAGCAGTACACAGCTTTATATAAGGCTAGCTTCAGAATTAACTTTTAGTCTCTAATTTGATTTCAATAAAGAACGGTTCCAAGCGGAATCGTAATCAAATATATTTTTGTTATTATTTCAAAATAAATAATTAACTTATATTAAAATAATTGATTAAAATTTTAATCTACATACCTGGAGCAAAATTATCCATTATTTTCTATTCCAATTGGTGCACAAAATTAAAAATGGCGAATGAGCAAACTTATTTAACTATTTGCCGCTTCTTTTTTGATTTCAAGCAGCTGATCGGTCCTCGAACTTTGCGGTCCAAGCAAAGTATTGTACTTAAAGTTATTGATTGTAGTTAAACAACAATATATTATAAGAATATTAAAGTTAAATCAATATATTTTACCATGAAAATTTTGATTTTTTGCAAAAAAAAAATTGATAATTTCGACCAGTATGCATTGTAAGTTCTGCGAGATTGTTTTTTTTTTTTCAAAAATGGGCAAGTTAGCAACTGAAATCGCCGAAAATTTCAGAGTGTGCGCTAGGGTTAACATAAATACAATAGACACCCAAAACGCCAGGAACTTTAAATAACACAAATTCTATTTTCTCCACGGAAAGACAAGTTTCTGACTTGCATCGACAAGTTCTCCAAATTTGCCGTCGACAAGTTCTCCAACCGTTACGTCATTAATTTCTGAGACATTGGCATGTTTACTGAAGAATAGCCAAAACTTAGATATTGTAAGCGCACCCCTGCTCCACAGCATCTCAAAGAGGTCGAACATTTTCACGGCACATTGGCAGATGCTAGATGAATCAAAATCGACAAGAAAATTTACGACAGAATAGAACTGATTATGCGGCCTAATATTGAATACAATAAGACATTGCATTCAGTAGCAGGCCAAAGGCACTTCGAAATTGTTCTTGCAATGCACATTGATTTCCAGCAAGCCATAACAGAAAAATAACACAGTCCCAATTAACCAACATCGGTAGATGCAACATCCCCGTAGTATACGGTGATGCCTTAATATGGTACAAGAGACTTATCTAAGACACTCGATCTGAGTTCGTAAGTAAGAATAACAGAGACAGGAAAATTAGGAAATTTATCTGCGAAAGTTATAAGATGTCGACATAGATTATATACAAAGCATAGAATAGCAAAAAGCTTAAGCTTTTTTTTAAGCCATAGCCGTTAAGATTGCAGCAGTCACACCTTAACCTTTAATTCTATTTATAGATGCGAAGTAAATTATGGAGTCTATAGTACAACACTCATAAAAAAAAACCGTGTGATACATTCGTTCAAGGAAAAATAATTAACCGGCTGAGGCCCAACAAAGCCACAAAACAAAATCTAGATATAAGGACGAGAACAAAATGTCCACCGGAACACGTAAATGAAATTGACATTTTATTTAAAAAAAAATTGGTGCTTGGGAAATTTAACCTTGCGCTTAAATGGCGTAAATAGTGGACACTTTGAGATGTTACCCAGACTGTACGCAAAGTAACTATGTACATATGAATAAATCGATCCCATATTAACTTCGTGTTGAAGATCTATATAATATGCATAAGATGCTTACAAAAATGAAAAACTTTCATTTTCATTTGAGTTGTGGTTTCTGTTAGTTAACACTGAAATATAGATTGGGTCATCATAAATCATATTATCATCATAAATCAATTGATTTCAAACAAAATTATAAAAGTGTGTTATCAATTCTTCACTTTTTCTTAACATGAATGCAATATAGTTTATACAAAAATTAGATTTGGAGGTCTCTTATGGATTTATTTCCAAATTTCAAATTCATGGAAATTTCTTGTGTAATTTCAATTTGATTATTATTGTAAAAAAAGAAAAAAGGGTAGTGAAATCTTCCGCGGTGATTTTAATCTTGCCGTTTTAAACAAACACTTCAAAAAGTTCTCTCATTTTTGTTTTACATGATTTGAGAGAAAAACAAATACTACAATTGGATTGCCACAGACGTTATTTTAAGCTCAATCTATAGTTTTTATTGCTACTTATTGAATTCAATTATACCCTACTTTACACATCGCGAGGGATACCCAATTGAATGTTTGTCCATTTTGCAGCATCCGGGTAATCGAACTCCCCCTACAAGTAAATATTTATATTATATTTTCAAGTTTGTGTAAGTAAACACAACCAATACTCACAGTAATATGATCTGGTTCATGCCAAAGATGCCAAATAACCCACCACCACATAGTCCCGCCGACTACAACCGCTCCAATTTTAGTTGCTTTGGAATGAGGTGGAGGAGCACTCCGATAGGAAACACTGAAACATTTGTCTCATATAAGCGTTGCATAATATCTAAATATATATTTCTGATAATTTTCTCTTACACATGACTTTTTCTATTAATAACTTGTGTGTTGCATTTTAGAGATTGAATTGCTCTTCCAGTTGCTAAAATATTCCGAAAAGTTTTCATATTCCCAATCATTTTTCAATCAATGCACTTTAAACAGCCGTAATATATATTGTGATAGTTATGTGCACAAGGAATTATCGATTAACTTGAAAATCACTAACCCTTATACGGTGTATAAAAATTCGATGGTAAGACTGTGACTGAGAGTGAAACACGAAAATGGCCTACTTTTCTATCGATACTTAGATAATGGTGTGTATGAGAATGTCAAATCAGCTGTTCCACAGACGAAAATATCAACAACATACAGGCATGCTCCGGTTTTCACTTTTGGTTTTCGTTTTCGTTTTGCGACCAAAACCGAGATTTTCGTTTTTAGGTGCTCCGGTTTTCACACGTTTTTGGTCATCGTTTTGCTATCGATGCGTTTCATTTTTTACTGCTAAAACAGCTGACTTGTGTTTTGGTAAAAAGTAAACAACGCGAAAAAATGTCTTTTGTATGTCAAATTTCGTGCGTGGATTGAACTCACAAAAGGATTTTTTATCCTGCATAGTTTATTTATGCTTCCCCTGAATGAAATATATTTGCCTTTTGTCTTTTTTGCAAAGAAAGATTTGAAACTTTCTTTGAAAAAATCAGTTGAACGGCAATCAGCTGTTTCCCACAAAAAATGGGGATGCCACCTTTTTAATGCATTTCATTCCGGTTATTCCAACAATTTTTTTTATAAATTAAATTAAATAAATTAATTTTTAAAAAACATATTTTACCCAACTTCAACAAATTTATCGCCATCCGTTTGATAATACAAGTATTTTTAACTTCCTTTTTCATTCTATCAACAGTATGGCAGCTTAGGCGATAACTCATGGTGTCGGACTTATCGGTCGCTCACCAAAACGAAAATTGTTGTTGCCGACGGCAAAATTTGATATCCAAATTTGAGGTGGGGTCAGAAATTAGTCGTTTTAAAAATAATTACAAGCCTAATTGATCTGCTGACGGTCTTAGAAGAACGACAATAAACCAATGAGTCAACTACTTTTTTCCTTTTGCAAATAAGATCCGATTTAATATAAAAAAAGGCATTTACTTTTCATTTCTACAAGACAAATTTTCTCGTTTTGGAATTCGAAAAAATCTTGTGAAAGTGAAAACGGGAGCACCAATTTTTTCGTTTTCGTTTTCAAAACGAAAACCGAAAGTGAAACCCGGAGCATGCCTGTATGATTTTTTTTTTTTTTTGTCATTCCTATGTCAAATATAGGCCTACAAAGGTTGCTAAAAGTGGTCACACTAATATATGTGGAATTTGCCGAATTTTCGCTAATCTCTGCTAAATCTTGGAGCCTTAAAATTATTTCAAATTGATTTGCAATACTTCGAAAACTAACCAATGTCGAAAGATACAACTAAATAGACAGAGGCATTAGAAAATGTTTAATGAAAATCTTCAAGACGATCAATTTGACCACTTTGTACATGAATATGATCGATCGTTGCAAAGCAAGTTGCTTTTTAACTAAATAGAGTCAATTAAGAGAAAAAATTAAATTTATAATTTATTATAATTACATTTATAATTTAATTTATTAAATTGCTAATTTTCATTTGAAATTGCCTTTTATGTTCTTGATCTTCCTGCTAAGATTATATGCTTTATTACACCCAAATAGCAGTTTGGAAGCAGTTTGGGTGTAAGCACTTGCACTTGAAGCAGATGTACTTGGTTTGTATCTTGGTTTCATTCTTAGTTTTGCAAAAACAAAATAAATACATTTTACTCTTTCTGACTAGAAGGACGAGGCTTGTACACAAAATATTTTTTTGCCGCATCTCGTTTTAGTGAGTTGTCTTCAGTCGTCTGTAAAATATTACCTCCTAATATTTCAATATGTCGCAGTTATCAGGAATGTTTTCCTTTTCGATATATGCCTGGTTGCATTAATGGCATCTGCTCTTTGACTCTGCTTGAAAAAAATTAAATTTTGTATTGAGTTGACGGTGGTGTTGGTGGACACCGTGGACTTTGCTAAAAGCAATTTTTGCTCCAATACGCTCTCTTTTCCGTTTTGGTGCTAACTCCGGCTCTAATTTTCTTGTGGGTTATATTCCTAGTGCAACAACATGATAAAACAACATAAAACATTTTAAGTGAGTACGTAGACACTTAAAAGAAGCTCGAAGGTTGAAGGTTGACATAAACATGCTGAGAAACTCCCTTTTTTATAGGAGTTATTTTGTCAGTCATTACGCTCTTCTTAAAACTTTGTGGCTATCAGTACCGAGAGATTTGGAATACTATTTGGAGTACCATTAATCTGTGCCAATGCTACTCCGAAAAGACTATCGATAAAAACATGGGATGTAGAGGGACACAGTCCATTAAAATTCTTGGCGAAAAGCCATGAGATAGCAGCAATATTAAAATCACCAAGGGCTATAAAGTAACGATCAGAAAGCATGTTAGAAATGTTATTAATTATAGAAAAATTAGCTAAATACAGAGCATTACCGAAGCAGGGAAATAAAAATGTTAAACTTACCAAAGCATAATTTTACAGCCTCTAGCTCAATATCAGAAGTGTGATCAATCAATTATGAAGCAAATTAAGCATCTACTGCAATTAAAACCCCACCACCACGACGTAGCTTGCGATCACGTCTGTATAAGGAAAATCTACTAGGAAAAATTTCCGTATCAAGAATGTCATTCCTTAACTATGTTTCAGTAAAGGCAATGACATTGAAAGTGAAAGGCATACTATTTAAATATACATAGGTCAGTAAGTTTACTGCAAATGCCTCTTACATTCTGATAGCAAGGAAGTAAAGAGGAGGTTAGTTTTTTGAATTGACAGACACAGAAGAAGGCTTTGGATTACAATTCTTTCTACTATTAGGAAAATAAACCGGAGACCGATTATTCCTTTTAGCAAAAAAATTCTTTGACTAATAGGTGTTCTGGCCAAAACCCTTTACTGCACATCATGCTAAATTATTCAGCAGGAACACTTATTTTAAAATATGAAATTTCCCGCTCGTTTCAGGGTCAAGCCTTGAGACAAAAACCTGCTAATGCGGTGGCACCGCAACTAACATGTTGCGGACAACTGAAGTAGAAGCTAGTGGCGATTCTTCAATCGTTACAGCACTGATAATCTCGACATAGGATCGTGATAGTTGAATTTTTACAAAAGTCTCCATCTCAACCGACACCAAAATTGATGAAGTAGCAAGAGATTCCATACATAATGACGTAATGTCATGATGTCGTGCCTCCAGAGTTACCGGAGGTTGAGGGGACTAAATGACATTAATTCACCAGCAGGTGGTGCGGATCAGAGAACGGCACGGGTATACACACTCAACGGGTGCACCCGTTACTCATGTGCCTTTTCGGTAGCCTTACACTCGCGAGTGCGAGTGGCCAAAAATACACACACTCGCGAGCCTTATACTCATGAGCAATAAGTGTATCGCGAGCCTTACACTCGCGAGTGCGAGTGCTCAGGCATACTCGCCACTCGCGAGCCTTACACTCGCGAGTGCGAGTGCCGAGGCATACTCGCACTCGCGAGCCTTACACTCGCGAGCGCGAGTGCCGAGGCATACTCGGCAATTTGCGATCGGTGATTCTATGCACTCGGGTAAAGCCGGTGCCGGTGGTTATGGGTAAAAAAATTATGAGTGGACCGACACGATTGTATGTATGTACATACATTTGTGTGTATGTATATTGAGATGCAAGAAATGCCGTCGGCTTTTCGTATTGTTCTTGTTATGCATATATTTTTATGATTTTATTGTTTTTTAGGTAAAGAATTTAAAAAAATTCCAACTAAATTTACCAACCTGACCTGATCCGACAAAATGTAACGCCCATTCATACCTAATTAATAAAGTGAAATTTTACCTGTTTTATGAGTTTTTGGGTTTTTTATATTCATCAATAACCGGAAAATCAGAAATTGTATTACCTGTTTATAACACTATTGTAAATGCCTATATAATTACAAAAGGGTATTTTGCAAATTTGTGCAATTTCCATAAATTTCAGGAAAAACCACCTGATATTTTATTTGACCATTTGTCAAAGTAAAAAAAAACACAAAAATCATTCAAAGAAGTCAAAAGTCATAAAATCTACCCGCGAGCCGCGACACACAAGCATCAATAGGGGTGGGGGAAAAACACCCGAGTATTTGATCAGACACTCGCGAGTGTCTGAGCATTTCGTCAAGAGTGTCTAAAATGATCGGTTGCACGAAGAACAACCACCCGCGAGACACAAGTGTGTACAAGCCGAGTGCCTAAAATGATCGGGTGCCGAATAGGCAAGTGCAAGAAAGGCAATGACAATGACTCATACTCGCAGCACTCGCATGATTTTGAATAAGAGTGTGTCTCTCACTCGTTTTGCGAGTGCACGAGTAGCACTCGCACTCTTAAAAGTACGGGTGTGAGTCGAGTGTCGAAATTTGCCACCCGTGACGTTGTCTGGTGCGGATAAACTTGGATCATCTACAGGGACAGAAAGCTCAATCGGGCAACCGACAGACGTGTATTAGCCTTTTTACGCTTCGGAGACTCGGTCAAGAGCTTCATACTCTTAAACCCAGAATCCAAAGCGGAAAAGCTATCAGAGAGTTTTTAAAAGCCCGCCAATACATCTCTGAAACCAGTTCCCGTCTGCCGTAACATAATATATTGCTAAAACAAAGTTAAGTAAACAAAATCAAAAATAAGAAATATAAACAAAAAAGGTAAATTATTTGCAAACCAATATGCACTTACAAAGCACAAAACACAGAGAGTAAGCGCACGTCGAGCGAGACGCAAGATAGACGATAGCCAACTACAACACCAAGATAGGGAGATTTAAGTATTGAGAGCGCACAAGAATAGCAAATGAAAACAAAGAGCGCGAAAGTAAATAAAAATACATCGATAGCTTCTGTTTCGGTTGAAAAGCTGTCTCGTCCACGTAGTGGTATTCGGTGACGGCTTCCCGTGTGTTGGTGTTCCAACGCATTTATCGACTTCACGTAGTTTGCCGCATCTCGTTGGTCATCTCTTTCACGACATAAAAATCGTTGTACACATCTATCCTGTGCTCGTATAAAGATTTAGTGAAACATCTCCTGGGTATCGCCGAAGTCTCCGACAGCTCCTTCATTGAAGTGAAAGACAACTGCTGGTAACGACTCTTAGTGCTTTGGACCCATGTCCATCACAGAATTTAACGAATCACCAACTATCACCGCTGTGTCAAAGCTTGCTTCTCTGGCAAAAACTTCTGCTCCAAGCGCCGAACGTATCCTTAATAAACGAAATAGTTGACAAGTTGCCTGTACGTTAGGCCAAATGGTGAATCACGATTTATTTTCCTTTTAATATCGACTAGTCTCTTTAATGGCGTATCAGAGCTCCGTTGCATTACGTTATCCATAAGAGTCCTGTCTATTGTCTTTGTTTGAGTCTCACAGTGATATCTTCGAGAATCTGTTGCGATCTGGTTTTTGCGCTGGCTGCAACGGCCGATGCGAGCTTCACGCCAAAATTCTCCACTCGGTTACCAACTTTTACACTGTGACATCCTGCAGCACAGTAAGATGGTAATCCTCTGCAATCCTTTGTTGGATCAAAGACCAGCCACTCCAGCTTGTAGGCCGATGCATAGGGTTCATTTGCAACGAGATGTTTACTCTCTATTGGCTCAACTCGTCGCCAATCTTTTTCGATGCATCGGCAGGCTTAGACTCCACACCGCTTGTACGTTCTGCGAATCGTAACGATGGCGTTTTCCCGCTCCACTGCTTTGTAGATTGACTAAAGTTGCGGGTTTTCTGGCAAACGCCGCCTTCGTTAATGAACTACCGAAGGCCGCTTCATATCTCGGATAGTTTGGGACTCCCGTCAGTCGGTGCAGTCGAAGCATTAACAAATTTTCTTAAATTTGTCTTGGTCACTGGAATAGATGCTCTTATGCCTTATATGAACAGTAACTTTTTCTAAGAAATAAAATAAAATAATAATTAATAGCTGCAGATATTAATCGTACTTGGAGCGAGATTTCCTTGAACTACATAGAATGCTTGTATCATTCTATGAAGGAAGTTATTACTAAGAAAGCAGCCAGTCCTCACTACTGAAATGTTTTTTTATCTCTTATAAATTAGATATTAAACCCAACTAAAAATTTAAGTTAGAAAACAAAATACGTTTCTTGTAAAACATTAAAAAACCTTTGTGCGTCTCTTCTAATAAAAAATGCTTTAGGAAAAAATCATTACATACCAAATGCGTTTGCATATTAACTTCTTTAGAATCATCATTAAATATTCATTATTTAAAACAAATTTTAGAGCAAGAAAAAGTGAGTATAACGTAAGACAAGCAGTGTATAACAATCGAACTACAGACGAGCAGTTTGAGTAGTTTAAGCGTGTTTTATACATTTCCGGTTCTGGCAGGAAACCTTTTTAAATCAGATAGGCGAGTAGTAATTTGATATTTTGTTGCAAAAATTAATATTTTATTATTATTATTATTAAAAACAATTAAAATTTGAATCATAATTTTCTTCAAATGGGTTTTTATAATTGTTCTTAAAGTTATTAATAAATGGATCGCAATTATACATTTTATCATTAACATTTTTACAATCTTTTAAGCCAACTAATCCTGATGCAAACAAATTGGAAACTTCTTCAATTATATCGCAGGATATAATACTGTCAATTTTATCGTTATTTATATCTGAATTGCATTTAATATTTTTGTCACAAATAAAACAATTTTTTGTATCATAATTATAGCGGATGCAGTCCATGTGAAATGAATGCTGGCATAAAAAATAGACAGAGGGCATATGCAACGATTGACGACATTGATCACAGCAGCTATTACGAAATTCTATTGGATTAAAAGTAAATTGGGACAATAGAATATTAGTTGATTGTATTGTCTCACGAAGCTCTTCAATTAATTCAAGGTCAGTTTTAGCATCTTCCCTATTTTGAACAAATTTCTCCATTAAATTTCTCAAATATAACACCTTGGTGCCAGGAAAGGACAACAAAGGTGCAACACTTTTACTTTTTTTTTTACATTTTTATCAGGACAAATTATAGTTGCTGGGTCTGTGTCATCTTTAATATGATTGTTAGGTTCAATTTTAAAAAAAAACGCCTTACATATTATTAAAGTATTATTTAATCTCAGTGGCGTTTGTTTTAAGTATTTATGAATTTTTTGAGACGATATTTTTTTTATCGCGCCAAAGACTTAGATAATAAAGAAGTTTATAATAATGTAGTCCCTCGTCACTATTTATTTGTTCATCTAATAAGTTTGTACAAAACTCGTCAAGGTCGGAAAAAATGATTAGATACGGAAGTATATTTTGAATTTTGCAGTTTTGCACTAACGTTTTAAGAGTCTCCAAAAGCATTGAAGAATTCATTGCAAGAAATTCTCGCCCATGCTCTTGAAAGAAATGTAATATTTCCTTTTCTTCAGTGTTTTGAAAAATCGAAATCAAATTCTCTGACTTACTTTGCGCATTTACAAAACTTAAGAAAGGGTTGTCATGAACTAATAGTTGCTGAAAATCACAAAAGTGCGATCGAGAAGACCAAAACTGCTGAATTCTTAAACTAAGTGATTCACGATGAAAACATCTTTCATGCAATTTTATTTGCTCGACTGTCCGATTATGATTAGTTTTTAGTAATTTACGTAAATATCGATTAAGATTATTGTTGTGTCTGGAATATAGTAGTTTAGAAATAATGTCATATGGTTTGATCAGACCGATAGTACGCTCAAATTCCTCAACAGCCGAGCTTACAGCGCCTCTCATCAATAAATTATTGCCGAATTTCAATCGCACATACGACGTATTCCGAGAGTTGGCATTTCCTGATCTTTCTAGTAATCGAAGTGTATTATCATACATACTTTTAGCAAGCAGACGTTGAACTTTAGTTGCAGTATTGTGCTCTTGCAACATGAATATATTCAATGCTTCCGCCTTAGTTATGATATAATATGAATTTCTTCCTTTACCACTGCCAACACAAATTAAATTCTTGATTCTTTGGTGAAACACAATTAACTTATTTTCTACATCGACCCAAATTACGTCGGAATCCATAGAAGTATTCACCACAAGGATAAGATGGTGTCCTATCCAAGAAATAAACTTCTTCGTTCCACCAATGGCGTAGCAGGATCCTCGACCATCACGAGTAAAACAGTATATGGCATCATCTCGGCCAGCGACGAGAAAAGATTCTGATCCAATCGGTTGTGATATTGTAGAACAATGATTGTAAACATTCTTGTTCGTATCCAAAACTCTTTTGAACTCGACAGAGCCCTTATCATTTAATGCAAGGCAATATATACCATCAAGGCAGGTTACAAACATATTGTATGTTTTTTTGTCTGATACCATAGAATTTCCCTCAAATTGTATGCCATTTATCGAGCCTGTTCCAATAATATGTCTTCGAAAGTTGAGCACAATTTTACTACTGATTTTGCCGAAATGAAGTAATAGATCTCCTTTTTCAAACCCAATACCGATTGCAAATATGGAATTTGGATTATGATCTCCCATGAACTCTGATTGAAGAAATGTTGCCGCACTCGTTGATCTGACGAGTTCTGTTGAAATGCAACATGCATATTTTTCCTTCTTCATCAAATTCTTCAGATCGTATACTTCAATGCGAAAGGAAAAAGTGTCTGCATCATCTTCTGTTATGAGAGTAAGTAGATGGTTAGTCGTTAATGCGCACAATTTAACTGGTCTTTGACTGTTAGGGCATTTAAAGCTTGTAGTTCTGAGATTGTCATTTTCGAATATAACATGTACAAATCCATCCAAATCACAAAGTACAGTCGTACTGCTTGTTAAGGTATTATTAATAGTTTTGGTAAAATTGGAACAGTGAGCAGTAATTTCGGCTTTTATTGTTTCCAATCCACTTGAATTTACAGCTATTAACTCGAAGAGTTCGACGTTTTTCCACTCCAACACACTCATCATAAAAATATAAAGCAAATTGAGAACAAAGAATTATTTCACATCAGCTGTTATTCAGTGTGACCCCACCTTGGCTAGTAAAAATATATCATCAATGTGAAAATAAATATATTGATATCCCGTTTATGTTATGAGGATTCACACTAATTGCATCTGCTTAGATTCTTAAAGATTCTATTCTGGGATGCGAAAATTTACAACAAGGTTGAATCCTTCGAACAGCTGTTAAGGCTTGGGAAAGTATATAAACTCAAGCAGAATAAAAAATATAAATGAAACATAAACATGCAAAAGGAAGCATTTTACAATACGATTGAAGAGCTGCTTTTCAGAAATTTCTAACGATTAGGCCTATCTAAATACATATGTAGGTTTTAAGAGGTATGTTTTCAGATGAACTAAATCGCATTATTTATCGTCAGCTCTATTAAAAATAAGTCTTAAAAAGTTTTTGGCGCGAGTTTCGGTAGTGGAAAAAATAGTAAATCAATTATTTTAAATTCGTAAATTCATAACACAAATTTCAGAGAGCTCGATTTTAGCAACCCCGTGTTGGAAATGGGAAAAAAACAGCACTATAATCCATTTAAATATATTTTAGATGTGGTATCACAATTCCAATTTATTGGAATGGTTTTGTAGTTTATACCTATATGTACATATATGTTCCGTCGGAAATTAATTAAAAATAAAATGGTGAATGGATTCTATTCTGTGAGGAAGTCAGTATTTACAATTTATGTACATATACATATGAACTGTACGCATTAATACTAATACGCTGTTTAGACTGGGCTGCAACATTGAAATTTGAGCGAAATTGTGTTTTTTCTGCGTAAAGCAGGCCATCCACGGGCGAGCATGTTCGCGAATATGTTGAGCTCGACGAAATTTTTCTCGTGGATGGTGGCGTTCGTCGTCAAATTTCGGGTTCGTCAAAATGTTTGCATGAGATTAAAATTATTCTATTTTGTCTGTGTTTGCACTAACATGCTCGCCAATGGATGGCAACGTTTGCACGAACATCATTTGCGCAATCGTTTTGTAGAGAGAGCACGTATTTGCGCAGCGCAAAATGAGCAAAAAATGTATGAAAGAATTCATTTTTTGTCTGCAAAATCAATTATTATATTATTATATTTCAATTATTATGCGCCCAAGGCTCTGGGAAGAAATTCCTGTTAAGAATTTCAGGTCTTCATAACTTTGGCCATTACTAAATTTAACAGTTTTTCATATATGTCGTTATCCGTTGACATGTTGACTGCTTGAAAATTTGCGACAAATGATGTTCGCGAACATGTTGGCCCTAGTTGGTGGGCAAATGAAATACAAGTTTGCGAACATATTCGCCAACATGCTCGCCCGTGGATGGCCTGCTTAACCCCGTATAAAGAAAACAAACTTGCAAAAATTTGACGGCGACATTTCGTTCCGCAATTCAGCAGTTCCATATTCGAAAAATAGGCAAATAGGCAATAAAATGGATAATACAAAAAAAAAAATAAAAAAGAAAGAGTTTCAGGCATTTTTTCGTGAAAAGAAATAGCATTAATTAATATAGTGGAATCGAATGATTAGTTATGAAATTTAAAATCAACAAATATTGCAACTAGGTTGTGCTTGGAATATTGTCGCCATAGACATAGGCAATAAATGTGATTTCACCTGTTTTTTTTTTTAATAATTGCATTTATTTAATAATTTCCATGCCAAATTTAGGACAGAGGCATAAAAAAATGCTTAAATAAAATCGCCAAGACGTTTAATTTGACCACTTTGATGCTCGTTGCAGAGCGCGTTGCTTACTATAATAATAAACGGAAATAAGTTAAGTCAAATGATAAATAATAAATAATATTTATATATACTAACACTTTTTGAATAACGGCTTTGCTCATTTTTGGTTGATTTGTTTCTATTGCTTTTAGTTCTCTGTATGAGTTTGTTTACTCTTTCACTCCTAAGCAGCTGTTCGAGTGATGCAGTTTTGGTGTAAGAACTTGCATCACTAAAGCAGATGGGCTTGGTCTAAATAGAGTATTACAGCAATAAAATTCAAACAATGAAAATGTTACCATTGTAAAACGTTGGATACAAAAATAATATTTAAAACTTAGATCTATCGTCAAAAATCCAATTGAATTTCTTGTCATGCCATAACTGTGATTATTGGTATATGGCATGTGAAGTTCTGCATCGTCCCTGCAATTCTGAGCACTAGTTCGTTGCTGGTGAAGCAACTTACCAGCAGACCACCACTTTCCGTTTTTGTATGAAATGTCAATGTAAATGAAATGGAAATGTTCCGCAAATAGGGTCAATCGCCACCACCTCGACTACCCACGGACTAGCGAAATGTTTTCATTGGACCCCATGGAACGACCGGTAAAGTTAGTACTTACTTGGGACACCATGGAAGGGTAGGTAAAGTAATTACTTACATCGGACCCCATGGAAGGGTTGGCCGTTATAAATTAAAAGACATGTAGACAATTACAGTTTTTTTTTAAATTTTTTTAAAATTTTTTCTGTGCTCTAATAAGTCGGATTCTTTTATTACTTTTAGGCATCTTGAATTTTTAAAATACTTTTTTTTTAATATGGAAATAAAAAGGATTACAAAAGTTTTAATAGATTAAAGTGGATAATGATTATTAAATAATTGTCTTTTAAAATACCGATCATAACACCAAAGAAATTAACTTCTTTTTTTAGGGCCGCTTTCCCCTGTCATTATTTCCATAACGTAGATTTTCTGTCATAATTTCCACTTCTTTTTTAGGTACATTTTCGTTTACCACTGTACATCTTAACTTTTCATTATATTTGAGTTTTTGCTGCTGCTTTAGCCGTCTTAAATGACGATCACTATACATTATGCACTGCTTACTGCTTGTCGTACTTTCATTAACTGTTTATTTCATATTTACACATAAAACATATAACACATATTTTTTAAGTGACTCACCTAATAAAATTACGATTGCTCTGCTTTGCACTTCTCAACTGAAATGCTTGCAAAAATTTCGTTTCAGCAAAAGAGCAGCACAAAATAAAATAAACGGTTCTTTCGGGACAATTGTTTTTGTAAGCGGTGCACGCGTAAACAAATAGCGAAGGAAAGCGTAATCGTAGTTTTATCTTTAATTGTGTAAATGCCCTTTCCACAAAATAACAAAAAAATATGCGATGCTTGCCGTTATTTTGTACTTATGCTTTAATGCGCATACATTTACTAACTAGACGTTCGTGTACTATAGGATCACTTTTGTAAGTACCCATGTAGTGATCAGCGATATAAAGTATATCTAACAAAAACTTATGGCATAAAACAATTGACAATGGGATGAGATGAATTGGAAAACAAGAAATTCGCACATGTTATTGGTCCAAGAGAAGGATAACAGCCAAACAATTTTTAAAAACCGATAGGAATAAATCAGCTGGTCACAGAATGAAATCTTGATCCAATCAACAGTCGTCTGGACGAAGATATATCATTTGAAATTTGTGATAAACATATTAAGTTAGCATAAGTCGCCAAAAAAAATGACTTAAAGCATTAATTGAAAATAGATTGTAAAACGCAGCATTCTCTTGTCGGCCTGCTGCAGTTTGCTGTAGCTTGTATTTGGAACTTTGGAACGAGTAACTTCGATCACTCACTAAGATTAACTCTTTCGTACCCACCCGTCCGCTGTTAATCGCTATTCGAAAATTTTAATCCGATATTCGTGGTTTTTTTTTTGCTTTTAGTATGTTTAAACTAATACTTGTTGTGCTTTTTTTTTATTACAAATTGCTATATTTAATATTGACATTTCTTTTTAGGTTTTTCCTGATATATATTTTGCAGTCTTTATTGGTCCAAACAAGTTTAGGTACATATTTCTGATATAAACATAAAATAGGCAGAAGTGCTGAGAGGCAGAAATAACTCGAACCAACGAGCCGAAGAGCCACATAGCAAAGGTTAAGAGCAGCATCTAGAACTTATCAGCTGTTTAGTGCTTAGAACTCGCCTTCAGTTTCGCTTGTAAAGTCAAATGCTATTTTTGGAGTATTAGATAAATTCTGAAAATGAAATTAAGCAAAATAATAAAAACACAATTATTTATCATCGATAACGGAATTAAGACGCCCACTTTTGACAGCCACGCATTTACAATTTATCGATGGTTAGGTCCAATCGATGACAAAATATAAACATTGATATGTGTCTGCAGATAACACATTAAAGTTCTCTTCAAAATTTATATTTGTTTGGATTTTCAAAGATGGCTTCCGCAGGTTTGATATAAAGTTATTTTACATTATTTCGCTTTAAATTATTTTTATTTGGTGAATAATGTATTAGTGAAAGTTATTTCATTTTGATTATTCTACCCTCGTGGTCTGCACTTCGACACGTAATGATATTCGAATACTTACATACATACATAGATGTAGATGGGCAGAACACGCTTGCTTGTGTGCTGTTCGCATACAGAACATTTGTATAGGTTTATGTGTACATATGTTTGTATATTCATACTTGTGTATATTTTATATTAACGTTCAATAAATTTCTAAATGTTATTCAAATTCATTCTTATGTATTTATTGACATTTAGGCAAGAAGGGGAAAAAAAATAAAGGAACTGTTATTTCATTACAATCGTTCCTCTCCAATGGCGATACCCCCGTTGGAACTACACAAGTAGCGAAGAAAGTTCGCAATTTGGATGGTGATGAGAGTGATGACGGCAGCCACGCGGTTATTTATCAGTTGCCAACCGCCCCGCGAGCAAATCGAATACTTGATGACGATTCTATTCCGCACAAACCGCCATTCATAGCATACATAAATAATTTACCATTTGATGCCAGCGAGGACGACATTTACGAATTCTTTGGCTCTATTAATCTAGCATCTTTGAGGTTACCTCGTGAGGATGGCGAGACTGGCCGGTCTCGAGGTTTTGGCTACGTTGAGCTTGAGAATAGGGAGGACCTTATACACGTGCTTAGCTTGCCGGATCCTTCAATCAAGGGACGCCGCATTCGCATTGAACTGTCTAATGAAAATGATCAGCAAAATCGTCGGCAACAAGGCAATCGTCGTTTTGAAGGTTTTGGAAATTCTAGTGAGAATCGTGATTCAGGAAATTGGAGACGTGATAGCCAAAACAATGGGAGTGGATTCGGAGGTGGTGGAGGAGGATATTCTGGAAACTATGATCGCGGTGGTTTTAATCGGGATAGAAAACCAATTTCAGAAAGGGATGAAAACAATACTCCTGGCTCATGGCGTACAAATAGTCGGCAGCCGCCCACAGATTATTCGCCTCCTCGAAGAGATCACCGGGATCGGGATCAAATCACTGAGAAATATCGTAATCGAAATCATGATTACAACGAGGCTGCCGTAGCTGCCGAAGAAAGGCCAAAGCTAAATTTAAAGCCTCGAACACTTCCTTTGCCGGAATTAGTAACTAAACCAGATCCTGATAATGAGCAAGAAAACGAAACTGAACTGCCGCCAAAAGTAATAGGAGGTGGTTCCTTATCCGTGAATGTATTTGGGTCAGCAAAACCTGTGGACACAGCTACAAGAGAATTAGAGATTGAAGAGCGTTTGGCAGAAGCTAGAAGGTTGGAAAAATTTCGTCATGATGATGAAGATGTCAATGAAGTGAAAATGTCTGAAATGCAAATTGACATACATGATAATGAAAATGCCAATGCATCAACTAGAAGTTGGCGTCGTGCCCAAGAGTCGTCGACAAATTCTGAAGATAAACAGTCTGTATTGCTGGGTATGAAAACGTAAAATATTGTCTTTAATAAAACATTATATAATTAAATTATCATTGTAGACGACAAACGACGTGACGATCGAGATTTTAAAAGATTAAATAAATCGCGGGATCGTAATGACAGGTAGAGTATAACGGATACAAGCATGTGAATGTGCACATTGTCATATACATATGATATAGGCGGAAGGAATTATTTCCTTAAGGTTACATAGTCTTGATTCATGTGAACTTTCAAGACTACAAAATTAAGTTTATTAATACTTAAGGTTCGCATATTCTTAAGAGAGATACATCAAGCTAGCTTGATCCAAAGCCTTATATCGATATCTTTTATTCCGTGTAAATGGTAAAGCGGCTGAAATGCCTCAAGTAAGCACTAAAGCACAATTAAACAGAATGAATATTTTTAATTATTAACAGACATATTTTAATGCTAATTATCGACTAAACAAATGAAAATGTTTTAGGTTTGAAAATGTGAAAACAAAAAACTATCATGATGGAAAATCTAAAGAGGATAATAAATATAAAGGGGATTATCGAAATGACCGACTTCAGCCCAAGAATACAACTCTTCAGGCTGAACCTGTAAGTAAGCCCTAAACTTTCCTAGGAATCATTATCACTGCTCTTTTAAATTACTCATATTCTACGGTTTTATTGAATATTAAGCTATCATCGCTACTCACATTTTTGCTTTGGAAAAGAACAATTTTTCTTTACAGAAATAACCTGTTAATAATTGTGTTTTTCAGGTTTTGCAGTCTTCCAACAAATATTCTGGACTTGACGATGAATCATCCGACTAAAAATATTTCTATATATTACAAATTAAAGAAAAATTAACACATTTTACGAGTAAAAATAAAATTCCATAACTACAGAGAAATAAAAAAATCTATTTTGTTCTCACTCATGAAATGAAGTTTACAAAAATATTTAAGGTTTTAATCAATGCAAAACCTCGATCAACTTGAGCGTATCGGATAAAACGTTGTTCTCAAATGAGTGAAATCGCGTTTTTTCCGCCCAAAATTTTAGCGGTGTCATTTAGATAAGCAGTTTCCAGCATAAAAAAAATTGTGGGCGTATCGATAATCCGATACTGGAATGTATGCCAAACCCACATACGAAAAAATAGACAACCTATTATTTCGCAGTCATATCGGCAAAGTAAAAAGAAGCATCAAGATGGAAAATTAAAAAAAAAGAAAGGTAGCTAAAAATGCGTTTTTTACAAGTCATTTAACTCGTTGAAGCGCTGTTTCTTTCATGTAAAGCACTGACTTTAAAATGTCATGCACATAGAAAACTTTAAAATTGAGTATTTGATGAATGAAACTTACTTGCATGTACAGTGTTAGGCTGCAAACAGAGTGCGCGCTGAGACGAAGACGAATTGCTTGCGTTGCGAGTAAGCTAATAGGTCGCATAGTGCAAGACGAATTTGTTGCGATTTTATGATGTTAATCGCAATGGATTTCTCGTCAGATGATGAGCTGCTGTTAGAGGAGAGTTTTTAAAATTAAAAAGAATTAAAAAAGTGCATGGAGGAATTCACCCAATTAATTTGGGAAGAAAAACATTCAGCGAATTTCATCATTTGTTTGATGAGCTGCGTCAAGACGAGAAAAAGTTTTTGGAGTACACCAGAATGAAAATCAGCACATTTGATTACGTTCTTCTAAAAATAGAACCGCTAATTATCAAAAATTGGACAAATTTTAATAAAACCCCAATTATACCGGCAGAAAGACTAATTGTAACGTTACGGTAAGAAAATTTTTCAACATTTATTTAGTTTTATTCATTTCAATGTTTTTTTTTTTATAAATTTGAAAATGTAACGTTTCCTGATGATACGTATTGCATCGGGTCTTGTGGGGATAATGCATTATCCGAAAATGCTGTTGAAGAAGACTCAAAAACAGTCGGTGATAGTACGGAAATGCTAGTAGCCTGAAAAGAGCGCCCTACGTTGTACGCATAGTTGTACACAGATCTTTGCATGTCCATGCGGCATAAAAGTTTAGTTTGCGGATCCATTTTCCGCACGTGTGGCAATAAGCTAATAAAAAACGCCATATCCTCGTCGTCTGCTGGAATCCTGGATTTATTTTTTTGGTACAAAAGTTCCAATTTTTTTTTCTCTATTTCGAGGATTTCACCCTCAATGTTGTCATGGCGCCATGGTCTATATCTTTTAACTTTCGAATGGGTGCTTCAACGGTTCGTTTTATTGTGATAGAAACATGTGAAGTTTTGTAGACAGTTTTGCAACCTCTACATATGCCTGTTCCCACAGAACAAAATTTAAAAGAAGTGGCGGATCAGTATTGGAATCTTTGGCAATTTCCAAATTGTGTTGGATCTATTGATGGAAAGCACATACGTCTAAAATGTCCAGCGCATTCAGGATCAATGTTTTATAATTATAAGAAATTTTTCTCAATTGTGCTGCAGGCAGTAGCAGATGCAAAGTGTAAATTTGTTACAATCGAAGTTGGTGGTTACGGGCGTCAAAGTGATGGTGGAACTTTTGCATCCTCAGCGATTTACACAAAGAAAAATTCTGGAGACTTAAAGTTTCCGAAGGATTCCTATTTGCCCAATACCACCATATCTATGCCATATGTGTTGCTTGCGGATGAAGCTTATCCTCTTTTGGACTGGGTTCTTCGATCAGACGCCAGAAGAAATCTAACATTGGAAAATGAATATTTTAATAGTCGTTTGTCCAGAGCGCGAAGGTGTGTGGAATGTGCATTCGGCATAATTAACTCCAAATGGAGAATATTATGGAAGCCAATTGAAACAACACCACCTAACGCAGAAACTATTGTTAAAGCAATTTGTATACTGCATAATACAATGTTAGATTTAGAAAATCTGGACACTCATATGCAAGAGGGAGAACAATTTATAAGGAACAATCCACAAAATATATTGGAAAGTTTAAAGAAAAGAGGTCGAATAATCAGAGACACGTTTCGTAGTTTTGTTTGCAGACATAGAAATGCTGATAGTATTTAAGAATTTGTTTTCCAATTATCTCACTTTGTATAAATATTAATTAAATTACTTACCATCAACATTCAATTCCTTTGAAATATCATTCCAATTTTGATCAACAATATGCCTATTGTGGTAAAGTTTATGTTGCTGATCCCATAAACAACGTTTTTTAAACACAGCTGCAATCAATTCTTCGTTTATAATTGACATTTTAAAAACACGTGTGCGTTGAGCAAATCACAAGTAACAAGCAAAAAGCATGGGTACAACATAACAAAACAAAAGAAGAAGAAAAAGAAGAAAGAAAAATAACAGCAAAGGCAAAATAGCAAGCGATTCGTCTTCAAAATCAGTACAGCACCGTTTGAAGCGAATTGCTTGCGTTTCGTCTTCATCTTCGTCTTCGGCTTTGCGCGCACTCTGTTTGCGGGCGAGCGAATTCATATGAATTGCTCTGCACTGTTTTTCGTCTTCATCTTCGTCTCAGCGCGCACTCTGTTTGCAGCCTAAGGCTGCAGCCTTAGGCTGCAAACAGAGTGCGCGCTGAGACGAAGACGGAGATGAAGACGAAGACGAAGACGAAAAACAGTGCAGAGCAATTCATATGAATTCGCTCGCCCGCAAACAGAGTGCGCGCAAAGCCGAAGACGAAGATGAAGACGAAACGCAAGCAATTCGCTTCAAACAGTGCAGTACTGTTTTTGAAGACGAATCGCTTGCTATTTTGCCTTTGTTGATATTTTTTTTTGTTCTAGCCATGCTTTGGCGCAATGCATGTTACAATTTACATGTGATTTGAGATTTGCCTGACGGACAAGTTTTGTGAAAATGTGAATTATAAATGAAGAGTTAATTTTCGAATTAAGAAAAATTAAATAAACATGTAACTAAATGAAAAGTTAAAATGATTGAAATGAATGAACTAAATATATTTTGAATAATTTTCTACCTTAACGTTACAATTTGCCTTTCTGCAGGTATAATTGGGGTTTTAGATGTTTTTTTTTTTTTTTTCTTCAGCTTTGTTGCTTCAGAGTGGGTATAATATTTGTTTTTTTTTTATTCACTTTTTAAATAAAAAATAGTCTATTTTGTCTCAAAATTTATCCAATTTTTAATAATTAGTGGTTCAATTTTTAACAGAATGTAATCAAATGTGCTAATTTTTATTCGGGTATACTCCAAAATTATTTTTTCATCTTGACGCAGCTCATCAAACAAATGATGAAATTCGCCGAATGTTTTTCTTCCCAAATTAATTGGGTGAATTCCGCCATGCACTTTTTTAATTCTTTTTAATTTTAAAAATAAACTCCTCTAACAGCAGCTCATCATCTGACGAGAAATCCATTGCGATTAACATCATAAAATCGCAACAAATTCGTCTTGCACTATGCGACCTATTAGCTTACTCGCAACGCAAGCAATTCGTCTTTGTCTTCGTCTTCATCTTCGTCTTCGTCTCAGCGCGCACTCTGTTTGCAGCCTTAGATTTGATCTTCGGATCAATTGCCAAGACATTTTTCGTTTATAATGGATCCAAAGAAATACTAGAAATCGAGGACTACTTCATATATTTATTCAAGAATATGACGAATAAGTAAGTTCAAAGTTTACTAGGGTAGGGACAAAACTACTAAATTCTTTCTGCCAAGGTGTTGTTTGTGCGAGTTCGAATCCCGGTCGAGAATACATGCATATTTTTTTTTTTTTAATATTTTGAGATTACCGCAATATTTTGCTTTTATTCAAAATGGGTAGCGGGTATCTCACAGTCGAGCACAGTCGACTGTAGCTTTCTCACTTTTTTTTTTTTTACTGGGAACTGTGAAGCCTATTAAAAAAGTGCATTTATTAAAAGGAACAGGTGAACCCACACTCTTTGCCTATTTCTATGGCGAAAATATCCCAAACAAATTTTTATTTATTATTATTTTAATTAACCCTATTTTTCTTTACGAGTGTGGAATAAGAAGTTGTAGAAAAAGACGTAGAATAAATTATTCGTTCTAACAACTTAAAAATTAACATAGTATCAAGAACATAACATAAGGAACCTAAAAAAAAAAGTAAAATATCTAAACACATTTGATGGAACTAAAGAAGGTTTATATAAGACAGAATATAAATATAATCACACTATTAATGAACAATTTTACCGCGACAATTGAATAAAGCTCAGCAGGAGAATTATTTTTATACCCTATTCCTCGTTATGCTCATTTAGGCAAGATTTTCACCTCCTAATTACTATACCGCCCTTGTAGTTACAATAGTGAGCAAGTGTAATTTTACAAGAGTCTGTTTATGCGTATGATGTTCAGCAATACAAATGACTGTACCAACCTACTTTGAGGCTATTGTTTTCAAATGTTCCATCGAAGGTTTTATGAATTAGTCCCCTTGAAATGTATTTTTATGTATTAAAGGGATATTGTATTTGGGTCAAATTTAATTTTTCTTAGTAGCTCTTGACTTGAGGAGTACTACGTATTCGGAGTCTGATTGTACTCGTTCGTTTACATTCTGTTAATAGCCGTTCATTAATGGTGTTCGTTCTTCCAATCTTGCTTGCTTATCCGTATCTGTTTGAGTGTTACAATTTCTTGTCGTTGCCCTATATTAGGATCCTATTTATGATCTCTATCCTACTTTAAGTTGAGGCTTATGCGTTTTTTACATACATACATATGTATGTATGTATGTAATTAATTAATTAAACTAGTCAAGGTTTCAATATTTTTGTCAATATCTATTGTGTCTTTATTGTGTTTGTTTTGATGCTCTGGCTTGAAGAACTAAAAAATATTCAGAACATGGCATTGGTACTGATTTCTAAGTTGGATTTCTGAAAACATTCTGTAGTTTTGTATGATTGCATGCTTGGTTGGAAAGTTATGTTAAATTTTTGGTTTTCATGCACGGTCGAAGATACATAGCTCATTAGATTCTTCCATATAAAGGAAACGCGACAGATCACCCCGAACAAAAATGTCTAAGGCCTTGTTTCTGAACGGTTTGGTCATGAATTTCTTTGATCCTTTGGTCAATTGCACACAACTTAATTTGTTAAAAATCAGTAATTAGTTTTTGTAAACTGGCTGATGGAATTCTACTACTGAGTGGCTAACATCCGGTAATCGTAGTCATCTTCGGTAATGGTAAATTAAGGCATTTCGAGATAGTCTTCCGGCTTTTATGTTTCCGCATTGCTAATTATTTTATTGCGGAGGTATGCAAAATAGCAAAATATTTTTAAGTTTTATATTAAGTTTTATGGAAGTTGTTGTAAGCTTTTTACAATATCAGGCACCCTATCCAATACTAGTATCGTAAATTTCTTTGAATTTCTGGATTAATTCCCTTTGATTCTGACACAATCAAATCAAATATTTGTATTTTAGTGCTGATAGTGTTTTATTTAAAATTTTACTAAGAACGGATATTAATTGTGTTGCGGACATGTTTTTATTGAAGTGTCAGTTGGATGTTGTTAATATTATTCTCATTTTTGCTACTGGGCTGATTAAGCATGGAGAGTCGAATTTTAATGGGGATTTAAGAATCAGTCAGCCAAACAGTCCATCCGTTTTTTAAATGCAATCCCTGGCAGCTTACGCAAATATTGGTAAATTTGCCAGCTAATTGGCTGGAAGCGCTCCGCCGTTTTTCGAATCGTGGCAAAAAGTTTTGTGGCCCAGTTGCCACACCCTTGCATGGTACTTATTTTTTGCATCAAAATAGTTTCACTAAGAAATTTTGTTTGATACATTTCAAATAGTTTGTTTGCCGTCGAGGATTTCCGACAAGAGTACACCGCGACAACGGGACGAAGTTCGAGAAGCTCAGGAGACGAGACGAAACACCGATGAGTTCGCCTCACTTCGGAGGACAACAGGAGGCAGATGTCAAGTCTGCAAAGCACCACTTCCCAACGGAGAGAGACGCTCAAGGGCCGAGGAGCTGCAGACAATGGTCGTTGCAATCAAAGCGGTGCTCAACCCAAACGACGGTGAGGCATTTACCGCAGGACACCTACTGATAAGTTTGACTTACGATGTAAAGCGCTGTTCCCAGACGAGGGAAATCTTGTTTTTTCCGCGCAACTCCATGTAAAATAACGGCCTTGCAAAATTGTTACGAGACACAACAAATTTATAAGGGTATCGAATCGATACTATCGATACAGGAATATGTGTACGTGGATGTCGAATCAGTAGCTCCACATGCGAAAAAAGACAATCTATTATTCCGCACTCATATCGGTAAAGTGAAGATAGATAATTAAAAAATTTATAAATAAAGCATCTGACGTCTTTTCTAGTGAAGAGAAATAGCATTAATGAATATTTTGGAGCCGCAAGACTATATTTGGTTTTTGCCAATACAAAACAACTTCAACAACTTAAAAATTTTGTTACTGATCACAACCAAATCACAAAAACTATAGTTATTTTGTACATATAATATGTACCAAAATTCGATACTCTTTTTCTATTTTTCTCGATTTTCGTGGCCGTAAGTCTCCTTAGAAAAAATTTTAAACTGATCAAGATCCCGTACAGCTTTTTGTGCCAAATTTTCTATTCGGTGGTCCAGCCTAGCGATGTGATCAAAGTGTTCGCCATTTGGCCCAACATCTGTTGGTTTGAACGTCCATTTGCCTCCGGATTTGACTTAAGTCTTCTCGCATTTTCATCAAACTGGCTAAATTGAGATGATAAAAACATATGTAAATGCAAATTAATTTCTTAATTCACATCAGATAATAATGCTAGTAGCAGTGGTTAAAAAAATATAGACAACTTGACTCCGATTGGTTTTTTAAAAAATGTGCAGAAAAAAATCAACTTCCTCGTACAACACTCACAAAACAAATAACGCGTGATTCACAAAATCGCACATGTCCAAAAAAAAATATCCGACGGACAGACGCCAACCTGGGCGAGTAAATAAAATCTGGAAAACTCCAGTATTTAGGACCTGACTTCTAGCAGGAACAAGTCATGTTTATGTAAATCTGCAGGGTTGTTTGACAAAAATAGTCGTTTGGGAATTAAGCGGCGGACAGTCTGACACTACAATCCAGTGGATTACTGGAGTGTCTGGCAGTCAAGGAAGTACCATGATACGAAACACAATTGTGATGTACATACAATATACTTTACGGGTTCGAAGATGCCTTATTCTGCTTGTTATATACATAAATACAATTCTAGTAGAAATTTTCTACCCTACCCTGGGTAGCAGGCATAAAAAGCGGCAAAACATATCTCAAGACAACTAAAGTACAATAAGGAACCGTCATTTCCCTAGAAAATTGATCTTCACACAGCTGCAAAGTTGCTGGTTGAATTAAGCTACGTTTTTTTTTTTTTGGAATTTTTTTGTTTTTCAATAATTTTATATAGTAAACAAAAAATTAGACGGTAAATGAAAAAATATCTTGTATGTTAAAACATTAAACTAAAATCCTTCGTTTAAATAAAGTTAATACCTCCTTCAATTTGGCCAGCATACTGATTCAAAATTGTTGGTTGGTGGTGGTTGAAATAAGCGCTGTTATCCACTGAACATAAAAACAAGTTTTTCTGAATAAGCAATAAGTATAAAAAGTGGTGCTATTGTTAATTTCGAAACTATGGTTCGTTCATTTTTGGCAGTTTCAATTTAAATACGGAGATATTTAGATATGTATTACATGCAACTTCCAATTTAAAATAAAGGATGTAAGAGTAGATATTAGCATTCGCGATCCGACTGTCACTCGATTGAAATATTTCTTTCGTTTTTAGTATTTAGTATAAAACATATTCGCAAGATTATTTTGCAATTTGATTTATTCAAAAAAGCAAAATACAAAACCGATGAATTTTTTAATTCACAGAGGGATACTCTTTAAGCATAAACGTCACGCTGAGCCTTTTCCCATGCAGCCATTGGCCCATGCTCTGGGCGGTATTTGACATTGCATCCATCTTGCTCCAGGCGATTATCATCGCGAAGTTCTTCGTAACGCTCGCGATCGTACTTAGTGAACCCCCATTTTTTCGAAACATAAATCTGCAAAAAGTAAAAAATAAAATATTTGCGAAACAAATAAGTAAAGAATGTCACCTTTTGACGTCCAGGGAACTTAAACTTGGCACGACGGAGAGCTTCTACAACTTGTGCCTTGTACCTGTCGCTTGAGCGCACCGACATAATTGGTTGTCCAATTCGGACACGTGCCACTGTGCCCTGTGGCTTTCCGAAAGCACCTCTCATTCCAGTTTGAAGCCTTAAATTGATAGATAAAAAATATTTAAAGTCAACAAAAAGCTTTCTTGCTACTTACCTATCAGCTCCAGCGCACGACAACATTTTGTTGATGCGAATTACATGGAATGGATGCAAACGCATACGGATGTGGAATTGATCTTTTCCGCAGTATTTTACTAAATACTTGTTGCAGCAAATACGTCCAGCTTCCAGAGCCTCACTGCTCAATTGTTCGTATTCATCAGAAACTAAATGGACACAAAGTGGGAAATCCTCTACACTAGCCTTCTTTCTGCCCAAATCAAAAATGCGGATTTTGGGATCGGGTACACCACGACAGAACCGCGATTTTGGATACGGCTTGTTCTTACAGTAGCGATAACTAAAAATTTAACAGGAAAATAATTATTTAAATTAATCATATATGTATATGTTTATATATGTTAGTGTCTACATACAGTATGTCAAGAAACTCTTTACACACTGAAAAAAACACATATTTTTTGACTTTGAATGCAAAAATAACGCCTTTAGTTATTATTTTTCAATATTTTTTTAATGCAGATCTATTATTTAGCAAATTTCAAATAAGTATGTACAAAAATAAAAACAATACAACGAAAACAAAAATTTTAAATCAACAAAATATGAGTTTACACATTTTTGACACTGTCAAGAAAGTGTTTACACACTTTAGTTTTCGATTCTGTTTTGTTCTATTTTTCGAAAAAACTGTACTTTATTGTTAACTACCCTTCTGCACTATTCGCAATTTTTGCATTCCTTTTCATTCAATTGCGAAATCTTGCTACGCACTTGTCAAAAAGTTGATTTTAAAATTATTTGACATGCTTGGAGCTAGATTGACTTATGAAGTTACCCAATTGACTTATTATTGTCACCAAATTGGAAAATCTGTAGCTTAGCTAGTGGAGCTTATTGGGGTATCCCAAAAAATAATTTATAATGCTCCATATCGAGCCGAAAATGAAGACAAACTGCAAGCAAAGTGTGGAAATGGTCGAAAAATGGATATTCACGAGCGAGCATACCGCCTTATTATGGGCATGGTTCGTCAAAACCCCCAAATTTTGATCAGAACCCACGCCAAGGAGTTGGAAGAAGGGTGTGACACGGTCAATTCACATGAAACCGTCCGCTAACTAATTCTGCGGAGCAAACACTATTTTCCCAATTGTACTGTCGGAATGATGTTGCGCTGATGTAAGGCTGTTAATGACTTGTGCCATACTCTAGTTGGTCCATCATTGTAGTATAGCATTTTTTTGGTTTGGACATAGAATACGACGTCATCCTAATAGTTGTCCGGCGTGATTCTCATGTTAAAAGCCAAAATTTAAGCGTTTTCAACATTTACTTTTGAAAGCAGCGGTTTCTTACGCGCAACCGTTGCAACGGTTGAAGAGTATTTGTTCCAGAGAATTAGTTGCCGGACAGTTTCATATGAATTGACCGTGTCACACCCTTCTTCCAACTCCTTGGCATGAGTTCTGATCAAAATTTGGGGGTTTTGACGGACCATGCCCATAATAATGCGGTCTGCCCGCTCGTCAATATCCATTTTTTGACCATTTCCACACTCTGCTTGCAGTTTGTCTTCATTTTCGGCTCGATTTGGAGCATTATAAATTATTTTTTGCGAAACCCCAATAAGCTCCACTAGCTCAGCTACAGATTTTTCAATTTGGTGACAATAATAAGTCAATTGGGTAACTTCATAAGTCAATCTAGCTCCAAGCATGTCAAATAATTTAAAAATCAACTTTTTGACAAGTGCGTAGCAAGATTTCGCAATTGAATGAAAAGGAATGCAAAAATTGCGAATAGTGCAGAAGGGTAGTTAACAATAAAGTACAGTTTTTTCGAAAAATAGAACAAAACAGAATCGAAAACTAAAGTGTGTAAACACTTTCTTGACAGTGTCAAAAATGTGTAAACTCATATTTTGTTGATTTAAAATTTTCCATTTGGTTGTATTGTTTTTATTTTTGTACATACTAATTTGAAATTTGCTAAATAATAGATCTGCATTAAAAAAATATTGAAAAATAATAACTAAAGGCGTTATTTTTGCATTCAAAGTCAAAAAATATGTGTTTTTTTCAGTGTGTAAAGAGTTTCTTGACATACTGTATATCTACGTACCATCTTGCAGGTCGACGACCCATTTTTAACCTGAAATTATATTAGGATTTAATAAACATATTCAACATTAAATACATAAAGCTCCACAAGTGTTAATTTAACGATGTAAACATTTGAAAATTAAAAATAGTGGCGATGTTTACCGATTTATAAAACCGCAAAGAATATTACCTGTCACTCAGAAGCTCAAAACAAAAGGAAAGAGAGATGACAACCGGATATGAATAAAAGTCAATTGAGTTGCAATATTATCATATCGATAACTTTGACATATAAAAACAGGTTAACTTTTAAATTTACAAATACAAGATAGCAACGTACAATTTATTCTTGAAATAAGCATCAAAGAATTATTATTAGTTTATGTTCATAGCGTCCACAACTCGGGTTGTAAGGAAAGAAATAAGTGACGCTTTACTAACAAACATTTAAAAGAAATTATTGATTTTCGTTTTAAAAACGAAAACAAAAAAAATTGGTGCTCCCGTTTTCACTTTCACAATATTCTTTCGATTTGCAAAACGAGTAAGTTTGTCTTGCAGAAATGAAAAGTATATGCCTTTTTTTACATTCAATCAGATCCTTATTTATAAGAAAAAAAAATTATAGATCAATTTAACATTTCACCTTAAATTTCGTCTTGGTGAGCTCCCGACAAATTCGACACAATGGGTTATCGCCTAAGCTGCCATCCTTTTGGTGGAATAAAATAGGAAGTTAACAAGTAAGAAAGCTACAGTCGAGTGTGCTTGTGAGATACCCGCTACACATTTTAAATAAAAGAAATATATTTTGCGGTATTATTCTCAATATATACAAAAATTCTAAAATATACCAAATGGTATATTTGGTATATCGATATAGTACCAGATTTCAAATAGACCATAGATGGCACAATATACCAGATTGTCAGCCAAAGCAACTAAGACCCACAGTAAATAGGCGTTTTTGCTCATACAAAAGTATTTCTTTAATAACTCCACAATTTTTATCTGATCGGATTCAGAATTCATAACTACTATTGTTATTATCGTATACACTAAAATTCGCATCTCTACCTTTAAACTACGCTTGTCATTCGATTTTATTAATTTTCGGTGGCGGAAATGACCTGCCAAAATTTGAAACAAAATTTATCTGTGTGCAAACAAACAAATGCTGTCAAAAAAAAATATAGCTCGACCTCTTATAGTCTCTGAGATCTAGGTGTTAATACGGACAGACACACAGACGGACATGGCTATAGATCGTCTCGGCTGTTGATGCTGATCAAGAATATATTATAGGGTCGGAGATGCCTCCTTCTACCTGTTACATACATTTCCTGCCGGCACAAAGTTATAATTCCCTATGGGTAGCGGGTATAAAAATGCTTGCATAATTAATGGCAAAAATGGCATTAAATTTGAGAAAGTTGGGTATAATATGGTTTTTTTTTTTTTAATTAATCAATTTAAAAATTAATAAATTACTTGAATGTCAAAATCGCATGAAAAAGTTGTTCAAAACACCGTAATATAATAAGTTAAAAAAGTGCCATCCCCTTTTTTTTGTGGGAAACATGTGTTTGCTGTTTTCCATTTTTTTAAATGTAATTTTCATATCTTTATTTGCGAAAAAGAGAAAGGGCAGAATGAAATCTCACCTATGTGCGCAACAAATTAGACATACGAAAGGTATTTTTTTTTCGCGTTTTTTACATCTGACCGAAACACAAGTCAGCTGTTTCAGCAGTCAGAAATTAAAAGTTCCGATAATAAAACGGTGACCAGAAACTTATAAAAGCCGGAGCACTTGAAAACGATAATGTCGATTTTGGTGCCAAAAACGAAAAGTGACCACGGCTGTATATAAATTTAATTTATTATTTATAATTGACTCAACTTAATTCCGTTTTGCACCATAATAGGCAACTCGCTTAGCAACGTGAATTTTTGTGTACAAAGTGGTAAACTTACATCCGGCATGAGTTTGATTATTTTTCACCCCCAAAGAGGCATTCGCGTGATGTATCACTAGCATCATAGATCTGCATCATTGAAGCAAATGCACTAAATATTGCTGTATTTTTTATATTCACAAATTTCCAATCATCTGCTTCAATTTTGAGATTATATAAAAAAATCATCACAGCTGCCACAGCGGGCCAAAGTAAACAAACTCAGGCAGGAAAACGAATATAAATGGAAATAGAAATAGAAATCAATAAATCGAAATTGATAAATTAATAAAATATGCGACACTCGAAGCTTCATGAAGTATAATTTATATAAATTACGTTTATTTATCCATTAATCGACAATACTTATTTCAGTTTATATATATATATATCGACAATACTTATTTCAGTTTAATGGATAAATAAACGTAATTTATATAAATTATATATTTTTATATATATTTGTTTTCTAACGGCAGTACCATTAAGTGGCCCAGCGATACCAGGCACGGGCTTGTTGACGCGCGGACAAAAGAAATATATTTTTGAACAGCATGCATTAATCGAAAACCGCGAATACATATTAAAAAGACGTTGGACAGCTAATGAAATAAACTAGTTTTACTATATTAATAGGGAAGAAATGATGTCGCGTGCGACCATCTTTTCAGTTAACAAAAAAAACATAACCTGAAACAATTTTAAAAAATAAGAAAAGGTTACTCTTATAGCTCTAGATTAGTGCTTTAATTAGCGCTAAGAAAAATTAACCAATTCGTACGCAAAACCAAAAAATGAACGAATTTATATATTTTATCGTAAAACAGAACAAGTTTCTAAAATCAATATTAGCTCTAAAAATTGTGCTAATCCAAAGCTTTAAAAATAACCTTCACTTATTTTTAAAACTGTTTTAGTTTATGTTTTTTTTTTTTTTTTTAACTGTAAAGGTGGTCGCACCCGACATTTTCCAGAGAATTACCCATATGGAGATAAAAAAATTAAATACTAGGGTTCCAATTTAAGTTACGAGGACCAAATATCAAAAATTGCAGCGCCTCAATCCTAACTTGAGAAACCCAATACTGGGGATTCCAGATAAGACATCCATACTTAAGTATAGGACGAACCAGTGAGACTTACAAAGTTTTAGTGATGTAAGGATCGTTGCATTCTTTCGACCAGCGTTTTACGAATCCAAGTACTCCCATTGCCCTATTTACAAGACAGAATATGTTTACCAAATTTTAGTTTTGCATCACGGACTCTATTCGCTCTAGAGGAGTATCATATAAAACATACGAGAGTACCCGGGAGTGCTTTATAACAGAAGGAAGATTATTTATGAACAAAGTTAACAATAGAGGACCCAAATGACTACCCTGGGGTGCACCAGAAGTAACTTGGACACATTTAGATACAAAGCCATTATAACAAACATTCTGAATTCTGTTGGAAACGTATGAGGAGATCCAATTAGGCTATGAGGTAACCCTAAAAGATTAAGTTTATACAGCAAGAGGTGATGATTTACTGAGTCAGAAGCCTAACTTAAATCAGTGTAAATGACATCCGTTTGCATTTTATTCTCAATAAGTTAGTAGATGTGGACTAGAGGTGGAGAACTATCGATAGTCTGCGCCATCGATAGTGATTGATAGTTTCCACAAACTATCGACGATAGCAAGGAAAATCTATCGTCGATAGTGGAGTACATGTCAATAATGGCCAACCATCGATAGTCTCGATAGTGTCATCGATAGTTCTCCACCTCTAACGCTGACTATTTTGCCAGTGCTTTTGCTAAAGACAGTAATGACATTGTGGACCTAGATCTGCACCTCTAATGTGGACCTAGATTTCACAAACTCATGTTGGTAAGGTGAAATTATAGATTTACAAAGATGTTGCAGTTTTGAAGTTATAATTTTTTCAAATGCTTTCGGAATCGCAGACAATTTCGATATATCGCGATAATTTTGAACATTTTATTTATTCCCTCTTTTAAGGAAAGGTATAATATACGATTTGTTTCAAATTTTTGGAAAAGAGCATCAATTAACAGATAACTTAAAGATATTAAGAGCGGTTTACAGATACTACCAGCGCAATACCTTACCACCGGGCCTGGCGAAAATGAAACAGAACATGTCATTTGGAAAAGTCAGCAAATAAATCTGCAATATCAGGACAATTAGATAATGTCATAATATCCAAGGACATTAATGCTGGCTATGACGCGGATCTACGCTTCGAGCTTATGAAGTCATAAAATCGTTTTGGATCACGTTGAAATCTTATTCTGCACTTACGCAAATAATCATTATAACACTTAGTGTTATGAGAAGAGCCAGTTTTCTTGAATCAGTTGTGTTTTTGGGTGCCGCAGAGCACTTTTTTTCAGGGATTTCGAGGAACGCTGACTATTTTGCCTGTGCTTTTGCTAGAGACAGTAATTAACTTTAATTTAATGTATAACATTTCATTGATTCATAAATAATGTTCAATTTGTGTGCAAATAATAGTATCTTCTGATAAGAAAATTATTAAAATTGAAATTTTTGTAAATCTGTAGTCAAATCACTTAATTCGACAAAACCCAGTGTTTTGACGCTGATTTTCATTGACATTGGAGCCATATTTTCCCAAGTCGGAACGTAAGTTTTTAATAATTTAATAAAAGAAGACAGTTAAAAAATCAATTGATGAAGAAGAGCACGGCCAAAATGTAAACGATTTCTGTTAAAATGCAAGGAATTTAATTTTAAATAATTTAAGGGTAGGGCTTAAGAAATACAAAATTCATTTGGCAAAAGGATCGAAGAATTCTTCGCTCTATAGTCTCCTTTTGCAGTTTCTTTTTGGGAGACTTCAGTTAGTCAATTTCAATAAGAATATTTACACCGGCCTACTTTGAATACAGTCGGCAACAGCTGATTACATCTCTAGCCGAGAATTTCCAAATAATATTTGTTTGTTTGGTAGAAGAGAATCTTACAATGTTTTATTTAGAAAAGTAAGATTTTATGCGAACTAAAATCGTATTTCTAAGTTGTTTATTGCATTGCAGTTTAATACATATCTTTAATTATTATAAATGAATAAAAAAAAAAATACGAAAGCTACTATCGAGTGGGCTCGACTGTAAAATTCCCGCTACCCGTTTTAGGTAAAATCAAAATATTACGGTAATATCCTCAAAATTTCGACAATTTTGATCTGCTCCCAATCAAATTTTAAAGAATTACAATTACTATAGTTATTATTTTAATTCGCGACTCTAACTTTAAAATTACGCTTGTTTTTAGATTTTTTTTGATTTGCGGGGGCGAAACTGGGCGTGGCAAAAATTTGAAACCAACTTCATCTGCGTGCAAACAACAAATGCTGTTGAAAAAATGTATAGCTACATTTCTCTTATAGTCTCTAAGATTCAGACAATCATCAAAAATCAATGTCAGTAAGCTTGAAAAGGAATGAACATTTTAAATCGCATTCAAAAAAAAACAAGTAAGAAAGCTACAGTCGAGTGTACTCGACTGTGAGATACCCGCTACCCATTTTGAATAAAAGAAATATATTTTGCGGTATTTTCTCAAAATATACCATACTGCAAAAATACTAAAAATATACCAAATGGTATATTTGGTATATCGATATAGTACACCATTCAAAATATACTATAGACGTCACAATGTACCAGATTGTCGGCCAAAGTAACTCAGACCCTAGTAAGTAGGCGCTTTTGCCCATACAAAAGTATTTCATTAATAACTTCGACAATTTTTATCTGATCGCAACCAAACTTTCAGAAGTCATAAATACTATAGTTATTATTGTATATACCAAAATTCGGAACTCTAGCTTTAAAATTACGCTTGTTATTCGATTTTTTTGAGTTGCGGGGGCGGAAGTGGGCGTGGCAAAAATTTGAAACAAACTTGATCTGCGTGCAAACATAACAAATGCTGTCGAAAAAAAATTAAAGTTCTATCTCTTATAGTCTCTGAGATCTAGGTGTTCATACGGACAGACGGACAGACACACAGACGGACAGACGGACATGGCTATATCGCCTCGGCTGTTGACGCTGATCAAGAATATATATACTTTATATGGTCGGAGATGCCTCCTTCTACCTGTTACATACATTTCCTGCCGGCACAAAGTTATAATACCCTTCTACCCTATGGGTAGCGGGTATAAAAAAATAAATAAAATACATATGGGTAATTCCATGACGGAATTTGTTCCGGGCGAGACTCTTTACATTAAAAATAACATAAACTGAAACAATTTTAAAAATAAGAAAAGTTTATTTTCATAGCTTTAGATAAGTAATTTAATTTAGAGCTAAGAACGGTTTTGGAATTTTCTTTCTGTTTTGTTTTCTGTTGTGATAAGTGCAAAAATTAACCAATTCGTACGCAAAACCAAAAAATGAACGAAATTATATATTTTATCGTAAAACAGAACAAGTTCCTAAAATGAATCTTAGCTATAAATAAAGTGCTTATCTAGAGCTTTAAGAATAACATTCACTTATTTTTAAAATTGTTTCAGTTTATGTTATTTTCACTGCAGTTCACTGTAAAAAGTCTCGCACGGGACAAATTCCGCCGTGGAATTACCCATATGTATGTATTCCTGACCGGGACTCGAACCCGCATGTTGGGCTTGCTAATTAAGCTTGTTATTCGACTTTTGTTGATTTGCGGGGGCATCCTTGTAAATAGAAAAAAAAATCGAAGAGCAAATGCAATTTTGAAACTATTTGGTTCAATCAGAACAACAGTCTTCATAGTTTCTGATAGAAGTGGGTGTGGCCAAAATCTAAAACAAACTTGAACTCCGTACAACAATAACAAGTGATAAAGCTACAGCCGAGTGTGCTCGACTGTGATATACCCGCTTCCCACTTTAAATAAAAGCTACAGTACAATATTCCCAAAAATAATCAAATATACTGAAGGTTGTTTTTGGTATATCGATAAAAACATAAATACCCCATGGAGCCCAAAATATACCAGATCGTCAGCCAACACAACAAGGACCCAATTGCAATAGTCGTTTTTTTTTCATAAAAATCATTTCTTAAATTACTTCGAGATCTTTTATCCGATAGCAACCAAATTTTTAGCAATAATAAATACTGTAGCTATTATTGTCTGTACCAGAAGTCCGCGGAAGTTGCGTTTCAAAAATTTGTACATAAGTGTGTAAGATAAGTGCTGTCGAAAACAAATTATATCTCTATTTCTTATAGTCTCCAAAATCCGAGTGCTCAGACAGACATACGGGCACGGCTTTATCTTCTCGGCTGTTGATTCTGATCAAGAATATAAATACATATGTACATATGTATGTGCTTTCGGCACCTAAGGGTAACGGGTATACAAATAAAATAAAACAGCGTGGCAAGAATTCACAATTTTTCGCATTGCACATTAGATGCACGAAAACAAATTCAGAATTACATTACTAGCTGAATCGATCCAGCTCCGATTGACTTGCCCCCTATGAATTTGTTTCATGAGTAAGCTGCACTTTCTTGATTGTTATGAAACTATACTATTTTTAAAATTATTATTATAAAAAGTTTTTTTTTTCAATTTGTACATATGTCAAGGGAAATATTTCAACATTTTTGAATTTTCAAAGAAATTTTCGCTTTTAGTATCATGCCTTTTTAATGACCCTTCTTAGGTATTTAAAAGTACGGTTACATTAAACTGTGACCACGTGTTGAAATAATTTTTTTAATCAATGATTAGCAAACAATGTATGTATGTACATACGGAAATATGTACATACATACCGTACATACCTATGCACATACAATACCGTACATATGCACATACATACGTACGTACGCACATAAGTTCATACATACATACATATGTACATACTCACGTACATATGAATGTACATACGTTCGTGCCTCTGTTGTAAAAATTCTTACGTATAGACCTTTCTGAGATTAACTTTGGCATTTCCAATTCTTAAGCAGAACACAATGGATGCTATTTCCAACGGATGGTTTAGTGAAATCCAGGATGATTTGTGGCCCGGTCAATCGTTTTCATTGAAAATTAAGCAGCTTCTTCATAAGGAAAAATCAAAATTCCAAGACATTCAAGTGGTTGAAACGTAAGTTTTTTAAGGTATCATAAGCATGTCAAGACATTAAAGAATATAAATATGTATATACATATGTACATATGTAAAAATGTATATTTATGTTTTTTAAAGAAAGTTTTATTATAAATATGAATGTAAAGTTCATATCTTCAAACTTCAGAACATGAAAATAAATTTAGGTTTGATAAGGTTGAACTTATTACATCAAAAGCTACTTTATTTATATTTAAATTTTGTTCAATAAATTTTCTCAGAAATTAAATAAACATTTTCTTTTTGTAGTAGTTATGTATATATACTATATATGCTTCACATTTATGTAAAAAAAAAATTATATTGATTTATTCAATTCAATTCAATTTGTGACTAAACCGTGAGGAGTAAAGTATTAAATTTACCATTTTTGTACTAGTCACTTGAGTCAGTTTTTGTATCCGAATTCGGATCACAAGCGTTTAAATAAAAAATTATTGAACGTAGTAAAATTTATTAAAAATAAGTAAGAAAAATTTAATTCATTTGTAATAGATTGACATTTTTTAATTATTTTCATAATTATTGCTCAATTTGCAACAACCATTATCAGCATGTGTTGTTTAGATTATGTGGCAACACAAAAGTGATAAAGAAGATCACGGCAAACAAGTAAATGATTTCTGTTTAAATTGAAATTTTTTGTTCACAATTAAGTTTTTTTTTTATAATTCTGAGATACAACCTTACCAAAATAAAAATAAAAAAATCAAATTATAATAACGTATATTCTGATTCTTATTTGTTATAATATAAATATATATATATATATATAATATATAATAAAAAGTAGATAGATTGCCATTTAATCTGCAATATCTGTATTCTAATAGCTCATTGGTATTTTTGAATAAAAGAATTCGATATTTCTGGTTTTTTCAGCGAAACATATGGAAGGTGTCTAATATTAGACGGAATCATTCAATGCACATCCCGAGATGAATTTTCATATCAAGAAATGATTTCATTTTTACCGCTTTGTTGCCATCCTAATCCAGAGAAAGTTCTGATTGTTGGTGGCGGAGATGGCGGTGTGGCTCGCGAAGTTGTAAAGCATCCATTGGTTAAGGAAGTGCATCAAGTAGAAATAGACGATCGAGTTGTTGAATTGTCTAAGAAATATCTTCCTAGTATGGCTTGCGGTTTTGAGAGCGAAAAAGTAAAACTTACTATCGGTGATGGCTTTGAATATATGAAAAATCACAAAAATGAATTTGATGTGATTATAACTGATAGTTCAGATCCAATCGGTCCTGCGGTCAGCTTATTCCAAGATAGTTACTATGAGTTACTCAAAAATGCCCTACGAGAAGGAGGTATAGTGTGCTCTCAAGGCGGAAGTTTTTGGTTAGATTTCGATTACGTTAAAAAAAACCATGAATGGTTGCAAATTGCACTTTCCAAAAGTTGGCTATGCAATAACTTCTATCCCGTCGTATCCATGTGGTCATATAGGATTTATAATAGGATCCCTAGACGCAAACAGATGTCTTCATGATCCCATAAAAAAGTTTGATACAACAGAAATTGATTCGTTACATTTGAAATACTACACAAGCCAAATTCATTCAGCAGCTTTCACATTACCGCGATGGATTGAAAAACATTTTTACGCCTAACGCTAAAAAAACAATAATATTGTAACAAGCAATTTGTGTGTATTTAAATAATAAAGAAATAATTGCCTTTCGGTTGTAAGACAAATATACATATATATGTTAACTATTTGTTTTATTATAATAAACTATTTTGTTTTTAACACAAATAAATATAGTTAAAATCAATTAAGACAAAAGTTTATAAGAACATCTAAACTCTTATACAACAAGTAAGAAAGCTTCAGTCAAGTGTGCTCCACTGTGAGATAACGCTATCCATTTTATTATATAGGCAAACTGTTATTATTATTATATTAACTATAAATAAGATGTCATTTGAAAATCGGTATTAACTGACGTGATTGGATACCAAAACGTACGTTTTCGTTTTTAGGTGATCCAGTACTAACAAATTTTTGATCTTCGTTTTGCTATTGGACGTTTAATTTATAATTGTTGAAACAGCTGACTTGTGCTTTGGTCAGAAGTAAACAACGCGAAAAAATGCATTTCGTATGTTTTATTTACTAGGTGGATAGAATTTACATTAGGATTATTTTGCCCTGCATAGACGATTTATGCTTCCTCTTACAGAAATTTATTTACCTTTTGTCTTTTTGGCAAATAAAGATTTGAAACTTACTTTAAATAAAATCAGTGGAACGGCAATCAGCTGTTTCCCACAATAAAGGGGATGTCACCTTTGAAGCCGATTTCATTCCAGTAATTTTAACAACTTTTTTTTTATACAATTTTAACACTTAACTAATTAAATTAAAGAAATCAATTTTTAAAAAACATATTTTACCCAACTTCAACAAATTTAATGCCATCCGTTTTATTATAGAAGTATTTTTTACTTGCTTTTCATTCCACCAAAAGTATGACAGCTTTGACGATAATTCATGGTGTCGGACTTATCGGTCGCTCACCAAAACGAAAATTGTTGTTGCCGACGTTTGTTATTTGCAAATTTGAGATGGGATCAGAAACTAGTCGTTTTAAAAATAATTACATGCCTAATTGATCTTCTGATGGTCTTAAGAGAACGACAATAAACCAATGACTCAACTATTTTTTTTTGTTTTGCAATACGATCCGATTTGGTGTAGAAAAAAGCATTTACTTTTCATTTCAGCAAGACAAACTTGCTTGTTTTGCAATTAGAAAGAATCTTGTGAAATTGAAAACTGGGGCAAACAAGTAAATAAGACTCTCCATCTTTTTTTCTTTATGCCTACTAAAGTTCCTCACGTAGATGTGAACGGCAGGAAATAGCCAGGTTTGCACCGGTATTGGAGCCATTTGTGGTGGATCAGGTAGTGCGTTCAGGGTCTTGCATTTTTGACAAAATGATTTGTAAAGCTCATGGAATCGAGAAATATGGTAAGCACTCCTTATATTGCCGATAGTGGTTTTAAGATTTTCATGATTTCATTCCAATTTCTTGTTGGAATTTGACTATCAAAACAGATGTGTACTGCTCTCTGCAAGACTTTTAGGTCTTTCTTGTTGTTGATAGTATCAGCTCTGCCTTGATTGATTTCGTTGGCACCCATATAAACATTCAATCCATAAATCTAGATCTGTGTACTAATATGCGCAACTGCTGAAGCACGGACGACTATGCGCGCCTGTTTATAAAAAAAGCTTTCTGCTCTACAAACCATTTTTGTATCCAAGTTTTCAGGCATGATTGCAGTTAATTTTTACTCTTAGATGCTCTATGTATAATATGGACGTGGCCAGGAAATATTATTGGCATTTTGCCTTATACCATCCATCGTCACTTTGCTACATCGGAACTTTGCAATATTTCTCTGACTCTATGCATGACGAATTGTTGAAATTTTGGTAGGTTAGTCTTTAGCGAAATGCGAAATGGTTTTCGAATCCGACCCGAATGTGACGGTCTCCACTTTTAGACCACGTACTTTTACAACTCGGAGTTTCATACGCGGAATACACACAGTCTTCAGCGTTGCGACTTTGCGTTTGGCTGCTGTTAGAAGGCAGCCATACGTATTACCATCTTAGAATTGGAGTTGCTTGCACTTGTAGTGGTAGCAAGGGCTTCTATTGTTGCCAGTCGTTATGAAAATACTCAGGCATCTCTTTACCCCATCCGATGATTGCCCCCCAAACACGCTGAAATAGGATTTTAAATTTGACAGCGTAACATGACAGCAATTCAAATGGGTCAAATATCGACATAAGGACTTGAAGTATCTCTAGTTTAGGTGGGACTGGATTCAACGCAGACATGATCACCTAAGAATGTACTTTAAAGCATCAGTTCTGGGTTCCCAATACGTGCCTAACATTTTCTCGGTGAATTTAAGCTGCACTGGACTCTTGACAGAGTTTGACACCAAGTAGCGTAGCTCGAATCCGCCTGCCTGATAAATTGACCGCAACTGTGCATCACCACATTCACTGAGGTGGCTTCGATTCGAGTTGTGTCGCTAGTCCATTGAAGGCATAATTGAAACGGTTCACCTTTAATGCCACTCTGTGCAGCCGTCCAAGCCACACGTTTTTTTGAGAAAGCATACCTTGCGAATATTTTTTAAATATAGCACGTCTTTTTTGACCTAACAATCGCCTATCTATACTTCCCAGAGGAACATTGAGATTCGCCTCACTGAATGATAGGATATTCCGTTAATCAATGCAAATGCTGATTGCGGCTTTTCACGCGCTTTTAATATGTGCGTTTACACTGCTTACTAACGGCGATTCAACAGTTAAAGCAAGCAAATCGCAAAGTTCCTTAATAATTAGTAGCCTTTAGCCTGTTTCAATATTTACGGTCGCACCTACGGCAAGTGATGCTTCCATTACTGCACCCAATCAGCTGATTTCGTGTCATAAGTATCATAAGCCTATTTGCATGTTCGCACAGAGTCATAATAAGTTAGAAATTATGTCTTCAAATCTATTGTTGATAAAATCGTCTTTCGATGCGACAAAATTACAGAAATTATTTGGAAATGATATCAATCTGCTCGATTCATCGACAAGTACTTGACCATTACTTATAGTCAATTCCTCAGAGAAATCTTCTGCAGATGTATCATCAAGCAATGCAACTCTCATGTTTGTTGTCAGTTGCAGTTTACTCACATAGCGCCTTAGATTCGACGTTTTGAGGCAAGCATTTATTTCGTCGCACAGTGGGCGATTTGGTCTCGCTAGCGGCATTTAATTCAAATTTTCAAATTTAAAAAACCGTTAATATTTTTTCATATATCGATAGCAGATGCTTTGATTAGATTTTTAAAAGCTCTACGATCAACTGATCATCAGCTGTGAACGGTCAAACACACGATATGATTTTGCAAAGAGCTCTAGAAAATTCTTTCTTTTTTCACGCATTGATTTCGAGTTCCTCGGAAATTTACAATTTTTAGTGAATTTGTTATTAGTTTGGTTTTTTATTATATTCAAGGTATGTATTTAAAAAAAAATCAATGTTTATGACCGGTCTATAAATGTGTAGCTCATTAAACGTAGTGGTAAATCAGTGTATTAACAACGAGTCCGGATTAGCGTACACCTGTCTTTCGTGGAGTCGAACTTACTTTATTCAAGTGGATTCAGTCTAACTCTTTTATTAGCCGAAAGTGTGAATCAGTGGCGTCCAAAATGTGTAATATTAACTGCTAGTACGTGCTAGCCTTCAAACTATGGTACTTTTTAGACACAGTGTTAGTATCAAAAAGGGATCTTTTTTTAGTATTGCACTCAGAAGTCATCCCATTTTTTTCCATCATCCCATCATTTTTTAGATAAAGTTTATATATGAAATATGTTAATTGAAGTTCAAATAAAATAAAAGTACAACAAAATTTTAAATTTAAAAAAAAAAATTTTTTTAATTTAAAAAAAAAATAAAAAAAAAATTTTGTAACTTAAAAAATTCTATGATTTTTCTCTGATCAGTGAAAAAAAACCGACTGAAGAAATATTTTAGTTTAGAAGTTATTAATTAAATGCCGTAGATCTTGGAGCTACTGACAGTGTTTAACGGAAATCACCAGGCAGTAAAATCATTGCTCGTACAAAACATCTCGAGTCATTCCGTAAATTTTTCAATGGTCGGTTAAGTGCATTCGTCCAAGATGATGATTTTCGATGCCGATAAAACTTTTCGCACTGAATTTTTCATAATATTACTCGTTAGTTCTTCAATAGTTTGAAAATTTACCGGTGATGTTAATGCTGAATGAGCCGTACGGTATCCTAACAATGTGGCTGCTATTCCAGAAAAAGCATCTGCATTCCGTATGTTGGATCTTGCACGAACAGTGGCTAAAACTACAGACATGAGGAATGTCTTACCTATTCGACCGGGGGCATATAGGAAAAATAAACCACCATTTCCATCGCCGATTGCGTTTATAAAGTATCATAAACTTCCTTTTGTTGGGAATTCAATAGGGGTACATTCATTTGAAATACTAAATCTAATTCCTGATGATCATATTCACGTACCCTTTAAAATTCTCGATAAAACACGATTTCTACTACTATACTATACTATAGTAGTTATTGTATACACCAAAATTCGCAATTCTAGCTTTAAAATTACGCTTGTTATTCGATTTTTTTGATTTGCGGGGGTGGAATCAAATTTGATCTGCGTGCAAACATAACAAATGCTATCGAAAAAAGATTATAGATCTATCTCTTATAGTCTCTGAGATCCAGTGTTTCATACGGACGGACGGATAGACACACAGACGGACAGGCGGACATGGCTATATCGTCTCGGCTGTTGACGCTGATCAAGAATATATATACTTTATAGAATCGGAGATGCCTCCTTCTACCTGTTACATACATTTCCTGCCGGCACAAAAAACAATGAGATAAAAAAATGAATTTTGAACTTTTTTTAATGCCGCAGCTTATTTCGTGCAGACATTTTATACAGACGAAATTCTAACTTTTTTGACTAGAATATTAGGTTTCAACGCCAGTTTTGGTATTTGTGGTACTTTTAATAAAAGGTTTAATGAGTATTTTGACTTGCCCACATTAAAGCATTGACATAGACGTATGCGTTTCTTTTTATACCCGCTACCCATAGGGTAGAAGGGTATTATAACTTTGTGCCGGCAGGAAATGTATGTAACAGGCAGAAGGAGTCATCTCCGACCCTATAAAGTGTATATATTCTTGATCAGCGTCAACAGCCGAGACGATATAGCCATGTCCGTCTGTCCGTCTGTGTGTCTGTCCGTCTGTCCGTATGAAACACTGGATCTCAGAGACTATAAGAGATAGAGCTCTAATTTTTTTTTGACAGCATTTGTTATGTTTGCACGCAGATCAAGTTTGTTTCAAATTTTTGCCACGCCCACTTCCGCCCCCGCAAATCAAAAAAATCGAATAACAAGCCTAATTTTAAAGCTAGAGTTGCGAATTTTGGTGTACACAATAACTACTAAAATAGTTATGACTCCTGAAAATTTGGTTACGATCAGATAAAAATTGTGGAAGTTATTAAAGAAATACTTTTGTATGGGCAAAAGCGCCTACTTACAGGGTCTGAGTTGCTTTGACCGACAATCTGGTACACTGTGCAGTCTATGGTATATTTTGAATGGTGTACTATATCGATATACCAAATATACCATTTGGTATATATTTAGTATTTTTGCAGTATATTCGGTATATTTTGAAAATGATACCGCAATATTGTGCCTTTATTAAAAATGGGTAGCGGGTATCTCACAGTCGAGCACACTCGACTGTAGCTTTCTTACTTGTTTAAATTTATTGTGAATCAATTGAGACATTGTAGACTGTAGTTTAATACCTAGTCATCTATCTAGTAGTGTGGTAGTATAAAACTGTATAGATTTGCATAAATTTAATATTAAAAAAATTAATTGTGTTTCTTAAAATTATTCGAGGCAACATATTCTTTAGTCATTTAAACTTTCTAAATTATGCGTCACCGAGGGCACTCGAAAATTATAATATAATAAGAATTTTATTTAGTATTAATTTTTCTATTTATTTGCGATTTTTACGATATTAAGAAACTCGATTTCAAACGATCAGATTATTGTATCAAGTGGTTAATTTGATCTTCAAACATTTGCTTATGATTCTCTCCAATTTTTTTTATTTTTTGACTTATTTGGTAGCAAAGCGATATGAAATATGGCGCCAAAGTTTGTAAGTGGATTAATTAGCTGATTTATTATTTTTCGATAACTATACCGAAATATTCAAAATACGGCCACCTTTTCAGAATCATTGCCGCATGATGCAGCTCTATTAGCCTTCTCTGTCTTACACACAGCCGCTTATGGATTAATGCGGCCGAAGGTTATACTTAACGGAAATTTTAAATGTAAGAAGGGAATAAATGGGATATAATTTGAGATGTACTAGTCGATATTTTTTGACAACAATTGAAGAATAACAGTTTGTTATTACAATAATGTAAAATTGCAACAACCCGGTATTCGACACATTTTCGCATTGGGAGGGCTTGTGCGTTTTTATTGTTATCGAATGTCGTGTATTTAAAGTTAATACTTCGCAACACTAACAAATACGTAGTAAAATATGATTGGACCACATGTGCCCAATCAAAGCGTTCCACCGGGTATACACAACAAATATATTCATCTCTTTCTGACACATGGTGTGTATACTACAAATTTAACCGGCTTTTCGACCCATTTATAAAATTTGTTTGATTCTTACAGTAAGTTTGTTTAAAGAGTTCGGTGCAGTAACACGTGTGCATGATGTTTCTAAAAGTAATCGCTCTTTTGCTGGCGATAGGATGTTTAAATGCCGAAGTGTATTTTGAAGAAAAATTCGAAAATGGTAATTTGTCTGCAATGTTTGGAATGTTTAGTTTTTGTATTTCAACTTCGTCCCAATTTCTGGATTCCAGATAATTGGAAAACTGAATGGATCTATAGTAAGCATCCCGGAAAAGAGTTTGGAAAGTTTGTTCACTCTGCAGGCTCCTTTTACAACGATGCTGACTTGGACAAGGGTAGGACGTTTTTATTTTATTTGGGCATTTTGCACAATTCAAATTCATAATTTACACAGGCATTCAGACATCACAGGACGCCCGTTTTTATGCATTGTCTAATAAATTCGATGGATTCTCGAATAAGGGCAAACCTTTGGTGGTTCAATTTTCTGTAAAGCATGAGCAAAATATTGATTGCGGAGGCGGTTATGTGAAGTTGTTCGATTGCTCTCTGGACCAAACGGATATGCATGGTGAATCACCTTATGAAATCATGTTTGGACCCGACATCTGTGGACCTGGCACCAAAAAAGTGCATGTGATTTTAAGCTACAAAGGCAAAAATCACTTAATCAACAAAGATATTCGTTGCAAGGATGACGTGTATACACATTTCTACACTCTGATTGTGAAGCCAGACAATACCTATGAAGTGCTAATTGATAATGAGAAAGTGGAATCCGGCAATCTTGAGGATGATTGGGATTTCTTGGCGCCCAAAAAGATTAAGGATCCAAATGCAAAGAAACCTGAAGATTGGGATGATAAGGTACTTCGAATATCTTTTACGCAATTTTCCATCTTTGATAATTATTTTGGCAATTTTATTTTAATTTGGAACAGGCCACGATTCCCGATCCTGACGACAAGAAACCTGAGGATTGGGATAAGCCAGAGCACATTCCAGACCCCGATGCCTCAAAACCAGAAGATTGGGACGATGAAATGGACGGCGAATGGGAACCTCCCATGGTCGATAATCCTGACTACAAAGGAGAATGGCAGGCCAAGCAATTGGATAACCCTAATTACAAAGGAGCATGGGAGCATCCAGAGATCGATAATCCAGAATATAGTGCTGATGACAATCTCTATTTGCGCAATGAAATTTGCACTGTGGGCTTTGATCTGTGGCAAGTCAAATCGGGCACAATATTTGATAATGTCCTCATCACAGATGACATTGAATTAGCATCAAAGGTAGCGGCTGAAGTAAAAAAATACACAAGCCGGTGAAAAGAAAGTGAAGGAATTGCAGGATGAGGTGCAACGGAAAAAGGACGAAGAAGAGTCCAAGAAGAATGCCGATAAGGATGATGAAGACGAAGATGATGATGACGACAATACAGAGTCTAAGCAAGAGACTGAAGACAATGGTCACGATGAATTATAAATGGCATTTACAAAAAAAAAAAAGTATTTGGGCATCTTTAATTTGTTTGACAAATACAATCATTCTTAATAATATTTATGTAGAATTAAAATTTGCAAGACTTATAAGTTTAAATAAATGAATTGCATATTAGTCTTCGAAACAATAATTTACCTGCATGAATTACGATTTTTTTATGTACATATAGTCAATAATAATATGAGCTGCACAAACTCTTCTGATGATTAATGGAAAGACTGACAGTCAAACATTCAATTATATATTGAATGTGATAGTTTTGTGGAGCTCAAAGGTACAAAATTCGCGCAAGTAATTATTTTATAAAAAAAATGTTTTTTTAAATCGAGATTTTTAAGTCTCAATGTGACGTATCCTTGATTAAAACCTAAGGAACACATTTTGTTACCGTACTTTTGGTAAATGAAGTTGGGTAAAATATTTGTTTATAAATAAAGCTATTTAATTTAATTACTTAAATTCTAAAATGCCATGAAAAAGTAGTAGAAATCATCTGAATAAAATCGGTTAAAAAGGTAGCATACTCTTTTTTGTGGAAAACAGCTGATTGGCAAATAGATTGCTTTCAGAGGAAAGCAGAAATCATCTATGAAGGATGAAATCATCATCATCTATCCACGCAGGCAATTGAAAATGCGAAAGCCATTTTTCGCGTTGTTTTCTTCTGGCCAAAAATACAAGTCCGCTGTTTCAGCATTAAGAAATAAATTATAAGATTGCAAAACGATGACCAAAAACTTGTGTAAATCGGAGCCCCTAAAAAAAAAAATCTCGGTTTTCGTCCCAAAACGAAAACGATTGAATAGTGAATATCGGTGCACGCATGATAACTTCTTAATTTTAGTGTTAATTATCGATACAAAAATATGGCATAGAAAATAATTTTTAATTTTCAATGTATTCTAGCTCCAATTTAAATTAATTTCGTTTTTAAAATCTGAAGATCAACTAATTATGAGTTGTAGACTACAGTTTTAAGAATAACATTTAGTACAATCAATAACGCTAGAGCTATTTTTGAAAACGAAAAACTAATTACCAAACGAGCAAATTTGTCTTGCCGAAATGAAAAGTAACCGCCTTTTCTACATCAAAAAAGCAAAAACGAAAAAAAATAGTTGACTCATTGGTTTAATGTAGAAGATCAAATAAATTTCTTTCAGGGGAAGTATAAATTATCTATGCAGGATAAAATTATCATAATGTGAGTTCTATCCACGCGGGAAATTGGACATACGAAGTGCATTTTTACGGGTTGTTTACTGACTAGGGATGTCGGAAATATATCAAAATATCGATATATCGATATTATTCTTTTAAAGAAATATTACCATAGCGATATTTTTTGGGCAAAAATAGTCGATATTGATATTTTTGAGATGATATATCCACTGAAAATGTGAGCGGAGAATCTTATGTAAACGTCAGCTTAGTGATTTCTATTATTAATACAAAATTAAAAGAAAAATTAAAAGAAGAATGTGGTTACCGCTGAGGACATCGAAACAAATGATACCCTTTTAAAAATATAAGATAGGCGATTGAGTGGTTTGCTGCACTCTAACATCCTGATGAAAGGTACTATGCTCGATCCTCTTCACGTAAAAAATGTCACCGATAAAATCATTAAGCAGAAAATAAACAAACAGAAATATTCAGGCATGCTTCGGTATTCACTTTAAGTTTTCGTTTTCGGACCAAAACCGAGATTTTCGTTTTTAAGTGCTCCGGTTTTCACAAGTTTTTGGTCATCGTTTTGCTATCGGAACGTTTCATTTTTGACTGATGAAACAGCTGACTTGTGCTTTGGTCAAAAGTAAACGACGCGAAAAAATGTCTTTTGTATGTCCAATTTCCTGCGTAAGGATATTTTTATCCTGCATAGTTTAATTATGCTTCCCCAGAATGCAATATATTTGCCTTTGGTCTTTTTTGCAAAGAAAGATTTGAAACTTTCTTTAAAAAAATCAGTTGCACGGCAATCAGCTGTTTCCCACAAAAAAAGGGGATGCCACCTTTTTAATGGTTTAGTCGTTAGTCGTTTTACAAATAGTTACAAGCCTAATTGATCTTCTAGCGGTTTTAAAAGATCGACAATAAACCAATGAGTTAACTACTTTTTTTCTTTTACAAATAAGATCCGATTTAATATAGAAAAAGGCATTTACTTTTTATTTTGGCAAGACAAATTTGCTCGTTTTGCAATTCGTATTTCACAAATGTCAACTATGCTCAACTATGCTCATGCTAGCAAAGGTGGCATTAGGTTGCTTAAACACGCCTGGTAGTTTGGTTTCATCTGAACGGTTGGCCTCTGCCATAAAGTGTGTTGTTTGTAACTCCCATTGTCGTATGACAGACCAGCATGTAACCGAACGAGTTTAAAATCGTTAAATACAGATTTGTTTTCTTAAAATATTTAAAATTGAACACAATGGGCTGTGCTCTATACCATATATGTATAGTATATGTATAGTTCAGTTAATAGTTAATATTTCGAAGAACGTAAATAAGGCTGTAAACATAGTGCGCGCTGAGACGAAAATGAAGATGAAGACGAAGCTGAAGACAAAAAACAGTACAATTCATATAAATTAGCTCACCCGCAAACATACTGCTCGCTGAGACGAAGATGAACGGTGCAGTACTGTTTTTCAAGACGAATCACTTGATATTTTGCCTTTGTTGATACATTTTTTTTGTTCTACCCATGCTTTGGTGCAGTGCATGTTACAATTTACATGTGATTTGTGATTTGCCTGACGGACAAGTTTTGTGAAAATGTCAATTATAAATGAAGGGTTAATTTTCAAATTAAGAAAAATGAAATAAACATATAACTAAATGAAAAGTTAAAATGATTGAAATGAATAAACTAAATATATTTTGAATAATTTTCTACTTTAACGTTAGAATTTGCCTTTCTGGAGGTATAATTGGGGTTTTATTAAAATTTGTCCAATTTTTAATAATTAGCGGTTAAATTTTTAACAGAATGTAATCAAATGTGCTAATTTTCATTCGGGTATACTCCAAAATTTTTTTTTTTCATCTTGACGCAGCTTATCAACTAAATGAAATTCGCCGAATGCTTTTCTTCCCAAATCAATTGAGTGAATTCTTCCATACACTATTTTGTTTCAATTTAATTTAAAAAAAATAACCTTTCCTCTAACAGCAGCTCATCTTCTGATGAGAAATCCATTGCGACGAACATCAGAAAATCAAAACAAATCCGTCTTGCACCATGGAACCTATTAGCTTACTCGCATCACAAGCAATTCTTCTTCAGCTTTGTTGCTTCAGAGTGGGTATAATATATGTTTTTTTTTATTCACTTTTTAAATAAAAAATAGTCTATTGTGTCTCAATTAGCTCTTATTTGCAGTCCATTGTTTATGAAATCATGTATAATAACGTTTGTTTGATAATACATATTCTTGGGCCTGTAACAGACCCAAACTTACAGCAACTTGAAACTATTATTTAAATTTAACTGAATATTAAAAAATTTCAAAAATACTCGATATATCGATATTTTTAAAAGATATTTCTTAATATCATCGTGCAATATATTTTAGACAACAAATATCATCAATGTGATATTTCTCCAAAATCCAACAACCCTACTTCTGACCAAAACACAAGTCAGATCTTTCAGCAGTATGAAGTGAAACGTTCCGATAGTAAAACGATGACCAAAAACTTGTGAAAACCAGAGCCCCTAACCTAAACAAAAATCTCGGTTTTGGTCCCAAAACAAAAACGAAAAGTGAATACCGGAGCACGCCTGACTCAGGCGTTTTAGTTTCGACCTGATTTGTGCTATTGACTTTCGTGTATTTTGTATAATTTTACCATAAAATTAATGTTATATATCAATATTTATTTATTATTTACTTCTCCTTCGCATTCTCACTTCTAAAACTTAAAGTCGAGCACACTATTTTAAAAATCTTAAAGCTTATTTTAAGCATGGGTTGTCGCTCTCTTTAATTTTTTTATTACTCATGTTATACGCTTGAGCTTAGTTACTCAGTATGAAGAGCTAGGTACACAATTTTGTAAGTTGTTTAATTTGTTTGCATCATAGAAATTATCATTAAGTAGAACCTTCCGCCGCATTATTCTGTAAGCGGTTGTATGTATAGTAGAGAGGAACGGCAAATATAGCCGCTTGATTGAGGTAATGATTCTGTAGAGGTATCGGTATTTTAGCTAATACTTTGGAATATTTATCGAAGAAAGTGTGATATCGATGGAAATCAGATGATTATTCAAATTGCAAATTATGGCGCCTTAAAATATTGCAAATTGGAATTTCTTAAAATAAAAACAAAATTGAAAAATCAAAAAGAAATAAGCACAGGTATAAAAAGTGTTTTAAGAAAATCGTCAAGGCGATCAATACGACCTGTTTGTATAAAAGTATGATCGTTACTGAGCGAGTTGCGAATTATGATGGAAAACCGAAATAAGTAATGTCAATTGATGAATAACATATAATATTGCATATATTTATTATTTTCTTTTCTTTCGTGCTTGAGTTTGTTTACTTTTTTACCTTTTAACAATTGATGTAGATTTGGCGTAAACCACTTGTATCATGGAATTTCATAATTACACTTGGTTTAAATAGAGTATTACAGTCCAGCATCGATATGTCTCATATATTATAGGCTAGAGCTGTATAAACAAAATTCATTTAATTTTTTTCCAAGAATGATGTATCTCCAAAATACTACATTTTGTGGACAGAATAAGTTTTTCCGAAAGCTTTGCAGCTTTGACAAAATCATAACGTTTTTATCTAACCAAAAAATTAATTAGTTCATTATTCATCGATTTCATTAGGCATTTGTGTATTGGTCAAGAGTAAACAATGTGAAAAATGATTTTCGTATTTTCAATTGCCTGCGTGGTTTGAACGCACATAAGGAAGATTTTAACCTGCATAGATGATGACTTAAAGTTTTTTTATCTTTTATTTTCAAAAGTCAATTGCACAACAATCATTTGTTTCCCACAAAAAAAAGGATGCCACCTTATTAATTGATTTCATTCCGGTGATTTCAACTACCTTTTTATGCACTTTTAGGTATTAACCTATTGAATTAAAGGGATTTGTTTATACAAATTTATTTTTTATCACATTTAAAAAATTAATGCTATCTCTTCTACTATAAAATTATCTTATATTTTGGCGATAACTCATGGTGACAAATTTATCGGTCGCTAAAGAAATCATTTTATCTGCGAATTCGAGGTGTGGTCAGAAATAGGTTGTTTCTAAAATAATTAGATGCTTAATTGTTCTTCTGGCGGTCTTGAATTAACGTCAATAAATCAAAGAACCACTTATTTAGTTTTTCATTTCCAAATAAGACAAACTCGATCGTTTCGTAAATCGAAAGAATCTTGTGAAATTGGAAACGTTAGGCTCCGTGTGACCGTGGTGTCAATAATCTGTACCATTTCCGACGTTTCAACCATTTTGTTAGTTTTTCTAATAATTTTTTGCAGTAGATTATTGTGTAAATGTAACTCTGTCGTCGACAACTAGCCGGAAGTCAGTTAAGTCTTTCTTTTGGATTTTGGTCGACCTCGAAGGTGGGTGGCAAAGAAATGTTGCAAGAACAAATTTCTTTTTTTTAAGTGTGAATCTTTTTATATTTTTCTTAATCTGAATGATTCTTTGATTATTGATAATTGTGCCTGATGGTTAGAATAGTTATTTTCCTGATTGTCGAATGATGATACTTCCATGCACCACTCTGAAGCGTTTATTGCGCGAAGTGCAGATTATGGATATTCTGACAATTGACAAAGTTGAAAGTACTAGTCGTATTTTTGAATGTGCGTTGTAAGGTTGACAATTTTTTTCTTTAAATATGTATTTCAATTAGAAAGATTATGAATATCAAGAAGAAAAAAACGAGATTAATAGACCAATGATGTGACAAGTTATTAAAAATAACAAATTTCATTTGTTACTAGGTCTATCGGCTATTGGAAATGGGTGCCTACCGTTATATGCAAGAGTTGTATAGAAAGAAGCAGAGTGATGTTATGCGCTACCTGCTTCGCATACGCGTGTGGCAGTATCGCCAATTGACAAAGCTGCATCGCTCGCCTAGGCCGACTCGTCCAGATAAGGCTCGTCGCTTGGGGTATCGTGCCAAACAGGGTTTCGTTATCTACAGGATTCGTGTTCGTCGAGGCGGTCGTAAACGTCCAGTGCCTAAGGGATGCACCTACGGTAAGCCAAAGAGCCATGGTGTGAACCAATTGAAGCCGTATCGTGGATTGCAGTCCATTGCTGAGGTAAGTAATTCTAACATTAGATATACTACATTTTTCATATGATGATATCGTAATATTTGTTGAACTTGTATGATGTTTACTAACTTCCTTAGATGTCTGATTTTGATTCAACGTTTAATACAGTATGAGAGGTGTTCACATGTGATAATATGAAATTCATTTTGTTGTAGGAACGCGTTGGTCGCAGACTTGGTGGTTTGCGTGTTTTGAACTCTTACTGGGTTGCACAAGATGCTTCTTATAAATATTTCGAGGTCATTTTGGTGGACATTCATCACAACGCTATCTGCCGTGACCCCAAAATTAATTGGATTTGTAAGCACGTACACAAGCATCGTGAGCTTCGTGGTCTCACTTCGGCAGGAAAGAGTTCCCGTGGCATTGGAAAGGGCTACAGATACTCGCAAACCATTGGTGGATCTAGACGTGCTGCCTGGAAGCGAAAGAACCGTGAGCAGATGCATAGGAAGCGTTAAGTGTGATCAGACTGGACTATTTTGTTGTCAACACACATTTCAAATATGTATTAAAATCCATTAAAATACTGGCTTTTGATACGTGTAAACTTTCCATTTTTATTAGATAGAGAAATTTACGTCTTGATCTTGTAGCGGCAGGATATAATAGTTTGTCGGCATGTAAACTCATACATAACCAATGTAGAATTGATATCCATAATTTAAATTGTTAAATTTAAAAAATCGGCAAAATTTATTTAAGAATGAATTATTTGGCGCGCTAGATGATTTTAATGTTCTCGTGAATCAATTTCTTTTAAAATGAGTGTTTTATCGCCCTTTTAAAAGAATAAGAAAATGGTGGCAATGGATGGAGGCTTTATTCACACTTATTGTAGTCATTCAGTCATAAATTATACTATGTACAATTATGTGTGTAGCGTGTGCAAATCGCTTGAGCTGCAGCTTGTTTACTGAGAGCGATTTGGTATGCAGTTCAAGCAATGTACATTGGGTTTATACGGTCCGAGTCGAAGGCCCCTGCAGCCAGTCCTCTCTTCTCTATTTAAATGTATTAAATACTAGTTTTAATATAATAAAATAAAATAACTTATACGGTCCAGATTTGCATTGACGCCTTAAGCCAGATTAGCTAAAAAAAACATATTGCTATATTGTATGTGCTTGGGTTATTGTTGCCATAGAGCGAGGCAAAGTTGGTGAGTTCATTAGTTTCTTTTACCAATTGCGTTTCAGCGAACGAGTTGAAGAACTGCGCTGCTCGGCATAATTTATTCATTATATCTGGAAACAATGCTCTCCGTAAAGACATTCAGATAGGATGAGAATATCAAAGTTAATAAATAGGTTTATTTAATTTTCTATTCATTAATTGATTATGCTTATTTCCAATTTGCATTATCTTATGCACTTGTTTTGAACGATCACATTCGTTTATATTATTTTAAACATTAAATTGCATACGATTTTTGGGTTTTATATGGTTCTCGGAAAAGAATTTTAGTTAAATTTGAAATAATTTTAAAGCGCCAAAAGTTTTAAATGCAATAATCAGCTTCTACCCATTTTCAATAAAAATACCAAAATATTAGTTAAAATAGGTAACCCTTTAATATCAGTGTAGTATCGTTAAAGATGAGTCTTCTTCGTCTAGTTGACTATGTGTGATTATTCAATCATAAGGATTTTTTAATTCCAAGTACATATAACTTATATTAACTTATTGCACAGAACAAAAAGCAGTATGCCATTTATGAGGTATGCTCCGGTATTCATATGTACATATGTTACATACATAAAATATGGTTATTAACTTTGTGCCTCGAGGAAACGTACATATGTCACATGCAAAATGAGGTATCTCTGACCCTATAAAGTATTTAACATATTTACCAAATGTACCAAATATTTGGTACATACAAAAATAAATATAATTTTCATGATTCTTGAAAAACGGGAAACTTATAGAAATTGCTTTGGCTGACAATTTGGTATATTTTACTCTATGGTGTACTTTAAGTATAGTACTACATTAATAAACCAAATAAAGCCTGAAGGGTATATTTTAGTATATTTGCATTATTTTGGTATTTTTTTAAAATTAGCCTGGCCTGTTTTGCTTTTATTAACAATGCGTAGCGGATATCTCACAATCGAGCAGACTCGATTGTAGTTTTATTATTTGTTTTTGTCGAATAGGGTACTCAATATTCGTAAAAATTATCACAGGCCCCCAAACAAAATTAAAGAGCACAGATTTAGATATGATAGCAAGTACAGCAATAAATGCCCCACATTTGGGTCGGTAAGGCAAAAACCTGGAGCATATTCCAAACAAATAAATGCTCTAAATTAAGTGAAAAAAGTGAATTTTATGCCCTACATAGCGTCTATAGCCCTTAAATAGTTGATCAAATGTAACTATTTGGGGAAATTTAACATTTTGGGGAGTTGCACTGGTGTTTTGGTTGAGAATTCGTATTAGACAAGGCTATTTCCTTGCTAAGGCGAATTCCATGAATTTTTTTAATATGTGATAGTTAACCATATACTAATGAAATTGTAATGAAATTGATTAATTAAAATTATTAAAAATCGTAAGTCAGTTTTTAATTTTGTTTCGAATTAGAAATGCAAGTTTCGAAAGTGGTGTTATTTTATCAACGTCAATTTTTAAGAAAAACTAAAAAACTCGATCTTGTTCAAATAGAAACCAAACGTATCGATTTATTATAATTTTTAAATATTTTGCTGTGCACTTTTTGCTCTTCTGCTCGCGACTATGGTAGGCTCATCCATCAGTAATTCACAATTAAATTAAAGTTTTTATACCCGCTAGCCATAAGGTAGAAGAGAAATGTGCCGACAATAAATTTATGTAAAACACTGGATCTCAGTGAAAATAAGAGATAGAGATCGAAATCGGCTATATATATGATTAGGTATTTAAATTTCCATTGCAACATTGCATTTCCATCTCCGAAAGAAAAAAACATAAATTTAAATATGATTGTTGATAAATTTATAATAGTAATAATCTTATTAAATATCTTATTATTGAAGTTTTGCTTATTAATATATTCTTAGTTTACATTTAAATATTATTAGTTAAAAATTCATCTATTTCATTGATTTCATCTTCATCGTTATTTAAATATTTGCCATTTTTGTTTATCTGCGTAATGTATTTTTCAGGCAATGTGTATGCATGGCAACGTTTTCCATGCCTGCGCAATCCATATCTGAAAAATTAAAAAAAAGTATTTAAAAATTACAAAGTTTTGATTAAACAAATATAGCAAACCTTACGTTTAATATTGCATTTAAGGTATTAGAATACATTTTGTTGCGCAGTATGGTTTTAATTACATTCATTTGGCTAAAAGCCCGGTCGATTTCGGCATTGGACCAGGGTAAGGAAAGCATTTGTATAGCAAATAAGGCAAGGAATTCAAATGGTTTATTTCCTCCAGCATCCTCATAATCCTTTTCCTCTGCCCAAAATTCAGGAATATTTTCCAATTTAATCAGATGAATTTTATCAATTTGGAATTTTAGTTCAGCTATATTCGATATATTAAAATACTCAAATATTTTAATAAAATCGAAAACATTTTTTTGGGCTCTCAACATATTATCAACTGAAAATACGGTAACAGTTTTTAACACGTCAAAACTATACGGCAATGTAAAATAAAAAAGCAAAAAAATAATTTACATAAGTACCATATATTAAATCAAGAGCAGTTTATTAATACCTATTACGAAGTTGCATTATTAATTGTTTAATAAAATTAATGCAGTTGTTTCGTGTAACAGGAGCATTTTGTTAAAACCGCATAATCTCTTTAATTTTGACGAAATTTGGTACATATAATAGTGTCGATGCACATAAAAATATATCTAAGTTTCAGACCGATCTGACCACGCCTTCCTAGCCGCCCATATGAGATAGGTTTCCTTTTTTGATACTTGTACGGTAATATATAATGCTAGCACTCGTTAAATTCAATAAAATGTTTTTGATTCATTTTTTTAACCTTTTTAACTTAATATTAATAAGTAAAAATAACAATGCATTCAAAATGCCTATAAATAAGTATTTTTCATTTAAAAATGTTCTTAACAGTCGTCTTCTACATTAATTTCTATTGAAAACGGATTTTCAGAGTCAGAATCTGAATCACTATCACTCTTGCTAACATCAAAATCGACAACATTGTTATTATTGTTCATATTACAAGAATATAGATGCTCGACACAAGAGGATCTGAGGAATCCTTTGCTCTGTGGAAAACGTCTGCCATGTTGTTCTGCCGTGTACTCTTTCGAGCATGTAACGTCCTGTCACTCTTATAGTATTTGTTGCAAGCCTCTGAGGCGTTCTCGCCGATAACACCTAATGGAAGGATTGATGCTTCTATTATTTGGTAGCCGTGAATTAAGACTTTATGGACTGTTGCCGACATTGGAAACCATGGATACAAGGAGAAATATAATGTTGTGGTTTTCTGACAATATTTTATAAATTTTGTTGGATCAATTGGTAGCTGACAAGAAATAGCAATTAAAATATTGTTAAAATATGCAATGAGAATTTCATCAAGACCTAAGATTTCAGGTAGTAGCTTAGGTTGTGCAAACGCCCTCCTTGCTGTATTGCCGTCGTTGGTATTTCCATTGCCATTCTGCTTAGGCTTATCCACATGTAAAACCATAGCATTCCACATCTGCTTCTGAATCTTTTTTTTTTTGTTTCGCCATTTTTTATTTCCATTTTCATCTCTCACTTGCCATTTTTATAGTTTCAGTATGTATGCAATTTTAAGAACGAATTCAAAAAAATTAAATCCAACCGTGTAGAGGACTTATGCCATATTTTAATACTTCATGTCTTGGCTTAAATTTTGGTGAGTCTATTTCAACATTTTCCATGTAGACTTTTGGACTTGCTCTACATATCGGCCACAATTGGAAAGATTTGGTTTCAGTCAAAATGTTTAAAACCATTCCATCTTAAAATGTCATTTGAAGATCATATTTAACTGATATTGATTTTCCATTTACAACGGAGCAGACATTTGAAGACAAATCTTTTATTTGACTATCTAAATTTTTTTTTCTCAGTAAGAATATGGTCTTTTGTCTCTTTAACGAACTCAAGCTTGACTGGTCTGGTCTACAAAATTTAATCGACTGAGAAGTACGATTCATTCAAAATACATTTCCAATGTGGTCCATTAATTTAAGGGGGATTATTGTTGTCGCAAAAAGCGAGTCGTCAGAATGCAATGAATCACATCCAAATAAGTGTTGTTCCGTCAAATCCATAGTGTGAAGCAATGCTTCACAAGAGACATAGCACCGCCTATTCCATCGACTCTCTCCTGGCTCTCTCCATGCTTCTTTGGGTCTGCATCACTGTTGACACGAACTCGCATATCATAACCCAGTTGTCCACTGATTGCAGCATTAACGGGATCAAATTTCCCACCGCGATCGGTACGACAAGTGCCCTGACCAAGTCGTTTCGAAGTGACCCATACAACTTGCAGACGAACATAGTATGCTCCGCATCTTCCAGTGTACCACACTCCGAACAGTCGCCAGAAGCTTCGTGACCAAAGCGGTGCAGGTAACTTCTGAAGCATCCATGGCCGCTTAGCACCTGCGTCAAGTGGAAGTTGACTTGGCTTGCTTCCTACCAGACCATTCGCCGATGTTCGGGATAAGCCGATGCGTCCAGCGGCCTTTTGGAGACCTATCCCATCGTCGCTGCCACCTCTCTAGGCATTCACGTCGTCCTGCATTACGAACAGAACGTGTTTCAGCATTGCTGTGGTACCGGGATCGCAGCTGCCTATAAGGAGCAGCTCGTTCTCTAGCCATTTCCACAAACGGAGATACTCCAGCGAAATCTACTAATAATGCGGACGGCACTCGTTCTGAACGTTGCCTCCAGCCTTTGGCAGTAGCTCCTGGTGTCCAGTGCTCGTACCCATAATGGTGCCGCGAACAGTGCGATGGATCGCATGGCACCCGCAATCAGAGATCGTCGCAATTGTTTTGGGCCTCCAGTATTCGCCATGAGCCTTGAGAGAAGCCGGTTCATGCCTGCTGCTTTATTGCTCGTCGCTTCCAGGTGCTCTCGAAATCTGAGCCTTGTATCGATCTACACTCCCAGATACTTAATCGCTCTTTTGGACGTAATAGAGGTGCATCCAACAGAAATCTTCGCAACTTCGACTCTTTTTCGGCTGCTGATCAGCACGGCTTCAGTTTTGTGCGGCGCAAGTGCCAGACCAACTGAAACAAGCCACTGCTGGATGGTCGCGATTGCTTGGTTGCACACATTCTCGGCCTGCATCAGCTCCTTCCTCACGACAAGGACAGCGATATCGTCTGAAAAACCAACCATGTGTGGAAGAGTTAGTCTCAGGATGCCATCATACATGGCATTCAACAGAAGAGGGCCCAAGACCGAACCTTGTGGGACACCTGCTGTCACGGCGTACTCCTCTGTACCAGCACTTGTGTCGTACAATAGTCGTCTGCAGGATAGGTAGCTACGCACGATTTCCAGTAGATATCTCGGCATTTGGAACGCTGCCAGAGCCTTGAGAATGCAGTCCCGTGTGAGGCGATCTCCACAACTCTAGTCGCTGCGTCGACTGTCGATCTGGCCTTGCGAAAGCCAAATTGGTTTGGTGATAGGTCACCTCCTGCGGCAATAGCACGCTCTAGCCGGGTGTATATAATTTTCTCCAAAATATTTCCCGCATTGTCAATGAGGCAGATTGGCCCATATGCAGCAGATTCGCCCGGATTCTTGCCTGGTTTGGGGAGCAGAACCAGTCTCTGCGATTTCCGGCCTCAGAGCACAGGCGAGCCGTAGTGCTCTCAGAGGAATGCCATCCGGCCTTTCCGGCGCCTTTCCCCGCTTCATGCTTCCAGCGATACTACTTATCTCAGTCCTGGTAACCAACTCAATTGATGCACTATTATTAGATGTGGCGTCATCGAGATTTCGCACCGTCTCGCCAACCGTAGTCGGAAAAAGCTCTCGGACAATGCTGTGCATCACATCATCCGGTGGCATAGACGCTTTTTGCATCGAGATCTTTTTCGTGACCAGTTGATACGTCGCTCTCCGCAGTCTCACAAAGCTCGATGAAGCATTTGCGTTTGCTCTCCTTGATGGCATGCTTCAGAGCTTTTCGCCTCTCCTTGTATTCACGCTGCCACAATGTGAAGGACGATCTGCCTCGCGATCGCTGGTAGCATATTCTCACGCGGTTGCATTCCGCCTGGCGGTGGCGATTTCCTCATTCCACCAGTACACTGGCAGATGGTGGTGGGTGGATGATCTTCTGAGGGGCATCGTATCTTTGCATGCTTGCGCTAACGAATGCAATGCTGTCATAGTCATCTGCTCGGCGCTTCCTGCCGCTTCCATAACCTGCATGCGAGCGCTGAAGCGCAGCACATCCATTTTGTCCGCATTGAAATTAACCCATCTTGATGGAGCACCTGCATTGCTGGGGCGTCGCCCGCCAACTTCGCATAGAATGGCATGGTGGTCGCTAGCTGTGTAGGCGTCGCTCAAGCGCCAACGTGCCGATAGCGACAGCGCGCTGCACACATAAGTCAGGTCAACTATGGACCCCACGCCAGCTCTACTAAAAGGCTGCTGCTCGCCCTCGTTCAAAAGGATTAGGTCCAGCATTTGGAACGTTTCCGTCACAATAGAGCCTCTCGCATTAGTGCCCCATTCCATTGCTCATGCATTGAAGTCGACGCCAAGAATTAACGGGGAGCAGCCTATAGCATCAGCTGCGAGTTCGTCCAGAATGCGCCCGTACACGCTATAGATCGTGTCCAAACTGCAACGCTAGGTACGCCCGCTTGGGCATGCACTGCTGTCAACACTTCTTCCTGTCAAGTAAGTTCATCCAAATCACGAATTGCAATTGTGGTACGCTGAGTTATGCTGCGCACCTCTGCGCAATCTCCCAGCACATTCTCTATTGCGTCCCTCAGTTTGGATGTACTGTCCAGCCCACAGCCGCCGAGCTTCAACAGAAGATCTCCCTTGGCAGTTCTTCGCGCAGTGATCACACTATCAGCGGCATTTTGCAGTTTCCCATCCTGCCGTCTGGTAACCATGGAGAGCACGTCGCTATAACTCATCTCTCCTTTTGCACTGACCACCAGTGCGTCTGGACGTGGCTTAGTGGTCCTCTTCTTCTCAGTGTAAAGAATATTTTTTTTCTTACAAAACAAACCGTTGATGTCTAGCTATAAGCTAGATGCAAATTTTACAAGCTTTTCCATTTTCAAATATGCTACAACTAGCTTATAATAAGCTAACCTGGCAACACTGTTTCGGTAACTCATCAACAGATCTCACTTAGTAGCAGACACTGCCACCGTCTCTGGTGCTATGCCTTTCGGATGAATCCTGTACTTCCCCGAATTTATTTCCGACACGGCCTTCCTGACCTAACACACGTCCTTGTGTGTTAAATTTCTAGATTTTCCAAACAAATCAGGACAACATCGGTTGTATTGGTTCTCTTATTCTAACTCTTAAATTTTATTTATTGATTGATTCTTTTCATCGTTGTTCTCTTATGTAGTTACAAACTAAATGAGTCGCTTTCTAAAAACAATTCCAACTTAATCAATTAACATAAACTTTTAATTTTTCGATTTCACAAATTTATATCGACCCATTCTTAGTTTTAGATAATTCATCCTTTACATAACTTAAATTTGACATTTAATTCATTCTGCTGCTATACAGCGGTCAACATTTCCCCTCTTGGGACACAGACGCACATTCACTAGTGCCGTCTTCATGCTCTTTCCCATCTACGGACACTGACGCACATTTTCTTGTGCCATCCACAGGCTCTTCCCCATCTTGGGGTTCATCATCACTTTGGAATTCTTCTGTCAATTCGCTAATTAATTGTCTGTTTGTTATATATGTATATATACATACATATATATAGTAATATATCCACCTCTATAATAATTTCTCGTATGTGACTCATACTCATAATTATTCCCTTATCTTCCAAATTCTTTCCCACAAATCATATTGTAAACATAAACTTGTCTCGACGACGACCAATTGTCACAAACAGAAAGATCCTATTACATTTGCAATCATGCCACTTTCAAAAGTCCAAAGTCAATTAAAATTTTCCACTTGCAACTTGAGGACTCAGCATTAATGCACTAACACAAACACCAAACATCACACGTACATATGTTAGCTTTAAGTCGCAGTAAGAAGTTTCATGTTAAAGCTCAGCATATTGTGAAATTAGTTTTTAAAGACACTTTCCTCATTTAAGACGCGTAGCCCGCGAACTTATAAATACAAATAAAGTTAGTCTACCAAGTAAACAAAAATAAATCGTTGTTGTTTTATTTTTTTGCTACTGTTCGTGATCCGCGAACATTTAATTATATATATATATATATACACATATGTTCGCTTATTAACTAATGATTTTAATTCATATCTAATACTTCGACCACTTGAAACGGACCCTTAAACTTGGGGTCAAGTTTTGTTTGATGGCGCTCTTCTGTTTTCAATAAAACATGATCACCTTCTACTTAATAACTTTCGCCTTATTTTTGTCAAATCTTTCTTTATCGTATCATCTTCATTTTTTTGCAGCATACCAAAAGGCCTAGCCTGTTTTCCTATTAGCAATTTTAGAGCACTAGATTTTGTAACTCTATTTTTAGAGCAATTCATGGCTAACTGAATATCTTGCATTCTGCCAAGAACGCTCACTGGTTTCTACAGCTGTTAGCATAGCTTTTAGCGTGCTCATGACACGTTCCACCTGTCCACTGGCACGGCTTGCACCTGTGGCTATTAAGTGTAAGTCAATTTTATTTTTTCAGCAACATTTACAGAATTTATTACTTGCAAAGCTCCTGCCTTGATCTGATATGATTCGACTTGAAACTCCAAAGAAAGATATTCCTTGTTTTTGCTTTAATGCAATTTTCCGAGTCTAGAATAAGAGTGTGATACTAGTGAACAAACTGGTAGTGCTGGTAGGGGTAGTTTATTGTGCTGACCCAATCTTTTTGTAAGATAGATGCTCGACACAAGAGGATCTGAGGAATCCTTTGCTCTGTGGAAAACGTCTGCCATGTTGTTCTGTCGTGTACTCTTTCGAGCATGTAACGTCCTGTCACTCTTATAGTATTTGTTGCAAGCCTCTGAGGCGTTCTCGCCGATAACACCTAATGGAAGGATTGATGCTTCTATTATTTGGTAGCCGTGAATTAAGACTTTATGGACTGTTGCCGACATTGGAAACCATGGATACAAGGAGAAATATAATGTTGTGGTTTTCTGACAATATTTTATAAATTTTGTTGGATCAATTGGTAGCTGACAAGAAATAGCAATTAAAATATTGTTAAAATATGCAATGAGAATTTCATCAAGACCTAAGATTTCAGGTAGTAGCTTAGGTTGTGCAAACGCCCTCCTTGCTGTATTGCCGTCGTTGGTATTTCCATTGCCATTCTGCTTAGGCTTATCCACATGTAAAACCATAGCATTCCACATCTGCTTCTGAATCTTTTTTTTTTTTGTTTCGCCATTTTTTATTTCCATTTTCATCTCTCACTTGCCATTTTTAAAGTTTCAGTATGTATGCAATTTTAAGAACGAATTCAAAAAATTAAATCCAACCGTGTAGAGGACTTATGCCATATTTTAATACTTCATGTCTTGGCTTAAATTTTGGTGAGTCTATTTCAACATTTTCCATGTAGACTTTTGGACTTGCTCCACATATCGGCCACAATTGGAAAGATTTGGTTTCAGTCAAAATGTTTAAAACCATTCCATCTTAAAATGTCATTTGAAGATCATATTTAACTGATATTGATTTTCCATTTACAACGGAGCAGACATTTGAAGACAAATCTTTTATTTGACTATCTAAATTTTTTTCCTCAGTAAGAATATGGTCTTTTGTCTCTTTAACGAACTCAAGCTTGACTGGTCTGGTCTACAAAATTTAATCGTCTGAGAAGTACGATTCATTCAAAATACATTTCCAATGTGGTCCATTAATTTAAGGGGGATTATTGTTGTCGCAAAAAGCGAGTCGTCAGAATGCAATGAATCACATCCAAATAAGTGTTGTTCCGTCAAATCCATAGTGTGAAGCAATGCTTCACAAGAGACATAGCACCGCCTATTCCATCGACTCTCTCCTGGCTCTCTCCATGCTTCTTTGGGTCTGCATCACTGTTGACACGAACTCGCATATCATAACCCAGTTGTCCACTGATTGCAGCATTAACGGGATCAAATTTCCCACCGCGATCGGTACGCCAAGTGCCCTGACCAAGTCGTTTCGAAGTGACCCATACAACTTGCAGACGAACATAGTATGCTCCGCATCTTCCAGTGTACCACACTCCGAACAGTCGCCAGAAGCTTCGTGACCAAAGCGGTGCAGGTAACTTCTGAAGCATCCATGGCCGCTTAGCACCTGCGTCAAGTGGAAGTTGACTTGGCTTGCTTCCTACCAGACCATTCGCCGATGTTCGGGATAAGCCGATGCGCCCAGCGGCCTTTTGGAGACCTATCCCATCGTCGCTGCCACCTCTCTAGGCATTCACGTCGTCCTGCATTACGAACAGAACGTGTTTCAGCATTGCTGTGGTACCGGGATCGCAGCTGCCTATAAGGAGCAGCTCGTTCTCTAGCCATTTCCACAAACGGAGATACTCCAGCGAAATCTACTAATAATGCGGACGGCACTCGTTCTGAACGTTGCCTCCAGCCTTTGGCAGTAGCTCCTGGTGTCCAGTGCTCGTACCCATAATGGTGCCGCGAACAGTGCGATGGATCGCATGGCACCCGCAATCAGAGATCGTCGCAATTGTTTTGGGCCTCCAGTATTCGCCATGAGCCTTGAGAGAAGCCGGTTCATGCCTGCTGCTTTATTGCTCGTCGCTTCCAGGTGCTCTCGAAATCTGAGCCTTGTATCGATCTACACTCCCAGATACTTAATCGCTCTTTTGGACGTAATAGAGGTGCATCCAACAGAAATCTTCGCAACTTCGACTCTTTTTCGGCTGCTGATCAGCACGGCTTCAGTTTTGTGCGGCGCAAGTGCCAGACCAACTGAAACAAGCCACTGCTGGATGGTCGCGATTGCTTGGTTGCACACATTCTCGGCCTGCATCAGCTCCTTCCTCACGACAAGGACAGCGATATCGTCTGAAAAACCAACCATGTGTGGAAGAGTTAGTCTCAGGATGCCATCATACATGGCATTCAACAGAAGAGGGCCCAAGACCGAACCTTGTGGGACACCTGCTGTCACGGCGTACTCCTCTGTACCAGCACTTGTGTCGTACAATAGTCGTCTGCAGGATAGGTAGCTACGCACGATTTCCAGTAGATATCTCGGCATTTGGAACGCTGCCAGAGCCTTGAGAATGCAGTCCCGTGTGAGGCGATCTCCACAACTCTAGTCGCTGCGTCGACTGTCGATCTGGCCTTGCGAAAGCCAAATTGGTTTGGTGATAGGTCACCTCCTGCGGCAATAGCACGCTCTAGCCGGGTGTATATAATTTTCTCCAAAATATTTCCCGCATTGTCAATGAGGCAGATTGGCCGATATGCAGCAGATTCGCCCGGATTCTTGCCTGGTTTGGGGAGCAGAACCAGTCTCTGCGATTTCCGGCCTCAGAGCACAGGCGAGCCGTAGTGCTCTCAGAGGAATGCCATCCGGCCTTTCCGGCGCCTTTCCCCGCTTCATGCTTCCAGCGATACTACTTATCTCAGTCCTGGTAACCAACTCAATTGATGCACTATTATTAGATGTGGCGTCATCGAGATTTCGCACCGTCTCGCCAACCGTAGTCGGAAAAAGCTCTCGGACAATGCTGTGCATCACATCATCCGGTGGCATAGACGCTTTTTGCATCGAGATCTTTTTCGTGACCAGTTGATACGTCGCTCTCCGCAGTCTCACAAAGCTCGATGAAGCATTTGCGTTTGCTCTCCTTGATGGCATGCTTCAGAGCTTTTCGCCTCTCCTTGTATTCACGCTGCCACAATGTGAAGGACGATCTGCCTCGCGATCGCTGGTAGCATATTCTCACGCGGTTGCATTCCGCCTGGCGGTGGCGATTTCCTCATTCCACCAGTACACTGGCAGATGGTGGTGGGTGGATGATCTTCTGAGGGGCATCGTATCTTTGCATGCTTGCGCTAACGAATGCAATGCTGTCATAGTCATCTGCTCGGCGCTTCCTGCCGCTTCCATAACCTGCATGCGAGCGCTGAAGCGCAGCACATCCATTTTGTCCGCATTGAAATTAACCCATCTTGATGGAGCACCTGCATTGCTGGGGCGTCGCCCGCCAACTTCGCATAGAATGGCATGGTGGTCGCTAGCTGTGTAGGCGTCGCTCAAGCGCCAACGTGCCGATAGCGACAGCGCGCTGCACACATAAGTCAGGTCAACTATGGACCCCACGCCAGCTCTACTAAAAGGCTGCTGCTCGCCCTCGTTCAAAAGGATTAGGTCCAGCATTTGGAACGTTTCCGTCACAATAGAGCCTCTCGCATTAGTGCCCCATTCCATTGCTCATGCATTGAAGTCGCCGCCAAGAATTAACGGGGAGCAGCCTATAGCATCAGCTGCGAGTTCGTCCAGAATGCGCCCGTACACGCTATAGATCGTGTCCAAACTGCAACGCTAGGTACGCCCGCTTGGGCATGCACTGCTGTCAACACTTCTTCCTGTCAAGTAAGTTCATCCAAATCACGAATTGCAATTGTGGTACGCTGAGTTATGCTGCGCACCTCTGCGCAATCTCCCAGCACATTCTCTATTGCGTCCCTCAGTTTGGATGTACTGTCCAGCCCACAGCCGCCGAGCTTCAACAGAAGATCTCCCTTGGCAGTTCTTCGCGCAGTGATCACACTATCAGCGGCATTTTGCAGTTTCCCATCCTGCCGTCTGGTAACCATGGAGAGCACGTCGCTATAACTCATCTCTCCTTTTGCACTGACCACCAGTGCGTCTGGACGTGGCTTAGTGGTCCTCTTCTTCTCAGTGTAAAGAATATTTTTTTTCTTACAAAACAAACCGTTGATGTCTAGCTATAAGCTAGATGCAAATTTTACAAGCTTTTCCATTTTCAAATATGCTACAACTAGCTTATAATAAGCTAACCTGGCAACACTGTTTCGGTAACTCATCAACAGATCTCACTTAGTAGCAGACACTGCCACCGTCTCTGGTGCTATGCCTTTCGGATGAATCCTGTACTTCCCCGAATTTATTTCCGACACGGCCTTCCTGACCTAACACACGTCCTTGTGTGTTAAATTTCTAGATTTTCCAAACAAATCAGGACAACATCGGTTGTATTGGTTCTCTTATTCTAACTCTTAAATTTTATTTATTGATTGATTCTTTTCATCGTTGTTCTCTTATGTAGTTACAAACTAAATGAGTCGCTTTCTAAAAACAATTCCAACTTAATCAATTAACATAAACTTTTAATTTTTCGATTTCACAAATTTATATCGACCCATTCTTAGTTTTAGATAATTCATCCTTTACATAACTTAAATTTGACATTTAATTCATTCTGCTGCTATACAGCGGTCAACATTTCCCCTCTTGGGACACAGACGCACATTCACTAGTGCCGTCTTCATGCTCTTTCCCATCTACGGACACTGACGCACATTTTCTTGTGCCATCCACAGGCTCTTCCCCATCTTGGGGTTCATCATCACTTTGGAATTCTTCTGTCAATTCGCTAATTAATTGTCTGTTTGTTATATATGTATATATACATACATATATATAGTAATATATCCACCTCTATAATAATTTCTCGTATGTGACTCATACTCATAATTATTCCCTTATCTTCCAAATTCTTTCCCACAAATCATATTGTAAACATAAACTTGTCTCGACGACGACCAATTGTCACAAACAGAAAGATCCTATTACATTTGGAATCATGCCACTTTCAAAAGTCCAAAGTCAATTAAAATTTTCCACTTGCAACTTGAGGACTCAGCATTAATGCACTAACACAAACACCAAACATCACACGTACATATGTTAGCTTTAAGTCGCAGTAAGAAGTTTCATGTTAAAGCTCAGCATATTGTGAAATTAGTTTTTAAAGACACTTTCCTCATTTAAGACGCGTAGCCCGCGAACTTATAAATACAAATAAAGTTAGTCTACCAAGTAAACAAAAATAAATCGTTGTTGTTTTATTTTTTTGCTACTGTTCGTGATCCGCGAACATTTAATTATATATATATATATATACACATATGTTCGCTTATTAACTAATGATTTTAATTCATATCTAATACTTCGACCACTTGAAACGGACCCTTAAACTTGGGGTCAAGTTTTGTTTGATGGCGCTCTTCTGTTTTCAATAAAACATGATCACCTTCTACTTAATAACTTTCGCCTTATTTTTGTCAAATCTTTCTTTATCGTATCATCTTCATTTTTTTGCAGCATACCAAAAGGCCTAGCCTGTTTTCCTATTAGCAATTTTAGAGCACTAGATTTTGTAACTCTATTTTTAGAGCAATTCATGGCTAACTGAATATCTTGCATTCTGCCAAGAACGCTCACTGGTTTCTACAGCTGTTAGCATAGCTTTTAGCGTGCTCATGACACGTTCCACCTGTCCACTGGCACGGCTTGCACCTGTGGCTATTAAGTGTAAGTCAATTTTATTTTTTTCAGCAACATTTACAGAATTTATTACTTGCAAAGCTCCTGCCTTGATCTGAGATGATTCGACTGGAAACTCCAAAGAAAGATATTCCTTGTTTTTGCTTTAATGCAATTTTCCGAGTCTAGAATAAGAGTGTGATACTAGTGAACAAACTGGTAGTGCTGGTAGGGGTAGTTTATTGTGCTGACCCAATCTTTTTGTAAGATAGATGCTCGACACAAGAGGATCTGAGGAATCCTTTGCTCTGTGGAAAACGTCTGCCATGTTGTTCTGTCGTGTACTCTTTCGAGCATGTAACGTCCTGTCAATCTTATAGTATTTGTTGCAAGCCTCTGAGGCGTTCTCGCCGATAACACCTAATGGAAGGATTGATGCTTCTATTATTTGGTAGCCGTGAATTAAGACTTTATGGACTGTTGCCGACATTGGAAACCATGGATACAAGGAGAAATATAATGTTGTGGTTTTCTGACAATATTTTATAAATTTTGTTGGATCAATTGGTAGCTGACAAGAAATAGCAATTAAAATATTGTTAAAATATGCAATGAGAATTTCATCAAGACCTAAGATTTCAGGTAGTAGCTTAGGTTGTGCAAACGCCCTCCTTGCTGTATTGCCGTCGTTGGTATTTCCATTGCCATTCTGCTTAGGCTTATCCACATGTAAAGCTATAGCATTCCACATCTGCTTCTGAATCTTTTTTTTTTTTGTTTCGCCATTTTTTATTTCCATTTTCATCTCTCACTTGCCATTTTTAAAGTTTCAGTATGTATGCAATTTTAAGAACGAATTCAAAAAAATTAAATCCAACCGTGTAGAGGACTTATGCCATATTTTAATACTTCATGTCTTGGCTTAAATTTTGGTGAGTCTATTTCAACATTTTCCATGTAGACTTTTGGACTTGCTCCACATATCGGCCACAATTGGAAAGATTTGGTTTCAGTCAAAATGTTTAAAACCATTCCATCTTAAAATGTCATTTGAAGATCATATTTAACTGATATTGATTTTCCATTTACAACGGAGCAGACATTTGAAGACAAATCTTTTATTTGACTATCTAAATTTTTTTTTCTCAGTAAGAATATGGTCTTTTGTCTCTTTAACGAACTCAAGCTTGACTGGTCTGGTCTACAAAATTTAATCGACTGAGAAGTACGATTCATTCAAAATACATTTCCAATGTGGTCCATTAATTTAAGGGGGATTATTGTTGTCGCAAAAAGCGAGTCGTCAGAATGCAATGAATCACATCCAAATAAGTGTTGTTCCGTCAAATCCATAGTGTGAAGCAATGCTTCACAAGAGACATAGCACCGCCTATTCCATCGACTCTCTCCTGGCTCTCTCCATGCTTCTTTGGGTCTGCATCACTGTTGACACGAACTCGCATATCATAACCCAGTTGTCCACTGATTGCAGCATTAACGGGATCAAATTTCCCACCGCGATCGGTACGACAAGTGCCCTGACCAAGTCGTTTCGAAGTGACCCATACAACTTGCAGACGAACATAGTATGCTCCGCATCTTCCAGTGTACCACACTCCGAACAGTCGCCAGAAGCTTCGTGACCAAAGCGGTGCAGGTAACTTCTGAAGCATCCATGGCCGCTTAGCACCTGCGTCAAGTGGAAGTTGACTTGGCTTGCTTCCTACCAGACCATTCGCCGATGTTCGGGATAAGCCGATGCGTCCAGCGGCCTTTTGGAGACCTATCCCATCGTCGCTGCCACCTCTCTAGGCATTCACGTCGTCCTGCATTACGAACAGAACGTGTTTCAGCATTGCTGTGGTACCGGGATCGCAGCTGCCTATAAGGAGCAGCTCGTTCTCTAGCCATTTCCACAAACGGAGATACTCCAGCGAAATCTACTAATAATGCGGACGGCACTCGTTCTGAACGTTGCCTCCAGCCTTTGGCAGTAGCTCCTGGTGTCCAGTGCTCGTACCCATAATGGTGCCGCGAACAGTGCGATGGATCGCATGGCACCCGCAATCAGAGATCGTCGCAATTGTTTTGGGCCTCCAGTATTCGCCATGAGCCTTGAGAGAAGCCGGTTCATGCCTGCTGCTTTATTGCTCGTCGCTTCCAGGTGCTCTCGAAATCTGAGCCTTGTATCGATCTACACTCCCAGATACTTAATCGCTCTTTTGGACGTAATAGAGGTGCATCCAACAGAAATCTTCGCAACTTTAGGTAGCTACGCACGATTTCCAGTAGATATCTCGGCATTTGGAACGCTGCCAGAGCCTTGAGAATGCAGTCCCGTGTGAGGCGATCTCCACAACTCTAGTCGCTGCGTCGACTGTCGATCTGGCCTTGCGAAAGCCAAATTGGTTTGGTGATAGGTCACCTCCTGCGGCAATAGCACGCTCTAGCCGGGTGTATATAATTTTCTCCAAAATATTTCCCGCATTGTCAATGAGGCAGATTGGCCGATATGCAGCAGATTCGCCCGGATTCTTGCCTGGTTTGGGGAGCAGAACCAGTCTCTGCGATTTCCGGCCTCAGAGCACAGGCGAGCCGTAGTGCTCTCAGAGGAATGCCATCCGGCCTTTCCGGCGCCTTTCCCCGCTTCATGCTTCCAGCGATACTACTTATCTCAGTCCTGGTAACCAACTCAATTGATGCACTATTATTAGATGTGGCGTCATCGAGATTTCGCACCGTCTCGCCAACCGTAGTCGGAAAAAGCTCTCGGACAATGCTGTGCATCACATCATCCGGTGGCATAGACGCTTTTTGCATCGAGATCTTTTTCGTGACCAGTTGATACGTCGCTCTCCGCAGTCTCACAAAGCTCGATGAAGCATTTGCGTTTGCTCTCCTTGATGGCATGCTTCAGAGCTTTTCGCCTCTCCTTGTATTCACGCTGCCACAATGTGAAGGACGATCTGCCTCGCGATCGCTGGTAGCATATTCTCACGCGGTTGCATTCCGCCTGGCGGTGGCGATTTCCTCATTCCACCAGTACACTGGCAGATGGTGGTGGGTGGATGATCTTCTGAGGGGCATCGTATCTTTGCATGCTTGCGCTAACGAATGCAATGCTGTCATAGTCATCTGCTCGGCGCTTCCTGCCGCTTCCATAACCTGCATGCGAGCGCTGAAGCGCAGCACATCCATTTTGTCCGCATTGAAATTAACCCATCTTGATGGAGCACCTGCATTGCTGGGGCGTCGCCCGCCAACTTCGCATAGAATGGCATGGTGGTCGCTAGCTGTGTAGGCGTCGCTCAAGCGCCAACGTGCCGATAGCGACAGCGCGCTGCACACATAAGTCAGGTCAACTATGGACCCCACGCCAGCTCTACTAAAAGGCTGCTGCTCGCCCTCGTTCAAAAGGATTAGGTCCAGCATTTGGAACGTTTCCGTCACAATAGAGCCTCTCGCATTAGTGCCCCATTCCATTGCTCATGCATTGAAGTCGCCGCCAAGAATTAACGGGGAGCAGCCTATAGCATCAGCTGCGAGTTCGTCCAGAATGCGCCCGTACACGCTATAGATCGTGTCCAAACTGCAACGCTAGGTACGCCCGCTTGGGCATGCACTGCTGTCAACACTTCTTCCTGTCAAGTAAGTTCATCCAAATCACGAATTGCAATTGTGGTACGCTGAGTTATGCTGCGCACCTCTGCGCAATCTCCCAGCACATTCTCTATTGCGTCCCTCAGTTTGGATGTACTGTCCAGCCCACAGCCGCCGAGCTTCAACAGAAGATCTCCCTTGGCAGTTCTTCGCGCAGTGATCACACTATCAGCGGCATTTTGCAGTTTCCCATCCTGCCGTCTGGTAACCATGGAGAGCACGTCGCTATAACTCATCTCTCCTTTTGCACTGACCACCAGTGCGTCTGGACGTGGCTTAGTGGTCCTCTTCTTCTCAGTGTAAAGTCTCCTTGTATTCACGCTGCCACAATGTGAAGGACGATCTGCCTCGCGATCGCTGGTAGCATATTCTCACGCGGTTGCATTCCGCCTGGCGGTGGCGATTTCCTCATTCCACCAGTACACTGGCAGATGGTGGTGGGTGGATGATCTTCTGAGGGGCATCGTATCTTTGCATGCTTGCGCTAACGAATGCAATGCTGTCATAGTCATCTGCTCGGCGCTTCCTGCCGCTTCCATAACCTGCATGCGAGCGCTGAAGCGCAGCACATCCATTTTGTCCGCATTGAAATTAACCCATCTTGATGGAGCACCTGCATTGCTGGGGCGTCGCCCGCCAACTTCGCATAGAATAGCATGGTGGTCGCTAGCTGTGTAGGCGTCGCTCAAGCGCCAACGTGCCGATAGCGACAGCGCGCTGCACACATAAGTCAGGTCAACTATGGACCCCACGCCAGCTCTACTAAAAGGCTGCTGCTCGCCCTCGTTCAAAAGGATTAGGTCCAGCATTTGGAACGTTTCCGTCACAATAGAGCCTCTCGCATTAGTGCCCCATTCCATTGCTCATGCATTGAAGTCGCCGCCAAGAATTAACGGGGAGCAGCCTATAGCATCAGCTGCGAGTTCGTCCAGAATGCGCCCGTACACGCTATAGATCGTGTCCAAACTGCAACGCTAGGTACGCCCGCTTGGGCATGCACTGCTGTCAACACTTCTTCCTGTCAAGTAAGTTCATCCAAATCACGAATTGCAATTGTGGTACGCTGAGTTATGCTGCGCACCTCTGCGCAATCTCCCAGCACATTCTCTATTGCATCCCTCAGTTTGGATGTACTGTCCAGCCCACAGCCGCCGAGCTCCAACAGAAGATCTCTCTTGGCAGTTCTTCGCGCAGTGATCACACTATCAGCGGCATTTTGCAGTTTCCCATCCTGCCGTCTGGTAACCATGGAGAGCACGTCGCTATAACTCATCTCTCCTTTTGCACTGACCACCAGTGCGTCTGGACGTGGCTTAGTGGTCCTCTTCTTCTCAGTAACTCATCTCTCCTTTTGCACTGACCACCAGTGCGTCTGGACGTGGCTTAGTGGTCCTCTTCTTCTCAGTGTAAAGAATATTTTTTTTCTTACAAAACAAACCGTTGATGTCTAGCTATAAGCTAGATGCAAATTTTACAAGCTTTTCCATTTTCAAATATGCTACAACTAGCTTATAATAAGCTAACCTGGCAACACTGTTTCGGTAACTCATCAACAGATCTCACTTAGTAGCAGACACTGCCACCGTCTCTGGTGCTATGCCTTTCGGATGAATCCTGTATTTCCCCGAATTTATTTCCGACACGGCCTTCCTGACCTAACACACGTCCTTGTGTGTTAAATTTCTAGATTTTCCAAACAAATCAGGACAACATCGGTTGTATTGGTTCTCTTATTCTAACTCTTAAATTTTATTTATTGATTGATTCTTTTCATCGTTGTTCTCTTATGTAGTTACAAACTAAATGAGTCGCTTTCTAAAAACAATTCCAACTTAATCAATTAACATAAACTTTTAATTTTTCGATTTCACAAATTTATATCGACCCATTCTTAGTTTTAGATAATTCATCCTTTACATAACTTAAATTTGACATTTAATTCATTCTGCTGCTATACAGCGGTCAACATTTCCCTCTTGGGACACAGACGCACATTCACTAGTGCCGTCTTCATGCTCTTTCCCATCTACGGACACTGACGCACATTTTCTTGTGCCATCCACAGGCTCTTCCCCATCTTGGGGTTCATCATCACTTTGGAATTCTTCTGTCAATTCGCTAATTAATTGTCTGTTTGTTATATATGTATATATACATACATATATATAGTAATATATCCACCTCCATAATAATTTCTCGTATGTGACTCATACTCATAATTATTCCCTTATCTTCCAAATTCTTTCCCACAAATCATATTGTAAACATAAACTTGTCTCGACGACGACCAATTGTCACAAACAGAAAGATCCTATTACATTTGCAATCATGCCACTTTCAAAAGTCCAAAGTCAATTAAAATTTTCCACTTGCAACTTGAGGACTCAGCATTAATGCACTAACACAAACACCAAACATCACACGTACATATGTTAGCTTTAAGTCGCAGTAAGAAGTTTCATGTTAAAGCTCAGCATATTGTGTGCCCGCGAACTTATAAATACAAATAAAGTTAGTCTACCAAGTAAACAAAAATAAATCGTTGTTGTTTTATTTTTTTGCTACTGTTCGTGATCCGCGAACATTTAATTATATATATATATATACACATATGTTCGCTTATTAACTAATGATTTTAATTCATATCTAATACTTCGACCACTTGAAACGGACCCTTAAACTTGGGGTCAAGTTTTGTTTGATGGCGCTCTTCTGTTTTCAATAAAACATGATCACCTTCTACTTAATAACTTTCGCCTTATTTTTGTCAAATCTTTCTTTATCGTATCATCTTCATTTTTTTGCAGCATACCAAAAGGCCTAGCCTGTTTTCCTATTAGCAATTTTAGAGCACTAGATTTTGTAACTCTATTTTTAGAGCAATTCATGGCTAACTGAATATCTTGCATTCTGCCAAGAACGCTCACTGGTTTCTACAGCTGTTAGCATAGCTTTTAGCGTGCTCATGACACGTTCCACCTGTCCACTGGCACGGCTTGCACCTGTGGCTATTAAGTGTAAGTCAATTTTATTTTTTCAGCAACATTTACAGAATTTATTACTTGCAAAGCTCCTGCCTTGATCTGAGATGATTCGACTGGAAACTCCAAAGAAAGATATATGTACCTGATTTTACAGCTTTAATGCAATTTTCCGAGTCTAGAATAAGAGTGTGATACTAGTGAACAAACTGAGTGAATACATCTATCTAGACAATAATATATTCCTTGAAGTCATTATTATACCCGCTACCCATAGGGTAGAAGGGTATTATAACTTTGTGCCGACAGGAAATGTATGTAACTGGTAGAAGGAGGCATCTCCGACCCTATAAAGTATAACATATATATTCTTGATCAGCGTCAACAGCCGAAACGATCTAGCCATGTCCGTCTGTCCGTCTGTGTGTCTGTCCGTATGAAACACTGGATCTCAGAGACTATAAGAGATAGAGTTATAATTTTCGACAGCATTTGTTATGTTTGCACGCAGATCAAGTTTGTTTCAAATTTTTTCCCCGCAAATCAAAAAATCGAATAACAAGCGTAACTTTAAAGCTAGAGTTGCGAATTTTGGTATATACAATAATTACTATAGTAGTTATGATTTCTGAAATTTGGTTGCGATCAGATAAAAATTGTCGAAGTTATTAAAGAAATACTTTTGTATGGGCAAAAACGCGTACTTAGTAGAGGTCTTAGTTGCTTTGGCTGACAATCTGGTATATTTTGATTGCAGTACTATATCGGTGGTATATTTGATATATTTTTAGTATTTTTGCAGTATATTCGGTATATTTTGAGAAAAATACCGCAAGATATAAGTATTTCTTTTATTTAAAATGGGTTGCGGGTATCTCACAGTCGAGTACACGCGACTGTAGCTTTCTTACTTGTTATTATTATTATAAAGAAATTACCAGCAATTATAAAGTGCGGGTAATTTTTGCTTTGTGTTAAGCATAAGTTACAATGGCCTTTGGTTTAAAATCTATTTTATAATGTGAGACAACTTAAATAGATATTTACATATATGATATATGTGTGTACTTATTCTAGTTATGTACAGTAAGGTTAAACTTATATGTTGTTGTAAAGGTTTATGGATTTAAGGAATTGGATAGTTGTGGTTATATTCATGGGATCTACTATTTCGTCTAAAGTTTTTGGAGGAATTTACGTCTGTGTTCAATGTATGTAGGTAGAGCATTCAAGGAATATGTGTGATATGGCAAGGTTAAGGTTACATTGTTGGCATGGGGATGGAGTTGTTTTATCAAATAGGTGGCTGTGTGTCAGTTTAGTGTATCCTATTCGGAGTCTCATAAATTTAATATTGTGTTAATGAGTTTGTAGTGTATAGATGTGTTGTTCCATATAAGGTCATTTTGGTCTTTCATGTAATTGTTAATGTATTTAAGGGTATCTAATACGTTGTAGTTTATTTCTGCGGTCGCTTGCTTAGCAGCTTGGTCTGCAAGATCATTGTCGGAGTGGCCTGGGACCCATATCAGAGTGAGTTTGTATTTGTATTTATAGATAATTTTTTTGATTTCTAATGTATAGTATGTAGAGTTATTTGGGGTTTCTAGTGCTGCAAGAGCTGAGAGTGAGTCGGCGTATACAGCGAATTTTCCTATTTGTGGTATAATTCGCTGGGCTATGATGTGTTGTGAAGAGGTTACGCTGTGGGTAACTCCATTGACGGACTTGGAGCCATCTGTGTAAAGGAATGTGTGCTGCTTGAAGGTATCTCTCAATTCTTGGAACTTTTTACTGTAGACTATCGGTGGTATGTTTTGTTTTATTGAAGTATGTAAGGATTTAATAATAATTAATAATTTGTTCTAGAGGCGTTTTGTTGGCGGTGAAAATCATTTTAAAGTTTTTTAATATGGAATGCTTAGTTCTTTGTTCTATTGGTCAAATGTTAGCTTCGTATAGTAAGTTGTTTATTGGAGAGTAACGGGATGCTCCGAGGGCTATTCTAATAGCTGAGTGGTATATCGTTTTTATTTTATTTAGTTTTGACTTGTGTGCCTTTCTGTATAGAAATAACCCAAATTCCATTTTTGACATGATAGCTGAGTTGATTGGGGAGAATGGGGGAAAGCATACAGGTCAAAGTGTCTGATTGCATTCAACTTGGTGAATGCCAGTATGATTCCTGTCACTGCTTTCTTCAAGCCACGTGGTTCTGCCTGGATTGTCACTCGACAGCCGTTGAGTGGCAAACTAAAGCGCGCGACGAGAGTCCTAACTCTACAAACTAGGTTTTGGCGTAGGGCTTGGAATCCACCCATGTAAAACACAACTTCAGTGAAGGAAGCAAGAGAAGCCTCGGAATCTAACGTTGACGACCATAGCAAGCGTACAAAGGACAATAATTTGAGAGTATGCACCTGGAACGTACGAACATTGTACAGACCTGGTGCTGCTCAACAACTAGCAGATACCCTCAACAAATGTAGGGCTGACATCACTGCTATCCAGGAAATGCGATGGATAGGACAAGGCTGCATAAAGAAGAAGAACTGTGACATTTACTACAGCTGTCATCCAGAACTGCATGAATTTGGTTGTGGTTTCGTTGTAGGTGCCAGGCTGCGGCGCCGAGTCTCTGACTTTAGGCCAACAAACGAGAGAATTGCAACGATTCGAATTACTGCCAAATTTTTTAACATCAGCCTGATATGCGCACATGCCCCAACGGAGGAAAAGAACGATGCCACCAAGGACGCTTTCTATGCGGAGCTCGACCGAGCTTATGGCCGCTGTCCTTCCCATGACATTAAAATTCCCTCGGGGATGTTAGGTAGGACGAGAAGACATCTTTGGCGCCACCGTCGGGCGATTTAGTCTACATGAGACCACCAAGAGCAATGGTCTCAGATTAATAGGCTTTGCAGCTGCGCATAATATGGTAGTTCGTAGTACTGGATTCCGTCATTTGGACATCCATAAGGCATCTTGGCTCTCTCCCGATCGACTGACCATAAATCAGATCAATCATGTTGTGATCGATGCAAGGCATATAATATACTCGACGTGCAATCCTGTCGGGCTTCCAACATCGATTTCGACCATTATCTCATTATCTTGTTGCAGCTAAGATTCGCACACGGCTATGTGTGGCGAAGATTGCACGTCGAAGTGCGTTAAGGCTGGACATCGGAAAGCTGCAATCACAACAGGCGAAGAATGCATTCTCCACTCACGTCTCGGGGCTTTTAAGCCGAGCACCTTTAATACCTGAAGACATAAGCGATATGTGGGCGCTCATATCTCAGTCCCTGCGAGCTTCGGCAGAAGAAGTGCTTGGATTTCAGCGTCCTCTAACAAGGAATCTATGGTACGATCAGGAGTGTCATGATGCAACAGCTGCAAAGGACGCCGCCTACAGAAGAACACTGCAGGCTGGGGCGACACGAGCTATTGTGGATATCTACAGGTCGAGAAGAAGAGACGAAAAACGCCTTTTCAGACGCAAGAAGAAAGAGCAGGAAAGGCGAGAGTGTGAGAGCATAGAGAGCAGCAGATGCAGGAATGAAGCACGTAACTTCTACCAGAGGGTCAAGCGTCTGACCCAAGGATTTAAGACTGGTGGAGTGGCGTGCAGGGACCATGATGGAAATCTTGTCACAGAAACAGAGGTCGTGCTGAGGTTATGGAGGGATCACTTCTCGAGTCTGTTATCTGGCTCAAGAACAGACTCTGAAGACTATGATCCACGAACCCCAATCTATGGCACTGATATTGAAGTGCCAATCCCAAGCCATATCGAAGTCAAGGATGCAATCCAACGGCTTAAAAACAACAAGTCTGCAGGTGCTGACGGCCAACCAGCAGAATTGTTTAAGGCAGCTGGTGATATGTTGGTAGGGAGCATGCACCAACTAATCAGTAAGATATGGCTCACGGAGTGCTTGCCCGAAGATGGAGCCTCAGCATGATCTGTCGCATCCTGAAGAAGGGTGATGGTACGGTGCGCACCAACTACCGCGGAATTAGTCTTCTTCCAGTTGCATACAAGGTCCTAACGAGCGTATTGTGTGAAAGACTGAAACCCCATGCTGAAGCACTGATTGGACCTTATCAGTGCGGGTTCAGGCCTGGCAAGTCCACTGTTGACCAGATTTTCACCTTGCGCCAAATCCTGGAGAAGTCTTACGAAAACCAGATCGACACGTACCATCTCTTCGTCGACTACAAAGCCGCATTTGATAGCCCCCGGCGAGATCGCCTATATGCCGCCATGTCTGAGCTTGGTATACCAGCAAAGCTGAATAGACTTTGCAGAATGACATTGAACAACACCATCAGCTCTGTCAAGGTAGGAAGTGGCCAATCCGAAACCTTTACTACCAAGTGTGGCCTCAGACAAGGTGACTCGCTGTCTTGTATACTCTTCAATATTTTAATGGAGAGTATTATAAGAAAGGCTGGTGTGCATCGGACGGGCACGATATTAACCAACAGATGTGTCCAGCTCCTTGGTTACGCTTATGATATTGATTTCGCTCGCTCTCGCAGTCGCAGTCGGACGTGTTTTTTTTCTTCCCTCTTAAACTTTGTGATTTTTCATTTATTTACAATTAATATAACATTAATTTTACTCTCTCACTTGTGTTTAGCTACAGATCGTTAAATCGCTGTGTCCCTCTTGTATTTATAATATTATGATAATTTTTCTGAAAATATAACAACAAATTGTGTGGTCAAACTTTGCTTTGCTTTGTTAGCAAAACAATTCTGTTTTCGTTGCCGCTGCACTTTGTTTTTGTATTTTTGTTTACTTTCGCGCTCTTCTTTTTTTAACTTGCTATTCTTTGCGCTTAACGCTGTTACAATAGTTTACTCTCCCTCTCTTGGTGTTGTTGTTGGCTATCGTCTATCTTGCGTCTCGCTCAACCCGCGCATTACTCTCTGTGCTTGTGCTTTGTGCTCTCAATAACGTGCTCTCATCGCAGTTTAGAATAGTAACTCTCCCTCTCTTGGAGTTGTAGTTGGCTATCGTTTATCTTGGGTCTCGCTCGACCTGTGCTTACTTTCTGTGTTTTTTGATTGATTGATTTAATTATCATTGTTTTTAGCAAAATGTTTGTGTGCCATAACAAAAAATGCCGGGTGCCGGCTGGTGCCAAAATGGGTTTTGTTTGCTGCTGATTATGCGACAACGTTGCACATGAAAAATGTGCTGGCTTTAACGGCCATATTGTTGATCTGATTTCGGCCAAGTCAGGATTGAGATGGACTTGTGAACACTGTAGGGACTCTGAACGCGATATTGCTGGGTTTATACGGCAGACGCGAACTGTTTTTAAAGATATATTGGCGGGCTTTAAAAAACTCTCCGATAGCTTTTCTGCTTTGGATTCTGGGTTTAAGAGTATGAAGCTCTTGACCGAGTCTCCGAAGAGTAAAAAGGCCAATACGCGTCTGTCGATTACCCCAATCGAGCTTTCTGTCCCAGTTGATGTTCCAAGTTTATCTGTACCACCTGCTGGGGAATTAATGTCATTTAGTTCTCCGTCCCCTCAACTTTCGATAGCTCTGGATGTTCCACATCATGACATTACGTCATTAAGATTGGAATCTCCTACTCCGGCTTCGATTTTGTTGTCGACTGAGATGGAGACGGTTGAAGAAATTCAACCATCACCATCCTCTGTTGAGATCGTTAGTGCTGTAACGATAGAAGAATCGCCTCCAGCTACTACCTCAGTTGTCCGCAACACATTAGTTGCAGTGCCACCTCTTAAGCAGATATTTGTTTCAAGGCTCTCCCCTGATACGACATCTGATGATGTTCGGGCTTATATTAAGTCAAAATCTCAAGCCAGGGTTAAAAATACGGGACATTTCATCTTTTAAAATAAGTGTTCCCGCTGAACAATTTAGGATGATATGCAGTAAAGAGTTTTGTCCGGAACACCTATTAGTTAAAGAATTTGTTGCTAAAAAGAAAAATCGGTCTCCGGTTTCTCTTCCTAGTACCCAGTGGGCGATTTGGTCTCGCTAGCGGCATTTAATTCAAATTTTCAAATTTAAAAAAACCGTTAATATTTTTTTACATATCGATAGCAGATGCTTTGATTGGATTTTTAAAAGCTTTTGAAAAGCTCTACGATCAACTGATCATCAGCTGTGAACGGTCAAACACGCTATATGATTTTGCAAAGAGCTCTAGAAAATTCTTTTTTTTTTCGCGCATTGATTTCGAGTTCCTCGGAAATTTAAAATTTTTAGCGAATTTGTTAGAAGTTTGGTTTTTTATTATATTCAAGGTATGTATTTTCAAAAAAAATCAATGTTTGTGACCGGTCTATAAATGTGTAGCTCATAAAACGTAGTGGTAATTCAGTGTATTAACAACTCGCCCGGATTAGCGTACACCTGTCTTTCGTGGAGTAGAACTTACCTGATTCAAGTGGATTCAGTCTAACTCTTTTATTAGACGAAAGTGTGAATCAGTGGCGTCTAAAATGTGTAATATGAACTCCTAGCCTGCTAGCCTTCAAACTATGGTACTTTTTAGACACAGTGTTACTACCAAAAAGGGATCTTTTTTTAGTATTGCTCTCAGAAGTCATCCCATTTTTTTCCATAATCCCATCATTTTTTAGATAAAGTTTATATATGAAATATGTTAATTGAAATTCAAATAAAATAAAAGTACAACAAAATTTTAAATTTAATAAACAATTTTTTTAAATTAAAAAAAAAAAATAAAAAAAAATTTTGTAACTTAAAAAATTCTATGATTTTTTTCTGATCAGTGAAAAAAAACCGACTGAAGACATCGATTTTAGTTTAGAAGTTATTAATTAAATGCCGCTAGCGAGACCAAATCGCCCACTGTGTAGAAGTGGCAAGAATTCTATTTCAAAGTCTTCTTCTATGTCCGTCAGTTCAAAAAACTAACATCCTCTTGACTTCTTGGCTATCAGAATGTAAGAGGTATTTGTAGTAAACTTACTGTTTTAATTGCAGTAGATGCTCAATTAAATTCAGAATTGATTGATCACACTTCTGATATTGAGCTAGTGGCTGTTAGATTATCCTTTGGTAGCTTTAACATTTTTATTTCTTGCTCATATATCCCCCCCCCTGCTTCAGATGATGCTTTATATTTAGCTAATTTTTCCAATATTAATAACATTTCTAATATGATTTCTGATCGTGATCACTTTATAGTCCTTGGTGATTTTAATATTGCTGGGTGTGTCATGGCATTCCGCCAAGAATCTAAATGGACTTTGCCCCTCTGTATCCCATGTTTTTATTGATAGTCTCTTCGGGGTATCATTGTCTCAGATTAATGGTATTCCAAATTGCTTAAACAGGTCTCTAGGCCTTATTTTTGTTTTAGACCCAGATTCATGTTCTCTATCGAGAATATCTCCTATATTTTCCCCTGAAGACCCTTGCCATCCCAATTTGGAAATTATGTTGGAGGTCCCAATTATTGCGTCAGAGTCGAGTGTACGTTGTGGTAAGCTTTCTCGTTGTTTTCGGAAAACCGATTTTGAGAAACTTGCTCTGCTTATATCTCAAACTGACTGGTCGCAACTTTCTTTGTCTACGAACTTGGATATAGCGGTTGAATTTTTTTATTCTACTTTGAACTCGCTATTTGATGCTTGTGTTCCATCAAGTATTTCACATTTGTCTGATAAACCCTTATGGTTTACTAAGAAATTATTGAATTTAAAAATCGTAAGTCAAGACTTTACAAAAAATTCAAGGGAACTGGCTCTTCTTTTGATTTTCTCCGCTATTCTGTTGCTCAAGCTGCTTTTCGCACTCATAACAATGAGTGTTATAATAATTATTTGAGTAGGTGCAGAATAAGATTTCAGCGTGATCCAAAGCGATTTTACGACTTCGTTAACTCGAAGCGTATATCCGCGTCATCACCAGCATTTATGTCCTTGGAAAATATGACAGTATCTAATGGTCATGATATTGCCGATTTATTTGCGTACTTTTTCCAAACGACATATTCTGTCCCAAGTTCTCAAAATTCCTTTTCTTATCCTTATCAGTTAAATTCATCTAATTGTATTTTTGGTCCTTTATTTACTGAAAGCTCTATTTTAACGGAACTATTGGCTATAAAACCTATTTTTTCGGCTGGTCCGGATGGAGTACCTAGTTGTGTGCTAAGGTATTGTGCTGGTAGTATCTGTAAACCGCTTTTTAAATTGTTTGAATTATCCGTTAACTCATGATCTTTTCCTAAAATCTGGAAAAAATCATAAATTATACCTATCCTAAAAAAAAGGGAACAAATCTAAAGTTCAAAATTATTGCGGAATATCTAAATTGTCTGCGATTCCGAAAGCATTTGAAAAAATTATAACTTCTCAACTGCAACATCTGTGTAAATCTATAATTTCACCTTACCAACATGGGTTTGTGAAGTCTAGATCCACTTCTACTAACTTATTGGAGTTCTCTTCTATTGTAGTTAAAGGATTTGAGAATAAAATGCAAACGGATGTCATTTACACCGATTTTAGTAAGGCTTTTGACTTTGTTAATCATCACCTCTTACTGTATAAGCTTAATGTTTTAGAACTTCTTCATAGCCTAATTGAGTGGATATCCTCATACCTTTCCAACAGAATTCAGAATGTTTATTATAATGGTTTTGTATCTAAATGTGTCCAAGTCACTTCTGGTGTGCCCCAGGGCAGTCATTTGGGTCCTCTATTGTTCACTTTATTCATAAATGATATTCCTTCTGTTATTGAGCATTCCCGTGTACTTATGTAAGCCGATGACGTTAAGCTTTGCCTGACATTTAATGATAGTCTTGCGAGCTCACTGCTACAATGTGACCTTAATCGTCTAGAATCTTGGTGCAGAGTAAATATGTTACATCTCAACTGCAATAAGTGTAAGTTTATGACCTTTTGTAGGGGTTTTTCCCAGTTTAATAACTATGTGTTATATGATACTCCTCTTGAGCGAATTGAAGGTGTGAATGACTTAGGGGTTCTGCTTGATGCAAAACTAAAATTCCAACGATTTGTGAAAACCTATGATTCTATTGAGTTTGTTATAGGCAATTGCAAAAAGGAATACGGATAATGGTGATCCTTGTGGGATTCTATTCTCAAGTGGCAAGGGTTGGGATTGTATGTTTTGAATTTGTACGCAAAATTTTCGGTTAGTTAGAAAGTTTATTATATATTTGATAATTTTTGGTCCTAATTTCCAATCAGCGAGTTCATCTATGATAGTGTGGATTCCTATTTTCTCAAATGTTTTTGAGAAATCTAGTGAATTATAGAAAGATGATTTTTTCTGCTAGAGAGTCAGATACCGATTTTCCCTTCCTGAAGCCCATTTGACGACTATCGAGTAGCTGGCTCTTGTTAACTAGCCACCATAGACTTTTAGATATTATTTTATCAATGACTTTGGATAGACAACTATTTAAAGATATAAGACGATATAGGAAGATATTTCTGCTTTGTTTGAATTCGGTTTTAATATTAATAATATATATAATATATAGTATTGGTATGATGTTGCTTTCTTTAAATTGCTGTGGGATGTGTGCATTGAGGATATTTTTGTAGAGTTTAAGTAGCCTTAGCATTACCGAATCTGGTAGATTTTTAATCATTGGGTAACTAATTCGGTCCGTACCTGGTGTTTTGCCTTTAAGTTGGTTTATGGCGCTTTTCAATTCAATAATAGAAATATCACAATCTAAGGGTTGGGTTAGGGAAGATTTACTGTGGGAGAAATTGTAGTTTATGTTTTCTTTGTGTAATCTAAAAGTAGGATGGAAGTTATTGTTAAGTGATGCATTTGACCAGAATTCATATAGGGCTTTGGAGATATCATATTTGTTTGTATGAGTGTCGGATGTATTACTAGGATCAATGAGACAGTGGATCTGGATGTTAATTTTGAGGCCACAGAATCTATTGATTTTTTTCCAAATTGTTGATTTTGGAGTTTGTGGATTTATGTCTGAGGTAAATTCGTGCAGGGCTTTGCGTTTTTTATGCTTTATTTATTTCGCGTTTAAGTATTGCGTTGGCTTTTTTGTAAGTTATTATATTGGCTGTGTTTATATTATGATACATGTTTTGCCGGGCTAATTTTTATACCCGCTACCCATAGGGTAGAAGGGTATTATAACTTTGTGCCGGCAGGAAATGTATGTAACAGGTAGAAGGAGGCATCTCCGACCCTATAAAGTATATATATTCTTGATCAGCGTCAACAGCCGAGACGATATAGCCATGTCCGTCTGTCCGTCTGTGTGTCTGTGTGTCTGTCCGTCCGTCCGTATGAACACCTAGATCTCAGAGACTATAAGAGATAGAGCTATAATTTTTTTTCGACAGCATTTGTTATGTTTGCACGCAGATCAAGTTTGTTTCAAATTTTTGCCACGCCCACTTCCGCCCCCGCAAATCAAAAAAAACGAATAACAACCGTAATTTTAAAGCCAGAGTTACGAAATTTGGTATATGCAATAATAACTATAGTAGTTATGATTCCTGAGAATTTGGTTGCGATTAGATAAAAATGTTGGAAGTTATTAAAGAAATACTTTTGTATGGGCAAAAACGCCTACTTACTAAGCGTCTTAGTTGCTTTGGCTAACAATCTGGTATATTGTGCCGTCTATGGAATATTTTGAATGCGGTACTATGTCGATATACCAAATATACCATTCGGTATATTTTTAGTATTTTTGCAGTATATTTGGTATATTTTGTGAAAAATACCGCAAAATATATTGTTTTTATTTAAAATGGGTAGCGGGTATCTCACAGTCGAGTACACTCGACTGTAGCTTTCTTACTTGTTTTTTTTTGGTTTTTAGTTTTTGTAGATTGGTGTCCCACCGGGGGAAACGCGCGCTGTGTCTTATGATGACGCAAAGGTGGGCAGTTTCTTGGTTTATTTGTTGGCTGAGTGGTCTGTCGTCGGAAAATTGTTTACTAAATTTTTTATAGAGAGGACAGTTGGCTTTATCAATGTTGAATTTAGGTTTAATGATGGAGGAGTCAGTTGGTTCATTTTCAAAAAGTTGAATTAGAATCGGAAAGTGGTCACTACCTAAGAGGTGGTTGTCAATTGTCCATTTAGAATATAGGTATAGTTCGGGGGAAGATAGAGAAAGATCAATATGTGTAAAGGTGTGCTGTGTGGTGAAGTGGGTGGAGAGCCATGATTAAGAGTGGTTAGAAGGGATTAATTTATAAATTTGAATAATAAGTTTCCTCGTGAGTTATTATTTTGTGATCCCCAACCCTTGTGTTAAAATCGCAGGTTATTAGGATAGGGGTGTTGACATGATTGTAAGTGTCTTGTAATTCTTGTAGAGTGAATGGTTTGTTGGGAGGAATGTAACTGGAAATTATAGTGAATTTTATTTTAGATTGTACGGTAACGGCGATTGAATCAAAGCTTATGTTGTGAATTTGGGTTTGTTGCTGTTGAAAGGAGTTGTGAAGTAGGAAGGCTACTCTGCCATAAGGATTATTGGAGTTATTTATGTGGTAGAAAGTGAAGTTTATTGGGATGGGAATATTATTTGTAGAGTGGAGGTGTGTATCTTGGATGGATATTATTTTGGGGTTGTGTTTTTTTTTATCAGTATTTGTAGGTGTTTATAATTATTGTTATTGTTATTATTATAATTTTAATTGTAATATTTTTAGCATGTTAAAAATAGGAGTATAGGTTAAGGCTATTTTTGTTTGTTCTTTTATCAGTTTTAGTTTTTTTCTTTTGATTTCATAGTAGTACTTTACTTATTTGGTTTTGTTAAGAATATTTTAAGTTTGAGTTCGTGAAATATCGGAACGTGAGGAGTATAATAATGTTGATGCATTGGTGTCCATGTGTTCTGCAGAGGTGTCTTCGTAGGTGATAATTTGTCTGGCTATAGTATTTGGCGTTGATGAGTTTGTTTTTGATGTAATAGTTGTGTCCATTTTTTTTTCTATAGCTGGTGTTTCCTGTGTTGAAATTGCTCCTTTTTGAACGTAGGGTATTGGTGGGTGTGTATGGCGTGTGTTGTATATAAAGCATGCTGTCTTGTGGTCCACTTTTTGGGTTGTTTTGATAGCAGTCAGTTCTTTTTGTTCGATAAAGGCGGGACAAGATTTGTCAATTGCGTTGTGGTGTTTGATTTTGTCATCTTAGTATTTACATTTTATACAGGTTTGGGTTAATTGCATTTTTACTTACATACAAAATGTGTAGGGGGGCGTCGATTTGATAAATAAATAAACACTTTCACTTTGTATTTTGATGATTTGTAAAACTCTTACAATACTTTTTATTAGCACTTGTAAAAACACTTGTCATCTGCACAAGAAAATTCGAACATATGTGGAGGGAAGAAAAAAAGCACTAAAAGTGGGCAGGGTGACCAGCATGAAGGGAAATTAGATCAGTGTGATTGGGCGTGTGACTAGGTCACACGCACAGTATACTAACTTTGTCGCACTGTCAGCTGTTTGGAGTGGTCACACCTGTCATCATCTGGCATCAACATCCTCCCCCCCTTGCAATGAGTTGCAAACGGTTTTATTGTCCACATGGACCGGACAGAATCCAACCCAACGTGGAATTCTGGGCCATTGGCAAACCGTTAGTACTCGGCAGGATGCCAGGTTGGATGATGTGAGGATACACATCAGTGCCGAGCACCAGGGACACCATCGATGACTGGAACCAGCGTTCGTCGGCGTGATGCTGCGAAACTACTCCAAGTTCTCGCCATCGACAGGTCGGAGGGGGATGCGGCGGCAGAGTTGGGAATCCACCTGCAGCAGCACCTTTCGACTCGGATGTCCGCGAGCGGATGATCGTCGTGCAGACGCCCTCCGTACCATCGCGGGTGCCGATAGGCCGTTGCCAATGATGCGCTGATACGGCTGGTCGCCGTGCACGGGTCGATCAGTGCTTGCATCTCGAACGTCTTACATCCGATGTCGATCGGGATGTTGGCCGTCGGAAGGATGCTCACAGCCTTGTCCTGTAACAAGGATGTGAGCGACGTCGGAAAAGCCCCCTCGGGCGGAGGTGAAGCCGATCGATGGGGAGACGGCGAGCGGGAACGTGACTGAAGTTGAGGACCGCGTCGAGCCCGGTCGATCGTCGCGTCGTCGCTGACGACTGGGGCGAGCGCTGCGTGCCTCCTTAAAGTGCAGGAGCGTGTTGTGGTCCTTGTGACACACCCTGCAACTTCCCGTGCTGCAGCAGGATTGCCCGGAGTGTTGGTGGGCCAGACAGTTAGAGCAGTACTTGTTGGTGAGTACTGCTCTCAACCGTTTCTCCCCTGTCAGCCTGAGGATTCGCTGACACTTTCGGAGTGGGTGGATCCCATCGGAAAGAGTTGGTGCCAGCGGGGCGGTTCTGGTTGGCGGCTGCATGTGATGGCATATTACATGAAATGAAACAAAAGAAACAAATGATTATTATAGTAGCTTATCAAATATATTTGGTATATTGAAATAGTACTATATTAAAGATATACCATAGAGTGGAAAATACATCAGATTATCAGCCAAAGCAACTAAAACCCCTAATAAGTAGGAGTATTTCTTTAATAACTTCGGCAATTTTTATCTGATCGCAACCAAATTTTGAGGAATGACAAAGACTATAGTTTTTACTCTATATACCAAAATCGCGACTGTAGCTTCAATACTTAGCTTGTTATTCGAGTTTTTCGATTTGACTTGATCTATAAACACTTGCACTTTTCTTGGAGATTCAGTTCTTTATTTCACTTTTTACGTTCTGTAGGATACGACACTTGTCAAGCACACAAAGAATGTATAATATAACAGTGAATGTGTGGTGGAACGCTTATGTATTTATATATATGCTGTGTCACATACATATATATAAGGTACTTGGAAAATAAAAATGGCGCGAACATGACACTTGGAAAATATTTATAGAAAAAAAGTGTATTACTTATCTTAAAACCAATGCACGTACAGTATACTAACTTTGTCACTATCGATATCATTCGATCGCGACCACACTGTCAACTGTTTTGAGTGGTCACACCTTCCATCATCTGGCATCAACATACTCTTCAGAGTCGGAGATGCCTCCTTGTGTCTGTTACATTTGCTACCGGCACAAAGTTTTAATACGCTTCTACTGATAGGTAGCGGGTATAATTATATTAACACATGGAGAGCCGCGGCGCTGGTGCTTTTACACTTGCCCTTCAAAAAAACCTTGTCTACTAGGCCCAAAACAATAAGTGCAGTCTTGAAGCAAAAACTTATCATTCGCAACAGCATTATTCCAAAACCAGAAGAGTCGACCGCTGCGATTAGAACCCCAAAGTCTCTTCGGATCATTTCGAAATTCGAATGCCGCGCGAGTTATACATTTGTCAGCACTTTCCCCTTCCCCACCACTTATTCATAAACAATACTCAAAGTGGTCACTAGGACCGGGCTTACAATCATCTTTAATGTGACAAGAAATAAACATAAACAGATGCCTAGTCAATAGCGAATATGCAAAGGCCGCTAATTGACTTATGTATATCTAAACATATATCCACTTAATTCAATTCTGCAAACAGAAGCAGCCAGAATAAAGTACAAAAGACATTTAACATAAAATAGAGTAGCTGCATAGTCTTAAGCTCAGTTTGTATCCACATCATCAGAGAACCACTAATTAATAACACACTAAGAGTGATTTCTTGGAATTAAGTCATCAAGCCAAACCTAACCAGAATCATAAAAGTGATAAACATAGTACATTACAAGTAAGAAAGTTACAGTCCCATTTTGAATAAAAGCAAAATATTGCGGTATTTTTTCAAAATATACCAAAAATACAAAAAATATACCAAATTGTATATTTGGTATATCGATATAGTACCACTTTCTAAATGTACCATATCATAGACGTCACAATGGACCAGATTGTCGGCCAAAGCAACTCAGACCCCTAGTAATTAGGCGTTTTTGCACATACAAAAGTATTTCCTTAATAACTTCTAAAAATTGTATCTGATCGCAACCAAATTTCAGAATTCACAATTACTATATTTATTATTGTAAATACAAAAACTCGCAGCTCTAGCTTTAAAATTACGCTTGTTTAATACCAACTTTTAATGTTGACAATATGAATGGTATGCATTTATTAATAACTTTTGGTTAATTTTGAACAAACTTTAATAAAAACCGACCAAATTTGAACAATTAATAAATCTTTTTGCTAGCAAGAATCCATGTTTCGCTTAACACTATTTCGCTTAACACGAGAATTTCTAGGAACGTAACCCCCGTGTTAAGCGAGTGCCAAGTGTATGTATGTCGTGGAACAGACAGTTAAAATGTAAAATTTAAATTCCTATGACTGTTAAATTAGCATAATTAGATTAGTAATGTAGGTGTTAAGAACATTGTTAGTTTTAAGAAACGCTAAATAAAAATATAAAGAAAAATAATGGTTGATTGGTGAAGGCGAGGTCCGAGCGGGACAGCTATACGGGCTGAGCAGGGCGACTCGCTACGCTTTTTACCAAAGTTAATCAATCATAATGGACTACAATGATAATAATGAGTCTTCTAGATCATAAGTGGGATCGCCACAGCCACAGCATCCTGAAAACGTGCTACGAGTGTTGGAAGCACAAAATAATAAGTTTTTGGAATTACTGCAGGCCATGGAGACGCCGGTTAACACTACAACAACAGTGCACGAACCTTCTGTGACGCTGCCTACGTTTAACCCCGAAGCTGCTGGTGCTGACGCGGCAGCGTGGTGCAAAACTGCGAATATGATCCTGACTGAGCGTCCATTAAAGGACAGTGCATTGGTGATGACTCTAACTAAATTTCTAATTAGAAGCGCGTCGCAATGGCTGTCGCAAAATTTGCTTTGCGGGAATGACTTGGTCACAATTTGAAGAACTATTAATGCAGAAATATGACGCCACCCGCCATTTTGTTTAACATGTTAAACGGACGCCCGAATGAAAACTAGTGCTTATCGGCCTACTGTAGCCGCCTTGTGGCATCTTTGATAACGAAATGGAGCTCGATGACAACTGAAGAAGTCGCAGTGTCGCTCGTGATGGCACACGCATCGCAAATTGACACTAGACTACAGAGTCTCCTGTACACAAAAACCATTAAAACGCGCAGCGAATTGCAGCAGCAATTACAGGCTTATACATTTGGAAAGCGGGTCGAATATTCAGGTGCGGATCATGGACCAGAGTCAAAGAACCATAAAATGCAAACTCCAGTTAAATGTCATCATTGTGGCAAGCCTAGGCACAAGATACGAGAGTGTCATAAGATGATCCAATGGTGCAGCTACAGCAAATGGTAGTAGTGTTAAGAGAGTCGGCGTATGTATGTGCTGTGTCAAACACGCAGGGAGTGATGTTTCAAAATCTCGAGGTTGATACGCGCGGGTGCTGTGGTCTTAACCGACTCGGACCAAAAGAGCTCTGCGTTAATCTCTACGGTGCAGGAGGAACGTCTTCTTCGTTAGTCATCTCGGCCTATCGCCAGCACCTCCAAGGTTGCGCAGCAGGGCACGGGGGGCTGAAGGAGAAGGCCAAAAATAAGGCGGCGACCCGCATTCACGCAGGGCCCAGTGGCGTAGCTAACCTGTCCGTCAAGAACCTGTCCGTCAAGAATCAGGAGAGGCTTTCCTGGGCCAACACATGGATGCGTGAAAACCAAATTAGCCCCCTCCCCAAAAGTGCAGACCGGTTCTACCGGGCCTGCCAACAAGAAGGTGGAGTCCATGGCAAGTAAGCGCCAACGGTCCGCTGAGAGTCCCATGCAAGGGGCCCCAGTGAGCAAGAGGCTGCGAGCACCTGGCTCCACCCAAACGGACCCGAACAGAACGAGACAGCGAGCAACGGTTGCTGAAACTGCCAGGCGGCATCTCGCCGATGCTCTCATATACAGAGGGGACCCTAACGGGACGTGGTGAACAGGAATAATATTCCGTCCATGCAGAAGGCTCACTAGCATTTTCCAACTTACTAAGAAGGCGGACAACGTCTATGTTTGGGACAAGTACAAGTCTCTCCTGAAGTCCTACAAGAAGATGATCCGCTCATCGAAAAGATCCTCATGGAGAGCCTTCTGCACAGACCTGGACAACATTAAAGACTATCCATGCAGCCTTCCATTCCCAGTCTTCTCCAGTCGAGCGATGGAGTGTGACCGGAGGCTCTGATTTCAGCTCATTTCCCGGGATGTATTGGAACAGAGAACAATGACTTGCAGCTCTTTCCTAGTCTCCCAGTTATGAGACCCCCTGCCGGTCTAATCACAACAAGCAAAATTATCTGGGCAATCGACTCCTTTGCAAAGGTAAGGCCGCCCGGTCTTGTTGGACTCTTACCAGCGATGCTGCAAGCCAGTAAATCTGTGATTGTTCCATGGTTATCGGAGATTTACACGGCATGGTGTCATATCCCCACTTTTTGGAGGACCTCCAAAGTCATCTTCCTGCCTAAGGCGGGTAAATGCAGTCACGTGGACCCAAATGACTTTCGGCCAATCAGCCTAACCTATTTTCTGCTTCAAGCTCTGGGGAAGCTACTTGATATGCACATCTAATGGCACCAAACCAGCATGCCTATACGAAGGGCAAGGCTGCTGAGACGGCTCTCCATGCTCTAGTAGCCTCTATTGAAAATGCAGACCACTTCCAAAAATATGGCCTAGGGGCTCTTCTTGACATTTCAGGCGCCTTCAATAATTTCACTACTGACGCTATTATGAAGGGCCTTACCTCAGTGAACACGGCTCCAGCGATCCACAAATGAATCAACCGATCGAGTATAATTCGACAAAGCAATCTTTTTAATTCCTAATTGTTAGCGCCATCACGCAAGATGTTATTTGCGGAATTGACTTTTGGAATAAGTTTGGAATTTCTGTTAGTTATGTTAGTGCACCAACTGAATCTGAAATTGAAAATTAAATGATACACAAATTGTCTCTTACAGTGATGCAAAAACGCAGATTACAAGCAGTTGTTATTTTTCTGTCATGCGAAAGGGACGGCTTAGGAAAAACAACACTTCTTGAACATACTATAGACACAGAAGATAGTACTCCCATCAAACAAAGATACTATCCCATATCTCCAGCTAAAAATAAGCGACTTTGTGCCGAGATTGACCACATGTTACGTTTAGGAGTAATAGAAGAAGCTTCGTACTCTGCATGGTGCTCGCTTGTGGTTTTGATTGTTAAACCTGGCAAAGATCGTCTATGTCTTGACTCTCGAAAGCTAAATGCAGTGACGAGGAAGGACGCATATCCCATGCCTAGCTTAGTCGATTGCCATCCGTTAAGACCATTTCCAAAATTGATTTAAAAGATGCCTTTTGGCAAATTTCTCTAGATGAAGAAACGCGACCAAAAACCGCTTTTACGGTACCAAATAGACCTTTGTATCAGTTTACTCATATGCCATTTGGCTTGTGTAACTCACCTCATACAATGTGTCGTCTTATGGATCAAGTAATTCCCTATGACATGAAAGAACACGTGTTCGTATACCTAGATGATCTATTGGTCATGTCCTCTAATTTAGAAGACCACTTACTGCATCAGACCGAAGTGGAAAATAGATTACAAAAAGCGTGATTAAAATTAAATGTTGCCAAAAGTCAGTTTGGAATACGAGAAGTAGATTACTTAGGCCATGTAGTAGGAGAAGGCACACTTCGAGTAAATCCAATGAAAGTGCAAGCCGTTTCCGAATTTCCGGTGCCACAGTCTAGACGCAAACTGAGACGATTCCTGGGCATGACTGGTTGGTACCAGCGTTTTATTCCCCAGTACTCAACAGTCATCTTTGCACTAACAGAGCTGCTAAAAGGAAATGAATTTGAACGAAATGAAGAGGCCCAGCAAGCGTTCGAAGCAATAAAACATAGACTTTGTGCCGCTCCGTTTTTGCGTCATCCCAACTATGAGTTGCCATTCATAGTGCAATGTGACGCATCAACATATGACATCGGCGCCGTATTAGCTCAACTTGATGCAGAAGGCAGCAAAATTATTCTACAACGGAATTAGAATGCTTGGCAGTTGTATTACCTATTAAGCGAAGGCTTAACCATTCAAAGTTATAGCTGATCATGCAAGTCTGAAATGGTTGATGAATCTAACAGACCTTCATGGCAGACTCGCTCGATGGGCGTTACAAGGAATGGAATCAAACATCGGAAGGGCAGTCAAAATGTAGTCGCTGACACTCTCTCCAGAGCATTCGAAGAAAATGTAGATGTTGTTGGCTCGAAATACTGATAGAGATATATTTGAACTCGGATGCATTTCTCGAAAGTGATTACGTTGAGTTAAAAGAGAAGATGAGCAAATCCAATCTTCCTTCAAAATCATAGACGGATATTTATATTACAGAGCAGTATTGCCTTCCGACGTCAGCGAAGATATTGGCGATAGCTGGAAACTGTACGTCTCTACATCTCTCAGAAATTCAGTGATAATTTGAGCTCATTGTACCCTAACGTCAGCACATTGCGGCACAGCGAAGTGTCTAGAACGCATTCGTAGGCATTTGTATTGGCCACGAATGGTAATGGAAGTGCGAGACTTTACCAGCAAATGCGAAATATATCAAACCTCAAAATACCCAACACAAAATCTAAAGCCGCCGTTGGGAATTTAAACGGTTAGTGAGCGTGAGTATTTCAAAGACTCTACATAGATTTCATAGGACCGTTTCCACGTTCAAAACTTGGTAATATTGGAATTTTTATCTTCCTAGATCATCTATGAAAATTCACATTCCTTGTACCAGTTAAGAAATTTTCGACTATAATCATCATTGATCACTTGCGCAACACAGTATTTAACTGTTTTGGCACACCAGAGTTCATAATCAGCGATAACGGCACTCAGTTTAAAAGCCGAGAACTCGCTGCATTTTTGTGTTCGTATGGTATCAAACACATGTTCACTGGAGCATATTCCCCTCAAATCAATGCAGCTGATAGGGTAAATAGATCCATTAATGCGGCGTTAAGATCATTTATTCGATCAGTCCAGCGAGAATGGGATATATGTATATGTTAGCAGTATCAATTGTGCTCTACGCAATAATATACATCAATCGATAGGCGCGTCATCGTACTATGTTGTATTTGGACAGCATATGACGACGCATGGTAAAGACTACACAGTGTTTAAAAATTTGAATCTCTTAAGTGAAGGAACTGCTCGACTCGAGCGTGCCGATAAATTCTCTAAAATCCATGCTGATATTCACAAATATCTGAAAAAGGCATATGAAAAGAATCAGAAATTGTACAACTTGCGTACTAAACAACGAACCTTTGAAGTTGGCCAGACAGTAATTAAGCGTAACTGGGCACTGAGCAATATGGCAAACAATTTCAACGCTAAGCTTGCACCAGTCAGCCTTAAGGCACGAGTAAAGCGAAAAATAGGACAGGCCTTATACCTATTAAAAAATTTAGAGGGCAAGGAAATTGGTCAATTTCATGCTAAAGACTTGTGGGAATTCAAAGAGTAACTACCTTCTTTCAGATTTTACATCGTCGATTGAACTCTCGATTAAAATCTGCTGTTGTGAGGTAGTTGTCTAATGACAATAAAAGTTGTAAAAAAAAAAAAACACCTGATTACCACATAATCAAAACATCAGCTGATGCGCCAAAGCCTTAATTAAGTTGGCAAGGCTACTTAGCATAGCTTAACTGTTAGACCTCTGTTGAGACTATCGAACGAGGAGAATCACACTGATCCATACAGAGATGCTTTGAGCACCCACTAAGGGCTGCCAATTTCACTTTTTCAACTTTTTTCGTTGAGAACGAAACGCATTAAACCAGACCGAAACAAAAGAAAGATAAAATTGTTCTTTAAATAAGAAAATAATACACATACTTTTGGCATCCAAGGATCCCTTTTGTCGCCAACCTTGAGTGGCCATCTCTATTAGAGAAATTTAAGGTGTTATATTATTCTTTATAATTTTTGCCACTTATTGGTAAGTTGTGTCAATCTGTATGGACCTTGCTATAAAAATGTTATTTTGTACAGCTAATTGGACATACTGATGGCAATTGCAGACGCTAGACCCTCCATTCAGTGGAATAGGTGTTGCCCATTGCGGTCCCGCCTCCTCCCCTGTTGAACAGGTGCCACGTGCCAATCACAGGCGGATATTCACCCTAATAAGGGGGTGTTAGCGAAGGCAGCGCATCTCGCTGCGGAAAGCCAACTAGAGCGAAGAAAAGACAATAATCTAGGCAGCGAAGCTTCGCTGCAGATCATCGATAAAGACTATTCGATAGCGGCTCGGCAAAGGCGAAAATAGAGACGTTCTAAGGAGCGTAGATCCTCCGGAGAGAGGTCTACGGCTCCACCAAAACCAACACCAGCACCATCTGCAGTGTATTGTTTTCTTTTGTAAATCACACAAAGAGAGTCAACCTGGTTTGATAAAGAAAAAGAAATGAAATTGAATTTGTAATAAGTGCTAGTCAAATCAACAAACTCATTTTTTTCGACTTTTATACAGCCAACATGGGGTCCATAGGGATTCAATAGCCTGATAATCATAACACTTTATCATCTTTAACAGCTATCATCAACAATAATATACATATATGTTACGACGGATTCATCTGTTATCAGGCTTGCTAACATCGATGGAATGTGCGTAAGTACGGCATAGCCGTGTGTGTAATCCTAGTTGATTGGGGGTTGTGATTGTGGGGCTCTCGATTCCGTGTTGGTTGATGCGAAATGAATACTGTCCCTCTCCCCGATTATTTCACTCTGTCTACACTTTAATTTATGATGACTTACTACCCAGTCAAAGCCAAAGACCCACCCCAGCCCTGAACTGAGCCGGCAAGTTAGCTAGACAGAGTAGGCTTAGACGAGTAGAACCTCGTGGTGTTCGTCACAAAGAATTAACGTTTTTTTCTTGAATTTCTTAAAAAAAAATTTCCCACTTTAGCTTAATTCGTATTTTTTCTTTTTGATTTTTCTGGAAAGGGGTAATTATAAACTTAAGATTAGAATTTTTTTAAATTAAAGTAATATATATGATAGATATGAACATATTTGGGTTGACTTTGACAAAATGATGTTAAAGAAACAATATCGCCATTGGTTACAAATTGGGCTGCTGGCTTAGCAATTTTTTTGGATGAATTTTCCAACGCTGACGGGGTTCAACAGCCTTATACTCGAAGGGCCTTCTACCTTAAACCTTCATATAGCTAGTTTTCCGGCAGCTAGTTTTCCGGGTGCTTTGAAACTTACGGGGTTATTGAATAAAAAAAAGCAACTTAGCACTTGCCGCCTTTACACGCCGATTGAAAAATATCTTATTTCGCGGAACGTAAACTAGAAGTGCGTCTGCACTAACATATATGAGAGTGCAACATACAAGTATACGCACGAAAACTTGCGGATAATGCCGGATGAGTGCATTGAGTTTGAAATGATTGAAGCGGATGACAACGTTGAAAGAGACGTAAGCCATCAGACAGGGATGACTGCGATTAAAAAGACGTAGAGCAACTGACCATCTCTGCCACCTGGCTGGTCCAAGGAGCAATGTTCATGTTAAAGAAATTGTTTGTAACGGATGGTTGATGAAGTGAAAGGCACTGCAGGTGCATAGCGCCGCAGAGTGGCGGCAAGAGTCCATGTAATGATAAAATCGGTAGCCAAATGGGCGAGTTTCTACTGGTATTTTTTAAAAATATACCAAATACAAATATACTAAAAATATATCAAACGGTATATTTGTTACATCGATACAGTTCCACATTCCAAATATACCATAGACGGCGCAATATACCAGATTGTTGGCCAAAGCAACTAAGACTCCTAGTAACATAAGTAGGCGATTTTGCCATACAAAAGTATTTCTTTAATAACTTAAACAATTTTTATCTGATCGCAATAAAATTTTCAAAATCATAAATACTATAGTTATTATTGTATACACCAAAATTCGCAGCATTAATATTACGCTTGTTATTCGATTTTATTGATTTGCGGGGGCGGAAGTGGGCGTGGCAAAAATTTGAAACAAACTTGATCTGCGTGCTAACATAAGAAATGCTGTCGAAAAAAAATTATAGCTCTATCTCTTCTAGTCTCTGAGATCTAGGTGTTCATACGGACAGACGGACATGGCTAGATCGTCTCGGCTGTTGACGCTGATCAAGAATATATATACTTTATAGGGTCGGAGATGCTCCCTTCTTTCTGTTACATACATTTCCTGCCGGCACAAAGTTATAATATCCTTCTACCCTATGGGTAGCGGGTATAAAAATTGAAGTTTAATAAGAGATATAAGACATAATGCCAAACTTGATGCTTGAATTTGATAATTCGCACGAAGTCGTGTGAGAGTCAGGAAGGCCGTATCGTGGAACAGGCAGTTAAAATGTAAAGTTTAAATTCCTATGACTGTTAAATTAGCATAATTAAATTAGTGATGTAAATGTCAAGAAAAAGGCAAAAGAGACAGTGGCGACTCGTTACGCTTTTCACCAAAGTTAATCAACCATAATGGACATCAATGATAATAATGAGTCTTCTACATATACATACTTTATAGGGTCGGAGATGCCTCCTTCTACCTGCGTGGCGCGATTGTTCTTGAAGCGTCAGTAAAGAAGAAGACGATAAAAGAGACAGTGGCGTATCGCTACACTTTCTACCAAAGTTAATAAATCATAATCAATCATAATGGATACATTTCCTGCCGGCACAAAGTTATAATACCCTTCTATCCAATGGGTAGCGGGTATAAAAATCAAATAATCGATGTAGATATACATACATATTTCATATAATACACAGATCCTGACAGTAATAGATAAACTCACTAAATTTGTAGCAGCATATAATATAAAAGAACAGAAACTGGAGAGCAAAACTACAGATAATAATAGAACAATTTACGAAATTTGGCAAACCTAAAAAAATTATAATGGTCAACGAATTTCGATCAGATCAAATACAAAATTTCTTAAATAAAGAAAATGTGGAATTACATTTAACAAAACTAAATGCACATACAGGAAATGCAGATGCAGAAATGCAGAAAGACTACACTCTACCCTAATAGAAGTTATAAACAGTATAAATAAGGACATCTCAATAGAAATCAAAATTCAAATTGAAATAGGAGCATGTACTAAAAGGTATCATACTGCAATACAATGCTCACCAAATGAACAAAGAACGAAAAAATGGACAAGAATTGTATGAGTCACCAAAAAATAGCAAGGAAAAGATTATAACCAAATTAAATGAAGAAAGAGAAGATTACGAAGAAGGAAATGATGGACATAAGAACGAACCATACTTCAGATATGCCAAATTAGCAGATATTCATCTTTGTAATATTAAAAGGTCATTAAAAATTGAACAAGATTAAAATATAAATACATACTATTTTTTTTATATATACAAATATCAACAAAATTGGTAATAAATACTGTTGATGCCAGATGACTGCAGGTGTGACCACTCAGGCCAGCTGACAGTGTGGTCGCGATCGAGAGTTATCGATAGCGACAAAGCTAGTATACTGTGCGTATGACACGGACACACTGTTCTTGGTTTCCTCTGAAGATGGTCACCCTGCCCCTTTTTTAGTGCTTTTTTCCATTCCGCCTTCTACATATGTTCAAATTTTCTACGCACACAACACATGTAATATTTCCAAGTGAATAAAATACTACACAAAAAGTTAAAGTTTAAAATAGAAAAAAAAGTGAAAGTGTTATTATTTTCATCAAGCGACGCCCCCCTACACATTTTGGTCCTTCGAGCCGGATTTCTGGATAGCTCGACCCCAGCAGCATTGGTTGTTTTGGTTCAAGATAAGTAATACACTTTTTTTTTTTCATCCATACATTTTGTGCAAGTGTCGTGTTCGCGCCATATTTTTTTCTTGTAACTTATATATATGTGACACAGCATATATATAAGTACATAAGCGTTCGACCGGCATTTTCTCAGCCATCTTTTCTACTTTATGTATACTTGGCACAATATATATATATATATATCCTTATATGTATATGTATGTGTAAGTATCTATACAGTTTAAAAGAGTTCGCTAATATTTTCCGTTTTTGGCCGCGGTTGTGTGTATTTTGCTATTTCTTTTTCTGTCGTATCGCGTTTGTCTGTTTTCTTTAACACACTCCTGTGTAGGCAAGCTCTCTATTGGTTATATTCAAATAACACGAGAGTTGCTCCTCTCATAGCAAACGCGCGTAGATCCACTACACTCCATATATATATATATATATACATATATATATATATACACACATATACATACGACATACAGTATGTCAAGAAACTCTTTACACACTGAAAAAAACACATATTTTTTGACTTTGCATGCAAAAATAACGCCTTTAGTTATTATTTTTCAAATTTTTTTTAATGCAGATCTATTATTTAGTAAATTTAAAATTAGTATGTACAAAAATAAAAACAATGCAACGAAAGGGAAAATTTTAAATCAACAAAATATGAGTTTACACATTTTTGACACTGTCAAGAAAGTGTTTACACACTTTAGTTTTCGATTCTGTTTTGTTCTATTTTTAGAAAAAACTGTACTTTATTGTTATCTATGCTTATGCACTATTCGCTATTTTTGCATTCCTTTTCATTCAATTGCGAAATCTTGCTACGCACTTGTCAAAAAGTTGATTTTTAAATTATTTGACATGCGTGGAGCTGGTTTGACTTTTGACGTTACCCAATTGACTTATTATAGTCACCAAATTGGAAAATCTGTGGCTTAGCTAGTGGAGCTTATTGGGGTATCGCAAAAAATAATTTATAATGCTCCAAATCGAGCCGAAAATGAAGACAAACTGCAAGCAAAGTGTGGAAATGGTCGAAAAATGGATATTGACGAGCGGGCAGACCGCCTTATTATGGGCATGGTTCGTCAAAACCCCAAATTTTGATCAGAACCCATGCCAAGGAGTTGGAAGAAGAGTGTGACATGGTCAATTCACATGAAACCGTCCGCCAACTAATTTTGCGGAACAAATACTCTTCAACCGTTGCAACGGTTGCGCGTAAGAAACCGCTGCTTTCGAAAGTAAATGTTGAAAACGCTTAAATTTTGGCTTTTAACATGAGAATCACGCCGGACAACTATTAGGATGACGTCGTATTCTATGTCCAAACCAAACAAATGCTATACTACAATGATGGACCAACTAGAGTATGCCACAAGCCGTTAACAGCCTTACATCAGCGCAACATCATTCTGACAGTAAAATTGGGAAAATAGTATTTGCTCCACAGAATTAGTTGGCGGACGGTTTCATGTGAATTGACCATGTCACACTCTTCTTCCAACTCCTTGGCATGGGTCCTGATCAAAATTTGGGGGTTTTGACGAACCATGCCCATAATAAGGCGGTCTGCCCGCTCGTCAATATCCATTTTTCGACCATTTCCACACTTTGCTTGCAGTTTGTCTTCATTTTCGGCTCGATTTGGAGCATTATAAATTATTTTTTGCGATACCCCAATAAGCTCCACTAGCTAAGCCACAGATTTTCCAATTTGGTGACTATAATAAGTCAATTGGGTAACGTCAAAAGTCAAACCAGCTCCACGCATGTCAAATAATTTAAAAATCAACTTTTTGACAAGTGCGTAGCAAGATTTCGCAATTGAATGAAAAGGAATGCAAAAATAGCGAATAGTGCATAAGCATAGATAACAATAAAGTACAGTTTTTTCTAAAAATAGAACAAAACAGAATCGAAAACTAAAGTGTGTAAACACTTTCTTGACAGTGTCAAAAATGTGTAAACTCATATTTTGTTGATTTAAAATTTTCCCTTTCGTTGCATTGTTTTTATTTTTGTACATACTAATTTTAAATTTACTAAATAATAGATCTGCATTAAAAAAAAATTGAAAAATAATAACTAAAGGCGTTATTTTTGCATGCAAAGTCAAAAAATATGTGTTTTTTTTCAGTGTGTAAAGAGTTTCTTGACATACTGTATACATCCAAACACAACATACATACACACACGTACATTTCCACACGACACTTACACACATATACACTCCGTATATGCTCCGATCATATTAATCCTATACAGTACTTTCACATCCACTGTTGTATATAATATATATTATCCATCACTTCACATACATATATATTATTCATTTACGTTTACGTATATAAACAGCAGCAATCACATCGAGAAATAAAGATTCACGCTGCTGTTTGTGTTTTACTCAAACATTTTTTTTGTTTTTTCCAACAGCGATTTTGTTCCTCGTCTGTTTTCTTGTGTCGGCTTTTGCTCACTATCCTGTGACAGCCGAAGTTCTACTCCGTTTTGTGCTTGCTTTCGGCTGTCCGCTTTACCGTGAGTCTTTGTTGAGAAAAGACTCTAAAGTGACTGCCGAAGCATAGTATGTCCAAGAGCCAAAAGAGCGAAAAGGACTCAAAACACTCGCTAAAGCTTCCGACCACAGTTCGTCGCCTGTCGTCCGCTTCGCCCGCTCCTTCGGGGTCCCAATCCGCCACACCTGCCGCTCAACTCCGAGTAAAGGTCGATCGTCCGTCGCCGTCTGCTTCGTCAAAGACTCCGCTGTTGCGCACATCTTCGACTGCTCTACGTAGTCAGGCAACTACCCGTTCCGTCCAAGCTAAATATAGCAAAACCCGTGCGATGGCTCTCAGCAATTTCGTTGCCGTCTCTGACAGACTGGTGCATTTCGAGAGTCGGGTCAGAGGGCCTGCAGCCGAAGATGACAATGTACACACGTACGAAATCCGTCGTGACCGGCTGCAAGTCCTCTGGGACAACGTCGAAGCTGCTTATTCCACATGTGCTGATGCACTGCATCAAGACAGCGACAGTGAAGGCACACAGGCGATGGAGGCAAAGTACGATCACTGCTATGCAGTGTACGAGCGGTGTCTCGCCCTTGTTAAGGGGCAAATTACCCAGGTTTCCGGGTCCAGCAGGAGTGAAGCATCCGTTCCTCCTGTATACTCCAGTGGCTGCCGGCTCCCTCCAGTCGACACCGAAGTTTTCCGTGGGGATTACTTGCGGTGGCCGACTTTCCGTGACCTTTTCACGGCCATCTATGTCAACAATCCAAGGTTGACTCCGGTCGAGAAACTTTTCCATCTGAATTCGAAGACCGCAGATGAGGCCAACGAAATAGTAGCCAAATTTCCGCTGACGAACGATGGTTTCGCGTCGGCTTGGGGTGCTCTCTGCGAACGTTTTGAGAACAAGCGCTTGTTGATAACAAGCCAATTGAAGATACTGTTTAACCTGTCCACGGTTACCCAAGAGTCGGGAGCAGCTATCAAGGAGCTGCAGAGCACGATTCAGCGTTGCTTGACCGCTCTTGAGCATTCAGACATTTCCGTCTGTAGCCCGTTCGCAGATTGCATCCTTGTTTTCCTCTGCTCGTCCAAACTTCCCAAGCTCACACTCTCGTTGTGGGAGCAATCGTTGGTGGACAAAGCAAAAATTCCCGCATGGCAGGATATGAGCACGTTCCTCAATGAGCGCTACCGTACGCTCGAAGCGATTGAGGACGTAAAGCCGACTGTCAATTCACAGATCGCGACTGCAGGACCATCCCGTCCGCAGAATTCGAAGCGAGTCAACTCCTTTGAGGCCCGAGTCACTCCGAAAGGCAAATCGTGTGACTTGTGCTCAAAGGAGAATCACCCTGTCCGGGTGTGTCCGCGTTTTTTGCAAATGTCGGTCAACGAGAGGATGACATACATCAAACAGAAAAGTCTCTGTTTGAACTGTTTCGCAAGAGGTCACCAACTCCGAGAGTGTACAAGTGCGCACAATTGCTTTACATGCAAAGGGCGGCACAACACTCTTCTCCATCGGGGTGACAGTGCCCACAATGGGGCCTCTTCATCGTCCAACTTACAGTCCACTTCAAATCCAACGGCAACAAATGTGCAGAATTTCTTTGCTAATAATGCTCAGAATGTCCTTCTCGGCACGGCGGTCATCAATGTTTGCCACTTGGGCACTACATATACCGCACGTGCGTTAATTGATTCCGGGTCCGAAGCGACCTTCATTTCTGAGCGTTTGTTCCAACGCATTAAGTTGCCTTTCCAGTCCGTGCGAGCCCAGGTATCCGGGCTAAATCACGCAGTTGCGGCCCAATCGCAGAAGTTATGTCACTTCAGCATTGGTTCTCCGACGAAGCCGAGGCTCCATATCGAGACTTCGGCATTCGTAATTCCACAGTTGGCAGGCAAACTGCCCTCCTTCGACATGCCGCGAACTTTCCTCAAGGATCTACCAGCGATAGAACTGGCAGATCCACATTTCTACAAGAGCGCTCAGATCGATGTACTAATTGGCGCGGATATCCTTCCGTCGGTCATCTTGAGCGGCTCCCGGCCAAACATTTGTGGCTCACTCCTTGGGCAGGAAACCGTGTTTGGCTGGATTCTTACCGGCCCCGTCTCCCAGAGTATGTCGACAACTGTTTCTGCGTTTTCGACAAGAGTCGCCCTCCAAGCAGACGAACAGCTCGACAGCCTACTTTCCAAATTTTGGGAGGTGGAGGATATTCCAGCGAAGCTGATAAAGGAGTCAGACTTCGTTTGCGAAGAGAACTTCGTTAAGACTACGTCTCGTAGCACATGTGGCAGATATCGGGTGACTCTTCCATTCCGGAAGCCCGATGGCATTGAACTGGGTCATTCCAGATCTATAGCGTTGGCTCAATTCCTCAAGAACGAGAATCGTTTGTCAAGAAACGATTCTCTAAAGGAACAGTACAATGCTGTTCTCCAGGAGTACGTGGACTTGGGTCATATGACACCCATATCGCCTCAGGCGATTGTCACGACTCCTAATTTCTACCTGCCTCACCACGCCGTGTTCAAACCTGATAGCACCACAACGAAGGTGCGGGTCGTTTTCAACGCATCTTGTCCATCCTCAAATGGCAAGAGTCTGAATGATATCCTTCATTCAGGGCCCATTCTCCAATCGGATCTTACGTTACAGATCCTCCGATGGCGATACTATCGATATGTGTTCAATGCGGACATAACGAAGATGTATCGCCAGATCCTCATGGACTCAAAGCACACACCGTTCCAACGAATTCTGTTCCGCACGTCGGACGGTGAGATCCGTGACTTTGAGTTAAACACAGTGACATTCGGTGTCAACTGTGCGCCTTTCCTGGCTCTACGAGTCCTCCAGCAACTTGCTGATGACACACGCTTGGAGTATCCTCTCGCCAGCCGAGTCATCTCCAACGACATGTACGTGGACGACGTCCTAGCGGGGACACACACGAAAGAAGAGGCCATCCGGACCATCGCGGAAGTGTGTGCAGCCCTGGACAGCGCTGGCTTCCCGCTGAGGAAGTGGACGTCGAACCATAAGAGCGTGCTGAAGGACATTCCAAAGGACCATCTACTTCGAGAAGATTTCCTCGAACTCGAAGATTCCAGTACGGCGAAAACTCTGGGCATCAGGTGGCAAGCTCACGATGACGAGTTCTTCTTCATGCCACCAGAAGTTGCCCATCAGGACTCCTACACGAAGAGGGAAGTGCTTTCGCAAATCGCTAAGCTTTTCGACCCAGCCGGGTGGCTGGCCCCTTTCGTTATCCGAGCCAAGATCTTCATGCAGGAGATCTGGCTGAGAACGCTCGAATGGGACGAACATTTACCCACGGATCTTTCACTCCAATGGAAGGAGTACCTCCAGAGCTATCCTGCTCTGGGAAAGATCCGGATTCCAAGATGGGTCCAATTCCAGACACGAGTGAAGCTCCAGTACCACGGATTCTGTGATGCGTCAGAACGGGCGTATGGAGCAGCGATCTATGTCCGTGTGGAAACGGCGAACAAGGTTTCCACACATCTCCTTACTGCGAAGACAAAGGTGGCTCCGGTCAAGTCTCTCTCAGTGCCACGTCTGGAGCTTTGTGGCGCAGTCCTGTTGGCTGAGTTATCTGCAGCCCTCCTCCTGAAACTGCCAGCAGAAAGTTTCCAGACTTTCTTTGGACCGACTCAACAATTGTTCTCGCCTGGTTGAACAAGCCACCCTGCCGATGGACAACCTTTGTGGCCAATCGAGTGGCCAAGATTGTCCAAGCCAGCGACGCCAAGAACTGGTCGCATGTGCGATCTGAGCACAATCCGGCAGATCTGGCAAGCCGTGGTGTCCTGCCACAAGAATTGGTTCGTAATCCGTTGTGGTGGCATGGACCAGAGTGGCTTCATCTCCCGTCGGATCAATGGCCAACTTCTCCAAGTCCCATTCCGGAGACTCTGCTGGAGCAGCGGATTAAGTGCAACGTCGCTAAGTCACCTCCGACTCCCGACTTCCTGAGCAGGTTCTCTGAGTTTGGCAGGGCACTGCGCACGTCTGCCTATGTTCTCCGATTCATCGATAGGAGTCGGAAGTTGGCAGTTCCAAGCTCTACCGTGGTCCAGGCGGATGAGCTGTCACGGATCCAAGAGCGGCTAATCGTCATGGTTCAACGACACACTTTTCCTCAGGAATACCATTGTCTGCAGTCCAAGCAGCAGGTCCCTTCCTCAAGTTCAATCCGAAACTTGAACCCTTTCCTCGATGGCAAGGGGATTCTACGGGCCTGTGGGCGTCTGAGGGCGTCCCACTCGCTGCGTTATGATGAGAGTCATCCAATAATCCTCTCGTACTCCTCGTCCTTTGCACGATTACTGGTTCGTTTCACCCATCGTATATCCTTACATGGGGGTAACCAAGTCGTCATGCGGCTGATCCGTTCCAGATTCTGGATTCCAAAATTGAAGGTCCTCGTTAAATCCACCATCAACTCCTGCAAGGTTTGCGTCATCTACAAGAAGAGATTGCAGACCCAAATGATGGGGGACTTGCCCAAGGAAAGGGCGTCCTACTCGAGACCTTTCACGCACACTGGAGTCGACTTCGCTGGCCCATTCGAAATAAAGAATTACACTGGCCGAGCCTGTCTCATCACCAAGGGGTATGTCTGCGTCTTCGTGTGCTTCAGCACGAAGGCGATCCACTTGGAGGCAACATCGGATCTCACGACGGAGAAATTCCTGGCCGCATTCTCCCGTTTCATCGCACGGCGCGGGTGTCCACACCAAATGTACTCGGACAACGGGAAAACCTTCGTTGGAGCTGACAAGGTGATCTCCATCGACTTCTTGGAAGCGACGAGGGAGTGCATCATCGCACAACATGCCCACAAGAGCCTATCCTGGCACTTCAACCCGCCGGGCGCCCCGCATATGGGTGGATTATGGGAAGCCGGCGTAAAGAGTTTTAAGGCACTTTTTTACAAGGCGACATCCACCTCGAAATATACGTTCGAAGAGTTGTCCACTCTTCTCGCTAAGATCGAAGCCTGTCTGAATTCGAGGCCGATTTCCCTATGTCCGAGGATCCTTCGGACTTACTAGCGCTCACTCCTGGCCATTTCCTCATAGGTGGCCCTCTTATTTCGGTGTTGGAACCTCCAATTAACCAACCGGCCACCTCCATCCTCAATCGATGGCAGCGACTGAAGGCTCTCCACCAACAATTTTGTTTCCGTTGGAAAGATGAGTACCTGAAGGAGCTGCACAAACGGACGAAATGGCAATCCCCTACTCGGAACCTTCGGATCGGTGACATGGTCGTCATAAAAGAAGACAACCTCCCCTCGAACGAGTGGCGCCTCGGACGGGTGCTGACGACGTGTCCAGGCACCGATGCCAAGGTCCGAGTTGTAGATGTGCTCACGGCGCGGGGTACTATCCGACGACCCGTTGCCAAACTTATCCTACTCCCGATGGACAGCAAGACTGACCCCTCCACGTTAGAAGGACTGAAGGACGAATAACATCCTATCCTGTACTCTTATTCGTCGTCCTGTGTTGTCCTATGCTGTCCTGTTCCGTGTGTCATTGACACTGCAAAGAGGCTATTATACTAATCGTTTGTTTCTTTTTGTTTTCATTCCATGTAGTATGCCATCTCACACATCCACCCACCGGAACCGCCCAGCTGGCACCAACTCGTTCCGGTGTCGCGTGTGCCGTGGGATCCACCCACTCCGGAAGTGTCAGCGATTCCTGAGGCTGACAGCAGAGAAACGGTTGAGAGCAGTACTCATCAACAAGTACTGCTCTAACTGTCTGGCCCACCAACACTCCGGGCAATCCTGCCGCAGCGCGGGAAGGTGCAGGGTGTGTCGGGGGAACCACCACACACTGCTGCATTTCAAGGAGGCACGCAGCGCTCACCCCAACCGTCAGCGACGAGGCGATGACCAACCGGTCTCCACCAGGTCCCGAACCCCAACAAGGCCACGCTCGCCAAGGCAACGCTCGCCAAGGCCGCGCTCGCCAAGGCCGCGCTCGCCAAGGCCGCGCTCGCCAAGGCCGCGCTCGCCACGGCCACGCTCGCCACGGTCACGCTCCCGCTCGCCGTCACCCCATCGACCGGCCTCACCGACGTCCGAGGAGGCCTTTCCGACGTCGCTCGCATCCTTGCTGCAGGACAAGGCTGTGAGCATACTTCCGACGGCCAACATCCTGATCGACACCGGATGCAAGACGTTCGAGATGCGAGCGCTGATCGACCCGTGCGCGGCGACCAGTCGTATCAGCGCATCTTTGGCAACGGCCTACCGGCTATCCGTCACCCGCGTTGGTACGGAAGGCGTCTGCACGGCGATCATCCGCTCGCGGACATCCGAGTTCCGTCGAAAGGTGCTGCTGCAGGTGGACTCGCAACTCTGCTGCCGCACCCCCCTCCGACCCGTCGATGGCGAGAACTTGGAGCAGTTCCGCAGCATCACGCTCGCCGACGAACGCTGGTTCCAGCCATCGATGGTGTCCCTGGTGCTCGGCACTGATGTGCATTCTCACATCATCCAACCCGGCCTCCTGCCGAGCACCAACGGTTTGCCAATGGCCCAGAATTCCACCTTGGGTTGGATTCTGTCCGGTCCATTTGGACAATGATACCGTTTGCAACTCATTGCAAGGGGGGGAGGATGTTGATGCCAGATGACTGCAGGTGTGACCACTCAGGCCAGCTGACAGTGTGGTCGCGATCGAGAGTTATCGATAGCGACAAAGCTAGTATACTGTGCGTGTGACCGTGTCATACGCACAGACACACTGTTCTTGGTTTCCTCTGAAGATGGTCACCCTGCCCCTTTTTTAGTGCTTTTTTCCATTCCGCCTTCTACATATGTTCAAATTTTCTACGCACACAACACATGTAATATTTCCAAGTGAATAAAATACTACACAAAAAGTTAAAGTTTAAAATAGAAAAAAAAGTGAAAGTGTTATTATTTTCATCAAGCGACGCCCCCCTACACAAATACATTTATTATTTTATTTTTTTTCCCGCACTTTCATAATATTTTATTAATCACTTTAATGTTTTTATCAATGACATATGCTCGATTGCATATGATTCCAATTCAGGAGGAGGCAGGATATATCCATATACATATGTATTCTACAGAAATTGTAAGCCATACCGTTATTATTTCACACATTATTGACATTAATCAAATCAATCAAATAATTAATAAAATAGTCGAAAATATAAAAGACATTGAGATAGCACACAAAGAAATATTAATAAATTAAATAGAATTATTCAGAGCAAAAATAAAGTCAATTACTCCATCAACACGAACAGAAAGAAGAGTTTTTAATGGTGTAGGTACAGTACATAAATGGCTATTCGCCATAATGAATAATGACGACAGAGAAGATATATTAGAGCACTTGAACATAATAGACCAAAACAATCATAACTTAATAACTAACCTAAACAAACAAATTCACATTAACAACTATTTTAACGATTCAAATCACACTCTCACAGGCATGATTCGTCAAGATAGAAACATGAATCCTTTCAGCTAAAATGAGTGACCAAAATAAAGAAAATGAGAACATTAAGGAATATTGAAGAAAACTAAATTACATTCAAGAAAATATTGTCAAAAGATGAAATAAACAAATTTTAAATGGGTAATTCTCTGGTAAATGTCGCGTGCGACCACCTTTATAGTTAAAAAAAAAACAACTAAAACAAATTTTAACAAGTACTATAGTTACAGTCGAGTGTGCTCGAATGTGAGATACCCGCTACCCATTTTTAATAAAGGCAAAATATTGCGGTAATATTTTTAAAATATACCGAAAATACTAAGAATATGCCAAACGGTTTGTTTGGTATATCGATGTAGTATACTATTAAAAATATACCATAGGCGGCACAATTTTGTATTGCCATACAAAAGTATTTCTTTAATAACTTTGACAATTTTTATCTGATCGCAACAAAATTTTCGGGAATCATAACTACTGTAGTAATTATTGTATATACCTTAGCTTTAAAATTACGCTTGTTATTCGATTTTTTTGATTTGCGGGGGCGGAAGTGGGCGTGGCAAAAATTTATAGCTCTATCTCTTATAGTTTCTAAGATCCAGTGTTTCATACGGACGGACGGACAGACACACAGACGGACATGGCTAGATCGTCTCGACTGTTGACGCAGATCAAGAATATATGTATATACTTTTTTAGGGTCGGAGATGCCTTCTTCTTCCTGTTACATACATTTCCTGCCGGCACAAAGTTATAATACCCTTCTACCCTATGGGTAGCGGGTATAAAAACAGATGATGAAATCAAAGATTGAAGTTGAAATGCAATTGAGCTTACAATTTGTTTTGACATGTAAATTAATCAATTCAGTTGTACTGAATAGAAAAAAAAAATATATTTGGTTGTTGGGAGCTGCAAGCTTCCGCTTTATTCGGATATTAAATTAGAACTAAAGTCCAAAAGTGGACTTATGCTGCAAGTCAGCTAAGATGGGACAAAGCTTCTTTATGTTTATACAAAACGGATGATGAAATCAAAGATCGAAGTGTAAAATGCAATTGTGTTTACAATTGCGTTTTGACATGTCAGCATTCGCTGTTGAGTTTACATTTACATAGGTTTGCGCATTATGATCTGGGCTTTACGTTAATTGTGTTTATGCTAAGGCATAATTGTTGATATCAAAAATGACTACGCAATTGGAATTTGACTAATTGGAAATATGCTGAAGTGAGAAATTGAAAGTGTTTATGTTTCCAATAGGATGTGTTATGTGAGCTGGGTGTTTATATTGCCAATAAGATTTTTATGTGAGCTGGGTGATAACTTGTACAACATTGGCTCTTGAGTTTATATTGAGTTTTGCGCATTGTGATCTGGGCTTCACGCTTAAGCATAATTGTTTTCATCAAAAATGACTGCGCAATTGGAATTGGACTGATTGGAAATGCGAATAATCGAAATTATTTATATTTTCAATAAGATTTGTTCGGTGAGCTAGGTGATAACTTGCACACGAACAAGCTACACACGCATGCAACCTACATACAATGCTAGACAGTTTGTCATTTCTAATTAGAGAATACTAAAATAAATAATAATTGTTTTACATCTGATTACATTTTACTATATTATATTACTATATTTGGACGTTGACGTACTAACGGCAGTACCATCAAGTGGCCCAGCGATACCAAGCACGGGCTTGTTGACGCGCGACCAAAACAAAATAAATTTGTGAACAGCATGCATTAAACGAAAACCGCGAATAAATATTAAAAGACGCTGGACAGCTAATTAAATTAAATTAAAAATATGTTAGAATATATGTATAATAAGATAAATAACAATTAAATATTCGATAAATAAGCTAATAATAAGGTTTTAAGCATAGAAATAGATTTACTAGAGCAAACTACGTTATTGAGATTATTATAGTTTACACACAGAATACGGAAGGGAAGCAAATTTATTAACATATGTAGATCTACGTGAAATGAGAAGAGGAAGAAAATTCCTAGTGATCCTGACAGGAACTGCAAAACTAATTTGACTTAACAGCTCCAAAGAGTCTATTTCACCATTAATTAGTCTCTGTATAAAAACAACAGCTTGCATAGTTCTACGGTCAGAAAGAGAAGGAAGGTTTAGTAATAAAAGTCTACTGCGATACGGTGGTAATCTAATATTAGGATTCCAATTTAAACTACGAAGAGCAAATAATAAGAATTGTTTCTGCACCGATTCAATCCTATCTTGATAAACCCTATACTGGGGATTCCAGACAAGAGATCCGTACTCAAGGATAGGACGAACCAGTGAGACGTATAAAGTCTTAGTGATGTAGGGATCATTGAACTCTTTCGACCAGCGTTTTATAAATCCCAGAACACCCATGGCCCTATTTACAGCAGACAGAATATGTTTATCGAATTTTAGTTTTGCATCAAGCAGAACCCCTAAGTCATTCACACCTTAAATTCGCTCAAGAGGAGTATCATATAACACATAGTTATTTAACTGCGAAGAACCCCTACAAAAGGTCATAAACTTTCACTTATTGCAGTTGAGATGTAACATATTTACTCTGCACCAAGATTCTAGACGATTAAGGTCACATTGTAACAGTGAGCTCGCAAGACTATCATTAACTGTCAGGCAATGCTCAATAACAGAAGGAAGATCATTTATGAACAAAGTGAACAATAGAGGAACCAAATGACTTCCCTGGGGCACACCAGAAGTGACTTGGACACATTTAGATACAAAACCATTATAATACACATTCTGAATTCTGTTGGAAAGGTATGAGGATATCCACTCAATTAGGCTATGAGGAAACCCTAAAACATTAAGCTTATACAGTAAGAGGTGATGATTAACAGAGTCAAAAGCCTTACTAAAATCGGTGTAAATAACATCCGTTTGCATTTTATTCTCGAATCCTTTAATTACAATAGAAGAGAACTCCAATAAGTTAGTAGAAGTGGATCTAGACTTCACAAACCCATGTTGGTAAGGTGAAATTATAGATTTACACAGATGTTGAGAAGTTATAATTTTTTCAAATGCTTTCGGAATCGCAGACAATTTAGATATACCGCGATAATTTTGAACTTTAGATTTACTCCCTTTTTTTAGGATAGGTATAATGTATGATTTTTTCCAGATTTTGGGAAAAGAACATGAGTTAACGGATAATTCAAACAATTTAAAAATTTAATTAAAAAGTATTATTTTGTATATAATATTTTCTGAATAAATTATTTACATGCTTTTATTTTTTGAATATTTTTTTAGTTAAGAAAGAATTGAAACAGAAATTATAATAAATTAAAATTTAAAGTATTTATCAAAGAATATTTAAATTTTTTAGTTTGTAAAATGGGATTTGAACCCAGGCACATTTCTACTAGAGGTGGAGAACTATCGATTGCACTATCGGGACTATCGATGGTTGGGCACTATCGACACGCTCTCGATAGTGGTCAATCGCTATCGTCGATAATGTTCGATATTTTTCAAATATCTTTGTATACCCGCAACCTTCGTAGAGTCGTAGAGGGTCTTCAGCAAAGCAGGACAAAGCATTTCAAATAGGCGTACAAAATTATTGGTTAAAATAAATATATAAATAGCAGTTAAGGTAAATCTAAATAATAAAAAATCATATTATTCGAATAATTATTATTTATAATTTTCAGATAAAGATTGGAACACCAATTTCATACTCTCATACTTTCAATAAATATAGATTATTTCAAAAACTAATTAAATTATTTGTTTTTACTGCACTGTCGACGATAGATTTTACTTGATATCGTCGATAGTCGATAGTTTACGTAAACTATTAAGCACTATCGATAGTTCTCCACCTTTAATTTCTACACCCGCAAACACATTACAACATTACACATATAATCAAACACTTGGCTTTTTATCGGCGGTAAATTGCCAGTATATAGGCACGAACAGTCGTAGACAGAGACTCGAAACTTTCGTCGCGGCAAAACTAATTGGCGTGTGCTAGTTGTTTGTCCGCGAGAAAACTGTACGTTGCAAAACTTCACGTGAATAGTATGCATTGCATACACATACCAAGTATGTGCATATGTATGTATATAGACGCATCATATTTTGACAGGTCCGTTATTTCGTTTAAACACATACATCCCAGAGACTTTAAGAGATAGACATATATTTTTTTCAACAGCATTTTTGATATCTACACGCAGACCAAGTTTGTTCCAAATTTTTGTCACGCTCACTTCCACCCTCACAAATCGATAAACATCGAATAACAAGCGTAATTTTAAAGCTAGAGTCGAATTTTGGTATATACAATAATAACCATAGAGATTTTGATTCCTGAAAATTTGTTGCGATCAGATACAAATTTTCGAAGTTACTAAAGTAATTCTTTTGTATGGGCAAAATTGTATTTTTAATTGTACTTGATAGTTTTGTTAATACGATTGACTGCTTTGCTTTAGTTAAAAACTCAAGCAAATATTAAGGTGTACATATTTAATTTTTATGAGGGGACAATTTCCTTTCGATAGTTTTAAACGAAGCACCTGCTACTTAAAAAACTTCTAGCTAACAAAAAAAACTCGTTCTACGATTTCACTACTATTGGGAAAATAGTTGCAATAATAAATTAAAACTCCTATCTTATTTGGTTAGAAACAACTGGTGTATAGCATTATTGTATGTTACTTTTCTTACTTGTTTATTAAAACTTAAAACTTTCAATCGAATTCTATCAAATGCATTTGAGATATTCAAAAACAGTGCAGAAAACGCGACGTATATTACTTTTCGCGAACTCAAATTCTCAGGTAGTGCCAGGCGATAAACTCTAGCATATTGCATGGGCTTATAATACCGTAGTACATATATCATTTCCTTTTAATTGGCTTGACTGTTTTCTTTTGTTTGTTTGTTTCTTTTGTTGTTTTTGTTGTTATTCCTGATATATAATCCCGATATTAAAGCGCTTACAAATCTTATTATATTGTTGGTAAAGAGCGGGGTCCTGGCTGCGGCCTTGAGAGCGTACCGTGGTCAATCTTTGGTGCATTTGTTTTATATGTATTGATGTTTGCCCTTCCGTAAGCATGCTTGAAGCACTCCTGAACTAAACATTTCCTAAATAATTATAAAATTTTAGTTATTATGTCAAAAACATTAATTTGTTCAATATTTCAGCTTCAGCAATATTCTTCAAAATTAGTATTAAATTCACCTCATTCTTTAAAAAACATATTTAAAAAAACGAGAAAAGAATTATTTTTTTTACATAGTACTTTACATCCCTCCTCATATAAATATGATTATGCTCCCATATAAAGTATACCGCTTAATTAAACATCCAGTCTTTTAAAGTTTATGTAATATTTTGCCATATTATTGCTATTTTTAGGAATATTAAGCTCCCTAAGATGTTAGGTGGAAAATGTTTCATCAATATTCTTATACATGTACATATGTACAATAACACCTAGATATTGGCATACTTACATACATTAAAGTTCATATTGTATATGCAAAGGTCGTATTTCCAATGTTTACATCAAAAGCTCAATTTGAAGCGCATGCGTGAGCTTAAAGTGTTCTGAAAATTTGACAGGTTGTATTCTAAATTTTGTTAGCTTTGTTTCGGGACTGTAATCAAGACATATTAAAACTTCGGTTGGTTACAATTAGTTGTTAAAAATTTATATTTGCAAGAATACACACGCATAAGTACTTTCGACGCAAGAGTATAAAAAAGAAGCACTCATAAAATAGATTTATATGTGAAAATATATATATACATACAAAAGTATTTATTTAGTTGCAATGTATGTATGTACATATGTATGTGAGTACAAGTATACTTACACGTAAGACTAAATATTTTATGAACTACTCATATAAAAAAATAAAAGTAAATAGCCATTTGGAAGTGGAAAGCTTCATACTATGTACATACTTACATAGATACATACATACGTATTTTAACAAAATTTTTACAGTATTATTGTGCGCGTTTCTACCGCTTTACTTGTATTAATACGATTAAATGCTCTCATTTTGCATTGCTAGATAATCATAAGGCGCTTTAAAAGATTATATTGTGTAACGTATGTGTTCTTATTTGTGTATGCAACAATCGTGGAAATTGACAATTTAGAAAGAACATATAAAAAATTTTCAATGAATCTAAGTGCATTTGAAGTGCGAAAAGTTTGTCAAATAAGATAATAAAGCCGATAAGCTATATATATTACAATTACATGACCTTATGTATGCCTATAAATCAAACTAAACAATGAACAAACTTGTTCTGCTCCTCCTTTTGTGTTTTTTTAAAACGATTATCGGAATGAGAGATGGTAAGTTTACTTCAACTACTATATGTATACATGTACCCAGATTCACATTTACGTATTTCATATAAACACATACATATGTACATATATATATATATTATATATTCATCTTTTTTTGAGCGAACACAATTTTTGAATTTGTTTAGAAAATATTGTATAAACTCTCTTGGGTGGTGGGCCATTATTTCTTGTAAATAGTCAGTTGTATTTTAAGTTAGAGGCATTTCACAAGTAATTTTATGAGTTAAACAACAGAGAATATAGCCAAACATCAGGAGTTGCTTACGAAAAAAAATTAAAGCAGGCGAAACAAAATTGTAATATTTTTTTTAACCGGACACTTTCCTTGGGCGAACGAAAATTGGCCGACTGTGACAATCTGCTCTAGAGAGTTTTCATTAAACAGAAAACCGGTGGATAGAAATCTTTAAAGGGAAGGACTACAAAATCAACCTTTAAAGAGCTGCAAGGTACCCAAGAATGTAAAAGTATGTATGTATTATTAAATCCAAATTTAAAAAAATAATGAGTACTGTTAAATAACATAGTGTGAAAAATTTATATTTTTCATGCTTAAAGAATGAATTTAAGAATATTTACACTAAAGCAAGGGTTATAAATAACTGTGATATTTAAACTTTGTTCGACTCTGAGATACTTGCTTCAATTCCTTGAAAATAAATTAAACGTGAAATTCTATAAAGTAATGCATTCTAGCTGCAGTAATAGCTGCTTGGGTATAGAAAAATATTCTCAATATTATGGCGCAGTTCCTATGTACACTAAATATGTCCATGTGGCCACGATCTTGGTACGATGCTATCTCAAAGTGGCCGCAGTGCTTCCTTGCACTTACTTAATAAAAAATTTGCTTATTAAATAAATTAAATTTTTATAAAAAATCAAACAGATTAATTCTCCATCTTCCCAAACATATTAAATGGCAAATTAGTTGTAATATTTTATAGCTTTGAGATTGCTCTTGCGACTGCACAAAGTTATTTGATGCAATTTCGCTTTCTTTTAAACTTTTTGTTATAAATTTTGTTTCATATTTGAGTAATGTTGTTAATAATCAGCGCAAACGAATAGGTTGTCTATCTTTCGTTTGTGAAACGGCTGTTTTTAAGTCCACCTACTATAACTCCATCAAATAAACCGGGTCAAAAATAAAAGTAACGTCTAGAGACCTATCCAGACAAATTGGAATATCATCTATCTAGGACCACAGAAAAGACTAAAAACACGGGTCGTAGAAATGTTAATAATTATAGAAAATTGAAAACTGAAAACATATATTGTTATATTGAATAGATATTGAGCACCTACAACCCGTCTGAATAATCATATTTCTAAAAAGGTAATGACATTAATAAGAAAGATATACTATTTAAATATGAGTTAATAAGTTTACAACAAATGCATCTTACATTCTGATAGCAAAGTGATCGACAGATTTGGAGGAAGGCTTAGAATGAGAATTATTGCTACTATTAGGAAGTAAAACCGTAATAGTTGAAAGATTGATGATTTCGACAGAGGGTTGTAAAGATTGATTTTCTTAAACCATTTCCAAAATCGAAAGACGAATAAGAACTTCAAATTCTGTTTTTTTTTTCGGATAGATATCTAAAGCCAGTCCGCGGTTTCCGAATAAACCCAGCGATATTTCGTCCTGCAATATTTACAGGTTCATCTTAACCCTCACATAGATGCAATCAAATAGACAATACGGCCGTTAAATCTAGCACATTTCTCATGTACTACGTCGCACAGCCAGCAACAGGCTAACCCATTTTTATACCAGCGGGCACCTGGAATTTTTTTTTGTAGCAGATAAACATATTGATACAAGAAAAAAAAAACTAATCAATCCGAAATAAAAATGATGAAACAAAAAAAATAAAAGTGTTACTTTTGGGTGAATTGAATCCTACTATGATCTGTATTTACAAAGAGCGCAAAACACAAGCACATAAAACAGGTAAACTTAGCAACAACTATATAAATTCCAGGGAATGTTAAGTTCTATAAAATCAAAGTGTTTGTATGAACAAAGTCGAGTGTGCTCGACTGTGAAATACCCGCTACCCATTTTCAATAAAAGCAAAATATTACGGTAATAATCTCAAAATATAAATATGCATGCATATATTCTCGATCGGGATTTGAACTCGAGCACCACCGACCGGGTGGTTAAAAAAAATAAAAGGTTGTACCTGGAGAGGGCTCGAACCCGGGCACCACATCATGCTCGGCTTGCACACTACCACCTGAGCTATCGCATTGCTTATGAAGCTCCTATGCATACAGATACTAATATAGACGAGCATGTAAGTTAATTATTTATTTAAAAATAATAACAAAAATATATTTCATTACGATTCCGATTGGAACCGTTCTTTATTGAAATTGAATTAAAGACTAAAGACTAATTCTAAAGCTAGCCCTATATAAAGCTGCGAGTTTCAGCAGCGGCGTTGACAGCGCTGCTTTGGTTGGTAATTGGGTGCAATGCTTCTTGTTCCTGGAATTGCTTGCACCGGCATGTGGCGGATGTATTGGGCAACTTGGCTTGGGTCTTCTTGGAATGTTTGCAGGTGCACTCGGCGCGTGCAAGAAGTTGGTCAGACGCTGAGTCTGCATTTTGGACTTGTGGGATTTTGAGTTTCGAAATGTTTTGTCTGTTAACTCTTCCCCCTCTAATTCATGCTTGTCCTCAAGCAAATTTTATTTCTCAAAAGTATGGGATGTTGTTGAATTGAGGCAGTGGATTTTTTTTGTAAATCTTCTTGCTTGCGGAGTGGTGGCTTCAATGTTTCTGATGGAGCTGGTGTTGGTCCAAGTTGAAGGGTAATGGTGTTCTTCTTCCGACTGCAAGCGTGAAGTCCTAACGCTGTTATCAGGGTGACACCGAAGAGCGTTAACATTGTAATGCTGTTGACCATGGAATGCGTCTGTATGTATTGCAGCTTGTTGGTGTTATTGAGATGAAGCGCCTCCAGTGCCTCTAGGCATAGAATCCTTAAACGTTCAGTTTCTTCGGCTGTTATTTGTGAGATTGGCACTTTTGGTTGCATAATGACTGGTTCCATATTGTTGAATAGCCGCTCTTTGATTCGCATGGAATCGTTGATTAGGTGAATGAGAAATGACCCTTCCAGATGATTTCCGGTTCCATTCCAGACCAAATCGCCGTTGAAGTTGTTGAGGAGAATTAGACCATTGTCGATTTCCTCTATCTCCGGGATGTGATCCGCGTTGCTGAAACTGCACAGTGCTCTCTCTCCCTTAACTAATTTCGGAATACAATATGTTTGGCTTACATCAATAACATTCTTTTTGTCGCAAACTTTTATGTTTAAGTAGGTTTTACAATTTTTTGGTATGCCATATACTATATCATTATACAAAAATAGTTGACTTATTTCTAAGTGTACAATTGCGTTATTTTTTACTATTGGTTTTAATAAAATATCTTGATATTCGATTTCTTCTAGGTTAGGAATTTTGACAATATACAAAAGTGTAGTTTTATTATGAAGCATTGATATATCGGAGAATTCCATTATCTCTTCGATTGACAACGGTGGCATATTGCCTTTCCTAAATATTTCTCCAATTTCTGTTAGTTCATTTTCGTTTAGTAAAAGAGTATTTGCTATATTTAATTTGGCCCACTGAGTGGCATACTTGATATTTACTATTTAATCTTTTAATAATCGGATTTCATTATGAAGGCTAATGGCTACCTCGTTACTAAGAAAACTACTTTTTTTGTATTGAATTAGTTAGGGAGTTCGATAAGGACGTAAGTTTGTTAATTCTTTGCTCCAGTTGTGTATTAACTATAACCTGTTGATTATTATTACTGATGAGATTATTGATATTTTCCTTTAACATGACGAGATCGTCATGATCTGGGTTGCCTGCTATGTACTTCCAACCTGTACCTAACCAATTTAGTGACCTAGATTTTCATTTATTTGGGAAATCTGTTATTGTTTTGAGTGCGTTAGTGGTAGTGATTAACTCATGATGTATTGTTGAATATAGCGGACTACGCTTTAGGCCCTCTTCAGTGTGACTGTTAAGTAGGTCTAGTGCTTCCTGGATTTGATTAAGGTCTATTACATGTACTAATTTTGTTGAGGATGTCTGTAACTTTCCCAGTCCCCTATGAATGGTCTCTGTCTGAGCGTTCGTGTAGTTTGTAATGTCCATCGTAGCTTCCGTTATTGTCCATAGTAATACCCTTTACATATATTTCTTGTCCTGGCTCATAAGTTATTATTTCGTTTCTGCTTTTGTTGTGGAATTGTAAATTCTTATTTTGTGCTATCTTAAGTTTGTCAATATTGTCTTGTCTGGCCTGTTCGTACTGGTCTGGGTTTGTCGTGACTCTCCTTCCGAAGAATACCTCTAATGGTCGCTTTTTGGTTGTGGAGTGGAAAGAGTAGTTATATTCGTATATGGCTCTATCCAGGAGTTCTTCGAAGGTTCTATGGTGGTTTTCTTTCTGTAAGCATCTCATTACTTCGGAAAGTGTCGAATGGAACCTTTCTACTTGTCCATTAACTGTACTATTATATGGTGGCGCAGTGTAAATTGTAATATTTAACTGATCCTCAAGCATGAATTTTATGGACCTTGAGTTGAGAGATTTCTCATTATCTATTACAACGAACTCAGGAACTCCATAATAGAAAATAATGTCCCTAAGTGGTGTTCGAATGTCTTCTATTGCTTTTGAATTGATTATGCGTGCCTGTGCTAGTTTTGAGAATTTATCTATTGCTGTAAGAACTAAATGGCCTTTGGTTGAGTAAATGTCGATGTGAATGATGTGACCGGGATATTCTGGTATTGGAGTTTTTTTATTTCTGGATTAGGGGATGTCGGTCATATTTAGATTCCTTACAAATTTTGCATTGCCTTACTATGTTGCTTATTCTTTGTTTCATTTTGGGGAAGTAGAATTTTTCTGCTAATTGAATTTTATTTTCTTCGGCACTGAGGTGTGCTCTATTGTGGATTTTGAGGATTTCCTCCTCTTGTCTAGATTCGTTGGTGAGGTCTACAGTCATAGATTGAGAGAATCGGGTTTTGACGTTTTTGAAATATTTAGGATATAATAGTTGTATTTTCCCCATTATATCCTCAGTTGTTTGGATGCAATTTATAACCGAAGGGTTGAGGTATTTTTAAGAGTTTCTACTAATTCTTTATCGTTAAATTCCTTTTGTATATTTCGTGTCGATGGAACGTGGGGAATGGTATAGAGAATATGTAGTCGGATTTATCTGATTTGATAAGAAATATTTGGTCCTTGAAAACATTAATGGGGACTTCCATACTGGGTATTAGTTCGTGACTTGAGCTTTCTGCACTATGCTGAGTTGAGGCTATGGAATTGATTTGATCAGTTGATATTCTCGAGAGTGCGTCAGCTACGACGTTCTCCTTTCCTGGTTTGTAGAATATTTCGTAGTCATATTCTTCTAGGTAGGATTTCCATCTTTTAATTCTAGCATTTCCGTTCCAACTGCTCAAGGAATGTGTTAGGGGTTGATGGTCGGTGAATATTTTGACTTTTGCTTTCCCATATAAATAATTTTTGAGAGCTTTAAGTGACCAGATGATGGCCAGCATTTCCTTTAGTTAGCTGCATAGTTTTCTTCTGCTTTTGCTAGTGTTCTCGATAGGAATGAAATTGGTTGGTTGTCTTGCGATAGGACTGCTCCTATTGCGTAATTAGACGCGTCCGTTGTCAAGTGAAATTCTTTAGTAAAATCTGGATAGCGAAGAATTATTTCCTTTGAAATAAGACAACTTCGTAGTTTTTGAAAAGCCTTCAATGCTTCGGAGTCAAGAGTTATTGGCTTTTTTGATGACCTGTTTTTGGACACGTGTCCATCTTCCCCTCTTAAAAGAGACGTAAGGGGTTTTGCTAACTTAGAATAACTTTGTATGAATCTTCGGTAGTAGCCGGAGAGTCCAAGAAAAGATCTCAGCTCTTTTAGTGTTTTAGGGCAGGGATAGTTGGCTATCGCTGCGACTTTATTTGGATTTGTTTCGATGCCTTTATCGGAAATTACAAAACCTAGAAATTCGACTTTATCCTTCATGAACTCGCATTTATCTAACTGACATTTCATGTTGGCATCTTGTAAAGTTCGAAAAATTAACTCCAAGTTCCTGTAATGGGATTCATCATCTTTACTAAATATGATTATATCGTCTATGTAAATGAAACATATCTTACCGATATGTTCATGAAGTATGTCATCCAAAGCTCGCTGAAATATAGCGGGCGCGCTTTTGAGACCAAATGGGAGTCGTGTAAACTCATACCTTCCGTTATTGACGGAGAATGCGGTCTTTTCTATATCTGAAGGTTTCAAAGGGATTTGATGAAAACCACTTTTAAGGTCTAAAACCGAAAATACTCTATTATTGCCTAGCTGTGCAAGTACTTCGCCTATCTCAGGAATAGGGTATTTGTCTGCAATGGTTACTCTGTTTATTTTGCGATAGTCTATAACGACGCGATATTTCTTTTTTCCTGAAGCGTCAGCTTTTTTGGGTACGATCCATACGGGAGAATTGTATGGGGACCGGGACGGTCGAATTATTCCATCTTCTAAAAGTTCTTTTATCTGTTTATTTACTTCATCTTTCAGTGACATTGGATACTGATAGAACTTGGAATATACAGGGGTGTCGGTTGATGTTCTTATTGTTGCTTGTACCTTAGTTGTGTAGGTCAGTTTTTGATTTGGATTGGCGAAGAGGTTTGGAAATTTTTTTAAGAGTTGGTTTAGATTTGTTTTCTGTGTTTCTGACAAGTGGCTTGTTCTTGGTACTATTGTATTTACTGCTTCGAAGATTTGTTCTTTTAAAGGGATTTTTATCTTGTTTCTGATTATCATTAGGTTTTTACTTGGCTTTATTTCTGCTCCTAATTCCTTTAAGGTATCGTTACCTAAAATAGCATCAAAAGTTTCTAGGTCTTTTAATAAGAAAAATTTCACCTCAACATCTGTTATATTGAACAAGTTGGCATTTTTGTGGTGTGTTACCAGTGTATTACCTCCTATCGAGACGGCGTGAAAAGGGTTTTTATTTGGAGTGGGGTTTTCTACAAATTTCGGCTTGATGTAATTTCTATTGGATCCAGTGTCAATGAGAATTTTAATTATTTTGCCGTTCCTCAATCTACAAGTAAAGTATGGGAGAGAGGAACTCTTTACTCTAAAAAATTTAGTGCAGAGTAGTCATAAAATTCGCAAGTGTCATCTTCATAATTGTTGTCATATTGGTCTACTTGTTCTACGTATTCTTCTATTGTTTGTTCTACGTCTGCGTGAGTCTCGTATTCAGCGACTGCTTGTTCGTAATTAGTTGTGGTATCGTAAGTTTCTGTCGAAGGTTCTGTTATTTCGTCGTTGTTTGTCTGTATGTTAAAGTTTCTCTGTCGTTTCTGTCCGTCTGGTATAGGACCGGGGGGTCTTTTCCCAGCTTCGAATCGTGATCTGTTCATGTAGTTGACAAATTTCGTTTGGACGCTGGAATCCACATCCATTGGTTCTGGACGCGGTAGCGGTTTCGGGGCCATTGGCCTAGGTGGTGCAACCTGTTGAGAGGTTGTGGCAACAGTGTATTGCCGTGGGTTGGCAATTGGTTGATACCCAGAATTCGGGAAATATTGTCTTGGTAGTGGAGTTGGTGGTGGTTGCCCGTAGTGTAAGTATTGTCGTGGCTGTTGTTGTCTGAAAGGGATTGGTGGCGGTTGTCTGTTTGAGAAGATGACATTCCGTGGGGCTGGTATGGGTTTACCATTACTGTTTCTAAAATGTGTCGGATGTCCTTTAAAAGTGGCATGTTTCGACCTAAAGGTTTGATTTTCCATATCTAAGCAGAGATGTAGTGCGGTAGGTAAGTCTGCTGGTTCTTTCATGCCTAATAGCCGAGGCAAGTCACCTTGTAGCCCTCGAATGAAAGTGTCTAGCGCTTTGTCTCTGTATAATTTTGTCAACATTGCTTCCCCGTTTCTGTCAATATCCATGCTACTCGTTTTATTTAAAATTAGAGACAAGTGTCTGTATACGTCTTTGTGGAAATCTTCCACTGATTGATTCGGACCTTGTACTAATGTAGTCATTTCATATTCTAGGGTTGCTATGTCTCGTTTATCTGCATAATGTAGTGAAAGACATCTACACATGGCATCCCAGTTAAGCGGTACCTTATATGCTTCTAAAGCTTGGTCTGCACTTTTCGTTATCTTGTCTCGGATGGTGTGCAAGATATTATGATATTTGGGCGTACCTTGGTATGAGTTATATGCTTGTAAAACACGCTCTACACTTTTTTTCCATGAGCTAAATTCTTCGGGGTTTCCACTAAACTCGCGCAAACCTTTTGCTATGTCGGGTACTCTGTCAAGATCTGTCAAATTTCTTTGATGTTCTGGCGCAATAACATGATCTGGGAGACTTAGAAAATCTTCTACAGGATTGGTATGTTGTCTTAGTAATATTGGCAATTGTTCGGCTAATATTTCGCTTATAGCGGCTGTTAGAGCGGCTCTGTTATCTTCGTTCATGGTGGGTCTGTTTTGTTGATGTTCTAAATGCCTATTGTTTTGTCTCTTAATTGAACGTTGTCTTTGTGCTTCGTTCACTTGTTCTATTTCTTCTGGATCTAATATGGGGGTCGAATTAAGTTATGACGATTGGCCATAAGCGATAAGATGAAATTTAAACGCTATATTTTTCCCTTTTTTTTTTTTTTTTTTTTTTTTGTTTTTTTTGTTTTTTTTGTTTTATATTATAAGTTTATAACCAGTGGATGGTTTTTTCCTTCTACTTTGGAGGGTCCCTTGGGAATCGCAAAGTTGGAATAAGTTATATCACCGTTGTGATCTTTTTGTTTGATTTATCGCTTTACGCTTATTTATGTTATTTACTCTTTTACTATGGACTCTTTTGAGTCTTGTTTACTTTGCAATGATTTGTTTCTTTTCTTATATATTTTTTTAATTTTGCTTTTCGCTTTTAGTTTTATTCATTTGCTTGCGATTTGCTATATTCTATATGGACTCCTTGGAGTCTTGTGTATTTTCACACTTTGCTTTATGTTTTTAATTTTCGTTTTTGTTTTCTTTTCTTTGTAAAATTTCTTATATCTAGCTTACATTAGCAATGATGTGGCCACCTTTCCTGATGGGACGGGGTTGTTCCTTTTTGCAGCTGCTACTGGGGCTCCGTGATCCATACCTCCTGGAGAGTATTCTGAGAACGGATCTTGCAGAATATGTGGTCCACCGATGCAGTTCTCACAATCTCACCTGTTACACTAGCTAACTTAATGGCTTGGTACAGGTTTATGTTGACTAACTTAATTGCCGAGATTGTTTGAACTGTTCCTTCAACTGACTAATTTAATAGTCGCGAAGGTTTTGCAAATTTAATTGCCTTGGTCGCACTTGGTCGAATTAACGTCCTTTTGGCTTAGTTGCACTTCGTCAAATTAATGTCCAATGGCAGATTGTTATTTCCCAGTGATTGATTATCACGAGCCTTTATTGGGATAATAACTTGGTTTGAATCGCGCACTTAGAAACTGTTTTGCTCTGTCGATGCACTATTCGCTTTCACGCACTTAGAAACTGTTTTGCTCTATCGTAACGCGATTTGACCGAAAATGTTCTTTGGCGCACTTAGATACGGTTTTGCACTATCGATACGCGAACTTTCCGGTCCCTGCTCGGGCGCCAGTTAATTATTTATTTAAAAATAATAACAAAAATATATTTCATTACGATTCCGATTGGAACCGTTCTTTATTGAAATTGAATTAAAGACTAAAGACTAATTCTAAAGCTAGCCCTATATAAAGCTGCGAGTTTCAGCAGTGGCGTTGACAGCGCTGCTTTGGTTGGTAATTGGGTGCAATGCTTCTTGTTCCTGGAATTGCTTGCACCGGCATGTGGCGGATGTATTGGGCAACTTGGCTTGGGTCTTCTTGGAATGTTTGCAGGTGCACTCGGCGCGTGCAGGAAGTTGGTCAGACGCTGAGTCTGCATTTTGGACTTGTGGGATTTTGAGTTTCGAAATGTTTTGTCTGTTAACTTGTATATACATAGCAGGCGGTTTTGCCCATACAAAATAGGATTTAAAAAAAAAAAAAAATTTATACACCGAGCGGGCTCGTCGAACCCGAGCACCACAACATGCGCGGCCTGCACTCTACCACCTGAGCTATCGCATTGCTTATCAACCCTCTATGCATACAGATACTAATATAGACGAGCGTCTATATATGTATATCCATACATACAATACATAAATAGCAGGCGGTTTTGCTCATACAAAATATTTCTTAAATAAAATCCACAATTTTTATTTATAATTGTTGTAAATACGATTAAAAAAAAAAAGTTTGTACCCCGAGCGGGCTCGAACCAGAGTCCCCCGACTACCACAACACTATTATGCTTGCACTCTACCAATAGAGCTATCGCAGTGCCTCTTGCATACAGATATAAATATAGAGGCGAACATGTATATACGTATAAGCATACATACAACACATTCATAGAAGGCGTTTTTGCCCATACAAAACTATTTCTTTAATAACTTAAACAATTTCTATCTGATCGCAACTAAATTTTCTGGAATCACAAACAACATTGTTATTATTGTATATACTAAAATTCGTCTAGCTTTAATATTGCTCTTGTTATTATTGATTTGCAAGAGCGGGAGTGAGCGTGGCAAAAATTTGAAACAAACTTGATCTGCGTGCAAACATGTCGAAAAAAATTATAGCTCTATCTCTTATAGTCCCTGAGATCTAGGTGTTCAAACGGACAGACGGACATGGCTATATCGTCTCGGCTGTTGACGCTGATCAAGAATATATATATTTTATAGGGTCGGAGATGCCTCCTACCTGTTACATGCATTTCCTGCCGGCACAAAGTTATAATACCCTTCTACCCTATGGGTAGCGGGTATAAACAGGTCCGACTGCGACTGTCAGAGCGCGCGAATTCTATTTCATATTTTCCAAATACTTTCGCTTATCAGGTAAACTCATTCAATTGTATTTTTGATCCTTTAATTGGAAAGGTCTTCCTTATCAGAGAGAAGCATCTATAAGCTGTTTCTTAAATTGTTGAAATTTTCCGAAATTTATGCTCTTTTCCAAAAATATGGAAATATCCAATGTTCAAAATTATCGCTGTATATCTAAGTGTTCTGCGAATCCGAAACCATTTGAAACAAGTTAGAAAGCTACAGTCGAGTGTGCTCGACTGTGATATACCCGCTACCCATTTTGAATAAAAGCCAAATATTGCGGTAATAATCTCAAAATATATATATATAAAAAAAAAACACTACATTGAGGCCATGAAAAAAAATGCACATCATACGTATATTTGACTATTATAACATTGCTACACATTTCTAACGTTGAAGTTTCCTTACAGCGTTGCAAGCGCAATACGTTTCAATTTCCAATAGGAACTACTTGATATACGAGGGCACCAATAGATGAATTGAAAATTTCGTAAAGCTAGGCCAGAAGCTAAGCATCAGATTTACCCAATCTCTTGCTCTTCTCCCACGTTTATCGCAGAATTGACAAAGTTTTGTAGCCACGGATACCCCCTGCCTCCACCTTTTTGATACCAAAAATAGCTTCGCCTAGATATTTACAATGATCGAGCCGCTTTCAACACCGAACCAGTGAAACATGAAAGTAAATGGTGATGGAACTTCAATGCAATCAATTTTCTCTAACGAGCTAAGTCAAATGACACTTAAGCACGGTCGAAAAGTTTTAAACGCACTGCTAATTGAGTGGATTAAACGTAACTTACAAAAATAATAGTAAAATATGTGAAAAATTACAAGAGTATTTGCAATTCAGTAATAGCTTTGTTTCGCGATCGAGAAGCTGGACTAATTCATTATGTTAGTGACAACGAACAAACGAAAATTACGACGCGCTTTCAGTTATGATTGCAAACTCATTTAACTAACTAACATAAATAAAAAGGCGAAGCGAGGCGAATTCGAAAGCTTTAATACGTGCAGACCCAGCACATACTCTTGGAACACTCGCTTGAGCGACGAGACAGCTCGCCATCCCTGAAGCAGCTCAGATCATCCTGATCCTGATTGCTGCCGCTCCCACCAGTGGCCCGCCCACCAGTAGGTGGCCTGGGGTTAACGCCTTGCCGTCGTTTGGGTCCTGGGTAACGGCTCTGAGCTGACGGGAGTTGAGCACCGCTTCGACTGCAACAACCATTGTCTGCAGCTCCTCGGCCGTGAGCAACACGTTTCACACCGTCCGTTAGAGTAGGTGCTTTGCAGACTTAAAATCAGCCTCGCATAGTCCTCTGAAGTGAGGAGCCCTCGGCCGTATGTTCGCAAACTTGAATGCGCTTTTTGATGCGAAGGCACGAGCTGCGTTCTCCTCGACCTCGGAAAAAATTCAAACCTTTTGAAAGCCGTTAGAAATGCATTAGCTAATAAGTCAGATACAATTTCTATGTTAACCGCTTTTGAAGCAAACCAAGCGAGCAACGCAATGTACGATTTGTACGGAGGCTTTCCACGAGTCCTGTAGGTTGTCTCAACTGGCAAAAATCTACGCCACTAATCGAAAATGGTCGAAGCGCTCGGAGTCGATCAGCAGGCGTTAAATTTCCCATTATCTGTGTAGGCAGCTGAGGCTTACATTTAAAAGAACAGATTTATGATCAGACTGTCTGACGGCAGAGCTCATAAGCAATAACTTACCAGATTCGTCCTTAAGAATGCTCACGAGCGCTATCATGACAGTTGGTCAGGTGAAGGTACCTCACATAAGTATATACCGGCAAATTGTGAAATTGTGATGTTTGAAAATTTATCACCATAGGAAATAGGAGAATTTACAGGTTGTCCCCAATTCCCAACATCGAAAACGAACAAAAGAATCATTTATACTATAATATACAATTATTTAACGTTTTTATAAAAGACTTCTTTCATCCCTAATACCGTTTGACCAGTTTAAAATGAACCCTTTTTTGACATCTTGACATCTTCGAATGAAGCGGACCGCATAAGCGAATACTCGCAACAGACTTGTATGCAATTAAAACTTATCAATCGTCTCAACTAAATCCGTTGTCAGTCCAACCGCCGTCTTCAGAGACGAAATGGTTAACTGGCCATGCATCATGTGGTTCCTTCAAAAATAACGGACCACTAAACAATATTGATGTGATCAGTTCAGTCATATCGCAACCTTTCGTCAACGTGAATCCTGAATCTTGGCGATTCGACACGAATTTCGAGAGAGTGGAAGGATGTGACCGGATCCAATAAAGAGTGACTTTCGAATCTGAACCTGCCGTTCAATGGTGAATGCATCAGTCTACACGCAAGTCAAGTCATGGTCTTAGTCTTGAGGGGCGCTACTCTCGATTTGGACAATTACGTTACTTGACAACCTTCATTATGCGTGCGACCGTAAATTTAAGCCACATACGCTCTTATTGAAGCGTCGTCGTAGCCATGTAACTCTATTGGTGACGTACGCTCAATAAACCAATATCGTGGTACGTTGATGCTGTACAATGGCGTCAAATTTGACTTAAATTCCTGCCACACATCTAAACTCAAAAGAGTGGATTTATTCCACTCCAACGTTTGAAGCCAGAGCTGTTGAAGCAGTATCTTTTCCTTAATGATTAAGGGACTTAAAAGGCCAAGGTTGAGATTGTTACCTGAATATAAATATTATTGAAGCGTCTTATGGGTTTTTTCTCCACACTAGATGCTGATAATTTCGATCTGCCTCGTGCACCATTACTTGACAGTACATCTTTTTGAAATCGGCCTTTAAAGCATATTTATGCAATCGAAAACGAAATAGGTATCTTTGAATATTCCGTCTGTACAAAAGAATGACAAAATATAACTCACCTCGGACATGTGGCCCATCTCAAAGTATTCTTTCATGAATTTCAAATATATTCGCTTTAACTCGACGACTCGAAATATACCTTAAAGGAGCTACCAAAATGGTGGCAGTCTTACTTCAAACCGTCCAGACGGCAATCTTTTTACATTAGTTGTAAAATGATCTTCACAAATGTGCTGTTGACAAATCTGCTTTGGCGGAAGAACTCACATCTTGAAACAATCCACCCAAGACTTGTTTTTTGAAAGACTGAATACTCTGGATCTTGACAATTGGTGAAAGAATGTTTCTGCACCGATAACTAGATCAATTTTCTGCGGCTTAAAGTAATAGGTATCCGCTAGTTAAAGATTATCAGGTATCAGCCAGCTACTGACATTCACAGTCTGATCTAGGTGATCGATCGATCGATTTGAAGATACATAAATCGATCGTATACTCACCACAGCGTGTATCTTTTTTTTTAACTTCTCTGTGCAAATGCAGTCGTTGAGCTAGTCCGTCAGTCACAAATTAAATCTATATATATTTGTCTATCGTCTATATTTGGCCGATGACTGCTTTTCTCATTTTATCTGACACATTCGCATTGCATACGAAGTGGATGAACGATCAGGCAGATCAGAACAGCGGAGCGACTTGGGGGTGGCGAAGCTGTACTATTGTATCTATTTTAGAGCCTTTTTTCAAATGTGAGTGGACAACATTTCAAGCCTGCAGTTTTATTCTATCAGATTTCGACCCAAAGTCTCATCGGGAACTTGATAATGAATCCTGCTAATGCTTTTGACACAAATAGAAAGTTGCTTTTAAGAACCCTTGAGAATCTCTTCTTTGAATGCTTGTTAAAAAGAGAGTCGAAAAAAAACAAACCAAATAAAAAAAAATAAAATCAAATTGTAGTCAATCAGAGTCTTGTACAAAATTTGATCTATTCAGTGTAGAAGTTGTGATTTACACAAACAATATTCTATTTGTAGACATCGTCTCAAGTCGGTGTCGGTAATAGAGACAACAAAGACAATAACAACAAATAATTGTCGTAGCGGAAAGTGTACTCCTGCCCTAACGGGCAAGTTCCTGCGCATGTGCCGTTATCTCTGTCAAATATTCTGCTTAGCTGGCACATTTGCTTGAAACAACAGCAAAGGTTCAAATCGACAATCAACGGACAATTTAATAATTAAGAAATTAAATATTACAATTGTTAAATGGATCGTAAAACTTCTTCTAACTCCATACTTTGAAACAAGCACGAAAGAATGCACCATGTTTCTGGTAATATGTCTTATGCGTTACAACAAGAAACAAAATATAACAGTAGTACGACCACTACCACATTAACTTTAACGAGAGCAACCAACAACACTACGTACTCCATGGCTACTATCACAACTAGTTCCTACAACCTGGCTGCTGCCTTAACTATCAGCAATTGTTCTGGCATAACCAATGATAGCCGTAGTGGTTATGCCCATTACAGCTTTGCTATCAATTAGATTGGTAAAGGCGCAAAAGTGGTAAAAGGAAAAAGTAACCATTGTCGCCTCCCCTTAAGAATAAGAGGGCGTTCAATGGTCATGAACGCTCGCGCTCACCCACGACTGAGCGTGAACAGCCAAGACAGAGTAATCGACCTCAGGCAAGCAACATGTTTTCTCTGTTGGACATAGAAGAGGAAACTGATGATGCTGATGAAGTAACTGTAGGTGATAATAATGTCACAGTGAACAGCAGCAGTTATCAATAATGATAGTAATGAGGCTGCTTCTGGACGTAGAGATCATTTAGATCCATCACAAATAGTAGTGCGTACAATTAACCTTAGTGACCTATTTGAACTCATAGATAGGGCCAAGGTTATCGTTAAGGTCAATCAAGGATAAACGATAAGAATATTTCCCAAAAACTGCGATACCTATGGAGTCACTATGGACTTTATTGATAACGTTGGGGGCAAATAATGATGGCAACCTCAATATTTTCTTTATTAATGTTAAGCTTTGTGCTAACATTAATGAAAGGATGTCGAAAGGATGCGTAAATCATCTGAAATAGCGCAATGCTATACGATGCCAGGAATATGGGCACATTGCCAGATACTCTCGCCGTCATCCGTACTGCGCCAGATGTGGAGAAAATAATCATATTTACACAATGTAAGCGGTCCTAGGATGCTTCACTGATGCTATCACTGCTCAGGAAGTCATATAGCCAGCTACAAAGGGTGCCAATGGTTCCAGGAGTTTCTGCGCCAGACGAACGTTAGGCCTCTCGAGCATTATCCTAAGCTGCAACAGGCTCGCCTTAGCACAAGATCCCAGGGTCAAGCGACGCAACAATAACACCAAATCATATGCCAACCACAGCCTGGCACTTCCAGCGGTGGTCTCTCTTATGCTGCAGTTACTAGAAGTAATGACGGATCTGCTCAGCGTCCACTCCATAATCTCCAAACGCAAAAATTACTGCAACAACAAACTATAAACAAGCCAGCTGACACTGTTCACACACTGTTGCAGCAGCAGCAGCTACAACACTTACTACTCAAATATCAACAATAAATATTATGCTATATATTGTCCCCAGAGAAATAGACTTGAAGAAAGAGACTTCATTGACATACTTCGTGCTAGTGGTCAACGATATCTAATTGGCGAAGACTGGAACACCGTTAGTACATACAGTGTTAGGTGTCACTACTTATCCTAGGCTCATTACAAAACGCACTAATTTGCCAGCATTTAGACAGCATCTGGAAGGCTCATCACAGTTAAATCGAGCCCTGGATTCTGGAGATGAAGAGACGAGAGAACAGATAGAAGAGACAGTTGACATACTGATTAATTCCATACACAAGGCTGCTGCTACATCAACTACATCAACCTACCGCTCAACCAAGTGCAATTGAATACGGAAATACGGAATCACAAGGGATGTCAAAAAACATCTTGCAGATAAACGACGCTTCCGAAGGCGTGCTATCCGCTTTCAAGACACATGGAATCGATTAAGGTGGTACCAGACTACAAGGCAGTTGACAACTCCGTTAAAGCAGCTAAGGAGTGATTTCTTCGAGCAAAAATTGGCATTATTAGAATACACGGTTGACGCTGATTACTCGCTCTGGAGACGCACAAAAGCCCTGAAAAGACAATCCTTCAGGCAGGTTCCAGTTCAGTGCCCTAGAAATTAAATGGAACAAGCTAATGCGTTTGCAGTCCACCTAGAAGCTCGAAGCAACGGAACAGGTCAGGATCACGCAACCCTTTCTGCAGACGGCTCTGCAAATGTCACTTCCCATTAAGCCAGTGAGAACTGAGGAGATATGTGACGTCATCAAATCGTTAAGTACCAACAAAGCAACTGACATAGATAGGATATGCCATCGCCATCTTTATAGACATGCAACAAGCTTTCGACAGAGTCTGACATTATGGCCTTTTGTGTAAAATAAAAATGCTGCAACCTGTTCCATTCTATGGAATATTTAAATCGTATTTGATAGATGCGAATTAAAAGTAAGAGTTAGAGGCTCCTTTTCTACAACCCGCAGGGTAGTGTTCACTACTGTATTCCTTCTACACCTATGACCTATATGGGTGGATATATGGAAGATTCCTTCAAGATTCTGATTGCAACTTATGCGGACGACATTGCCGTCTTATACAACTCTCCAAGCCGAGCAGAAGCTGCAAACGGACTGCAAAGATACCTGGATAGGTTGGCAGCTTGGTGCAAAAGGCTGAATTTGAAGGCCAATTCCACAAAAACAGTAAACCCATGTTTTACTCTGAAAAGATTAATAACCACCACTCCAGCTATTCACTTCGAAGGCGTGACACTGGAACAACCTACTTGTGCGAAGTATCTCGGCATTCTAGACAAGACTTACACTTAAAAGCTGTGACCAAGAACAGTGGCCATAGGTTACAGAAAGTGCGCTGTCTGCTCAACAAAAGAAGCAAAATGTCTCCTCGAGCAAAGTTCCAATTTGGCTTAATCGAATGCAGATTTGGGGGATTGCTGCCAAATCGAACTACAAGCGCACCCAAGTACTGCATAATCGAGTGTTACGACAAATTACAAACCGCCATTGGATCAACCCTACACCAGGATCTGAAATACATACACTATCCGATATAGCGAGAGGTTGCTAATCCAGCTGTTGCTAGCGCTAACAACGAAAAGTGCAAACAACGGCAAAGACTACAGAACTAAGTGCACCGGTGCAGATGCTGACTAGCAGGATAAGATTGCTACCGAACTAACAGAACAACATCTAATAAGCCGTTCTGTTGACAGTTGGAAATATAAATTTCGCTTTGACTAACTAAGAGATTCTCCTTTAACTTTACGTTGTTATAAATTTTTATGTGCTATGCTATACTAAAAAATATACATAAAACTTTGCAATTGGCAAACCAGTTCTTTCTTTCGCTTTCAATTTTCAGCACGTTACCTTGAGTTGGCGATCTTTTTTTATGATACCAGCCATTTCCTCTGTTAACGTTACTGTTGCTCCACCGATGATGCGGGAACAAAACAAAATTGAGTTGCGCTATCTTCTAAAAACGAAGTTGAAGTTGCATACAAATACATACACTCAAATAAGTACACAGAGCAACGAATATGCGTCTGACGTACGCTGTGCACTACATTGGAATATCGAATTTTAAAAAGAACCAAAGAGGCTCAGGGGTTCAAAACGAAGCGCTGAAGCATATACTTCATGCGGTCAGAGCTACCTCGCTCTATTATACATACATACTACTGTGGGCAAAAAGTAAGGTGAATTTTCAATTTAAACTTCGCGGGCGTAACAATTCGGCCTAATTCTTTTTTCCTTATGTTGGCAAGACTGTTAGTGACATCTGGTCCAAATTTCATATGAATATCATTATCAGAAATATATTTACGCTTGTGTTTTCCAAGCGACCAAGAGTGCATTTTTCGATTTTTTACAACGTCTGAATGAGAAGTGCCATCAAATTTTGTTTGCCGAATGAAATTTCGGCTGCGGAAACGTTGAGGATGTTGCGGAATTCCTTTGGTGATTCTACTATTTTACAAAAACTTCAAAGAGGGTCGAGAACGTGTTGATGACTTGGAGCGCTCCGGACGACAATCGACGTCAACACATGACCAACACGTCAATGAAGTGGAGACAAAAATCGTCGGTTGACTATTAGAGACCTTACTGATATTATCGGAATATCAGAAAGATCTGTGAAAACCATTTTGAACGACCATTTGGGCCTACGAAAAGTCCAATCTCGTTTGGTACCAAAAACGACCAATTTCTGTACACGTTTTTCTTGACCATTTCGCCAAAAATTCGACGCATATCGTTCCACAACCACCGTATTCGCCTTATTTGGCTCCGTGTGACTTCTGACTATTCCCAAAACTGAAGAGACCACTTCGGGGAACGCGTTCCGAGTCGATTGAGAAGATAAAAGCAAAATCGAAGAAGGCACTGATGGCTATACCGAAAAGGGACTATTTGGCATGTTTCGAGGATAGGAAAAAAAGTGTGCAGAAGTGTATTTTAACGGGAGGGGATTGATTTGAAGGGCATGATATTGATTTAGAAGAATAAAAAAAGATTTTTCATTTTACAAACAAATTCACCTTAATTTTTGCCCACAGTAGTACATACATTTCCAATATATTATAATCACATGCTAACTAAATTATACTTCATTACATACGCATATTGTATGACTAAACATTATTCCTAGATAAATGAAAAATTCAGTTTTTCATTTATTATATTATTTAAATTAAATAATTTGTTTATGTAATTTCAGTGTTTGTTCAAAAAATTGAAGCTTTAATTGGAGAAAACGTTTATCTACCATGTAATGTAACAAGCTACGAAGGCGATGAAGCTGTTTTAGTTTTGTGGTATCGAGATGACAAAGGAACCCCCATATACAGGTACAAAGAATTCTGAAAATTATTATTTTTCAATGGTTGGCACTGAAGTCCCATAGTCAAATGAATATTTGATTTTTTGCTTATGCGAAATTTTATGAATATTGATAAATAATGGGAATAGTCTATAAAATAACCAATTTGTTTCAGAAATGTTTAACTATAGAAATATTTAAAAAAGAGGGTAGAAGGGTATTATAACTGTGTGCCGGCAGGAAATGTATGTAACAGGTAGAAGGAGGCATCTCCGACCCTATTAAGTATATATATTCTTGATCAGCGTCAACAGCCGCGACGATCTAGCTATGTTCGTCTGTCCGTCCGTCCGTTTGAAACACTGGATCTCGGAGACTATAAGAGATAGAGCTATAAATTTTTCAAGTTTGTTTCAAATTTTTACCATACCCACTTCCACCCCCGCAAATCAAAAAATCGAGTTTCAAGCGTAATTTTACAGATAGAGCTAGAGCTGTATACGATAACAACAATAGTATTTATGATTCCTCAAAATGATAAAAATTGTGGAAGTTATTAAAGAAATACTTTTGTATGGCAAAAACGCCTACTTACTAGGCTATTTTATTTCAATCTGTTACTATGCCTTCGACTATATCCTTTTCCTTTTGCACTTATTTGGCTTTTAACACTTAAGCGCTGTTCCCAGATGAGCTATTTGACGTGGGAGTCATTTCGTAAGTTCCACATATAGAGTGACAATTTTTAGCAACCTTTGGGTCATTTGGCATGAAATGGTAAAAAACAAACATTCATTCATTCAAAACAATAAGAATGCTACAGTCGATTGTCCTCGACTATGAGATTCCCGCCACCCATTTAGAATACGAGCAAAATAGCGCGGCTTTATTCTTAGAATATACCAAAATTATTTACCACAAAAATATTAAAATTTTATATAGAAAATAGTGTATTTAGTGTAATGATAAAGTACCGTGCATACGCCCTCCGTACCAACGCGGCAGACGGACAGCCGAGAGGCTGTTGCCGAAAATGCCCTGATACGGCTGGTCGCAGTGGACGGGTCGATCAGTGCTCACATCTCGAAAGTTTTGCATCCGGTGTCGATTAGGATGTTGGCTGTCGGCAGTATGCTCACAGCCTTATCCAGAAGCAGGGCAGAGGGTGAGGCCTGTCGATGGTGGGAAGGCGAGCGTGAGCGTTATCGTGCCGGAGTCGGGGTCCGAGCCGGTACCGGCTCTTCGGTGCGGCTTCACATGGCACGGCATGGGGCGAGCGCTGCGTGCCTCCTTGAAGAGCAGGAACGTGTGGTGGTCCTTATGAAACACTTTGTAACTTCCCGCGTTGCGGCAGGATTGCCCAGAGTTCTGGGAATGAGAGAACAAGTAAGAGTATACTCGACTGTGAGATACCCGCTACCCATTTTGAATAAAAGCAATATATTTTGCGGTATTATTCTCAAAATATACCAAATATAGTGCAAACATATTAAAAATTTATCAAATGGTATATATGGTATACCGATATAGTACCGCTTTCAAAATATACCATAGACGGCACAATATACCAGATTGTCATCCAAAGCAACTAAGACCCCTAGTAAGTAGGCGTTTTTGCCCATACAAAAGTATTTCTTTAATAACTTCGACAATTTTTATCTGATCGCAGCCAAATTTTCAGGAATCATAACTACTTTAGTTATAATTATATATATCTTGACAACTCTAGCTTTAAAACTACGCTTGTTACTCGATTTTTTTGATTTGCGAGGGCGGAAGTGGGCGTGGTAAAAATTTGAAACAAACTTCATCTGCGTGCAAACATAACAAAATGCTCTCTGAGATACGGTGTTTCATACGGACGGATGGATCGTCTTGGCTGTTGACGCTGATCAAGAATATATATACTTAATAGGGTCGGAGATGCCTCCTTCTACCTGTTACATACATTTCCTGTGGACTCAAAGTTATAATACTCTTCTACCCTATGGGTAGCGGGTATAAAAAGAGTTGGGAAAAGAACGGAAACAAAACAATGATTATTTTAGTAATTCTAATTACCAATGGTACATGGATGTTAGTAGTAGGACAAAATAGTAAATTATTCGTCCGTAAGTCAGGCTTTCTGTCCTCCATTGGGAGTAGGATCAGCTCGAGGATAGTACTCCGCGCCGTAAGCACGTCTAAGACTCAGACTTTAGTGTCGGTGCCTGGGCACGTACCAAATACCAAGCACTCATGTAGGACGGCATTGTACTGCTCCTTTAGAGAATCGTTTCTGGGCAATCGATTCTCGTTCTTGAGGATCTGGAATGGCCCAATTTAATGCAATCGGTCTGCCGGAATGGATGTTTTCTTCGCTAACGAAATCAGACGCCACAACCAGCTTCGCTGGAATATCTTTTACCTTCCAAAATTTGGAAATTAGTTCGTAGTGCTTATAGTCTGCTTGAATGCCGACTCTCGTCGAAAACGCAGAGGCAGTTGTCGGCACATTTTGGAAAACAGGGCAAGTGAGAATCTAGCCAAACACAGGACTGAAAAGCTCTGAAATGAAAGTCGCTTCGAACCCCAAGTCGATTAGTCCACTTGCGGTGTATTTAGTACCTAGATGGCATACATAATTTTGCACATTTGTTCGGAGTGGAATGTGTGGTTGAAGTGGAAGAAGAAGTCGCACCATTGTGGGCATTATCGGAGTTGGTGACCTCTTGCGAAATAGTTCAAACAGAGGCTTTTCTGTTTGATGAAGGTCATCCTATCGTTGATCGACATTTGGAGGAATCGCGGACAGACCCGGACAGGGTGATTCTTTTTTGAGCACAAGGCAAACGAGTTAACTCGCTTTGAATTTTGCTGAGGACGTGATGATACAGAGATTCAGTTCCGCGTGTTGGAATTCGGCTTCACGTCCTCAATCGCTTCGAGTGTCCGAAACGTGCTCAAATCTTGTCTTGCAGGAATTTTGGAGTTGTCCACGAAAGATTGTTTCCACAGCAAGAGTGTGAGTTTGGGAAGTTTGGACGAGCATTAAAACACAAAGATGCAGTCTGCGAACGAACTGGAGACGGAAATATCAGAGTGCTCGAAAACGGTTAAGCACCGCTGAATAGTACTCAACAGCTCCTTAATTGCTGCTGAAACTGCTGACCGCCATAATAGGTTCTGGTAAGTTCCGCTTGGGTAGCTGGTTGCCTGACTATTCAGAGCACTTTAAGGATTTGGAAAGTCGATACGGCTCGTGGCAAGTCGTCTCGGCAACGAGGGAATTTTGGCAGACGAAGTAGCAGATACAGAGTTGAGCTGCAGGAGTTGCCTTTTTCTTGTCGTCTTTGGACCCAGAAGGAGCGGACGACGAGCTGAAGCGGTTGTGAGCTTGAGTGAGAGTCTTTATTACCCTTTTGGCTTTCACTTCAGAGTCTTTTTTGTGCCAGAGACTCACAGCAAAGCACAAACATAAGTGTAAATACGGCTATGCCACAGGATAGGGCACAAGACAGAAAGCAGACGGAAATATATATTAGGGTTGTGATGATATGTAAAAAATATCGAATCAGTAATATATCGATTTTCAAAAATATATCAAATTGATAAAAATATTTATCATCCAAAAATATCTATACATCAAGTATTTTTGATAGTTAATTTTTATGTTATATTTTTTTTTTTTTTTTTTTTTTCATTAACCAAAATTTAACTCCAAAATTATTTTTTTTATTATTATTATTATATGGCCATGACAACCCTTTTATCGGGTCTCAGCCTGAAGCGCAATGTGCCTCCACGCGTCTCTGTCCTGAGCGCGCCTTCGCCAGTTGGTAACACCAAGTGTGGACAGGGTTTCCATCACCTGGTCTTGCCAACGCGTTCCTCTCCTTCGTGTCCCAACAATCACCGCATCAAACACCTTACGAGCCGGAGCGTCTTCATCCATACGGGCAACGTGGCCCAGCCAGCGAAGTCTTTGAGATTTAACTCGACTGGCCACGTTAACATCACCGTACAGCTCGTGGTTATATCTGATGCGAAAAACATCGTCCACGCAGATTGGACCAAAGATTTTACGAAGAATTTTCCTCTCGAACACTCCAAGAGCAGCTGCATCTGATTGCGTCACTGTCCAGCTCTCCGCACCATATAGGAGTACAGGACGAATGAGCGTCTTGTAAAGTGTGGTTTTTGTGCGTCGAGAGAGAGCTCTACTATTGAACTGCCTACTGAGCCCAAAGTAACACCTGTTGGCAAGTGTTCTTCTCCGTTTAATCTCCAGACTGACATCATTTGTGCTTGATATAGCAGTGCCTAGATAAATAAACTCCTTGACGGACCCAAAGCTATAGTTTTCTGCAGTCAGCTGAGAATCAAGACGCCGCGATTCTCTGCTAGAGCACACCATAAACTTTGTTTTCTCCCTATTCACTGCTAGTCCTACTTTCGCTGATTCCTTTTCAATAGCCCCGAAGGCTCCTGTGACATCACGCTTGGTGCGACCAATGATATCAATATCATCAGCGTAACCAAGGAGCTGGACACATCTGTTGGTTAATATCGTGCCCGTCCGATGCACACCAGCCTTTCTTATAATACTCTCCATTAAAATATTGAAGAGTATACAAGACAGCGAGTCACCTTGTCTGAGGCCACACTTGGTAGTAAAGGTTTCGGATTGGCCACATCCTACCTTGACAGAGCTGATGGTGTTGCTCAATGTCATTCTGCAAAGTCTAGTCAGCTTTGTTGGTATACCAAGCTCAGACATGGCGGCATATAGGTGCATGCTCCCTACCAACATATCACCAGCTGCCTTAAACAATTCTGCCGGCAGGCCGTCAGCACCTACAGACTTGTTGTTTTTAAGCCGTTGGATTGCATCCTTGACTTCGATATGACTTGGGATTGGCACTTCAATATCAGTGCCATAGATTGGGGTTCGTGGATCATAGTCTTTAGAGTCTGTGCTTGAGCCAGATAACAGACTCGAGAAGTGATCCCTCCATAACCTCAGCACGACCTCTGCTTCTGTGACAAGATTTCCATCAACGTCCCTGCACGCCACTGCACCAGTCTTAAATCCTTGGGTCAGACGCTTGACCCTCTGGTAGAAGTTACGTGCTTCATTTCTGCATCTGCTGCTCTCTATGCTCTCACACTCTCGCCTTTCCTGCTCTTTCTTCTTGCGTCTGAAAAGGCGTTTTTCGTCTTTTCTTCTCGACCTGTAGACATCCACAATAGCTCGTGTCGCCCCAGCCTGCAGTGTTCTTCTGTAGGCGGCGTCCTTTGCAGTTGTTGCGTCATGACACTCCTGATCGTACCATGGATTCCTTGTTAGAGGACGCTGGAATCCAAGCACTTCTTCTGCCGAAGATCGCAGGGAGTGAGATATGAGCGCCCACATATCGCTTATGTCTTCAGGTATTGAAGGTGCTCGGCTTAATAGCCCCGAGACGTGAGTGGAGAATGCATTCTTCGCCTGTTGTGATTGCAGCTTTCCGATGTCCAGCCTTAACGCACTTCGACGTGCAATCTTCGCCACACATAGCCGTGTGCGAATCTTAGCTGCAACAAGATAATGAGATAATGGTCGAAATCGATGTTGGAAGCCCGACAGGATCGCACGTCGAGTATATTATATGCCTTGCATCGATCACAACATGATTGATCTGATTTATGGTCAGTCGATCGGGAGAGAGCCAAGATGCCTTATGGATGTCCAAATGACGGAATCCAGTACTACGAACTACCATATTATGCGCAGCTGCAAAGCCTATTAATCTGAGACCATTGCTCTTGGTGGTCTCATGTAGACTAAATCGCCCGACGGTGGCGCCAAAGATGTCTTCTCGTCCTACCTAACATCCCCGAGGGGAATTTTAATGTCATGGGAAGGACAGCGGCCATAAGCTCGGTCGAGCTCCGCATAGAAAGCGTCCTTGGTGGCATCGTTCTTTTCCTCCGTTGGGGCATGTGCGCATATCAGGCTGATGTTAAAAAATTTGGCAGTAATTCGAATCGTTGCAATTCTCTCGTTTGTTGGCCTAAAGTCAGAGACTCGGCGCCGCAGCCTGGCACCTACAACGAAACCACAACCAAATTCATGCAGTTCTGGATGGCAGCTGTAGTAAATGTCACAGTTCTTCTTCTTTATGCAGCCTTGTCCTATCCATCGCATTTCCTGGATAGCAGTGATGTCAGCCCTACATTTGTTGAGGGTATCTGCTAGTTGTTGAGCAGCACCTGGTGTAATAAGGTAGCCCAATGCCAGCTTTGATAGCCCCGGCAATGTCTTCGTTTGAGCGTTCCAAAATGATATTGGATCGCTGTCCCATGAAGTAAAGGGAAGAAAACAATTTAATCTCCTGGTTTTCCGTTGCTTCCAAAGGTTAAAGCGTAGCAATGGACCTGATATGCGCCTCTAGAAATCCTTCATATTTAGCACAGGGTTTTTCTTCTGGTACGTTATCATTTGCAGAGCGCAGTAAGTCCTATAAATAAATGGTATAATAATTTAGTTTTAAAAGTTTTTGATAAAAATAAAAATAAAGATATATTGTTAAAGTAAACTTTTTTAGGTTTCGGATTATTTAATAAAACATTAAAGAGTAACTAAGAAGTATTTCATAACAGTGTTTATCATATGTGGGTTAAAACTTAATTTTACGTACTTCTTCAATATTTTTGTTTTCAGATATTTCAAAAGCAATGTCCTTGACAGCTTCAGGGGCTGTGAGAGGAGAAAGGTAAACTTTCTTAAATCTTGGATCCAAGAAAGATGATTTGACAAGAATTTTATTGTTCTGCAAATATAGAGCTTCCTTAGTTAAAATTCCTTCGGCCGACTCTAGTTTTATTTTGCGAATTTTGTCCATCAACTTTCGCCACTTATTTTTTGTGTCGCATCTTTAAATGCCCTAAGTAGATCACAAAAAACTCAACAAATTCGCAATTCTGAAGCCTTTAGCATCTCCGGCAAACCTTTTACAGTTGTTGATCTATTAATTAGGGCTATCGCAACATGTCCATGGCAGCTGAACTGTGCTTGAAATGAGTAACATTTTTCTTCACTTTATCCAAAACGTTTGAAAAAGATGATATGTCCTTCACTACGTTGTCGAACACCAAATGAATGGTATAAGCGAAACATGTAATGTGTTTGCCACTTCCCAAAAATAAATTTGAGGTCGCCTTCAAGTTGTTTGCGTTATCTGTAGTTAAAGTACGCCACTTCGATCGATCGATATCAAATTCTTTACACACACAGTAAGACACATATATACTCGCTAGTATGTGACTGCATTAAATTAAAGGTAATATTTAAATTAATTTTTTTTCTTCTTTTCTTATACATATGATATTATACAACAGAGCTCAAGGAACGTCCCTTTTTTTTTAGCTAACAGTGTGTTAAGACTGCATTCTGATTGCGCGTCCCTCAAGTCGGTCGCTGGGTAGGTAAGTCATTGCGACGAAGACGTGATTGGTTGCTCAACCTTGTTCGACCTCTCGCCAGGTGGTTAGGGTGCAACAGTAGCTTGGTAAAGTACTTTTCCTTCTGTTCTGCGATCACTTCTTTGACTGGTAGGATGTTTTGGTCCCGTTGAATGTTTTCGTTGCGAACACCACGGTGCTCCGGTGATGGTTCTCAAGATCTTCGACTTATCTCGCTGGACTATGTCAATATTGCTATTGCTGACATTCCGCCATAACTGGGAGCCGTACATCCATATAGGTTTTAGTACCGAGTTATGCAGCAGGACTTTATATTCAAGGCTAAGGGGAGACCGAGCGTTGATAATGCAATGAAGGCTTCTAGCTTTTAGCTTTAGATGTGTTCTTTTGGCTTCAATGTGCCGGCGCAATGTGAGTCTTCTGTCGAGGTGTACTCCTAGATGTCACTTCAACTGCTTGCGGAAGTAGAGTGTTGTTTAACGTTAGCGGCGCGCAGTTTTGCCTATTCAGGGTGAATGTAACGTGCTTGCATTTTTGTTCGTTCACTCTAATTCGCCAATCTGATAGCCATTTTTCAACATCGACCATATGAAGAGCTAGCTGCGCAGTTGCTTGCCTCGGGCATTTTGAGCGGCTAAGAATAGTTGTATCATCAGCAAACGTAGATGTTGTTATTCGTGTGCTTGTCGGGATGTCTGCTGTGTAGAGGACGTATAGTGTTGGCCCTAGCACACTACCTTGAGGAACTCCAGCTCCAACAGTGAAATCATCAGATATAGCAGTGTTGCATCTCACAACAAATTTTCTGTCGTAAAGGTAAGACTCTAAAAGCTTATGGGTGTTGTTGGGGAGCATTGTCTTGATCTTGTACATTAGACCTTCCAGCCAGACTCTATCAAATGCTTGAGAGACATCTAAAAATATGGCAGTACAGTACTCTCGTTTTTCGAACGCGTTCCGAATTTCTGATGTTATCCGGTTGACCTGTTCAATTGTTCCGTGCTTTTCACGAAACCCAAATTGATGTGACCGGATTCCTTCCTGGAGTCTTAGGTATGTGTTTATCCGAATCAAAACGCATTTTTCAAAGAGTTTAGATAAGCATGAAAGTAGGCTTATAGGTCTATACGACGTGGGTATTGTGTGGTCTTTTCCCGGCTTTGCTATCATTATTATAATTGACTTTTTCCATCTCACTGGATAGTAGCCAAGTTTTGCGATGGCATTGAAAAGCTGAATGATAGTGCAAACGGCGCAATGTGGGAGCACGATGATCATTTTGGGAGTTATGAGGTCGCAGCCCGGGGATTTTTTCGGATTCAGTTGATTTTCGATGATACTAACGATTTCATTTGGGCAAAATTCGATTGGCTCATGTTGAAGCTGAGGCTCATTTGGGAAAGTCGGCAAAGTAAACGCACTCGTGGCAGGATTTGGTTGGAATACATTTTTAAGATCGTTAGCAAACGTGCTGGCTCTGTCTGCATCGCTACGCGCCCAGCCTCCTGCGGAATTTCTAATAGGCATCACGGTTTCTTTCGGTGAGCTCAGAGTAGGGTGAGCTCTCCATAGTGAGTTTTTTGTACTAGAAGTATACAATTGCTCTATGTAGGTGGACATATGCTTATTCTTGATGTAGAGCTTTAGTACGTTCACGTGAGGCATGTCTTAAATTTTGTTTAGCAGATGGCGATCTGTGTCGCTTTTTGAGGACGAGCTGCTCGATTTGTAGATTTGTCTTCTTTCGTTTGCATTGTGTATTTATACATAGTTCGAGGTGTTGAAGCTCGGGCTGCTACTTATCTCTGCAGCCCAAGCATCACCCGAGACTCCAGTGAATTAACAAAGCTGTCTACGTCGGTTTCGTTGTTGAGATGAGGACTTAACTCAATGTGTGAGCTAATATACTTTCTGTACTTAATCCAATTGGTTTTCTGTGAGGTCAATTTTAGTGATTGTTCCAATGTACCTGGATGACGGAGTAGAATAAACAGTATAGTGATCAGATGAAAGATCTGAAAGGCATTCGGCGCTTTTCAGATTTTTATACCCGCTACCCATAGGGTAGAAGGGTATTATAACTTTGTGCCGGCAGGAAATGTATGTAACAGGTAGAAGAAGGCATCTCCGACACTATAAAGTATATATATTCTTGATCAGCATCAACAGCCGAGACGATCTAGCCGTGTCCGTCTGTCTGTCTGTCCGACTACAAGAGATAGAGCTATAATTTTCGACAGCATTTGTTATGTGTGCACGCAGATCAAATTTCTTTCAAATTTTTGCCACGCCCATTTCCGCCCCCGCAAATCAAAAAAATCGAATAACAAGCGTAATTTTCAAGCTACAGCTGCGAATAATAAGTATAGTATTTACAATTTCGGATTTGGATGCGATCAGATAAAAAATGTGGAAGTTATTAAAGAAATACTTTTGTATGTATAAACCGCCTACTTATTAGGGGTCTTATTTGCTTCGGCCGAAAATCTGGAATATTGAATGTGGTACTATATCGATATAACAAACATACCGTTTGGTATATTTTTAGTATAATTGCATTTTTGGTATATTTTAAAGGGAAAAATACCGCAATATTTTGCTTTTATTGAAAATGCGTAGCGGGTATCTCACAGTCGAGCACACTCACCTGTAACTTTCTTACTTGTTTGGAATGTTTTTGGTAATCGTAAAGTCTATTAAATCGGGCAGTGTCTGCCGGCCAGTATGTTAATGTGCCAGGAGAAACATAGTCGAGCTTGCCGGCGATTGATGCTGCTGAGCCATGTTCGGTTCTTGGTATGCTGTGTGCATGTGAATGAACTTTTGGAGGCAGGGGTAGCCGGTCCTGATTTTAAAGAGCATGCGTACGTCACACTTTTGTCAGCCTTTATGGGTCCTAGTGAGGATCTGGCTGCAGTCGAGAAGAAGACTTCAGGGTTTGATCTGGAGACTTTCAACGTTTTATTTTGGGTGCGGGCAGTAATTCCTTTTTGATGGATGCAGCTTTTCAGATCCTTCTAAACTGGGCAATCCCCTATAGTTAACAGTGTGATTGCCACTGCAGTTGGCGCACTTTTTCGAGTCGCAGTCATCTTTTTATTATCGGTAAGATATTTCGATAATACTCTGTAATTGTCTTCAGACTTAATTTGAACTTTTGTTCCCTGAATGTTGCCCTTTACAAGGGGTATTATGTGGAAGTTATCTTTGCAATAAGCTCAATAATTTTGTTGACGAGAACATTGGAGGCGGAGGCTCTGGCTTGTTCGCTTTAAAAGAGAAGTACGCGTTGTTTCTTTGATGTGAGAGCCGTCTCTCGTCTTGCTCGCGGTGACGTTGTGCGAATGTCTCATTGACTCATTGTAATCGAGACTGATTTAGTTAGAGTTTTAATTGTTATGATTTATATTAATTAAATAACTTAATAAATCAATCAATATAAACATTAGCGATTTCATCGCAAAGAGCGTTTTTTCGCGTTATTGTATATTTATTAAACCAGACGCTGCACTATTGCGAGTTTATTGTTTATTTTTTTTCCCAGAGCATAATAATACGACGACGGTTGAAATTGTAGAACGTCCCTAACAACATTTTTTTTATATAAAGAAAATACAAACACATAGACGAACCACAAAATAAGTGCAAACACTTAATATATTTTTAAAAATGCTTACCTGTGTCATTCTAACTGCTTGCAAGCAAACCGATTCTAGGCAATTATTTTTGATGAAGTGAGCAGTTAGGTAGGATATATTTTTAAAAATGCTTACCTGTGTCATTCTAACTGCTTGCAAGCAAACCGATTCTAGGCAATTATTTTTGATGAAGTGAGCAGTTAGGTAGGATCGAGTTGAATTTGTGATTGTTACTCTGTCACAGGTGAACGGAAAGTCTTTTACATCTTGAAGAATGGTCTTCATCCTAGCTACACAGCTGTTGTTTTTCGCTTCGATCAGATTAGTTACCTGTAAAAATTATGTTAACGGTAAAAAAAATATCAAATATAAATTATATGAAATTCGAAAACATTTACCTTGAACCGGATTGGAATCTTATATTTCGCAACACATATATTAATCAAATTGGTAAATCCTTCTTTTTCCACGCTTCGGAGAGGCAAATTGTCTTTGCAGATCATAAACACGATCGCTTCCATGATATCAGCATGTTTTCCTTAAACGTTAAAAAATTGTTTTTAATCAATTAATAATAAAAGTACAAAGACACAACTATATTTACCGTTAGCAGTGGACGAACACTTAAACGTGTTCTCTATGGACATTTGCTCAATGCTTTTGTTGAGCAAGTCAACTTTTATCGATTTCTGAAAATATAATATAATATGTATATAATTATGTTTTCGCGTAACGCGAAAGTTAAAAAAAATAAAACAACGATTTTATTTTTAAATAACTTGTAGACGAACTTTATTGGTATTGCAAGATTAGCGGGTCTTGTCTGAGGAAAGTTTCTTTAAAAACACTCAACATATTGTAAAGTATGTTGAGTTTGAACAAGAAACTTATTGCGACTTAGAGCTAACATACATATGTGTAATGTTTTAATGCTAAGTCCTCAAATTGCAATGGAGAATTTTAATTGATTTTTGGACTTTGAAAGTGGCGTGGAGTGGATCCTTTTGTTTGACGTTAGTCGCCACCGCGACGATTTTGTGTTTAGAATATGATCTTTATTTGAATGCAATAGAACCTTTTGGTTTGGTACGATTGGTCGCTGTCGTGACAAGTTTATGATTTGAATATAATATAATCTTTATGGGAATGCAATAGGATATTTTGGAGATAGGGGAATAATTACGAGAATGCGTCACATACGAGAAATGAGTGTGGTGGTGGATGTGTCACTATATATGTGTCACACTATACTGTATATTTGCTGGAGTAATTAACTTAGTTTATGAATGTGTGTTTTAGGTGCATGCTATATACATATGTATGTATATATATGTCGGAGATTCCTCATTTGTTTTCATTTTTTGTGTAATTGCACAGCAAGTTCTGTTCGTTGCTAGAGACGCTTCCCAACTGACTTCAGTAACACAGAGTTCTGTATATTTTTACAATTCCTGCAATGTCTATTGCCCTCTCTGTTTCTCGCATTCAGTCAACGCTCTACGATCAGAACATGCTCAACAGCAGAGTGTCTCTCTTTTCCTCAGCTACTTTGCATTTCAAAACTACCAGCGACAACGTGTCGCCACAAAAAAACTATACGCACACTTACAATGGGCAAACTAGCCATTCTACGACACGGCCTTCCTGACAACTCACACGTTCTCGTGTGTTTAGTTTTCAATACCACGAGACTCAATTTCATTTTAAACTTTTCTTTATTTTTAAACAGATCTTTTTATTTCATGTATTGGACAAAAGCTTTCAAAATAAAAAATCACTTATATAAATATTAAATCTTTTGTATTTATTACATATCTTCAATTAAACATAATCTTATTTATTCATTTAGTTATTCTTTAATAACATTATTCTCTTATGTAAAATAAAACATTTGTGCATTTCCTTTGCCACATTTTAACAATTGTGTAATTTCTTTAACACATCTTACAATATAACATTAGTGTAGTTCCTTTAACACTTTTTAACATTTGTCCTTTAACACATTACAATAACATTAAAAGTGTTAATTCCTTAAACACTTTTAACAAACATTATTTTATGCCACTTTTTTTTATGAATCTCTTTCTTGATCGTCAGACGCATCTTCCATCGTGCCGTCTCTATCTTCGCGTATTAGCTGATTATCGGCAGAGCTCTTAAGAATTCATGGGAATATTCGTAAGTTCGCTTACTTGTTAAGGACTTTAACAGATATCTATTTAGTATTTTGAGAATCTCAAACGGCCCTTTAAATTTAGGGTCAAGCTTAGTTTAATGACGCTCCTCATTCTTAAGCAATACGTGATCGCCTAAACTATGTTTAGTAATTTTCGCCTTATTACTATCAAACCTGCGCTTATCATATCGTGCGCCGTCTTCCATATTTTGTTTGGCTTGTTTTCTTAGATTTTCTCTGTCTATTTTGTCATCAACTTTTTCATCTATTGGTAGGAAGCCAAATGGCCTAGCTTCCTTACCAATTAACAATTCTAATGGGCTAAACTTAGTTACTCTATTCGCCGTACAATTCATTGCCAATTGCACCTCGGCCAACGCATCCTGCCACGATCTCTGACCGGTTTGCACAGCCGTCAACATACTTTTGAGTGTACTCATTACTCGCTCGACCTGACCATTGGCCCTACTCGCACCGGTTGCAATTAAATGCAAATTAATTTTTTGAGAGGAACAGAACTCACGAAAATCTGAACTTGCAAAACAACGACCTTGATCCGCTATAATTCGGGTAGGCAAGCCAAATAAAGAAACAACTGATCTTACGGCCTTAACACAACTTTCCGTATCTATTTTCAAAGTGTGGTAAAAATAAACAAATTTTGTAAATGCGTCCATTAAGAGTATAACGTATTCTTTTGAGTGGTTTTTACTACTCAATTTTCCTGTTATGTCAATATGTACCGTGTGCCACGGGAATAGATAATAATTTTGGGAATAGAATGTAACTCTGCCTGCACTTTACCTACGGGTGGCTTCGATAATTTACAAGTGATACAGTTTTCTACGAACCGACGCAAATATTTTGAGATGTTTTCAAACCAATAAAAGCTATAAACCCTATCTAATGTCTTTTCCCATCCCAATGATTGATAATTGTCATCTAAATGACCTTGGAATTACCGGTTGACATTTAGTTTTACCATTTCGCTGTATTTGTCTATGCAAAATACATTTACGTAATTCATAGGTTTTATCTAAATTATCTGGTAATTCATTATTCCTTAATTTAGTTGATATTTCTAAAATCTCACTATCACGCTGTTACTCCGAAATTAACCAGTTGTCGGTTACCTCAGTCAAATTAATTCGTTTCTCAGGTATTTTGTTCTGACCACTATTTTCCTCAGGTATTTTATTTTGATCATTATTTTTCTCAGGCACTGGATTCCGAGATAGACCCGTTCACCCTTTCTGTACTCTAAGTCGAAGTCAAACGATTGCAAAAATGCCCACCACCTACGTCCCTGCAAGTAATGGCGGAAATGTCGGATACCGTTATTATATTTAGACTCGGCAGGAGACGTGCATTTACTAAAATACTCAACGACATGGGGTTTGTTATCAATTTTGTGCAATAATATAGCTCCATAGCCAATTGAACTGGCGTCAGTGTGCAACGTATGCGGGTGGAATATGATCAAAACGGGTGCCTGTGTCAACACAGATATGATTTTAACTCGTATTTGCTTGTGGTCTTGTTGCCAAGCGAAAGTTGCAATTTTCTTTGACGTTAGGTGATATAAAAGCTTAAGCGTCTCTGAAAATTTTGAAACGAACTGTCTGAAATATGAAGCCAATCCAATAAATTGTCGTAACTGCGACACAGATTGTGGAAGCGGTAAATTAATCAATGCTGTGCGTTTGGCCTAATTTCCCCGTTTCTTATTTCGAACCCCAGATACTCTATACGAGTTTTATGAAAGGAGCACTTAGTTACATTAAACGAAAATCCGGCATTACTTAATGTTTCTAGTACAGTACTCAACCGTTCTAACGCCTCTTCTTTGGTTTCGGCTATAACCAACACATCATCAATATAAGAGTTCCTAGAGTTCCTAATGCTCTTAACTCGTAGTGCCCTTCTGGCGTTACAAAGGCGGTTCGCTCTATTGAATTTTCATGTACTGGAATTTGGTAGAAACCACTGGCCATATCTAAGCACGAGAAATATTTGGCACCGCGAAGCCTGGTAATCTGGTCTGCGATAGGAGGCAACAGATACCTACCAGCAACGGTATTCTCATTTAATATCCTATAGTCCACACAAAGACGATCAGTGCCGTTTTACTTCTTTACCAACATCATAGGGCTGGCGAAAAGTGAGCAACTTGGTCGATTAATATTTGCTTTTATTAATTCATTAATTTTACAGGGTACATGGTTTTTTTCTTCCTCGCTTAGCCTGTAAGGACGTCGTTGCACTGTCTTTAGTGGATCTATTAAATTAATTTCTAACTGCCCTGTCGAGACTCGATTTTTTGGAATACCGCTGATAAACCAATCAGAGTAACACTTTAGGATATTTGTTAAGGCCATTTTATCGAATTCGACTAAATCAATATCAGCATTTATAATATCTCTGTAATCAGTTACAGTCAAAACATCTACCCTTCTTGTTTTATAAATTTGGAATTTGTCGGCGTCTATTGTTACTCCAAAGCCATGGCTAAGGATTTCACGACCAACCAACACATCGTATTTCAGATACTTATCCATAATTACGAGTAACAAAATTTCAAAGCAGTAATGTTCAATATTTATATTACATAAGACTTGCTGAGTGCTACAAATGGCATCATTACTTATACCGTTAAGTTTTACATTGTTATTTAATCTTTTTCCTTTAAATTTATCCACGGCGATTTCCTTCACTAAAGAACATTCAGCACCTGAATCAAAAAAAAAAAAGGGAATAGACTCACCGGATGCCCTTATTATTCCAGACGGTGGAGCTACTGTGCAGATATCTACCCGCTTCTCATACGTTCGGCCTTTTGGACAAGCAGATGCAAAATGTCCTATTTCGTCACACTTAAAGCACTTAACACTTGATCGATCCTTCGGTCCAGTCATGTTGCTGCCGCTGTGGATTTTGCCTTTGCTCTGGCCCTTCTCCAAGCGAGCACGATATTCTGCGTATTTATGGCCAGCCTTTCCACAGAAATTGCATTTCATCGGTGTCGGAAACTTGAACTTGAATCGTCATCTATACTGCGCTTTTGGAAAGACTGTGCTCCTTGCTCCTTGAGCAGCTCCTTGAACTACGCCCAAGTGATGCGGGCAAAGCAAATTTGGGAAAGCCACTGTGATGCGCAGCCTTCTAGTGCCTTGCTTAGGGAGATCACTAGGTTGCTACCCTCACGCACGTTATCCGCAAAAATTGGATCAACTGTTGAACACCAAGAGGAAGCATCCGCTCCAGCGCTGTCAGGATTGATTTTTGGAAGAGTCACATATGACGCTTTTTCATCGGTTGACGGTGCCCTTGGTGTCTGCATGTTTTTGATGATTTCCAGTAGGTTGCGGTTTTACAGCTCCAACGCTGACAAATACGGATCGGTGGCATGAGCAGTAGGCAAAGCAGATCCCACTTCTGATGTTGGAGATTCCTCATTTGTTTTCATTTTTTTGTGTAATTGCACAGTAAGTTCTGTTCGTTGCTAGAGACGCTTCCCAACCAGGGTTGCCAATGCAAATTTATACATTTCCCCAAAAATCGGGATAAAATTCCCCAAATTTTGGGACAACAATTCGCTGATTCCCCACAAATTCCCCACATAGGTATTTTTATATGAAACAATAAAAAGCTGAGTATAACTCATATTAGTATTCTTAATTAATTAAAATTAGAACTCAAACAGTTAACATTCATATTCTTTTCCATATTTTTGTGGATAGCATTTTGTTTGACGGGTTGAACTTGACGCTGCCGCCTAGTTTTTTTAATTCCTTCTCTTGCAGCCATAAATCGTTATATCATTATATATAACATAAACTTATCGAACTCAGCTACGAAAATGACGAAGACAGCGCGCATAACATGTAGGCGTTTAAGAAAGAGAAAAACGGGAATCCCCTGATCATAAACAAAACAACTGTCAATCTATGTATGTACTTATAGTTTGAAACTAGAAATGTGCTATACATAATATTTTTAAAAAAGGTCGATGTCTTGTCGATAATGAATGATGAAATATTTACCGACGAGAATAAGATGTCAAAAAATGTAAAAATCCCCGCATTTTCCCCACATAATGCCAATCCCCAATAAATCCCCAATCAACTTAAAATTCCCCGCACTTTGGGGAATTCCCCACAAATTGGCAACGCTATTCCCAACTGACTTCAGTAACACAGAGTTCTGTCTAATTTCACAATTCCTACAATGTCTATTGCCCTCTCTGTTTCTCTCATTATGTCAGCGCTCTACGATCAGACCATGCTCAGCAGCAGAGTGTGTCTCTTTTTCTCACCTACTGTGCATTTTAAAACTACTAGCGACATCGTGTCGCCACACAAAAACTATACGCACACGTACAATGGGCAAACTAGCCATTCAACGACATGTAAATATATAAATCTAAGTAATGTACACCAGACAATGTAAATAGATTTGTGCGCGTTTATGGCTGAAACACTGTGTACAACTTTATTGTTATTTAGAATAAAATAACAATACAAGTTTGCATAAAAATGGAGTGTATGACGGACAGATGCGGAACGACAGAAGTGCCACTATAAACTACATACCAATAAAGCCAATCGGAAACATAAGCGAGCTCTTTATATCTATATGAATACTTAGTTTCCATGTTCAAGTTCTATTTCGCAGCAAGTTGCGCAACATTAACTAAACTCGCTGCGCACATTCTAAGCTGTTTCACAATTTTGGCAAATCATAATGCTATCTCTTTTCCCTGAGCCGCTGCGCATTAAAAGATCCGTTAGCGACATCGTGTCGCCATTCAAAAATGTACATGCATGCACAATGGTCAAACTTACTATTCTATGCCACACATACAGTGGTCTAATTTACCATTCTACTTAAATATACATATTAGGGGCTGTCCATATATTACGTAATCACTTATGCGTGAGAGGGGGTCAAGGAAATGATTATGTTTGATTACATGGGGAGGACAATGATTACGTAATCATTTTATAACAATTTTGTTGTTAAAAGAATTAATTCAAAAATTGGTTTAGCGCCGATTACTCCGTCGATAAGTACCGAATGCAATAATTCATAAAAATTTAGCTGTAAGCTTCGATTGGAAATCAAAGAAACCCCTTTACCGTGTGACTGGACGGCGAAAGGGAGAATGCCTAGTAATTCAGTCATACGAAGGATGTGAAGACCTCGAATGGCTTGACGAGGTCTATGTAGACGACGAAGACGAAGATGATACCTGCGGATATAAAGAGATTTTGACAAGCCAACTTCCAATAATAAAAAATATTAAAGATTGGCTGGAGTCTCCTTTTAAAAATACAGATTAAAAGAGCCAATTTTCAAATTTTTCTTCTTTTGTGATTAGGTAATCATTGTTAGGGGGGAGGCGGGTGTTCATCAAATGATTACTTTTGATTACCAGGGGGTCAAAAATCGCAGAAAACGTGATTATATGGAATATATGGACAGCCTTATATATTACCACAATGCTAAAAGTGCACAAATAAAAGTGATTGGAATCACCGGAATAAAATCGGTTAAAAGGGTGGGAACCAGCAACATTTTTTTTTTAATTTCATCTTATTAACTTATAACGTAATATAAAAATTATTTATTTCCTTTCAGTGTGGATATGCGCGCTGGTATATCGAAGGCACCGAAGCGGTGGTCTGATGAAGCAGTCTTCGCGAACAGAGCATTCTTTATTTTTGAAAACGAACCTGGAAAGCTGTCCGTGGACAAAATACAAGCAAGTGACTCTGGCGTGTATAGATGTAGAGTGGATTTTTTGAAGGCACAAACTTATAATAGACGAATAAGGCTAGATGTCATAAGTAAGTGACGAATGTGTAAATTACTATTAATATTGACGGCATTGCTGTAATATTTTATTATTGACCTATAAACCTATAGCAGCAGACCTATGTAGTCAACGCATACTAACAATAAAAATAAAAATTTATTGCTGTTGAAATAGTATTTTTCAAGTTGGCCTCACAAATTTATAAACACGACCACTATGAATTATTAATTATGAGAACACTAAAAACCAAAATCGTTCGAAGGCGCAAAAGTCCCAAATGTTGTTCCTTTTCCCGTTAAATTAAATATACACGCGTTTTAATTTTTAATATATGTATCTATATTTATACTTCGAATTATTATTATAAATTCGCACACGTTGGGGGTAGGTTTGACCGCATGTGATGCTAGAGAGATCGAAACTAAAAACGCCGACAGCATTTTAGCTAGCGCCGAGCTTTTTGAAAACGTTGTCTCTGTCATGATACAATTATACAAGGTAGTCTCGTCGGCAAAAGCTGGTACCCTAGTAATCTTGATAATGAGTGCGAGTGAAAGGGTGTCAGCGTAGTAGTGTAAGCGAGACGACAATGAAATATACATTAACGATGCAATTAATATTTAAATATTTTTAAGCTAATATTAATGTCTCCTTGACATTTTTTTTAAATGTAAATTGTTTGAATTGTTTGAACAATATTAATGATATATATAAGAATTCTCTAATTCTCTAAATGTTCTAATTCTATCCGTATCTACAGCATACATTGCAAAATGTCGTTTAGTATAAGGGTTAATTTAAGAAAAAATTCGTCCGCATACAACCTTTGCGAACGATTTTTTTCGCATAAGGTTTAGTCGCCTCGCTCACACTACTACGCTAAGACCCTTTCACTGGCACTCATTGTCAAAATTACTAAGGTACCACCTTTTGCCGACGAGACTACCTTGTTTAATTGTATCATGATCTCTGTGGTGGAGTTATAGGAGAGAGAAAAGTTGAGAGCATGGAACTTGAGGGCTTGAGTGTGTGTGAACGCATTGCGAGTGAGCGAAAAAGCATTGAGTGCTTTTCGATCGGCGGAGCGGAGAGTGGCACTCACTTACAATACGCTCGCAACACTAGGAAAATATTTCTTTTTTTTAGATGAAATTACATTAGTTTATTATTTAAGTGTTATTGAAAGCTCTTATTCAATTGATTTCCTAAGTTATGTCGTTGTTTTCCATTACATTGCTCATCATAATTTTTAAACGATTAGCTTAGCTTAGTTCACGTCATTTTAGCACACTTTAAACTTTTTATACCCGCAACCCATAGGGTAGAAGGGTATTATAACTTTGTGCCGGCAGGAAATGTATGTAACAGGTAGAAAGAGGCATCTCCGACCCTATAAAGTATATATATATTCTTGATCAGCGTCAACAGCCGAGTCGATATAGCCATGTCCGTCTGTCCGTCCGTCCGTCTGTCCGTATGAACACCTAGATCTCAGAGACTATAAGAGATAGAGCTATAATTTTTTTTTTTCGACAGCATTTATTATGTTTGCACGCAGATCAAGTTTATTTCAAATTTTTGCCACGCCCACTTCCGCCCCTGCAAATCAAAAAAATCGAATTTAAATTTAAAATTTAAAGATAGAGCTACGAATTTTGGTATATACAGTAACAACTATAGTAGTTATGATCCCTGAAAATTTGGTTGCGATCAGACAAAAATTGTGGAAGCTATTAAAGAAATACTTTTGTATTAGCAAAAACGCCTACTTACTAGGGGTCTTAGTTGCTTTGGCTGACAATGTGGTATATCGTGCCGTCTATGGTACATTTTGAATGCGGTACTATATCGATATACCACATATACCATTTGGTATATTTTTAGTATTTTTGCAGTATGTTTGGTTTATTTTGAGAATAATACCGCAAAATATATTGCTTTTATTCAAAATGAATAGCGGGTATCTCACAGTCGAGTTCACTCGACTGTAGCTTTCTTACTTGTTTTAACTGTAAAATTTTGCATTAACATCACTTGATTCTTTGCTACTTGACTTTGAAAGGTTTCGTAATAATCACTTTATCTTATTTAATGGTCCCAACCACGTTTTCTCATCGAATAATTTAGTATTGAACCATTTGTACACAAATATAAGTTACTATTGTAAGATTAAAGTTAAAAGACTATAAAACTAATAGAGTCCGCTTATTTGAATTCATTAGAAACAGGAAATTTTTTTTCTAATGTTACCAGATGCGCGTTTTCCGCGCAACTCCATACAAAATAAACCGCCTTGCAAAAATGTATCGGCCTTAAAATATTTTTAAGCCTAACGATACTCCGATACTAGAATGAATGCAGATATCAAATCAGCAGTTATACATACATGCGACAAAATGGACAAAGTGAAAAGAAACATCAAAATGGATAATTAAAAAAAAATTAAAATGAAAGCGTCTGAGGCAGGATTTCATATTAAATTTAAAATCAAAAGAATATTGCAATCAAGTTGCAATTTAAAATAAAAAGAATATTCCAACCAAGTTGCAATTTAAAATTGTCGCTATAGAAATAGGTAATGAATGTGACTTCATCTTTTTTTTTTAAGTAAATGTATTTATTTAATGAGCAAATGTTTGAGTGATGTGGCCATAAATTCTTGTTTTTTACTATTTCCTTGGTTTCGTACCAACGACGCTCGTTTGCCGAATAATTTAGTTTTTAATTGTCTGTACATACATTTATATAATATATACATAAATGTAACATCGTAGTATAAGAATAAAACCAAAAGACTTTACAACTAATAGTCAGCTTATTTGTAACCAATAAATTTTGTTAAAGCCCCTAAATCTTTTTTTTTTTTAGGTAAGTAGCTAGGTAGGACAGGCCGCCCCTAAAAGGGGTAAAAGGTATCTTCGTATCAGAGTTCGCACAGTAGGTGGCAGCCGTGAAATGTCTACAGAGTCGAGAAAACGGGAAATCTACAGAGGAGATGCTGAAGTGTTTCCTTAACTTCGACTTCGTTACATTTCCTGCACTGACGTCATTGGGGACATGGCTGCATTTGCCCGCCGTCGGCAAAAAAATGACTTTAGAGGTCCTCCAAAGAGTAGGGATATATGGAACAATCGCAGTTTTGGCGGTTTTTAGAAGTGCTGGCGATAGACATTGAGACCGGGCGACCTGACCTTCGCAAAGGAGTCGATACCTCACTTTATTTTGTTTGCAATAATTGGACCGGCAGGGGTATCATGTCTAAGAGACTATGAAAGAGCTGCCAATCACTATCCTCTGTTTCGATACATTCCGGGAAGATTTTAGCAGCGCCTCATTGCTCCTGTTCACAGTCCGCTGCTCGTCTTAAGCTGCTTAGACAGCAGCTTCCTCAGTATGGAAGTGTCTTTAATATGAGCACCTTTTGGAGATACTTACTTACAAGACATAGGCGTAATCCGCCTTCTAAGCAAGTTGAAACATGCCAGTGCGCTCACCACGAAGAGAGAGTTCTGGGTTCCACCGGGGTGGCTTCGAAATTCTCGTCGGTCTGTAGAGCCTGCAGGATTGGCGAAATGCGGAAAGTCAACTACTGCGAAGACGTTTACAAATGTTTCTAAGTACTTCACCGAGTTTATTGTACTCGGCGGACCTAGAGTTAGTACCGAGAACTTCAACCAATGCGTGTTACGAGGGTTTCTGAATGGATCAGCCGCTGAAAATCTGATAAAGAGAATTTTGAACTGAATGAACTGAATTACGATCAGAGAGAGAGGGTCTTTTCAGGATTCAGTGACGATAGTTATGAAGTTACCCGTAGTTCATGAATTAGGATTGGATTGTTACAAAGAGTCAACATAAATGAACAAATAAAAAAAAAAAATAAGGAAAAATTAACAATAGAGCAAACTTCCATTAAACTTCTCCGCATATATGCAAATTAATTGTAGTACCCGTATATGGTATTTTCGGCTTTGATTAAATGACTAACAAAAAAGTTTACTAGCGATTGCTTCATCGATCCAACAAAGAAAGAAAAAAAGAATCATCATAGACGATTAAGGAAATTTTAACGCCAGTGACAGTTATGGTTTGTCTCAGAAAGTCTGCAATGCAACACAAAATAATAATAAATTTAATATTGTTGAAAAAATGACGTTATATCTTTAGTCCTTTCATATTTGTGGTCACAGTTGGTTTGTTGAAAACTGTTCTGATTCTTCATTTTCATTAATTTTACCATTACATCATTGATTGTATAACAAATTAATAATTCCAAACAATTTAAAATAATAGAAATAATAAGGGTAAAGGATGTTTTTGCAGGCATAAATAATTCCGTAGGTTAGTCTATAAAATTAATTTAAGAGGAACCCCATTTTTATACATAAGATTGACGGTATTGATTGCGAAGGCTAGGTAATTAAATATGTAGTTAAAGAAATATTTCAAAATTTTTATTATCTTTCTTTTTTGTTGTAACTTTTTTTAAATGAGAATAACTTGAATATTTATAAATAAAAATCTGTCACTTATGAGGACCATTCTTGTTTCAGCGCCTCCAAAACAAATTCTTATACGGGATAGTGCTAATGTTGAACGGTCCACGGTGGTTGGCCCATATAGCGAAGGAGACATCATTACCTTGAAATGTCAAGTTGTTGGAGGTAAGAGTTTAAATATGTTAAGAGTCAACATTTATTACCAAGATAGCTAACTAAGATAAGGCTCAAATTTTTATATCAGCTAACCACAATCAAAGTCTATAAAGGATACTTATTGCACGCAGATCATGTTTGTTTTAAATTTTTGCCGCTCCCACTTTCGCTCCGAAAATCGAGAAAATCTAATAACAAGAGTAGTTTTATAGCTTGATAAATATCTGTAGTATTTATGATTCCTGATTTGTTGTCGAAGACATTAAAGAAAATCTTTTGTATGGGAAAACGCTTACTGCATTGGGGTTTTAGATGCTTTGGCTGTTAATCTGGTCTATTTCGCACTCTATGGTATATTTTGAATGTAGTACTGCATCAATATAGCTAAAATATCCTTTGGTAATTTTGCGATATATTAATTTGGTATAAAATTAATATCACAATATTTTGTTTTTTTTTATGAAAATGGTTAGCTTTCTTACTTGTTCGTTTTGCTCGTGCTGCCGTTGTATATTCTGTTCGGCTGTTTTCCTTATTAAATCAAAGGAATCTTCTCGATCAAAACTAACTGTACGATCTTTTAAAAGTTTTCCATTAGCTTAACATGTGTAGTCTAAATGCTACACGATAAAGACTGCCATTAATTGCTGAATGTCTGCTGGACCGTACAGCACAACTGACATGGCTCAGCTGCTCATCCCAATTTGTTTGATTTCGTCTAGCTTAAGCCATAATTGCAGAAAGTGATTTACGTTTTCAGACGCATTGGCTTGCGGAGCGTAAACAGCAGTATAAAAATGTTGTACTTTAAATTTGGTCAGCAATGCCTTAAACTTGTGTGACTTAAATTGCACACCGTTGTCTGACGCAATGGTTTCGGGAACACCGAAGCAATGAAATAAATCTTCTTTCATGAACCGAAAATAGCATCGGTGGCAAATTTCTTTACAGGCTTTAGAAAAGGATATTTGGACAAATGGTCTAATACTACGAAGAAAACAATATGTTCGGATTTTCTTCGAAGATAACCCCCACGAAATCAATAAAAATCTTTTGGAATATTCACTACGTTTCTTTTGCTGGTCCTAGCGATGGACTTACTTGGGTCGGGTTTACTTTTATTTTGACCTTAAGCTCTTGGTACTCTCTCGATTCAAAATGCTCAGACAGTAAATCATATCATCGTATCTACACACAATGATGCAAAATATATGCACACTGACTGCCTTTGCGATCTCTATGTCATGCGTGAGTCATGAAACTTTAATTACGGAGACTAATTCCTTTTGCTGCCAATCGTTCAAAGGTATTTGTAATGGGTAATCGAAAATTAACGCTGCTAACCTGTGCGCAAGTTATCTCAAAGCAATGGCAAGAATTTAAAACTACGCCAAAAATTGATGCCTAAATACAACTCTTTAGTTAATGACGAGGTAATATAAACACATATCCGTTTCAATTCACCACAAAAACAGATTGAATTATAAATTCGACCCACTATGTTTTGGCTTTGGCCATCGGCGGTTCGTACTGCACGTATCGCTTGAGATCGCGGTACTGTGGCTTATACGTTTATGTAGGGGAATCACTGGAACGTGTGACAAGTCAGTCAGGTATATTTTAAATGATGTTACATGATCAACTAATCAGTAATAGTCGCTTTTGACACTAGTTTGCGTGCATCTATTGACGGTGCACGATACCACTTGTATTTTGACGCAGAACTTGTGTATTTTCTTCAAAATGGCCTATAAGTGTCAGCATCACCACAACCATAGCAAAACACAGTGCGCTCGGTTTTGCAGTCTTTGTAATGGTGATCTATCTTTCGACCATTCCAACAGGATATATTCACCTCCTCAACAACGAATGACTCAGCCTCTGATGTGGTGGCGCAAGATTAAAAACACACACGTTTCAATTATAATATATAATGTATATTTAACTAGTTTTCAGTTTGTTGGTACAGAAAACGCACAGTTTAGGGTAGGTTTGACCGCTTTTTACAATAGAGATCAGAACTGAAACGCCGACGGCTCTGCGTTGGAGAGTTTTGGGAGATACAGAAGCTAAGAGCACTGGAACTTGAGTGCTTGCTTGTGTGTGAGTGCTTTTTGATTGGCGAAGCGGAGAGAGTGCCACTCACTCAACACACAAATTTGGAGAAAGGTTCTTTTTGCATAGGGATTCGTTTGACGGACATTCGAGACGAAGAGGTCACAATAGTCTTTAAGTGAAGTGATAACGTAGGACCGATCTTAGGGGTTCGCTCGATGGACATTCGGCCCGAAAGAGGTACAGAGTGGGGTTCCATCACAGGATCATTCGTAGAAGTTTGGTCGAGATATAGTCGAACCGAAAGAGGATCAGAGTAGGGCCCACAGGACCATTCGTAGAGGTTCGTTCGACGAACAGTCCTACCAAATAAATAGAAATAGATGTAGAGGGGGTTCTGTCACAGGACCAATCGTAGGACCGACGACAGTGGAGTCCAAGAGGACGAGATGAACTTGATTGGATACTTCGATATAATTGAATAATGACACAAGGCCAGTCAGGATCCAATCGATGATGCTGTCTTGACCAATGAGAGTGGACTGTAAGATTGACTGATTGTTGACTGTGGGCATCGGGTCTGCTCGATGCAATAGTGTACGATGACGACCCTTGCACCTAAAGCTGCTGAGCGCACTTGTGCTCTTCGCCAAGAAATGGCTTCGTTTTAAACAATTTAAGCACAGCTTTTGTTTCCTTTCGTTGACACTCTTCTGAAGAAAACAAGGGCGCAAGCGAATCGGATGAATTTCTCGGGAAAACAACTTTCATGACTGGTTCTTTGTGGTCACCCTAATCTCCAATAAGTTGCGTGAGTTCATGCTTGATGAATCTTCCGCTATCGCCTCTAAGGTGCGATGCCGCGTTAGAAGGAAAGCGTTCATGTCAACTCTCGCTCGAATGTCGCTCTTTTTTTGAATGGATTTTTCCCAAAGAGAAATAATTAACTTGGAAAGCCTCGAAGAACACGAGAAGATAAATTCTCGATGTTGAATGGTACTCTGCAGCTCGTTGTTAGCCAATCCCGACTCTTGCCCCAATGCTTCACGAGCAACCGTTTGAAAACTTTTAATATAAATAGCAGTGAAAGTGAAAGCGGCCAGCGAGTGTAATCTCTTCCGTTCGGTCACGGAGGCAAACGACACCCGATGGGCATGGAATGGTGAACGGGTGAACGGGGGGTGAGCGCCTGGAATACACTATTTGGTCACTCAACTGTGCTGCACCCTGTTCACGCATCTGATCCCGACGGAAGTATCGAAAACAAAGAAAATAGGGAATTCGAAATATTATTCTAGAAATAGCGGCAAGTTAAAGTAGTTCAAAACCACTAACTCTTTCCAAGCGGAAAATAATATCCGAATACGGACAGTTAATTATTGAATCACTACTAACTTACACTCGTATTAACAAGTGATCAACACTGACTAAAAAGCGAATATGAATATTGAATATATCATGAATATTTTTGAATCTTGGGCCTAAAATGTTAAGCATCACAACTAGAGACTGTTGAGAAAACGGACAATTAATTGACATACTAGTTCAACAGCAAACGGTACGTAAAAGGTGGAACATGTTCAGGGGCTCATTCAAAGCTATGGGCAAACTCTTATTCGGTTTTGTTCGGCTTCGGAGACTCAGTCAAACTCTTAAAATCAGAAGCCGAAATTAAGCTTTTGATATTTTTTACTATTATTTGGTATATTATAACCACAATTGCATTGTCTATATTGAAATTGAGTAGAGGATATCTCAAGAGCTATCTTACCTGTTTTCTATTAAAATCTATCTTTATGCTCAGGTTACCCCACACCATCAGTTACCTGGAGTCGTGATGGGATAGAAATACCTAGTCAAATTACGTATTTATCAGGAGGAAAAGTACTTCAAAGCGAATTATCTCTCGGACCACTACAAAGAAGCGATCTCAACTCAAGGCTTGCTTGTAAAGCATTAAACCATCCTAAAGCCTCTTCTGTTGAAGCCGTTGTTCAAATTGATATGAATTGTAAGTAAGAGATACGGTCTCAGTTTTTATTTATTTAATTTTAGTTATAACGGTTAATTATTATTCCATTAAAAATGGATTAAATGGAACATACCAAGATTTACATTTCGTCATTTTTAACTCGTAAAATTTCGTTTTTAGTTTTGGTTCTGGTTTTCAAAAGTTTTCGCCAGAGTTTTGTTATTGTTTCATTCCTTGCTGCTGAAACAGCTGACTTGTGCTTCAGTCAGAAGTAAACAACGTGAAAACGTGGATAGTGCTCACATAAAGATAATTTCATCCAGCATAGATGATTTATGAGTTGCCCTGAAAGAATTATATTTGTTTTTTCTCCTTTTTACAAATGAAATTTTGTAGCTTATATTTTTAAAAATCAGTTAAACGGCAATCCCACAAAAAAGGGGATTTCACCTTTTTTAACCGATTTCATTCCGGTGATTTACTACTTTTTTTTAGCATGTAAGTAATTAAATTAAGCAGATTATTTTTTTTTAAAAAATATTTTACCCAACTTCAATGAAATAATGCCCTACGTTTCATCATACAACCCATTCCATTCCACCAGAAGTATGACAACTTAGACGATAACTCATGGTATCAGATGTATCGACCGCTCACGAAAACGAAAATTGTTGTTGCCGGCTGCAAAATTTGATTTTCAAATTCGATGTGGGGTCAAAAATAATTGCATCCTTAATTGATCTATTGGTGGTCTTAAATGAACGTCAATAAATCAATGGTCAACCATTTATTTCCTTTTCGCGATTAAGATCTGATTTAATGTAGAGAATGGCTTTTATTTTTCATTTCGGCAAGACAAACTTGCTCGTTTTGCAAATCGTATGAAACTTGTGAAAGTCAAATGGGGCACAAATTTTTATTAGTTTTTAAAACGAAAACAAAAAGTGAACACCGGAGCACGCCTGAAAGTGACTGATTGCATCACACTTCTTATCGATAACAATTTATGTTTGAACGATTTACACAACCCACGATAAATGAACATGTTTCGATATTTGAGTGTCCGTAAAATACTTGAATCTTATTAATTATAGTATTTATTTTTTTCAATATATCATTAAATTAAATGTGTTGAATTTGTTCGACTGTGATTTTGTGTGATTTTTTATTGCACAAATTAAATGAATATAAGAGCTGCATATTGTTATGTTTAAAATAATTAGATTATTTAAAACTTAGAAATTTAAATCACAGCAGAAATTTGTCGGTTAGACCGCATGGTGGTCCTCGGCACCGTGCCTCCTTCGACCACCGCTACGGCAAGTGTGCCGGGTGGCACATACTCATACCCCAATGGGTGTCCTAGTGCGAGGCGCGGAAAATACAGCTGGGATACTTTCGATGGTCGCGCCATTCGATAGTTTCGATGTTTTCAAAGCAAAAATTCGATAGTATCGATAGTATAGTCATATTTACTTCATTTTTTCCCATACATAGGTTTTTTGTTTTTAAGCTATATACATAATAAAAAAGAGAAAAAAAGATATAAAATTAAAAAAAAAAAAAATTATTGTATCCAGGAATTTTTCTGCAAAAATAACAAAATGTCCACATTATTCGCCGTAAGCGAAGCTCTGCGGTTATTTATAACGAGGCCAGCCTTGCTGAACATACGTTCCGTCTCAGTCGAGGTTGCGGGAACACATAGAAATTTCGGTACTAATTTTTTTAAATTAGATTCATTATGCTGAAATAAAAGAAATGTAATTTGTGTTTCTCCTTATGTTTAGTGAAAACTGGAACACTTACCTTCCAGAATTCTAGGGGAACTACATTTTCTTCACAGTGCTTTAAATTAAAGTACTGTCTGAGATCGATAATCGCATCTGCTCTTTTCGAGGTTGGTAATTCACTAATATTTTTTTTGAAGAAATGTGAATAGGGTTTGGCGGTTTTGAGAAGGTTGTGGTGGCTCTGCTGCATGGGGTACATAATCACAAGAGTTGTTAATGACGGTGACCTCATTTTCCAAAAATTTTTCGGCCTGTACAACGTTAAAAGGAGAACGGAAGCCTTGTTTTTTGAATCTTGGGTCTAGCAATGTTCCGATTCGTGGCAAAGAACGTTCTTCATGCTTTGTTAGCCTGGTGACAATGCTGTCCATCAAAAATGTACAGGCTGCTAATCCCTCACTAAACTTCGAGTAGAAAGAATCCTGCTTCAGACTATATTTCATGTTCCCATCGTGGTAGTCTTTCAGCTTTTTATACTCTATGGAACTGGATTTAAAATATGTATCTGTAGTTTTGCATTTGTTTAGGATAGGGACCAAACAGTCTAGCTTGAGACATCCTTGCACCACTAAATTTAATGTATGGCCAAAACATGGTAAATTTATTTTTTGGAGCAATTCACACGCCTTGATCATGGAGCTCGCATTGTCTGTAACTATTGCCACAATTTTTGATGATATGTCCCACTTGTCAAAAACGGTTTGCAAACTGTCCTTAATATTATCTGCTGTGTGGTTTGTTTCTGAGAGCAATGTATTTATAGACAAAACGGCAGTTTGCAGCTTAAACACGTTTGAGACGAATGTGCATGTCACTGTCATATCGGCTTCATTAGCTTGTGATGTCCATAGATCCGTGGTAATAGCGCAATTCTATTCCTTTTAATAGGTCCATAAGTTTTCTTTGTTTTTCCTCGAATTGCTCTGCCATCAAAACATTTTGCAAGGTCTTTCGAGAGGGTAACTTGTACCGGGGATCAAAAACATTCAGCAACTTGCGAAGCCAGTATCTTCCACAACTGAGAACGGGCGCATGTCTGTGGCAACATATTTCATGACAGCTTTATTAAGTTCAGCTTTTCTGTGGGAATTTGAATCATAGGATGTAGTTACAAAGAATCTATTTTTTTTTAAGTCGACGGCAAATCATCAGCGCCTAATGTATACGCTTCATGTGGTCGAAAAGGTTCGATGTGTTCCCGCTTGTCTTGTGCACCTTATGACAAAATACGCACTTTGCCGAGTTACCTTCATTTGATCTAGTAAAAAACTTCCACACTTTTGATTTCCCAAATCTGGATTTTTTTGGTCCGTTGTTCTCTACGTCAGAGCTGTTTTCGGCTGATTTATTGATATCTACGCCTGTATACATAGATAAATAACAATTACGTCGTATATATGACCAAAAATTATTATAATTACCTTTTCTCTTGAGATTCACAAACTTGTCCATGTTTAGAGCCACCACCTCCTTTCAATTTAAGTTAAGATAAAATGCGCTTCTATTAGAAAAGATATAATATCCAATTTTTTAATTTCTCTTACCCAAATTCCGCAACCTAACCAACCTCGTGTTTTATTGAAATGTCAGTGATGTGAAAAATGCCCAGCACCATCGATAGTATCAAAAAACTATCGATGGTGGCTCAAAAAGGCAAAAATTCGATATATCGATAGTGCCATCGATATTATCCCAGCTCTAGCGGAATCTTTTCTGCCTTAAAATCAGTGGTGGCTTTGAGATGGATTGCCTTAGATCGGCGAATAGTAGACGGATATTAGTTAACGGTGTCGTAAAGGTCGACCCCGTCGTTAGAGGGCTATCAGTTGCGATTGAAGCTTGCGGCGGTGGAGTCCATCCATAGTGTTTGCTATATACAGGTGTGTGTTGGGGACCGAGAGAGTTCAACTCTGCAAAACTCACTATTTTCTTGATTTACTCATATGCGAACATTTTCATTCAACTCACTGAATACAACACAGTAATGAGTAAAAATCAACTTATTTTGCGGTACACATTATTCAAATAATCTTGAGTCTTTGGATCAAAATTTATCACTTAATTCAAGTCACTAAACAATAAAATGAGCATGTCTTGACGAAAGCATAATTCGGTTCAATTTGAGTTGCTCGTGTATGAGCAAACGATATGCAATACGCAAATTTATAAAAATTTGATGTTAACATTCATATTAATTATGCAGAGCATTTTTAAAAACTTATATTTTTAACAAAAAAGGTAATATAGTAGAATCCGGTTATAACGACGCCGCTTATAGCGTCCGTCCGGTTATTGTGACGAAACCTCGACGACTTGGTGGGTCCTCATACAAATAAAATTGTTTAATAAATTAATTGGTTGTATTTTAAAAACCTATGGCAACCATAAAATAAATAAAATTACATTTTTCTCCTTTTGGAGTGGGTCTTCCGGATATAACGACGATCCCTTGAAAGTCGCTATAGCCGGATTCTACTGTACATATAAATTCCAACTGAACACTTATCCCTCCCTCATGTTTTTACTATCTGCTTATAATACTAACATACAGAATGGGCAACGGTAAATTTTGTGAAGTAGCCGCTCTGATGCTAAACAGCTGCGCAGAATGTGAACAATCTTTTACTACCAAGTTATCAATAAATAAGCGATAAAAATCGTTAAACAATTGAAACAGAATGATTTTTAAAAATCAGTAAATAGCTTCGCACGCAGTTTTATTATAAATTGGTGCTATGGTAATCTCCGTTTCAGTTTCACCTCGAAAAAATATCGCGTGACAACCCAAAATGTGTGTTTGATATTATTTATTATCAATATTTTCAAATAGCTCACGAACGTAGAAAAAAAAATTTAGTTTTTTCCTTATTGGTTTCAACATGGAGCAAAAGTAAGATTTGCACTGAATTGAAAAGAATCAAAGAGAGCCGAGTTTTTTTGGTGCTGTGGAAACGAGGCATTAACATTTATAAATTTGGCATGTGGTGTCCACGTCTTCTTATAGAATAGAAAATCAAACTTTGAATATAGTTACAAAAAGTTTTACACATTATCTCAATGAGTCTCTATATACATACATTGTTGTAGAGTATTTAATTTATAATACATGATGATGGTTATCAGTCAGTTTTCGCGTATTTATCGCCTTTTCGAGACTTTTTAATTAATGTCACTAAAACTAGGAAAATTTGATGCGTTAGCTCTTTAGGTCACTTACACCAGAGGGGGCTAGCGGGTAGCCTAAGGCGAAACACCACTGCTAGCTAAATGAAAAATCCGTGGAACCAAATAGGCGCAGAGCGCGGACTTACCGGTACGGAGCACAGTTCACTGCAAAAGTTACTCTTATAGTCCAAAGTCGCACAAGTTCTCGTTTTTATCACAGTAGAGGAACCTTTTAAAATGGGTTCTTTTGGGGTCCACAAGGATTAATTTTTTTTTAGTGTAAGAAATGTCTTTGAGATTCTTCCCGTTTGAAATTGGGCTGGAGGTGTTAAATACAACACGAACTTTTGTGGTTGGGCTGTCGGGAAAATTGCCAAAGTTGGATGGAGCGACTTGTATCATATGACCCTAGTCAAGGTACACCTATATATCGGAGTCATACTGAGGGTCGTTTCTGTTTAAACAACTCTCGTTCCTCAAGAATTGAGATACCATATATCGACTACTTGGGGTTCTAACGGACATCTCACAGGTAATATCAGAATCTTTTGACGGATTTATTGGAAGGTCCTCCACCTTCCAAATTTGGAGAAAAGTCGTTCGAGTGTAGGAACTTGTTTGAATGTCAGTCAAGCAGAAAAGAATGAAATGGACTTAGAATGGAGTGTCGACACAGGATCAGCCATGATACTACCGAAAATGGTCTCGAGGATTGTTGGTGGAACTGTCCAAGACGATAGTTTTCCTGCTAATTTTGTAAGGACGACCTTTTTGGGTAGCCTCAAAGAAAACAAGAAGACAAGGACACAATCCCAACTTTCTGTTTCTGATCTTCGAGCGCAGTACCCTTTATGGTACTTTGTAATTCTTGGATAGTCGAACCAGACTCTTTCTAAATGGCGGGCAAATGGAATAATATTCCTAACTGTTCAATAGCAACCGATTGGTCTCAAAACGCTCAATCAATCTGGACCTGGCCGATTAATAAATATACATTATATGATACTTCTCTATATCGAATAGAGGTGTTCTGTTCCTACCTTCTCTTACTAACCGAAGCTTGTTTCTACGGGTGTTACTTTTATTCAGAAACTAATTAATGTAGAAATATAGTAGATTCTTTGGAGCTATTAAGCCAAATTAGCTTTGGTCACTAGGAATATTCTTCCTCTTTTCATTCCAGCTAGAACTTCTAACGATAATAATCCCTTCCGTATTCTGTTTGAGAATTACAATAATCTCCATTATGCAATTTGCTCTGGTAAATCAATTCCTCAACTTAAAACGTTAATACATACCACAATACTTATCTAATATTTAGTTATTATACCCGCTACCCTTAGGCTGCAAACAGAGTGCGCGCTGAGACGAAGACGAAGATGAAGACGAAGACGAAGACGAAAAACAGTGCAGAGCAATTCTTATGAATTCGCTCGCCCGCAAACAGAGTGCGCGCAAAGCCGAAGACGAAGATGAAGGCGAAACGCAAGCAATTCGCTTCAAACAGTGCAGTACTGTTTTTGAAGACGAATCGCTTGCTATTTTGCCTTTGTTGATATATTTTTTTGTTCTAGCCATGCTTTGGCGCAATGCATGTTACAATTTACATGTGATTTGAGATTTGCCTGACGGACAAGTTTTGTGAAAATGTGAATTATAAATGAAGAGTTAATTTTCGAATTAAGAAAAATTAAATAAACATGTAACTAAATGAAAAGTTAAAATGATTGAAATGAATGAACTAAATATATTTTGAATAATTTTCTACCTTAACGTTACAATTTGCCTTTCTGCAGGTATAATTGGGGTTTTAGATGTTTTTTTTTTTTTCTTCAGCTTTGTTGCTTCAGAGTGGGTATAATATTTGTTTTTTTTATTCACTTTTTAAATAAAAAATAGTCTATTTTGTCTCAAAATTTATCCAATTTTTAATAATTAGTGGTTCAATTTTTAACAGAATGTAATCAAATGTGCTAATTTTTATTCGGGTATACTCCAAAATTATTTTTTCATCTTGACGCAGCTCATCAAACAAATGATGAAATTCGCCGAATGTTTTTCTTCCCAAATTAATTGGGTGAATTCCGTCATGCACTTTTTTAATTCTGTTTAATTTTAAAAATAAACTCTCTAACAGCAGCTCATCATCTGACGAGAAATCCATTGCGATTAACATCATAAAATCGCAACAAATTCGTCTTGCACTATGCGACCTATTAGCTTACTCGCAACGCAAGCAATTCGTCTTCGTCTTCGTCTTCATCTTCGTCTTCGTCTCAGCGCGCACTCTGTTTGCAGGCTTAGGGTAGAAGGGTATTATAACTTTGTGCCGACAGGAAATGTATGTAACAGGTAGAACGAGGCATCTCCGACCCTATAAAGTGTATTCTTGATCAGACGAACCAAGACGAACTAGCCATGTCCGTCTGTCCGTATGTGTGTCTGTCCGTCCGTCCGTATGAAACACTGGATCTCAGAGTATAAGAGATAGAGCTATATTTTTTTTCGACAGCATTTGTTATGTTTGCATGCAGATCAAGTTTGTTTCAAATTTTTGCCAAGCCCACTTCCGTCCCCGCAAATCAAAAAAATCGAATAACAAGCGTACTTTTAAAGCTACAGTTGCGAATTTTGGTATATACAATAATTACTATAGTAGTTATGATTCCCGAAAATTTGGTTGCGATCAAATAAAAGTGTCGAAGTTATTAAAGAAATACTCTTGTATGGGCAAAAAAGCCTACTTACTAGGGGTCTAAGTTGCTTTGGCTGACAATCTGGTATATTGCGCCGTCTATGCTATATTTTTAATGTAGTACTATATCGATATACCAAATATACCAATTAGTATATCTTTAATATTTTTGTAGTATAATCGGTATATTTTTGGGAAAATACCGCAAAATATATTTCTTTTATTCAAAATGGGTAGCGGGTATCTCACAGTCGAGTACACTCGTATCATAAGCTTTATTTTGTTAGTTGTCCAACTCCCTATTGCGTATTCGCGGTTTCCTATTAATGTATGCTGTTCAAAATTTATTTTGCTTTTACTGCGTGTCAATAAACCCGTGATTGGTATCGCTGGGACTCTTGATGGTACGTCCGATTAATAATAATAGACGTAGTAATATAATCTTTGCAACAATAGAAAACAATGATTATTTATTTATTTTGAATACTCATCTCAGAGACTTGTGATATAGAAGACGACTTAAATATAGAAGACGTATGGATGTGTTCTCCTTGTCAGCCCGGTCGAAGGGTTCGATGTTTCACATAGTCTTAATAGTGAGTCGGCATTGGGCTGTTTCCAGCTGTTTTATACTACTCGGAACTGATATGATTGTAATCTTAGTAGCAACTTTCGATTCTTGCTGGAGGTTGTCTTGAAAATGGCTTTAAGTGGCTTGCGTTTCGTTAATCAATAAAACGAACACAAACTTTCCACGCTGTGTATAAATGTGGTATAATAAATGTGAATTCCATTTGGGAAATGAACCAGCGTATTCCACTTAATTTACGTTTAAACCAAGTCTTGAAACGTAAAGATCGATGGCCGTGTCGCGTCAAAATGCTTACCTTTTGTGAAAACCTAGGAAGTAGAAATAAGTTCTGAATCCTTATGTATTGAAATCGGAGCTTCCAACACGTTCAGTCATTGAGCAGGCGGTCAGATGAATAGCCCCAAAACTAATTAGCCGACTTCATTCGACAGTTAAATATTATCGTTTTTTTCCACAGAGTTTGTGCCAATCCGCCTGACTTATCAGATTATATTTCGAGCCTGAATCAATAATCATCGCGGATGTATCAGTACCGATTTTACATGGGTTCTCTACTCCTTGTAGTAGCACATCCCCAAATCGAAATTGATTATCAAACAAGATTAAGGCGCTTGGGAGATTGTACACGACAGCTTGTATCCAGGGCCTGCTGAGATACAAGAGCTTGTAACTTATAGACGGAAGTGATCTGTTCCCTGTGCGTGTATAATAAGGCATTGTGAGAGAGCGAAAGAGTACTAAGTGCTTTTTGATCGGCGGAGCCAGTCACTCAGAATGCACTCGCCTCCACAGTCTCTGAGATACAATTTTCAATAATAAAAAAAAAACAGTTTGGTATTGTTTGCCGTGCGTTTCGTGAAAAATGTACATACATTTTTTCATAGGTGGTTTAAAAGAATGGTAATGGCATGCAAAAAATATATGGGATGATCTACACACAATATAGCACAAAACGTAATGTCGATAATGCGGATACATTGTTACTTCGGTTATGTTTTAACTGCCGGTCTGGCAAATGCATTGAGCACCATGGAGACCGTCGCCAGTTTAAGCCATAGCCATCGCGATGCTGCAGAACTGGTAGAGGTCTTCGAGCGGCCGGAGGCGGGTGTGACAGCCAAGTTGAGGGAGTAGTTCTTCTTGACGGAAATCCGAGATGATCGCTGATACGTTGATCTTCATCCGGGGTCGACCAAAATGCTTTTAATCGGGAGGATGGTTATGGCCTTATGCTGCGAGAGCGACTTCAGAGAAGTCGACAGAGCCCCCTCAGGTGGGGGCTGTGGCGAGAACTGAAGGCGTTTGGATGGTGAAAGGGAGCGGGACCGTAATACGGACGATGTGCAAGCTGGGCCGGTTCGCCCATGTCCAGTCCTTCCATATATATGATGTTGCACATTTTCTCTCTTTACTTCATGTGCATATTTTCAAATTCTTCTTTTTGTTTTCAGTTGCACCTTTAAATATAAGATTGCTAGGTGCATATCAACCACTATCAGCGGGCCGAAGATATGACCTTTTATGTCAAAGTGCTGGATCGCGACCACCTGCCGTAATCACATGGTGGCAAAATGGTATTAGACTGGAAAAGACAACTGAAACTGTAAGCATCAAATAACTGTTTTAAAAACTTATTTACAATTTGATTATGACAAATCTAAAATTATTCTTCTAAGGTTGTATGAAGAATCTAACGGAAATAGTGGTCGCTGATATTTTTAAGTTAAATAGTTTAAAAATTTTGATAATGCATTAAATTGCTACGACATGGTATTGTTTTTAAATCAAATAGGCCAATGTGTATTTTTGCAAAAACAAATGTTTTAAATGCTATCTTCTATATATCTATCTAGCAATACATATAAGAATAAGTTTACTCGCGACTACTTCATAGTTTCAACAAGATAATTGGAAATGGGAGGTCAAGACTGAAACCGAGGTTTATAATTAGTTAATATATTTGATGCATAAAACGTTATGAACGAAATTAAGTCTTCGACTAGCTTTGCGAGTATCTAGTAGCTACCAAGGAATTAAATGAAAATTGATAATTTAATTATTCCATTTCATATATCTAAGTATACTAGTAACTATATATTCCATTTCATTATTTGTAAATTCAATAATTTCAAGTAGCCTAGATATTGATCTAAATTAATTTTTATAAGCGCGACCCGTACGGTGAAAGGAGAACCTCTTGTCCTATAAGATATATTATATATATTCTTGATGAGCGTCAAAAATCAAAACGATAAAGCCATTTAATCCTATATAACTTTTCTTTCGATAACAGTTGTAATTCTTACACGCAGATCAAATTTGTTTTAGATTTTTGCCTGTAAATCGTGAAAGGTATAGTCGTTATGATTCCTAAAAATTTTAGATTTTATCATATCCGTAAAAGGCTATTATAACTTTGAGCCTGCAGGAAATCTATGTAACAGGCAGAAGCAAGCATCTCCGACCCTAAACTATAATAGATAGATATAAAATTTTTTAAGACAGCACTTCCTTCCACTTATAAAAGCAAGTATAGTCTTCATAATTTCTGAAAATTTGATTGCGATTAGGTAAACAATTTAGAAGTTATTTAAGAAATACGTTTGTTTGAAAAAACGCCTACTTACTACACAGAGAGAAATAATCATGATTTAAGATTTTTGCAATTTTAAAAAAGAACTATCTTGAAATAAGATTTTAATGTTGAAACATATTTCAATCAAGAATTTCCTTTCATAAAATGCTGGAATTTCCCTTTTTTCAAATTAGCACTTAATTTCTGGTGTTGTTACCGTTAGCTCAGTAAATAAAAATGTTGGAAATCATTGTTACAAATGTATTGAAATGTATTTGAAAAATCGCAAGAGTTTTTGCAATATTATATTTTCCGCTTTATTCGCGAACAAAGACTGGACCTAATTGTTGTTGGGACAACGAAAAACGAAAAGAGTGATGACGCGCTGTAGAGTGTTCGATTTCAACTGTGTTTATAATTCTCTGCTAAGTTACATTAAGCCTAACTTAACTAGAGTGGCGAAGCGAGGCGAATTCGCTCAGAGAGCAAAACGAAAGCTTTATTGCGCTCTCGCTTCGCCCTAATTCTAATAACTTCATTTGACAACTTCATTATCTTAACTAATGTACATCAAATGCGCCAACACCGGCCCCGATGAACGGCTGTGCCTTCATGCTATTGGCAGAGGCGCTAGTTTATGTACTGGCCGTTTAAACAGCCCTCCTGTGCTGGTTCGCACGTCTGCGACGCGCACCGCCCCGTCCGCTCCTGGGTATACCGCCACGACTCGACCCACCATCCACTGCATCGGCGGCTGGTTGTCTTCTGCGACGACGACGAGCTCTCCGACTTGCAGATTCGGCTGCAACTGGTCCCACTTGGCCCGTGCCTGCAGGCCGAGCACATACTCCCGGGACCATCGCTGCCAGAACGCTCGCTTGAGCGACGAGACAGCTCGCCATCGCCTTAAGCAACTCAGACCCTCCTGGTCCGGGGTCCGCGATGCTGCCGGTGCCACCAGTGGTCCGCCCACCAGTAGATGCCCGGGGGTTAGCGCCTCGCCGTCGTTGGGGTCTTGGCTTACGGCTCCTAGCGGGCGGGAGTTGAGCACCGCCTCGACCGCCACGACCACTGTCTGTAGCTCCTCGAGCGTGAGCAGGGCGTTGCCCACCGTCCGTAGGAGTAGGTGCTTTGCAGACTTCACACCTGCCTCCCATAGTCCTCCGAAGTGGGGAGCCCTCGGCGGTATGAACGCAAATTCGCATCCGCTTCTTGATGCGAAGTCGCGAACTGCGTTCCCCTCGGCCTCGACTCGCCTCTTTAGCTCCTCCAGATGGCGACTTGCTCCGACGAAGTTCGTCGCGTTGTCGCAATGGACTCGGCTCGGACATCCTCTTCGACCAACAAACCTTTGGAAAGCCATTAGAAATGCATTAGTTGACAGATCGGATACAATTTCTAAGTGAACCGCTTTTGACGCAAAACAGACGAACAAAGCTATGTACGACTTGTACAGCGGCTTTCCGCGAATCCTATAGGTTGTCTCAACCGGGCCACAAAAATCTACGCCACAAATTGAAAATGGGCGGAGCGCTCGGAGTCGATCAGCAGGCAAATTTCCCATTATTTGCTTAAGCAACCGAGGTTTGCATTTAAAGCAACGGATGCATGATCGTACTGTCTGACGACAAAGCTCTTGAGCATTAACTAACCAAAGTCGTTCTCTAAGAATGCTCACGAGCGCTCTTGGGCCAGCGTGACAGTTGGTCAAGTGAAGGTACCTCACATAGCTGCGAGCAAATTGTGAGCGCTTCGACAAGAGGAGTGGAAACTTAGCATCATACGAAATAGGAGCATTTACCAGTCGCCCCCCGACTCGCAACAACGAAAACGAACACCAAGATCCTTCATACTCATGTATGAAAGGATTGAGTCGTTGTAGACTCGAGCTCACACGTGTACTCTTACGAACCCTTTCTATATCGTCTCTGAATTCGAAATCTTGCATTACTTCTACTATTTTACTGAATGCTTCTTTCAGTTCTGATGCCGTTGGAACCAGTTCAAATTGAACTGTTTTGTCTTTGCATCTTCGAATGAAGCGGAACACATAAGCGAACACTCTCAACAGACTTGTGTGCGACGAAAAACTTTGGATCGAGTCCACTAGATCTGACTTTACCACTATAGCTGTCAGTCCAACAGCTGTTTTGCGCACTTCAGAGACGAAATGGTGGTTAACTGGCCATGCGTCGTGTGGTTCCATCAAGAATGACGGACCACTAAACCACATTGACGCGCACAGTTCAGTCACATCGCAACCTCTCGATACAATGTCTGCGGGGTTCTGCTTAGAACATGACGCCATTCCACGCTCTCTGACCACTCTTGAATCTCGGCCACTCGATTCGACACGAATGTCGCGAGAGTGGAAGGATGTGACCGGATCCAATGAAGAGTGACTTCCGAATCTGACCAAAGAACCGTCCGTTCAATTGGTGATCGGATCAGTCTTCGTATGCGGTGGCAGAGTTCTGCAAGAAGGTGAGCTGCACACAACTCAAGTCTAGGAAGAGTCTTAGTCTTGAGGGGCGCTACTTTTGATTTTGAGGTTAGTAATGATACTTTACAACCTTCTGCAGTTTGCGTACGAACGTAAATACACGCCCCATACGCTCTTATTGAGGCGTCGGCGAAGCCATGTATCTCTATCGGTGACGTAGGCTCTGTGAACAAATATCGTGGCACTTTTATGTTTTGCAATTGTGTCAAATTTGACTTCAATTGCTGCCACGATGTATCCAAACTTAATGGTATGGATTCGTCCCACTCCAACTTTTGAAGCCAGAGCTCTTGAAGCAGTATCTTTGCTTTTATAATTAAGGGACTCAATAGGCCAAGCGGATCGAATAACCGCGATGTCACCGAGAGAATGTTCCGTTTTGTCGCTTTAAGACCCATGAATGAATCGTCGATCCGGAATTGGAACACGTCTTCATTTGGCAACCAAATCACACCTAGAGTCTTGGTTGCGTCAGTCTCGGAGATCGTTATCGGCTTTGGTGTACTGTTTGATGCGGAGAACCCAGGAGCATTCGAGAACCACTTCGCAAGTTCAAAACCTGCTCCTAGCAGTGTCTGCGACACTTCAGACTTAATCGTCTTCAGGTCCTCGACGCATGCGGCACCAGTCAACATATCGTCAACGTAGAAGTCTTGCCTGATAACTTCAGCTGCCATGGGGTGCGAGGATTTCGCAATCTCGCTCAGCTGGATCAAACACCGTATGGCCAAGAATGGCGCTGGCGCAGTGCCATATGTTACAGTATTTAATCTGAATAATCTCAACGAGTCTGATGGATCTTTTCTCCACACTATGAGCTGATAGTTTCGATCTGCCTCGTGCACCATAACTTGGCGGTACATCTTTTTGATGTCGGCCGTTAATGCGTATTTATGCAATCGAAAACGAAGCAGAGTCGAAAACAGCTCTTCTTGAATGGTCGGCCCGACCATAAGAATGTCATTCAACGCCTTATGTGTCGAAGTGCGACACGAAGCATCAAATACGACCCTCAGCTTTGTCGAAGTGCTTTGGGGCCGTAATACACATTGGTGCGGAATCACATAGTGTGGTGTACTTGGAAGGATGTGACTCACTTCGGACATGTGGCCCATCTCTACATATTCTTCCATAAATTCCAAGTACATTCGCTTTAACTCGGGATCTCGAGTTAAGCGTTTTTCAAGCGACAAAAACCGCCGTTTAGCAACTTCAAATGAGCACCCAAGCTGGTGCGAATCTGATTTAAACGGAAGTCTTACTTCGAAACGACCAGACGGCAATCTTCTCACATTATTTGTGAAACGATCTTCACAACTTTGTTGTTCAGCGGAAAGGACTTTGGAGGGAGAGCGCACATCTTCGACAGTCCAAAACTTCAGCAAGGTCTTGTCAATCGAGCTCAAACTTTCTTCCTGATAGCTCAGATTGACAGTCATCTTCTGGTGAGATTTTTCACCAGGAGTGTACCGCCCCGAGACAATCCACCCAAGGCTTGTCTTTTGGAGGATTGGACACTCTGGACCTTGCTTGATTTGGCCAACGGACAATAGGTCAAGGAATGTTTCAGCGCCGATAAGAAGATCAATTTTCTGCGGTTTAAAGAAATAGGGATCCGCTAGCTGAATATTGTCAGGTATCTTCCAGCCACTGACATTTACAGTGTGATCTGGCTGATAACCTGAGATCGATTTGAGGACCCATAAATCGATCGCGTATTCATTGCAGCCAACTCGCGACTTCACCACAGTGTGTATATTTTTCTTGACTTGAGAATTAGATTCACCAATGCCAAGCAATCTGATGCACGAGTCTTCTCTACGTAAATGCAGGAACTAGGGCATCCTCAGTCACAAAATTAATTTGTGACCCAGAATCCAGCAAAGCTCGAGCTAAGACGAAATCGCCTGAATTCGTCTTTATTTTGATGACTGCTGTGGCCAGGATCACTTTATCCGACACGGTCGCATGCATCGCATGTGAAGTGGATGGACGATCAGGCTCAACAGCGGAGAGACTCGGGGGTGGTAACACTCTACTATTTGTAGTCGCAGTATATATGTGCACCAACGTATGATGTGAACGGTTGCACACACGACACTTTTTTGCCTTACATTTGGCGACAGTGTGACCCTTCCGAAGACAATTTATGCATAATGCAGTTGTTTTCGCGTAGTCGAATCTCTGTTTAACTAAGGCAGCAAACATCGAGCAACTCACGATGGAATGATCTTCGGAATTGCAATATTCGCATATTTGGGTCTTTTGATCAATCTTATCTTTGAGCGTCGTACACGAAAACGAGCTTTTGTTAAGCTGTTTAGTGGAAACGGCTTGACTATCGGACTTTGTCGAATTCTCAGCTGACAAGTGCTGATATCGACGATTAAGCACAGTTTCACACTCACTCCATAATGGAATTTTCGTGTAATCTAGCTGCTCATCCCACTTCTTCTTTGTCATTGCATCAACTTTGTGCATGACCAGGTGAATAAGGATTGCATTTGCAATCTTCTTATCATCACCTATCGACAACAAAGATCCGTATATCGCAGAGACAGTGTCAATCAAGTTTCGCAACGCTGAAGCGGAGGGCTGCGAAATCTTTGGCAAATTGAAAAGAGCAGTGATATTTTCATTAAATATCAGACAATCATTGTCATATACTCTTTTCAAACTCGCCATTGCTTTCTCATAGTTGTCCTCGGTGACTTGAAACGCTCTCACCGTTCCTCACCAGAGAGACAAGAAATGAGATGATTGAATTTCTCAATGCGCGGAATTGAATGGTCATTGTCAACAAGAGTCTCAAACAAGCTTATGAAATTTTTAAATTCGGAATACTTTCCGCTGAACTTTGGCAATGAGAGTTTAGGCAGAAGGGTACGAGGAGCGACAATCGGCTGAATCGATATATTGGCGGATGAAGTATCGGTCAACGATTTCACCATCGCCTTCAGCCTTGCCTTTGCAGTAATGCAAATCTCTTCTAACTCGCACCGGTAATCGTCATATTCGTCAAATGTCTCAATTCTGCTTTGATATTTGAGAGCATTTTCAATATGCGACGACAACATCTCAAGCCTGCACTCTAGCTCTGTCAAATCTGGACCGATCGTGTCATCGAGAATTTGATTATTAACTCTGCAAATGCTCTTCACGCAAATAGCAAGTTTCTTTTTAGAGCCTTCAAGAGTTTCTTTCGAATTCATTTCTTTTTATTTAGGTTATTAGAGGAGACGACAAAAAAAATATAAAAATAAAATACAAAATAAATCTTGTTGCTTCCAACAACAACAACGAAAAAGAAAATTAAAAAAAAAAAAAAAAATTATTATTTTTTTTTTTAATTATTATTTTGAACTATTTTTTATTTTTACTTAATTTTTTTTTTTTTTTATTATTATTTTTAAATTGTCCTAAACTAACCACTAAGCTTTCTCGGACAATAATAGCGGCGGTACACAATTCGAGGGAGCAAACGAGATATCGTACTGATATGCTCAACCAACGAATGTAGGGGAGCGAGTTCTAAGCGCTGCAAAGCGCGCGACAACGAAAAGTGCAAGAAACAACACAGACTACAGAGCGCAATGCACTGTGCAGATGCTGGCTTGCTAACGTATGTATGTGTGTATGTTCGCTGTTTCTAAAATGCAAGCAACAACAACACGGAGCCGAAATGCACCGGTGCAGTGTTGGCTTGCGGGTATATATGTATGTATATACGTATGTGCGCTTAGCAACAGCACAAAACTTACAGCGGCTACGAATCTGGTGACAAAGGGGGCGACGAAAGCGAAAATTGCAACGAACTAAGAGAAGAAGTTCGATGCTATGGAAATAAGAATTTCCCCTAGTCACTTTCACTTAGAAAACAAAAACAATATTCTGCCTAAGCGGTTCACTTTTTTAAATTAAAATATAAAATTTAAAAACAAATGCTCTACTATTACGTATGTGCCAAGAATTGAAAGCGTCACTAGAATTTTGCAACTTGGCAACCAATTCAGTTGTTTACTTTCAATTTTTCGCACAGTACCTGGAATTGGCGATCTTTAATGATCCCAGCCACTTTCCTCTGTGTATTTCTGCAGTTGCAGGGTATCCTCCAGCGATGATGCGAAGAATCCAGCTGCCAACGATGACAACACAACACAAGAAGATCACAGCACTGGCACAAGTCAATTGATTTTATATTTTATTTTATTTAGCGACCGGCGCGAATTTGTTTTGTTTTTTGTTTTAGATCATTCACTCGCGTTCAACAACAATTAGGGTCCACCCGGGGGCGCCATGAAAAATCACAAGATTTTGCAATATTATATTTTCCGCTTTATTCGCGAACAAAGACTGGACCTAATTGTTGTTGGGACAACGAAAAACGAAAAGAGTGATGACGCGCTGTAGAGTGTTCGATTTCAACTGTGTTTATAATTCTCTGCTAAGTTACATTAAGCCTAACTTAACTAGAGTGGCGAAGCGAGGCGAATTCGCTCAGAGAGCAAAACGAAAGCTTTATTGCGCTCTCGCTTCGCCCTAATTCTAATAACTTCATTTGACAACTTCATTATCTTAACTAATGTACATCAAATGCGCCAACAGTATTAAAAAAAAACAAGTAAGAAAGTTACAGTCGAGTGTGCTCGACTGTGAGATACCCGCTACCCATTTTTAATAAGGGCAAAATATTGCAGTATTATTTTCAAATATACCGAAAATACTAAAAAAAAACTAAACAAGTAAGAAAGTTACAGTCGAGTGTGCTCGACTGTGAGATACCCGCTACCCATTTTTAATAAAGGCAAAATATTGCGGTATCATTTTCAAAATATACCGAAAATACTAAAAAATACTAAAAATATACCAAATGGTATATGTGGTATATCGATATAGTACCGCATTCAAAATAAACCATAGGCGGCTCAATATACCAGATTATCAGCCAAAGCAACTAAGACCCCTAGTAAGTAGGCGTTTTTGCCCATACAAAAGTATTTCTTCATTAACTTCCACAATTTTTATCTGATCGCAATCAAATTTTCAGGAATCATAACTATTACAGTAATTATTGCATATACCAAATTTCGTAACTCTGGCTTTAAAATTACGGTTGTTATTCGTTTTTTTTGATTTGCGGGGGCGGAAGTGGGCGTGGCAAAAATTTGAAACAAACTTGATCTGCGTGCAAACATAACAAATGCTGTCGAAAAAAAATTATAGCTCTATCTCTTATAGTCTCTGAGATCTAGGTGTTCATACGGACGGACGGACAGACGGACAGACACACAGACACACAGACGGACAGACGGACATGGCTATATCGTCTCGGCTGTTGACGCTGATCAAGAATATATATACTTTATAGGGTCGGAGATGCCTCCTTCTACCTGTTACATACATTTCCTGCCGGCACAAAGTTATAATACCCTTCTACCCTATGGGTAGCGGGTATAAAAATGCTGTTTTTGACACAGTCTGGCTTGACGTTGGTGCTAGAATGGCGCGATCCTGACTTGAAGTGGATTGACTCGACGTTTACTCCGTAACATTTTTCTATCTCAGATACGCAGAAACACTGTATATCAATAATTTCATTTTCCTGCAGATGTACTGCAGGTGGAAACAGGAAAATCGCCACCTTGTGCCATATAGTTAAATTTTGTTGCCATATTGTCCGTATATTTATGGCGATTCTTTCTTTCAATAATGAAATTGGCTGGATATCCTTCAGGTCAGGCTCGCATAGCTCATAGATTTTGGTCATCGACGGCAGCTCGAAACACAATGATGGTGAGCTTGAGGTTTGTAACTCTTTGAAAATTCTTTCAAAGCCACATGCATCTCGCTCAAAATTGTATTCACAGACACCCAATTATCGAGAATGGACTTCAGCATGGTGTAATTGGAGTTCCACTTAGTTGGACAAGCGGATTTTAAGGTCGTATGGAGTTTGTGTTGCAAATTTGATTTTTCAAAATACTTAACAATTTTACGGCAGCTCCGTTGCTTCGTCAAAAGATTTCTCCAAGACATTGGCAAGTAGGTGGCTGCTGCAATTTTATCGGATATTATTTTCCAATGCCTTTTTTATATTGGAGCCTCTATCCGTGACAAATTTTAGATTGTCAATGGTTCAATTCAACTTCAAGGAATAAACTTTTTATTTTGTCCAAAATATTGGACCCCGTTGACTTTTGAAAATCCATTGATTTGAGGCCCAAAATAATATCGCATAGACGGCTTTTATTATAAAAGTGAAAAGTAACGCCCAGAAAATTTCTGTGGACATACTGCTCTGTCCACATGTCCACAGTAGCAGCTACTCCTCCGTTTTAACTTGCTTCTTTTATTTTCACTGCAATATCCTTTTATCCTCTTATCCTCCTCATCTTTTTGCGCTTTCCGGCATAGCGTAGATGGACTGGAAAGTAAATCATCGACATTGACGTTTTCCCTATACGTTTCCACCAATCTTTATAAAATATTGGACCATCGCCTTAAAACCAGGTCCATTAATTGCTGAAAATGGTTGGCAATATCTCACAACCCATTCAGTGCATTTTTCCAACGCTTCTTGTCGTGGTCTGACAACTTTGCACCATTGTTTGGTTGTTTTAATGCAATACAGCATTTCCGAGACAAGTTTAATGACTGATTCTTCTTATGCCTAAGAAAACTACGACACTTTTCACAGAAAACCCATCCTTCGACTACGGTTTCATCGTCTTTTAAAATATCCCGTAAAATGTTCCAAAATAAACTTTTTCCCTTGTGTATTTTGGAAAGATGGTATGCTCCAATGTCAATTTTGTTTTTAATGCACTCGGCTGTTTTTGCCATAGTTATTTTTTTTTAATTGAAGAACGACAAATTGCTCAAAACACGTAAACCAATTATTTATTATCCGCAATGAAAATCACTTTTAGGACTGTTTATATTAATAGTTTTTTCACTTCTTTTCACAAACTATCACTGGCAAATTATTCACAACATGTAAGAATTTGTTTAATTTATTTATTCTTAATGAAAATCACGTTTTAAGACTGGCAATGTTAATGGCTTTTTTTCACAACCGATCACACATAACGCACAATTCGAACTGACGAAAGGATTGACATCGAGATAAAACAATACCTCTGTTTGGTGACAAGTGCATATACTTTTATGATTTTATTGTTTTTTAGGTAAAGAAATTCAAAAAATTCCAAAAGGTTTAACAAGTACATTTACCCACTTGACCTGACCCGACAAAATATAATATTGTCAAAAAAGTCTTGCTGTATTTTTATTGAATTTTCAATTGCCTATAAAATTGGTTATAATAATGCGATTTAAGTCAAATATGCGCCGTTTTGTTCGATGACCACTTCCCAACAAGATGCCAATAATGGTCTTATAGAAGCTCGCTTCCCTATTGGCAAAAAAACTCGAGAGCCAATTTTCAATATATGTACATATAACGTCCATTCATACCTAATTACTTACTATAATATTATAATTCAATAGGAAGTGCAATTTTACCTGCTTTATGAGTTTTTGGGTTTTTGACATTCATCAACAATCGGGAAATCCGAAATTTTATTACACTATTGTAAATTGTTTATAGCACTATTGAAAATGCCTATATAATTGCAAAAGGGTATTTGCAAATTTGTGCAATTTGCATAAATTTCAGGAAAATCCATCTGATATTTTCTTTGGCTATTTGTAAAAGTAAAAACAGGCAAAAATCATTCACAAAGTTATCAAATTTAACCGCGAGCCGCACCAATTCACAAGCATGAAGAGAGGAGGTGGGGGAAAAACACCCAGGGTGTTTGACTAATTAGACACCCGGGTGTTTGGTCGGACACCCTGGGTGTTTTTTTTAGAATTTGAACAGATACTCACAAGACACAAGCCATTGCGTCATGAGTGCAAAAATGATCGGCTGCACGATGCACAACCACCGGAAAAGCTTGAGTGTCTACTTGCCGAGTGACTAAAATGATCGGGTGCACGAAGAACAACCACCGGCAAGACACAAGTGTCTACATGCCGAGTGCCTAAAATAATCGGGTGCCGAATAGGCAAATGCAAGAAAGGCCTGAGTATGACAATCACTCACACTCGCAGTACACACACGATTTTGAGTGTGTGTGTATCTCTTACTCGGTTTGCGAGTGCTGAGTAGCACCGGCACTCAAAAATGTATGGGTGTGAGTTGAGTGTCGAAATTTGGCACCCTTGACGATGTCTGATGCACACCTGCACACGATATGCACTTGCAGCTACGCAGAAACACTGGAGAGACACTGGATGAAGTCTCGAATTGCGTACGTAGCTCGTCGACGCAGACCTCGCCGAGTAATGCGGTGACCACGGTTGAAGACAAGCACAACATTGATTCTTCAATGAAGCGCATAATTTAACAGCGTAGGAATCCTACGGATAAGAAGAAAACAGAGAAGAAAAGCGTGTGTCAGGATACAAGGATACAGAAGGGGGTACCACTACAAAAAAGCCACCAGGGAGACGCAGAAGGTCGGACGCCATCGTTATACAACCCACGGACGGGATCTCATATAGTGGTGTGCTCAAATGCTTGGAGTTTGGACATATTGCCAAGTCTTGTAAGAGCACGATCGATCGATGCGGTGCAGCTGGCCATAAAGCGGCACTTTGTAAAAATGCTGCTAAATGCTTCATTTGTGTGGATGCTGGCAAAGAGGATACCAGACATCACGCAGGAAGTAGTCACTGTCCTCTCAAAGGTATCAGCGGGGTCATGCCGGAGCCATACTGAGCCACCGCGAGCAAATGGACCACACAGCGGAAAGGCTTACAAAGTTGACACCGTTCCGGGAAACTTTCGCTGGATCCTTAGTAGTTCCCAACTGGAGTAACAACGCAGAGGTAAGCGCCGAGCTGCTCATGCGCTCAATCATGGATGCCTGCGACGCTAGCATGGCGGTGCGAAGATCGTGCAAAAGACACCACGTACCAGTATACTCGCGGAACCAGCAGATCGCAGACAAAAGAAGGCAACGTATCAGTTCGCGAAGGATCAAGCAAGTATCAAGAGGCAGAGCTGTTTTATCGCAGGTTAATCGCAGGCTGCTCCATCCTGAGCAACAAGAGGGACAAATTCCTAGAACTTTGCGATGAAGCCGATAGAGACGTCTAGAGAATGGCCTACAAAGTGGTACTGAAAAAACTCAAGACAAATGTTTGCGCAGTGCCTATAGAGGAGGGCGTCCTCAATGGCATAGTGGGTGCGCTGTTCACAGGCTCATTCACTGTTCCTTCAGTGGAAGAACACGTAGAGCACCGGCTCTATACGGAGGTCCCAGAGATTACTGTAGAAGAAGTGCTGCTGACAGCGGCAAAAATCAAGGTCTCCAAGTCACGTGAGCCGGACGCGATCCAAAATCGTGTGCTGAACATAGCCATCAGGCTCAATCCGGAGTGCTTTGCAGGAGTTTTTGGAAAGTGCATTAGGCAAGGTGTCTTCACCCGCCCGTGGAAATTACAGAATCTGAAGCTGATCCCGAAGCCGAACAAGCCACTAGATACGCCGTCATCCTTCGGACCGATTTGTCTGCTCGATACAACAGGCAAAATACTGGAGAGGCTGGTGAGCCATAGGAGTCAATCCGTCAAGCAGGAGATGTGTCACTCATGCAATACGGATTTAGAAAGCAGCACTCAACCGGAGACGCTAGCCATCGCAGGCAGAAGATGGTGTGTTGCGTGGTGCAAAGGAGTACTGCATAGTGATGACTCTTGACGTCAATAACGCCTTCAATTATGCAAATTGGAGCTGTATTATAGGCGCCTTAAGGCGGTTCGATACCCCGAGCTACCTAATGGGAATAATTGAGGACTACTTTAGGAAACGCTTTCTGAGGTAGAGGACGGATAACGGAACCAAATCGTTCAACATCACTGGAGGATCCGTGTTGGGCCCGCTACTATGGAACATCATGTACTATGACATATTGCGCCTTGACGTTCCAGAGTGCGCAACCATTGTCGGCTTTCCAGACGATGTGGCCTTAGTGGTGACAGCGAAACAATTAGGTGACGCTGAGCTACTTTGTAGTGCAGCGGTTGCCACTGTCAAAGATTGGCTCGCGACAGTGGGACTGCAATTAGCTGATCACAAGACTGAAGCAAGGTCGGCGACTTCTACTAGAGTGGTTAGAGCAACAATGCTCTACGGCGCTCCAGTATGGGTCGACCAATCGACTCTGCGCGCTGCGGGTCTGCAGTGGCTTCAGGACCATATCGGATGAGGCCGCTTTAGCAATAGCTGGCATGATGGAAAGCTGGCAAGAAAAGTGGGACTCATCTAGTAAGGGCCTCTTGACCCATGCTCTGATCCCAAACATAGGCAAATGGGTCAGCAGAAGTATCGGATTTGTCAACTATCTGACTGACTACCTGACGCAGATTCTGAGCGGGCACGGCTGCTTCCGCAGCTATATATATAGATTTGGAAACGACAGTGACCCGATGTGCCTATGGTGCTACCCCGAAGTCGAAGAAACGGCGGAGCACATCTTAGTGTGCTGTCGGCGCTTTTCTAGTGAGCGACGAGAGCTTGAAGGAGCGAGAAGATGTAGAGTCACGACGGAATCTATTGTGAACCGTATGCTGGATAAAAAAGAGTACTGGTCAGCGGTATGCGGCTATGCAGAAAAAGTGACCACCGCACTACAGACTCTAGAGAGGGAACGTACTCGCAGGCGAAGCGGAGGGGAGTGAGCTCCCGTCAAGGTCTCGTGAAGCGATACCTCACGGCAGTACCACGAAAATTTCCTTGACAGTTCCTTTCTATCGTCTATCTATTGCTTTATTTTCTGTTATATTTTCATTAGATCTAGTTTATACGAAATAAAAAAAAGTGTCAATGTGCCGATACGCACCTACAAATACGCAGTGCCAATGTGTCGACAGGAGATGCTGCTTTACTCACTCCGACATATAAAAAAAAACACTTTTTGTTTTTGCTTTCTTAGACAATCTTGATTCAGAATTTTATTCTTGATTTTTGCACTTTTTTCTTTCTGTCTTAGTTGTTTTCGCTAACAATCTGGCTTATTTTGAGCCATACCATATATATCCTTAAGAATAATACTGGAATGTTTTACTTTTGTTGGCCACACTCTATTGTAGCTCTCTTACCAGTGTTGCCAACTCTTAGTGGTCATTTATAGCAGTGAAGGCCAATAAAAATAGCCAAAAATTGCTAGATTTCTTCAAAAATAGTAAATTAAAATATCCGTTAGTTTTAAATAACAAAATCTTATATTTTGTTGATTATTTTATGATATTTCTTCGTTAAGCAAATTGCTTAAAATTTGCCCAATTTCTTCCTCCTCGGGACTTAAATACTTTCCCATTGTACCAATCTATGAAAGACACTTATGGGGGACGTCGTACTGAAAACAGCATTTTTCAGCTCGTTGCAATCCATATCTGAAAAAAATTGATAACTACCAGGTTCACCTGGCTAAAAACTCTTTCTATCATTGCAGTTGGCAGTGGTAAGCTTAGGAGCATGATAGAAAGTGAAGCCAAATCGTTAAAAGAGATGTTTCTTCCAGCGTGTTTGTACAAATTAACTTCGGTCCAAAATAATGAGACACAAATGAATATTAGCATACTGATTCAGTATAGGATCGATTTTTTCGGTAGGCGTGTTAAAGAATTTCAAAATATTCAATAACTTAACTGGTCTTAAACAATTCTACTCCAAGCAAATGAAATCTTTCCAAGATTTCAAAATTATCTGGTTGTCTGATGTGAAAAAGAAAATTCAATTTTTAGAATGTAACTCATTCATTAAATACGCATTATACGTCCTTAAATTAAAGGATCCTCCAATCAAGCATCGCGAACTTTTCGTTTATATATTTTAAGAATTTTTCGTAAACGAGCGCACAAACACAAGAATCAGTAAATTTGAATATAGAGATGGTTGTTGAGAAAATACCAAGTACCCAAAAGCTAGAAAGGGGTAAATAATATTTTAGTATTTAAAATACAAAATTCGGTCAACGAAATCAAATCAAAATTTGATAAACGTAGTGTGTATGTATCGATAGCCATTTCCGAAAATTAAATTTGAAGGTCGACTGTTTTTTAGTCGACTTTAAATAAATAAATATAATCAAATATTACAAATTATTTAAAATAGCTAATTATTTTTGTGAAATAGCCAACACAACAGGCTCCTGCAAAATTTAGTGGTTTCCAGTCTTAGGTCATGCAAAATAGCCAACTCTAGCTAGAAAATATCCAAGTTGGCAACAACTGCAGGTCAGAGACTCTGACCTGTTTCGAATGAGGAACTGCTGATTTGACAGCCACATAAATTCAAGTATCTAAGTATCGCGACTCTAGTGTCAAAATTATGTTTTCTAGTCGATTTTCGGGGGCGGAAGTGGGCATGTCAAAAATTCAAAACAATCTTGATTGGCGAGCAAAATATAACAAGTGCTGTAGAATTATATCTATTATTTAAAATATACAACCTATTATTCCGAACTCATATCGTGAAGTGGAAGTGAAGGGAAACATCAAGATGGTGAAATAAAAATAAAACATTTGGGACATTTTCCCGTGAAGAAAAATAGCATTAATTAATATTGTAGAGACGCAAGACTATGTATGCAATAATAAGTGGTTGGGTTACTGTCGCAAAAAAATACTCAATGAATGTGAGCTCCAATAATTTTTTTTTAAGCGACACGTTTGATAATCCATATTAAGAATCCCGGCTTTTGAGTCCTTCAAGCGGTGCCAGTTGTTTAGGATGAAAACAACGGTCTGAGTCAAGAGGGCCCCATATCAGGAAGTGATCGGGAGATAAAGCCATTAAGTCCGTAGAGCCCATCGATTTGGGATGATCCACCTTGAATTCAGATACGCCTCGATCTTGGACAGATGAGTGGAGAAATCCGGCCCATACTTAGGAGGACTACGGGAATCCTCCTAAGTATGGGCCGTTCGTGGGGTTGAAAAGCTATGATTAACTTTTATTGTCAGGCTTAGATACGGTGCAGTTTCGTGTCGCTTCTAGAAGGCCTTTCCGTTGTCAGAGTATATATGCTGTGGGCGTTCGGCCATAAAGCGAGAAAAGGTAGCCTTCGTGCTGAAGCACGCAACCACATAGACTTAACCTTTTGTGACGCTTGGCCAGTAAAGGTCCTGTGAAATTGACTCCTCTGACCGGACCTATAGTCAAGCAAAAGATAGTATGCTAATATGGTCGGGTGACTTTTATCGCAACTCAAAGAGCGGGACACCCTTCCGCGACCATAGACCAATAGGGCCCCTTTTTCCGTTTTGGTTTATGTTGCTAAGTGCGAATAGGCTGGTGATCTGTATAGATGTCTACTTTTGTTAAACTGTAAAGGCTCGTTCATAGTCTTTGTAATGCCAATATAATCGCTAACAAGTCTTTTTTATTGTTAGTGTAATGCTCCTGTGTGTTTGAGTACGAGATATGAATGTAAAAGTTTTGCCATCTAGAATAATGTCAGCAGACCTGAACATGTATTTTATTTCGATGAAAGCTTCATCCATTTCTGATACTTCTGTCGATTTTATACCACCTTCTCCTCTAAGAAGTATGGTAAGGGGCTTTGCTAATTCAGCATAGTCTTTGATGAATCATTGACAGTATCCGGACAACCCTATGAATGATCTATGTTCTCTTATAGGAAGAGTAGGGAAATTAGCTATTTGGTTATCTGAGTTGGTCTTAACACCATTATTATATATTGCAAATCCCAAGAAATTTACTTTTTCTAAAAAAAAACCCAGATTTGTCCATTTGGACTTTAGCGTTATCATCCTGTAATGATGCAAACTCCTGAGTTAGATGTTGAGTGTGCTCGATTTCCGATTTACCATATGATTTCTAAGAATGTCGCGTAGAGCTCTTTTAAAGATGGATGTATGAATAAAGTATGTAAGTATGCTTCATCAGTGTCAAAAGCCGAGATGAGATAGCCAAGTCTCTTTGTACATATGAACACCTAGATCTCAGAGACTATAAGAGATGGAGATATAATTTATTGTTATACCCGCTACCCATAGGGTAAAAGGGTATTATAACTTTGTGACGACAGGAAATATATGTTACAGGTAGAAGGAGGCATAAAATGATGATGATATAAAGTATCGTCAGCATCAACAGCTGAGACGATCTAGCCATGTCTGAATGTCCGTATGAAACACTGGATCTCAGAGACTATAAGAGATAGAGCTCGACAGCATTTGTTATGTTTGCACGCAGATCAAGTTTGTTTCAAATTTTTTCCACGCCTACTTCCGCCCCCGCAAATAAAAAAAAAAAAAATCGAATAACAAGCGTAATTTTAAAGCTAGAGCTGAATTTTGGTGTATACAACAATAACAACAGTAGTTATGATTCCTGATTTGGTTGCGATCAGATAAAAATTGTGGAAGTTATTAAAGAAATACTTTTGTATGGGCAAAAACGATATACCAAATATACCAATTTGTGTATTTTAGTATTGTTGTAGTATTTTCGGTATATTTTGAAAATTATACCGCAATATTTTGCTTTTATTCAAAATGGGTAGCGAGTATCTCACAATCGAGCACACCCGACTGAAGCTATACAGGCATGCTTCGGTTTTCACTTTTGGTTTTCGTTTTGGGACCAAAACCGAGATTTTCGTTTTTAGGTGCTCCGGTTTCACACGTTTTTGGTCATCGTTTTGCTATCGGAACGTTTCATTTTTTACTGCTAAAACAGCTGACTTGTGTTTTGGTTAAAAGTAAACAACGCGAAAAAATGTCTTTTGTATGTCCAATTTCGTGCGTGGATTGAACTCACATAAGGATTTTTTTATCCTGCATAATTTATTTATGCTTCCCCTGAATGAAATATATTTGCTTTTTGTCTTTTTTGCAAAGAAAGTTTTGAAACTTTCTTCAAAAAAATCAATTGAACGGCAATCAGCTGTTTCCCACAAAAAATGGGGATGCCACCTTTTTAATGGATTTTATTCCGATGTTTTCAACAATTTTTTTTCAGGCATGCTCCGGTTTTCACATTCGGTTTTCGTTTTCGTTTTGAAAACGAAAACGAAAAAATTGGTGCTCCCGTTTTCACTTTCACAAGATTTTTTCGAATTCCAAAACGAGAAAATTTTAAATAAATTAATTTTTAAAAAAACATATTTTACCCAACATCAACAAATTTAATGCCATCCGTTTCAAGTATTTTTAGCTTGCTTTTTCATTCCAGCTTAGGCGATAACTCATGGTGTCGGACCTATCGGTCGCTCACCAAAACGAAAATTGTTGTTACCGACGCCAAAAATTTTATTTGCAAATTTGAGGTGGAGTCAGAAATTAATCCTTTTGAAAGTAATTACAAGTCTAATTGATTTTCTGGCGGCATAAAGAACGACTATAAACCACTTGACCTTCTACGGATTTTCCAAAAAAAGTTTCCTTGTTCTTCTTTGGGTTGCGTAAGAATAAAGGTTGAATACAGTTCTGGTTAGAACCAGTATTCATTCAGAAATTATGGTGTTTTCCGGAGCAAGTCTTTATTCAAGCTTTGGGGCTGAAACGCACATGATCTCCTGCTCTAGGTTGAAAAGGTCGTTGTCTTGGTGGAGGTGCTGATGAGTTGGGCGTGGTGTACAGCAGAGTCTTGAATTGCTTAAGTGGGTGGTACAGGGGTAATTGAAATTTGGTAAGAAAGTGTTTCAATGATCCTGGTTGCGCAGCAAACTATAAAATTCGTTCTTTTACAGCTAAAAGACGTGGCAAATTTCCGATGAGCCCTCGTAAGAATACTTTCTTAGAAGAGCTTTGCCTCCACAGGTGTTCGATAACTCTTTTAATGGGTCAGAAGAATTTTCCAATACTTCAACTTGGTTAAGGATTAATGACAGCTGATAAGTACACCATTTAATAGAATGCTTCTTTAGGTTAACGACTTGAAACTCGAGAGTATTTAGATCGCTCTTATCTGCATAATAACTGTTAGACGTCTGAAAATAACTTTCGCCAACTTTGTACGTATTGCTAACGTAAGTTAGGTGACTATATTGACTCGGCTGTTCATGCTGACCTAGAATATATATACTTTATGGAGTCGGAGAAGGCTCTTCAACCCGTTACATGCATTTCCTACATTTATACGCAAAGGGTATAAAATGGACTAATATAACTCGTTAATACAATGATATACACCTTACAATTGGGTGAATGTTGAAAAATCCAATACGCAATTTGAAAGCTATATTTGATTTTTGATGCAATCAATTGAATTTCGATCAAATTAAAACTGAAAAGTTTTTTAACAAAAAAATTTTTTTGACTGCAGCTATTTAGTATATTTCAGCCTTTATATTTCCCGTGATGATTCTACCAAAATGATCCAAATAAACTTTCCATTTTTATTTTTACATTTTAGACATCAAGTGACGGAAATCAAACGACCAGTACGCTTTCTATCAATTTAAGTAAGACCGATTCCGGAAAATTTTTATCATGTAAAGCATATAACCATGCTGTCCCATCTGATCCTTTAGAAGATGGATGGAAATTGGATATACAATGTAAGTATAACATTACTAAATGTAACAATCACAAGAAGGTATCACCGACACTGTTATTAAAATAAATGTAACAATCACAAGAAGGTATCTTCGTCATTTTTATACCCGCTACCGGGTAGAAGGGTATTATAACTTTGTGCCGGCAGGAAATGTATTTTCATTTGTTTCAAGTTTTTGCCACACCCACTTCCGCCCCCGCAAATTAACAAAAATCGAATAACAAGCGTAATTTTAAAGCTAGAGGCGCGAATTTTGGTATATACAATAATAACTATAGTAGTTGTGATTCCTGATTGCGATCAGATACTGTCGAAGTTATTAAAGAAATAATTTTGTATGGCAAAAACGCTTACTTACTCGGGGTCTTAGTTGCTTTGGCTGACAATCTAGTATATTGTGCCTATCTATTGAATGCGGTAATATATCGGTATACCAAATATACCACTTTTAGTTTATTGTAGTATTTTTGTATTTGTAGTATTTTTTGGTATATTTAGTATTTTGTAGTATTTTTGGTATATCCTTTTATTCAAAGTGGGTAGCGGGAATCTCACAGTCGAGTACACTCGACTGTAGCTTTCTAACTTGTTTTGTATGCTGAAGAGCGTATGGTGTTTTGCCCACTCGACCAAAGGAGCCTAAAATTGGTTTTGCACACACTTTCATATTACATTACTACACTACTCATACTTTTCCTTTGCAATTGCTCTTGCTGAGTTTAGAAATTTTATCTGAAACACGGTTCTATTCGTCCGGTCATCCACGACATCGATGGCGAGATAGACTATTGCATCGTCGGTTGCATCCCATATCTCCCGTAACCGGGATTTTTCATTGCCAAAACGCTCGCTTGAGCGATGAGACAATTCGAAACCGCTTCAGACCGCCACTGAGCGGGATCGATGGCGAAGACCCTGGTTTTCCACCGTACGTAGGAATTGGGGCTTTCCAGACTTTAAACCGGCCACATAGACTTGTGACGTGAAGAGTCGCGACATTGCAATGGAGCGCTTTCATTCTTCCTGTTACCAATCATCCCTTGAGAAGAAAGCTAGACGTTGGATGTAAAAGCACTTTCAAGATATTTGAGGCATTGTGTGGTCCCGAAACCAATATTTGCAACTTCCTAAACAGAAAGGAAGTATTTGTTAAGAATACTTAACTTACGTTGTTTGGCCCATATACTCATTTCTAGTTTGCATCAATGCTCATCGTCACTATTAAACGCCTCTATACCGATCTGATCTTTTTAAACACTTTTGATGTGAAGTGAAGGACAGCATTGGATAATTATTGGCAAAAACTATATTAGTAACAAAAACTAAAAATATTATATCCATCATAGCATATTTGCGATTATTCAATATAATACACTTAAAAAATACGCAATATAATTTTTATACCCGCTACCCATAGGGTAGAAGGGTATTATAACTTTGTGCCGACAGGAAATGTATGTATCAGGTAGAAGGAGGCATCTCCGACCCTATAAAGTATATATATATTCTTGATCAGCGTCAACAGCCAAGACGATCCGTCCGTCCGTATGAAACACTGGATCTCAGAGAGCATTTTGTTATGTTTGCACGCAGATCATGTTTGATTCAAATTTTTACCACGCCCACTTCCACAAATCTAAAAAATCTAATAATAAACGTACTTTTAAAGCTAGACTTTTGGTATAAACAATAATTACTATAGTAGTTATGATTCCTGAAAATTTGGTTGTGATCAGATAAAAATCGTCGAAGTTATTAAAGAAATACTTTTGTATGAGCAAAAACGCCTACTTACTTGGGGTCTTAGTTGCGTTGGCTGACAATCTGGTATATTATGCCGTATTTGGTATATTTTTAGTATTTTTGCAGTATTGTCGGTATATTTTGGGAAAAATACCGAAAAATATTTTTCTTTTATTCAAAATGGGTAGCGGGTATCTCACAGTCGAGTACACTCGACTGTAGCTTTCTTACTTGTTTCATTTGAGAGATAAACGCTTAACTTATCTGCGAGTATTTTACTTATGAATATATTATTCATGGTTAGTATGATATACAAGAATTATGAAACCATTAAGTTTTGTCTTGCATGGCATCTCCATTCACGTTATAAAAAGACATGACTATACTTCTGCTGGTTTGGAACTGAAGTCATGGAGGTAACGGAATTGCCTTACCAAAAGATTAGTGCGCAGGCCTCTATAGTAGTTGATATAGAATGTGTATCAGAAGTGGAATTTACATAGTGTATTGAAAATTCTATGTAACATAATGTATTCAGTCTTCGCAGATCTGACCGCATACAATAACGTACTTGGCAAACCGATAAACGAGAGAATATAATTCAGAGCTCTCTAGTTTACTACCCTTCTCTCTCCAACCAACAAAATACAATGTAGCCCTTTGAGTCTCGGCCATACGAAAGAGTTATAAAGAGCGAGTGATCGAAAATACAAATTTAAGCTGCAGCCCATTTTTAATAAAAGCAAAATATTGTGGTATTTATTTTATAATATACTTTTAATTTGGCCACAAAATGCTAAATATATGCCGAAGTAGGTATATTGATACAGTACTACATTTAAAATATACTATAGAGTGCAGAATATACCAAATTATCAGCCAAAGCAACTAAGAATCCTCTACAGTACAAGTATTCCCCATACAAACGTTTTTCTTTAATATTTTCGACATTTTTAGGAATGATAAAGACTGTAGATATTATTGTATGTACAAAAATTCGCGACTCTAGCTATAAAATTACACTTATTCGATTTTTGTCGATTTGCGGGGGCGGATGTGGGAGTGCCAAAAATTAGAGACAAACTGGATCGGCCTCCAAACATAACAAGGGCAGTCGATATTGTATCTCTATCTTTTATAGTCTCAGATCTAGGTCTTTATCGTCTCGGCTGTTTACCCTGATAAAGAATATACATACTATATATACATAATATGGTCGGAGATGACTCCTTCTGGCTGTTACTACCTACCCTATGGGTAGCGGATATAAAAATTAGACTTCTATATTGGTGTTCACTCAACAGCATCGCCTCGGCCGTTGTTGCTCAAAAATTGCAGCTACATTTAAGTGCTATGTGTATTTTACTCGTTTCAATTTGTGTTTTAAAAAAGCCCAACGTTTTGAAATATAGTAATATTATAGATATTCGTAACAATTATTTTCTATGTCTTACATAGAATAATCGTACTTATTTATATAGTGCCCACCTGGAAGGCTGATTGTATTCAATGTTTTTAATATTTATATGTAACCATATGTCACGATGACGTATATATATATATATAGTTTAATGTATCGTATTCTATATTATTTATTTAGATATTCCTGAAGCCTACGTTCGTTTGGGTACATCGTTAGAAGCCAATGCCTTGCGAGAGGGAACTGATGTTTACTTTGATTGCTTGGTAATTGCCCATCCTCAGGTGTTTCGTATTGAATGGCGCCATAATGTAAGTATTTTCTATAATGCAGAAGTAATGCATTGAAGGTAAAAGTCTGTTATCTATAACATAAGACAAACAAAAGCAAGGGTAGAAGGGCAGATCTACCTCTATTTAATGTTAGAGTAACAACAATAAAATATAATTTGGTTGCGAACATACAAAATTGTGGTATTATTCTCAGAATATACCAATTTAATGTACAGAAGACTATAATTGATATAGTGATATACTAAAACGTTCATAATATACTATATGGTACAAAATATATTATAGCGTATTATAACTTTGAGCATACCGGAAATGTATGCAATGGGTAGGAGACTCCTCTCCTCATGAAGTATATATAATCTTGATCAGCGTCGACAGCCGGGTGGATAGAACTCACATAAGGATATTTTTATCCTGCATAGTTTATTTACGCTAACCCTGAGTGATATAGTATATATGTGCCTTTTGTCTTTTTTGCAAAGAAAGATTTGAAACTTTTTTTTTTTAAAAATCAGTTGAACGGCAATCAGCTGTTTCCCACAAAAAAAGGGGATGCCACCTTTTTAATGGATTTCATTTCGGTTACTCCAACAATTTTTTTTCTAAAATTTGAGCATTTAAATAATTAAATTAAATTAATGAATTTAAAAAAAAAAGCATATTTTACCCAACTTCAACAAATTTATTGCCATCCGTTTCATTATACAAGTATTTTTAACTTGCTTTTTCATTCCATCAAAAGTATGGCAGCTTAGGCAATAACTCATTGTGTCGGACTTATCGGTCGCTCCCCAAAACGAAAATTGTTGTTGTCGACGGCAAAAGTTGATATCCAAATTTGAGGTGGGGTCAGAAACTCGTCGGTTTAAAAATAATTATAAGCCCACTTGATGTTCTGGCGGTCTTAAAAGAACGACAATAAACCAATGAGTCAAATAGGATCCGATTTAATATAGAAAAAGACATTTACTTTTCATTTCGGCAAGACAAATTTTCTCGTTTTGCAATTCGAAAGAATCTTGTGAAAGTGAAAACGGGAGCACCAATTTTTCATTTTCGTTTTCAAAACGAAAACGAAAAGTAAATACTGGAGCATGCCTGAAAGCTTTGGGCTAAGAAGCCATCAGTAGCGATCACGTTAGCGCACAAAGTCAAAAGTCACTCAATAGTCCGCTGAGTTATATGACAGCACGTTTTGCGTTCGGGCAAGAAAAAATTGGCAGATACATTAAAAAAAACTAAACGGGGGACGAACTTAATTTAAAAACGTGCTGTACGTACATTAATACTATGTATATCAAAGTCAAACATTCAAAATATACCATAGAGCAAAAAAAAAAAACAGATTATCCACCCAAGAACCTAAGAATCGTCTGCAGAAGTCGTTTTTGTAGTATAAAATTATTTCTTTACATTCTTCTACAATTTTTATCCGACTACAATCAAATTTTCAAATTACAAAGATTTTAACTATAATATTATGTGCCAAAAATCGTGACCCGTGACTTTAAAACAAACTTCATTTGCGGACAAGTGCGGGCGAGAAAATTTGTCTTGCCGAAATGAAAAGGTAGGAGGCATCTACCTGTTACATACATTTTCTGCCGGCACAAAGTTATAATACCCTTCTACCCTTGGAGTAATGGGTATGAAATTTAAGGAAATATGTAAGGATAATGGAAAGCGAAGAAAAAACCTAATCAGATACGGTAAAAGCTTAATTAATTAACTGTTTACGTGTTTTTTTAACTTTATTCTTGGGAAAAAATGATAAAAATTGTAACGAATCACCAAGGATGTATTCGTCTGGTGCTGGTGTCAGGTTTATTAGTGTGGCGTACGCGCTGGCTTCTCCGGGCTTTGCTCAGATAGCATGGGGTTCAAGAAAAGGGCCTTAACTTTCTCTTTTAGCGCTACATACTCTGCCGACTTGAAATGGATTGAGGTAGTATCTACTACCTTATCAACACTTAGCGAAGATAAGTCCTCGGTGTAAGTGCGAGAAAGAGCATCAGGTACAAGGAAGGCTTGCAACTTAAGTGCCCACCTTGCCAACCTCGAGCTTAAATCAGCTTGCGACATTAACCATTTTAATGACGCATGGCCGGTGTGGATCGAAAACTCGTGACCCTCTACATACGCACGAAATTTCTTTACGCACATTACCGCTGCTAAACACTCTTTCTCCGTAACCGAATAGTTGCGTTGGCACTTATTCAATTTTCGTGACATAAACGCAATTGGTACATCATTACTTTCGTTATCTTTTTGCATCAGCACCCCTCCAACACCTGTGTGACTTGCATCACAATGGATTGCAAAGGGTTTGGAGAAATCTGGACTATGCAGCACTGGTGCTTTACACATCAGATCTTTAAGTAATTCAAATGCCTTCTGCGCTTCATCTGACCACACCAACTTGCGCTTCTGCTTTAACGTATCAGATATCGGAGCCGCAATACCAGCATAGTTATGAATAAACTTGTGATACCAGCCTGTTGTTCCCAAAAATCGTCGCACTTGCTTTATCGATTTCGGCACGGGAAACTCTTGGATGGCTGTTACCTTGTCAGGGACAGTCTGTATCGTACCTTGACCTATGACATGCCCCAAGTACTTCACCTCTCGCAAGCAAAATTTGCTCTTCTCAACATTGATGGTGAGACCTGCCAGTGTTAGACGATCTGCAAGTTGTTTAAGGACCACTAAATGCTTTTCAAACGTGTCGGAAATTACCAACAAGTCATCCAAATATACGAAAATTTCATTTCGCAATTCCGGTGGAATGACTTTGTCCATAAGTTTGGTCATTGTTTGTGGCGCATTCGTAAGGCCGAAGGGCATGACTGTATATTGGTATAATGGTCTACCGGGGACAGTAAACGTCGTCTTCTGTCGTGCATTGGGTGACAATGGAATTTGCCAGTACGCATCTTTCAAGTCAATGCTTGATATGAATTCAGCTTTTGGCAATCGACTTAATATTCCATCTATTAACGGCATCGGATAAGCGTTCTTAATGGTCGCCTCATTCACTTTACGACTATCCAAACAAAGACGAACTTTCCCAGGTTTTTGAACCAACACCACGGGTGCCGACCAAGGGCTATCGGACTCTTCAATTACTCCTAACGCTAACATTCGATCGAGTTCGTGGTACATCAACTTTTCCACCGCTGGTGACACTGCATAATGCCGCTGCTTTATGGGTTTGCAGTCCGTCACCTCAATATCGTGTGTTAGCCAATTGGTCTTTCCTAACCCCTTTTCTGCAAATGAAGGGAACTGGTTGATAACAGTGATAAGTTCCGTTTTTTGTTCAGATGTCAACTCGAGTTGCTGCGGATCATTAAATGTAATTGAGGCAATGCTGTTTGTGTGAGCCTGGTGCATCAAAAACATTGGCAATAGCTCGAAATCTCTCCAAAACTCAATACAAGTCTTGCGACAAAGTCGGTACGATATAAAATCGTTGTGAATGTGTCTTGCCCTTAAACTGGACAGGAATAACCAACTTGCCACAAATTCGTTGCCTATTTCCATCAGCAGTTTTTGCAGCTGATGACAACCGCGTATATTCGGTATTATTAGTTAATATTTCTTCTGCTAACTTCCCACCAATGCAGTTAATACTAGCGCCAGTGTCCATTAACCCCGTTATCAATTTGCCTAGTATATTGACTTGGGCATAAGGACGAAGATCACCCGCGATGTCTACTATTGACGCTAACAAAGCTCTTTTTTCCTCTTTTTTATTTCGTATATAGTTCCCCTTCCTCTGCTTATTACGAATACAAGAACTACAAACATTATCTAAATCTGAAATAATGGATCTAGCCGGGTTTACTTGAACTTCTGGTATTATTTTCGATACATTTATATCTTCTTTTACTCCGTGTTGGTACCCTTCGAGACTAGTTTGCGTGCACTTGTCAATGGTGCACGCCCATACGGGTTTTTTGGAATAGCACACTCCGTGCAACTGGGTCGATACGTGTCACGCTTACCACAACCGTAACAAAACACTTTACGTTCTGCTACACAATCTTGGTATCGATGTCCACTCTTCCCACAATTCCAACAAGAAAGTGTTAGAGCATCCACCTCCAGATTCTCTGGCTCTTGAACATCATCCTCTTCATGCATTGTGGCTTGTACCGTGACTTCACTTACATGCCGTCTCGGTAAACCTTTGGGAACGGTTGATGGTTGATGAAATAGTTTTCAAAAACCTCTCTCGCGTACGAACAGTGTGACGCAACTGCTCAACGTGAATATTGGCACATACAATAATTCGTGCTGAATATCAGGGAGCAAATTGGCTCGTAAGACCTCCAGTATGGACTGCTCACTCATTGGGCTGTTCAAACGATCTACTAATGCCACAATGGCTTCGTAGAACTGATCGAACGATTCGTTGGCTTTCTGCTTTCGTTGCGAAATAGCTGTTCGAATCTCCAAATCGGTTCTGCCATCCGTAAACTGAGTTTTCAATGCCTTGCATAAGTCTGCCCAACGAAATTCTTTCACACTTTTGTGGTACCTCCAGAAAAATTCACTTCCTCTACCCTCAACAAGTTACTCGCATATTTGGCTAGCAACTCAAAGTCTCCGTCAAGGCTTTGCCGAGTCAATGCTTCTACGCGATAAAGAAAATCTTCTATCGACATAGACGCATGACCAGAGTATCTCAGCTTCCAATTAGCAATAATCTGGCTAATTCTGTCGGGTCGCAAACTATTACTAAGTTGTGAACCCTGTGGCGAAGAGTTGACACCAACTTGCGGCGCTCTCTGATTTACCAACGGATTCGTTTCTAGCCGATTTGGTAAGCCAAACAACTCTTCAAAACTTTGATGCTGTGGACTTGGTGGAGAAGGTCTAGGAATGGATTGAAATTGTTCATTATGTACAGCTAGTTGCTGCTGCGCTACTCTCTGAAACCCATTCTCCAGCACCTGCGATAGTATCTGCGTCTGCTGCACTAATGCTGCTGATATCGCAGCCGCAATTGCCTGTTGTATTTCTTGGCCAACAGCACTTGCCTCTGGCTGAGCTATTGGACTCTGAGCCACAACTGGTTGCGGAGCTTGTGGAATTGGATTCGGCTGCCTTGGCTGCGAGCTGGATCTACAATCATTACCAGTAGAACTTCCTGCATTGGCATTTGCGGATGCGACCGACGCCGCGGCTTTCGCTTGCCCTCTAGTTATCATAGTTGCACTTGAACTGGCCGCTTCCAATTCTTCAGCAAGATTCATGGAAGATCTTATTAACACAGTCCGGCACACTGGACATAAATTCCTATTGTCAGTACGGGTCTCAAAGCAGGCGTGGTGAAAATAATGATTATACCTCGTAGCTAACAATTGAGCAGGATATTCGACCTCCTGAGTACAAACACAACAAATGGTTTCACCTTGAATTATCTGACCTGGCATGATATATAAGACCTACGCGTCAGAATTTACTGAGAAATTCTGCTACGCCAAACAAATGTATAAATAAATAATAATAATGGGAAAATAAATAATATATAGATAAAAAAAGATTTAAATTAATAAGAAAAAAATGAAATAAATAAATAAGTAAATAAATAGATAAATACCAACAATAACACACAAAAATAACTGAACAAATAAATAGATAAATAAATAATAATACAAATGCAAATTTCAACAAAACTGATAATCAAACACGACGCATAAGATATTTGGAAACCATGAAAAACTTCACAGAGTGTAAGTTAGCCTCCAGATACTCTAATTAACCCACCTGAATGGATAGGACTAGTTGCTAGATAAGCATACCTTCAATTAGTATGACGAGAAAGCAGCTCTGAGCCACGATCCGTTTCAAACACTAATTGAAATGTGAATGCCTTAACAGCCACTAAAGGGAAAGAAAAGAAATTGGGGAAAATGTATACATTCATAAAGCTTCTTCAGGTTAATATAACAACTTTAAGAGCAATTATTTCAAAACTAAGTATAGCGTAATAGCGCATGCAAACCATACTCAGTCGATAATATATCGCCTAATTAGTACTACTACCTGTAAACTTCTATGATAGCTAAAGACAGACAATGAACAATACTAAACACATTAAGCTGACTTGCGCCACCACGGGACTATGCAACCCCAGTCAATGAGTTTAGTTGTCAATTGCTGAATTAATTTTGTAGTACTAATTTATTTCCATCGTTTTCATTAGGTGTTTTGCTTACCGCAAGAGGCAGATCTGGTCCACGAACTTTTTCAAAGTAAGCTCTACACCTAAAAAAAATACGACAGCATATAAATGACAGTAGACAGTCTGACCGTTTGAGTATAAAGCCATTTTGAAGCTATTATTTTCTAAAACGTCAACCAATACCGTCTTGGTTAAGTTCTTTTGTCCTGATTTTACGAGGTATTACTTTCTCGCTAATAAAATAGACACAAAGAGACTAACCTAGTACACAAATATGTATAAGGACAACAAAAGACTTGAATCACTAGATGTTATTGATTCTAGAGCATATATAATATTTTAAAGGCCATGTTTAGATTCTATACAAAAACAGGCCACACGATTGGGCGCCAAATTATATTATTAAATTATAATTATATCTGTAACGAATCACTTGTGTAATATTCGTCTGGTGCTGGTGGAAGGGATATTAGTGTGGCGTACGCGCTGGCTTCTCCGGGCTTTGCTCAGGTAGCATGGGGTTAAATAAAAGGCCAACTAATAGGACGCACCACTTAAAATAATAATACATTTAAAATTCGCGTACATAAGGGAAGACAGAGAAGAAGGAGTGTAATGGGAAGGTTACAATAAACAATAGTGAAAGAGACGAGAAAGGGAAGGAGAGGAAGGTAGGTTAACAAAGACGACGGAGCCACTTTCTAATGCAACACAGCTGTTATTGCGTGCAGACGCCCACCCTACCATGATCCTGCATTCATTGCCAAAAACTAAAAGTTGGCAGGATCCCTAAAAGACCTAACCTACTCCTGCTTGGTGTTGCATGGTTCCAAATAAAAATAGGCACTTAAGCGAACATACTTAATTTATTAACAGATAACAAAAATACTTTGAATATTAACAACATTATTAAATGACAAGAAAAAAAAATGACAAGAAAAATAAATAAATAAATAGATTAACGGACTAACATGGTAAGTGTGTATGAGGCGGAAATTATTAAAATAAGGCAAAAAGGAAAAAAAATAAATAAAGAAAAACTAAAAATAATTAACCTATAAATATAAAATATGATCTAGCATAAATATAATATAATTAATTATTTTTGCATTTAAATGTTGAATAAATTAAGAGAAGAAAAAAAATTAGCTAAAATGAACTAGTTTTGGTTCATTTAGAAATGCAATGTTAGATCATCACACCGAATATAGGCAAACACTAGATGAAAATAAAAATGAGGATCAGCTGATGGCTGTTACTCAATGTAATGTTTTGCTATTGCCAGTCTCGCAAGGCCATTGACCGCTGGGACTGCAGACAGCTGTAGCAGCGCTATGGTCAGATGGACCACCAGCAAAAGGGAAGCTTTTGCTTTAGCTCATGTATTATTAATTAGTTAGAGTGAAACAGACTTACATACATTAGAGACTCCCACGCAGAAAGATCTTTCCTTGTGTTGGTGCCTGTCTGTGGTGTATCTGTGGGGAATAATAATATTTGCGAGCTTTTGCGCCTGCATGAAAGCTGCTTGCTATGGCCGGTAGCATGATACAATTATAGATTTAATTGTATCATGGCCGGTAGCGTCGATCAAAACAAACATGCATATGTCGGCGCACACTAATAGTGTGTGTGTATGTTGGTGTGAGTGTGTGGGTATGCTGATGTAGGAATTTCACCAGAGGCTTAATTTCATCATTATAAGAATATTGCATCAGTCACTAATTGCGCCGTGATTAATTGTGTGTGTATGTTGTCGCTTTAAGAAGTGTCGTTTTAGCAGGGCGACAGCGTAGTGTCGTTGTCGCCGAGTGTGGTTCGGTGGTAAGCATAGAATGAAGAAGGGACGACGCAGGCAGTTGCGTATAGATCGTCGTGTATGCAAAACCGAAACTCGCTGTGTTATTACGATGACGGAAAATAGAGGCGCTGCAACATCAGAAGTGGGATCTGGCTCACTACCTAATGATTCAGATGGAACATGGCGAATTTTGATGGAAATGCAAAATAAAAACTTGATCGAGCTTATTAAAGCTGTACAATCGGCGACACCTGAAACAACAAACAAAAAAACAATTGTGCTTCCAAAATTAAACGCAGACCTTGATGGCGCCGACGCGTCGGCCTGGTGCTCAACCGTAAACATAATTTTGGCAGAAAATACTATAAAAGGCAGCGAGTTGGTAATGGCTTTGAGTGCATCGTTGGAAGGTAGTGCGTCGCAGTGGCTTCCGCAAATATGTTATCCAGAGATAACTTGGGATGAATTTAAAGAACTTTTCATGCAGCGTTTTGGCATTGTAGAAACGCCAGCGGCCATGTTTTTGTCAATGCTAGCTAATTGTCCGACCGATGGCGAATGTCTCTCCAATTATGCTAGTCGTATGGTGACGTCACTTATCACGAAATGGCGTGACATGAACGTAGAGGAAATTGCAGTTTCTGTGACGCTGGCAAAGATGGCTCATGTTGATAACAGATTGCAGCGTTTAACCTTTACTTCAAATATGCGCACCAGAAGTGAATTGCAAACCCAGCTTAAAGCATTCGCGTTCAACAAGAGGAAGAAAAATCCACAAGAAGAAATATCGTCACCTGACAGAAAGCGTTCGAAACTTTCAACAATTAAATGTCATTTTTGTGGAAAAATAGGCCACAAGATGATGGAATGTCGAGCTAAGCAGCAGCAAAATCCGTCTTCTCATGCTACGAACAGTAGCGGCAGGAGTGTATCTGGCCACCATCAAAAAGCGAATGTAACCTGCTTTAAGTGTGGTGAACTTGGTCATATTTCAACACATTGCAGTAAGCCTAAAGTGGACAAGATCAAGGATACACATCAGATGAAAAGAGTGGAGCTTTGCGAAGTTGTTGAGCTCAAAGGAGAGATGGTTCATCGAGGTGAGACGTTTATAACAACGTTCGACTCTGGAGCGGAATGTTCATTAATAAAACAAAAGATAAGTCATAAATTAGTTGGTAAAAGAATTAACAATGTAGTGATGCTGAAGGGTATTGGTAGTGGCGGCATATGCAGTACATTGCAAATACTTAGTAACGTAAAAATTAATCAACATTGTATTGAAATCTTGTTTCATGTTTTGGATAATGAGTATTTGAAGAATGATATTATTATTGGTCGAGAAGTACTGTCCCCTGGATTTAATGTTATAATATCATCGGGAAAATTCGAAATAATTAGATCAAAAACTGTAAACTATTGTTCAAATGATGAAAAATTTTGTGAATTAAATACTGATCTTGTTGGGGAAGATAAAGATAAATTACAAGATTTGTTGGAAAAATATTCAAAATCTTTTATTAATGGAATTCCTTCGACTAGAGTTAGCTCGGGTGAAATGAAAATTAAATTAATAGACCCAAGAAAAATTGTTCAAAGAAGACCATATCGGCTCAGCCCAAATGAAAGGGAATTGGTACGAAACAAGATTAATGAATTATTACAATGTAAAATTATACAGCCAAGCTGCTCGCCATACGCAAGTCCCATAATGTTGGTTAACAAAAAAGACGGCACTCATCGTTTGTGTGTTGATTACCGTGAATTAAATTCTAATACAGTTGCAGATAGATATCCCTTGCCCCTCATATCGGACCAGATAGCCAGACTTTATGGAGCGAAATATTTTACATGTTTAGACATGGCAAGCGGGTATTACCAAATTCCCATGCACAAAGAATCGGTAGAGTGTACAGCATTTGTCACTCCAGACGGGCAATATGAATTTTTGGCAATGCCTTTTGGTCTCAGAAACGCACCTTCAGTATTTCAACGCACAGTCATGCAAGCACTTGGAGACCTTGCAAATACGTTTGTTGTCGTTTATATGGATGACGTAATGGTGGCTGCTGCAACAAAAAGTGAGGCTTTGGAAAGGTTGCAAATTACTCTTGATTGTCTTTCGAATGCTGGATTCTCATTCAATATAAAAAAATGTTCTTTCCTTAAGTCGACAGTTCAATATCTAGGATATGAAGTGAGTGCAGGTGAAATCCGACCGAATTCGCTTAAAGTTACAGCGTTAACTACCTTGCCACCTCCTCAGTCAGTTTCTGCTTTACGCCAATTCATTGGATTAGCGTCTTATTTCAGGCAATTCATGCAAGGATTTTCCTGTTTTATGAAACCGTTGTACCTTTTGACTTCGGAGAAGAATGATTTTGTTTGGAGATCGGAACATGAAGAAATTAGACAGAAAGTTATTTCTATTCTTACACAAAAGCCAGTTTTAGTAATTTTTGATCCTCACCATCCTATTGAGTTGCATACCGATGCAAGTTCTAGGGGATACGGTGCCATCTTGTTACACAAAATCAACAACAAGTCTCATGTCATTGAATATTTCAGTAAGGCTGCTTCTCCTGCTGAATCACGATATCATTCCTATGAATTAGAAACTCTTGCTGTTGTTTTATCTATAAAACATTTTCGCCATTATTTATTGGGTAGAAATTTTGTTGTCTTCACTGATTGTAACTCACTTAAAGCATCAAGAACTAAACAGGATCTATGTCCTAGAGTACAAAGATGGTGGGCGTACTTACAGTCCTTTACATTTGATATACAATATAAAGAAGGTAAACGAATGTCTCATGTTGACTTCTTTTCAAGAAATCTGCCTTCAGCCGAGTTGACTTGCAAAATTCAGGAAAAACGAGTTAATTTGGCAGAGATATCGGACAATTGGCTTTTGGCCGAACAGCGTCAAGATTCTGAAATTGTTGATATTGTAAATAAATTGAAAGAAAATTCTCTTGCTGAGGACATTGCTAAAACTTATGAGCTGAGAGCAGGAATATTATATCGAAAAATTCAGCGAAATGGTAGAACTCGATCCGTAATAAATCAGATCCATGAGTCCATCATGCATTTGGGATGGGAGAAGACCTTAGATAAGGCTTATGACTATTACTGGTTTGATAACATGTCCAAGTACATTCGGAAGTTCGTTGAGAACTGTATTACGTGTAAAATGTCAAAGTCTTCTTCGGGTAAAGTTCAAGTAAGTCTTCATCCAATACCAAAAGTAAATACACCTTGGCACACCATTCACATCGACATAACTGGGAAGTTGAGTGGCAAGTCTGATCAAAAAGAGTATATCATTGTTCAGGTGGATGCTTTTACTAAATTTGTTTATTTAACCCACACGCTTAAAATTGATGCTGAAAATTGCATAAATGCTGTCACGTCAGCTATTTCCCTGTTTGGAGTACCAAACCGCATGATAGCGGATCAAGGCAGATGTTTTGCCAGCACAAGATTTAGTGAGTTTTGTTCACAACAAAAAATTAAATTGCATTTGATTGCGACAGGTGCGAGTAGAGCGAATGGACAAGTCGAACGCATTATGAGCACCTTAAAGAACTTATTAACTGCCGTTGAAACTAGCAATCGATCTTGGCAAGATGCCTTAGGAGAAGTTCAATTAGCTTTGAACTGTACGGTTAGTCGAGTGACAAAAGCAAGCCCTTTAGAATTGTTTATCGGTAAAGTTGCCCGCCCGTTGGGATTGCTTCCTCCCTGCGATATGCTAGAAGAGGTCGACTTGGCAGAAGTGAGAGCACGAGCAGGTCAAAATATTTTAACTGCAGCAGCATATAACAAGGAGCAATTTGATAGAAACAAGGCTAAAGTTGTTGGATGCAAGGTTGGAGATTTCGTATTGTTAAAAAATGAAGAGAGGCATCAAACAAAGTTGAGTCCAAAGTTTAGGGGGCCTTTTCAAATAACTGAATTGTTAGAGGGGGATAGATATATGGTAAGGTCTTTGACAAATAATAGAAAATATAAATATGCTCATGATGACATAAGAAAAATGCCGGATGGACAAATACCAGTTGAATTTGAAAGTTGTAATAAGGATTTAAGTAGTGAAAAAGAAACTGTTGAAAGAGACAGTAATGAAAAAGAAACTGTTGAAAGAGACAGTAATGAAAAAGACACTGTTGAAAGAGACAGTAATGAAAAAGACACTGTTGAAAGAGACAGTAATGAAATCATGTAAAGAGAAACTGTTGCAAGAGACAGTACAGGTGCCTTAAAGGTTAATAATGAAATTTGTAATAATAATGTAAGCACAAGTGCAAAACAATTGTTTTGATCATGGCGTGTTGCGCATTAGATAATATAATGTAAAAACTGAATGGCTAATGATAATGTAAAAATGAGCTATGTATGTCAAAGAAAAGAATTTGTATTAGTTAAGAAAAAAAAAAAAAAAAACACAGAAAAATGAAGATGTAATTTGTAATGAAAATTATAACGTTAGACGAGAAATGAAAAGTTTTATTTGAATAAATTGTTATAAGTTGATTGAATGGTAACAAAGCATTTTTGGAAAAATTGCACGAGGTCGTGTAATGGTCAGGATGGCCGTGTCGGCGCACACTAATAGTGTGTGTGTATGTTGGTGTGAGTGTGTGGGTATGCTGATGTAGGAATTTCACCAGAGGCTTAATTTCATCATTATAGGAATATTGCATCAGTCACTAATTGCGCCGTGATTAATTGTATGTGTATGTTGTCGCTTTAAGAAGTGTCGTTTTAGCAGGGCGACAGCGTAGTGTCGTTGTCGCCGAGTGTGGTTCGGTGGTAAGCATAGAATGAAGAAGGGACGACGCAGGCAGTTGCGTATAGATCGTCGTGTATGCAAAACCGAAACTCGCTGTGTTATTACGATGACGGAAAATAGAGGCGCTGCAACACATACATACAAATGTATGCAAGTATGGTTTTACATGCTTTTGAGGCAATACAAAAATATTAAATTTTATAACTAAATACAATTTTACAAAGATATTTTGCCTATAGGTGTTGCCTTACATGCATTCTTAGATGATTGCCATTTCTATTTTATACAATAGTACAGTGGTACTTGTACTATGAGGGCCCCAGAAAAGTTGTTGGTTCAACTTTCTCGCCACATCATATTACACTTACAACATTGATGGACTATCACTTATAGATGCATAGTTGAACAACATAACGTAAATTAACAATAATAAACAAATAAACAAAAAAAAAAATAAGCTGCTAGTCAGTCGTTCGCCTTCCTCCTGGGTGACGCAGATACTCGGCCTCGATGTCACCACAATTGGGAGCAAATAGCCAACGGAGATCGCAAGGCTGCCGGACGCAGGTGTTTCGCAGTAGAAACACAGCCTGCTGGGAAGCAATTCTTCTGTGCTCAATGAGAGTCTGCAGCTAGCAACAGCTCATCTGTTTGCGTTGCCCAGACAGCTGATGTGTCCAGCACAGCTGCGACTTGGAGCTTTTGGTGGTTGGCCGTTAGCCAGTCATTTGTGTGTGGTGAAGTTCCAATTGAAATGGATTTCAAATTCGACCACTGGGTTATTATAAATTGTTACGGCGTTTTACTACTGGGTCATTAGAATTTACACACTTTTTATATAAATTATGACTGGGTTTTATATAACTTATAACTGGGTTATTATATAAATTAGGAATGGGTCATTATATTCAGCTTAATACCGGGTTTTATATACAATATGACTAAGTCCTTATATTCAGCTTAATACCGGGTTTTATATAAATTATAACTGGGTTTTATATACAATATGACTAAGTGCCGAATCTAAAAATAAATAGACAAAACTAAACTTAGAACAACGAAAAACTAAACATACGTTCTACAAATATTTACCCTAATCTGGAAAACGGCACTTGGTATGGGGGGACGTGGAAGTGGACAACCATCTATTGCGTAGGTTAAGTGGACGGCATAGGTGCACTTTTGTGAATAAAAACACAATTAACGTATTAGTATATCAATTATACATTGCAGTACCATTGTATACTTACAAATACGATATATGCAACGGACTTCGCCAACCACTTCACTGAGATCTATATTTTTTGGTTTTAGTCACATGCACTTTTACACATTTTTTCAGGTTCGGCACATAACCTGCCAACCATTTTCTTGCCAACAAAACAAACAACAAAAACCTTTTTTCGGAATTTTGACAAATAATCCTACTCAAAAAGGTAATCGTTGTCTATTTTGGTGTGGACTTAACACGATCAGCTGATCTACTAGCTCACGCTTGTAAGTATCGTGGTCCACCAATAGATGGCGCTATTTGTGGAGCTTTCAGACTCATTGCTAAATAAAGCTCCGCTTCTCAGAACAACACATGACAAGACATTTAGTACCATTTTCTCCGACACAACAAATTTTATACAACTAAACAAATTAAATAATAGAAATTAAATATGACAGTACACATATAAATAAATAATATAATAAATAATAGATAGAAATATGAATGTGTGCAGAAAAAGAAGAAAGAAAAATGTTGCATACCTTTAGGCTTAGTCAATTTCAGCTACGACAAGCGGCCCATTACAAAATATATATATTTTATTTTCGGTAGTAATACCTTTTCACTCGTAGCAGAGTGCATATATATACATATATATATATATATGTTCATAGTTGTTTAGAATGATGTACTCACTATTTACGCATTGTGATGTGGCCAATTTCTAGGTGAAACGCCCGGCATGTGTTATGGGAATTCGCCAGTATAATAATTGGATATATGTATGTATTTTAAGAATAATACCGCACAGTTTTGCTCTTATTGCGAATAGGTAGTTGGTATCTTACTGTCGATCACACTTGACTTTAACTTTCTTACTCGCGCTTCTATTAAGTTTTATGATAAATAAAATATAATTTTTTTTTTTTAAAGGACCATCAACTACTACATAATATTTCGCAAGGAATTATTATAAGTAACCATTCTCTAGTTTTACAAGGAGTTACTCGAGCCACTGCCGGAAATTATTCCTGTGTCGGATTTAATGCGGAAGGAGAGGGTATTAGCGAACCATTTAACCTTAATATTTTGTGTAAGTTTGAAGCAAATGAGGAAAAAGGGTTTATAAAAAGTTATAACTTTCTCTGTATATAAATAGATGCTCCTACATGTGCTCAAAATCAGCCTAAGATATATGGGGTAGCAAAACAGGAAGACGCACAGATAAAATGTGTTGTTGATGCAAATCCTCAGGAAGTTGACTTTAGTTGGACCTTCAACAATTCTGCTGAAAGTATTGATCTTGCGACAAATCATATTTCCCGCATTGGTAAAAAGTTATAATGCGAATTTTACATTTAGTCTGAAATTATATGAAATCTTTTCAGGTACAACTTCTATTGTAACGTATACTCCAATAACTGAACTGGATTACGGAACGCTTCTTTGTATAGCAACAAACAAAATCGGAAGACAGCGGATTCCATGTGTATTTCATATAATCGCCGCAGGTAAAATTGTTATAGTTATTATTTTTAAATTAAATTTTTAACTTTAACAGTTGCCCGAATATGTAGAGACAGATGAAATGTTGCCGTAGGTGATTGTTCTTCTTGTTCGGTATATTTTTATAACTTCTAAGAATTTCATAAAAAAGTCAATAAACAGCACGTCAAAGTCATTCATAAATATAATATACATAGTCGCAATGCCGACATGATTTTGTGCGTGTGCATGGGGGTAGATTCGCTACATAGAAATTTATGGGTCGAGAGGTGAATATTGCCACACTTGACGTTGCCTATAGTATTAGGCACTACACTCCTATACGAGGATTGCTATATAAGTATATTTCTGGCCTAATAATGAAAATACGAGTATTTATCATCAAAAATAGATTTATCGTTTTTCATGGTATTCGCCAGCAAGATTTATAAGCTTTTGCATGCGCTCAAATCAATTCTAAAGCATTTTTTCCATTTTGTATGACGCGGGTTTGAGCTAATGTGTAAGAGCTCGCATTGTCATGGTGCAGAATGATCCGTATTTTCTTGTTCGGTTTTCGAATTTCTCCGAAGACTTCAGGCAGACAAATTGGGGTGTACGACTCATAATTAATAATCCTTTGTTGCTCAAGTGAAACAGTAATGACCAGTTACCATTTACTTCGAAACGCTTCTTCCACGAAGAACTTTCGTTGGATTTGGCTTGTCTTCAAAGACCTACATATATGGTCGATTGGTGTTAGAATTCATTAAACAGGGCTATAGGATGGCGCTTCATCACCATACAAAGGTTTAAGTTAATCGATGAATTCTTGTCGTGATAATCCACGTCGAAAGTTGTGAAAAATAATTGTTGGATAGTGTTCACGAGTTAATTCAATGTTTCTGCTGAGGGTTTTAATTAATTGTCTATTAATATCAAACGTCGTCACACAAGAAACAATTTTGAATAAAAGCAATATATATTGCTGTATTATTCTCAAAATATAGCGAATATACTGCAAAAAAACTAAAAATATACCAAATGCTATATGTGGTATATCGATATAGTACCGCATTCAAAATGTACCATAGACGGCACAATATACCAGATTGTCAACCAAAGCAACTAAGGCCCCTAGTAAGTTTTTGTCCATACAAAAGTATTTCTTTAATAACTTCGACAATTTTTATCTAATCGCAAACAAATTTTCAGGAATCAGAACTACTACAGTTATTATTAAATATACCAAAACTCTAGCTTTAAAATTACGCTTGTTATTAGATTTTGTTGATTTGCAGGGTCGGAAGGGGGCGTGGCAAAAATTTGAAACAAACTTGATCTGCGTGCAAACATAACAAATGCTGTCGAAAAAAAAATTATAGCTCTATCTCTTATAGTCTCTGAGATCTAGGTGTTCATACGGACAGACGGACAGACACACAGACGGACATGGCTAGATCGCCTCGGCTGTTTACGCTGATCAAGAATATATATACTTTATAGGGTCGGAGATGCCTCGTAGGAGTAAGCTAATCTTTTTTTACATTTCTTTTATAACTACTACAATTTTTGTCAGATCAGAATTAAAATTTAAGAAATTGTAAATACTGTAATTAGTATTGTATGTATCGAAAATAGGGCCCCTACCCACAGGTTAGAAGAAGGGAAGAAGTTATCACAATCTTATTCATCACGTTTACTAACACAAAATCAAATAGTTCGTAAATCTGCATGAGTTTTTTTTTTGTATAAGTGTTCTTTACTAATTTTGGGAAATTTTTCTTACTGCTTTAAAGGTCGGCCAGATCAAGTACATAATTGCACTATATTAAATATTTCCATGACGTCATTAACCGCAACTTGTAGCGATGGATTCAATGGAGGATTACCACAACTATTTATACTAGAGCTTCAAGATGCAAATAATAAAGTAAGTACAAACGTTAGAGTGATTAACATACCAAATATTTGGTATGTAAGTGAAATGGCGACTCGCTTTTTAATCTGGCCAACAGATGTGTCTGCTTAATATGGCTCTCAAATAATTGTTTCAAGATTTTGTCTTTTAATTGAATGGGTAACTTGTTACATAATTATAAAAGTAAGTTTAATTTAGATTTAGATTCAAGCAAGGAGGTATTTATACCCGCTACCTATAGGGTAGAAGGGTATTATAACTTTGTGCCGATAGGAAATGTATGAAACAAGTAGAAGAAGGCATCTCCGACCATATAAAGTATATATATTCTTGATCAGCGTCAACAGCCGAGACGATCTAGCCATGTCCGTCTGTCCGTATGCACGCAGATCAAGTTTGTTTTAAATTTTTGCCACGCCCACTTCCGCCCCTGCAAATCAAAAAAATCATATATACGCCTATTTACTTGGGGTCTTAGTTGCTTTGTCTGAATATCTGATAAATTGTGCCGTCTATTGTATATTTTGAATGCGGTACTATATCGATATACCACATATAGCATTTGGCATATTTTTAGTATTTATGTAGTATATTTGGTATATTTTGAGAATTATACCGCAAAATATATTGCTTTTATTCAAAATGGGTAGCGGGTATCTTACAGTCGAGTACACTCGACTGTAGCTTTCTTACTTGTTTTATCTTTTAGACATTCTATAAAATAAATTTTTGTATAGATTTTTGTCATCAACCGTCCGTTAAATAGTTTCTCATATGTGTATATACATACATCATAGGGTGGACACCCAAAAGAGTTAAATGTAAATAATTATGTACAACAAATGAACGTCGTACGGGTAAGAAATTTCACGATGCCTAACTTGTTATGATTAGAAATTTTTATAAACTCTATAATACATTTTGTTTAACATTCTTCTTTTTTAGGAAATCAAAGCAAATATTACATCAACAGTTCCAAGGTTTACTGTATCGGGACTACACCCGGGTAATGTCTACATATTATCCATTTTTGCGTATAACTCAAAAGGTCGATCAGATCCAACAGTAGTTAATGCTGCAATGTTAAGAATGCCAGAAAAACAGCTGACATTTGAACAAAGTAAGTAAAAACTGAACGTTTCAGTAAGTACCTTAATATGGTGCAAAACAAAAGAAAGTGGAGTCAATTAATGAAAAGTCAATTAAAGTCAATTATATATGTGAACATACAAATGTGTATATCTGAACATATACATATGTATCTATATATTATATAATAAATACTCACGACCCATAGGGTAAATGGAAAGAAAGAGTTTTATTTTTTTTTCGACAGCATTTGCAATTTCTACACGTAGATCAAATTTATTTTAAAATTTTGTCACTCACCGCCCAATAATTGCTAGTCTTTATAAGTCCTGAAAATTTTGATGCGATCAGATAAAAATTTTTTTTTTAAGAAACAATTTAATATGGTTAAAAACTGCTAGTGCATTGGAGTTTCTTACTTTGGCTAACAATGAGATATATTTTCTACTCGGTTATATATAGTATTTTAAATGGTATATCGATATACAAAACGTCCTTAGGCATGTTTCAGTATTTGTTAGGTATATTAATTTCGTATATTTTAACCCTTTAGTCCCCAAATTTTATTTTCCAAGAAAGAAATTATTTTTGTGTGGTCTGTATCAATGTCAAAATTAATTGAATTTGAAAATCATCGTCGGAAATAGTTGATACCTTATTTATTTGTCGTCGTTCCATGCCTACTTAAGCAATTATTTGTACTTAAATATGCCATAGGTTTCTCAACTTTCAAGCTCACCTTATCATTTTTTTTTTCTAATCGTCTTAAGACGGGGTACCTTATGAAATTAGTAAAAAGCTAAGGAAAACTTATTTTTGGTGTGGGCTTCGTATTTTACGTTCTTGAAACTGTCAGCAACACAATAACAATTTTTTCCAGCAGCAAACTATTTATAATATTTAAAAAAAAATATTTATATTTTGCACTTACAAACAAATGATTTCGTCCGAGTTGCACAAATTTTTTGCTTCAAATGACTACAGCAGTTGACGCAAGCTCTAGTATGTATTGCAAACGCAAGAAACTTAATTTTTGGGTTTCTATGAATTATAAAAAACGCAAAATCGAGTCAAAAGAAAAGATAAGAATGAAATAACGCTATTTTTAACCTTACCTGCATAGAGGAAGACTTGGGCACTAGTATTAGGGGACTGTTTTGGTTACCTACAAATGGGTAGCGTGTACATGTAGCCACGGTTGCCACTTTTGGTACAAATGTACCAAAACTGGTACATTTTTTATGCGTTGGTACATTGGATCACTTTTTTTAATTTTGGTACATTTTCAATATGCCTGGTCTAGAAGTTAAATTTTTCATAACATTTTATGTTCACACATATTATTTTAACAAATGGCGCTGTTCCACCACCAGACACAAATTTTGTTTCAGTTAGAAATTGACCATGTCTAACACTGGAAAATATCGCATACAGTCGATTTTCGACGTATTGTGTCAATTGAGAAAATATGTATGCTCCAATCTAAGGTCTATCACTAAGTAAACAGTTATATATTGTGAATCACAATTTGTGAAATACAAAAAATCTTTCGTGAAAAAATTTGTGGTACATTTTTGCTAAAATTGGTACATTTTTTCAAAATTTTGGTACAAAAAATATTTTTGGAATGGCAACCGTGCATGTAGCTTTCTCATTTTTTTAATTCGTGTTCGTTTTTTTTTCTAGTAGGTTTGAGTCTACGGAAAATAAATTTTACTTTTTTGTGTTCATATTGCAGAAATGGTGAATATGGCTCACAATTTCCATGGTAAATCGGCAGGAAAAATCTTTTGATAGATATTATGTCTATATATTATATTATCTTGATGACGATTTATCTTGATGACGATTTTTGTATGGTAGTATTTCTAGCTTTGGAAACTATTTCATTTCTAAACTTTGGCGATAATTTGAATTCTAGCTTTTTATGTACCTTAACATCAATGACTTCTCTTTGCGTAGTAATTTTTTTCGGAGTTAAGCACTGTTCCCAAATGAACTCAAAAGATCTGCGAAAAAGCTATATATTTCGTAAATTACACAGACCGTTCTTAGCAACTTTTATGTGCCTATATTTGGCACGGAAATAGTAAAAAGCTAAAAAGAATCATGAAATCATCGTCAATTAAAATAAAAGAAAATATTAAAAGAAACGGATGAACTCACACTCTTTGCCTATTTCTATAGCGACAATATTCCATTCACATTTTATTGCAACTAATTTTATTATTGCAATTTTTCTTCACGAGAAAATGCCTCCACAATATTTCCTTTTATTGCTTTTAATTGTATAACAATTTTGCATATTATTGCTTTGCCGATATTAGCGCGAAAAGATACATTGTTTATTTGCGTCTGTGAAAGCATTCGATGATTTGATCAAATCTTGTTTATCGATAAACATTTAGATATTGTCTTTCAGTTTGGATAGGTGTTGTTCGAGCTCAGCAATGCATATATGTGATGAATTGCAGTCATGAGAATATCTTCGTGGAGTTCCTTTATTAAAATAATGGGGTATATTTTTCCTAGTGACAGGATGTAGTCTAGCGACTGGTTTATCTTTTAAAGCTTTCGGTTCTTTCTTTCGGTTATACCCAAATTGATTGGTCTGCCTTATACGAATTTCTGATCAATTTCGCTAGTTCTTTATCTGTTGTAGCCATTGTCCTTTTTGTAATATAGTAAAAGGGAATTGTAAATTTTGGCCTGCAGGGAATCTGATATCTTAAATGCAATAAAGTAAATATAATCTTGATTAGTGTCAAATCGAGATAAATCAAAATAAATGAAAAACGTATTTTTGAACTATATATTTTACTTTTAATTTTCCTTGATTTATTACTTAAGCGCTGTTTCAAGATGAAAAGAAGACAAAGAGCCCCGAAAAAGGTATACGTTTATTATGTGCCCAAATTTAGAAAAAAAAAAAAATTCAGTTTTTTTTCACATTTTTTGCCTACTGGTATGGCGACAAAATCCCACATTTTATTGTAAAATTATTGCAATATTTTTTGGATTTTAGAATCCAGATACAACCTGTGACCTTACAGCTCTAATTAGTGCTAGTTTTATTTTCCACCTTGATGATTCTCTTCACATTGCCGATATGGGTGCAAAAGAAAAGTTGTCTATTATTTCTTCTGCGGAAAAGTCGATTTTATATCTACACACATTCCAGTATCGGAGCATCGATACCCTTTATTTATTTTACGCTCGAAGCATTTCTTTTCTATCCACTTGTTCGGGTAGATTAAGCCGATTATCATATTTTGTGGATTCTTCTGAGACCTGTTGACATTGTTCGGTGTCTTACGCGATTTTACGGTCTACTTTCTTTCGATTAGGTTCTTCTACAACAAAGTTTAGCGATTAAAAATCTAAAATTCAATTTGGATTTATACTAAGGCAAAGCAGCCTCTGCCTCGCTGCTCCGTCGTTCCCATCATTACATTGTTGTCGCTCACGTTGACGTTGCAGTATGTGGATTACGTCTTCTGTCGGGATTCAAATCCTGCTGATTGAAATATTGTCGACTCTTGTTTATTATGCGCTGCGGTATATCTCGTTGCTGATATTGCAAGCTTATCATTGGATATGCTCTGCAGCTCCTTGACCTGTAGTTTCAATTCGACGTATGTATGTATGTACATACATACGTTATGTTATTAAATCACGCACACAAGGCGCTTCTTACGGCGACAGGGTACCACAAGTGTCGTCCTGCGACCGACTTCGTGCGGGTCTTTATCAAATTCTTAGAAATCATAGATACTGCAGTTTTTTATACCGGCTACCCATAGGGTAGAGGGGTATTATAATTTTGTGCCGGCAGGAAATGTATAAAAGGAGGCATCTCCGAACCTATAAAGTATATATGTATATTCTTGATCAGCGTCAACAGCCGAGGCAATCTAGCCATGTCCGTCTGTGTGTCTGTCCGTATTAACACCTAGATCTCAGAGACTATAAGAGATAGAGCTATAATTTTTTTTTCGACAGCATTTGTTGTGTTATTAATGAAATACTTTTGTATTGGCAAAAACGCCTAGTTACTAGGGGTCTTAGTTGCTTCGGCTGGCAATCTTGTATATTGTGCCATCTATGGTATATTTTGAATGTGTTACTCTATCGATATACCAAATATACCATTTGGTATATTTTTAGTGTTTTCGGTATATTTTGAGAAAAATACCACAATATTTTGCTTTTATTCAAAATGGGTAGCGGGTATCTCATAATCGAGCACACACGACTGTAACTTTCTTACTTGTTACAGTATGTATGTACCTTTGAAATTATGTGTAAGTTCTGTCGATAAATAATTAAAGCTTTATCTATTATGGTCTTTGAGATCTGGTCTTTGATACCACATCGTGGTATTAAGATGTCGTCACGCTTCTGGTATCGGTAGCCAAACCCCAACGAGGTGGTCTCGCAAAATGGTTTATTAAGAGCGGTTTGTTCAAATGGTGACCAACATATGGTAGCGATTAAAAAAAGTAATTCTACAAGGTTACTCGCGTTTATGTCTTTAGCCCAATTTGCTGTCTAAACGAATATTGACCTATCCATCGCCTGCTAGCTCGTCCAGATCCAGCAATTTATGTATAGATGGCATTGGAAACAGATGGCAGATCAGAAACCCACAGTCGATGGTATGGTATGCGGCTATCGATTGACACAAGTGGATCTCGAATGACTGGCGATTATGTAGCATGTAGCACCATTTTTCCGTCTTTGCAAAGGTAGCGTGTGTGCTGATACTCTCTTGATTTCAGAAGTATTTGGTATGTTGGACACAGCAACCAAAGGCTTTTAGCTCTTGCTGGCAGATCTCTTGCTGAGATGGAAGTCATTACCAGGCACCCACACTACCTAGGCACAAGACACTGTATTCCACCCAAACCTCCCGCGCAAGTTGTTCTTGCAGACAACTTAGAAATAAAATTCGATTCAAGTTCGTGTAGAATGGACTGATTTTATTTTGTAGGTTAGCGATTTCAATTCATATTAAATATATATGTATATACATATTATTGCTTATAAATTCGCTTCATCATTCGCTCGCTCTCGCAGTCGCAGTCGGACGTGTTTTTTTTCTTCCCTCTTAAACTTTGTGATTTTTCATTAAATTTCATATTTATTTAATATTAATATAACATTAATTTTACTCTCTCACTTGTGTTTAACTACAGATCGTTAAATCGCTGTGTGCTTTCTTGTATTTAGTATATTATTATCATTTTTCTGAAAATATAACAACAAATTGTGTGGTCAAACTTTGCTTTGCTTTGTTAGCAAAACAAATCTGTTTTCGTTGCCGCTGCACTTTGTTTTTGTATTTTTGTTTACTTTCGCGCTCTTCTTTTTTCACTTGCTGTTACTTGCGCTCAACGCAGTTACAATAGTTAACTCTCCCTCTCTTGGTGTTGTTGTTGGCTATCGTCTATCTTGCGTCTCTCTCGACCTGTGCATACTCTCTGTGTTTTGTGCTCTTCGTAAGTACAGATCATATTAGTTTGCAAATAATTTACCTATTTTGATTTATTTCTTTTTTGTTTTTTAATTTTGTAATTGGTTTAATAATCTTTGTTTTAGCAATATGTTAGTCTGCTATAACAAGAAATGCCGGGTGCCAGTTGGTGCCAAAATGGGATTTGTTTGTTGCTGGTTATGCGACAACGTTGCACATGAAAAATGTGCTGGCTTTAACGGCCGTATTGTTGATTTGATTTCGCCAAGTCTGGTTTGAGATGGACTTGTGAACATTGTAGGGACTCTGAACGCGATATTGCTGGGTTTATACGGCAGACGCGAACTGGCTTTAAAGATATATTGGCGGGCTTTAAAAAACTCTCCGATTGGATTCTGGGTTTAAGAGTATGAAGCTTTTGACCGAGTCTCCGAAGCGTAAAAAGGCCAATACGCGTCTGTCGATTACCCCAATCGAGCTTTCTGTCCCAGTTGATGTTCCAAGCTTATCTGTACCACCTGCTGGGGAATTAATGTCGTTTAGTTCTCCGTCCCCTCAACCTTCGGTAGCTCTGGATGTTCCAGATCATGACATTACGTCATTAAGATTGGAGTCTCCTGCTCCGGCTTCGATTTTGTTGCCGACTGAGATGGAGACGGTTGAAGAAATTCAACCATCACCATCCTCTGTTGAGATCGTTAGTGCTGTAACGATAGAAGAATCGCCTCCAGCTCCTACTGTTATATTAGACAATAGTTGGTGGAAGAATTCTTTAGCTTGTTAAGTTTAATTGAATTAACACATGCACGTCAGTGCAGTTTTGGTTTGGTTTTATCAATGTTCATTTATTCTGAGTAAAATATTCTCTTACCCTAAGTACATAAGTTCAGCGCGCACTGCGCTGCCGGTTCAGCCGGCAGCGGCGCGGCTGCATTATATATAACTTATATGTATATACTTATATGTCAATGGACGAGCATGCTTTTGTCTTACATAAATTCTTTAGAGTGAGAGAGTGTATTATGCACTTATGCATAGGGCACTGGCGGTCAGCGTGCATATGCTGACTTAGCCGAATTCGCACAAGCGGCGGATCATGTTACGCGCTCACTTGATTTTGTTATTGTTTATTATGATTTGTATGTGGCTGCACAAAGTGTTGCCGCCACATAAGTGCCAAACACAGTGTACACTCGATACAAATGGTAATCACAGTGTACACCCGATATGTATGACATATGTGCATATTACATCTCCCTCCTTTTGAAAATAACGTAATATAATGAAGTTATTTTGATTTATTGTTTTAAAATGTTTACAAATTTAAAATTGAAATTTTGAAAAGGATTTTACTTTATCGTTTTTTTTTTAATTGAAATTGAAATATAAAATTTGATTTTTTAGTTTAAAACGCGAGTATATATATTTTTAATGTAAATAATAAAGTATTTATATATATATTTTTTTGTGTTTTGGTTGATCAGGCCAAGTTCTTTTTTTTTAAATTTTTTTTTTTAATTGAAAATTTTTAACCTATCCTTATGGACCTTTTGGGTTTTATTTTTCTCGCCTTTAATTACTACGTTATCTCTGTCTTCTATTTTAACTACTGTATAGGGTCCTAAATATACTGGGTCCAGTTTATGGCCAGTTTCGTTTTTTAATATAACTTTATCTCCTATTTGTAGTTCGAAATCTACAGCCTTTTTGTCATAAATTTCTTTATTCTTAGTTTTGTATTTGTCGAGCATTATTCTTGCTCTTTTATAGGCTGATTCTAACCTAAACTTAACTTCTTTAGCGTAATCATCTATGTTATATAAAGGATCTATTCTATTTATAGTACTAAAATCATTTGGTAAATTATGCAATTTTCAAAAAATTAACTCATATGGACAATAGTTATGTGCCTTAGAGGGGGTCGTGTTGAAACAGTATACGAAATATTGAATCCATACGTCCCAATCAGTTTTATCAGCTGATATATAAGATCGTATATATTCATTGAAAGTTCTGTGACTTCTTTCGACTGTTCCAACGGTCTGGTGGTGGTGTGCAGTAGATGTTATATTATTAATCTTTAAGTATTTGCACAAGTCATTTATAATTGAATTCTTATATTCCGTTCCCATGTCCGAAATGAACGTCTTCATTGGACCGTACTTGAGAATAAAAGATTCAAATATTGCTTTTGCTATTGTTGTTGCACTTTTGTTTGCAACTGGTATAGCTACTAAATATTTAGTCAAGTCACATATAAGCGTGACTGCATATTCATTTCCATGCTCTGACTTTGGTAATGGACCAATTGTATCCACTATAACTCTGTCAAAAGCTTGTACTGGTGTTTCAGTAATTGTTAGCGGGGTCTTATTATGTTTAACTGTTTTTGATTTTTGGCATTTTTGACATTTCTGGATGTGCTGTGTTATATCACGAGTCATACCTTTCCAGTAATAATGTCTTTTGACCTTGGCCAAGGTTTTTGTAATGCCTGTGTGACCTCCTTGTATTGGATCGTCATGTAGTGTAGACAGTATAGCTTCTTTCTCTTTATTTGTATTTATTGTAGTCACCGGGTTGAGTAGCGCTACTCTTAATGTATTCAACTTTTCATTGCCCATTATTTTGAAATTATCTATTGAAATTTTCTCAAAGATATTTTCCCACGGTGCTATTTTTAATTGGCTTATTTGTAATATACCGGCTTCTTTCTCGAGCCTTGGAAATAGTTGACCTAAATCAATATTTCCATTTGTATATACGTCACCAATATCTATTCTTGCAATAATTTTCTTACCATATTTAAAGAAACATAGCGAATCTTTTATATGCAAGGTCACTACTTTTCGTATTTCGTCATTGTTTATGACGTTGTATACGTTGGGCTGAGAAGCTTTTTCTGTAGATTGCCTTGGCAATTCTACTTTTTCATTTTCTGCGCAGAAATTCTGTCTACTTTGGTACCTGGTAGTGACTTTCAGGATTTTATTTTGTATGTCTTTAAATTCTTGGATGGTTATTCTTGATAACGCATCCGCTACATGATTATCTTTGCCCTTCAGATATTCAACCGTAAAATTATATTCCTCTAATTCAAGCCTCATACGAGTGAGTTTAGAACTCGGATTGATCATTGAGAATAGGTACGTAAGAGGTCTATGATCCGTTCTTACTGTGAAATGATTACCATAAATATATGGTCGAAAATGAGTTATCGCCCAGTGAATAGCTGCTAGCTCTTGTTCAGTAGTACTCTTGTTACTTTCTCCTTTGGTAAAGGATCTTGATGCGTATGCAATGGGAAGTTGGAGTCCGTTTTGGTTTTGAGTTAAAACCGCTCCACACGCTTGCTTACTTGCATCTGTTATTATACAGAATTCCTTAGTGAAATCTGGATATTGTAACAAGGTTGGATGCATCAATGCCTTTTTTAGATGATCGAATGCATTCTGACATTCTGATGTCCATTCAAATTGCACGCCTTTTTTACATAATCTTGTTATGTGACGTGAATAATCAGCAAAGTTTTTAATAAAACGTCGATAATAGTTGCAAAATGCAACGAAGCGTCTTGCACTATCCGCATCATGTGGGACAGGATAGTTTTTAATGGCCTCATATTTTTTATCATCTGGCAAGATTCCTTTATCAGTGCACTTGTGTCCCAAAAATGTGACTTCATGCATGAAAAATGAACATTTTTCTGGATGTAGCTTTAGATTGTATTCTCTACATTTGTCAAAAACATCAGTTAAATTTTTGACCATATGTTTCTCGGAACAACCTATTACTATTAGATCATCCATATAAAGGAATGCTTGGGATGGTTGTAAACCAGAGAATGCTATTGTCATCATTCTTTGGAATGAGTTTGGGGCTATTTTTAAGCCAAAAGGTAATCGCGTGAAGCGATATGAGCCATTGCTCGTTGAAAATTACGTTATGTTTCTTGAACTTTTTTCAAGTTCAATTTGATGAAATCCTGACATTAAGTCAAGACATGAAAAGTACTTTGCTTTACCTAGTTGATCTAGAATATCATCTATCCTAGGTAGTGGAAATTTATCAGACAATAGCTTTTTATTTATTTGACGATAGTCAATTACTAATCGCCATTTTTTATTTTCTGAGCCCGGAAGAGATTTCTTCAACTATTTTATCATTTATTAATTTTTGTACTTGGGCTTGTATTTCTTGTACTTGGCTATGAGGACTTCTATAATTCTTAATATATATGGGCTCATCATCCTTTAATCTAAGTCTCTGTTTATAAAAATTATTTGTAGTAATTGATTCGGTTTCTAGTCCGAATATATCTGTATATCTGGTGCAAAGGTCTTTTAATTGGCTTTTGAACAATGGTGGAAAATTTTTGATTAACTGTTTCATGACTAAATTGCTTCTATCTTCGTTAGAGTTCTTTAATATTTCGTAATCGTTTAATTTTTCATATGTGATTTTATTTAAATTAACGATTCTATTGGAGTTTGTCGTGTTTAAAATTCGGACATAAGTATGATTATGATCGGACAAGGTGTTTGCGATATAAATTCCTTCTTCAATTTCTTAATTTGGTATCAAGATGTGATTAGTAATTGAAGGAATTTGTATTTTACGGACGACTTCGGACCGAGCTGGAAGTACTGTGGCATTATTGGCACAAGTATGGAATATTTCCAGTCTAATCGGATAATTTAAGTTATTTGGACGAAGAAATAGGGAGTCGCCACTTTCATTGAAATCTATTTGGCAATTGTATTCTTTTATAAAATCTATGCCTAGTATGCCATCACTAGGCATTGGGAAATTTTTATCGACTAAATGAAAGTCGTGAGGAATTATGTAATTTGATGTTTGGAGTTCTACGAAGGCTAAGCCTTTTGAAATTATTGTTCCTTCGCCTATACCCGATATGTGGGTAGTGACCTCTTTGTTCACATTATCGAATATATCTATATTTTCTTTTAATATAGATATATCTGCACCAGTGTCTATTAACAGCGTAAGTTTTTTACCTGTTTTTTGATTATTAATTTTTACAAAAATACTCAGATCAAGGTTGATGCTTTTTATGGTGCTATTTATTGGCTTTGAATATCTGAAGGGTGAGGGTTTCCCGAATTACTCTGAGCAACCCTCACATTAGAGTTTGAATTGTTATTATTGTGGCCTCTATTCGAGTTGCCACGGCCTCTAGAGTTTCCTCTATTTTGGCCTCGTCCATTATTGTTATAATTGGAACCGTTGTAGTTGTTGTAATTGTAATTACGACTACGCGAGTTTCCTCTGAAACCTCCACGTCCGCGGTTTCCACCACGCTGTGAAGAATTTCTAAAATAAAGGACTGTATTTTGCTGTCCAGTTGCTTCTGTGCAACTGTTTACAAATTTCGATACAGCTTCATTCATTGTGTTGAAGGTGCCAGCCTGCATGATAAGTTTTACCTTATCAATTGCGCAATTCTTTGTCATTGCCTTAACTGCAGACTGTGTAGAATAACTTCTGGCTAACGCAAGTGGTAGGCCGTCCGTTATGTACGCACTTTCTAAAGCTTTTGTCATCTGCTCAACCTCTGCTGTGTATTGGTTAGCAGTTTTGTTGCGTTGCTGTAGATTCATCAGTTTAGCTGATAATACTTCTACAGTTTCGCCTTTGACATTGCTCTGTAGTCCGGAAATGATTTCAGATATAGTTGTTTCATTTCCGACTAAATTTCTGGCAACACCTTTTAGCTTGGTCTTTATCATTGACACAGCTAATTGTTCGTGTTCGCCTTTTATTGCATCGACAATGTTTAACGCATCAAGAAAACTTGTTAAGTTTTCCGCTTTACCATCAAAAAATGGTATAAGCTTTGATGCTGTATTAATGAATTCGATATTGGATTGTGCCATTGTTACTGTTTTGATTTCTATTACACTTGAATGTGTATCAGAATCAGAATCTACAGTTGACATTAGAATGGCTGGGATGGTAAGATTTGCCAAGTCTTGTTCTTGGACTTGTATATCTTCCTCTGTACTAGCCTCAAATTTTACTGGGGTATTCAGAATAGACGGCACAGTTAGATTAAGATTATGTTTCTCCTTTATACTTTGGAGATTATTTCTTAATCTTGTCAATAACCTTGACGTTTCTGACCAATGTTGATCGGTTAATACGTCTTTATGATTATAAATTAATATTCGTGCTTCATTGAAGCAGTCGATTAGGGTTATTGCGTGTCTATCTACTGTGTCTTTGTGAGTTGGTCTATTCTGAGTTAAGCATTTGTATGCTTTTTCAAATCTGATTTTTATATTATGGATTCGTTCAGAAAGTTCTGACCATTCCATAATATGGGCTAGCAAATTGTTTCTATACGAGGTTTAGTACTTAAATACCTCGTAGTTAATTTCCTCAGATTTCTCGTTAAATACCGTCATAATTTCTATGCCTGGTATTACCTTTAATAATTCAGCCTTTTCTTTATTAGATAGGCCAATAAATGGGGAGAAATCTAGGTCATATGTCCTCATATATATACTTTCGAAATTACGTATATACGTGGGACTATATGACACGATGAAATTAACTCGTTTGATTAAATCTGGGTCTCTTAACAAGACGTTCTTTAAACTTCTTTTTGCTAATTTACTCATAGTTTTTTTTTGAGTATTTTTATTTTACTTCATCAATTGACACGAGAGTGTGTGTACATATGGCCGAGAGTCTCTTAAAAAAAACTCCGGCTCATATTTCAAAATACTACCTATTAAGATTTTGTGTTTTGCTCTAGTGAGATTATTTTTCTTGATCAGATATATATATATAATTCAATTTTTCAATTCATTTTTCTTTATTAACAATCATTAATCATTCTACGATTTTCTTCATTTTTGTTCGTTCGCTTAATTATATTTCATTATATTTAACTTCATTTATAGTTATAATATGTGCCTTGCTTTTTTTAGATTCTGTCCAAGTCGTTTGCTTGGCTCGCATATCTTTTTTAAACATTTATTGTGCAATTTATACAATCTATAAAAGCAATTAGCACACATTATTATTACAATTATTAATAGCATGATTTCGACGAACTCCAAATCTACATTGTTTGGTTCGACTTTGTTTATCACGTTAGCAGTGGAATCCACTGTCTTAACGTCTACTAACCCCATACTAGTTGGATTAATTTCTTTTAATTCAACTATGTTTTTATATGGGTCTTCTTCAGAATATTTACTTATTCTATTTGTCTCTATAGACATTAATTTTTCTTAGGAATTTTTTTAAATAAAAAAATTCTGTTTTTTTCATGTTATTGTTATTCCTACTTTTAATTGGGAATTCTCATTTAGATTGACAGTTTCCTACCTAATTTTCGTACAGCTATACGGGCTGCACTACTATCGAGCAAAAAGGTGTTTCGCACGATTATACAATTGTTTTTATCTTAATTAATTATATCATATTATATTCTATAGTCGGCATTCGTTGATTCCTGCACTCTTTGTAGTGCTGCCAGCTTCTGTGCCCTCTGTGGCACTGTCGGTTCCTTGGCCAGCTTGACGTGCGTGGCGTTGCCGGTGCTGGGTTGGCACAGGCTTGTTGCTTCCTCTATTCGCTTGTTGTTTCTTCTATTTGATTGTCGTTGGCCAGCGTGATGCGCGTGGCGTTGCCGGTGCTGGGCTGGCACAGGCTATTGTTGTTGTTGTTGTTGGTTGCACGTCGCAACGCAATGTGGGGAGTAGAGCGGTCCCTCGCAGTCAACAGGACATCTTTTTTGAACTTTTGGCACAACTGCTGGTATGTGGGCGGGAATGGTTTTCAGTAAATTTCTTATTTGGTTGTTATTGTCAGAGTGAGAGTCAGAGTGAGAGGCTTTTTTAACCCTTAGGGTCTCTATGAGTTGGTCCAGCTCAGTTTGCAGTTTCTGTGCTGTTGCAGGCGGTGGCGATTGTTTATAGATTAGCCACTTTAGCTTGGCTATTCTTTTATTAATCTTGTGGTTTAAACCACCGCGCTGCTTGCCCATTACTCAACTCTTACTCACTCAGATTTTATTTCCTTTGTTGTTCATCAGTTTTCTTTTCAGTTTTTCAGTTTGCCTTTGTTGTTGCCAACTTTCTGTTCCTGTTGCAGAGCCTCTGTTGTTGTTGCAGATGTCGCTGCTGTCTTAATCCAAGACCGCTGTCACGGTCGCCATGTTATATTAGACAATAGTTGGTGGAAGAATTCTTTAGCTTGTTAAGTTTAATTGAATTAACACATGCACGTCAGTGCAGTTTTGGTTTGGTTTTATCAATGTTCATTTATTCTGAGTAAAATATTCTCTTACCTCTAAGTACATAAGTTCAGCGCGCACTGCGCTGCCGGTTCAGCCGGCAGCGGCGCGGCTGCATTATATATAACTTATATGTATATACTTATATGTCAATGGACGAGCATGCTTTTGTCTTACATAAATTCTTTAGAGTGACAGAGTGTATTATGCACTTATGCATAGGGCACTGGCGGTCAGCGTGCATATGCTGACTTAGCCGAATTCGCACAAGCGGCGGATCATGTTACGCGCTCACTTGATTTTGTTATTGTTTATTATGATTTGTATGTGGCTGCACAAAGTGTTGCCGCCACATAAGTGCCAAACACAGTGTACACTCGATACAAATGGTAATCACAGTGTACACCCGATATGTATGACATATGTGCATATTACACTACCTCAGTTGTCCGTAATACATTAGTTGCAGTGCCGCCTCTTAAGCAGATTTTCGTTTCAAGGCTTTCCCCTGATACGACGTCTGATGATGTTCGGGCTTATATTAAGTCAAAATCTCAAGCCAGGGTTAAAGTAGATAAATTTAATTTCTCGTATGAACGGGAGATTTCATCTTTTAAAATAAGTGTTCCCGCTGAACAATTTAGCATTATGTGCAGTAAAGAGTTTTGGCCGGAACACCTATTAGTTAAAGAATTTGTTGCGAAAAAGAAAAATCGGTCTCCGGTTTCTCTTCCTAGTAGTGGCAAGAATTTGATTGCAAAGCCTTCTTCTTTGTCTGTCAGTTCAAAAAACTAACATCCTCTTTACTTCTTGGCTATCAGAATGTAAGAGGTATTTGTAGTAAACTTACTGACTTATATTTAAATAGTGTATTTTTCCCTTTCAATGTCATTGCCTTTACTGAAACGTGGTTAAAAAATGACATCCTTGATACGGAAATCTTTTCTAGTAGATTTTCCGTATACAGACGTGACCGCAAGGTACGTCGCGGTGGTGGGGTTTTAATTGCAGTAGATGCTCAATTAAATTCAGAATTGATTGATCACACTTCTGATTTTGAGTTAGTGGCTGTTAGATTATCCTTTGGTAGTTTAAACATTTTTATTTCTTGCTCATATATCCCTCCTGCTTCAGATGATGCTTTATATTTAGCTCATTTTTCTATTATTAATGACATTTCTAATATGCTTTCTGATCGGGTGATTTTAATATAGCTGGGGTGTCATGGCATTCCGCCGAGAATATAAATGGACTTTCCCCCTCTGTATCCCATGTTTTTATTGATAGTCTCTTCGGGGTATCATTGTCTCAGATTAAGTGTATTCCAAATTGCTTAAACATGTCTCTAGATCTTATTTTTGTTTTAGACCCAGATTCATGTTCTCTATCGAGAATATCTCCTATATCTTCCCCTGAAGACCCTTACCATCCCACTTTAGAAATTACGTTGGAGTTCCCATTTATTGCGTCAGAGTCGAGTGTACGTTGTGGTGAGCTTTCTCGTTGTTTTCGGAAAACCGATTTTGAGAAACTTGCTCTGCTTATATCTCAAACTGACTGGTCCCAACTTTCTTTGTTTACAAACTTGGATATAGCGGTTGAATTTTTTTATTCTACTTTAAACTCGCTATTTGATGCTTGTGTTCCATCAAGTATTCCACATTTGTCTGATAAACCCTTATGGTTTACTAAGAAATTATTGAATTTAAAAATCGTAAGTCAAGACTTTACAAAAAATTCAAGGGAACTGGCTCTTCTTTTGATTTTCTCCGCTATTCTGTTGCTCAAGCTGCTTTTCGCACTCATAACAATGAGTGCTATAATAATTATTTGAGTAGGTGCAGAATAAGATTTCAGCGTGATCCAAAGCGATTTTACGACTTCGTTAACTCGAAGCGTAGATCCGCGTCATCACCAGCATTTATGTCTTTGGAAAATATGACAGTATCTAATGGTCATGATGTTGCCGATTTATTTGCGGACTTTTTCCAAACGACATATTCTGTCCCAAGTTCTCAAAATTCCTTTTCTTATCCTTATCAGTTGAATTCATCTAATTGTATTTTTGGTCCTTTAATTACTGAAAGCTCTATTTTAACGGAACTATTGGCTATAAAACCTGTTTTTTCGGCTGGTCCGGATGGAGTACCTAGTTGTGTGCTAAGGTATTGTGCTGGTAGTATCTGTAAACCGCTTTTAAAATTGTTTGAATCATCCGTTAACTCATGTTCTTTTCCTAAAATCTGGAAAAAATCATACATTATACCTATCCTAAAAAAGGGAGCAAATCTAAAGTTCAAAATGATCGCGGTATATCTAAATTGTCTGCGATTCCGAAAGCATTTGAAAAAATTATAACTTCTCAACTGCAACATCTGTGTAAATCTATAATTTCACCTTACCAACATGGGTTTGTGAAGTCCAGATCCACTTCTACTAACTTATTAGAGTTCTCTTCTATTGTAATTAAAGGATTCGAGAATAAAATGTAAACGGATGTCATTTATACCGATTTTAGTAAGGCTTATGACTCTGTTAATCATCACCTTTTACTGTATAAGCTTAATGTTTTAGGGTTTCCTCATAGCCTAATTGAGTGGATATCCTCATACCTTTCCAACAGAATTCAGAATGTTTATTATAAGGGTTTTGTATCTAAATGTGATCAAGTCACTTCTGGTATGCCCCAGGGCAGTCATTTGGGTCCTCTATTGTTCACTTTGTTCATAAATGATCTTCCTTCTGTTATTGAGCATTCCCGTGTACTTATGTACGCCAATGACGTTAAGCTTTGCCTGACATTTAATGATAGTCTTGCGAGCTCACTGTTACAATGTGATCTTAATCGTTTAGAATCTTGGTGCAGAGTAAATATGTTACATCTCAACTGCAATAAGTGTAAGCTTATGACCTTTTGTAGGGGTTCTTCTCAGTTAAATAAATATATGCTATATGATACGCCTCTTGAGCGAATTGAAGGTGTTAATGACTTAGGGGTTCTGCTTGATGCAAAACTAAAATTCGATAAATATATTCTGTCTGCTGTAAATAGAGCCATGGGTGTTCTGGGATTTATAAAACGCTGGTCGAAAGAGTTCAATGATCCCTACATCACTAAGACTTTGTACGTCTCACTGGTTCGTCCTATCCTTGAGTACGGATCTCTTGTCTGGAATCCCCAGTATAGGGTTTATCAAGATAGGATTGAATCGGTGCAGAAACAATTCTTATTATTTGCTCTTCGTAGTTTAAATTGGAATCCTAATATTAAATTACCACCATATCGCAGTAGACTTTTATTACTAAACCTTCCTTCTCTTTCTGACCGCAGAACTATGCAAGGTGCTGTTTTTATACAGAGACTAATTAATGGTGAAATAGACTCTTTGGAGCTGTTAAGTCAAATTAGTTTTGCAGTTCCGGTCAGGATCACTAGGAATTTTCTTCCTGTTCTCATTTCACGTAGATCTACTAACTTTGCTTGTCATAATCCCTTCCGTATTCTGTGTGTGAACTATAATAATCTCAATAACGTAGTTTGCTCTAGTAAATCTATTTCTATGCTTAAAACCTTATTATTAGCTTGTTTATCGAGTATTTAATTGTTATTTATCTTATTTCACATATATTCTAACATATTTTTAATTTAATTTAATTAGCTTTTCAGCGTCTTTTAATATTTATTCGCGGTTTTCGTTTAATGCATGCTGTTCACAAATTTATTTTGTTTTGTCCGCGCGTCAACAAGCCCGTGCTTGGTATCGCTGGGCCACTTGATGGTACTGCCGTTAGCACGTCAACTTCCAAATAAATAAATTAAAAAAAAAAAACAGCACTTACAAACCACTACTTTTTGAGCTAACTTTTAACGAGACATCTTTTACTATTCGAAAGTCAAATTGCTTAACGATTTTGTCGCTTTGGCTTAATCCCTTCTTTTACTAAACATCTCAAGTTTAAAATTTTGCAGTATTGAAAGAATATGATATTGTCTGGCAGATTGGATGAGAGAGGCTTATAATAGGTTAGGCAAGAATCAAGACAGTTTATAAAATGTTGGACGGCAGTTTTCCTGTGTGTGTGTGTTTACCCTATGGGTGCGAGTATTATAACTTTGTACCGGCAGGAAATGTAAGTAACAGGCAGAGGGAGACATCTCAACCCAACCCAATGAAGTATATGTTCTTGAACAGGGACAACCGCTGAGATGATAAGGCCATGTCCGTCTGTCGCTATAAAAACCTAGATCTCAGAGACTATAAGAGATAGAGATATATTTTTTTTGACTGCATTTGTTATGTTTGAATTTTTATAGCTAGAGTTTTGGTACATACAATTATATTTATGGTCTTTATGATTTCTGCAAATTTCGTTGCAATCAGATTAAAAATGTCGAAGATATTAAAGAAGAACTTGAAAAACGCCTACAGTAGGATCTTAGATGCTTTGGCTGGCAATCTGGAATATTTTGTACTCTTTGGTATATTTTAAATACAATGTATACCAAATAAATCATTTAATACATTTTTAGTATTTTTGTGGTATATTATTTTGGTATATTTTAAGAATACTGCTTGTGTTTCGCAGAATAATAAAATACTTTTTCGTTGGAGAAAAACTTCACTTTTATTTAATTTCTACAAAATATTTGTCGTGTACTTGAAAAGAAAAAAACATATAGGGTGACCAGCACGAGGAGATGCTCGATTAGGGTGATTGTGTGTGTCACAATGTCACAATTCGATAACAATTCGATATGTGGATCGCGACCACAGTGACAGCTGGTTTGTGCGGTAAAATCTGCCATCAATGTCCTCCCCCCTTGCAATGAGTTGCAAACGGATTTATCGACCGTACGGAATCCAACCCAACTTGGAGTTCTTGGCCGTTAGCAAGCCGTTGGTGCTCAGCAGTATGCCAGATTGAATGAGGATACATATCAGTGCCGAGCACCAGGAAAACCATCGATGTCTGGAGGCAGCGTTCATCGGAAATCGTAATGCTACGGAACTGTTCCACGTTCTCGCCTTCAGCTGGTCGGAGGGTGTTGTGGCGGCAAAGTTGGTGATCAACTTGCAGCAGCACCTTTCGATAGAAGTCGGATGTCCGAGAGCGTTTGATCGGCTCAGTACCAACGAGTGTGACGGATAGCTGATAGTCTGTTTCCAGAGATGTGCTGATACGGCTGGTTGCAGAACACCGGTCAATCAGCACGCGCATCTCGAGTGTCTTGCATCTGGTGTCGATTAGGTGGTTGGCTATCGTGAGGGATATTGGAAACGCCCCCACAGGCAGAGGTGAGGTCTGTCGGTGGTTGGACACCGAGCGGGACCGTGATCGTGACGGAGTCGGGGTCCGAGTCGGGTCCGCTTGTTTGTTGCGTCGTCGATGACGGCTGGGGCGGGCGCTGCGTGCCTCCTTGAAGTGAAGGAACGACACACTTGACAACTTCCCGATTTGTGGCAGGATTGTCCCGAGTGCTGGTGGGCCAAACAATTGGAGTAGTGCTCTAGTAGCCTCTTTCTAATAACAAATGGCACTTGGACATTAATAGGAAATCACAGTGTCGGTGCCTGGGCATGTCGTTAGCATCCGTCCTAGGCGTCACTCGTTGGAGGGCAGGTTGTCTTCCTTAACGACGACCATATCATCAATCTTCCGCGTAGGGGATTGCCATTTAGTGAGGGATTGTCATATGCAGCTCCTTTAGGTATTCATCCTTCCAAAGGGAATAGAATTGTTGATGGAGAGCCTTTAGTCACTGCCAGCGATTCAGAATGGAGGTGGCCGGTTGGTTGATTTCCGGTTCCAACACAGAAATAAGCAGCCACCTACTAGGAAATGGCCGAAAGTTAGGCCAGTAGGTCCGTAGGGTCTTCGGAGCGGATAGAGTGAATATATATGTGCGCCGTGGATTCACGTGCCAGAATAGGTTATGATGGACATGCTTCGAAATAATAACTCTCTGGTCGCTTCCATAAAGTCGGTCGAGATCACCAGCGAAGTCAACTCCTGTGTGCGTAAACGGTCTCGAGTAGGATCCCCGTTCTGTGAGCAGGTCCCCCATCATTTGGGTCTGGAGCCTCTTATATCACACAAACCTTGCCTGAACTGATGATGACGAGAACCTTTAGCTTCAGAATCCAGAACCTAGAGAGGATCAGACGCATGACTACTTGGTTATCCCCATGTAAGGATATACAATGGGTGAAACGGACCAATAGTCGGGCAAAGGAAGAGGAATATGAGAGTACAATTGGATGGCTATAACCATAACGCAGTGAGTTATGATGCCCTTAGACGCCCATAAGCCCGTAGAATCCCTTTGCCATCCAAGAAGCGATTAAAGTTCCGGACGAAACTTTAAGGAGGAGCCTACTGCTTGTACTGCAAACAGTGATATTCCTTCGGAAAAGTTAGGCGTTGAGACACAATGACTAGTCGCTCTTAGACCCGTGAAAATTTATCAGAGTTAACCACGATCGAGCATGGAGTTTGCCCGTTCTCGACTTTAGTAAATAAAACGGAATACGTCAGCGAGAGTGCTCTGGGAAAGTCAGAGAACCTGCTCAGGAAATCAAGAGTAGGAGGTAACTTGGCGATGTTACATCTAATACGCTGCTCCAGAAGACTCTCCAGAATAGGACTTGATGAGGTGCGCAATTGGTCAGATTGGAGAAGAAGCCACTCTGGTGCACTCCACCACAAAGGGTTATGGATGAGCTCTTGTGGCAGGACGCCTCGGCTTGCCAGATAACAGGATTGTGATCGGATCGCACATGTGACCAACTTTTGGAGTCGCTGGCTAGGACTTTTTTGGCCACAAAAGCAGTTTCTGGACAAACGATTCTCGTTCTTGAGGATTTGGAATGACTCAATTCAATGCAATCGGGCTCTGGAATGAAATCAGATTTCTTAACCAGCTTCGCCGGAATATCTTCTACCTCCCAAAATTTGGAAACTAGTTCGTCGTGCTTATCGTCTGCTTGAATGCCGATACTCGTCGAAAACGTAGAGACAGTTGTCGGCACATTTTGGGAAATGGGGCCGGTGAGAATCCAGCCAAACAAAGCTTCTTGCTCAGTGAGGCGAGACACAAATGATTGGCCGCGAGTCGCTCAGGATGACTGATGGAAGGATATCCGCGCTGATTAGATTGTCAATCTGTCCACTTTTGTAGAAATATGGATCTGCCAGTTCGATCGCTGGTAGATCCCTTAGTAAAGCTTGGGCACATGGAATGACGGTAGCTTGCCTACCAATTGTGGGTTGTCAAACTCTGAGATTCTCGGCTTCGTTGGAGAACCAATGCTGAAGTGACTTAATTTCTGCGTTTGGGCCGCGATTGCGTGATTCAACCCCGATACTTGGGCTTGCGGGCTTTATGCGTTGCGGATACCTTATGCTTTTGAAGTCGCTTTGAAACCCGAGTTGAATAATGCACATGCAGTGTATGCACAGCCTAGATGGCATGCATTGATAACCGCTGTGCCGAGAAGGATATTTTAAGGGTTCACGGCAAAGTTATTTTGCACATTTGTTGCCGATTGGTTCGGAGTGGACTATATAATGGAATGTGTTGAAGTGGCAGAAGAAGACGCACCATTGTGGCATTATAGCCGCGATGAAGCAAAGTGTTGTGCCGCTATTTGCACTTGAAGCAATTGAGCGTGCGGAGTTGGTGACCTCTTGCGAAACAGATCAAACAAAGGCTCTTCTGTTTTTGCTTTTCTCGAGCACAGAAACACAAGAATGCAATCTGCGAATGCACTGGAGATGGAAATATTAGGGTGCTCGAGAGCGGCCAAGCACCGCTGAAATGTGCTCAGCAGCTCCTTAATCGCTGCTACTGACTCTTGTGAAACCGCGAAAAGGTTGAAGAGGATCTTGAGCTGGCTCGTTACCAGTAAGAACTTGTTTTCAAAGCGCTCACACAGAGCACTCCAAGCCAACGCTGCTTATGAACGGAAATCTGGCAATGAGTTCGTTGGCCTCGTCTGCAGTCTTAGAATTAAGGTGGAAAAGTTTTTCAACGGGAGTCGACTTCGGGTTTTTGACATAGGTGGCAGTGAAAAAATCACGAAAGGACGGCCAACGCATGTCATCTCCGTGGAAAACTTCAGTGTCGACTGGAGGGAACAGACAGCCTCCGGAATACTCAGGAAGCGCGGATGCTTCACTCGTAACTGACCCGGATATTTGGGTAATTTATCTCTTCACACGCGCGAGTAACCGCTCGTACTTGGCCTTCATGGCTTCTATGCCTTCGTTGTCGCGACTCGATGCAATGCATCAGCGCATGTGGCATAAGCGTCCTCGACATTGTCCCAGAGAAATTGCAATCGGTCCCGACGGATTTCATAAGTATGTAGGTTGTCGTCCTCGGATGCTGGTCCTCTCACCCGACTCTCGAACTAGACTACTCTGTCTCAGATGGTGACGAAATTTTTGAAAGCCATAATATGGGTTTTAGTCAGTTTGAACAGCTTGTGTGGCGCATGACGAGTTGTCTCGGCAACATAGGAGTTTTTGCAGACGAGGCAACAGACGGATGCGGACGATTCTTTTTTATGCGAAGTTGAGCTGCAGGAGTCGCTCTTTTCTTGTCGTGTTTAGACCCAGAAGTGTTTCAACAAGAGTTTGAACAAGAATTTCATTCGCCTCAACTCTACTCTCCCAATTATCACACGCATGGTATAATGGCGCACAACGAGTCGAGACAGACCCGACAAACCCCATAGCCGCGAGCGACCACACTAGCTCCACACACCATATCAACTTCAAAACCAATAATAAACCTCGTGCTATTGTGATCAAATTTTCTTTGACGCTTTGCTATTTCACAAAACGTTTCGAAAACAAACGGTTGGTCGTAAACAAATAATGTAAGACTGTGACATTTTCCAGCCTTTAGACAAGAGTCTGTCTGATTTGGAGATTTTAGAGCCGCGGAGTATCATCCAAGGGAGCATAACAACGTGCAATTAATGCAGAGAATTGGAATTGCATTCCTTATGTTCTTTCAAATTGCCATAATTATTCTCTCTGGGAAGAGCCGATCTTAAAGAAGAGCGGCATTCCAATATATTATATTCTCCTAGAATGGTATCGTACTCTACAAGCCATAGCGGAACCGTCATCGTGCATTCGTAGTCATGCGGCTTCCCCGCCTAAAAGGATCCGTCTGTACAAGGCCGGCTATGTTGTTGAGGGAACTATCTGGAGCTTTTATGCCCTCGTTTTCTGCAATGAGTGTCAACCAAAGCTATATCAAACAATAATAGTGTGCTCTTAGCCCAAATGATATGTACATATATTGTCATATTGCCATTTCGAGAACCTAATCCTAAAACAAACTGTTGTTTTTAATTATTTTATTAGCTACCCGTAACACTTTTATAGACTCTTTTAATGCGTTTTAGTTTTGGTGCGTTCCGCTAACAGTGTAACGAATTTATCGCTCAACAACTCTCTCTCTCTTTCAATTTACAGAATTTCATTACTGTTCCTCTCTGGTCTTAAGTAATCTTGAAAAAACATATTATTATTATAATTATTATTCATATATTATTATTATTGAATCCATACGCATATTTAGTTTTTGTCCTAAGCATCAATCTGTCTTCTTCGTTTTCCGATGTACCTGTTTTGGCCTTGCCTCGACAAAGACCTTATTGCTTGATTAGACTAGATTTTATTACCGGTTTTCATAAAGTTTAATAATGCTAACTATAACTTTTACCATTTCCGATTGGTATTTCAAAAAGCAAACTGAAATCATTTACATATATAGTACATATTGAGAAAATCACCGCTGTTGGTCCCTAATGTTTTTTAAGCAGAATCATCGAGTTGATGAATGTGGTCATTGGTCTCTTCATCACTCGCGTGTCCACTCGCACTTGGCAGTCTCCACCGAAGTGATGCGTTCGAAAACGTCACCCATTAGCCAGACTTCGACTTCTAGGACCGTCAACCAAAGAGGTTCTCTTAATAATTTGTAGGAAAATATTTTCAACGGCTTTTGCATCTTTGAGATATATCTAATTGAACCTTTAAATAAAAATTTCATTAGAAATAATTCAAAATTATATCCCTTTATTTTAATTATAGCCAATAAACCACGAGCAGAGCTTCTATTCTCTCCAATGGTGTCATTAACTATAGGATTAACTTTAGCTGTATTTGTCGCAAGCCTAGCTATAGTGCTCGCACTCCGAATTCCTTGCGCAGCTACATCACGAAGGCGACAAAAAGAACTGTCAAACGACCACGAGTCTAGAGATGCGTCTCCTGGGCCAAGTGATCACAGTGTTAATAAGGATATTGATGAAAATGATGAAAGAAATCCTGATGTAGTTCCAGAACTAATTGATTATGATGATCAAGTAAGTATTTATATTTTTACAACATATTATAGTTATAGTTTAATATATTAACTATCTCTAGATGTAGGTCAAAAGACATTTTCTTCTCCATAAAGTATGTAACTCCAGTTGTAATTGTTTCAAGTATGTTTTACAAATTTGTAACACAGATCAATAATAGTCCAATAGTAAATTGTAATACTGAACCACAACTATTTACTATAATTTTTTTTTACCAAATGAAAAATTGCAAAGTGACCTATTCATTCTGCTTTATTCAAACAGGTCGAATACACACAAAAGCGACAACATATATCTACAATAGATACTACCAGTTGTAATCCTTGTAGAAATGTTTTGATAAATTCCGCCACGGGGCAGCATATGGACATAACGGAAGAAACATTATGCGGGGCTCATAGCATTGGCTATTGTACCTTACGCAGTGGAAGAAATGCTCAAAATATAAGACCGCTTGGAACATTGCCAATGGTGAGTGTACCCAAGGAATATACTACAGGATACAAAATATAGCGAATCCATATTGAGTTTTGGTTTCCAGAATTATACAACTTCATTATATGCACAGACCGATTAGACGGCTCATCGCATACTATTATCAAAATGCAATGTATAGTCAGTGGCTATGCAGGCCTGCCTACCTATGGGCACAATGTCATTGCTATTCGCCCAAGATGGGCTTTAGTAAATTCGTACATGTCCAGAGGATCGATGCCAACCATTATTTCGAGACCCAGATTCCAAAGAATTGGCTAGAGGACCCCACCACCTCGCACTACCTTTGCAATAGCCGAATCGCCCCACATAGCTTCTATCCGCCTGTCGCTAAGATCTTTAGTTATGTTGACTAAAGTAAGGCTCTTTCTAATGGCGTCCGTGGACACATTATTGAAGACGTCTGACAAGCTCCTCGTAATGACGGCATTGGACACATTATTGAAGATGTCTGAAACATCAAGAAAATCTAGGAAAGCATATTCTTTGTAGTCAAGTGCTATTTCGATGAAGGATGAACTGTCTTACTTCTGATGTGCAGCAATAGGTCAAGTGCCAAGCGAGTCACGCTAAGAATATCTGATATAGTCATATAATTATCGCAGATTTGCTAGATTGCAGCATTGCTAGCGAAAATCCATCGAGTCTGGGCATCCTGACACTCGCAAATGAGTCAATTGCCCAATTTATTTAATTGTGTGTTATAAAATTTGCAGATGTCATAGCCGGGAGACTTGGAAAGAGCTGTTAATCACCATTCTTTTTTCTCGGAAGTTAAAATGAAAGCATCGCTTAAGAGATTTATTGCTGCTTTCGGTCCACACTCCATTGCTCGTATTAATCAGAATTGGATTGAAAGACTGCTTGGACAATAGCTTTATTAGCATAGATGTATATGTGTGTGTGTATGTTTAAGCCTAAGCAGAACGTTCGCAATGAATCTTTGTTGGACGAGAAATTCATCTTATAAAACTTACAGTCACAAATGTTATCCGTCCTGGACACGTAAGTGGCTCCTTCCTCTAGGGCGAAGAGGAGCTCCGCTTAAGGCGTTTGAGATTTTTGAAGGTTGAGTTGCAGCAGGCTCAGAGGTTTGTAAACTCGTGGGGGTTCCCCTTGCATGGGCAGTTCCTACTCTTTTTTCCGTTTAGTCTGTTATGTTGAGGTGCAAGGAGGCATTAGTTATACCGATGTGTGCTCTTGCGCCGAGCCGAACCTGAAAACGAACAGCCGCTTTGTACTTGATATTAGCTTTCAGGCCTTTCGTTTATTGTAAATTTCGCATGGAGTTTTTGATTTGCACTGACCGCTCGTTAAGAATATTTAGTCGGAACTAAATGCTGTCGGCATTTCGATCAGCCCTTTGCAAAGCTCGGCTCTGATGTAGAGAGAGAAGCTGAGAGCACTCACTCACTGTGTTTGGAGAATTGAAAAAAGTCTCTTTTTGATTTGAAAAGAAGTTCTTCAAGTGTTGCTGTTAGCTCGACGGACAATCGAGCCGATAACGACTTACAATTGGATCCCGATAAAGGGCCAGTCAGGATGCAACCAAAAACCTATTTGGGTCCCACAAACGCAAGGAAGAGAGCCGCCGAGCAGAATGGATGGGAGGATATCCGGCAGATTTCCACGCAACTTGCAGAACTGGAACTTCGTGTTCGAAATGATTTGACCTACTTAGAGACAGAGCCTTGCGTGAGGCTCTTGAAACCGACCCAGAGCCTTGCCCAATGGCGGGCAGATTGAACACAATTCTCAGATGTCAAGCTGTACCAAGCCGAATGAAAAACTTCTTTGGTCAAAGGGGACTTTGGCACAATGGTATGGGCTTCACCGCTATTCTTGGAGTAATGACAGAACAACTTCTCAACTTCTGACCGTCTCCCATTCTGAATATAAATTGTAGGGAATGTCGAATGCAACTACCACTGCCCTGTCAATCTACATATATCTTCACTTGCAGAAGTGCAATGCACGCGATTACAGCATGCAAAGCAATGTGTACGTATGTATGTTTGTACATGCTGCTGCAGAAACGTTGAGCATATAAGCAAGCTATGTTAAATGCAAAGTGTGTGCAAAACAATTAAAGTTACATTCAGTTATGTATGCATTTCGGGCAAAAAAACACAGCGTAATGCTTGCATACTACACTTTGCATTTTCCCTTTAACATGCGCTATCTCCGCTCCGCCGATCAAAAAACCACTCAATGCTTATCGCTCGCTTACAATGCGCTCACACACTAGCAAGCACTCTATGTTCGACTGCTCTCAGCTCCAACCCAGAGCCAAGCTTGGCAAGGGGCTCTGTGCTAGATGACCGAATTGCCGGAAGCATTTAGTTCCGACTAAATACTCTTAAAGAGCGGTCAGTATATATAAAAAATTCTGTGCGAAATTTTCTCGCAAGAAACAAGACAAACGCCTGTTCTTCTTTAACTATAACTTCTTCAGACTCCCAACGTGCACCGTTGAATTGATATCTCGCGGATCAACCTCTGGTATTAGAGGCGTGACCGCCACACGCAGAGAGGCTTCGGTCGTTTGATTTGACATCCCAAACCGAGTTTTATTGTTGAAAGCCCCTATAATTTTGGATTATAGAATTAATAGGTTATTGTTTAACCGCCAGACACTTCTTTCTTTGCTGAGCTCAGTTAAGATCTGCAGTTTATGAGACGTCGATGCATTGATTAAAGCATGTTGTTTCAAAAATTAAAATTTAAAAAAACCCGTGCTGCCATTAGTACATCAACTTCCAAATAACTTATTTATCAGATCTCAACCAATAATCGTGACTTTGGCCTTAAAACTAGGCTTGCTAAAGAAATGTCTATCTCTTATAACCTATAGGATCTATGGGTTCATACGGACATACAGACAGACAGACATTCTTGATAATGTATAATAAATATATTTTTTTATTTTATTTCAGAATGTTACACCCCATGTGTATTCAAATGTCATTGCTCAATGTACCCTTCCTCGCCAGTCATTTCAAAACGAGTGGCCCCGATATGCAAGTAATGCCATTGAACCAAACCGTGTTACTCCCAACGTTTCAACATTTCATCAATTACCGATTTCTGCGAAAAAAAGTAATACGCATGTATCCCGAGAGTCACCGGAAGAATATGCTGGATCATCATCGTCTACTTCTAATAGTTCTATGATTTCAGCATCAAACACATATGAACAATCCCATGGTCGAACCATAGCGTTACATCACATGAATCAATCACAAACGAGCAGAGCTTGTATGGGAGCACCAAGCAACATCATAAACACGATTGAACCAACACAATCTGATGATGAAGCTACCGTCCAAACTCCGCTTATGATAAAACGCGATAGCTCCGTATGACTATAGAACTGTCACAGGGTGCTTAATTCAACCCTGTGATGATGAAATAAATTAGGCTATTTCGATAAAAGAGGCAACTTATAGAATTACATTGCATTTTATACAACTAATCTTCAATATACAAATATATTTAAGAGTATTGCAGCCCCCAAATATATCTTAAAAAAATGATTTGGATTTTAAATTGATTGTATTGAAAGAAAGCACTTTCTATTTCAATTTCTTTAGTTCCTTGTCTGTTTTTTAACAGAATACTATGCCAAATTTATATAATTGTAGTATATACTAATTTTAACTCCCAATTTACCCAAATGACTAATAAATACATGTAAGATTAATAATTAACAAACAATAAGTAATGTAATTGCAGAGAAATTTGTAGTTTACTGCGGTGGGCAGGTTTCACGGGAGTATCGATCCCTAGCAACGTGTGTAAGAATCTTTTCGTACTGGAAAAAGGTTGGAGAACAACAATTAGACGGATTGGGTACAGCTGCTTGTTGGAAGTGTATATCGTTTGACCGGGAAAGGGCACACATAACTTGAGAGAGACCACATCTAATGCAAGCAAAACGAAAGATTGGGGGTTCCAACCATGCACAATCCTGTGCAAATATTTACACAACTGTAACTGTCTTCGACCCAGTGTCTCATATCTAGTATTACTGCTTCGTTCCCACTCACTTTCGCGCCACTTCTTGTTTTACCTTCCAACAAACGCAAATAGTGCCGAAGGGGCTTGTAAGTGTATTCTTTTGCGAAACTTGTTGCCCTTATGACTGATCGCATCATCAGATACCGTTCAAACGCGTATAGTTAATTAGATTCTCTTGCAAAACTTTTTGCACTCATCAGTATAAGACGGCTCGTTTGTTAGGATCCCTAGTATTTACAATCATCCTTGCGAGAGTTTAGTTTGCAGAAAGCATAAGCCCGGCAACTTAGCCGGGTATCGATGATCTCTCCAACATACCTGATGAATGTTTTCGAGTTAATTACGTTATTGCCGACGGGGATGGTCGCATTCTCTACAACTTTCCGAGCGCTAATGCGTAATAGGTACCAAAATTCAAGCAAATTGGATAAAGACACTCTGTCATAGTTTCTATATGGCTATATCATTACGGCACCCGTTCGATAAAAAGACACGTAGGATAGTCCCATGACTATAAGCGTAAAAAATCAAAAGCAAACCAAATAAAATGTAATGATTTATTTCAAATATTATAATATTTAATTATAAATGAAATAAATTATTTATTTCAAATTAAAAATATTGAATTATCAGGCATGCTGCGGTATCACTTTTAGTTTTCGTTTTGGGACTAAAAACAAGATTTTGTTTTTAAGTGCTCTGGTTTTTATAAGTTTTTGGTCATTCAGGCATGCTCCAGTATTCATTTTTGGTTTTTTTTTCGGTCATTTCAACAACTTTTTTATGGACTTTTGGTATTTAAGATATAAAATTGGATAAATTAATATAAAAACAGAAACATATTTTATCCAACTTAAACAAAATTAATGCCATCGGTTTTATTCTATAAATATTTTTATATTGTTTTTTTTTTTTTTTATTTCATTTTACCCAAAGTACGGCAGCTTTCGCGATACCTTACGGCGAAAGATTTATTTCTCGCTCCCCAAAATTTTATGTCCGAGTTCAGAGGTGGTGGTTGTAACTAACGTCAACGATCCAATGAGTCAACAATTTTTCTACATTTTTTTCAATGAAGCGGACGCCATTTCTTTTTATAAATGAATATGTTTAATTTAATTACCTAAATGCTAAAAGTGCAAAAAGACAGTAGTTGAAATCAACGGAATGAAATCGACTAAAAAGGTGGCATCCCTTTTTGTGGGAATCAGCAATTTTGTTGGGGTGGCGTCGAATAAGTAAAAAACCCTTTTGAAAAATGTTGACATTGAAAATCACGTTTATTTTTTCACTAGAAACACTTGTGGTGCGCACAAAAAATTTAGAACATATGATAATATGCAAAAAGCACTACAAGTGGGCAGGGTGACCAACATGAGAGGAAAACTAGATGACCTTGTCACAAGCGCCAAGTTCTCGCCATCGATTGGTCGGAGGGGAGTGCGGCGGCAAAGTTGGGGATCAGCCTGCAGTAGCACCTTTCGACGGAAATCCGATGTCCTCGATCGGATGATCGCCGTGCATACGCCCTACGTACCAACGCGGCTGACGGATAACCTATAGGCCGTTGCCAAAGATGCGCTGATACGGCTGGTCGCAGTGCACGGGTAGATTAGCGCTGGCATCTCGAATGTTTTACATCCTGTGTCGATTAGGATGTTGGCTATCGGGAGTATGCTCACAGCCTTAACCTGTGGCAAGGATGTGAGCGAAATTGGAAACGCCTCTTCGGGCAGAGGTGAGGCCTGCCGATGGTGGAAAGGCGAGCGGAAGCGGGGCCGTACTGGAGTCGGAGACGGAGCCATGTCCGGTTGCTCGTTGCGTCGTCGCTGACGGCTGGGGCGAGCGCTGCGTGCCTCCTTGAAGTGGAGAAGCGTGTGATGGCCCTTCTGACACACCCGCGTTGCGGCAGGATTGCCTTGAATGTTGGTGGGCCAGACAGTTACTTGTTAATAAGTACTGCTCTCAACAGTTTCTCATCTGTCAGCGTGAGAAAGCGCTGGCACTTCTTTAGCGGATGGATCCCACCGCACACGCGACACTGGAAGGAGTTGGTGCCAGCGGGGCGGCTCTGTGGGGCGGCGGCTGCATGTGGAATGGAATGAAACAAAACAATGATTACTATAGTAGCCTCTTTTAAATTGGCAATGACACATGGAACAGGACAGCACAGGACGACGATTAGAGAAACGAAATAGGTGGTTATTCGCCCGTCAGAGATAGGGGACAGTTTTGCTGTCCTCCATCGGGAGTAGAATCAGCTTGACGTCGAGTCTTCGGATAGTACCCCGCGCCGTGAGCACATCTACATTTTGGACCTTTGTATCGGTGCCTGGGCACGTCGTCAGAACCCGTCCCTAGGGGCCACTCGTTGGAGGGAAGGTTATCATTCTTTACGACGACTATGTCACCGATCTGCAGGTTCCGTGTAGGGGATTGCCATTTCGTCCGTTTATGTATGTAGCTCCTTCAGGTACTCATCCTTCCAACGGAAAGAAATTTGTTGGTGAGGAGGTGGTCGGTTGGATGGATGTGGCCGGTTGGTTAATTTCCGGTTCTAGCACCGAAATAAGCGGGCCACTTAGGAGGAAATGGCCAGAAGTAAAGGTTAGTAGGGCCATAGGCTTTTCGGACATCGGAGAGATCGGCTTCGAATTAAGGCAGTCTTCGATCTTAGACAGAAGAGTGGATAACTCTTCAAACGTAATTTTGTGGTGGAGGTCGCCTTGTAAAAGAGTGCCTTAAAACTCTTTACGCCGGCTTCCCATAATCAGGATAGGCTTTGGTGACCATGCTTTGCGATGATGCACTCTCTCATCGCTTTAATGAAGTCGGTGGAGATCACCTTATCAGCTCCAATGAAGGTCTTACCGTCCGAGTGCATTTGCTGTGAGCCCGCGCCGTGCTATAAAACGGGAAAATGCGGCCAGGAATTTCTCCGTCGTGATTTCCGACGTCGCCTTTAAGTGGATCATCGTGTGCTTCAGCACGAAGACGCAGACATCTCGCTTGGTGATGAAACAGGCTCGGCCAGTGTAGTTTTTGACTTCGAATGGGCCAGCGAAGTCAACTCCCATGTGTGTGAACGGTCTTGAGTAGTATGCCCTTTCCTTGGGCAGGTCCCCCATCATTTGGGTCTGCACTCTCTTCTTCTAGATCACACAAACCTTGCAAGAACTGATGGTGGATTTTACGAGGACCTTCAGCTTGGGAATCCAAAATCTGGAGCGGATCAGACGCATGACTACTTGGTTACCCTCTTGTAAGGATATACCATGGGTGAAACGAACCAAAAGTCGCGCAAAAGTGAAGGAGTATGAGAGTATAATTGGATGAGACGCCCGCTGGCCCATAGAATCCCCTTCCCATCGAGGAATGGATTTAAGATTCGGATTGATCTTGAAGAAGGAACCTACTACTTGGACTGCAGATAGTGGTATTCCTTCGGAAAGGTTTTTCGTTGAGTCATGATGTCTAGTCGCTCTTGGACTCGTGGCAGCTCATCAGCGTTGACCACGATCGAGCCTGGAACTGTCAATTTCCGGCTTTTATTAATCAATCTGAAAATATAGGCGGAAGTGCGTAGTGCTCTGCCAAAAACAGAGAACTTGCTCAGTAAATCAGGAGTAGGAGGTAACTCGGCGATGTTACACCTAATCCGCTGCTCCAGCAGAGTCTCGGGAATGGGACTTGAAGATGTTGGCCATTGATCCGGTTGGAGATGAAGCCACTCTGGTCCATGCCACCACAAAGGGTTATGAATCAGCTCTTCTGGCAGGACACCTCGGCTTGCGAGATCTGCCGGATAAGGATTTGACGATACATATTCGTTATGTACGCATTGAACACATACTGAAAGTATCGCCATTTGCGGATGTGCAAAGTGAGATCCGACTGGAGAATGGGATATTATTCAGACTTTTGCCATTTAAGGATGGACAAGAAGACCCGCACCTTCGTTGTGGTGCTATCTAGTTTGAAGACGGCATGATGAGGCAGATGGAATTTAGAAGTCGTGACAATCACCTGCGGCGAGCTGGGTGTAATGCGACCCAAGTCCATGTACTCCTGAAGAACGGCATTGTACTGCTCCTTTAGAGAATCATTTCTGGACAAACGATTCTCGTTCTTGAGAAACTGAGCCAGCGCTATGGATCTGGAATGACCCAATTCAATGCCATTGGGCTTCTGGAATGAAAGAGTCACCCGATATCTGCCACATTTGCTACGAGAAGTTGTGTTTACGAAGTTTTCTTCGCAAACAAAATCGGTTTCCTTTATCAGCTTCGCTGGAATATCCTCCAGCTCCCAAAATTTGGAAATGAGTCTGTCGAGCTGATCGTCTGCTTGGATGGCGACTCTTGTCGAAAACACTGAGACAGTTGTCGACACATTCTGGGAAATGGGGCCGGTGAGAATCAACCAAACACGGAAGGATATTCGCGCCAATTAAAATGTTAATCTGAGCATTTTTGTAGAAGTTCGATCGCTGGTAGATTCCTTAGGAAACTTTGCGGCATATGGAATGAAAGCAGCTTGCCTGCCAACTGTGGAATGACGAACGCTGATGTCTCGATATAGAGCCTCGGCTTCGTTGGAGAACCAATGCTTGGGCCGCAACTGCGTGATTCAGCCCAGATACTTTGGCTTGCACGGGCTATAATGGCAACTTTATGCGTTGATATAAAAGCTCAGAAATGAAAGTTGCTTCGGAACCGGAATAGATTAGTGCACGCGCGGTGTATGTAGTACCCAAATGGCATACATTAATGACCGCCGTACCGAGAAGGATATTCTGAGGTTTAATGGCAAAATAATTCTGCACGTCTGTTGCTGATTGATTCGGAGTGGACTGTATGTTAGAAAGTGTCGCTGAAAAGAAAGAGGCACCATTATGACTACTATCGCCCCGAAGAAGAAGAGTGTTGTGCCGCCCCTTGCATGTGAAGCAATTGTGCAGAACTCGTGCACTCTCGGAGCTGGTAACCTCTTGCAAAACAATTTAAACAGAGGCTCTTCTGTTTAGTGCAGGTCATCTGATCATTGACCGACATTTGAAGGAAACGCGGACAGGCCCGGACAGGGTGATTCTCTTTTGAGCACAAGTCACACGATTTGCCTTTCCCTTTGAACTCTGCTGTGGACGGGATGATCCAGCGGTAGCGCGAGTTGGAAGTTTGTTTCACGTCCACAATAGGCTCGAGTGTACGATAACGCTCGTTAAGGAACGTGCTCTTGGACTTTTCCACTAATGATTGCTCCCATAATCAGAGTATAAGCTTGGGGAGCTTGGATGAGCAAAGAAAGATAGGGATGCAGTCTGCGAATGGACTAGAGACGGCAATGTCTGAGTGCTCAAAAGCGGTTAAGCACCGCTGAATCGTGTTCTGCAGCTCCTTAATCGTTGTTGAAGAGTATTTTAAGCTGGCTCGTCATCAATAAGCGCTTGTTTTCAAAGCGCTCATAGAGAGCACTCCAAGCCGACGCGAAACCATCGTTCGTGAGCGGAAACTTGGCAATGATCTCGTTGGCCTCTTCTGCTGTTTTGGGATTCCCATGGAACAAATTTTTCGACATTAGTCAACCTTGGATTGTTGACGTAGATGGCCGTGAAATGATCACGGAAGGTCGGCCAACGCTAGTAATCCCCGTGAAAAACTTCGGTGTCAACTAGAGGGAGCCGGCAGCCACAGGAATACACAGGAGGCGCGGATGCTTCACACCTGACTGACCCGGATACTTGGGCGATTTGCCCCTTCACACGGACGAGTCACCGCTCATACACTGAATAGCAGTGATCGTACTTGGCCTCCATAGCCTCTATGCCTTCGTTGTCGCGACTCGATGCAATGCATCAGCGCACGTGGCATAGGCGGCCTCGACATTGTCCCAGAGAACTTGCAGCCGGTCACGACGGATTTCGTAGGTACGACTGACTATGCACAGCAACTGGAAGTTTTGTAGCGTCGTTTTGGAGTGTGGCAAGTCGTCTCGGCAACGAAGGAGTTTTGGCAGACGAAGAAGCAGACGGAGATGGCCGATCAACTTAAATGCGGAGTTGAGCTGAAGGAGTTGCCTTTTCCTTGTCGACTTTGGATCCAAAAGGAGCGGGCGAATAACCAGAATTTTAATTTGGTTTTTTATTATATTTATGCCTTGATTAAATTTATTTATATAATCATAAAAATTGCTTGCTGGGATTGAATTATGAGCGATGATATTAATCTGCTATTAATACCGAAAAGGAATTTAAAGAAGATCATATAAATTCAAATAAGTCACGTTTGGTACAACTTGCTATTCTAATAAAGTCATTTGTTTCTCAAGTTTATTCATTAAGTATAGTGAAGGTATGGCTTTGAGTTAATGATAAGTCAAAAGAATTTTCTATTTGTGACACGTTTACAGTTAAGCAATGATGTTCAAGAGATACAGGTAAATTGAATATTCCTGATTCAAAAAGGATGAAACATTGGTCGTTTTGAATAGGGTGAACTTCAACTCGTTACGTGTTTATAGGCGTACAAATAATTCATAGCATAAATAGCAACAGCAACTTGGGATGTTTCATCGTTTGGCCTGGAAATGTAATATTTGCTTTTATTAATTACTTTCTTCTTTTTAAATTTTTATTTATAATGGGTGAGTTTTCTTCCTCTGTTTGTTTCTTCCAAATGTTTTTCGTCAAGTTTCTTGATATTACCCTTCTTTTTGAAAGGGTTCGTTGTTTTAGACTTTACTAACGGGGATTGTATAAATCTTGTATCTACATCAAAATTACTTCTGTTTTTATTAAGGTTGTGTATTTTATTTACTTTGTTTTCTTGTGAATTTGTGCATAAATAAAAATGTCTACTGGTGTCGATGCCAGATGATGGCAGGTGTGACCACTCAAAACAGCTGACAGTGTGGTCGCGATCAATTGATATCGATAGTGACAAAGCTAGTATACTGTGCGTGTGACCTTGTCACACGCGCAGTCACACTGATCTAGTTTATCCTCACGTTGGTCACCCTGCCCTTTTTTAGTGCTTTTTGCTACAACTTATGTTCTACTTCGCTGACCTGCACAACAAGTGTATATTTTCAAGTGCAATAAAAGTAATTGTAAAGTTACAAATTCTAATAGTTCGAAAGTGATTGTGTTATTATTATCTGGAAGACGCCCCCCTACACATTTTGGTCCTTCGAGCCGGATATATGATTGGATTCGCTCGACCCCAGCAATAGCATTGGTTTGTCAAGATAAGTAATACACTTTCATACATTCTCCATACATTTTGTGCAAGTGTCGTGTTTCGCGCCATATTCTTTTTCCTTGTACATTATATATATGTGACACAGCATATATATAAGTACATAAGCGTTCTACCGGCTTTCCGTAATCTTTTCTACTTTGTGTATACTTTGCACCGTATTTATATATATATATCCTTATATGTATATGTACGTGTAGGTATTTATACAGTTTAAAAGAGTTCGCTTATATTTTCCATTTTGGCCGCTGTTGTATGTACTTTGTGACATCTCTGTCGTTTCGCGTTTGTCTGCTTTTTGACACACTCCAGTGTATGCGACCTCTTCGTGTTATTTTACTCTAAATAACAAGGAAGTTGCACTCTATTAAGAACAAACGCGCGTAGATCCACTACACTCCATATATTTATATATACCTATATATATATACATATACATACGACATATATACATCCACATACGACACACATACATACACGTACACTTCCATACACGACACTTACACACATATACACTCCGTATATGTTCCATATATACTGATAATATATGTATATAAGTCCATTATTACACATATAATATACATATAGTATCACATACATACACGTACACTTCCGTACACGTTACATATACACTCCGTATATGCTCCTTATAAATTGATATTATATATTGAAATCCGTTATTACACATACAACATATATATTATCATATCCATTTCCGTACACGTCCAAATCCGCCACTCCTGCCGCTCAACTCCGAGACAAAGTTGATCGTCCGTCGCCGTCTGCTTCTTCTGCAACTACACGATCCGTCCAGGCTAAACTTAGCAACACCCGTGCGATGGCTCTCAGAAACTTCGTCGCCGTCTCTGACAGACTGGTGCACTTTGAGAGTCGGGTCAGAGGGCCTGCAGCCGAAGACGACAATGTACACACGTACGAGATCCGTCGTGACCGCCTGCAAGCCCTCTGGGACAGTGTAGAGACCGCTTATGCCACGTGCGCTGATGCACTGCATCGAGACGGCGACAACGAAGGCATACAGGCCATGGAGGCCAAATATGACCACTGCTATGCAGTGTATGAGCGGTGTCTCGCCCATGTAAAGGGGCAAATTACCCAATTTTCCGAATCAACCAGGAGTGAAGCATCCGCTCCTCCTGTGTACTCCAGTGGCTGCCGGCTCCCTCCAGTCGACATCGAAGTATTCCGTGGGGATTACTTGCGGTGGCCGACCTTCCGTGATCTTTTCACGGCCATCTATGTCAACAATCCGAGGTTGACTCCGGTTGAGAAACTATTCCATCTCAATTCAAAAACCGCAGATGAGGCCAATGAGATCGTAGCCAAATTTCCGCTGACGAACGATGGTTTCGCGTCGGCTTGGAGTGCTCTCTGCGAGCGATTCGAAAACAAGCGCTTGTTAATAACGAGCCAGTTAAAAATTCTCTTCAACCTGTCCACGGTTTCGCAAGAGTCTGGAGCAGCGATTAAGGAGCTGCATGGCACAATTCAGCGGTGCTTGACCGCTCTTGACCACTCAGACATTTCAGTCTCTAGTCCTTTCGCCGACTGCATCCTGGTCTTTCTTTGCTCATCCAAGCTCCCCAAACTTACACTCTCACTATGGGAGCAATCATTGGTGGACAAGACCAAGATTCCCGCATGGCAGGACATGAGCACATTCCTCAACGAGCGTTATCGTACGCTCGAGGCTGTTGAGGACGTGACGCAAAAAACCTCGCAGAACTCTACCGCTGGACCATCCCGTCCACAGCAGAGTTCAAAGCGAATTAACTCTTTCAAGGCCCGAGTCACTCAGAGAGGCAAATCGTGTGACTTGTGCTCAAAAGAGAATCACCCTGTCCGGGTTTGTCCAAGCTTCCTTGAAATGTCGGTCAATGATCGGATGAGCTACATCAAACAGAAAAGTCTCTGTTTAAACTGTTTCGCAAGAGGTCACCAACTCCGAGAGTGTACGAGTGCGCACAATTGCTTGACATGCAAGGGGCGGCACCACACTCTTCTCCATCGGGGCGACAGTGCCCACAATGGTGCCTCTTCCACTCCATCCACACTTCCCAACATACAGTCCACTCCGAATCAATCAGCAACAAATGTGCAAAATTCCTTTGCCATTAACGCTCAGAACATCCTTCTCGGCACGGCGGTTGTCAATGTATGCCATCTAGGTACTACATACACCGCACGAGCACTAATCGACTCGGGGTCCGAAGCGACTTTCATTTCTGAGCGTTTATTCCAGCGCATAAAGTTGCCATTCCAATCCGTGCAAGCCCAAGTATCCGGGCTGAATCATGCAATTGCGGCCCAACCGCAGAAGTTATGCAACTTCAGCATTGGTTGTCCAACGAAGCCGAGGCTCCACATCGAGACCTCAGCGTTCGTTATTCCACAACTGGCAGACAAGCAGCCATCATTCCGAGTGCCGAAAGGGTTCCTAAAGGATCTACCAGCGATTGAACTGGCAGATCCAAACTTCTACAAAGGTGCTCAGATTGACATCTTAATTGGCGCGGATATCCTTCCGTCAGTCATCCTGAGCGGTTCCCGGCCAAACATTTGTGGCTCACTCCTTGGCCAACAAACCGTGTTTGGTTGGATTCTCACCGGCCCCGTCTCCCAGAATGTGTCGACAACGGTCTCTGCGTTTTCGACAAGAGTCGCTATCCAAGCAGACGATCAACTCGACAGACTAAGCTCCAAAGATTGGGAGGCGGAGGATATTCCGTCGAAGCTGGTTAGCTGCGAAAACACAACTTCACGCAGCAGATGTGGCAGATCTCGGGTGACTCTTCCATTCCGGAAGTCCGTCACCACTCCTAATTTTTATCTGCCTCATCATTCATTCAAACCAGATAGGCACCGACATAAAGACGAATAACCTACTTCGTTTCTCTATTCGTTGTCCTGTGCCGTCCTATACTGTATACTGTTCCATGTGACAATGTAAAGAAGCTACTGAAATAATCATTTGTTCTTATTTCGTTCCATGTTGCATGCCCTTCTCCGTGTGGATGGGCCTCAACTCGCTCGTACACATTGAGGTGTACTTCTACTACATGATTGCTGCCATGGGACCCGAGTACCAAGAATTCATTTGGTGGAAGAAGTACTTGGCCACCTTCCAAAGATTGCAATTCGTGGCCAGCTTTACGCATCAGTTCCAGTTGCTGTTCTACGAATGCGATTACCCCAAGGGATTCATGGCGTGATGTTTCTGCCCCTCTTCTCGATTCTCCGAACGACTTCACCTCCCTGGTGCTCGGCACTGATGTGTATCCTCACATCATTCAACCTGGCCTCCTGCCGAGCACCAACGGTTTGCCAATGGCCCAGAACTCCACATTGAGTTGGATTCTGTCCGGTCCATGTGGACAATAAATCCGTTTGCAACTCATTGCAAGGGGGGGAGGATGTCGATGCCAGATGATGGCAGGTGTGACCACTCAAAACAGCTGACAGTGTGGTCGCGATCAATTGATATCGATAGTGACAAAGCTAGTATACTGTGCGTGTGACCTTGTCACACGCGCAGTCACACTGATCTAGTTTATCCTCACGTTGGTCACCCTGCCCTTTTTTAGTGCTTTTTGCTACAACTTATGTTCTACTTCGCTGACCTGCACAACAAGTGTATATTTTCAAGTGCAATAAAAGTAATTGTAAAGTTACAAATTCTAATAGTTCGAAAGTGATTGTGTTATTATTATCTGGAAGACGCCCCCCTACACAACTGGAATTCTATTAGTAGTTTTATTCTTTGTTTTATGATTATAGGTATATAAAATTGTTTCATTATATAGGTATATATAATTGCGACGAAGACATGATTGTTTGCTCAACCTTGTTAGAGCTCTCGCAAGGTGGTTAGGGTGCAACAATAGCTTGGTAAAGTACTTTTCCTTCTGAATAATTAAGTCGCGATGTATGTTTTCGTTGCGAACGTACCACGGTGCCCCGGTGATGGTCCTCAAGATTGTTGACTGAACTCACTGGACTATGTCAATATTGCTATTGCTGACATTCCCCCATAACTGGGAGCCATACATCCATATAGGTTTAGTACCGAGTTATACAGCAGGACTTTATATTCAAGGCTAAGGGGAGACCGAGCGTTGATAATGCAATGAAGGCTTCTAGCTTTTAGCTTTAGATGTGTTCTTTTGGCTTCAATGTGCCGGCGCAATGTGAGTCTTCTGTCGAGGTGTACTCCTAGATGTCACTTCAACTGCTTGCGGAAGTAGAGTGTTGTTTAACGTTAGCGGCGCGCAGTTTTGCCTATTCAGGGTGAATGTAACGTGCTTGCATTTTTGTTCGTTCACTCTAATTCGCCAATCTGATAGCCATTTTTCAACATCGACCATATGAAGAGCTAGCTGCGCAGTTGCTTGCCTCGGGCATTTTGAGCGGCTAAGAATAGTTGTATCATCAGCAAACGTAGATGTTGTTATTCGTGTGCTTGTCGGGATGTCTGCTGTGTAGAGGACGTATAGTGTTGGCCCTAGCACACTACCTTGAGGAACTCCAGCTCCAACAGTGAAATCATCAGATATAGCAGTGTTGCATCTCACAACAAATTTTCTGTCGTAAAGGTAAGACTCTAAAAGCTTATGGGTGTTGTTGGGGAGCATTGTCTTGATCTTGTACATTAGACCTTCCAGCCAGACTCTATCAAATGCTTGAGAGACATCTAAAAATATGGCAGTACAGTACTCTCGTTTTTCGAACGCGTTCCGAATTTCTGATGTTATCCGGTTGACCTGTTCAATTGTTCCGTGCTTTTCACGAAACCCAAATTGATGTGACCGGATTCCTTCCTGGAGTCTTAGGTATGTGTTTATCCGAATCAAAACGCATTTTTCAAATAAGCATGAAAGTAGGCTTATAGGTCTATACGACGTGGGGATTGTGTGGTCTTTTCCCGGCTTTGCTATCATTATTATAATTGACTTTTTCCATCTCACTGGATAGTAGCCAAGTTTTGCGATGGCATTGAAAAGCTGGATGATAGTGCAAACGGCGCAATGTGGGAGCACGATGATCATTTTGGGAGTTATGTGGTCGCAGCCCGGGGATTTTTCGGATTCAGTTGATTTTTGATGATGCTACCGATTTTATGTGGGCGAAATTCGATTGGCTCATGTTGAAGCTGAGGCTCATTTGGGAAAGTCGGCAAAGTAAACGCACTCGTGGCAGGATTTGGTTGGAATACATTTTTAAGATCGTTAGCAAACGTGCTGGCTCTGTCTGCATTGCTACGCGCCCAGCCTCCTGTGGAATTTCTAATAGGCATCACGGTTTCTTTCGGTGAGCTCAGAGTAGGGTGAGCTCTCCATAGTGAGTTTTTTGTACCAGAAGTACACAATTGTTCTATGTAGCGACAGTGGACATATGCTTCTTCTTGCTGTAGAGCTTTAGTAAGTTCACGTGAGGCATGTCTTAAGCGTTGCTTAGAAGATGGCGATCTGTGGAATTGCCACTCTCGACGTAAGCGTCGCTTTTCGAGGACGAGCTGCTCGATTTGTAGATTTGTCTTCTTTCGATTGCTTTGTGTATTTATGGTTTGAGGTGTTGAAGCTTGGGCTGCAGAGATAAGTACAGACTCCAGTGAATTAACAAAGCTGTCTACGTCGGCTTCATTGTTGAGATGGGGACTTAGCTCAATGTGTGAGCTAATATACTTTCTGTACTTAATCCAATTGGTTTTCTGTGAGGTCAATTTTAGTGATTGTTCCAATGTTCCTGGATGCCGGAGTAGAATAAACAGTATAGGCGAGTGATCATATGAAAGATCCGAAAGGCATTCGGCGCTTATCAGATTTTTTGGAATGTTTTTGGTGATCGCAAAGTCTATTAAATCGGGCAGTGTACGGCGGCTAGTGTAAGTTGGTTGCCGGTATTTAGTTTTATATTTATAAATGTGGCCTGTAGGTAGTTTTTTACAAATTTGTTATGATAGTAGTGGTTAATACGGCTTCTGATTAGAATTCCAGTCCCACCATGTGCTTTACCGTCTGGATGATTTGTTCCATAGAAAGTATATCCTCGTAGTTGAAAATTGTATTTTTTTGTAAGGTGTGTTTCTGAAAGCAGCATTACGTCGATTTGATTGTCGAGTAGGAATTGAGCTAACTCAAGTTAATGCTGTGAAACGCTGTTAGCGTTCCACGTAGAGATCCGTAGGGGAGTCATTTATTTTTTATTTTTATTTGGACGTTGACGTACTAACGGCAGTACCATCAAGTGGCCCAGCGATACCAAGCACGGGCTTGTTGACGCGCGGACAAAACAAAATAAATTTGTGAACAGCATGCATTAAACGAAAACCGCGAATAAATATTAAAAGACGCTGGACGGCTAATTAAATTAAATTAAAAATATGTTAGAATATATGTAAAATAAGATAAATAACAATTAAATACTCGATAAATAAGCTAATAATAAGGTTTTAAGCATAGGAATAGATTTACTAGAGCAAACTACGTTATTGAGAATATTATAGTTCACACACAGAATACGGAAGGGATTATGGCAAGCAAAGTTAGTAGATCTACGTGAAATGAGAAGAGGAAGAAAATTCCTAGTGATCCTGACAGGAATTGCAAAACTAATTTGACTTAACAGCTCCAAAGAGTCTATTTCACCATTAATTAGTCTCTGTATAAAAACAGCACCTTGCATAGTTCTACGGTCAGAAAGAGAAGGAAGGTTTAGTAATAAAAGTCTACTGCGATATGGTGGTAATCTAATATTCCAATTAAAACTACGAAGAGCAAATAATAAGAATTGTTTCTGCACCGATTGAACCCTATCTTGATAAACCCTATACTGGGGATTCCAGACAAGAGATCCGTACTCAAGGATAGGACGAACCAGTGAGACGTATAAAGTCGTAGTGATGTAGGGATCATTGAACTCTTTCGACCAGCGTTTTATAAATCCCAGAACACCCATGGCTCTATTTACAGCAGACAGAATATATTTATCGAATTTTAGTTTTGCATCAAGCAGAACCCCTAAGTCATTCACACCTTCAATTCGCTCAAGAGGAGTATCATATAACACATAGTTATTTAACTGGGAAGAACCCCTACAAAAGGTCACAAACTTACACTTATTGCAGTTGAGATGTAACATATTTACTCTGCACCAAGATTCTAGACGATTAAGGTAACATTGTAACAGTGAGCTCGCAAGACTATCATTAAATGTCAGGCAAAGCTTAACGTCATCGGCTTACATAAGTACACGGGAATGCTCAATAACAGAAGGAAGATCATTTATGAACAAAGTGAACAATAGAGGACCCAAATGAGTGCCCTGGGGCATACCAGAAGTGACTTGATCACATTTAGATACAAAACCCTTATAATAAACATTCTGAATTCTGTTGGAAAGGTATGAGGATATCCACTCAATTAGGCTATGAAGAAGCCCTAAAACATTAAGCTTATACAGTAAGAGGTGATGATTAACAGAGTCTAAAGCCTTACTAAAATCGGTGTAAATAACATCCGTTTGCATTTTATTCTCGAATCTATTAATTACAATAGAAGAGAACTCCAATAAGTTAGTAGAAGTGGATCTGGACTTCACAAACCCATGTTGGTAAGGTGAAATTATAGATTTACACAGATGTTGCAGTTGAGAAGTTATAATTTTTTCAAATGCTTTCGGAATCGCAGACAATTTAGATATACCGCGATAATTTTGAACTTTAGATTTACTCCCTTTTTTTAGGATATGTATATCAGCACACAACTAGGTACTCCATCCGGACCTTCCGAAAAAAATAGGTTTTATAGCCAATAGTTCCGTTAAAATAGAGCATTCAGTAATTAAAGGACCAAAAATACAATTAGATGAATTTAACTGATAAGGATAAGATTTGGATTGTTGTGAAACCAGCATTTTAAACCATTGAGTTTTTGGTTTCGCTTTAAATCTAGCATAGTTGTGCGCATAAATGACATAAATTCTGTAAGGCTTTGTTGTAAGCTCTTTTTTAGTGCTTTTTGCTACAACTTATGTTCTACTTCGCTGACCTGCACAACAAGTGTATATTTTCAAGTGCAATAAAAGTAATTGTAAAGTTACAAATTCTAATAGTTCGAAAGTGATTGTGTTATTATTATCTGGAAGACGCCCCCCCTACACAACTGGAATTCTATTAGTAGTTTTATTCTTTGTTTTATGATTATAGGTATATAAAATTGTTTCATTATATAGGTATATATAATTGCGACGAAGACATGATTGTTTGCTCAACCTTGTTAGAGCTCTCGCAAGGTGGTTAGGGTGCAACAATAGCTTGGTAAAGTACTTTTCCTTCTGAATAATTAAGTCGCGATGTATGTTTTCGTTGCGAACGTACCACGGTGCCCCGGTGATGGTCCTCAAGATTGTTGACTGAACTCACTGGACTATGTCAATATTGCTATTGCTGACATTCCCCCATAACTGGGAGCCATACATCCATATAGGTTTAGTACCGAGTTATACAGCAGGACTTTATATTCAAGGCTAAGGGGAGACCGAGCGTTGATAATGCAATGAAGGCTTCTAGCTTTTAGCTTTAGATGTGTTCTTTTGGCTTCAATGTGCCGGCGCAATGTGAGTCTTCTGTCGAGGTGTACTCCTAGATGTCACTTCAACTGCTTGCGGAAGTAGAGTGTTGTTTAACGTTAGCGGCGCGCAGTTTTGCCTATTCAGGGTGAATGTAACGTGCTTGCATTTTTGTTCGTTCACTCTAATTCGCCAATCTGATAGCCATTTTTCAACATCGACCATATGAAGAGCTAGCTGCGCAGTTGCTTGCCTCGGGCATTTTGAGCGGCTAAGAATAGTTGTATCATCAGCAAACGTAGATGTTGTTATTCGTGTGCTTGTCGGGATGTCTGCTGTGTAGAGGACGTATAGTGTTGGCCCTAGCACACTACCTTGAGGAACTCCAGCTCCAACAGTGAAATCATCAGATATAGCAGTGTTGCATCTCACAACAAATTTTCTGTCGTAAAGGTAAGACTCTAAAAGCTTATGGGTGTTGTTGGGGAGCATTGTCTTGATCTTGTACATTAGACCTTCCAGCCAGACTCTATCAAATGCTTGAGAGACATCTAAAAATATGGCAGTACAGTACTCTCGTTTTTCGAACGCGTTCCGAATTTCTGATGTTATCCGGTTGACCTGTTCAATTGTTCCGTGCTTTTCACGAAACCCAAATTGATGTGACCGGATTCCTTCCTGGAGTCTTAGGTATGTGTTTATCCGAATCAAAACGCATTTTTCAAATAAGCATGAAAGTAGGCTTATAGGTCTATACGACGTGGGGATTGTGTGGTCTTTTCCCGGCTTTGCTATCATTATTATAATTGACTTTTTCCATCTCACTGGATAGTAGCCAAGTTTTGCGATGGCATTGAAAAGCTGGATGATAGTGCAAACGGCGCAATGTGGGAGCACGATGATCATTTTGGGAGTTATGAGGTCGCAGCCCGGGGATTTTTTCGGATTCAGTTGATTTTTGATGATGCTATCGATTTCATTTGGGCGAAATTCGATTGGCTCATGTTGAAGCTGAGGCTCATTTGGGAAAGTCGGCAAAGTAAACGCACTCGTGGCAGGATTTGGTTGGAATACATTTTTAAGATCGTTAGCAAACGTGCTGGCTCTGTCTGCATTGCTACGCGCCCAGCCTCCTGTGGAATTTCTAATAGGCATCACGGTTTCTTTCGGTGAGCTCAGAGTAGGGTGAGCTCTCCATAGTGAGTTTTTTGTACCAGAAGTACACAATTGCTCTATGTAGTGGCGTTGGACATATGCTTCTTCTTGCTGTAGAGCTTTAGTAAGTTCACGTGAGGCATGTCTTAAGCGTTGCTTAGAAGATGGCGATCTGTGGAATTGCCACTCTCGACGTAAGCGTCGCTTTTCGAGGACGAGCTGCTCGATTTGTAGATTTGTCTTCTTTCGATTGCGTTGTGTATTTATGGTTTGAGGTGTTGAAGCTTGGGCTGCAGAGATAAGTACAGACTCCAGTGAATTAACAAAGCTGTCTACGTCGGCTTCATTGTTGAGATGGGGACTTAGCTCAATGTGTGAGCTAATATACTTTCTGTACTTAATCCAATTGGTTTTCTGTGAGGTCAATTTTAGTGATTGTTCCAATGTTCCTGGATGCCGGAGTAGAATAAACAGTATAGGCGAGTGATCATATGAAAGATCCGAAAGGCATTCGGCGCTTATCAGATTTTTTGGAATGTTTTTGGTGATCGCAAAGTCTATTAAATCGGGCAGTGTACGGCGGCTAGTGTAAGTTGGTTGCCGGTATTTAGTTTTATATTTATAAATGTGGCCTGTAGGTAGTTTTTTACAAATTTGTTATGATAGTAGTGGTTAATACGGCTTCTGATTAGAATTCCAGTCCCACCATGTGCTTTACCGTCTGGATGATTTGTTCCATAGAAAGTATATCCTCGTAGTTGAAAATTGTATTTTTTTGTAAGGTGTGTTTCTGAAAGCAGCATTACGTCGATTTGATTGTCGAGTAGGAATTGAGCTAACTCAAGTTAATGCTGTGAAACGCTGTTAGCGTTCCACGTAGAGATCCGTAGGGGAGTCATTTATTTTTTATTTTTATTTGGACGTTGACGTACTAACGGCAGTACCATCAAGTGGCCCAGCGATACCAAGCACGGGCTTGTTGACGCGCGGACAAAACAAAATAAATTTGTGAACAGCATGCATTAAACGAAAACCGCGAATAAATATTAAAAGACGCTGGACGGCTAATTAAATTAAATTAAAAATATGTTAGAATATATGTAAAATAAGATAAATAACAATTAAATACTCGATAAATAAGCTAATAATAAGGTTTTAAGCATAGGAATAGATTTACTAGAGCAAACTACGTTATTGAGAATATTATAGTTCACACACAGAATACGGAAGGGATTATGGCAAGCAAAGTTAGTAGATCTACGTGAAATGAGAAGAGGAAGAAAATTCCTAGTGATCCTGACAGGAATTGCAAAACTAATTTGACTTAACAGCTCCAAAGAGTCTATTTCACCATTAATTAGTCTCTGTATAAAAACAGCACCTTGCATAGTTCTACGGTCAGAAAGAGAAGGAAGGTTTAGTAATAAAAGTCTACTGCGATATGGTGGTAATCTAATATTCCAATTAAAACTACGAAGAGCAAATAATAAGAATTGTTTCTGCACCGATTGAACCCTATCTTGATAAACCCTATACTGGGGATTCCAGACAAGAGATCCGTACTCAAGGATAGGACGAACCAGTGAGACGTATAAAGTCGTAGTGATGTAGGGATCATTGAACTCTTTCGACCAGCGTTTTATAAATCCCAGAACACCCATGGCTCTATTTACAGCAGACAGAATATATTTATCGAATTTTAGTTTTGCATCAAGCAGAACCCCTAAGTCATTCACACCTTCAATTCGCTCAAGAGGAGTATCATATAACACATAGTTATTTAACTGGGAAGAACCCCTACAAAAGGTCACAAACTTACACTTATTGCAGTTGAGATGTAACATATTTACTCTGCACCAAGATTCTAGACGATTAAGGTAACATTGTAACAGTGAGCTCGCAAGACTATCATTAAATGTCAGGCAAAGCTTAACGTCATCGGCTTACATAAGTACACGGGAATGCTCAATAACAGAAGGAAGATCATTTATGAACAAAGTGAACAATAGAGGACCCAAATGAGTGCCCTGGGGCATACCAGAAGTGACTTGATCACATTTAGATACAAAACCCTTATAATAAACATTCTGAATTCTGTTGGAAAGGTATGAGGATATCCACTCAATTAGGCTATGAAGAAGCCCTAAAACATTAAGCTTATACAGTAAGAGGTGATGATTAACAGAGTCTAAAGCCTTACTAAAATCGGTGTAAATAACATCCGTTTGCATTTTATTCTCGAATCTATTAATTACAATAGAAGAGAACTCCAATAAGTTAGTAGAAGTGGATCTGGACTTCACAAACCCATGTTGGTAAGGTGAAATTATAGATTTACACAGATGTTGCAGTTGAGAAGTTATAATTTTTTCAAATGCTTTCGGAATCGCAGACAATTTAGATATACCGCGATAATTTTGAACTTTAGATTTACTCCCTTTTTTTAGGATATGTATATCAGCACACAACTAGGTACTCCATCCGGACCTTCCGAAAAAATAGGTTTTATAGCCAATAGTTCCGTTAAAATAGAGCATTCAGTAATTAAAGGACCAAAAATACAATTAGATGAATTTAACTGATAAGGATAAGATTTGGATTGTTGTGAAACCAGCATTTTAAACCATTGAGTTTTTGGTTTCGCTTTAAATCTAGCATAGTTGTGCGCATAAATGACATAAATTCTGTAAGGCTTTGTTGTAAGCTGCATATCATAGTTTCGAAGTTGCTTTTCGGCTGCTCCGGCGATAGATGCTGCTGAGCCATGTTCGGTTCTTGGAATGCTGATTTCAGAAATGAACTTTTTGAGGCAGGGGTAGCCGGTCCTGATTTTATAGCGCTTGCGTATATCACACATTTGTCAGAGTTTATGGGTCTTAGTGCGGATCTGGCTGCAGTCGAAAAGAAGACTTCAGGGTTTTTTCTGGAGATTTTCAACGTTTTATTTTGGGTGCCGGCAGTAATTCCTCTTTGATGGATGTGGCTTTTCAAATCCTAATAAATTGGACAACCTATAGTTAGCAGTGCGATTGCCACCGCAGTTGAACCGAAGATTGTATAAGCTAACAACAATGTTGACACATCAGAATATGACTAAGTGCATCGACGCCTGAAATGCACTCAGCCAATTCTGCAAGCTCTGCAAAGTCTGCAACACATCCGCCACATGGCTTGGGTCAGCATAACGTCGATCGTGGGACACTTCCGCAACCAGCAGCATCGCGGGATCGCCAGCAGCGACGGCAGCAGCAGTAGCTGCAGCGAGCTTTCATTTTAAGACTTAGAATTGTTATAGGTTAGTTCCATTTTTGTAGCTGAATAAAGCAATAGATTTTTTTTAAAAAACAAACTTAACGTTTTGTTAATTTATATAGGGTGCACTTCGTATTTCTTCAGGGGCTTATTTTCTGGTTCGAGCTCAAACTTAAAGAGTGGCTGCGGCTTTCTATCCCTGTTAAGAATATTGAAGACTGTCTTTGCGCTAAATCCATTCTCTTATAGCGCTTTGTTATCTCTGCAGGCGTTACTTCGGATTCCATGCCCTTAAGTACGACTTGCAAGCCCTTGCTGCTTTTTAGCTGATATGTGTAAAAGTTATTTTTATTCTCGGTAAGATATTTCGATAATATTTTGTAATTGTCTTCAGACTTCATTTGAACTTTTGTTTCTGAATGTTGCCCTTTACAAGGGGAAGTTATCCTTGCCAATAAGCTCAATAATTTTGGAACATTTTTCACGTATATAAATAGGCGGAGGCTTTAGCTTCCTTTTCGAATTCAGTAGATTCGGCCGCCTCAACCTCATAGGCGTCTGCCAAGACTTTAAATCGGTTTGAGTCCATGTCCGTTTCTATTGCAGCTAGACTAGCATTACCACAGGTTATTTTGCACTGAGAACTTTTCCTTTTTGATTTGAAAGTAGCTATCCATACCAGTCTGCACAGCCGGCTTAAAATATTCATGGTTTTTGTTCTGTTTTTCGGACAGCGCAGCGACAGACGCCAAACTAAGGGTTTATGATCACTTAGGATCTAGAATTTTCTACCGAATAGATAAGATCGGAAATAATTTGATTCATGTTCGTTTAGGGTTCGACTTGCATAGCAGATTGGTTTATGTTCTTGAGACAGAACGGCGCCTATAGCGAACTTGCTAGCATCGGTTGTTAATGAGAAAGGTTTCTCAAAATTCGAGTAAATTAATATTGGATCGGATGTGATTAAGACTTCGAACTTTTCAAAAGCGGACACATATGTTGGGTCTTCAGTTTAATTGTCATTGGCTTTGCAATGTTTGCAAAGTTGGGAATGAATTTGCGGTAAAATCCGCATAAACCTAGAAATGATTTGATTTCTTTTGACGTTTTTTGTATTGGAAAATCAACAAAAGCTTTGATTTTGTTTGGGTTTGGTTTTATGCCTTCCGAGATAATTATATGCCCAAGGAAATCTGTTTCCTTTTTCATAAACTCACATTTGTCTAGTTGTAGTTTCAAGTTGGCTTCTCGAAGCTTTAAAAAGACTTTAGAAAACGATGATATATGTTCCTCCAATGAAGTGTAGTAAATAATGATATCATCTAGATATACAAGACAATCTTTGAAGATCAAGTCTTTAAGTTAGTTATTCATACAGCGTTGAAAAGTCGCTGGAGCATTTTTAAGGCCAAAGGGCTTACGAGTGAATTCGTAATGACCATGCTTAGTCGAAAAGACGTGTTTTGCTATTGATTCGGGGTCCATTTCAATTTGATGGAAACCCTTAGCAAGATCGATTGTAGTAAAATATTGGCATTTGCCTAATCTCATTCATATTAGTTATGGGAAATTGATCGTCAACGCTTATTTCGTTTAGATTCCTGTAGTCGATGACTAACCGGAATTTTTGTTTACCTGAAGCGCCCATTTTATCTTTTTGGAACGATCCAGATTGGAGAACAATAGGGAGATTTAGACTTTCTAATTATACCCTGTTCGATCATCTCATTAATTTGAGTGTTTACTTCTCGGTCATATGCCTGTGGATATTTATAAGGTCTCTTGTAAATTGGATGTTTTGTTTGAATTGAATGCTTTATAGTACTGGTGAAAGCCAAATTGTCACTTTCTTTGTACTGTATGTCGCGAAAATCATATACAATTTTCTTCAGTTTTTCTACTTTTTCGGTGTTAAGGTGCTCTAACCTGAATTCATTGCACTCTCAATTCGTCTTCTATTGCAAAATTGAAAGGTTTGTTAAAGGTGGATTTGCACAATCCTCCATATAAGTGTCTTCGGAGTTTTCTTCATTATATTGAAATTTGAATTTATAATCTCCTAAGTCAACCGTTTCGTTTTGGTAATCGATTTGCAAGTTAGTAGCTTCAAAAATTACAAGAGTTTTTATAATAATATTTTATTCCGCTTTGATCGCTAACAAAGAAATGGACCTAATTGTTGTTGCTACAAAACGAAAACGAAACGAAAGCGAAAACGACGAGAGTGACAATGCGCTGTAGAGCTCTGATTTCAACTGCCTTTATAATTCTATGTTAAGTTACATTAAGCCTAACTTAACTAGAGTGGCGAAGCGAGGCGAATTCGCTCTGAGAGCAAAACGAAAGCTTTATTGCGCTCTCGCTTCACCCTAATTCTAACAACTTCTTTTCGATAACTTAATTAAACATTAAATTAACTTAAACCAAAAGCGCTAACACCGGTCCCGATGAACGGCTGTGCATTTATACAACTGGCAGATGCGCCAGTTTGTGTATTGGCCGTTTGAATACTCCTCCCGCGCTAGTCCGCACGTCTGCGACACGCACCGCCCTGTCCTCTCCTGGGTACACCGCCACGACTGGTGGGTCCCACCATCCACTGCTTCGGCGGATGGTTGTTTTCTGCGACGACGACGAGCTCTCCGACTTGCAGATTTGGCTGCGACTGGGACTCGCGGGACCATCGCTGCCAGAACGCTAGCTTGAGCGACGAGACAGCTTGACATCGCCATAAGACACTCAGACCCTCCTGGTCCGGGGTCCGCGAAGCTGCCGATGCCACCAGTGGGCCGTCCAGTAGGTGCACGGGGCTTAGTGCCTCGCCGTCGTTCGGGTCCTGGCTTAAGGCTTCTAGCGGGCTGGAGTTGAGCACCGTCCGACCGTCACGACCACGGTCTGCAGCTCCTCGGCCGTGAGCAGGGCATTGCCTACCGTCCGTTGTAGTAGGTGCTTTGCAGAATTCAAGCCTGCCTCCCAAGGTCCTCCTCCGGCGGTATAAAATCAAATTCGTATCCGCTTTTTGATGCGAAGTCGCGAAATGCGTTCTTGGCGACTTGCTCCGACGAAATTCGTCGCGTTATTCCAATGGACTCGGCTCGGGCATCCTCTTCGACCAACAAACTTTGGAAAGCCATTAGAAAATTAGTTGACAAATCAGACACAATTTCTAAATGAACTGCTTTTGTCCTAATACAAACGAAAAAAGCTATGTACGACTTGTACGCCGGCTTTGCGCTAATTCTATAGGTAGTCTCAACTGGGCCACAAAAATCTACGCCACAAATTGAAAATGGGCGGAGCGCTCGGAGCCGATCAGCAGGCCAATTTCGCATTATCTGCGTAAGCAGCCGAGGTTTGCATTTAAAACAACGGATGCATGATCGGACTGTCTGACCGCAGATCGCTTGAGCATTGACTAACCAAAGTCGTTCTCTTAGAATGCTCACGAGCGCTCTTGGGTCAGCGTGACAGTTAATCAAGTGAAGGTACCTCACAAGAGACAAGAGGAGTGGAAACTTTAGCATCATACGAAATAGGAGCATTTACCAGTCGCCCCCCAATTCGCAATAGAGGTCTGCATGAATGCACTCAAAGCAGCATTTGGTACTCTCACTCAAAGTTCGGACTGACTGAGTGAGACATTGAGTAAAACGGATTTGGCAAATGTGGTAAAGGCATGAGTAGAAAATTTACTCTATCCGAACGGCGACGCAATAACCGAATGAGTTTCGCGACCGAGTACTCGGTTAGTTGTGCGCCGCATTGGAGACGTCAAATTTATTGCGTGATTGTTTTTGTTGTTTTTGTATTGCTTTTCAATACAAGGCATACATAGAAAAATATATGTAAATACATGAAATAATTATTATATATGTATAATTTATTTATTTTATTTTTCAATGACAATGCAGAAACATAATTTTGTTTATTGTATCTGAATTGATAGCAATAATACATTGTTTTTCTGAAATTAAATATATATTTTGTTATATTTACATATATAAATTTATATATATACATAAAATATAAATTTATATATATATATAATTATTAATGTGTTATTCTATTTACACATATATTATGTATATTCATATATCATGTACTACATACGCAAAACACTAAGTTCTTGCGCTTTCGTCGAAGCTCTGCATTTTTAAAACTCAATTTGATGCGCTGCTGCTTCTGCTCTGCTTGCTATGAATGACGAGAATGCCGAAATTTCATTCGAATACTCGAAACATTTACTCTGCATTCACTCATTCTATCCATTACGCATTGGTTTGATTTTCACTCATTCTGCATTTAACGAAAACAACCCTTACCAATGCGCAATTCACTTTGTTGAAACCGGTTTGGCGCGCCGAATTGCGACTTAAGCTTAGAGTACTCAAATAACCGAAACTTTTGAGTGCATTCGTGCAGACCTCTAATTCGCAACAACGAAAATGAGCACCAAGATCTTTTATACTCATGTATGAAAGGATTGAGTCGTTCAAAACTCGAGCTCGAGCACGTGTATCTTACGAACTCTATCTATATCGTCTCTGAATTTGAAATTCTGCACAACTTCTACGATTTTACTGAATGCTTCTTTCAGTTCTGATGCCGTTGGAACCAGTTCAAATTGAACTGTTTTGTCCTTGCATCTTCGAATGAAGCGGGACACATAAGTGAACACTCTCAACAGACTTCTGTGCAACGAAAATTTTTCGATCGATTCCACTAGATCTGACTTTACTACTATAGCTGTCAGTCCAACAGCTGTTTTGCACATTTCCAAATTGCGATTCTCTTCAGAGACGAAATGGTGGTTAACTGGCAATACGTCGTGTGGATCATTCAAGAATGACGGACCACTAAACTCCATTAACGCGCACAGTTCAGTCACATTGCAACCTCTCGATACAATGTCTGCAGGGTTCTGCTTAGTTGGAACATGACACCATTCTACGCTCTCTGATCACTCTTGAATCTCGGCCACTCGACTTGACACGAATGTCGCGAGAGTGGAAGGATGTGACCGAATCCAATGAGTGACTTCCGAATCTGACCAAAGTACCGTCCGTTCAATTGGTGATCGGATCAGCCTTCGGATGCGGTGGCAGTTCTGCAAGAAGGTGAGCTGCACACAACTGAAGTCTAGGAAGAGTCTTAGTCTTTAAGGGCGCCACTTTTGATTTGGAAGTTAGTAATGATATTTTAGAACCTTCTGCAGTATGCGTACAAACGTAAATACACGCCCCATTCGCTCTTATTGAGACGTCGGCGAAGCCATGTACCTCTATCAGGGACGTAGGCTCTGTGAACAAATATCGTGGCACTTTTATGCTTTGCAATTGCGTCAAATTTGAATTTAATTGCTGCCACGATGTATCTAAACTCAATGGTATGGATTCGTTCCACTCCAACTTTTGAAGCCAGAGCTCTTTGTTCTATAATTAAGGGACTCAATAGGCCAAGCGGATCGAATAACCATGATGTCACCGAGAGAATGTTCCGTTTTGTCGCTTTAAGACCCATAAATGAATCGTCGATCCGGAACTGAAACACGTTTTCATTTGGCAACCAAATCACACCTAGGGTCTTGGTTGTGTCAGTCTCGGAGATCGTTATCGGCTTTGGTGTACTGTCTGATGCGGAGAACCCAGGAGCATTCGAGAACCACTTCGCAAGTTCAAAACCTGCTCCTAGCAGTATCTGCGACACTTCAGACTTAATCGTCTTCAGGTCCTCGACGCATGCGGCACCAGTCAACATATCGTCAACGTAGAAGTCTTGCCTGATAACTTCAGCTGCCATGGGGTGCGAGGATTTCGCAATCTCGCTCAGCTGGATCAAACACCGTATGGCCAAGAATGGCACTGGCGCAGTGCCATATGTTACAGTATTTAATCTGAATAATCTCAACGAGTCTGATGGATCTTTTCTCCACACTATGAGCTGATAGTTTCGATCTGCCTCGTGCACCATAACTTGGCGGTACATCTTTTTGATGTCGGCCGTTAATGCGTATTTATGCAATCGAAAACGAAGCAGAGTCGAAAACAGCTCTTCTTGAATGGTCGGCCCGACCATAAGAATGTCATTCAACGCCTTATGTGTCGAAGTGCGACACGAAGCATCAAATACGACCCTCAGCTTTGTCGAAGTGCTTTGGGGCCGTAATACACATTGGTGCGGAATCACATAGTGTGGTGTACTTGGAAGGATGTGACTCACTTCGGACATGTGGCCCATCTCTACATATTCTTCCATAAATTCCAAGTACATTCGCTTTAACTCGGGATCTCGAGTTAAGCGTTTTTCAAGCGACAAAAACCGCCGTTTAGCAACTTCAAATGAGCACCCAAGCTGGTGCGAATCTGATTTAAACGGAAGTCTTACTTCGAAACGACCAGACGGCAATCTTCTCACATTATTTGTGAAACGATCTTCACAACTTTGTTGTTCAGCGGAAAGGACTTTGGAGGGAGAGCGCACATCTTCGACAGTCCAAAACTTCAGCAAGGTCTTGTCAATCGAGCTCAAACTTTCTTCCTGATAGCTCAGTTTGACAGTCATCTTCTGGTGAGATTTTTCACCAGGAGTGTACCGCCCCGAGACAATCCACCCAAGGCTTGTCTTTTGGAGGATTGGACACTCTGGACCTTGCTTGATTTGGCCAACGGACAATAGGTCAAGGAATGTTTCAGCGCCGATAAGAAGATCAATTTTCTGCGGTTTAAAGAAATAGGGATCCGCTAGCTGAATATTGTCAGGTATCTTCCAGCCACTGACATTTACAGTGTGATCTGGCTGATAACCTGAGATCGATTTGAGGACCCATAAATCGATCGCGTATTCATTGCAGCCAACTCGCGACTTCACCACAGTGTGTATATTTTTCTTGACTTGAGAATTAGATTCACCAATGCCAAGCAATCTGATGCACGAGTCTTCTCTACGTAAATGCAGGAACTAGGGCATCCTCAGTCACAAAATTAATTTGTGACCCAGAATCCAGCAAAGCTCGGGCTAAGACGAAATCACCTGAATTCGTCTTTATTTTTATAATTGCTGTGGCCAGGATTACTTTATCCGACACGGTCGCATGCATTGCATGCAAACTGGATGGATGATCAGGCTCAACAGCGGAGGGACTCGGGGTGGTAATGCTCTACTATTTGTAGTCGCAGAATATATGTGCAGCAACGTATGATGTGAACGGCTGCACACACGACACTTTTTTGCCTTACATTTGGCGACAGTGTGACCCTTCCGAAGGCAATTTATGCATAATGCAGTTGTTTTAGCGTAGTCAAATCTCTGTTTAACTAAGGCAGCAAACATCGAGCAACTCACGATGGAATGCTCTTCGGAATTCCAATATACGCATATTTGGGTCTTTTGATCAATCTTATCTTTGACAGTCGTACACGAAAACGAGCTTTTATTAAGCTGTTTGGCAGCTGACAAGTGCTGATATCGACGATTAAGCACAGTTTCACACTCACTCCATAATGGAATCTTCGTGTAATCTAGCTGCTCATCCCACTTCTTTTTTGTCATTGCATTAAATTTGTCCTAGGTGACTTGAAACGCTCTCACCGTTCCAAGAGCCTCACCAGAGAGACATGAAATGAGATGATTGAATTTCTCAATGCGCGGAATTGAATGGTCATTGTCAACAAGAGTTTCAAACAAACTTATCAAATTTTTAAATTCGGAATACTTTCCGCTGAACTTTGGCAATGACAGTTCAGGCAGACGGGTGCGAGGAGCGGCAATCGGCTGAATCGATATATTGGCGGATGAAGGATCGGTCAACGATTTCACCACCGCCTTCAGCCTTGCCTTTGCAGAAATTCAAATCTCTTCTAACTCGCACCGATACACGTCAAATTCATCAAATGTCTCAATTCTGCTCTGATATTTGAGAGCATTTTCAATATGCGACGACTACATCTCATGCCTGCACTCTAGCTCTGTCAAATCTCGACCGATAGTCTCATCGAGAATTTGATTCTGAATTCTGCTAATGCTCTTCACGCAAATAGCAAGTTTCTTCCTAGAGCCTTCAAGTGTTTCTTTCGAATTCAGTTTTAAAAATTATTAGAGACGAGAAAATAAAGACAAAACAAAATAAAATCTTGTTGCTACAAACACCAACAACAAAAAAGAACCTTAAAAAAAATTTGTTTTTTTTTTAATTTTTATTTTAGAATTATACTTTATTTTAATTAATTTTTTATTATTAATTTTTTTTTTTAATTGGCCTAGCAACCTCAAAGCTATATCGGACAATTATAGGGGAGTAAGCAAGCAACAACACAGACTACAGAGCGCAATGTACTGTGCGCGAAACGAAAACGAAATGCAAGCAACAACAAACTACGAAGCCAAAATGAACCGGTGCAGTATTGGCTTGCGGGTATATACATACATATGTATGTGCGCTTAATTAACAGCACGAAAGCGAAAATTGCAACGAACTAAGAGAATATGTTCGATGCAATGGAAATAGCAATGTTTTGCCTAAGCGATTCACTATTTAATTTTAATTCTAAAATTTAAATGCAAATGCTCTAGTATAACGATGTGCCAAGAATTGACAGCGTCACTAGAATTTTGCAACTTGACAACCAATTCTGTTCTGCTTTCACTTCGCTAAATTCTAACAGCTTCATTTCGATAACTTCATTAAACATTGCTCTTAAATTAATTTAAACCAAATGCGCCAACATAGCTTTTAAATATAATAATAAATAATAATTTTCAGAGAAGTTTTAAATATAAGATTTTTGAACTGTGGGACAAAGTCTACTAGGACCGAAAGAGATAATATCCGATAATTCGGTGGTATCGTTTATAGATTTTATTGATTTTAAAATTGATGAGATTTAGAAGAACCTGTATCAATAATACATTTGAAATTTTCGTCGTTCATTATGCCAGCTACACATAGAGTAGAAGGATAGTATAACTTTGTGCCGGCAGGAAATGTATGTAACAGGTAGAAGGAGGCACCTCCGACCCTATAAAGTATATATATTATTGATCAGCGTCAACAGCAGAGACGATATAGCCAGGTCCGTCTGTCCGTCCGTCCGTATAAAACACTGGATCTCAGAGACTATAAGAGATAGAGCTATAATTTTTTTCGACAGCATTTGTTATGTTTGCACGCAGATCAACCACGCCCCTTCCGCATCCGCAAATCCAAAAACATCAAGCCTAATTTTAAAAGCTAGAGCTACGAATGAATGATTCCTGAAAATTGGTTACGATCAGATAAAAATTGTCGAAGTTATTAAAGAAATACTTTTGTACGGGCAAAAACGCCTACTTACTAGGGGTCTAATTTGCTTTGGCCGACAATCTGGTATATTGTGCCGTCTATATTATATCGATATACCAAATATACCATTTGGTATATTTTTAGTGTTTTTAGTATATTTAGTATATTTTATTAATAATACCCCAAAATATATTTTTTAGTATATTTGGTATATTTTAATAATAATACCCCAAAATATATTTTTATTATTTTTGTAGTAGTCGAGCACCCTCGTAGCTTTCTTACTTGTTATTTTCACACGTGGGTTTTTAGTACGGGTTGTTGCGGTTTGTTATTCGGATACCAATTACCTTGGTTTTTCCGTTTTCTCACTGTTTGTCTGTTCTACCGAAGTCTGTTTATTCATTATCGCGAAGCGAGTTTCGATGCTCAAAGCGACAAAATGCGGACAACCAACAAAGCGCAAATAAAAAATGATGCCATCTAATATGCATACTCTTAATTACGCAGTGCCAATGTGCCGAAACGCACGAGATGCTGCTTTACTCACTCTCCGACCTTGGATAATGTTAGAATCCTTTAGCGGTCACGACTGTTTGTCGATTAGTTATTTTAGAACATATCCTACCGGCTGCGCCAATTATGTTTTTCACGTTACGCGAAGGGTAAATAAAAAATAAAACAAACGATTTAATTTACTTTTATCAAACTTTATTGGGATTGCAAGAAAGCAGGCTACGCGTCTTGTCTGCGAAAAAAATATTTAAAAACTAACTTTATAATATGTTGAGTTTGAACAAGAAACTTCTTATCGCGACTTAGAGCTAACATATGTGTAATATTTTGTGTATGTGTTAGTGTTTTAATGCTGAGTCCTCAAATTACAATTTAAAATTTTAATTGATCTTTGGACTTTGAAAGTGGCGTGAAGTGGATTTTTTTGTTTGTTACGATTGGTCGCTGTCGCGACAAGTTTATGTTTAGAATATAATATGATCTTTATGTGAATGCCATAGGATCTTTTGGAATACAGGGGAATAATTACGAGAATGTGTCACGTACGAGAAATGAGTGGATGGATACAACATATACACAAAGTAGAAAAGATGGCGGAAATTGCCGGTCGAACGCCTATGTACTATATATAAGGTACAAGGCAAAAATGGCGCGAACACGACACTTGGAAAAAATGTATGAAAAAAGTGTATTAAAATATCTTTTATGTGAAGACATTAAACTACAATCCTGCGTTTAAATAAAGTTAATACCTCTTTTAGTTTGACCAGTATACTAACTCAAAGTTGTCGGTTGGTGGTGGTTGAAATAAGCTGTGATCCACTGTATCTTGAGTGCCAATTGCTGTTGCTGGAGTCGAATGGTGAAGGACTCCGGCTCGAAACACCAATATATCGTCGGAGTGGCGTCGAATAAGTAGAAATTTTGACTCTGAAAATCACGTTTATTTTTTCACTAGAAACACTTGTTGTGCGCACAAAGAATGTAGAACATATGATAATATGCAAAAAACACTAAAAGTGGGCAGGGTGACCAACACGAGAGGAAAAACTAGATCTGTGAGACTGCTCGTGTGACAAGGTCATTCGCACAGTATACTAACTTTTTCACTATCGATATCAATCGATCGCGACCACACTGTCAGCTGGTTTTAGTGGTCACACCTGCCATCATCTGGCATCAACAAGCTGAAACTGTACTTTTGACCAAAACACAAGTCAGCTATTTCAGCAGTAACGAATGAAACAATAAGTACCAGAGAACCAAAAAATAAAAGAATAAGATAAAACAAGTGAAAAAGCTACAGTCGAGTGTGCTCGACTGTGAGATACCCGCTACCCATTTTGAATAAAAGCTTAATATAGCGGTAATAATCTTAAAATATAAAAAAAAAAAAACTCGAGCACCATCGACCGGGATTTGAACTCGCACGCCACAATTACTATAGTAATTATTGTATACACCATCAAAAAAAAAAAAAAAATGTATCCCGAGCGAGCTAGAACCCAAGCACCACACATGTTCGACTTGCTCTCTACCACCAGAGCCATCGCAGTGCTTATGAACCCCTATGCAAACAGCATGTATATACGTTTACACATCCATACAATACATACATAGCAGGTGTTTTTTGCCCATACAAAAGTATTTATTCAATAACATCCACAATTTTTATTTATAATTGTTGTAAATACGATAAAAAAAAAAAAAAGTTTGTACCCCAAGCGGGCTTGAGCCCGAGTACCACAACATATTGGGTTTGCATTCAACTACAAGAGCTATCGCAGTGCCTCTATGCATACAGATACAAAGCGTCACTCGCTACTAAACAGCTAACTACCCTTGCATGCTCGCACGACAAAGTCTCATAGCGACCCACGCAAAGTTCAACGGTTGTATTTCACAATGCTAACAGCTCGTGTTTGGGACATATTTTGCTGAGAGAGCATCGACAGATTTGTAGCAAGAACCGTTGCAAGCACTTTTCCACTGCATTGCTTAGCTTTAGTTCTAGTTCTTATTTCTTACTCTAGTCAGTTTTATATTGAAATCGTGCAAGCAAAACTGTAAAAAAAGCCTCCAAAAAGATATTAAGCCTTATCATTGCTTCTGCCAGAAGGCGAGTGTATTGGGAGAGTAAAATCTTTCCAGCGTAATCTTCACAAACTCCAACAACTTCCCCGGCAACCTGAAACTGGCAAGACACTGGAGGATACATTTTAATAATTGACGCCCAACATATTTAAAATAAACAAGTAAGAAAGCTACAGTCGAGTGTGCTCGACTGTGAGATACCTGCTACTCATTTTGAATAAAAGCAAAATATTGCGGTAATAATCTCAAAATATTAAAAAGAAATATGCATGTATTCTCGATCGGGATTTGAACTCGAGCACCACCGACCGGGTAGTTAAAAAAAACCATTCAAAACTATTCCTTTAATAACTTAAACAATTTTTTTCTCATCGTATCCAAATTTTCAGGAATCACAAATATCATTGTTATTATTGTATTATTGTTATTATTCGCACGTCTAGCTTTAATATTACTCTTGTTATTATTGATTTGTGGGGGCGGAAGTGGGCGTGGCAAAACTTTGAAACAAACTTGATCTGCGTGCAAACATAACAAATACTGTCGAAAAAAAAATATAGCTTTATCTTTTATAGTCTCTGAGATCTAGGTGTTCATACGGACAGACACACAGACGGACATGGCTATATCGCCTCGGCTGTTGATGCCGAGATGCCTCCTTCTACCTGTTACATACATTTTCTGCCGGCACAAAGTTATAATACCCTTATACCCTATGGGTAGCGGGTATAAAAAGATAAGTTTACAAGTGCTTGTAAAACTAGGCCTTGAATTTGTGATAATTTTTTTTTTCGAGTGAAAATACCATTTTGTTTTCTGACCTTTGTACAACGTGGTGTATTATTAAGTGCTTAAATTTACGCCCATGAGTTGGGCATATAGAGAGATTAAGCGAGAAATTGATAGTGACGATAGTGAAGAAGCAGGTTTCCACCCTCAGCAGATACATAGAACCGATACAGAAATAGACACTGAACAGTTAAAGTCTCTAATACAAAGTTAATGCCGCTCTCGCGGAGCAAGAACACCGTCTAAGACAGCAGTTTGCAGTAGAACTAAATGCTGTCAGATCCCGAGTAGATACGTAGTAGATATCTGCACCATGCATCAAAGTATTCGAAAAGGTTACAGTCGATCCAAATGAAAAATGTGAAGTGAGACTTGATATAATCAAGTATGTACCGACTTTCAAAGGTGTGCAGAGTGAATATGTGTTATGGAGGCAAGCTGCCTTGGACGCATACGAAATCTTTAGACAATACAATGGTAGCGAAGCACATTACGAGGCGGTAGCTATTTTACGAAATAAAATATGCGGAGCAACTAGATTAGTCTTGACATCACATAACACTGTTTGTAATATGGACGCAATTATTGCGAGGTTAGATTGTACGTACGCAGACAAAAACGTCTCTGCGCGGACTCAGGCAGCAGTTAGAAATGATCAGGCAAGATGAATTAGGTTTGATGGAATATTATGACGAGGTTGAGAAAAGCTCACCCTTGTCACCAATAAAATTGTCATGACTCATGATGAGCAAGCTGCCACGATCCTTAATTCTGAGGTTCGAGATGATGCTCTACACGCATTCATTTCAGGTCTTAAGTGATCCCTAAAAGCATTCGTGCTACCAGCTCAGCCTAAAGATTTGCCGTCAGCACTAGCTTTGGATCGCGAGGCTGAGAATAGCATCAAAAGAAGTATGTTTGCAGCTTCTTATGCAAAGGTAATCGAAGACCGGGGGCAGCATGAAAGTATCAAACAGGGAAACCGACAACAGTCGAAGCCCAATAGAAATCAAGAAAGAAACCCACACTTCACGGGTAAACCGGCTTATAGTAGGACTCAGCAAGAAAATAATCCGAATTCGAAAGGCAAAGAGGGACAACTAAATCAACCTCAGCCCATGGAAGTTGATGCAACTAACTGGTCCCAGAATACTTCAGGTTTTGGTGAAGCACAGAAAAGACAAAACACATCAGAACGGATTTCCGGTCAGAGACGCCAGCGAGTTAATAACAGAACCCAAACCGCAAACAATGACCAGAGGTATGCAGACGCGTCCGAATCTGCGGCCGCGGAAATCGATTCAAATTATGGAAACGATCGATCTGCTAACGCAGGCGGGCGCCATTCTCAACATGAAAAACAAATGTTTAAGCTACGGCAACAGGTGCGAACCATTGCAATTCCATTCATGTGAAAATGTAAATTTCACTCAAGTGAACGAAATAACAGTCCCTAAAAATATAAGAGACAAGTTCAGGCAGAAGATGTCGATAAGAATTAAAGCGTTTTCGACCTCTAGCGAGGCATTACCATTTAACACATCAGTAGTCGCCACAATTCGTACTACGGACAATGATCCAGTATATTCCAGACTGTACCCATACCCAAGCGGGGTGGCAAATTTCGTTAACAACGAAATTGCACAACTGTTGACGCCGAAGGCAACAAAAATAAGCGACTCGTTATTGACTTTAGAAAGTTAAACGATCGAACCATTGCCGACCGCTACCCAATGCCAAGTATACCAATGATTTTAGCGAATCTGGGAAAGGCTACATTTTTCACAACTCTTGACCTTAAGTCAGGGTATAATCAGATATACTGGGCAGAGAAGGATCGAGAAAAGATATCGTTCTCAGTCAACGGCGGGAAATACTAATTCTGTCGTATGCCTTTTGGGTTTAAAAATGCCAGAAGCATTTTCCAAAGAGCTATTGACGACGTGCTTAGAGAACAAATCGGAAAATGTTACTACGCCTACGTCGACGATGTAATAAATAATTTTCTCAGAAATGAACCACGTCCAACATATCGACATTATACTCCAAAAGTTATACGAGGCAAACATGGGGGTAAAAAAAAAAACAGTTTTTTGAGCTTGTGTCGAATATCTTGGGTTCATTGTGGCCAGAAATGGAGCCAAAACTGATCCTGAGAAAGTCAAAGCGATACAGGAATGCGTCTAACCGACAAACGCTGAGATCATTTCTGGGCATATCTAGCTACTATAAAGATTTTGTGAAAGATTTCGCTTCGATAGCTAGGCCATTGACTAACATGCTCAAAGGTGAAAATGGGTCTGTGAGCAAGCACATGTCTTGGCCATTGTATGGGCCCTCGGTAAACTGCAAAATTATCTGTATGGAACCATAGAATTACGCATTTACACTGACCACCAACCACTCACTATTGCAGTGTCTGAAAAGAACATTAACACAAAAATTAAAAGGTGGAAAGCATTCCTAGAAGAGCACAACGCCAAAATCTTCTATAAGCCAGGGAAAGATAATCACGTGGCAGACACCTTATCACGCTAAAACATCAATGCCTTACAAAACGAGCCCGCATTTGATGTAGCCACCATCCATAGTGAGCAGTCATTAACCTTAACTGCAGAAACTGTTGACCAACCCATAAGTGACTTCAGAAACGAAATGGTTCTTGAAGAAGCACGCTATGCTCTTCATCAAAAAATCATTATGGTTGCCAGCAAAATGCACCACATAATACATTTTAATGACAGAAGCCAACTAATTGAAACATTAAAAAATGCTGTTAATCCAGAAGTGGTCAAAGAAATCTATTGCGACTTGCCCACGTTAGCCGCTGTGCAACACGAATTAAGGACACTGTTTTCAGCGACGAAATTTTGACACTGCTAGAGCATTGTGACGGACATAACCATCAAAGACGATCAAATAGAGATTGTCAACTCCGAACATAATCGAGCGCATAGGGCAGTACAAGAAAACGTGAAGCAGGTCAGAAAGTATTATTATTTTCCGAAAATGACCAAAATAGCTAATGAAACCGTGATAAACTGTAGGGTATGCACGAAAAGGAAATATGATAAGCACCCAAAGAAGCAGGAACTTGGTGATACACCCATTCCGGATCACACCGGTGAATGACTTCACATCGATATATATTCCACTGATAAAAAGATATTTCTAACATGTGTCGATATTCTCCAATTCTCCAAATTTCTTATTATACAGCCAATAGTATCAAGAGCGATATCAGATGTAATCATCCCCATATTGCAAGTAGTTAACGTTTTTCCAAATACTAAAACTATCTACTGCGATAATGAGGCATCATTTAGTTCAGAAACTGTCATCTCGCTACTAAAAGGCCAACACATGTACAACATTGACTTAGTCAACGCTCCTCCGCTCCATAGCTGTTCTAACGGGCAAGGAGATCGATTCCACAGCACTCTGACGGAGATTGCTAGATTGCCTAGCATTAGCCTGCAGTCTTTACTTGAAAGCTGCATGACGAATTTGGTTAAGTTTTTGTTAGTAGAGGCACACATCAGCCTTGCAGTTTTGCACGAGTTGGCATTACGCCAGCTCGCATCCCACTGAAGTCTAGAGCGCACCTCAATTTCACTGCCTAGAGTTCGCAGGGATATCGGAACATTGCACATGTTACCGACATCGAGCCCCACTCCCTCTTTGGCGAAAGTGTCTGCGATCTCGTTGCCATCGATGCCCTGGTGGCTTGGGATCCAATAGATACGCACGACCGCAGATGCGTTCAGCGACTCTATTGCTCTTCTGCTGTCCAGGACAACTTTGGACTTGACCACATCAGAGTGCATTGATCTTATTGCAGCCTGGCTGTCAACAAAGATAATAGAGGTGTGATTACGCTGTAAACCCCGAGCCAATTCGGCAGCCTTGCCAATGGCAAAAACTTCCGCCTGGAAGATGCTGCAATGGTCTGGGATGGTTTATAGGATTGTTTGGAGACCGGGTCTGGGCAGTATACGGCCGCTCCGACACCATCATCCATCTTCGACCCGTCGGTGAAGAGGTTGAGGGCTTCGGGAATGCATAACCCTTCCCGCCAGCACTCTGGTTCCAAGAATATTGTGTTAATATGGTCAGTACTGGTAAGGGGGATAGTATAGTCCAAGTCTCTACTAGTCTCCCTACCAATGGCGCTGTGACCATAGCCTAGCAGACCCAGATTGCCAATTGCGGCAATCCGAAGGGACGATTTTGCGGCTATGGATTGCGCGTATAAGTTTAATGGTTCGACACCAGCTATTACCTCCAGGGCTTTAGTTGGCGTCGACCTGAGTGCGCCTGTGATACACAGTAGCGCTTGACGCTGTGTTCTTTCCATGATGATAGGGCGAACAACTGAAATGTATATCCACCGCATTAGATTAGGAGAGAGGCCCCAAGTGCAACTAAGCATCTTTTTCACCATGTACAAGGCTCCGGTAGCCTTCTTCACCCTTTCTAACAAATTGAGCTTCCATGACAGTTTGCTGTCCAGGACCACACCTAGGTATTTTACTGCTAGGCTCGGCTTTAGCATAGTGCAGCCTATTTTTGGGGGGGACCACGCAGTTACCTTATACCTCTTCCGCGTTAATGCTGAGCCCGGCTGATTCGGCCCATGCTTTAACTTCCCGCAAAGTAAGTTCCATTACGGAACTAAGGGTGATTGGGCATTTCCCAGTTATCAAAATGCTTATGTCGTCAGCATAGGCAATTAACTTGGGGGCCCGTCTAGTAAATTTTAGAAGTAGGCTATTTACGACCAAATTCCAAAAGAGAAGCGAGAGAACCCCACCCTGGGGAGTGCCACCTCGCACTACCTTTGTAATGGCCACATCGCCCCACGTAGCCACCACCCGCCTGTCACAAAGAAGGCGGTTGACCCAACTGTGGATCGCTGGTGCCGTGTTAACTGAGGTAAGGCCCTTCATAATAGCATCAGTGGTGACGTTATTGAAGGCGACTGAAATGTCAAGAAATGCACCCAAGGCATATTCTTTATAGTGGTCTGCTTTTTCGATGGAGGCTACTAGAGCATGGAGAGCAGTCTCAATGGACTTGCCCTTTGTATACGCATGCTGATTTGGGGACAACAGATGCATTGAGTTGCTTCTGATGTGCAAATCAAGTAGCTTTTCCAATGTTTTTAGCAGGAAAGAGGTTAGGCTGATAGGCCGGAAGTCATTTGGGACCACATGACTGCATTTGCCCGCCTTGGGCAGGAAAATGACTTTCGAGGTCCTCCAAAGTGTGGGAATATGACCCCATGCGAGGCACGCCGAATAGATACCCGATAGCCACGGAACAATCGTGAGCTTGCTGGCTTGCAGCATTGCTGGCGAAAGTCTATCGAGACCGGGCGACCTGACCTTCGCAAAGGAGCCGATAGCCCAAATTATTTTGTTATCTGTAATTAGACGGGCAGGGGGTCTCATAACTGGGAGACTAGGAAAGAGCTGCCAGTCACTGTTCTCTATATGATTTGAAGTCAATTTCCGCTAATCAGCTCACAGAAGTCCCAATAGTTAAACTTAGAGTTATATATGTTAGTTAAATACCCTAAAATGAAGAAATTATATAAGAAACGAGATTCCTCCCGGTCTACCACAACCAGGCCATGATACAAATCTCAGATAGCATAGTCGCCGAATGCGTCGATGGAATCATTGCTGTCAACAATTGCGAACACACCAACTACGCCACTTTTTGCAAGATGTCAACGCAAGAGAGCTGCGCCCGTGAAAGCCATTCCAGAGAATTGGCCAACCGACCACTACTACCAATTTCACTAGTGGACGAGGAAATAAACAGCATTATCGAACAACATGCTAAAGTCAGCATCGACGATGGCCCTAATAAACAACACCAAGTACGTGAATCGCAATGCCTTTGCCACTCCTCAACATCACTGGACAAGACCAAATCCTGAGCCTCTCGTCGTTACACCGGATGAGTGATCAGAATATAAATTTCATCCGTCAGCTAAGAGAGAAGATCGTGTCAGGAGGATCACCAAAAGCTTGGTTCGTGATTATAATTGGTGGTAGTATTGTTTTTGTGGAGCTCTGGCCTTTCTACAATACTGCCACAGAAGACATGCCTCTTTCAAACCAGAATGAGCCATCGGTCAACTTAACGGCACCGAGGACGGTTACGAACTTGAGGGGGGAGTAGTTAACAAGCGTCACTCGCTATTAAACAGCTAACTACCCTTGCACGCTCGCACGACAAAGTCTCATAGCGACCCACGCAAAGTTCAACGGTTGTATGTCACAATGCTAACCGCTCGTGTTTGCGACATATTTTGCTGAGAGAGCATCGACAGATTTGTAGCAAGAACCTTTACCAATACTTTTCCACTGCATTGCTTAGTTTTAGTTCTTAGTTCTTAGTGTAGTCAGTTTTATATTGAAAGCAAGCAAAGCTGTAAATATAATTGCACCGGCCATCTGCCGCCAAAAAGGCGAGCGTATTGGGAGAGTAAAATCTTCCCAGCATAATCTTCACAAACTCCAACAACTTCCCCGGCAACCTGAAACTGGCGAGACACTGGAGGATAGTATCTACCAACTTACCCCAGCAACCTGGAACTGGCGAGATACTGGAGGATACATTTTAATAATTTATATGTATACGCATACATACAACACGTACATAGAAGGCGTTTTTGTCCATAAAAAACTATTTCTTTAATAACTTAAACAATTTTTATCTGATCGCAACCAAATTTTCAGGAATCACAACTACTTATTGTATTATTGTTATTATTGTATACTCCAAAATTCGCAGCTCTAGCTTTAATATTACGCGTTATTCGATTTTCTTAATTTGCGAAGGGGGCGTGGCAAAAATTTGAAACAAACTTGATCTGCGTGCAAACATAGCAAATGCTGTCGAAAAAATGAGAGCTCTATCTCTTATAGTCTCTAAGATCCAGTGCTTCAGTGTTACATTTCCTGCCGGCACAAAGTTATGATACCCTTCTACCCTATGGGTAGCAGGTAAAAAAATAAATAAATACAATTTATGTAAACTTATACTTTTTAAATGTACTTTGTGTAAATAGGGTAACTAGATGCAAGGCAAATTATATAGAGATTTCATATTGATTTTTTTTTGGTTTGAATTAAAACGTATGTATTTTTTCTATGGTTTTCTTTATTTAAAAGTGAAGAATCAGTACAACCAAAAATATACCTCAACAACACAATGAAGAAAATTTGTATAAGGCCCAAGCCCTGTGTATCTGTACAAGGAATATGCTGACGTGACAAGGTCTTGGCAAATCCTTGACGCTTGAGACGTCTTAGTGGAAGTGGACGCCTTGCGAGTCGGCTGTGATGACTCAGCAGTCTATCTCTGTATCGGCTGGTGTGACGACCGATCTTCTCCTCAATCGTATACACTATCAAGTCCCTGTGTATTGTGGAACCACGCACATACCAGAGGCAGTTTGTTATCTACCTTAGTGCTTTGTTTTGCATAGTTTGCATGCGGATGTTGGATTTAGCCGCAATCCCACAAATCTGTATTCCGTATAGCCATATTGGGGCTATGCATTGGATATACACAGTGTCATGATGCTCCTTTTGTTTAATAGCCATCGCAGTTGTTGCATCCTTTGACCACACTTTTTTTTCGTGGCTATGAGATGTGGTCCAAAAGTAAGGCGTTTATCTAATTCAATCCCCAGGTATTTGGCTACCTTCGGCTGCTCTAAAGTAACGCCTTCCAGCTTGATAGGGGGCCTAGTTGAAATCAGCGTTTTCAACGTGAAGCATGGGTTGACGGTTTTCAGGGGGTTTATCTTTAAATTCCAACTTCTGCACCAATCAGCCAGAGTGATAAGACACACCTGTACTCCGTTAGCGGCTTCTACGTGGTCCGTACAGTTATACAGAACTGCAATGTCGTCTGCATATGTGGCAATTAATGCCTTTGAGGGAGATTCCATACAGTCGTCATTGGGCGTAGGTATATCTGCTGTGTATAGAGAGTATAACAGAAGCCCATGCACACTGCCTTGCGGCACACATGACCCTGACTTTGAATGTTCGTCCTTCCAGGTATGATCTAAAGAGTCCATAGTATGGTGCTGGTAAAAGATTTTTTTATTTTGCATAGCAGGCCGTCATGCTGTCGAAGGCCTGTAAGTGTTGCTGGTTTATGACTTCTCGAAGCCGGTGGCCGAAGAGACTCTCCCACACCTTGGATACAGCAGGGAGGACTTAAGGGGCGATATGACTCAGCGTCTGTCTCCGGTTTACCTGGCTTATGGATTATCAGGATAGATGTCAACTTTCACTGCTTTGGGTAAGCCTCCACTATGAACATAGCGTTAAATATTAGCGCTATATACAGAAGCGCTCTAGTTAGTAGAGCCTTCAATGTAGCATGGCAGATCCTGTCTGCACCAGGAGCTTCATTGTTTGATAGAGCCTTGGTAATGCCAGTAATCTCCTTAATCCTGATAGGGCGGATAGGCAGAGACATCGGCCGTGGTGTCAGCAGGGTATTGCGAATCTCGCTAACTTGCTGGATAGTGGCAAGCTCGAGCGGTGTGAAACGATCCTCCAGGTGGTGAGCGAATGAGTTAGCTTGCTCCCCCTCATTTTTTGCCAACTCCCCGTTTGAGCACCTGATTGGGACTTACCGGAAAGGCTGTCTCTTAAGTGATTTAGTACACTTCCATAACTAATTTGTGCCAGCGGTGTAATCCATGTTAGCCAACTTTTGTTGAAAAAATCACTTCGAAGTTTCTTTCAGAATTTCACGGAGCTGTTTCGCTGCTGTGTTCCAAAGAATACGATCCCAAGGATCTTGCGATCGAATTGCTCTTCTACGAAGGCGCCTTTTCGTTTTAAGGAGCTCTCTGTCATAGTTATCTGGACTATCGGGCGCTGCTGGTAAGTATTATAGCCGCCTCTATATCTTCCCCTGTATCCAGTGATTGATTAAGCTGGAATGTCGTGTCTAGGTACTGCTTGAAGACGGTCAGGTTTGTATATTTGGTAACGAGTCGAGGGCTGGAGTAGCTGACTACCACTTCTGTTGCTATTGTGGCTACTAGAGGAAGGTGGTCGGAGTCTAGATCCCAACAGTGGCTTATTTTTCTTCGATCGTCCGGTATGCCGAGGTGCACAGCAAAGTCTATGCAAGTCGGGGTGTGACTGCGAACGTATGGATACCTAGTGGCCGATCCTGTAGCGAGTATCTTGTTTCCACAGAAACATATGGCCTCTGCTAATTCTCTCCCTTTTGGGGAGTTGTATGAATCACCCCACAACCAGTGACGCGCATTCCAATCACCGCCAATCAGGTATCTGTGGCCGTAAGTACTAAAGATGTCTGTGAAATCTCTCTCAATCAATCTATTTCGAGGAGGGCAGTAGATGGCACTAACTTCCATATCACCGAGCCCGGTGACTACCTTAATTTTAGACATTTGAAAATGTCTCAGGGAGCTCCACCTACGCTCCTATTATTGTGAGATGGTTTAAAGGCTGGGTAAAAGGCGTAACCGTGTACTTTAACGGTGGCTCCCCAGTTTAATCGTGTTTCGCTTAGAAGGATTATATAAATTTTGTTATTGTGCGCAAAAAGCTCAACTTCTTTGGCTTTCCCTGCGATGCCATTGACATTCCAGATTAGAATTTTAAGAGAACTCATTGTGACGCTGATGCATTGTTTGGGACGTGGAGGTTCGAGGAATCCCAATTCCTTTGCTTAATGGTTTTTAACAATTCAAACACCATACCTTCAAGCCGGCCTAGTCGTTGACTATTTTGCTCGGTCAGTTTGTGTTGATCATGTTGTTGCTGTTGCAGGAAACGTAGTAGCTGCTGCTGTTGTTGTTGATGGTGTTGCTGCCATTCCATGAATTGTTGATGTTGTTGAATAATCAGAGCTTGAACGTCAACTGGAAGCTGCTGCTGCGTATAATTTCCGTTGGAGTTGTTAGTCTGTAGTTGTATCTGGAGACCATGTAATCGGCGCTCGGCATGACCATTGCTATTTCTAGCAACAGATGCATAGGACAGGCCAGCAGTGTGGAATCCAGGAGTGCTAGTATGTTGAACTTTTTGCTGACGAATTGGCTGTTGCTGTTGTTGATGTAGGTGTTGCGTTTTTGAACGGTTAGGCATACCCCCAATATTCGTTGATAGTTTCGCAAGTGATTGCTTTGTTCTAGAGGATCCCATTGATTTCCTTAGGAACTCCTGGTACCACTGGCAGCCTTTCTAGCTTGCCATATGACTGCCTCCACAGTGGTTGTTGATCCTGAGGACGAACACACTCATTGGTGGGGTGCTTTTCGCCACATCGCGCGCAATAAGCCTGTCGACGGCAGTATTTCGCTGAGTGACCGTATTCCTGACAACGTGTGCAATTCGCAATTTCAGATCTTTTTCGCATACTCTCAACAGTTACTTTTTGTCGGCAAAGCATTTTAATGTCAAAGACAGCATTATAATCAGGACATTTTCTAATGTTAATGATAAATATGTTTAAGTTTTTGTTTTAAGCAATCTGCTATGCACATTTTCTGCAGACGCAGAAGTATGTTAGGTCAGATCAAAACTTGTGATAACGCAAAGCTTTGTAGCCCTTCTGTGCAGCTAGGCGCAGAGTTAAGGGGAAGCTTTGCTCAAATGGGCAGCGAACGCAGTCTTGTCTAAATCAGCCCATCTACAGGTGAGCATGTTGGCGAACATGTTGTGCTCGACGAAATTTTTCTCGTGGATGGTAGTGTTCGTCGTCAAATTTCGTGTTCGCCAAAATGCTCGCATGAAATTAAAATTATTCTATTTTGTCTATGTTGGCACTAACATGCTCGCCAATGGATGGCAACGTTGGCACGAACATCATTTGTGAAATCATTTAGTAGAGAAAAGACGTGTTTGTGAAGCGCAAAATGAGCAAAAAATGTATGCAAGAATTCATTTGTTGTCTGCAAAATCAATTATTATATTATTATATGTATTTCAATTATTATGTGCCCAAGGGTCCGGGGAGAAAATCCTGTTAAGAATTTCAGGTCTTCATAACTTTGGCCACTACTAAATTTAACAGTTTTTTATATATAGAACTGTCCATTGGAAGAAAGTTTTTTTTTTCTTTTTTTTTAAGCAAATATGTATTGCCATCAATGCAATTACAGTGCCGCTTTCATTGTCCGTTGACATGTTGACTGCTTGAAAATTTGCTGACAAATGATGTTCGCGAGCATGTTGGCACTAGTTGGTGGGCAAATGAAATTCAAGTTGGCGAGGATGTTCGCCAACATGCTTGCCTGTGGATGACCTGCTTAACTGTTGTTTAATTGTTGTTATTGTCAAAGATTATCACTTGATCTCTTTTTTACACACGTAAAGCAATAGACCAATACGAGACGAATTTTCCGGTTTAATTTAATTTTGTATAATTAAAAAGTTGCATTGTACAGAATAGCGTAATAATCGTTTCATAAATTTTCCCAAAGTTGGTTTTGAATTCGATTAGTTTTTGCTTCTGTGTGATTGATAACTTCTGTTTGTTACATACTATCCAGTGTTGCCAGTTTAGCTTATTATATGCTAGCGCTAGCATGTTTGAAAATGGAAAACTTGTAAAATATGCATCTAGCTTATTGCTTGAAATATAGCTAATTTTAAAATTAATCTGGAATAATCTAGTTTTAAATGTATTTGCGACATAATCGGTTTGTTTTGTATGAAGAATATGCATGAAAATATCGGTGCTTCTTCTTTGTTGACCGATGGTTACGTGCATTTCATATGATCGTGAATTTATTTCTAATTGATAGTGTCATCGAAGATCGATAAGTTGGCTGTTGTGTTACCACTAATCGTTTGGAGTTGTGAAATTAAAGAAACCGTTTGTTAAAATACCAAAAGAGATATGTACATACATTGATATGTATGTATCGCGGAAGCGCGTGTTATCAGGGGGCATTAATAAGACATTTAATATGATTTTTCTTCACACATACAAAAAAAATATTGTTTTTTCTTTTGGAAACTGCCGCAATTGATATTTAAAGAACTAATCATAAATATAGCCCGCAATGATTTTTTCCACCCATTTAAAGACTTAATAAGGTTTCATGTTTTCTCTCATTTGGGCGTAGCTTATTTTTCTGCATTTTTTTTTTAAATTTGGCTTATTCTAGCTTTTTTTCTCAATCTAGCTTATACGGGTACTCAAAACCTGGCAAGAAATATCAGATTTTGATCCAATTCCATGGTTCCATATTCCATTCCATGGTTCAATATATTTGTGAAGATCAACGTAAACCTCTCTTGGAGAATTTTACTTATCGATAACAAAAATAGTAATGGCTCCGCATTTAAAAATTTTGTGGCTACTAGAGGAAGGTGGTCGGAGTCTAAATCCCAACAGTGGCTTATTTTTCTTCGGTCGTCCGGTATGCCGAGGTGCACAGCAAAGTCTATGCAAGTCGGGGTGTGACTGCGAACGTATGGATACCTAGTGGCCGATCCTGTAGCGAGTATCTTGTTTCCACAGAAACATATGGCCTCTGCTAATTCTCTCCCTTTTGGGGAGTTGTATGAATCACCCCACAACCAGTGACGCGCATTCCAATCACCGCCAATCAGGTATCTGTGGCCGTAAGTACTAAAGATGTCTGTGAAATCTCTCTCAATCAATCTATTTCGAGGAGGGCAGTAGATGGCACTAACTTCCATATCACCGAGCCCGGTGACTACCTTAATTTTAGACATTTGAAAATGTCCCAGGGAGCTCCACCTACGCTCCTATTATTGTGAGATGGTTTAAAGGCTGGGTAAAAGGCGTAACCGTGTACTTTAACGGTGGCTCCCCAGTTTAATCGTGTTTCGCTTAGAAGGATTATATAAATTTTGTTATTGTGCGCAAAAAGCTCAACTTCTTTGGCTTTCCCTGCGATAACATTGACATTCCAGATTAGAATTTTAAGAGAACTCATTGTGACGCTGATGCATTGTTTGGGACGTGGAGGTTCGAGGAATCCCAATTCCTTTACTTAATGGTTTTTAACAATTCAAACACCATACCTTCAAGCCGGTCTAGTCGTTGACTATTTTGCTCGGTCAGTTTGTGTTGATCATGTTGTTGCTGTTGCAGGAAACGTAGTAGCTGCTGATGTTGTTGTTGATGGTGTTGCTGCCATTCCATGAATTGTTGATGTTGTTGAATAATCAGAGCTTGAACGTCAACTGGAAGCTGCTGCTGCGTATAATTTCCGTTGGAGTTGTTAGTCTGTAGTTGTGTCTGGAGACCATGTAATCGGCGCTCGGCATGACCATTGCTATTTCTAGCAACAGATGCATAGGACAGGCCAGCAGTGTGGAATCCAGGAGTGCTAGTATGTTGAACTTTTTGCTGACGAATTGGCTGTTGCTGTTGTTGATGTAGGTGTTGCGTTTTTGAACGGTTAGGCATACCCCAATATTCGTTGATAGTTTCGCAAGTGATTGCTTTGTTCTAGAGGATCCCATTGATTTCCTTAGGAACTCCTGGTACCACTGGCAGCCTTTCTAGCTTGCCATATGACTGCCTCCACAGTGGTTGTTGATCCTGAGGACGAACACACTCATTGGTGGGGTGCTTTTCGCCACATCGCGCGCAATAAGCCTGTCGACGGCAGTATTTCGCTGAGTGACCGTATTCCTGACAACGTGTGCAATTCGCAATTTCTGATCTTTTCGCATACTCTCAACAGTTACTTTTTGTCGGCAAAGCATTTTAATGTCAAAGACAGCATTATAATCAGGACATTTTCTAATGTTAATGATAAATATGTTTAAGTTTTTGTTTTAAGCAATCTGCTATGCACATTTTCTGCAGACGCAGAAGTATGTTAGGTCAGATCAAAACTTGTGATAACGCAAAGCTTTGTAGCCCTTCTGTGCAGCTAGGCGCAGAGTTAAGGGGGAAGCTTTGCTCAAATGGGCAGCGAACGCAGTCTTGTCTAAATCAGCCCATCTACAGGTGAGCATGTTGGCGAACATGTTGTGCTCGACGAAATTTTTCTCGTGGATGGTAGTGTTCGTCGTCAAATTTCGTGTTCGCCAAAATGCTCGCATGAAATTAAAATTATTCTATTTTGTCTATGTTGGCACTAACATGCTCGCCAATGGATGGCAACGTTGGCACGAACATCATTTGTGAAATCATTTAGTAGAGAAAAGACGTGTTTGTGAAGCGCAAAATGAGCAAAAAATGTATGCAAGAATTCATTTGTTGTCTGCAAAATCAATTATTATATTATTATATGTATTTCAATTATTATGTGCCCAAGGGTCCGGGGAGAAAATCCTGTTAAGAATTTCAGGTCTTCATAACTTTGGCCACTACTAAATTTAACAGTTTTTTATATATAGAACTGTCCATTGGAAGAAAGTTTTTTTTTTTTTTTTTTTTTTAAGCAAATATGTATTGCCATCAATGCAATTACAGTGCCGCTTTCATTGTCCGTTGACATGTTGACTGCTTGAAAATTTGCTGACAAATGATGTTCGCGAGCATGTTGGCACTAGTTGGTGGGCAAATGAAATTCAAGTTGGCGAGGATGTTCGCCAACATGCTTGCCTGTGGATGACCTGCTTAACTGTTGTTTAATTGTTGTTATTGTCAAAGATTATCACTTGATCTCTTTTTTACACACGTAAAGCAATAGACCAATACGAGACGAATTTTCCGGTTTAATTTAATTTTGTATAATTAAAAAGTTGCATTGTACAGAATAGCGTAATAATCGTTTCATAAATTTTCCCAAAGTTGGTTTTGAATTCGATTAGTTTTTGCTTCTGTGTGATTGATAACTTCTGTTTGTTACATACTATCCAGTGTTGCCAGTTTAGCTTATTATATGCTAGCGCTAGCATGTTTGAAAATGGAAAACTTGTAAAATATGCATCTAGCTTATTGCTTGAAATATAGCTAATTTTAAAATTAATCTGGAATAATCTAGTTTTAAATGTATTTGCGACATAATCGGTTTGTTTTGTATGAAGAATATGCATGAAAATATCGGTGCTTCTTCTTTGTTGACCGATGGTTACGTGCATTTCATATGATCGTGAATTTATTTCTAATTGATAGTGTCATCGAAGATCGATAAGTTGGCTGTTGTGTTACCACTAATCGTTTGGAGTTGTGAAATTAAAGAAACCGTTTGTTAAAATACCAAAAGAGATATGTACATACATTGATATGTATGTATCGCGGAAGCGCGTGTTATCAGGGGGCATTAATAAGACATTTAATATGATTTTTCTTCACACATACAAAAAAAATATTGTTTTTTCTTTTGGAAACTGCCGCAATTGATATTTAAAGAACTAATCATAAATATAGCCCGCAATGACTTTTTCCACCCATTTAAAGACTTAATAAGGTTTCATGTTTTCTCTCATTTGGGCGTAGCTTATTTTTCTGCATTTTTTTTTTTAAATTTGGCTTATTCTAGCTTTTTTCTCAATCTAGCTTATACGGGTACTCAAAACCTGGCAAGAAATATCAGATTTTGATCCAATTCCATGGTTCAATATATTTGTGAAGATCAACGTAAACCTCTCTTGGAGAATTTTACTTATCGATAACAAAAATAGTAATGGCTCCGCATTTAAAAATTTTGCTTTCAAAAGCAAGTACAATGCCTGTATCGAATTCACTTCTTGTTTTGGTTGTAAATGAATTGAAGGAAATGGGAATTAAACACAAAGAAAAGAAACCCAAAATAATAAAGGTAATAAATAATGTTTTATAAGTATAAACTACATGGTAATGACATAAACGTATTTTAATCTAAAGGCTTCAGTCGAACATCGGTTGTTTCGCCAAGGATTGCAATACCTAAAATTAGCAGATGCATTTCTTGAAAATGGAACAGTGGTACAGATACCGCAATTTGTTGTCGAAGCTTGTAGTTTTATATTGGAGCATTGCGAAACAGAAGGCATATTTCGAAGAGCGGGCTCAGCGATAAAGCAACGAGAGATTCGTGTAAGATTTGAAAACTACCAGCATTTTATTTTATGAATATAAAGTTAATGTTTTTACTTTACAGAAATTTCTCGAAGCTGGAAATTCTTTAGGAAAATGCCACCGGGTTATAGATGTTGCCAATATTGTGAGTTATTTCTTTCGAGAGTTACCTGAACCTCTTATTCCATCTTATTTACACGACACTCTCGTAAGATGCCTCTTAACTCCAACAACAGATACATCAACATCAAATACCATTCATTCCATGCAATTGACTTGTTTGATAATGCCCTTGCTGACAGTTCAAACTCTGGCATATTTTATGCAATTTCTAAACACGATCACAAGGCATGTCGGCTCCAACAAAATGTGTGCTCAAAACTTGGCAATTGTAATTGCACCTAGTATCATGCCATACCGTGATATTAACAGCGTCCGCTTCAAGAATCACATTAAAATAGTTGAGCTGCTTATCAACAACGCTAGCGTTATTGGAAATATCCCAGAAAGGATTCACAATAAACTTGGCAGCAAATCCAAGAATCTATTGAACACATGCTTAACAGCGACAAAAAAAAAAGAGACATGAATGCCGCAGACCTCTTACTACCCAAATGCAGCGACGAAGTAGTAAGTATGATCTATAATACATAATTAACAGAGTAAACTATACTTAAAACTTAAAAATGTTAAAAAGTAAGGAGATCATATGTTTCTATTCATATCAAATTTGAAACGCATTTGCTTATTTACAGTTTAAGCCAGTTTGTTTCAACCTGTTTATTTTTTTTGTAGCTCTTTATCAAAAAAAAAATACTTTGCAATCGTGTAAGAATGAGGTTTTTAGCGTGTTAAAAACGGGATGACAGCAAATTTATAACCGTGTAAGACCGAGTTCGTGCTAAAAGAGTCCGTGTTAAGCGAGGGCCAAGTGTATATATCCATAATATGTTACATATACGTATGAGCTAAATTAATAATTTCTGTGTATTTATGCATATGAAGAGTGAACATATAATTTTTACGGCCGATAACCCAAAAACAGTCATGAGTAATACAAAAAAAATTTGTTTGTTCTTTATGAATATTGTTGATCGATATCGTTCATAAAGTTATTATCAACAGACGAAATTACAAGTTATTTACAAACCATTAAGTAGTTCTAGATATTATAAAATCAGAGTCTTTACATTCCTTGCAATACCGTTTTATAGATTCCCCAACAACTAATGATAAAATAATAAATTAATTAAGCAGATTCAAATAGCGTTATATGGTTGATTAAAAAAAGTAATTGTTAAAAATATCATTGAAGCGATGTGGCGGCTGCTCTATGAAGCTGATTGTCATTCACGCGTTGCACAAAATTCTAGGCTTGAATAATGTCTAAGTGTTATAATGTGATACTGTATTTAGTCTGCGCAGTTCATTCGCAGCTGCTCGTTCTCTGTAAACGGTCATGATGTGCTTTTTCCAAAAAAAAAAAAGCGGAGTTAAGATAATCTTTAATGATTGACGGCTGGATACTACACACATACATATATGTACGTACATATACCCATACGCACTATCGTAACCAAACCAGAAGACATTTATTATTAGATTAGTGATAAACCAAAGCCATTACCAAGTTACTTGTCAACCAAAAAAATAATAATTTTCATCGAAATTTAGGTTAGAAATAATCGAGTTTTTTTGCTTTTCAAAAGACAGCAGTCTACAAAAGAAGGAACTGTCCAAATTCTGATTATCCGCTAGTTTTAGTGACTTGGAACGTTAAAGCTGCATTAGATAAGTACCTTAGCAAATAGTTACATTTACCAACCTTTGATATAGTACAAACCGTACTATATTTTGTATGATTTCCCTATTTTACGTGCAATTTAGGAATTTTAATTAGTGGAATGTTAGGCCATTCGTACATGCTATTGATAAATTAAAAAAATTCATTTCATTTGGTGTTTCCGTTTTACAACCATTGCCTTTGTCACGATGAAAACATTTTATTGCTGGCGTTCTTCGTCAGCTGGAATGGGTTTCGAAAATTTTTGCCCAGAACTTAAGAGTAGCAATATCATTATACTCGCTACTTAGGTAGAAAAATTTACTTCTGCTTTGGCTTACAAACTGGTAATTTTGCATTCTATGGTTTATTTTCAGTGTATATCTAAATAGCCTTTGGTATATTTTTTTTGTATTTTTGGGGTATATTAATGTAGTATATTTTGAGAATAATACCGCAATTTTTGGCTTTTATTCACTCGACTTTTTTTTATTTTGTTTCTATCTTTATTATCAAAAGCAATTTAATTGTAGCATCGGATCTGTGATTCCTTGGGAATAATGTTGTTATAATTTTTTGTTATAAACTACAAATTTTATGTAGTAAATATATTCGAGCAAGGATGTGATTAATGTATGCTCAATTTATTTAGATATTTTTAGTATGTTGAAGACAAAGGTTGGTTTAACAATGAATAGCTCTCCTGCAAAGCAAAGTGATACTTCCAATACTCAAGAAATTGAGCTGAACAAGGAAACCTCAAAGGATAAATGTGGATCTGAAATAGACGTCAAGTCGCAAATATGTGCTGATGCTTTTGACGCTTTTCGATCGAAACAAAAGTAAGTGAATATACATATATTTATTATTTATTCTTAAACGCCTGTAGGGCTACATTGAATTATAATTGTTAGTATTATGTTACATATATTAATTATAATAATAATAATAATCGAATAGCAAGCCTCATTTTAATAATAAGAATTATGTATTAATTTCGTATATTTTAGAACATGGTATTATTAAAATAAATTTTTAGAGGGTATTTCACGGAACACACCCAACTGTAGCTTTTTGTCTTGTTTTAGTACAAATGTCTTGAAGTAACATATGTATATTTTATTTGTTGCAGTGAACTAATGAATATGAATGGGAACTATGAAAATCAAGCAGCTAACAAGCGTAGATGGAGTGTTGTTCCAACAGGCTTCGCAAAAGATAACAAGAATAAAAACATGATAAAAAATATTCAAATCCAATCAGGTGATTATGTGAAATCAAACGTAAACACAAAAAATTGTCCACATACTTGCGAAAACGAATTCGATGCTGTTTTGGAACGGGTGTCATCAATAAAAAGCAAAAGTAATACGCCCAAAGAGAAATGCTTCCATAACTTAGAAAGTCCTGTATCTGACGAAATTTTTGTGAAAACCAAACTAATTAATACAAAAATAAAAACACGGCGCAGTAGTGAAGGTAATTTTGTACGATCCCTAAATGTAGTTGGGACCGCACGGAGAACACGAGAACATATGTCGTCACGCATTTATCGGCATATCCCTTGCAATATTAATGTACCATCAGATTCAACACCAAATTTTCGTTCGTCCAAAAGTCAAAATTTAAATACCCCAAGTCCTGGTATTATACAGAAGGATTTTAATCAGTGGTTGCCAGCTGAACATTTTAAAAATTTGGATAACTGTTATACTCCTGTGCAAAAGATAGGAGTTCACTTCGATTCAAAAACGCAGGGATTCCAAAACTTAAATAAAGAACTATTTTTCACAAAAAAAAACATAACAGAAAAGACCATCGTGAAGTTAAAGTCTTCATCAAAAATTATTGTTGAGGAACAAGGTCGTTCTTCTATAGCTCGACTTCGTACTGAAAACTTTGGAATGGTTTTAGCTAGAACTAAATTATTTGAATAGTTGTAATAATTTCGTTTAATAAAAAGAAAAATGTATGCCAATAATCGATTCTTATTTCACTTAACATTAATAAAATCCAACCAATAGTATTTGGTCGGTGAGTAATATTGCAGAATTGCAGCGAGCCCAGGCCCTTCGGGCGAGCATTCCCTTACTTTTTATACCCGCCACCTATAGGGTAGAAGGGTATTATAACTTTGTGCCGACAGGAAATGTGTGTAACAGAAAGAAGGAGGCATCTCCGACCCTATAAAGTATATATATTCTTGATCAGCGTCAACAGCCGAGACGATCTAGCCATGTCGTCTGTCCGTATGAACACCTAGATCTCAGAGGCTATGAGAGATAGAGCTATAATTTTTTTTTTCGACAGCATTTGTTATGTTTGCACGCTTTTGCCCCCGCAAATCAAAAAAATCGAATAACAAGCGTAATCTTAAAGCTAGAGCGAATTTTGGTATGTACAATAATAACTATAGTAGTTATGATTCCTGAGAATTTGGTTGCGATCAGATAAAAATTTTCGAAGTTATAAAAGAAATACTTTTGTATGGGCAAAAACGCCTACTTACTAGGGGTCTTAGTTGCTTTGGCTGACAATCTGGTATATTGTGCCGTCTAAGGTATATTTTGAATGCGGTACTACACTGATATACCACATATACCATTTGGTATATTTTTAGCATTTTACAGTATATTTGGGTTATTTTTTTGAATAATACCGCAAAATATATTTCTTTTATTTAAAATGAGTAGCGGGTATCTCACAGTCGAGTACACTCGACTGTAGCTTTCTTGTTATATTTCTGCTACCCATAAAAGAATAAGGGTATTATAACTTTGCCTGCAGGAAATGTTTGTATCAGGCAGTACACATTGATTTTAGAGACTATAAGAGGCAGCGGTATATTATTTATCGATTGCACTTGTTATGTTTGCGCGCAGATCAAGTTTGTTTTGAAATTTTCACCACGCCCATTTTCGCCCCCCGTAAATCGGAAAACAGTATTTATATTTATGATTCCTGATATTTTGGTTGTGATCGGATAAAAATTGTAACAGTTATTTAAGAAAAACAAGTAAGACTGTGAGATACCAGCTACCCATTTTGAATGAAAGCAAAATATTGTGGTATTATTTCAAAATACTACAAAAATACTAAAAATATACTAGGTGGTATATTTAGTATATCGATAACGTGCCGCATTCAAAACATATCATAGACTGCACAATATACCAGATTGTCAGCCAAAGCAACTAAGACCCCTTGTAAGTAGGCGATTTTGCCCATACAAAAGTATTTCTTTAATAACTATGACAATTTTCAGTAATCACAATTACTGTAGTTATTATTGTTTATACCAAAATTCGTATTTCTAGCTTTAAAATTATGCCTATTTTTCGATTTTTTTGATTTGCGGGAGCGGGAGTGGGCGTGGCAAAAATTTGAAACAAACTTGATCTGCGTGCAAACATAACAAATGCTGTCGAAAAAAGATTAAAGCTCTATCTCTTATAGTCTATGAGATCTAGGTGTTCATACGGACAGACACACAGACGGACATAGATTGTCTCGGCTGTTGATGCTGATCAAGAATATATATACTTTATAGGGTCGGAGATGCCTCCTTCTACCTGTTACATACATTTCCTGCCGTCACAAATTTATAATTTGTATCATTAAAAACTGAATTATGGCGACCCCAGTCGGGCCGTGCCACAGTGGGCGATTTGGTCTCGCTAGCGGCATTTAATTCAAATTTTGAAATTTAAAAAGCATTGATATTTTTTACAAGTCGACAACAGATGCTTTGATTAGATTTATCGAAACGTTTTAAAAGCTCTACGATCAACTGATCATCAGCTGTGAACGGTCAAACACACCTTATGATTTTGCAAAGACCTCTAGAAAATTCTTTCTTTTTTCGCGCATTGATTTCGAGTTCCTCGGAAATTTATAATTTTTATTGAATTTGTTAAAGGTCTGGCTTTTTATTATCTTCAAGGTATGTATTACAAAAAAAAAATGTTTGTGACCGGTCTATAAATGTGTAGCTCATAAAACGTAGTGGTAATTCAGTGTATTAACAACGAGTCCGGATTAGCGTACACCTGTCTTTCATGGAGTCGAACTTACTGGATTCAAGTGGATTCAGTCCAACTCTTTTATTAGCCGAAAGTGTGAATCAGTGGCGTCCAAAATGTGTAATATGAACTGTTATTACCTGCTAGCCTTAAAACTATGGTACTTTTTAGGCACAGTGTTAGTACCAAAAAAGGATCTTTTTTTAGTATTGCACTCAGAAGTTATCCCATTTTTTTCCATCATCCCATCATTTTTTAGATAAAGTTTATATATGAAATTTGTTAATTGAAGTTTAAAAATAAAAGTAAAACAAAATTTTATATTTCCCAATTTTTTTTTTCAAATTAAAAAAAAAATAAATGTAAAATTTTTTTTAACTTAAAAAAACTTAACTTAAAAAAATCTATGACTTTTCTCTGATCAGTGAAAAGAAACCTTCTGAAAACATCTATTTTAGTATAGAACTTATTAATTAAATGCCGCTAGCGAGACCAAATCGCCCACTGTGAGTGCGCTGCGATTCGAACACCAGAGCCTCTTCGGCTCGTTCGCAAATTCGAAGTTCTAACGCAGCGCGCAGCGTTCAGTTCAGTCGCAGACCAAATGCGGAGCGATGAGAACGGGTGTAATTCGTTGCGCTCTGCTTGCGTTTCTATGTATGCGTGTATGTATCTACATGCTCGCCTATATCAGTATGTGTATGCATGTGAAGTTTTGCAACGTGCAGTTGCCTCACTGACAAGCAGCTAGCGCACACCAATTTTGTTTTGCCGCGACGAAAGTCTTGAAGATGAAGACAACAACAATTGCTGGCGTTCTATATGTTTGCAGTTAAATGACGCCTGCACAAGGAAAGCGTTGGCTCATCTGGTGGTGTGCAAGCCTGATATGTTGTGTGTCTGGGTTCAACTCCCGATCGAGAATATATGCGCATTTTGTTTTTTGTTTTTTTAATGCGATTTAAATTTTTTCATTTTTCAAGTTTACTGACAGAAGTAAGAACTAATCGCGCATTGATTTTTGATGACTAACAAGTTTTTAATTTTAAACATTAAATTTAAGCCGTAATTCTAAAAATACTTGTATAATGAAACGGATGGCATTAAATTTGTTGAAATTGAGTAACATATGTTTTTTTAAAAATTAATTTATTTAATTTAAATATTCAAGTGTAAAAATGTTATAAGAAAAAATTGTTGAAATGACCGGAGTGAAATCCATTAAAAAGGTGGCATTCCCGTTTTTGTTGTGGGATTGCCGTTCAACTGAATTTTTTTAAAGAAAGTTTCAAATCATTATTTGCAAAAAAGGCAAATATATTTATTTCAGGGGAAGCATTAATCAATTATGCAGGATAAAATTATCCTTATGTGAGTTGTATCCCCGCAGGAAATTGGACAAACCAAAGGCGAAAATCTCGGTTTTGGGCCCAAAACGAAAACGAAAAGTGAATACCGGAGCATGATTATTATAACCGCTACCCATAGGGTAGAAGGGTATTATAACTGTGTTTCAATGTAAATGTCTAATTTGTTACAATTTTGGTTCGTGTTATATTCCAAGTTATTACAATATGTGGTTCTACTTTTTGTATAAGATCTTGTTTGCGATATTTATTGAAAGTACAAAATGGTTTTTTATGTTTTATTATATTTATATTTTTATATTTATATTTGGACGTTGACGTACTAACGGCAGCACCATCAAGTGGCCCAGCGATACCAAGCACGGGCTTGTTGACGCGCGGACAAAACAAAATAAATTTGTGAACAGCATGCATTAAACGAAAGCCGCGAATAAATATTAAAAGACACTGGACAGCTAATTAAATTAAATTAAAAATATGTTAGAATATATGTAAAATAAGATAAATAACAATTAAATACTCGATAAATAAGCTAATAATAAGGTTTTAAGCATAGGAATAGATTTACTAGAGCAAACTACGTTATTAAGATTATTATAGTGTGTGAAACACAGAATACGGAAGGGATTATGGCAAGCAAAGTTAGTAGATCTACGTGAAATGAGAAGAGGAAGAAAATTCCTAGTGATCCTGACAGGAACTGCAAAACTAATTTGACTTAACAGCTCCAAAGAGTCTATTTCACCATTAATTAGTCTCTGTATAAAAACAGCACCTTGCATAGTTCTGCGGTCAGAAAGAGAAGGAAGGTTTAGTAATAAAAGTCTACTGCGATATGGTGGTAATTTAATATTAGGATTCCAATTTAAACTACGAAGAGCAAATAATAAGAATTGTTTCTGCACCGATTCAATCCTATCTTGATAAACCCTTTACTGGGGATTCCAGACAAGAGATCCGTACTCAAGGATAGGACGAACCAGTGAGACGTACAAAGTCTTAGTGATGTAAGGATCATTGAACTCTTTCGACCAGCGTTTTATAAATCCCAGAACACCCATGGCTCTATTTACAGCAGACAGAATATATTTATCGAATTTTAGTTTTGCATCAAGCAGAACCCCTAAGTCATTAACACCTTCAATTCGCTCAAGAGGCGTATCATATAACATATATTTATTTAACTGAGAAGAACCCCTACAAAAGGTCATAAGCTTACACTTATTGCAGTTGAGATGTAACATATTTACTCTGCACCAAGATTCTAAACGATTAAGATCACATTGTAACAGTGAGCTCGCAAGACTATCATTAAATGTCAGGCAAAGCTTGACGTCATTGGCGTACATAAGTACACGGGAATGCTCAATAACAGAAGGAAGATCATTTATGAACAAAGTGAACAATAGAGGACCCAAATGACTGCCCTGGGGCATACCAGAAGTGACTTGATCACATTTAGATACAAAACCCTTATAATAAACATTCTGAATTCTGTTGGAAAGGTATGAGGATATCCACTCAATTAGGCTATGAGGAAACCCTAAAACATTAAGCTTATACAGTAAAAGGTGATGATTAACAGAGTCATAAGCCTTACTAAAATCGGTATAAATGACATCCGTTTACATTTTATTCTCGAATCCTTTAATTACAATAGAAGAGAACTCCAATAAGTTAGTAGAAGTGGATCTAGACTTCACAAACCCATGTTGGTAAGGTGAAATTATAGATTTACACAGATGTTGCAGTTGAGAAGTTATAATTTTTTCAAATGCTTTCGGAATCGCAGACAATTTAGATATACCGCGATAATTTTGAACTTTAGATTTGCTCCCTTTTTTTAGGATAGGTATAATGTATGATTTTTTCCAGATTTTAGGAAAAGAACATGAGTTAACGGATGATTCAAACAATTTTAAAAGCGGTTTACAGATACTACCAGCACAATACCTTAGCACACAACTAGGTACTCCATCCGGACCAGCCGAAAAAACAGGTTTTATAGCCAATAGTTCCGTTAAAATAGAGCTTTCAGTAATTAAAGGACCAAAAATAGAATTAGATGAATTCAACTGATAAGGATAAGAAAAGGAATTTTGAGAACTTGGGACAGAATATGTCGTTTGGAAAAAGTCCGCAAATAAATCGGCAACATCATGACCATTAGATACTGTCATATTTTCCAAAGACATAAATGCTGGTGATGACGCGGATCTACGCTTCGAGTTAACGAAGTCGTAAAATCGCTTTGGATCACGCTGAAATCTTATTCTGCACCTACTCAAATAATTATTATAGCACTCATTGTTATGAGTGCGAAAAGCAGCTTGAGCAGCAGAATAGCGGAGAAAATCAAAAGAAGAGCCAGTTCCCTTGAATTTTTTGTAAAATCTCGACTTACGATTTTTTAAATTTGATAATTTCTTAGTAAACCATAAGGGTTTATCAGACAAATGTGGAATACTTGATGGAACACAAGCATCAAATAGCGAGTTTAAAGTAGAATAAAACAAGTAAGAAAGCTACAGTCGAGTGTACTCGACTGTGAGATACCCGCTACCCATTTTGAATAAAAGCAATATATTTTGCGGTATTATTCTCAAAATATACCAAATATACTGCAAAAATACTAAAAATATACCAAACGGTATTTGTGGTATATCGATATAGTGCCGCATTCAAAATATACCATAGACGGCACAATATACCAGATTGTCAGCCAAAGCAACTCAGACCCCTAGTAAGTAGGCGTTTTTGCCCATACAAAAGTATTTCTTTAATAACTTCGACAATTTTTATCTGATCGCAACCAAATTTTCAGGGATCATAACTACTATAGTTATTACCGTATATACCAAAATTCGTAACCCTAGCTTTAAAATTACGCTTGTTATTCGATTTTTTTGATTTGCAGGGGCGGAAGTGGGCGTGGCAAAAATTTGAAACAAACTTGATCTGCGTGCAAACATAACAAATGCTGTCGAAAAAAAATTATAGCTCTATCTCTTATAGTCTCTGAGATCTAGGTGTTCATACGGACAGACGGACAGACACACAGACGGACAGACGGACATGGCTATATCGTCTCGGCTGTTGACGCTGATCAAGAATATATATACTTTATAGGGTCGGAGATGCCTCCTTCTACCTGTTACATACATTTCCTGCCGGCACAAAGTTATAATACCCTTCTACCCTATGGGTAGCGGGTATAAAAATTCAACCGCTATATCCAAGTTTGTAAACAAAGAAAGTTGGGACCAGTCAGTTTGAGATATAAGCAGAGCAAGTTTCTCAAAATCGGTTTTCCGAAAACAACGAGTGTACAACGTACACTCGACTCTGACGCAATAAATGGGAACTCCAACGTAATTTCTAAAGTGGGATGGTAAGGGTCTTCAGGGGAAGATATAGGAGATATTCTCGATAGAGAACATGAATCTGGGTCTAAAACAAAAATAAGATCTAGAGACCTGTTTAAGCAATTTGGAATACCATTAATCTGAGACAATGATACCCCGGAGAGACTATCAATAAAAACATGGGATACAGAGGGGGAAAGTCCATTTATATTCTCGGCGGAATGCCATGACACCCCAGCTATATTAAAATCACCCGATCAGAAAGCATATTAGAAATGTCATTAATAATAGAAAAATGAGCTAAATATAAAGCATCATCTGAAGCAGGAGGGATATATGAGCAAGAAATAAAAATGTTTAAACTACCAAAGGATAATCTAACAGCCACTAACTCAATATCAGAAGTGTGATCAATCAATTCTGAATTTAATTGAGCATCTACTGCAATTAAAACCCCACCACCGCGACGTACCTTGCGGTCACGTCTGTATACGGAAAATCTACTAGAAAAGATTTCCGTATCAAGGATGTCATTTTTTAACCACGTTTCAGTAAAGGCAATGACATTGACACTATTTAAATATAAGTCAGTAAGTTTACTACAAATACCTCTTACATTCTGATAGCCAAGAAGTAAAGAGGATGTTAGTTTTTTGAACTGACAGACAAAGAAGAAGGCTTTGCAATCAAATTCTTGCCACTACTAGGAAGAGAAACCGGAGACCGATTTTACTTTTTCGCAACAAATTCTTTAACTAATAGGTTTTCCGGCCAAAACTCTTTACTGCACATAATGCTAAATTGTTCAGCGGGAACACTTATTTTAAAATATGAAATCTCCCGTTCATACGAGAAATTAAATTTATCTACTTTAACCCTGGCTTGAGATTTTGACTTAATATAAGCCCGAACATCATCAGATGTCGTATCAGGGGAGAGCCTTGAAACAAATATCTGCTTAAGAAATGGCACTGCAACTAATGTGTTGCGGACAACTGAGGTAGTAGCTGGAGGCGATTCTTCTATCGTTACAGCACTAACGATCTCAACAGAGGATGGTGATGGTTGAATTTCTTCAACCGTCTCCATCTCAGTCGACAACAAAATCGAAGCCGGAGTAGGAGATTCCAATCTTAATGACGTAATGTCATGATCTGGAACATCCAGAGCTACCGAAGGTTGAGGGGACGGAGAACTAAACGACATTAATTCCCCAGCAGGTGGTACAGATAAGCTTGGAACATCAACTGGGACAGGAAGCTCGATTGGGGTAATCGACAGACGCGTATTGGCCTTTTTTACGCTTCGGAGACTCGGTCAAAAGCTTCATACTCTTAAACCCAGAATCCAAAGCAGAAAAGCTATCGGAGAGTTTTTTAAAGCCCGCCAATATATCTTTAAAGCCAGTTCGCGTCTGCCGTATAAACCCAGCAATATCGCGTTCAGAGTCCCTACAATGTTCACAAGTCCATCTCAATCCAGACTTGGCCGAAATCAAATCTACAATACGGCCGTTAAAGCCAGCACATTTTTCATGTGCAACGTTGTCGCATAACCAGCAACAAACAAATCCCATTTTGGCACCAACTGGCACCGGCATTTCTTGTTATAGCAGACTAACATATTGCTAAAACAAAGATTATTAAACCAATTACAAAATTAAAAAAACAAAAAAGAAATAAATCAAAATAGGTAAATTATTTGCAAACTAATATGATCTGTACTTACGAAGAGCACAAAACACAGAGAGTATGCACTGGTCGAGCGAGACGCAAGATAGAACGATAGGCAACTACAACACCAAGAGAGGGAGAGTTACTATTCTAAAGAGCGTTGAGAGCACAAAGCACAAGCACTGAGAGTTAAGCGCGGGTCGAGCGAGACGCAAGATAGACGATAGCCAACAACAACACCAAGAGAGGGAGAGTTAACTATTGTAACAGCGTTGAGCGCAAAGAATAGCAAGTGAAAAAAGAAGAGCGCGAAAGTAAACAAAAATACAAAAACAAAGTGCAGCGGCAACGAAAACAGATTTGTTTTGCTAACAAAGCAAAGTTTGACCACACAATTTGTTGTTATATTTTCAGAAAAATGATAATAATATACTAAATACAAGAAAGCACACAGCGATTTAACGATCTGTAGTTAAACACAAGTGAGAGAGTAAAATTAATGTTATATTAATTATAAATAAATATGAAATTTAATGAAAAATCACAAAGTTTAATAGGGAAGAAAAAAAACACGTCCGACTGCGACTGCGAGCGAATGAATTTGCAATGCATTGCTCATTTATGATCTTTGAAATATGTAGTATTTGAAACAAAGTTATTATGTATTCCTCTATTTGTTTGCTCAAAATGTTTTTCGTCAAATTTCTTAGTATTACCTGTCTTTTTTGAAAGGGTTCGTTGTTACAGACTTTACTAACAGGGCTTGTCTAAATGTTGTATGTACTTCAAAATTACTTCTGTTTTTATTAAGGTTGTTTATTTAATTTACTTTGTTTTCTTGTGAATTATTCTCAGGAGTTCCTGCATAAATAACAAGTAAGAAAGCTACAGTCGAGTGTGCTCGACTGTGAAATACCCGCTACCCATTTTGAATAAAAGCAAAATATTACGGTAATTATCTCAAAATATTAAAAATAAATATGCATTTATTTTCGATCGGGATTTGAACTCGAGCACCACCGACCGGGTAGTTAAAAAAAAAAGTTTGTACTCCGAGCGCGTACGAACCCGGGCACCACAACATGCTCGGCTTGCACTCTACCACCTGAGCTATCGCATTGCTTATCCCCTATGCATACAGATGCTAATATAGGCGAGTATGTATACTCGTATGTACATATGTATACGCATACATACAATACATACATAGCAGGCTGTTTTGCTCATACAAAATATTTCTTTAATAAAATCCACAATTTTTATTTTGTTGTTGTAATTGTTGTAAATACGATTAAAAAAAAAAAGTTTGTACCCCGAGCTGGCTCGAACCCGAGTCCCCCGACTACCACAACACTAATATGCTTGCACTCTACCAATAGAGCTATCGCATTGCCTCTGGCATACATATACAAATATAGAGGCGAGCATGTATATACGTATACGCATACATAGTAGGCGGTTTTGCCCATACAAAACTATTTCTTTAATAAATTAAACAATTTTTATCTGATCGCAACCAAATTTTCAGGAATCATAAACAACATTTTTATTATTGTATATACTGAATTCGCACGTCTAGCTTTAATATTACTCTTGTTTTTATTGATTTGCAAGATCGGGAGTGGGCGTGGCAAAAATTTGAAACAAACTTGATCTGCGGGCAAACATAACAAATACTGTCGAAAATTATAGTTCTATATCTGAGATCTAGGTGTTCATACACACAGACGGACGGACATGGCTAGATCGTCTCGGCTGTTGACGCTGATCAAGAATATATATACTTTATAGGATCGGAGATGCCTCCTTCTACCTGTTACATACATTTCCTGCCGGCAGAAAGTTATAATACCCTTCTACCATATGGGTAGCGGGTATAAAAATATCTGCTGGTATATGAGACAGAGAAAAATTTCATTTGTTATTGGATTGACTTCAGCATGGAGTTTTTATATTAATTAATTTTTCATGATTGATATGCTCTATTTGATCATGCTTAAGTAGTTTCGGATTAAAGATACCCTTACGGGTTTGTTGTAGTGGAAAAAACACTTTCACTGCGAATTTCACTTGGAGTCACGTTTATTAACTATTTTAAAAACTGATACGGAAAACACTTGTAGTGCGCATAAAACTAGTGGGCAGGGTGACCAACCTGAGGAGAAACTAGATCAGTGTGTATACTAACTTTGTCACTATCGATATCAATTGATCGCGACCACACTGTCAGCTGTTTGAGTGGTCACACCTGCCATCATCTGGTATCAACATCCTCCTCCCCTTGCAATAAGTTGCAAAGGGTTTTATAGTCCACATGGACCGGTCAGAATTCAACTCAATGTGGAGTTCTGGGCCATTGGCAAACCGTTGGTGCTCGGCAGAATGCCAGGTTGAATGAAGTGAGGATACACATCAGTGCCGAGCACCTGGGACACCATCGATGGCTGCGTTCGTCGGCGAGCGTAATGCTCTGGAACTGCTCCAAGTTCTCGCCATCGACAGGTCGGAGGAGGGTGGGTCGGCAGAGTTGGGAATCCACCTGCAGCAGCACCTTTCGACGGAAATCGGATGTCCGCGAGCGGATGATCGCCGTGCAAACGCCCTCCGTACCAACACGGGTGACGGATAGCCTATAGGCTGTTGCCAATGATGCGCTGAAACGGCTGGTCGCAGTGCACGGGTCGACCAGTACATCCGATGTCGATAAGGATGTTAGCCGTCGAAAAAGCCCCCTCGGGCGGAGGTGAGGCCGGTCTATGGGGACACAGCGAGCGGGAACGTGGCCGTGCTGGAGTTGAAGACCGAGTCGGTTCCGGTTGGTTGTCGCGTCGTCGCTGACGACTGGGGCGACCACTGCGTGGCTCCTTGAAGTGCAGGAGCGTGTGGTGGTCCTTCTCACACACTCTACAGCTTCCCGCGCTGGTGGATCCCACGGCACACGCGACACCGGAACAGTGCTGCCAACTTTTGACCAGCAAAAAAAGCTGTTTTTGACGGAATGAATGGAGAAAAAAGCTAAAAAAAATTATTACAAAATCCAAAAATAAAGCTAAAAACAAATGTATAAAAAAAAGAGAAAAAATGTCTTCAAAAATAACAATTTATTAAGTTCATTTTTGTTTAAAAGATAAAGATTTGCATTATTTTATCGTTATCTCCTTAGTCTGTCTCATTTGCGTATGACATTTTAGTGCCTATCATCTGCAGATATTTAATAGGCACTTCATAGTCGACGCAGCATTTTCCCATCCGCCACAATCCGATTCTCTATATTACAATAAAAATGAATAGAGTATATCTTTTGCTTGAAATTATTACTTTAACTTATGCTTAGAATGCATTCCTTAAATTGGATTTAATTAGGTTAACCTGGCAAATAGCCAGAAATCGCGTATGACCAGGGCAAACACAATATTTGGATGGCCACAGTTGCCAACTCAAAAATCTCCGGTTTTCACCAGAATCTTTAAAGACCAAAATTTGTTTGTGTTGCTGATGTTGGCCCACTTGATCAAATTGAAATGGAAACACTAAGCGAGTGATGAAATTAGCGTATTTCGAGAAAACAATCGATACGCCAACACATTTTCTGGATTGTTTATAAGTGACTATCGTAAATCTGCCACTTTTCCATATTTTGTACTTTTGTGTTAACAACACAAAAAAAGTTGGGAAAAAGCCAACAGAATTTCTAAAAAAGCTAGAATTCCCGCTTTTCACAATTCCCGCAATTCACAAATTTTTCCCGCATTTAGCCTTCAAAAAAAGCCAGTTTTGACGGGAAAAAATCCAAATTGTCAGCACTGCACCGGAAGGAGCTAATGAAATTGTGCGCACTAGTACATTCGCAGAGTTGGTGACCTCTTGCACGGACAGATCCGGACAGGGTGATTCTCTTTTAAGCACAAGTCACACGATTTGCCTTTTTGAGTGACTCGGGCCTCGAAAGAGTTAACTCGCTTTGAACTCTGCTGTGGACGGGATGATACAGCGGTTAAGCTCTGCGAGTTGGAAGTTTGCTTCACATCCTCAATAGCCTCGAGTGTCCGATAACGCTAGTTGAGGAACGTGCTCAAGTCCAGCCATGCAGGAATCTTGGACTTGTCCACCGAAGATTGCTCCCATAATGAGAGTGTGAGCTTGGGGAGCTTTAATAAGCATAGAAACACCAGGATGCAGTCTGCGAATGGACTGGAGACGGAAATTTCTGAGTGCTCAAGAGCGGTCAAGCACCGCTGAATAGTGCTCGGCAGCTCCTTAATCACTGCTCCCGACTCTTGTAAAACCGTGAACTGGTTGAAGAGGATCTTGAGCTGGCTGATTTTCAGGAGGCGCGGATATGTCACTCCTGACTCAGGCCCTCTGACCCGATTCTCGAATAGCACCAGTCTGTCAGAGACGGTGACGAAATAGTTGTATATATGTTTATATGTAACATGTAAGAACACCCGATTCCCGATTTTAATTATAATTCACAAGTACGGTCTCAGATTCACTCTTTTATTAGTACCGACACGGCCGGCGTTACCAGGTAAACTAAAACTAATTTAATTGTGCTGTGTGTACATTAATGCTTTAGTCTATTTCTTTTGAGAGAGCGCGTCCCTCTCATCTATGCCGTCGCTCTTTGCTGCCGATACGGAACTCCACACTTCTTCATTTTTCTTCAGACGGAGCTTCAGGTTGCCGTTCGGGTCAGAGTGGTCCTTTGATGCCGGAGTCTCCTTTGGCGTCAGTTTTGACAACCGACTATAATGAAATAGCTCAGGGAGACATCTCAACATCGGGGCTTAAAGAATTAGATGACTGAGTCTGCGCCGATGATCTTTTTTAAATGGCTTATATTCCTTATATACCACCACCAGAAATTTGAACAACATTTCCCTCTCAGTTAGTTACTTCATATGTGGTCCTATCGAATGTTGGCATCAGCTTATGCGGGAATACCACGTTTTTTTAGCAGCACATTGTCACTTTGTCGATCACTCCCGCTTTCCTAGCGTTGTCTGCTAACTCTTTCTCTTTCTTCCAGACGTCCCTGTCTTTCTCTTCTGAATCAACCGTTTCGCCAACGAGATCCTGTACATTAATACAAATTTTTAAATCTCTTTCTTGTAATTGTCGTCATTGGCATGAGCTATCTTTAGGCGTTTCAACAGAGATCTGTTCATATTTTCGACTTCGCCGTTGGCCTGGGGCCAGTATGGGGGTGTGGGAATTAGCCGAATACCGCTGCTTTCACAAAAATTTTTAAACTCGACTCTGACAAAATGCCTTCCATTATCAGTCGTTAATGTTTCCGGGAATCCCAATCTGGAAAAGATCTCTTCCATTTCTTCAATAATGGTTTTCGACGATATCGACTTGATTAGTTTGAACTAGTAATAGTCGATTAGTACGAGTACATTCCCACCATTTCGTAAAGGGCCCAAAAGATCGGTCGCTAAGCATCTTCAAGGTCCATTCGGGTCCTGAATTTCGGGAACGGATGCCTTTTCATGGGGGCCAGATTTAATGGCATTGATACCAAAAGGCAATCGAGGCACTCCTTAACATACTATTCTGCGTCCTTGTTCATACACGGCCACCAAACTATGGAACAAAGCCTCCTTTTCATGGCGCTTATCCCGGGATGCCCTTCATGAGCGAGTTCAAGTACTGGTTCACGTAACATCTGCGGAATTACTAGTCTTGTGCCCCGCAATATAATATTTCCCACAACCGAGAATTCCAAACGAAATGGATAGTACGGGCTAGACATATTTGAGTTCCATAAATCTTAACCTCACGTCTATTATTTCCTCATCCTGGGTGCTCGTCTCCGTGACCTTCGATATGGAGAGCGATCTAGGTTGGCACCAGTCATAAGGGTCTGTATCGGTTACTTCGCAAAGTATTGATAGTGAGTCCTTCTGCCTTATATACTACGCGGAAACGGTAAGATTCAAACCTGGCTGGAGGTCACGAAGTTGGTTTAAAGATTGTCTTAAGTGGCTTGTGGTCAGTTATAAGATCAAATTATAATCCCGCTAAATAATAATAAAATTTCTTCACAGCCCACACCAATGCCAGGCTTTCTTTTTCTGTTTGTGAATATCTTTTTTCACCGACGACAAACGCTTACTAGCAAACGATATTATGCGTGCAGTATTCGATTTATCAAATTGAACCAACACTGCTCTGAAGGCCACTGGGCTGGCATCTGCGATCAAACACGTTTTATCCTGCAGGTTAAAGTATGACAGCATTGGAACTGTGGAAATCTTAGCTTTGAGATTTTAAAAATCTTCTTCCTGTGGCTTGCCCCAATAGAACGTTTCATGGCTTTTCAGAAATTTCCTCAAAGGCTCTGTATTATCCGCCTGATCAGATACAAATTTCGCAATGTATGTGACTAAACCGAGAAAGCTGCGTACCTCTTCTTTATTTTTGGGCGCTCTAAACGTTGTAATCACCTTCATTCTCTCGGGGTTAACTTCGATCCCCTTGTCCGAGAGGATGTCATGTTCCTCAATATTGTTGCCAAATATTATCACGTCATCAATGTAATTTAAAGCATTCTGACAAGGGGCCAACATTTCCTCCAATAACCGTTGAAATATTTCTGGGGCTGAGAAACATCAACCGCTTATATCGAAATAAATCGCGGTGCGTTATGAAGGTAGTAATTTCTCGGCTGGATTCGGTCAGCTCCAGCTGATGGTAAGCGCTTTTTAAATCGAGTCGCGAAAAATACTTGGCACCTTTCAGCTTGGTCATAAACGTTTCGAACGTTGGCAACGGGTAGTTTTCTCGTTGTATTGTCCAAGCGCTCGGGCCCAATACTGGTTCAATGATATCTAAATTTAAGGCTTCCTCCAATTTGTCGGTGACTTTACTTTCCAACGCTGATGGCACTCGCCTCATTGGTTGCTTCACTGGGATTATTGACTTATCAATGGACAACTTGACCGATACATCACGCCATTTGGGGAAAGGCTCGGCCTTTTCAACTCGATGTACGTCTAAACCCAGTCTTAGAACGTTGAGCTTAATTGCTGTGTCACGTCCCAGCAGCGATTGTCTACTATTTTCAATGACGTAAAAAGTAGCAATCAGTTCAGGATCGCTTAGCACCGAAATCGGGGCTTCAAAAACTTGTAACACTTTAAGCAGATCATCAGAAGCATATGCGCGAAACTGGTTGGCTGATTCCTCGCGCGAGTTAAACATTACTGCCCTTTTCTCGCACAATTGTCGCCAATCCGACTGATTTATTAGATTGTACTTCGAGCCCGAATCAATTATCATAGTGATTGCATCGCCCCCTATTTTACATGGAAGTTCTTCTTCTCGTGATGATCCATATTCCACTCTGAATAATTCCGCGTCTTTTGGACTATCCGGGTAATTGTTAGAACCACTAGATATGGACTTGTTTGTAGAATGATCATATTGTCGTCGCTTTCTATCTTCTAGGCCGATATCCTCTATCTTTTCTTTGGTCTCTCCAAATGAACATTTAACTATTTGGCGGCGAAGCCTTATCAAAAACTCTGTGAAACATTCTCACTCTATTGGGGTCATCGACCGAAACAAATGTCTCTCAAAAGCCGAGTTGCGCTGTTTTAGTATAAACTGAAAGATAATTAAAACAAGTAAGAAAGCTACAGTCGAGTGTACTCGACTGTGAGATACCCGCTACCCATTTTGAATAAAAGAAATATATTTTGCGGTATTTTCTCAAAATATACCATACTGCAAAAATACTAAAAATATACCAAATGGTATATTTGGTATATCGATATAGTACACCATTCAAAATATACTATAGACGTCACAATGTACCAGATTGTCGGCCAAAGTAACTCAGACCCTAGTAAGTAGGCGCTTTTGCCCATACAAAAGTATTTCATTAATAACTTCGACAATTTTTATCTGATCGCAACCAAACTTTCAGAAGTCATAAATACTATAGTTATTATTGTATATACCAAAATTCGGAACTCTAGCTTTAAAATTACGCTTGTTATTCGATTTTTTGAGTTGCGGGGGCGGAAGTGGGCGTGGCAAAAATTTGAAACAAACTTGATCTGCGTGCAAACATAACAAATGCTGTCGAAATAAAAATTAAAGTTCTATCTCTTATAGTCTCTGAGATCTAGGTGTTCATACGGACAGACGGACAGACGGACAGACACACAGACGGACAGACGGACATGGCTATATCGCCTCGGCTGTTGACGCTGATCAAGAATATATATACTTTATATGGTCGGAGATGCCTCCTTCTACCTGTTACATACATTTCCTGCCGGCACAAAGTTATAATACCCTTCTACCCTATGGGTAGCGGGTATAATTAGATGGCCATTAGCAATCTCTTAGTTTTCGTTTGTTATTGATCTCATTCCGTTTGGAATAGACTATGCGAACATCTCAAATTATGTTTCGCTCTTCTTTTTTTTTTGGTCGCATTCCCTTTGGAACCGACTGCTTTAATGCAGCAGCCGGAATTTAATCGGCTAACGCTGCTTAATTTCGTTCCCTTTGAAATATATTCTCTTAATGCGAAAATTACACTTTGCGTTCGTTCTTATTTTGATCTCGTTCTCTTAGGAACAGACTCTCTTAGTGCAGCCGCCGGAATTTAATCGGCTTGTGCTATCCACATTTTTCTTTTCGTACATTTGTTACGGAATGTTTGTTCTCCCTGTGACCGCGGCGGCTGGCTCATCGGTACTCAGGTGGAGTTTCATCCCTGGCCCGCAGTCCGCACAATCGATAACTCCAACGATACAACTTAATAACTCCTCCTTATTAACTAACATTTAATTTATTCATTTTTATTTACAGATAAAAAACAAATATTTGGACTTCAAAATAGTAAAGGAACAAGATTCAAAAATCACGCAGTAGGACGATGCAAAACAACAAAATAGCCACAACGGTGCAATGGATAATTTATTTTATGTGTTACGCATTTGGGCGGTTCGTATATATTTACTTATCAATCTATATACGCATGCTTTGTTATGCATGTTTATATATCTATTTATCTAAATCGCTTATCATCTACCTTGACCTACCTAAGAGCTCTTGGGATCGGTGAAGGGGCGATATGGGTGAGGTTATAGTAAATATGTAAATATGTGTATATCAATTAAAAAACATAAATATATAAATCTCACTGCAAGTAGTTTTTTTATAAATGTATATATGAAGGTGTTTTGGTCGTCCCTCATTTTTTACAAGAAAATAATTTGAATCTAATTTAATTTATTTTTATTTAATTTAATTTGGAATTTTAATTTGTCTTCGTTGTTTTCTCAAATAATTTAATATGAATTTATTTATAGGCTTTATTTTCATTTAATTTAACTTTTACTCCCGCCCGTAATAATTCAAATCATAAATTAACTGGTAGTGGATAAGTACAGAGAAACGGTCAGCGGACAATTAAAGATCTCTAATCTCACAAGAAATTGGTTGCTGTTTCAGTTTATCGGAAAGAGTTACCGGCTTGATCGAGCAATCTGCTTTCCCGGATGATTGGGAGTATTTGCCCGTGTCGCACTGCACAGTGGTTGTGCCCATAGGCCAAAAATAAAAAAAGTCATATCAACAAAAATGTACGAAAAGTAATCAAATCGTTTCTAAATTGTCCAATCTTCTTCATCAAATCGTTTCTAAATTGTCCAATCTTCTTCATGGCAAACTAGATTATTCTGGATATCTAACGATTTTTTCTAAAAACAGAATTGAAGTGAAGTTGCGAGCAGGTGGTCATTTGCACCGCGCAAACCCGAACTTCGAAGTGGTCAGTTCATTTATTACGTGTCCAAATTTAAAATATTCGTAATGGATTTTGAAGTTGAAGGTATTTTCTAAAATTTGAGATGTAAAAAAATTTACTTGTTAAACTGTTCTTGTTGTATTAATTGGAAATAATACATGTTTTTTGTCTATATTTTGAACGTCTTTTTTATGTTTAGCTAAAGTTTTACTAGTCACCACACGGAAATCCACAGTTAAGTTGTATACCAATGTGTTTGCCTGGCTCTAAAGGTAATAAATGATTTTTGCAGAAATTTGCAGATGTGCTTACAATCGTAAAAATTCTAACACCGTCTCAACATTTTCAGGGTCAGTTTTGCACTACAAAAATTTGTTTTCGCTCGTGTGCTTGTTCTGCTGTTGTTGCCCTGTGTTCGCCTTTTGAGTTTGTGTTTATTAATAGTTTTTCACTTATTAATAGTTTGGATTAATTTTTTTGTTTATTCCCTTGTTTTAAACTTTAATAGGTTCTTCTTATAAATAGCTGCGTTAAATTAGACAAAATTAGACCAAAACAAAATTGCATTTCATAGTGGTCCAACATTCGCAAGAGATGTCTAAATTCAATCATTTAAAATGAACTTTAATATTTAATGTATTAACTTTAATAAATTCTTCTTGAGAAATTAATTTGATTAATTTATTATTTGCTGTGCATGTTTGATTAATTATACTTTTTTTTTTATGTATATGTGTACGTCATTTTCATGTTAAAATAGATTTTTAAATATGTTGCCACCGGACCCCCTTAATGAGTGTTATCTGTGTATTTGTCACTGTTTAAAGGTAATAAAAACGTTAAATGTATCTGCTGATACTTGCAGATTTGTGTGTAATCATTAATAAACTCAAGCTAACTTACTGTTATCAAATTCAAATTTGCGACGCAATCTGCAGCTTCTCCTTTGCTTTTATGATGTTTCTTTTGTGTTTGTGGACAATTTAACATATTCTTTTTTTCGTTAATTTAAATAGTTATATAGTATATCTTGGATGCTAATATGAAATTTTAGCACTGTAACTCAACCGGAAGAATTTTGGCGCACTAACGGCATATAAGCCATACTAAGGTTGTATGGGAGATGTAGACAATTTTTTTTACTATATATACAAAATATTTTTTTAGACTTTTGGGGAAAATTTCATAGCGATATCTCTACGGGAAATATTTATGGCCGCGGCTCCATACAAGTCCAACCACTGTGCACTGAAGGTCGGACAGGGAATGGGCCCGGCACTGACTCACCAGTCGGGCTCCTACTTCTGGGTCAGCGTTGGCGATGTCCCACGCCGTTGGTGTTGCTCCGGCCGATGGTTAATGGTGCTCGTCCCTCGTGGCTCGTCGTTGATACAGTACCGCGCGTCGCCTCACTGCTACGGTTGTCTGCACTTGGGCTTCTGACCAGCGTTGAGTGCAGCCGTTGGTTGCGCGCGCCGGTTCATTTTTATAATCAGCGGTAAACGACACAACTCGAACTCGATTCAACTCTTCTCGATGACGCAACAAAAAAAAAACCCAGCAAAGATCGTCCAGCACGATCTTCAGGCCGACCGTCTCCAACCTCGTTCCAAATTCAACTCCTCGACTCAGCTATCATCAACATGCTCAGCTCCAGTGAAAAAAGTTGACGTGCTCCTTGACTCTTATCTTTAACAGGAGCAGCTTTTAAGCTTCGCTCCCCTGGAGTTGCCATTTCTTACCCCCTATTATCGCCTCGCGATATATCGATAACCCCCAACTGTTGGCACAAACAATACCTAACAACGGAACACATTTTCCTTTTCGCACCTCCTACATATACACTTTATTGCCGGCTTGAGAAACGGCGTGACACGCGTTAGTTTCTTTTTTCCATCCAGTTATTTCTTCACTTCTTTTTATACCCGCTACCCATAGGGTAAAAGGGTATTATAACTTTGTACCGGCAGGAAATGTATGTAACAGGTAGAAGGAGGCATCTCCGACCCTATAAAGTATATATATTCTTGATCAGCGTCAACAGCCGAGACGATCTAGCCATGTCCGTCTGTGTGTCTGTCCGTCTGTCAGTGTGAAGCACCGGATTTCAGAAATTATAAGAAAAAAAACTATAATTTTTTTCGACAGTATTTATGTTTGCACGCAGATCAAGTTTGTTTCAAATTTTTGCCACGCCCACTCCCGATCTTGCAAATCAATAAAAACAAGAGTAATATTAAAGCTAGACGTGCGAATTCAGTATATACAATAATAAAAATGTTGTTTATGATTCCTGAAAATTTGGTTGCGATCAGATAAAAATTGTTTAATTTATTAAAGAAATAGTTTTGTATGGGCAAAACCGCCTACTATGTATGCGTATACGTATGTATATACATGCTCGCCTCTATATTTGTATATGTATGCCAGAGGCAATGCGATAGCTCTATTGGTAGAGTGCAAGCATATTAGTGTTGTGGTAGTCGGGGGACTCGGGTTCGAGCCAGCTCGGGGTACAAACTTTTTTTTTTTAATCGTATTTACAACAATTACAACAACAAAATAAAAATTGTGGATTTTATTAAAGAAATATTTTGTATGAGCAAAACAGCCTGCTATGTATGTATTGTATGTATGCGTATATGTACATACGAGTATACATACTCGCCTATATTAGCATCTGTATGCATAGGGGATAAGCAATGCGATAGCTCAGGTGGTAGAGTGCAAGCCGAGCATGTTGTGGTGCCCGGGTTCGTACGCGCTCGGAGTACAAACTTTTTTTTTTAACTACCCGGTCGGTGGTGCTCGAGTTCAAATCCCGATCGAAAATAAATGCATATTTATTTTTAATATTTTGAGATAATTACCGTAATATTTTGCTTTTATTCAAAATGGGTAGCGGGTATTTCACAGTCGAGCACACTCGACTGTAGTTTTCTTACTTGTTATTTTTTATACAGTACCTGGAATTAGCAATATGTTTAATGATACCAACCACTTTGCTCTGTACGTGTTGCTGCAGATGCAGGGGGATACTCAGGCGACCGGCACGAATTGCTTTGGGTTTTTGTTTTTTTTTTTTAGAGATTCACTGGCGTAACAACAACAACAACTTGTGTCCACCCGGAGGCGCCATTAAAAATCACAAGAGTTTTTATGATATGTTTATGATATTGTATTCCGCTTTATTTTGCGAATGAATTGAAATGGACCTTTTTTTGCTGTTTGCATCTTAATCGATTCTTCGGAGTTATTAAGACAATTAGATTTGCTGTTCCGGCAAGCACCACCTGGTTTCCGTTTCTATTTCTCGTAGAACTATTAACTAAGATAGGCATATCTCCTTTCGTATTATGTGCGCACATTACAATAATGTCCATAAAGTAAATTAAAGTTATTATTACCTTTATTCCACGACTATTATTATAAGTATTATTATATTTATTTTGAATGGGTTCATGTTAATGGGTTAATATGTTCATGAGTTGAGCGATACTGATTAGGTATTGGTTTTTTTTTATATGAATTAGTTGTAGATGTTATGGGGCATTCTTACATCGAGACTGATTATATGTACATATATCGACAGCTTCTCTTTTTGGATTCACCAGAGAGCGGACAGCATGCATGTTGTCATTGCTAATAATTTGGAAGTGGGTTGGAACGCAGCTGAATAACTCTTGTTATACCGCTTAAAGGTACTGCCGTTAGTACTTCAACTTCAATGGTATCTTAAAAATAATAATGCCCACTCGAACAGCCTTTCAATTGAGTGCATAAAAATATTGGAATTTCACATTTAAAATTTATCCTACAACACCATCTATAAATTTAGAAATTCAAATTACATGTAAACAGAGAAATATTCTCGGACTTTGCAGACCTTACTCGCTTGTAGCTAATTTAGCTCAACACGCTATTGTGGATTTGTAAAAGGACGCGCTTTTTATTACTTTTTCAAAGATACTGTATTTTTAACAATTTTTATATTTTGGGAGATATCATATCAATCAAATGTTTCAAAGTTGTCTTTACAGAACGAATATTTTTCGGCGTTGCTAAGTAAACTAAACTTGTTTTCATCAAAGGTACGTTAATTCTTAGTCAAATCAAGTTTTCAATTTATGAATGCATGACAGTCACTCGTTAGAGGAGCCAAAGTCGCAAAGCGTTTTAGGCGTACTCTTTTTATCGAAAATATTTTACAGGAACTTTTACAAACAAATCTCTTAACCAACTCGAAAACGTTTCAAATTGTAGGATTTGACTAACGATTTGCGAATCAATCAAGTAACGGTGATGGCAAGGGGTTAGATTAGAAAATTGCACTAATCGAGGCACTAAATGATATTTCCGATGTGAATGTCACCTCGAATACTAACTTTCTTGGAAACATGCTTCAGGCGCAAGAGTCTATTAAATAGAAATCAAAAAAAGCTCGATCGACTTTACCATCTTTTAAATATGGATCGCCTATACCTTTGGCCCTGATGGCTTCAATGGTTTGGGTATTCGTAAAATTATATTCAACTAACTAATTTCATATATTTAAGTTTAGAATCAATGAGGGGTGCAACAGAAAACGCTTCCGCTCAATTCCATTCCGTGGTGTCACAGTTGGCGTTAAGGGCTGCCAGCTTTTCGATTGAAATTTTCAAAGTCAAGGTCAGCGATGCTAAAATGAAAATTATATGGTGTCACAAATCGATGTAGTTGCATAATAATGGCATGACTGTTTTAAGATGCCTGCTGAAATAATTAAACTGGTATTTCTTTATTTTTTCGAATTTTTTCTAAATGCGCATGAAAGCAAACGAATTGAAACGTTGCATACATCAATTGATAAAATTAATTTTAATTTATAATTTTTTTTTTTGCTAATAGCTTGCGACGCTAACCCTTAGCCATTGCCGCCTCTAAGTACAGGAATATTAAAGATAGTAAAACATCATAATAAGCAAGAGAGTACTGATGCTGTATATATGTACACATCTTGTGTAAAACGGTTGCTGCTTAGGCGTACTTTTGATTTGAAATTTAGAAGAAAACAAAGTTAACTAAGTATACAGGTGAAATTACGAAAAGTGTGCATCTAATGCATTAATTTGCGAAGGAATGAACTTGTTCGCAATTGTTATTTGAGCTCTGAGCAAATTTTATCGAAGATTTTTATACATATAAATGTGTTTATTTGGAAATTAAGTTTATTTACCTCTTATCGTTATAAGAAACCAAACTATGTAACGTCAAGAATATTCACTACCATTACCACTGCAGAGTTTCGGAAATATTAAATGCATCACTATTAACTGAATAAAAATTAGAATACCATTTTCGAAATTTTTTAACAGAGGAATCTTCCACGATCAGCTGAGGATTACCACGATAAATCTTATGGTCCCATATATTCATGTCTCGCTCAAACTAAAATTACATAAATAAGATTCATATTTTGAACAGCACCAAATAATCAACATACCATTATGCTCTCCCCACATATGAGGATCTTCACGATTGGTGCCATTAAACGGGGAGCATAGAATCGGTGAACCACTTTCTGTAATAAAGGCTCTACGGGTGTTATGGTCTGAAATATTTGAAAACTTCCAAAAACGGGAGAGTGAAGAAAGAGATGAACATATGAGGGGCCAAGCTGGAAACAGACATACAAAAATTAATAGTTGTTGAATGGGCAGATTGAAAATATTTACTTGTTTTCCAGTGACATTTATTTTAAAACATTTAAATTTGTTGAACAAGATAATATAATGACACAGTTTAACTTCTGCAATATGTTTATCTTCTGTTGTCCTCCAACTGTAATGCAAAAATAAAAATGATCTTATATATAAAAATTCCAAATATTTATAGAATAAGCAAAGTTAATAGACCTTTATTATAAATGTATATATAATTAAATTCTTAGTGAGGGATTGGCGCAGATTTTCACAAAAATGTCTTTCCCGAAATGAAATAAAAACACGTTTTCTTTTATAACTATATATATATTTTCACTTTTGGGATGTTTTTTAAAAAATCACAGAGAGAGAGGGGTAAAGTAGCAAAATGCCGACGGCCGTGTCTAGCCAGACCGCCGCAGTGGGAGAGTATGTTCATTCATTGCACTAGAGAAGTGTTATGGCGGGGCAAGGCACGGGCATGGTGCGTGGGTGAGTGGTCCTGCGGATGCCTGGGAAACGTAAACATGGGACGTCCTTGGTTGTTCTCCTCTAGAGGGTACCGATTCGTCGCGTCGGCCCCTGGGTTGGCGCGAGTTTGTGCCGGAAGGCAAATACCCGACCCACTGGGGGGTGTCACGTCGAGGCACGGAAATCCCGTGCAGGGGAAGGATCGGTCTTCGTCCGGTTTCTTCCGACGGACAGTCGCACAGTGGGCGATTTGGTCTCGCTAGCGGCATTTAATTCAAATTTTCAAATTTAAAAAACCGTTAATATTTTTTCACATATCGATAGCAGATGCTTTAATTAGATTTTTAAAAGCTTCTTAAAAGCTCTACGATCAACTGATCATCAGCTGTGATCGGTCAAACACACTATATGATTTTGCAAAGAGCTCTAGAAAATTCTTTCTTTTTTCACGCATTGATTTTGAGTTCCTCTGAAATTTACAAATTTTAGTGAATTTGTTAGAAGTTTGGTTTTTTATTATATTCAAGGTATGTATTTTCAAAAAAAATCAATGTTTGTGGTCTATAAATGTGTAGCTCATAAAACGTATTGGTAATTCAGTGTATTAACAACGAGTCCGGATTAGCGTACCCCTGTCTTTCGTGGAGTCGAACTTACTGGATTCAAGTGGATTCAGTCTAACTCTTTTATTAGCCGAAAGTGTGAATCAGTGTCCAAAATGTGTAATATTAACTGATAGTACCTGCTAGCCTTCAAACTATGGTACTTTTTAGACACAGTGTTAGTACCAAAAAGGGATCTTTTTTTTTGTATTGCACTCAGAAGTCATCCCATTTTTTTCCATCATCCCATCATTTTTTAGATAAAGTGTATATATGAAATATGTTAATTGAAGTTTAAATAAAATAAAAGTACAATAAATTTTAAATTAAAAAAAAAAATTTTAAATTAAAAAATAAAAAAAATTTTTAAATTTAAAAAAAAATTTTTTAACTTAAAAAATTCTATGATTTTTCTCTGATCAGTGAAAAAAACCCGACTGAAGACATCTATTTTAGTTTAAAAGTTATTAATTAAATGCCGCTAGCGAGACCAAATCGCCCACTGTGAGTCGAGCCGAAGGTGTCGAAATAGGCTTTACAGGATCGATCTTAGAGGTTCGTACGACGGACCCTCGAGCTGAAGGGGTCGAAATCGACTTTAAGTGGGGGCTTAACAAAGGATCGAGATTAGAGGATCGTTCAACAGTCGAACCGAAAAAGGTTCAGAGTTGGGTCCCGTCACAGGATCATTCCTAGGGGTTCGTTTGACGGACAGTCGAGCCGAAAATACTGAAATAGATGTAGAGGGGAGCCCTGCCACAGGAAAGAGTCAACTGTATAATAGGAGTGAGATTACTGACTGTCGGCGTCTGGTTGACTCGATGCAAGAGTGAATGATGACGACCCTTGCACGTAAAACAGTTGTGTGTACTTGTACACTCGGCCAGCACAAGGCCTCGTCCGAAACAATTTAAGCACAGCTTCTGTTGCTTGATATGGTGGACCCTTTCATTGACACCCATCTGAAGAGAACGAGGCTCGTGAAACCGTCGGAGCGTTCGTGCTGGATGAGACTTTCGCTAACGCTTCTAGAGTGCGATACCGCTCTAAAAGAAAAACGTTAATTTCAACCGACGTTGGAATATCGCTCTTGTTCTGGGTGGATTGTTCCCAGAGAGAAAGGGTCAACTTTAGAAGCCTCGAAGAACACAAGAAAACCAGCTTACTGTTCACAAGCAACCGTTTGTTCTCGAAATGCTCAGTCAAGCTGGACCAGGCCGATTGAAACCCTTCATTTGTCAAAGGGGATTTTGAAACAATGGCATGGGCTTCACCGCTGGTGGTGGAGATGAGATGGAAAAGTTTCTCAACTTCCGACAGTCCCGGGTTTTTAATGTAAATAGCCGTGAATAAATCCCGGAAGGTGGGCCAGCGAGTGTTATCGCCTCCGAAAACTTTCGTTGTCGCACGGAGGTAATCGACACCCTGTGGGCATGAATTGCACGGCTTGTTGTTGTACGGATGTACGGGGGTGAGCGCCTGGGATGCGTTGGCTATTTGCTCACCTAACTGAGCTGCACACTGCCCGTGGACAGCATAGCAGTAGTCATACTTGGCCTGATTACTAGGGAGCTCTTCTGTCGTCATCTCCTCAGACATGATTCAAGAGCAAGCCTCATACTCTTTTTCGACCTTGGCGATGGGCTAGATGCATGAAGAGCCGACTTCTTCATGGACTTGGGTAAAGGGGGGCTGACAGAAGTTCTAGCGGCGCTAGTAGAGGCCACAGACAAACGAACTTTTATTTTATAGTGACAAAGAGGATGAAAACTGACTGGGAGCTCTTACAGTCCGACAAGGATACGGACTGTTCACTAAATTTTCTCAAAACCGAAAAATACCAAATGGTAAATTTTTATACCCGCTACCCATAGGGTAGAAGGGTATTATAACTTTGTGCCGGCAGGAAATGTATGTAACAGGTAGAAGGAGGCATCTCCGACCATATAAAGTATATATATTCTTGATCAGCGTCAACAGCCGAGGCGATATAGCCATGTCCGTCTGTCCGTCTGTGTGTCTGTCCGTCTGTCCGTCTGTCCGTATGAACACCTAGATCTCAGAGACTATAAGAGATAGAACTTTAATTTTTTCGACAGCATTTGTTATGTTTGCACGCAGATCAAGTTTGTTTCAAATTTTTGCCACGCCCACTTCCGCCCCCGCAACTCAAAAAAATCGAATAACAAGCGTAATTTTAAAGCTAGAGTTCCGAATTTTGGTATATACAATAATAACTATAGTATTTATGACTTCTGAAAGTTTGGTTGCGATCAGATAAAAATTGTCGAAGTTATTAATGAAATACTTTTGTATGGGCAAAAGCGCCTACTTACTAGGGTCTGAGTTACTTTGGCCGACAATCTGGTACATTGTGACGTCTATAGTATATTTTGAATGGTGTACTATATCGATATACCAAATATACCATTTGGTATATTTTTAGTATTTTTGCAGTATGGTATATTTTGAGAAAATACCGCAAAATATATTTCTTTTATTCAAAATGGGTAGCGGGTATCTCACAGTCGAGTACACTCGACTGTAGCTTTCTTACTTGTTTTATATTTAGCCTGAAATTAACACAGATAGTCATAATGATAAAGTAAGAGCGCAGCAAACAAAAAATAAAAAATACCACAAAAATACTGGAAAAATCTACTGTAGCGAACATAGACGAGAACACAAAAAGAAGGGGACGGGGAAATGTTCTCGTATCGAAAAATAAAAAATGTTCGCCGAGAAAAAGCAATAAAAAACAAGAGTGCAAAAATACTAATACAAAGCAAGAAGCTGGAAAAAAAAAAACAACAATGTATATACATACATATAATATGTACATGTATTTGCACCCGAAAAAAAACGACAATGTTTTCAATTGTTTTTATTGCTGTTGGTTTAAAAACAAACAAATAATATCAAAATATTACAGATTTTTTTGCGTGCAACGAAACGGAAGTGGTGGCGGGTTTACATTACTCACTGTAAAATACATATGTATGTATATGTGATCTATAGGAAAAACAAACTGATTATGCACGTATGTAAGTATGTGTGTCACTGCCGAAATTTGCTTGTACTGGAAACAGAGTACAAGCAAATCACACTGACCGCCACGCGTTACTTGCGCACACACAACTTGTATTAAAATATGTGTATGTATGTGTGTGTCTGTGTATTTTTGAACACTGGTTGGAGTAAAGCCCATACACAGAAAATTGAGCTGAGATTTGCTCTTAAGGTAAACACATACAGAATACACCTGGCCCTCGCTTAACTCGGACTCTTTTAGCACGAACTCGGTCTTACACGATTACAAATTTGCTCCCATCCCCCTTTTAACACGCTAAAAGCCTTGTTTTAAACGATTTTTTTGATAAGGATCCACCAAAATGAGAAAACATGTTGAAACATACTGGCCTCAACTATAAATGCCACCAAATGCATTTCAAATTTGATATGCCTTGAAACATATGATCTCCTTACTTTTTAACATTTTTAAGTTTCTAATTAATTATATGAAGCAACTTTTTAGATTTAATACCAACTTTGAATTATGAAAATATGAATGTTATGCATTTATTAAAGGCATATGCATAATGACTTTTGGTTAATTTTGAACAAATATATGAAACTTAAAAAAAAACAGATCAAATTTGTACAATAAAACATTTTTTTTTGCTGCCAATTTTGAATTTTGCGAACGTAACCCCTTATTTTGTACTGAATCAATGTTTCGCTTAACGCTATATCGCTTAACATAAGGATTTATAGGAACGTAACCCCCGTGTTAAGCAAGGGCCAATTGTATATACATATTAAACTTGAAAATGGATAGATAGGGTATGTCTAGTGCGATTACCGCTGCCCTGCCAATCTATTCCTTTGCTTGCAGAAGTGCTTGTGCACGATGCACTATATGAAATTTGACCACTTTCTCTGGCCAAAATTAATATCTCAAGAACGGAGCAAGATAATTCCAATCGGTTTTTTGCATTAGGTTAAGACAACCATAATCTATTGAAATTAAAAAAAAATTGGTGTGGCACCACACATTAGTGGGCGTGGCACGCCTTAATTTAATAAAAATTAAAAAAAATTCCATGCAATTTGTTTGATATATTTAATTTTTTTTTTTTGTAAAATCGCCTTTTCCTACTTATATCAAATACTACATAAAAGAGTTAACAAAAAAAATCTATTTTGCTTTTTATACCCGCTACCCATAGGGTAGAAGGGTATTATAACTTTGTGCCGACAGGAAATATATGTAACAGGTAGAATGAGGCATCTTCGACCCTATAAAGTATATATATTCTTGATCAGCGTCAAGAGCCGAGACGATCTAGCCATGTCCGTCCGCCCGTCTGTGTGTCTGTCCGTGTAAAACACTGGGTCTCAGAGACTATAAGAGATAGAGCTATAATTTTTGTCACGCCCACTTCCGCCCCCGCAAATCAAAAAAATCGAATAACAATCGTAATTTTAAAGTTACGAATTTTGGTATATACAATAACAACTATAGTGGTTATGATTTCTGAGAATTTGGTTGCGACCAGATAATAATTGTAGAAGTTATTAAAGAATTCCTTTTGTATGGGCATAAACGCCTACTTAATAGGGGTCTTAGGTGCTTTGGTCGACAATCTGGTATATTGTGCCGTCTATGGTATATTTTGAATGGTGTACTATATTGATATACCAAACATACCATATATATATATATATATATATATATATATATATATATATATATATATATATATATATATATATATATATATATATATATATATATATATATATATATATATATATATATATATAATAAATAATACCGCATTATTTTGCTTTGATTAAAAATGGGTAGCGGGTATCTCACAGTTGAGCACACTCGACTATAACTTTCTTACTTGTTTTTCTTGACATTGATTTTCATATAACCTAAAATTTTTGCAATTGAGATTACGTTCTAAAAATGAAAATTTAACGGATTGTGATTATAACTGAACTTTTTAATTACTCTCATTTGAACAAGAATGAAATACTCTACAACATAGAAAACATTTCATCAATGGCCTTTGCTGGAGTCACTTTACTTTAGCTTTCGAAAATGAGACTCTATCAAAAATATGCATTTTTAAAGTTACTAAAACTTTTAATCTATTATATAAAACGAATTTATTACACATTTGACAAGCACAAAAACATTATGCAAACCACTGTGGATAGAACTAATTTCAAAAATGTTAGCAATGACCTTTTATTTTGCACTATTCACAATTACAAACATTGCAAAAAAAAAAAACGCAATGTGCAAAAACACGCGAATTGCCATTCCAACAGCTGTGTTTATCAGCTGATATTTTTTGAGTGGCGACATCTATCGAAAATGCTGGTATGCAACATTGATGAATGATCAATTGTGAACACATTGCACCTAAAATTACTTCAATCTGCCAACTTTCAAAAAATGACTTTTGGACAGAAAAAGTGGTCACATTTCGTATAGTGCGCTGTTACAGCATGCAAAGCAGTATGTACGTATGTATGTATGTTTGTATGTTGCACTGCGCTGGCAAACGATTAAGCAGGCGAAACAAACAATATGTCTATGTTTGCACTTTCAATAGTTTTCTTTTTAATAGTTTTCACTTTTCACTATAATTGCACTTGCACTTGCACTCGCGAAAAGACACATGCATACACATGCATGTTGAAATTCAGAAAATCAAAAACAGCAATTGAATGGGAAGTAAAAAGGTCGTCTGAAAAAAGAGAAAGAATTTCCAAATATGTATTATATGTATATTTTCACCATGCAAAAAGATGGCGGGACTTAATGGGGCGGACGACCGTGGGGAAGGTAAGAAACGATTTGTGGAACTTATCTGCGAATCGCTGGAGATATAAACAAAGAAGATGTTGATGATGGTTGTGATTATCCAGAACCGACTCGAAGGACCAAAACGTTGGAGTGGCGCAGATTTTCACAAAAATGTCTTTACCGAAATGAAAAACACTCGCGTTTTCTTTTATAACTATATATATTTTACCTTTCGGGTTTTAGTAAAAAACGCACCGAGGGAAGGTTTAGTATGACCGCTAGCGAAAAAGTGTAATTTGACATTTTAATTTGACGACAGACAATCATCTTTGTACCCGACGTACTTGCACAGCTTCATATTGTCAAAACTTGTGTTAGTAATATTAGTCCCCTCGGCCATTGCGTTTAACTTTTATTACCTCGTATGGACCAAGGTAACTTTTGTGTAATTTCTTCCCAGCAAGGAATTGTGTTCGCTTCACAGCAACTATCATAAGTAACCTTCTTTTTAGTCACACTCTTGTTTACGCTTTCTGTCGTACGGCTTTTGTTGCACAGTTTCCTGCAATTCAGCAGACGCAGTTGCTCAGCTACCTCGACAGCTGTGCCCCGCAAATTCTGAACGAACAACTCAAATATTTGCACCGTTTCGCTCTTCTCTGCGTGCAACACTTCCAGCACTGTTGAAATCTCCGTATTTTTGGCCGATAAATTGACCACCCGCAATTTTTACTCACGCTTTTGCGCATCTACCTGCAGATTCTCGCAGAACACCGCTTCACTCAATTGGGCCTCGCTCATGCTTGATTGACTCGTTTGAAGTTGTTAACGCGCCTTCTGCGGCTAACGCTGTTGAGTCGACTGAACAGTTACGGCTCCTTCGAAATCGCCCAATGGAATTGTACTGGCTATTCCCATACCACGCAGAACAGATATACATTTATTGAGCTCCACTTCAGGCAAGCATTTGTAAGCGGAGTATTTCACAAAAGACACATCGGCCCCTGTGTCAACGAGGCATGATACCTCAACTTCGTTTAGTTTTATAATTTTTAGTTGCCTATCCGCTTTAATAACTTAAACGGCTTTTATAGCGTTCGGACAATTTAACTAGATATGTTCATCTTCTTGACATTTGAAGATCTTTGTTTTAGCTACGCAGTCTTTACGCACAATTAAAACACCGAGATTGATTTTTAGCGTTCTGATTACGCTTTCTTTCTTTCTTATCGTTGTTTTGGTTTTCAACTTGTTTTGTACACTCATAAACGCAGTATTTTTCTTTTACTTCCTTACATGTTTTGCAACCGTACATGTTATATTTAAACTCATTGGGAATATTTAAGCCCTTTACTATATAGCGAATAATTGACGTTGTTTCGACGTTACGCAATACAGAAACTTTTCTCATCTGCTATATATATTCTTGGAAACTATCAATATCTTGTTTCTTCCTCTCATTCAGCTTTGTATGTACCTCTGCATTTTCGTATTCTCTTTTGAACTCCTTTAGCAACTTGGTTTTTACTTCTTAATAATTGCAGACAAATTTGGTTTCAAGAACAACTGAGCAATTTTTGTAATTTCCGATCGTGATTTACATATTTTTGTTTCTCGCTCGACTCGAAGTTATTAAGCCAATATTCCATTGGCACAACTTTGGAAAAACATTCTACCGTCACTTTTGGCTCATGCCGGTCTGTCTCATCCGCTTGTATTTTTAAGTTTAACAATTGTATTATTTTTTGCAAATTCACTTGATTTTGTTCAATTATCAGCTCCATTTTCGCCAGCTATTGCTGGAAACTTCCAATAATTCTTTCTCTCCTTCTTCTTTCTTCTCTGTGTTTGCTGCACTATTTCTCGCAAGTTTCAACGATTTGATTTGCACTTCTGCGGTCTTCACTATTTTTCTGCATCGCAGAAATAAGTCTGTCCTTTTTCAACTTTTGCTTTTTGTACTACAGATGTCTTTCTCATTGTTCAAATGCACACGTCCACGAGAAAAAGAAATATGCTAAAAACGACGTTAAATAGAAAATAAAACGTTCAAATTTTGTTGAAAACAATTGCTTTAACCAAACAAAGGTCGAAAGTTCTACAACATATTGAAAACAGATGAATACCTGTTGATAACATATATACCATGTAAAATGTAATGTGAAATTAACAAATTTTTAGCCAAAGTAGCTATGATCCCTAGTAAGTAGGCGTTTTTGTATTTATTCAATAACTTCTATAATTTTTGATGTTAACAATAAAATTTGCAGGATTCTTAAATACCATTGTTACTATTGTATTTATTAAAAATCGCTCTAGATTTGTTGTTCGATTTTTGTCGACTTCCGGGGGCGGAAGTTGTCGTGACAAAAATATTGCTCTATCTCTTATGATCTCTAAGATTCAGTCTTTCATACGGACAGACGGGCATGGCTGCATCGTATCGGCGGTAATCATATATGTAGAAGAATTATTCATATCATTGTTTTCCATTTTTGATTTATAAACTTTGGTAAAAGCGTAGCGAGTCGCTAATGTCTCCTCTTTGTCTTTTTCTTTACTGACGCTTCGAGAACAATCGCGGCATATTTTTATTTAGTATTTCTTAAAACTAACATTGTTCTTAACATTTACATTACTAATCTAATTATGCTAATTTAACAGTCATAGGAACTCAAACTTTACATTTTACCTGTCTGTTCCACGACACGGCCTTCCTGACTCTCACGTGTGAATTATCAAATTCAAGCATCAAGTTTGGCACCATGTCTTATATCTCTTATTAAACTTTAATTTTTCTTACTGTACTTATTCTTAGTCATGATATTTTGCAGAACATACAATCTAGTTTTATTTTACACTTCAAATGACAGTCTCAGTAGAAACTCGCCCATTTGGCTACCGATTTTATCATTACATGGTTCTCAGGCTCTTGCTGCCACTCTGCGACGCTATGCACCTGCAGTGCCTTGACCTTTCACTTGATTAACTATCCGCCACAAAAAATCATTTCAGTCTCAATGCACTCATCCGGCATTTTCCACAAGCTTTCGTGCGCATACTTGTATGTTCTTTTATTTATAAATGATTTCAGCAGATATCTGTCACCTTCCAACAGCTCAATCACCACAAATGGCCCTTTGAACTTTGGGTCAAGTTTAGTCTGACCTTAACCTTGTGCTTCACAATTTTCGCCTTATTGAAATCAACTCGCTTTTTCTTGTACACTGCATTTTTATCGATATTTTCTATGGCTCGTGTTCGCGCATCATTAAAATCAACTTCGCTCTCTTCATTTAAAGGTACCATACCTAGTGGTCTCGCCTATTACAGTTCTAAATTAGAACTTCTAATGGGCTGAATTTTGTTACACGATTACTTGTGCAGTTCATGGCAAGCTGCACATCTTTCAATACATCCTGCCATGAACGCTCCCCTGTTTCTACAGCCGTCAACATTCCTTTCATCGTGCTCATGACACGCTCCACCTGTTCATTAGCTTGACTAGCGCCTGTGGCTATTAAATGCAACTCGATTTTATTTGACATACAGAACTCACGAAATTTACTACTTGCAAAACTACTGCCTTGGTCTGCAATTATGCGATTGGGTACTCCAAAAAGGGATATGCCTTGATACAATTTTCTGTATCCAAATTAAGGGTATGATACAAATAAAAAAAACTTAATAAATCCATCAATCTGTACTATCACTTAATTTACCGCTAATATCTATATGTATAGTATGCCATGGAATTTTTACTTTAAGAATAGGATGCATCTCAATTTGCTCCTTGCCTGACGTTGGCTTGGAAATCTTACATGTTATGCCATTTTCAACAAACTTTCGGGTGTATTTCGACATATTTTCAAACCAATATTGCTCATAAACTTTGTCAAGGGTCTTCTGCCAACCAAGATGCATTATGGTCTCGTGGACATTATTAATGACGGACCATCGAAAGGCGCGAGGAATAACAGGCAAACAGCGAGTTTTGCCATTTCTTTGTATATTGCGGTATAATAGTCCGCTTCTCATCTCGTATGTTCTTGCTAAATCATCTGACATTTCACCTGAATTTAGCTGTGCCACAATACCAACTATATCTTGATCGCGTTGTTGTTCAGCGAATTGTTTGTAATTTCGGCTAAGTCTACTCGCACCTCAGATACTTTGTTTACGTCAATAGATTTACTTGGAATTGGATTATGGGACAGAAAATCTACATGTGCCATCCGGCTTCCCTTGCGGTACTCAACATCGAAATCAAATGATTGTAAGTAAGCCCACCAACGGTGTACTCTGGGCGATAATTCGATTTTGGTGCGACTTGCCTTTAGTGAGTTACAATCTGTATGCACTACAAATTTCCTAAAAAGCAGATAGTGGCGGAAATGTTTAACAGCATTGTAACCTCCAGCGTTTCCAATTCATAAGAATGATATTTGGATTCAGCTGCAGTAGTACACTTACTGTAATACTCTACCACCCTGCACTTGCCATCAATTTTATGCACCTGCATCGCACCATATCCATCTTCACTAGCATCAGTGTGAAGTTCTATTGGGTAGTTTGGATCAAAGATAACCAGTATTGGTTCATGCTCCTTGTTCCAAATGAAATTACTATTTTTAGATGTTAACTTATGTATATAACGGTTTCATTTACTCAGAGAAACTTGATACGAACTGCCGGAAGTAAGATGCTAGACCTATAAATTGTCTGAGTTGGGTAACTGAACTTGGCTAATAAGGCTTCTATTTTTCTAGTGTTGGGTTCAATTTCACCATTTAAGATATTCAATTCCGGTTTGGAGAAATGCACACTTTTTAATATTGAAGGAAAATTGGAACGGCTCACCATTTTGAAACATCACTCCCTGCGGTTTTGACATAGCACATACATTGACTCTCTTAACGCTACTGCCATTTGCTGTAAATGCATTATTGGTACATGTAGATGCAATGTGTCCTACATTGCCTTCTTCAGCTCTCACGAGCTCCATTTCGTCATCAAAGACGCCTACAGTAGACAGATAACCACTCGTTTGCATACGGGCGTCCGTTTAACATGTTAAACAAAATGGCGGCTGGCGTCTCTACACTTTCATATCTCTGCATGAATAGTTCTTCAAATTGTGACCAAGTCATTCCCGCAAAGCAAATTTGCGACAGCCCTTGTGACGCACTTCCAATAAGAGATTTACTTAGCCATCACCAATGCACTGCGCTTTAATGGATGCTCAGTCAGGATCATATTCGCAGTTTTGCACCACGTTGCCGAGTCAGCACCAGCAGCTTCGGGGTTAAACGTAGGATCCCACTTCTGATGTAGAAGAATTATTCCTATCATTGTTTTCCATTTTTGATTTATTAACTTTGGTAAAAGCGTAGCGAGTCGCCAATGTCTCCTCTTTCGTCTTTTTCTTTACTGACGCTTCGAGAACAATCGCGCCACGCTCAGCCCGTATAGCCGTCCCGCTCGGACCTCGCCTTCACACTATGGTATATTTTGAGTGTATTCAGTATATTAAAATATTTTGTCGTATGTTGATTTTTTTTTTTTAAAGAATAATACCAAACTCTTTTACTTTTATTGAAAATGCGTAGCGGGTATCTCGCAGTCGAGCACACACGACAGTCGATGTCTTACATATTATTTTAGGATATCGAGTTGTCATAAGACTTTTATTTAGCACCAAAATAATATAAATAATACCAAAAATTAAATTTAGGATATCGTCTCTACAACAAATCGAGACTTCATATTGAGGCATCAACCTTCGTCGTTCCGCAGAGAATCTTTTTTACAAGGTATGAAATCAATATTCTCATCGATGCGGATATTTTTCCGCGGACACTCTTTGGGTAAGAGACATTCTCACTGGCCCCGTTTCTAAGAGTGTGCGTGGGTGAAAGACTCGATGAGCTTCTATCTGCTTTTTGGGTGGGGGAGAATATGGCGAAAGCCGGATAAAGCCTGAATGATATCCTTCATTCAGGGCACTTCTTCCTTTCCTTTTCGTTCAACTGGCGACATTTTTAGTTTGTCGTTAATACAGACATAAATAAGGTGTATCGCTAAAGCCTTTTCCCAGCCATACACAGTTACATCTTCTTCCGCAAATCTAATGGTGGAATTGGCGTTTGATATCTTCAGCCTCAATTCACCCAAGGCATTCACATTCAGTATCCTCTACAAGTCAAGTCATTTCTAAACGAGATGCTGAAGTGGCATCTTCTTGGCAAATGGAAATAATACCTTGGGAGCTATCCTGCTATAAAATACATTCGCGGCATCGGTAGGAGTAGATCCAGGCTAGGAATTATGGAACAGGGATCTACAAACGTATCGAGACAGCACAGTGCGTTGCTACTCACCTCCTCTTGACAAAGACTAGGATAGCTCCAGTCTAGTTATTATCAATCCCTCATTTCAGTGTGTCCAATTCCGCAGACTATACCTGAGCAGCGCACTACGTGCAATGGAGTACCCGAAGCAAGTTCTGGGACCTCCACATAGAACTGCGTACTTGTATTTACGTGTTCCGTTTCATGAATGGGTGTCGGAAACTACTCACTTCAAGCTCAGTCGGGAGCAGCTCCAACTAATTATCCTTAGTTTGAGAGCAACAAATAGTCGTGTCGCCAAGCAGGGATTTCCCACGGAGAACCACTGCTTCAGATCCAAGTAACTCATTTTAACTGTCAGCCATATTCGAAACATGAATCCAAACTAGTCAATTTCATTCCGCGGTACCACAGCTCATTCAACAGACAAATTTTTACCCGAATGATTCAATAAACTTTCATTCCGCTTGCGTTATTTATTCCATGAAGATGAGTCAAGGTCAACGCTGCCAAATTTTCAAAGTGAAATTGATGAAGGTGCTAAAAAAAAAAAGTGTGTATCTTTTTTTTTTATATATTGACCTAAAAAAAATGTGACATCGCGTTGGAATCCTGATTGCACTTAAAGACTGCAAATCACGAAGGGTTGCCAGAAATTGGTAAACAGCATTTTATGTTATTAAATAACTTTTTCCCGATAACCGGCCAATTTATTATAACTGTTTTTTTATTAATTAATTTAGTAAATAAATAAACTTATATATATTTCTGGCTAGAGTGACTTTTGTTCATATATAACAGTTGAACAAATGATTATAATCAATTATTATTTTTACATACCTTGCTTTCCAATCATGACGCGCAAAATTAGTTAAGAAATTTTCTTTAGCATCAATACATCCAGACATAAAGCTTTTTTTATGTATTGCTTCAAAATGAGCCAAATCAGCACCATTCTCTGGTATTTCTTGAATGTGACAGTTTACATAAAATTCATTGCGACCTTGATAAACAAATTGTTTCGTTTGAAGTTCATCAGAAATTGGAATAGTCCATGGCTCTTCCAAATCTTCCACATTATACCAAATAAATATATGATCATTAACTTCTGTGGATATCCATTTCTTTACTTTAATAGCTGAAGGAACTAAAATGTGGAGAACATATAGATTAAAAAATAATAAAAATGTATTTTGAAAATGCAGCACATACCACATGAACTGTAAGGAATATTTGAGCATCTTCCATCGATACCTCTAAAACTCCATTTATGAAAAGGGCACTCGATGTTATCCCCAACAACTCGACCGCTAAGACCCATATTAGCTCCCAAATGCGGGCAATAAGTATCAAGAACGTAAACTTTATGCGCTTGTGTTCGGTAGACTGCGAAATGCTGTCCCAAACAAGAAATATACATTGATTTTCCGGCACTAAGCATAGAAGATTCCAGAACTCCATACCATCCATTGGGATAGGGAGGTGGCAGATCCTTAGTTTTAGCCGATCGATTATTTTTGAGTCGGTTTATCGCCTTTTTTTTGTTAATATTTCTGATATTTTTTCAGTATTTAAAATTTGACAATCAGGAATTCTATCTAAATGCTTGAAAAACGATTTAGTAAAGAAGTGATGCAAATTAACTACTTTAATGATTTTTTCAGAAGAATTTATTTCAAATATAGTGAAATACATATGTATGTATGTGTAAAAACACTAACATTTAATCGCAAAAACATTTTGTGACATATAATATGTATGTACATACAAAACTTATGCACTTACTATACGTTACTTAAGTAAGCCCCATTTGACATATAAATAATATAAAAAAAAATAATAATTTATTAGTTAACATCGGCCAATGTATTCAGCGTTTGCGTAGCTAGTGGCGATTGAAGTTTAATCTATATTTTGCGTTGATTCATTAACTTACTTAAACCCAAACGAATTCGCATTTTCACAATAAATAAGCATACATATAAACAAGTATACATACTAGGGCGGGTCAATTTGTTCCTGTCCAAAAAATCCTGAAAATCGTCCCCCATAATCGAAATCTACGAAGAATTCTAAGAAAATTTCACCATGAAACCATGTGTCTAAAATGAATTCCTAGTCCGCGCCGTGAAGCTTAAAGATTGCACTATGAGGTACATAAGGTATTTCGAGGTATTTAAGGCATTTTAATGTATTAAAAAAAAAAATACGCATTTTCCAATTATGTTGGAGTCAATTCTGACTTATTTTTTTACAACAAATTTTATAATTTTTTTTTTAAATTTATTTAACTTATAATTTTTTTAATTCAACAAAATGAGCCAAACTAGCCATGTACTGAGCCTCATATAAGAAAGTAGGAGCAATGCGTCTGTAACTTTTTAACGAAGTAAGGTATCGGTCTGAAAATTGAAATATATATTCAAAGGCATTTTAAGCAACTAAATAAAATTAGGCGTGGCATGATAAAAGGCGGAATTTAATTTTATTTTTTATTTTAAAGTTTATTTGCTTTCCAACTCGTAATTTTTGCATTTTGTTGACTTGGAATATAACGGCATCTTATTAGAATCTCAAGTCTTTCTTTGACTCGATTTGAGGAACTTTGGAACGACTTTCTAAAGTCAATGACATAACAGCATCTCGATTCTGTGGCATAACTCGTCGTGAGACATGTGTTAACAACTGCACACATCGTTCGGTGCCCTGAATGTGCGATGGAATTGCTGGATCTGGCAGTGGTATTTCAGCAGAATTTATGTATTCCAGCAAGTGATCGTGTGGGATGTTTGCAGTAAATGGAGGTTCAAATAAGATGTCGTCATTATCCAAGTCAACTAAATGCATATAATCGGTGCAATCGAAATTAATGCGATTCTTTTTATAAGATCTAAGTTTAGTTGGGTAATATAATTTCTCACGATAATACATAATTTTATTAATTGCTCTTTCGCGAACTGTTTCTCTTTCATCGAAAAGCATTGTTAACAAAATATTTTCTGTATGGGCGAAGAATGCATTGTTTTGGATTGCTTTGTTTACAATTTCTCTTAGATTTTGTGGTAAAAATTGCGTTGATACAAAAGCTTTTTAATGTAATAATATATTTCTTTGCAAGCAAATAAACTTTATAATAAAAAATAAAATTAAATTCCGCCTTTTATCATGCCACGCCTAATTTTATTTAGTTGCTTAAAATGCCTTTGAATATATATTTCAATTTTCAGACCGATACCTTACTTCGTTAAAAAGTTACAGACGCATTGCTCCTACTTTCTTATATGAGGCTCAGTACATGGCTAGTTTGGCTCATTTTGTTGAATTAAAAAAAAAATTATAAGTTAAATAAATTTAAAAAAAAAATTATAAAATTTGTTGTAAAAAAATAAGTCAGAATTGACTCCAACATAATTGGAAAATGCGTATTTTTTTTTTTTAATACATTAAAATGCCTTAAATACCTCGAAATACCTTATGTACCTCATAGTGCAATCTTAAAGCTTCACGGCGCGGACTAGGAATTCATTTTAGACACATGGTTTCATGGTGAAATTTTCTTAGAATTCTTCGTAGATTCCGATTATGGGGGACGATTTTTGCGAAAAAAAATTGACCCGCCCTAATACATACATTTAAAACAAAACTCTGGTGTGATTGCATATGGGTAATTCTAAAACGGAATTTGTCCCGTGCGAGACTCTTTACATTGAAAATAACGTAAACTGAAACAATTTTGAAAATAAGAAACGTTTATTTTTAATTAGAGCTAAGAATGGTTTTGGAATTTTTATACCCGCTACCCATAGGGTAGAAGGGTATTATAACTTTGTGCCGGCAGGAAATGTATGTAACAGGTAGAAGGAGGCATCTCCGACCCTATAAAGTATATATATTCTTGATCAGCGTCAACAGCCGAGACGATATAGCCATGTCCGTCTGTCCGTCTGTCCGTATGAACACCTAGATCTCAGAGACTATAAGAGATAGAGCTATAATTTTTCGACAGCATTTGTTATGTTTGCACGCAGATCAAGTTTGTTTCAAATTTTTGCCACGCCCACTTCCGCCTCTGAAAATCAAAAAATCGAATAACAAGCGTAATTTTAAAGCTAGAGTTACGAATTTTGGTATATACAGTCATAGCTATAGTAGTTATGATCCCTGAAAATTGTGGAAGTAATTAAAGAAATACTTTTGTATGGGCAAAAACGCCTACTTACTATGGGTCTGAGTTGCTTTGGCCGACAATCTGGTATATTGTGCCGTCTATGGTATATTTTGAATGCGGTACTATATCGATATAACACATATACCATTTGGTATATTTTTTAGTATTTTTGCAGTATATTTGGTATATTTTGAGAATACCGCAAAATATATTGCTTTTATTCAAAATGGGTAGCGGGTATCTCACAGTCGAGTACACTCGACTGTAGCTTTCTTACTTGTTTTTTCTGTTTTGTTTTCTGTTGTGATAATTGCAAAAATTAACCATTTCGTACGCAAAACCAAAAAATTAACGAAATTATATATTTTATCGGAAAACAGATCAAGTTCCTAAAATCAATCTTAGCTCTGAATATAAAAATTTTTAAAATTGTTTCAGTTTATGTTATTTGCACTACAGTGCACTGTAAAAAGTTTCGCACGGTACAAATTTCGCCATGGAATTACCCATACATACATACGTTAGTATGTAAATTTTGGAAGTTATTAAAGAAATATTTTTGTGTTGGCAAAAACGTCTACTTGCTAGAGGTCTTAGTTGCTTTCGCTGACAATCTGGTATATTTTGCAATTCATGGTTTATTTTGAATGCAATACTGTATTAATATACCTAAAAGAGCCTTTGGTATATTTTAGTATTTGTAATATATATTAATAATAATTAATTATATATATATACATATTATATATATTAATTTTGCTACTTGTCACTACCCCCTGTGGTTGATGACTTCTCTTAATGATCGAGATTGTATTTTGGCCGGATATTTGCATGTTTTTTTTTAGTATTTTTGGACCTTAAAAAATAACGGTCACCATCTAACAACTTAAGCATGAAAAATGGCCCCTCGAGCTTAGGATGTAATTTTGTCTCATGTTGATCATGTTATTATTACTATTTGAGCCCATTGCTGATGAACTCTTCCTTTTCATATTGAGCACTCTTAACAATATTTTCATTCGATTTTTATCTTGTTTTTCTATAATCGATTTGATTTTCAGTATTTATAGCCAAGAGGCCTTCCTTCTGTAGCTATCAATAGCTTTTTAGTGCGCTGAACTTTGCCACTCGGTTAGTTGTGCAAGTCAGGACCAACTGAACCTCTTGTAAAGCTTCCTGTCATGAACGCTCACTTGTTTCCACTGCTGTCAACAAACTCTTCGACGTGCTCATAACACGCTCAACTTGACCGATAGCTGTCGCTATTAAGTCAAAATCAATTCTATTTGTCTCACAAATCTTTTGAAATTCGCTATTAGCGAAACTTCGTCCCTGATCTGCTATTACTCGAATGGGTACTCCAAAAAGTGATGTGTCTAATACCTAAATTAAAAGTTTGCTATAAATAAACAAACTTAGTGAAGGCATCTATTTTTACTATGACATACTCCTTTATATCAATCCTTTCACTTAGTTTGCCACTAATATCAATGTAAAATTTGTGCTATGATATCTCTATAATATCTTAGGTATTGGATGCAATTCTATTAGCCTATTGCCTGACAGTGGCTTATACATTTTACAAGTCATACAATTTTAACAAATTTCCTTTATATTTTCAAACCAATATTGTCTATAAATTTTGTCTTGAGTTTTCTGCCAGCCCAAGTGCCTTATTGCCTCATGTAACATACATGGTTAATTACGGACAACCTAAATGTGCTTGTACGCCAACCACCTATGTACTCGTGGCGCCAATTCTAATTTCGTGCTTTTAGGGAGTTACAATTTGTGTGTACCACAAATCTTCCACTGAGATTATATATCGCTAAAGTTTTTAATTGGTATGAGTAATATTTTGATTCTAAAGGCAATGTGCATATTCTAAAATATTCTACTACTCTACGTTTACCATCTATTCTATGTAAAAGCTGGCATCGCTTGGCGCTTGTATCTGTATACAATTCAATTGGGTATTGAGGATCGAACATGGTTAGTACCAGTTCACTTATGAGAATACGAGTTATCTATCGACGAATTGGCTCGTGTTCCTTCTTCCAAACACACTTGTTTAGTTTTGAAAACAATTGTTTTCATATGCTCGGGAAACCCAAATTTCTAAAATATGATGCAAGCCTCAATTGTTTTGAAGTATTAGGCTTGGATAAAACGGACAAGGTTTTGAGAATTTGGATTTAGCTCTCCGTCTTCTACATAAAAACCCCTGTGCGCAGAAAGTCACACTTTTCGACATTAAGAAAAAAAAATGTTCAATCTGTCAAATGCCTCCTCCTTATTTGCACAAACTAACACATCATCAGTGTACTCTATCTGCTGCAAAAGAATTTGCACCGTGAATTGGTATCTGATGGAAACCACTAGCCATATCGATTTTTGGAAAATGTTTTTCATTGCACAGTCGTTGGACTGGATATCTATTGAACACCGTATTAACATTAAAATAACGAAAATCTATGCGCAATCTGTCATTATCGTCTTTCTTTATTACAAATAATACATATTGAGGGCTGGCAAAAATCCTCTGCTGAACCCTCCCCGAGGGTGCTGGCTGGGTAGGATCTGTATTACCTCAGTGTCAACGGGTAGCAGATCTCTACTATACGTCGATATTTCAGGAACTGCAGATCCTAGCTGAGGACTCTGTTCCTTATCTTTCGGGCATCTGCCTGAAGATAAGTAGCAGAATCCATGGTACGAGGTGTCTGGCGGTCAGACTGAAAACGCTATGGGGGCTCCCAAGAACAAAATTAGCCAACTATGGTCTCGGAATGGACTCAATAAACTATTCAACCCGGGCTGGGATGTCAGCCCAAACGTCGGTGGAAGGCGTGACTGCTACCACCGGCGGGCACGGGGGGGAGAGATCCTCTCTGCGTGTCGCCAGCGGTCACACCTCTGAGGCGGCGGGAGCAGGCCGTATCAGTTGTAACAACACTGCCACCAAAAATTCGAGGTTGGTGCGCGCGGGTGCTGTGGTCTTAACCGACACGGACCAAAAGAGCGCTGCGCCAACTTCTACGGTGGAGGGGGAACGTCTTCCTCTTCAGTCACCCCTGCCTATCGCCAGCACCTCCAAGGTTGCGCAGCGGGGCACGGGGGGGCTGAAGGAGAAGGCCAAAAATAGGGCGGCGACCCGTATTCACGCAAGGCTCAGTGGCGTAGCTAACCTGTCCGTCAAGGACCAGGAGAGGCTTGCCTGGGCCAACACGTGGATGCGGGAAAACCAACTTAGCCCCCTTCCAAAAGACACTAAAGTGCAGACCGGTTCTACCGGCCCTGCCAACAACAAGGTGGAGTCCATGGCAAGCAAGCGCCAACGGTCCGCTGAGAGTCCCAAGCAAGGGGCTCCAGTGAGCAAGAAGCTGCGAGCACCTGGCTCCACCAACTCGGACTCGAACAAAACGAAACAGAGAGCAACGGTTGCTGAAACTGCCAGGCGGCATCTCGCCGTTGCTCTCATAGACAGAGGGGACCCTAACGGGAAAATGTCTGCAGAGCGGTGGCGGTTGACCCATAGTAAGCTGGTCGACGCACTGTTTGTCAGGATGGAGAATGTCCCAGACAGTCCAATGCCTACATTCGAAGGCACTGGCTGGCTGAATGGTGTCAAGATCCTGACATGCAAGGACGACCCAACATTGCAGTGGCTGCAAGCGACCGTACCCAAACTGGACGGGCTGTGGGAGGGGGCCAAGCTGGACGTGGTGGACAGGAATAATATTCCGTCCATGCCGAAGGCGAAAGTCCTTTTCCCAATAGTTGTTCAGGGAGAGCGGGCGCTTCAGCTACTTAAAAGCAGAACCCGGCCATACCGACGAGTGATTGGTCCGTGCTGAAGGTTGATGAACCTTTACCCAGTGGTGGGCAGCACGTGATCATTCAGATCAACAAGGAGGCCGAGGATCTGCTATACAAGCGCAATGGGAAGATGGCGTGGGGCTTAGGGAGCGTGTACCTTCGCCTCAAAAAACGTCATCCCAACGACCAGGACACACACACGCTGAGGTTAGGGAGGTTGAGGCAGATCTCGGTCTCGAGAGCGTGACCGACGCCACCCAGAACCTCAGCCTGACTGACAAGACGGAGGAGGTGGGGGAGGAACTGTCCATGCAGACGGGCCCCCCCGCGAGTTTGCTAACCTCTAATGAGTGTGCTGCAACTCAACCTCCATAAATCCAAAACGGCTTCGGCGGAGCTACTCCTTGCCCTGGAGGAAGTGTCCGCCTACGCGGCTTTGGTCCAAGAACCGTGGATAGCGTCGGGCAACACGGTGGCTGGACTGAAGTCGCCCAACTATGATTTATACGTCCCGACATTGGTAAGCAGATCGAGAACTGCCATCCTTGTAAAGAAGGGGCTAAAAGCTCATCTATTACCTAATTACAGCAATGACGATCTAACCGTGGTGGTGCTGGAGAGCCGTGAAGGATGTTTGCTGCTGGCATCCTGTTATATGGCCCACGACAAGCCGGCTCCACCTGACGAGCTGCGGAGGCTGGTGGACATGGTCTGCTCCTCCAATAAGCATATTATTATCGGAACGGACGCCAACGCCCACCATAGCGTCTGGGGAAGTCCCGACATCAACGACAGGGGTGAGTCAGTTCTTGATTTTATCCTTAACCACAAGCTTAGACTAGCCAACAGGGGTGAGGTATCTACCTATGTAGGTCCCACCTCCAGTAATGTGCTGGACTTAACGATTTCAACTGAGTGTACCAATGTTGAAGAGTGGAGGGTCCTGGATAGACCCTCCTTCTCGGACCATAAGTACATTCAATTTACCATTCCTTTTAACAGGGTACCTGCGGCTCAGCCGTTCAGAAATCCCCGTAACACGAACTGGGCGAAATTCTCTAGCCTTGTTTCCAAGTCTCTTGGTTCGCCGGGTAACATTAACTCGGTACAGGACCTAGAAACTACTGTCAATGTCCTTTCAGCAGGACTACTTTCAGCGTTTCGCCAATCTTGTAGACTCTCAAGACCGACGAGAAGATCGAAGCCACCCTGGTGGAACCCAGATCTCTCATCGCTACGTGGGGAGCTTACTAGCATGTTTCAACTTGCTAAGAAGGCGGACAACGAATATGTCTGGGACGAGTATAGGTCTCTCCTGAAGTCGTACAAGAAGATGATCCGATCATCCAAAAGGTCTTCATGGAGAACCTTTTGCTCGGACCTGGATAACATCAAAGACACCTCCAGACTGAGGAAGCTGCTGTCCAAGCAGGCTTCCAGTCCTAGTCTGCTCAAGTCGGGCGATGGAGCGTGGACGGAGAGCAGTGCTGAAACTCTTGAAGCACTGCTCCCAACTCATTTCCCGGGATGTATTGGAATAGAGAACAGTGACTGGCAGCTCTTTCCTAGTCTCCCAGTTATGAGACCCCCTGCCGGTCTAATTAAAGATAACAAAATAATTTGGGCTATCGACTCCTTTGCGAAGGTCAGGTCGCCCGGTCTCGATGGACTTTCGCCAGCAATGCTGCAAGCCAGCAAGCCCACGATTGTTCCGTGGCTATCGGGTATCTATTCGGCGTGCCTCGCATGGGGTCATATCCCCACTCTTTGGAGGACCTCGAAAGTCATTTTCCTGCCCAAGGCGGGCGAATGCAGTCATGTGGTCCCAAATGACTTTCGGCCTATCAGCCTAACCTCTTTCCTGCTAAAAACATTGGAAAAGCTACTTGATTTGCACATCAGAAGCAACTCAATGCATCTGTTGTCCCCAAATCAGCATGCGTATACAAAGGGCAAGTCCATTGAGACTGCTCTCCATGCTCTAGTAGCCTCCATCGAAAAAGCAGACCACTATAAAGAATATGCCTTGGGTGCATTTCTTGACATTTCAGGCGCCTTCAATAACGTCACCACTGATGCTATTATGAAGGGCCTTACCTCAATTAACACGGCACCAGCGATCCACAGATGGGTCAACCGCCTTCTTTGTGACAGGCGGGTGGTGGCTACGTGGGGCGATGCGGCCATTACAAAGGTAGTGCGAGGTGGCACTCCCCAGGGTGGGGTTCTCTCGCCTCTCCTTTGGAACTTGGTCGTAAATAGCCTACTTCTAAAATTTACTAGACGGGCCCCCAAGTTAATTGCCTATGCTGACGACATAAGCATTTTGATAACTGGGAAATGCCCAACCACCCTTAGTTCTGTAATGGAACTTACTTTGCGGGAAGTTAAAGCATGGGCCGAATCAGCCGGGCTCAGCATTAACGCGGATAAAACGGACCTTATCCTCTTCACGAAGAGGTATAAGGTACCTGCGTGGTCCCAAAAATAGGCTGCACTATGCTAAAGCCGAGCCTAGCAGTAAAATACCTAGGTGTGGTCCTGGACAGCAAACTGACATGGAAGCTCAATGTGTTAGAAAGGGTGAAGAAGGCCACCGGAGCCTTGTACATGGCGAAAAAGATGCTTAGTTGCACTTGGGGCCTCTCTCCTAATCTAATGCGGTGGATATACATCTCAGTTGTTCGCCCTATCCTCACCTACGGTGTTCTAGTGTGGTGGCAGGCCACTGAAAAAAGGACGTACCTATCCATCATGGAAAGGACACAGCGTCAAGCGCTACTGTGTATCACAGGCGCTCTCAGGTCGACGCCAACTAAAGCCCTCGAGGTAATAGCTGGTGTCGAACCATTAAACCTATACGCGCAATCCATAGCCGCAAAATCGTCCCTACGGATTGCCGCAACTGGCAATTTGGGTCTGCTAGGCTATGGTCACAGCGCCATTGGTAGGGAGACTAGTAGAGACTTGGACTATACTATCCCCCTTACCAGTACTGACCATATTAACACTATATTCTTGGAACCGGAGTGCTGGCGGGAAGGGTTATGCATTCCCGAAGCCCTCAACCTCTTCACCGACGGTTCGAAGATGGATGATGGTGTCGGAGCGGCCGTATACTGCCCGGACCCGGTCTCCAAACAATCCTATAAACTCCCAGACCATTGCAGCATCTTCCAGGCGGAAGTTTTTGCCATTGGCAAGGCTGCCGAATTGGCTCGGGGTTTACAGCGTGATCACACCTCTATTAACATCTTTGTTGACAGCCAGGCTGCAATAAGATCAATGCACTCGGATGTGGTCAAGTCCAAAGTTGTCCTGGACAGCAGAAGAGCAATAGAGTCGCTGAACGCATCTGCGGTCGTGCGTATCTATTGGATCCCAAGCCACCAGGGCATCGATGGCAACGAGATCGCAGACACTCTCGCCAAAGAGGGAGTGGGGCTCGATGTCGGTAACATGTGCAATGTTCCGATATCCCTGCGAACTCTAGGCAGTGAAATTGAGGTGCGCTCTAGACTTCAGTGGGACGCGAGCTGGTGTAATGCCAACTCGTGCAAAACTGCAAGGCTGATGTGTGCCTCTACTAACAAAAACTTAACCAAATTCGTCATGCAGCTTTCAAGGAAAGACTGCAGGCTAATGCTAGGCATTTTAACTGGCCACTGTCTGTCAGCTGTCCATGCTGTAAAGCTGGGCATCACGAACAGTGATCAGTGCAGGAAATGCAACGAACCCGGGGTTAAGGAAACACTTGAGCATCTTCTCTGTAGATGCCCAGCGTTATCCCGACTCCGGTTGAAATACCTTAATTCGCCGTGCCACAACGATCTTCGGGACGTCTCACGGCTTTTGCCAAAAATGCATCCATACTGCGCGATTTCTGAGACGTTGATAAGCTACCGGTACAGCTACGGACCTCCACTGGTCTATGCTTTGCCCCGTACAGGGGCAGCCGGTCCTACCTAACCTAACCTAATACATATTGAGTAAGCATACGGTGAACTTTTCGATCGGATGACATTGGCTTCTATCATTTGTTTTTTCTTGTCTCTAATTAACAGCCTTTGATCAACACTGACACGAGCGCCTTTGCACCGTTTTTTTTCAGCGTCCCGGTTGTTATTCCTCTACTCAGAATGCCATTAATTAAAAAATCAGAATACTTTTTAAATATATTTTTTAATACAGACTCTTATCCGCATTACTCAAGTGATTATCATCATCAATAAAATGTTCCACATTACTTGCGCAGGTTTTAAGCCATAGGGTAGAAGGGTATTATAACTTTGTGCCGACAGGAAATGTATGTAACAGATAGAAGAAGGCATCTCCGACCCTATAAAGTATATATATTCTTGATCAGCGACCAACAGCCGAGACGATCTAGCCATGTCCGTCCGTCCGTATCAACACCTAGATCTCAGAGACTATAAGAGATAGAGTTATTATTTTTCGACACCATTTGTTATGTTTGCAAGATGGAATAACAAGCGTAATTTTAAAACTAAAGTCGCGAATTTTGGTATTTCGTGATTCCTAAAAATTTGGTTGCAATCAGATAAAAATTGTTAATTATTAAAATGTTATTAAAGAAATACTTTTGTATGGGCAAATACGCCAACTTAATAGGGGTCTTAGTTGCTTTGGGCGACAATTTCAGATAAAAAATGTGGAATTCATTAAAGAAATACTTTTGTATGTATAAACCGCCTACTTACTAGAGGTCTTAGTTGCTCCGGCCGAAAATCTGACATTGAATGTGGTACTATATCGATATAACGAATATACCGTTTGGTATATTTTTAGTATAATTGTATTTTTGGTATATTTTGAAAAATACCGCAATATTTTGCTTTTATTGAAAATGGGTAGCGGGTATCTCACAGTCGAGCAGACTCGACTGTAACTTTCTTACTTGTTTTTAATTCCAAGCGTAAGTCAGCATCATCGCTACTAACCTAAAGATCTAGGTAATCCAGATACATTGCTGACTCTTTCATGTTTCATGATTTCAAAATTCTTTCTTTTATCCACACCAGGTAATTTCATCTAATTGGACCAAAAAAATCGTTGATTGCATTAAACTCTGTTTTTCTGTTGAATGCTAAGGTATTAAGCTATTAGAATCTATAAACCGCTTTTTAAATTGTTTAAATTGTCAGCTCATTTTTTATTTAAATCTGGAAAAAATATTATATAATGCCAATAGTTAAAAAAGGGAATAAATCCAATGCCCAAAATTATTGCTATATATCTAAGTTGTCTGCGATTCCGAGAGTATTTGAGGAAATTATAACCTCTCAACTGCAACTTATGTAAATCTATAATTTCACCCCACCAGCATGTGAAATCTATGTCCTCATCCAATAACTTATTGAAGCTACAATCTATTGTATTTAATGAGAGTAAAATGCAAAATATTATTTACTGATTTTAGTGTGGCTTTTGACTCACTAAATAATTATATCTTGCTGTATAAACTTAATCTTTTAGGGTTTCGGGGTATCTCCTTGTATATTTATTAATGGCTCATTTTAATGGCTTTGTATCTAAATCCGTCCAAGGTACATCATAAAGGCAGCTTTTACAACTCACAAGAATTTTTTCTGGGCTCTGAATTCTGTGGTTCTGTGATTTCCCAAATCACTAGTGATTTC